>CP106732.1:174437438-176937438 GCA_025506655.1 Gossypium rotundifolium
TGTATAGAAGATTCGACCCTAAATAATTAAGTGCAAATTATGTGTATTTTGTGTTTTGTGCAATTAGGACTAAATGGTAAAAATGTGAAACTTTAGGGGTAAAATGGTAATTTGCATATTTATGTGTTTTGGGACTAAATTGAAGTGAAATGCACTTGAATGAGTTGAATTTGATGTGTTTAGATCAAGAGCAAAGAAAAACGAAATTGGATCGGGGAAAGACGAAGGTTCTCGAATAGCCGATTTACACGGTCCATCGACAGTCGAGGTAAGTTCTTAAGTTAAAATTCATTAAAGAGATAATTATGAATGTGTGCAATGAAATTATTTGATTAATTTGAGTAAGAAATATGTGATAGCCGAATGTGTATGTCCCATTTTGGAATGAATATGTTTTGAAATGCAAAATGAATTAGTATATTTGATATGACAGGTGAATTGGTTTTATGAATATGAATTGATAGTGATGTATGGGTTAAGAAATGTAAGTTGATGAAGTGATTTGATAAACAGTTCGGGCTTTAAGCCTAGCAGGCCTAGTGCCGGTGACTTATTTCGGGCTTTAAGCCTAAGGAGCCTAATCTTGGTGACTTATTTTGGGCTCTAAGCCTAGCTTGAGCCTTGTCTTGGTGTATATATATATCAGGCTTTGTGCCTAGTAGGCCTTGTGCCGTGTTATATATCGGGCTTTGATGCCTAGCAGGCTTGATGCCGGTGACGCGTTTCAAATGGAGAAACCTTAAATTATTCAAGGTGAAACATAGTCAATGCATCGTAAACGCCGGTAAGCATAAGTCCTTTTTACATCTACCGAGAGTAAGGTAAGTTATGTTTACTACTACTTGGATTTGAATGATAAGATATGAATGGGGTTATGTGCAATTGAGCTCATGACCGATGTGTATGAGTATTATATGATTGAAATTGAGTTTGAATGTAATACTTTGGTAAATTCGATTATGAATAGAAATGTTTAAAGTGATAAGATTTTGAGTGGGATAACATAGTTGATGTGAATGCTGTATTTATATGATTTGAAGCAATGTGATTAATGTAATACATTTACCTTGTATTTTGATAAGATACAAGTTTATGGTAAAGAAGTGAAATTATTTAGGTTAATGAACTGTGCTATTCGGCCTTGTATGAATTTGTAAATCGAAATGTTTATTTTCAATGCCAATGGTAACAATTAAAATGTATAAGTATTTGAACGTTGTATTACCATTTTCTTAAGACTTACTAAGCTAGTGAGCTTACTCATGCGTGTTTGTCTTCTTGTTTTATAGATCGTTGATTCATTCTATGTGCTCGGGGATCGTCAAGGAAGTTGACCACACTATCACTCTCTTTGGTACTTAAGTTTACTTTTTGAATCAAAGGCATGTATTGTAACACCCCAAACCCTACCAAACACTACAACCTGGACTGGTATGTCACCAAGAAAAAAATTCTATCGAAACATGTCGTATTTTGAAAACCCCAAATATGTTTTATATAGAATATGCTTAAGTAGAGTAAAATCAAACTTAAATACATGCCTTTTAATTAAAATAACAAAACTTAAACGACTTAAAGTAATAAAGCCCATAATAAAACATAATAGCCCATGGCCTTATTACAACGAGATTTGAAGTCCATTAATTAAAAGATAAAATAAAACTTGAGTCTCTTTTGCCAAATCTACATATTCTTACTCGCACGGCCACCTTGCGTTCCTCTCATTTCGGTCCGAATCACTAGGTATCACCTGAAATGTTAATTAAAGGGTCAGTCGTGAGACTTAGTGTGCAACCCTCATGCACCACTAGAGTTTGGGCCTTAAGCCCATTTAACAAAATAAGCAAAGTAATAATCATAATAAAATTAATAGCAATTAATATGCAAGGCCCACCCCGCTTGCCTAGATTTCCATCCGCTACACACCCCTGTATCAACCGTTCACACCATTGGGGATTTCTACAATCGACCCACACCACTACACACCATGATGGCGGTCATCTTTGCTCATCCACATATGATGGCAAAGCCCTTATAACATATAATGGCGAAGCTCAGTATAACATTTAATGGTCGAAGCAGATATGATTCACGGCATTAGCCGCTACACATATAACGTATAACTTTCTCCTTTCATCAACCCAACCCATGCAATCACATACAAGCATTTTACTTATAACATTTAAACAAATTATTTACTAACCTAGGGATCCGCTTTTACCCTCCTTGGGGTTGCATCAATAAACCGAGATTTCAGCATTTATCAAAACATATAAAACACATGAACATACAATATTAGGCAGATCTAGATGGTGGGGAGGTATTACACACCTGGTTACCGCGAAAATATATTATCCTTAACGTAGAGCCTTATTTGTTAAATCTCGAAAATCCCTAAGAAAACGTCACCTTCCTACCTTCGGCTTTTCCACCAAATCGACACAGGAGACTTTTAATAAGACAGATTCAGCTACTAAAAGTAGAGAGGGGAAATGGACAGGCCTTAAATAAGTGTTTGAGTTAGATTTGAATGAAAAGAAAGAGTGAAATCGCATAGAATAAAATCCGAAACTTACGAAATTACTAAGGAGTATGTGGCTTATGGTGCACCTTCAAGAAAACAGAGATCTCACTTGTAGATTCTTTATGGGAGATGAGGGTATGAACAAAGGAATTCACTTTTAGAAAAGAAAAGAGAAAGCGTAGAGAAGGCTTGGAAATTTCTAGAGAGAATGAGAGAAGAATAGGGTTTGAATATCAAAATTGAAGAATACTACTCCTATTTATAGAGAAATTTGGCATACCCACACACACAGAGTTGGAATTTGACCAACTCTCCCTCTCGATAGCCTTCATCTCATTTGATAACTCAATCCTTATCTTACCTTTAAAGAGCCTACCTTAAATCCAACTCCTCCTTATTAATTATTAGCTTTTTAACAGCTTAAAATAAAAGAAATAACTCCTAAAAGGTAGCCTAATTGCCGTCCACCCCCTTCCCATTTAAGTGCCGAATTTGACCCATCTTTTAGGGCCCAAACGGCCACATTCCTCCCCCCTTATGGCGCCACCTTATGCCCACTTAATGCACTTTAATTCTTTGAGCCACAAGCCCAGCTTGTCACTTAATTAACCATCTTCTTAAATTATAAGCTAACACCATTTATTAGCCACCTAACCCAAATTTTTTAAAAGCCCAAAATATCACTTAATTTAAACTCTAATCCATATATTTAATCAAAAGTCATTGAACCTTTACAATCCCAACTTATCATATTAGACTATCATATAAATGAGTAGGCCCACTTTGAGGATGTTACAGTTCTACCCCTTAAAGAAATTTTGTCCTCGAAATTTTCAACTAACTAGAAATCATACTATTTAAGTCTCACCACTAGACTTTCATCACAAGACTCTAATTCTAAAGCCAAAATAAACACTTAGTATATTATGGTAGGGTACGCACCATTATTACGTGATCTGAGCGTTTTCGTCCCTTGTTCTCATTTTTACCGATTCACGTTTATCGATTAGAAATTTTATGAACTATTAGTTTTCTTCCACTTTTTTTAACCACGGATAGTCTTATGAATAATAGCTTTAAGAGTAATTATTTCAAATTTGCATTCACCATACAGTCTCAAGTTCATATCCTCTAAGAAACCCATACATTCAATCATGAACTCATGTTCATTACAGAAAAGTGTTGTTGTTGTTGTTGTTGTATTCACTACCCAAGGGTATTTTCATAATTTCATCCTACAGGGGCATTTTCATAAATTTTTTTGAAATGAGGTTCCTTGATGATTTTATAAAATAAAGGTATTTTGGTAATTTAGCATTCCTGGTGGTATTTTGATAATTTTGGAAATCGAGGGTATTTTGGTAATTTTAGAATCTGGGGCATTTTAAAAATTTTGAAATATGAAGGTATTTTGGTAATTTTAAAATTTAGGGGTATTTCGATAATTTTGGAAATCTGGGGGTATTTCGATAATTTTAGAAATCCGAGGGTATTTTGGTAATTTTGGAAATCCAAAGGTATTTCGATCATTTCGCAAAATAAAGGTAATTTTCAAACGTTGATGGTTTTTTTTTTGAAACAGGTTGATTGGAATTTTTTTTCAGAAAACAAAGGTATTTTGAAAATTTTGCAAAACTTGGGGTTTTTTTAAGAAAGAGGTGGTTTGGTCCTTTCGGGTTTTAATCATAGGGTTTAGCCCATCAACCACCCTTGTAACTAGGGTGAATAGTCACTACGCACTAGGTAGGATTCTAGTGAAGAGGAGGTCACTGCTAGGATGCTTAAATACCAAGCTCTCCTTGAATCCACTCCTGACATGCATATGCCTATTGCCACACCCTAACTCGACTAAGGTGAACAAATACTACGCACTGTAGGATTCCAGTGAAGAGGAGGTGAGTCACTAGGATCGCTTAAATACCGTGCTCTTGGGATCCTTCCTAGACATGCGATGATTACCACACCCCAGCCTTGCTGCTCGTTAACAGTTTGTTCGGTGAAATTAAGTTTTATGAATTTTAAGAAGTGGTTTAAGCTAAGCCTAGAGTCCATCAAATTCTAATTCTAGCTTAGTCTACGTCCCACTAGGCCCACTAAGCCCACATGTATAAATATCACACAATGGTTCGGAGTACTTACCTGGCGGACTTGGGCCGGAGACTCAGGTGCCATGCTGAGGTAACAGACATTTATATTTCAAAAGCCCATCTTTAGAAAACGTTTTGAGCCCAAAAACCCCTAGAGCCGAGTTTTGAACCGGGCTCTGATACCAATTTGTAACACCTCAAACCCGACCCAAATACTACAACCGGATCTGGTATGTCACCAAGAAAAAAAATTCTATCGAAACATGTCGTATTTTCAGAAAAGCCCAAATATGTTTTACATAGAATATGCTTAAGTAGAGTAAAATCCAAACTTAAATACATGCCTTTTTAATTAAAACAAAAAAAACTTAAACGACTTAAAGTAATAGAAGCCCATAATAAATCATAATAGCCCATGGCCTTATTACAACGAGATTTGAAGTCCATTAATTAAAAGATAAAATAAAACTTGAGTCTCTTTTGCCAAATATACATATTCTTCTACACGGCCACCTTGCGTTCCTCTCCAATTCCTATCCGAATCACTAGGTATCACCGAAATGTTAATTAAAGGGTGAGTCATGAGACTCGATGTGCAACCTCATGCACCACTAGAGTTTGGGCCTTAAGCCCATTAAACAAAATAAACAGATGTAATAATCATAATAAAATTAATAGCAATTAATATGCAAGGCCCAACCCATTTGCCTAGGTTTCCATCCGCTACACACCCCGTACTAACTGCTTCACACCATTGGGGATTTCTACAATCGACCCACACCACTACACACCATGATGGCGGTCATCTTGCTCATCCACATATGATGGCCAAGCCCTTATAACATATAATGGCCAAGCCAGTATAACATTTAATGGTGAAGCTCAGATAACGATTCACGGCATTAGCCGCTACACATATAACGTATAACTTCCTCCTTTCATCAACCCAACCCATGCAATCACATACAAGCATTTTACTTATAACATTTAAGCATTATTTACTAACCTAGGGATCCGCTTTTACCCTCATTGGGGTTGTATCAATAAACCGAGATTTCACATTTATCAAAACATATAAAACACATGAACATACAATATTAGGCGATTTAGATGGTGGGAGGTATTACACACAGTTACTGCGAAAATCTATTATCCCTAACGTAGAGCCTTATTTGTCGAATCCGAAAATCCCTAAGAAAACGTCACCTTCCTACCTTTGGCTTTTCCACCAAATCGGCACAGGAGACTTTTAATAAGACAGATTCGGCTACTAAAAACAGAGAGGGGAAATCGATAGGCCTTAAATAAGTGTTTGGGTTAGATTTGAATGAAAAGAAAGAGTGAAATCGCATAGAATAAAATCCCGAAACTTACTAAATTACTAAGGAGTATGTGGCTTATGGTGCACCTTTAGGAAAACAGAGATCTCACTTGTAGATTCGGCTATGGGAGATGAGGGTATGAACAAAGGAATTTGGCTTTTATAAAAGAAAAGAGAAACCGTAGAGAAGGCTTGGAAATTTTTAGAGAATGAGAGAAGAATAGGGTTTGAATATCGAAATTGAAGAATACTACTCCCTATTTATAGAGAAATTTCGGCATACCCACACACACGAGTTGGAATTTGACCAACTCTCCCTCTCTGATAGCCTTCATCTCATCCGATAACTCAATCCTTATCTTACCTTTAAGAGAGCCCACCTTAAATCCAACTCCTCCTTATTAATTATTAGCTTTTTAACAGTTAAAATAAAAGAAATAACTCCTAAAAGGTAGCCTAATTGCCGTCCACCCCCTTCCCGTTTAAGTGCCAAATTTGACCCATCTTTTAGGGCTCAAACTACCACACAAGGGCCCAAATTCCTCCCTTATGGCGCCACCTTATGCCCACTTAATGAACTTTAATTCTTTGAGCCACAAGCCCAACTTGTCACTTAATTAACCATCTTATTAAATTATAAGCTAACACCATTTATTAGCCACCTAACCCAATTTTTTAAAAGCCCAAAATATCACTTAATATAAACTCTAATCCATATATTTAATCAAAAGTCATTAACCTTTACAATCCCAACTTATCATATTAGACTATCATATAAATGAGTAGGCCCACTTTGAGGATGTTACATGTATAGGTTGAATTATGGTTTGAATGAATGATGTTCAGTTTTGTAATTATATATATATATATAGCCTTGCGAATAAGGCTATTTCTTTTGGTTAAGCATCATTCTTATGTTTGATATAATAATTATCCAATCTTTGCTATAATATGCGTGTATATTATGCTTGGAGGTTAAATGTGGCTTAGATGCATGTTCTTCATGATTATATGATTCGGCAATGAATAATAAACAAAAATGTTTATGATTATTTTGGGTTGAATATCGGAAAGGGGGGAATTTAGAACCGATTACATGGTAAAGAATTAGTTACATATGTATTTTGTATGTGTTATAGAGCATATGTATTTGGTATGTTAATTAATAATCTTTGTAGTGGTGAATCATCAATGTAGCTATGATAAAATGAGCGTAGCTTAAAGACATTTCAATTGTATGTGGTTATATGAAGATGATCATTTATGTGTAATATATATGTATAGGAATCATGTGCATATTACAATAGCATTAGGAGCATGTTCGGTTGTATTATTATGTTCTAATTTCACATGTGTGAATGGATATTTAATAGAGTATTATGAGTATATATATATTTTGATATGCATATGTGAATAAGTTATGAAATTATATACTTGATATTCGACTAATGAATTAGGTGTGTTGACACGTATTTGATATATATATATATATAGCGAAATGATATAATGCATGGTTATGTTTAAAATGTTTGAATGTATTAGACTCAATGGCCGATGGTTCGATTCTAGAAGTATGAAACATGTTTAATTTGGTATTGGTATTTATAAGTCTTGATTAGCATAAAACAAGAGTATGGATTATGCATGAACTATTTGTTGGATATTGAGAATAAAATATGTGTATTTGGTTTAATAGAATAAATGAATCATGAATGCATATGAAATTGAAATGTTAAAGAATTATAACCTGTATTATAAATAGTGATGAATAACTGTGATGAACTGAGTCTAGTTCGGTAATGCCTCATAATCCAAATCCGCGACGGATACGGGTTAGGGGTGTTACATATCTAAATTCCAATTGATTGAAGAAGAGCTCGTATTGAAGTATTATAGTATTCTTATTAGCTTTTAATTAATATAAGTACTTACATTAGTTCATTGTTTCTAGTTAGATAATTGGTTAATTCAATCTCGATTCTAACCTTTTAATTCAGCCTTTATCCACACCTTTAACCCTAGCCCCATTACAACCCTAATAAAGACCTTTTGATCTGTTTATCATCTCATATACAGTGGTGGAGATTTGATTTTCAGGTAAGCTTATGGGATTAACTTTTCAAGTTTGACTTAGAGTGCTTATTCTTGAACCTTAAACACTTTTGAGTGATTTGAGTGAATCTTTAGTGAGGATGTTGGTCCTTGTCGGTTTTGAATCAAAGGTAATTGCTTGGATAAGGGGAGACACCTACGGTTTCAGGCTATAAAGGAATGACTTATCGTAATTGAATCTTTAGGGCACTTTGAGTTAAATCATCCATGTATAAATTATCTATGAATTATGATGAGGCATTGTCAATGGAAATTATGAATTTTGGAAAGTTCGTTTTAATTGTAAATTGAGAATTTTGCTTGAAGACAAGAAAAAGCTTAAGTGTAGGGGTATTTGATAAACCGTAAAAGAAACACATTTTGACCTCATATTTAGTATGCTTTTGGATGTTTTAGCCCCCAATTTATGTAAAAAGATTCTCTTAATCCTTTCTTTTCATATCTTATACTTAGGAGAACACATAAGGATAAAAAGAACGTAAAACGGGCTTAATACGGACCAAATTGGGCCAACCCAAGAAGAAGGTACGGCCTGAACTTCATGCCACATGGCCGTGCCCCAATATTTAGATTGCACACAGTTACACCCTGATCTATACGACCGTGCATCGTCGATAAAAAGCCCAACATGGCCTGACCCCGATGTACACGGTCGTGCCCCAATTGGAAGACCCGAAGCATGGCCTTTACCCATATATTACACGGGTGTATCATAGCCGTGCCTAAATCGACAGGATGGAGACATGGGCTGGACCACGACTTACACAGGCATGCCTTAGTCGTGCCCCTGCCGCGGAAAAGAGCAATTTCACTCGAAATTGGATGCTTAGAGCCCAAGAAACGCGATCCTAAGTCCACTCAAACACTTAGGATGAATTTCACTTGAATAACGAGTACTTAGGAGCCAAGTAAAGCATTCGAAACATCTATATAACCAATCGAAGGCAGTAATTCAAGGGCATCAGGTTTTAGCAAAGTTTTTGCCAGAGCTTTACTCGTTTAAGGAATTACTCGAAGATAGCCAATTGATCCATCTCGAAGAGTCAGAATTCTACTCAAGGCGGAGGATCTCCTCTTCAATTCCTTCAGGGGGTTTTCAAGGATTTCCTATGTTTTGTTTTATCTTTTCTCTGTTTAATTATGAACTAAACCCCTCAAATACCTGAAGGGGATGAAACCTATGATGGATTTTGTTATTTAATTTTTTCAGTTTATATGATATATACTTAGTTTGTTCTTAATTATGTTGCTTAAATTTATTTGATGTGCTTAGGTGGAGGAGGAATAAACCCTGTCTAAGAGTAGATCTAGCATAATTAAGCGGAGTTCATCGGGTGCCTAGAGATAGAGTTACGAGATTTTATCGGATTAGGGTGAAACCTAATATGGGAGTCCATTAATCGATTTACTACTTCCTTAGGAGG
The DNA here is from genome assembly GCA_025506655.1 of Gossypium rotundifolium. NCBI lineage: Eukaryota > Viridiplantae > Streptophyta > Magnoliopsida > Malvales > Malvaceae > Gossypium > Gossypium rotundifolium. The sequence goes on from CP106732.1 coordinate 174,446,907, forward strand.
TTATTATAAGAGAACGAGAGTTCCACTAATTAACCTAAGGTTAGACGTTATTCACTTCGAGAGAAGGTTTGATATAGGTTAGGGAGTCTCACGGATCAAGCTAAGTAAAGAAATCATATGAATTGAAAAGGTAGATAATAAGTGAAATCATAGGTGGATTCTTCCCGAAGGTATCATCTTTATCAATTGAGTTTTCTTCAACGTCTTTTCCCAAAGTTTCGTTTCTTTTGTCTTTGCATTTAGTTTAAATATTTCATTTATTTTAGTTTAATAAACCAATCACTCCATATTTTAGGCTAAATAATAGAAAGAAAGTGAGTAGTAGTACTTTTAGGTTCTTTGGGTTCGATAAGATATTCTTGCCTAAGCTATACTACTGTTCGATAGGTGCGCTTGCCTCTATCGTTGTCGCAGTCAGTCTACAGGTTCAATCACTCTTTTATAAATATTAAAACTAGACTGTTTTACAGTGATCAAGTTTTTGGCGCCGTTGCCGGGGAACTTCTAAAATATTACGAAAGCTCTATTTTTATTACTCTAGCCATTATTACTATTTTTACTGTGCTAACTTTTCTTTTATTTAAAATTCGACAGATAATTCTAGTTTTTCAAAGGAATGGCACTGAATAATTATCAGTGGCAAGGCATGGGGACAATTCCTACTGAAGAAACCAGAATTTTCAACATCGACATGGTCACCAGGTTATCTAATCAATTCAAAATAATGAATAAAAAGATTGATGGTTTGAATAATCTCTCGCAGGTACACCCAGCAATGCAGTATAACTCGAATCTAAGAGGCGTGGCGAATCCTGAGTATCCACCCTACGGATATGACATGAAAAATGAACATGTCCACTATATAGACTTCTCGTGGAATGATCAAAGACAAGATCTTCCTCCAAATTTTCAACAACCTTATCCACAGGAAGGGGAATAAAACCTCGAAGAGATTCTGACAAAATTGGTGATAGCTACAAACTCTTGTCTTCAAAATACTGAAGAAACACTCGATGAACAACAAAGATCGATTGAGGGAATCAAAATGCAGGTAAGAGAAATCATCACGTCAGTTGGATTACTTATTGAGATATTAGGTGAAATACGGACATAGATTTTTTCCAAAAGCACACAGCAGGTAAAAGCAGTTACACTAAGGAGTTGCAAAGAGTTAATTGAACTACAAAGAAAGACACCACATGAAATTATCAAGGAAAAAAGTGTAGAAGGAGAAAAATAATCCATTGCCTACAGAAAATAAAACAAAAATTCCATATCCAGTAAAATTGAAGAAAGAACAATTGGATGCTCAATACGGTAAGTTCCTCAAACTCTTTAAACAAATACATATTAACTTACCCTTCGTTGAAGCTATTTCACAGATGCCGAAGTATGCAAAATTCTTAAAGGAACTTCTTACGAACAAAAGAAAGCTTGAGGAGGTATCCATAGTGGAGCTTAACAAAGAATGTTCAGCCCTTCTCCAAAATAGACTACCATGGAAATTAAAAGATCCAGGGAGTTTCACTATTCCTTGCTTAATTGGTAGTTTAAACATCAAGAAAGCATTAGCAAACTTAGGCGCTAGTGTTAATCTAATGCCTTACAAATTATTTGAACGACTAAATCTTGGGGAACCAAATCCCACTAGGATGAGTGTGCAATTAGCTGATAGATCTATTAAATATCCTAAGGGAATTATTGAAGATGTCTTGGCCAAAATTGATAAATTTATTTTTCTTGTTGATTTCGTTGTGTTAGACATGGATGAAGACATTAATGTTCCTTTAATCTTAGGGCATCCCTTTTTAGCCACTGCTAGAGCTATTATTGATGTAGGTAAGGGTAAACTAGCTCTGAGAATAGGTGATGAAGAAATTATCTTTCAACTCTGTAATGCCATGCGATATTCTAAAGAACAAGATGATTCCTGTTATTTCGTTGACACTACTGATCATATTATAAAGAATTCATTATAGGAAATTATACAAGATGACACATTGGAATTATGTCCAGCTCAAGAAGAGGGGGAAGAAGATGAAGACAATGAGTCGAATCTGAAAATGTCATCATATGAACAACGGAGAGGAGAAAGCATCAAGAATGATAATGAAATAAAATAAAAACCCTCCATTGTAGAGCCACCCAAATTGGAACTCAAACAGTTACCAAAACACCTAGAATACGCATTCCTTGGAGACAATTCTACACTACCAGTAATCATCTCCTCAGAATTAAAATCCAAAGAAAAGGAGGAACTGATAAAAGTACTAAAAGAACACAAGAAAGCCATAGCTTGGAAAATCTCTGATATCAAGGGAATAAGCCCTACATTCTGCACCCACAAAATTTTGATGGAAGAAGAATATAAACCATGTGTGCAACATCAGAGACGTTTAGACCCCAACATGAAAGAAGTGGTCAAAGCTGAGGTAATTAAACTTTTAGATGCAGAATAATTTATCCTATTTACGATGAACTTGGATAAGTCCCTGCGGGTAGTCCCAAAGAAAGGAGGAATGACGGTAGTACCCAATGAAAAAAATGAGTTAATTCCCACAAGAACAGTTACAGGATGGAGAGTTTGCATAGACTATAGAAAGTTGAATGATGCCACCAGAAAAGATCATTTTCTTTTGCCTTTCATAGATCAAATGCTAGAAAGATTGTCCAGGCATATGTACTACTGCTTCCTGGATGGACTCTCCGGATACTTTCAAATCCCCATAGCTCCTGAAGACCAAGAAAAAACAACATTTACATGCCCATATGGTACGTTTGCTTATCGTAGAATGCCTTTTGGATTATGTAATGCTCCTACTACTTTTCAGTGTTGCATGTTAGCAATCTTCGATAAACTCGTGGAGGACATCATGGAGGTATTTATGGATGATTTCTCGATATTCGGTAATTCTTTCCATCTATGCCTTAAAAATTTAAAACGAGTTCTAACGAGATGTGAAGAAACAAACCTTGTTTTAAATTGGGAGAAATGCCATTTTATGGTTAGAGAAGGGATTGTATTAGGACATAAGATTTCTAGTAAAAGAATTGAGGTAGAAAAAGCAAAAGTTGAAACCATAGAAAAATTACCTCCCTAGCTCACCAAGGCTATTAGAAGTTTTTAGGACACAGTTTTTATAGAAGATTTATTAAGGATTTTTCTAAAATAGCTAAGCCTTTGACAAAATTACTAGAAAAGATGTTCCTTTTAATTTTAATCAGGAATGTTTAGATTCATTCAATGTCCTTAAGGATAAATTAGTAAATGCTCCAATTATAATTGCACTGATTGGAACTTACCCTTCAATTAATGTGTGATGCAAGTGACTTTGCGAAGAGTGCGATTTTGGGACAACGAAGAGACAAGCATTTTCACCAATCTACTATGCTAGCAGAACATTAACACCCGCACAAGAAAATTACACCACGACTGAGAAATAATTGCTACATGTAGTTTTTGCTTTTGACAAATTTAGACAATATCTAATATTATCTAAAGTTGTTGTTTACACTGATCATTCAGCTCTTCGTTATCTTTTAAACAAACCTGATGCATAACCTAGACTAATACGATGGATTTTACTCTTACAAGATTTGACTTGGAAATATAGGATAAGAGGGGAGCTGAGAATCTCGCAGCAGATCATCTTTCAAGACTCGAAAATCCACAAACCAAAGAGCTTGATGAACATGAAATAAATGAATTGTTTCCCGAAGAACAGTTTTTTTCTATAACACATTCTAAGGTACCTTGGTTTGTAAATATTGCAAACTATCTAGCAACTAACATCCTTCCAAGAAAATTGACACATCACTAAAAGAATCGATTCTTTGCTGATGTGAAAAATTATTTTTGGGATGATCCCTTTCTTTTTCGCATATGTGCAGATCGGGTAATTCGAAGATGCGTTACAAGGACAGAGGCAAGCAAAATCCTGGAACATTGTTATTCAGAACCATCAGGAGGACACTACAGTGGTATTAAGACAGCACACAAAATACTCGAATCAGGTTTTTACTGGCCCACTCTAGTTAAATATGCCAATAGGTATGTTACCTCGTGTGACAAATGCCAAAGAACAGGTAACATCTCTAAACATGATGAAATGCCTCAAACATATATGCTATCATGTTAAATATTTGACGTATGGGGTATTGATTTTATGGGACTATTCCCGAGTTCATTTGGAAATAAATACATCCTAGTAGCAGTTGATTACATGTCAAAATGGGTAGAAGCGAAAGCCTTACCTACCAATGATGCTAGGGTTGTAGTTAAATTTCTCAAGAGACTATTTTCCAGATTTGGTACACCTAGAACCATCATCAGTGATAGGGGTACTCATTTCTGTAATACACAATTTGAAAATGTCTTAAAGAAATTTGGAGTATGCCATAGAATAGCCACCCCTTATCATCCCCAAACTAGTGGGCAAGTTGAGGTAGCAAACCGAGAGCTTAAGCGCATTCTAGAAAAAACAGTTGAATCAAATAGAAAAGGTTGGGCAGTTAAAATAGATGATGCTTTATGGGCTTATAGAACAACATTCAAAACACCTCTAGGGACATCCCCATACAAGCTCGTATACGGAAAAAGTTGTCATCTACCATTCGAGTTAGAACACAAAGCTTTTGGGTAATAAAATTTTTAAATACTGACCTTGACCTTGCAGGAAAGAAAAGAATGATGCAGATAAATGAGTTAGATTAATAGAGAACGGAAACCTATGAGAACTCAAGATTGTACAAAGAAGCAACAAATCGACTTCATGATGCCCGCCTCAAGCAATCAAAACATTTTGAAGTAGGAGACCTAGTCCTATTATACAATTCAAGGCTTAAATTATTCCCTAGGAAGTTAAAATTCAGATGGTCAGGCCCATTCATGATCAAAACAATATTTCCTTATGGCACCATTGAGGTAACTCATCCCATTAAAGGCACGTTCAAGGTAAATGGTCAGCGACTTAAAATTTATAATGATCTGATTTTAGAGATACGAGAGAGGTTTATGCTCCATGAGCCTTCCTTTAGAACTAAAAATAGGGAGAGTCTAGCTTAAGACTATAAACAAGCGCTTTTCGGGAGGCAACCCGAACACTAACCACATTAACATTGTTCTGTAAAAGTCTAACAAATATGCAGGATCATTAACACGGACTGTAACACGGGCGTGCCGATAACCGTGTACAAACAGGAAAAACCTCTCTTCTTCAACACGAGTTGCGACAATAAGACATGGTCGTGCCTCATGACCGTGTAGAGACACTGACTTCTCAAACACGGACTGTAACACCAGAACACGACCGTGCGAAATAATCGTGTAAATATACTGACTTATTAAGCACGTTTAGAACACGGCCGTGCACCACGACCGTGTGAACATACTAACTTACCAAGCACGGGCGTGCCAATTTGACACACGGATGTGCTAAAAACCCTGAATTGCGCTCAATTTTAAAAAAAAAATCATGAAAAGCACGGGCATTTCAAATTAAACACGGCCGTGGTGGAAGGCTGTGTTACCCTCCCTATATATTAAAATAACCGTCCCCTTTCCCTACCCCAAACCCTAAAACTCAAATTCCAAACCCCTTTTCTTCAATCCAGCCACCAAATCATTTTCCTTCCCCCAACCCATCGCCTTCCAACCATTCTTTCTCAAAGAAGCAACCACAAACCACCCAAATGGCTGCAACACCACCGTGCCCACAATCACCACGCCCCTACCAGGCCATGCTCACACCGCGAAACCCAACTACACCGTCGTGCCCTTCACCCGTGCACCTCACCCACCACCGCTCCTGGTTTCTTTTTCTTCACATTTTAGCATATCTTCTCTTTATTTAAAGTTTTGTTTGATTTTAGACTTAAAAATCTGATTCATATTGTTTAGTTATTTCAATTTGTGTTTAGTCTATTTTTATTGTTGATTTCCATTTTCTAATGCATTTTTTACTTTACTATTGATACATGTTAGCTTTTATTGGCTCTCATCATTGACGAATTGATGTTATATTGCAAAACATAGTTAGACTTTAAATCATAATGCAACATGTCCGGTTCCAATGAATTATTTGTATAGCCTTATTACTTTTTTAGTATGATTTTAATGAGTAATTATTCTAAATGAATAATTAAATGATGGTTGCTGATATTTTCTTGAAGAAGAAATTATAATAATAGTAATTGATTTTACTTAGGTAAATACCTGGCTATCTAAAGGAAGTGGTTCTCTTTTGATTACTTTTCAGGAAATATGTCATCATCACGTATTAAACAATCCGTTCCAAGTAAGAAGAAAAAATATCTGGATCGTCCTCCGCAGTGCCTCTCTAGAACTTCGACATCCTTTCCTCAGATTCCCTCAAGCAACACAAGAAGAGCGCTATATAAAGATCCGAAAGAGACCCATCGGCACTCGTAGATGAATTGACTGGAATCTGATGAGCCAAGTCGGACTCAAAACCGATATTCGTGCACTTCTCTCAACCGACCCTTGGAAAACTTCTTCGCCATCGATGAACCCACATTTTGGAACTTACCCTTGAATTACGTGCTACATTCACACTTGAGACGAGAATGACGCCTTTGACAATGCCGACACCATCCAATTCTTTGGGAGGCTCGGTTTGTCAACTAAGCGTACCCAATTGGGACGAACTTTACACACCAATTCATAGAAGAAAACCCATTGGATGATTTAGGCCACTCAAAACCACTCAAATCTTGGGAAAAACTACAACCCACTACAAAACCTATAATCCCGATCGTTCTAAGACAACGCCCTTTCTCCAACTCTCAGATACATTCATGCTATCCTTGCTCATACCATTACAGGCCGCAAAGAGAGCACCGGCATCGTTAATAAACAGGATGTCTACTTCTTATCATGCATGTCCGAAGGACATGTTTTCGATGTGGCATATTTTATTGCATGTGCAATCTGACGCGAACGGAGGCACATAGAAAGGAATCCTATCAATGGGACCATACATAACACGTTTGGCACGACACTTTGGAATCCTCAACACCGATCATCAGAGGTCCTCACTTACACTAATCGGACATATGACACCTCGGGGATCCAGACGATGTTACACATGAAAATGATCAAGCATCGTCGAGGGGCGGACCCCTCAATATAGACTAGCAGAGGAGGAGATACCATGCGGACATTACTTGATGATGTCCCACAAGTTTGAACCAAGAACCATCATCTTGACAACTTCATTGGTGATATCTCGACACGCCTCACACAATTCGAAAAGATCTTGTACCTAGCGGTTCTCGACCTTTGCTCGATGCTTTGATGGGATTGAGGCTACCTGCAAAGAAATCGCCATCACTTTCATATATCACCACCAACACCTCCACAGGATCCAATTGACGATGAGGACCTCTGAGTCCTCATAAATTGCTATTTGGCATCAACTTTTCTGAATTTTAAATTTATTATTTTTATCATCGAACGTTGCTTTCAATTTAAACTTTCATTAGTATTTCATTTTTTTATTTATTATTATTATTATTTTCCTACCATTGGCTATCTAACCTTATAAGCAATCCCTATTCAAAAAAAATTATTAACTAAGTTACTTTGCGTAATCAATTACACGCATAAACACACATTCACATAAAAGTCACCCGATGATTGTATTTTGGACTTCATCCATAAATTCGGAAGTATCACTTTCCCATTCTCTTTTGATTTATCTCATAACATCATTATCTATCTCAAATATTGAGGGCAATGTACATCTTAAGTGTGGGGGGGTTAACTATGGTACTATTTGAAAAACCCTGAAATTAGTCTTGATCTTAAGTATTTTTCTCATATTATTAATTAGGGTGAAATTTCTAATGATTTATGATCTTTATTGATATGTCTCTAATTTAATCATAGTTAATTGTGCATTGATGATTAAATTTAAAGGATACTAGAGAATCGAGCATGATAAGTCTACTTTCTAAAAAAAATTTTGACAGGTTGTTAAACCTAATTTGAGTATCACCTTGAAGTTCAAAATTTATAAGGATTGATGTCAAAACACCCATAATTTTTGTGAGATTCGAGCCTTATAGAGCATATACCCTTTTTTATGCTCACTTTAATTGATTATGTGTGTCAACTTTGAACTGTTATTCTAGGACTTGCCTCGTTTATACATGTCGAGACCACATTAATGATTTGATACCTTTGAGATGATAAAGGCACCTAGGTTTAACCCATTTACTCCACTAAAAAGCCTACCTTCACAAATTAACCCTAGTGAACCCCGTTGAATCCTAATAACCTTTTTATTGACTCACCCACTAATATCAACCCAAAATCCCTTTATATTTGTTATCACCATTCTTTTAACTACCCTTTAATTGAGGTTTGATTTGATTAAATTATCGAATTATATTAGTTCAAGAGTTCGCTTATCATTTATGATGTAATATTTTAGTTTGTTCTTAAAAAAAAAAATCAATCAAAGTTTAGAGCTCATGTATCTAAATTCCAATTGATTGAAGAAGAGCTTGTATTGAAGTATTATAGTATTCTTATTAGCTTTTAATTAATGTAAGTACTTATATTAGTTCATTGTTTCTAGTTAGGTAATTGGTTAATTCAATCTCGATCTAACCTTCTAATTTAGCCTTTATCCACACCTTTAACCCTAGCCCCGTTACAACCCTAATAAAGACCTTTTGATCTGTTTATCATCTCATATACAGTGGTGGAGATTTGATTTTCAGGCAAGCTTATGGGATTAACTTTTCAAGTTTGACTTAGAGTGCTTATTCTTGAACCTTAAACACTTTTGAGTGATTTGAGTGAATCTTTAGTGAGGATGTCGGTCATTGTCGGTTTTGAATCAAAGGTAATTACTTAGATAAGGGGAGACACCTACGGTTTCAGGCTATAAAGGTATGACTTATCGTAATTGAATCTTTAGGGCACTTCGAGTTAAATAATCCATGTATAAATTATCTATGAATTATGATGAGGCATTGTTAATGAGAATTATGAATTTTGGAAAGTTCGTTTTAATTGTAAACTGAGAATTTTGCTTGAGGACAAGCAAAAGCTTAAGTGTGGGAGAATTTGATAAACCGTAAAAGTAACACATTTTAACCCCATATTTAGTATGCTTTTGGATGATTTAGCCCTCAATTTATGTAAAAAGATGCTCTAATCCCTTCTTTTCATGTCTTATACTCAGGAGAACACCTAAGGATAAAAAGAACATAAAATAGCCTTAATACGGACCAAATTGGGCCAACCCAAGAAGAAGGCACGGCCTGGACTTCATGCCACACGGCTGTGCCCCAATATTTAGATTGCACACGGTCACACCTTGATTTACACGACCGTGTCTCATCGACAAAAAGCCCAACACGGCCTGACCCAGATGTACACGACCGTGCCCCAATTGGCAGACCCGAAGCACGGCCTTTACCCATATATTACACTGGCGTGTCATAGCCGTGCCTAAATCAAACGAAAAATGACGACATAGGCTAGATCATGACTTACACGGGCGTGCCTTAGCCGTGCCCCTGCCACGTGAAAGAGAAATTTCACTCAGAATAAGATGCTTAGAGCCCAAGAAACGTAACCCTAAGTCTACTCAAACACCTAGGATGAATTATACCTGAATTACGAGTACTTAGGAGCTAAGGAAAGTATCCCAAAGGTCTATATAAACAATCCACGGCAGCAATTCAAGGTCGTCAGGTTTTAGCAAAATTTTCTGCCAGAGCTTTACTCGTTTAGGGATTGTCTCGAATATAGCCAATTGATCCATCTCGAAGAGTCAGAATTCTACTCAAAACGGAGGATCTCCTCTTCAATTCCTTCAGGGGGTTTTAAGGATTTCCTATGTTTTGTTTTATCTTTTCTCTTGAGATGTTTTCATGTTTAATTATGAACTAAATCCTTCAGATACCTGAAGGGGATGAAACTTATGATGGATTTTGCTATTTAATTCTTTCGATTTATATGATAAATACTTTGTTTGTTCTTAATTATGTTGCTTAACTTTATCTGATGTGCTTAGGTGGAGGAGGAATAGACCTTGCCTAAGAGTAGATCTAGCATAATTGAGAGGAGTTGATCGGGCGCCTAGAGATAGGGTTACGAGATTTTGCGGATTAGGGTGAAACCTAATATGGAAGTCCATTGATCGATTCTTGCTTCCTTAGAGGTTATTATAAGAGAACGAGAGTTCCACTAATTAACCTAAGGTTAGGCGTTATTCACTTGAGAAAAGGTTTAATATAGGTTAGGGAGTCTCACGGATCAAGCTAAGTAAAGAAATCATATGAATTGAAAAGGTAGATAATAAGTGAAGTCATAGGTGGATTCTTCCCGAAGGTATCATCTTTATCAATTGAGGTTTCTTCAGCGTCTTTTCCCAAAGTTTCGTTTCTTTTGCCTTTGCATTTAGTTTAAATATTTCATTTTTTTTAGCTTAATAAACCAATCACTCCATATTTTAGGCTAAATAATAGAAAGAAAGTGAGTAGTAGTACTTTTAGGTTCCTTGGGTTCGATAAGATATTCTTGCTCGAGCTATACTCTTTGCTCGATAGGTGCACTTGCCTCTATCGTTGTCGCAGTCAGTCTATAGGTTCGATCACTCTTTTATAAATATTAAAACTAGACTGTTTTGCAGCGATCACATACACATCAAAGCTTGTAGATAAGCTTCAAGCATCCATGAAGTTTTTCGAGCTCTTGCCGGCGATTCACAGTGGTATGTCATATGTACATTGAAGTAGAGGAAGAAGCTTAAAAAGGAACCTAAAGTATTTTTTTTTTTAGATATCTGGTAATGTCTCAGAGCCGAACTTGTTTATTGTCTCCAATGTGATACATATATATACTGAATGCCAATGTTGTGTACAATTGTAACAATTAATGTTAGAATTTGTAAAAGGAGGAATATCTACCTTTAATTTCCATATATCTTTAATTTGCACGTTTGATGTGCAATTTATAAAAAGTTGTTGATGGATGGTTAAAATACTATGAAGGCTCTTATATTAGGAGTCAAATTACAGTTTACTCCTCTATTAAAAAAATAGGTAAATTAGTCTTTATATATTAGATCAAAGAGCAAACTAGTCTTTCGATTAAAAAATCCATCCATTTATCCTGTTAAAAATTGGTTCCTGTACGCCAACTATACTTGTTTTTAATAATATAAATAAATAAAATTTTTAACAAAAAAATTAATTTACTCTTTAATCTAATTACAAGGATTTTATGTTAGTAAATACTAGTAAATCAACTTATTTACAATTAAGCTTTGAACGAAAAAATTTTAACGCGGAATAATCTAGATTAGAGTATAGGTGTAAAGTTACCTACAATTATCACTTGATTGGTATATTTGCCTAACAAAATTCAACCAACATTCAGTTGCCATGGAGATGTTTTGGGCAATGCACGTGTTTTCTTTAATTATTACTATTTAGGTCATTAAAGATTCTGACAGCCACACCCAGTACTCTGTGTGCATATTACTATATTAGTTAATGTAATGCACCTCTTAGAAATTACCAACAATTTATTTTTCTCTCAGCATTGTGGCTCTGTTGCATTCTGCAAGCGCTGGTTGAAATAGTTTGGTCAGTGTTGAACAGTTTTCAGATGCATCAGTCCGAATCTCATCATCAAATATTTCACCTTGTTTGGCACCCAAGAGTGCTGTTAGTTGGGCTACTTCTCTGGGATTTTCAACGTCTTTCTTCTTATTAATTCACATGTGCTAGAGCCTCCAAATATCAAATTACATTTTTCTTCACTAATTTGAGTACATAATAATATACAAAATAGGGACTGGAACATGTAACACAAGATCCCAACATTTATTTAATGCCAACATACAACAATCCAATTATATCTTCTAGCTTAAATTTGAAATGATAATTTATTAATCGAATGTTCACTTTTTTTAAAATTAATTAAAATTTAAATTTTCGTTGTATCAAATCAAGAGAGCTCGATTAATCTTAACAAGACAAAAGTAATTACTACCAGATGAATATCCAATGGATGTTAGTTACTAATTATTTTGTAATGTCGAAATACTAGTAACATATAGGTAGTGTCAGTTAGCTAAGGTTGGATATATGTGGCCAAGGGATAAAAGTTGCTGAACTTTCAAATACTTGTTGAAAATATATATATACATGAGATTGTTAAAGTAATGCTCAAAATCTCAAAAAGTTGATCTTTCAAATATTAAGAAAAAGGCACCATGGATATTCGCAAAAGTTGCCCCCAAAACTCACTCAATAAAAAGTGAAAACACCTCCTCGCCTCACACTGCTTTTTCATCTCAACTCAAAACATTTACGGTATACCTTTAAAACAAACAGAAATGAGAGTGAAGTCAGAAATTTTTTGAAAGGAGTTGAAATTAAATTATAATTTTATTATTTTAGTATTTTATATATTTATAATTTTAAAGAATTAAATTATTATTTTATTATTTTAGGATTAAAAGTATAATTTTATTCTTATTAATTTAAAATTTTAAAAAATTAAATTAAAAAATTTTATTTAAGGGGCCGAGGCCCCTCCCCTGGTTTAGACATTTTAAAATGAAAAATTTTAAATATTTGTCCTCTCAACACTCAATGGGAGGATTTGGCCACCTCCAATTTTTATATTTGTATTTTTTAAAAAAATGTAAATTAAAGATATATAACACAATTTAAAAGGGCAAAAAAACCTCTAAAACCATCATATTACGAGGATATATTTGGTTTGAGCTAGATTCTGTAGGTTTAGTTTGTTGTGATTTAATTGTCACATCGTTATCGATGCCAATCTCACTTTTCCCAGTATGGAATCAGACAATTAAGAGTATTAGTTTAAGCTTGAATTGTCCCCACTCCCATTTTTCTAAACCCAATTACAATTTCCCAGCACCTACTGCTACAGGTGCTGTTTTGTGCATGCCCACAAATAATTTACATTTTAATTATGCTTCAATTACTAAAGGAACCAACTCTCAATAACAGCCTCATATGATAACTCCAATATTTATCCCTATTAGTATTAGTTGATTGACGTAGATTATGAATTCCAATTTTATGTTTAGGGAAGATTAAGAAAAAGGGGGCGGCGGTGTAGCCATTTGTGTTGCTTAGTGCTACGAAAAATCTGACCTAGGTCTTGGTGGCTTATGTCTTTCAACAGGGACAACTACAAGTCAGCCAGTTTAAATTAGTTTGCTTGGTAGGACCTGTAGTTCGTTGCCTTTTATTTTTCTGCATCGTCATTCGTTTGCTTTTTTGTTCCCAAGGGAAGGAGGGGGAGGTTCATTTTCGAGATTAACTCTCAGTACCCATTTTATATATATTATTCATAGCCCTTAGAAATTATATAAATTGCCTTTGCCTCTTTGAGTAGGAAACTATTAATTGCCCTGATTCTCTATTATTAACAATTTCTACTTTTGAGTATTGGGTTTCTCTCATTTTCTTTAAACCCTCTGCCAAAATTCTTTTTCCCGACCAGGGCCTAAAAGAAATGGATAAACGTCACCGGAAGCAAGCCAAGACTGGTAGTTGTTGTTCTGAAGGTATGTTATGTCCTGGTGATAAATCTCAATTTTTACATTAACATCATGCTTGGCTTATTTTGGATGAATTTTCATTAGATTTGATGAATTTGATGCTCCTAATCCCTTAATTTCATGTTTTACACTTAGGAGAGCTTAGGGAGTCGAAAAGAACGAGAAACGGGCCGTACAGGGACAAAATGAGCCTACCTTAGGAACTCACACGGCTTGGGCTAACAAACACGGCCGTGTGTTTCGAGCAAAACTGAGACACGGCCTGGATCAATGTACACAGCCTGACCACACAGCCGTGTGTGGCGAGCATAAACGAGCACGATCTAAGGAGTCGAACACGGGCGTGTCCCTGCCGTAGCAAAGATGAATTCTATTCGGAATAGGCTACTTGTGGGCCAAGAGAGGTGTTGCAAAGCCTATATAAACACCAAATGGAGCAACCTAAAAGAGGACGCCAAGTAGAATGCATAAAATACTCCAAAACAGCCGTCGGGAACAGCTTAAGAGAATGATCTCCATCAAGACCGATGATCTCCCATTAAGTTCTTTAGAAGTTTTTGGGTTTTCTTATGTTTTGTTGTTTTCCCTATTCTAATATGTTTCCCTCTATTAGTATGAACTAAATCCTTTAGATACTTAAGGGGATGAAACCTAGACGAATCTTATTATTATTTGATTTATAAAATAAATACTTGCTCTTATTCTTAATTGTGAATTTCTATTCTTGTTTTGATAATTCAGGTTATTGATCCAAGTCGAATATGCTTATTTAGTGAGCAAAAGTCCCTGTTTAAGAGAAGATCAACACAATTGAGCGGAGTTGGTTGCAACCCTAGAAATAAGGCGACGAAAATCTGCCGGATTAGAGTCAAATCTAATAAGGGAATCTATAGATCGAGTTAATGCGACAATAGGGGTTTTAATTAGAAAGAGATTCCAATTAATCAACCTAGAGTTAGTTGTTTTTAGCCTTGAAAGAGATTTTAACATAAATTAGGGATTTCTACAGATTAAGTCAAGTGAATAAATCATATGAATCAAAAGTAATAAGTGAAGTCTAGGTAGATTCTTTCTTAGGTATTGCCTATCTCATATAAGTTGTCCAAAAGTATTTTCCCAATTTACTCTCTGTCACGTTTATTGTCATTTAGTTAGTTAAATTAGTTAGTAAATTTTAGATTAAAAATAAATCCCCTAATTACTAGGCTAGATAATAAAAAATAGTTATTACTAGTAATTTTAGTCCTTGAGGATACGATATTTCGGACTCGCCATTACTACACTACTGTTCGACAGGTGCGCTTGCCTTTGTCGAAATAATAGTTAGTTTCGAGCCCATCACCTGGATTCCTTTTTGTTTCCTCTTTGGTTGCTTTGGATGTTTCGTCTTGTTTTCCCAGTTTCCGTTTTTATACTTCCTAGTTTGGTTTTAAAGTTAGCTCTATGTTTGGTGGTGTTAATGTATTATGACAGAGGTGAGCAGCATTGAATGGGAGTTCATAAATATGTCTGAACAGGAAGAAGATCTCATTTATAGAATGTATAAACTGGTTGGGGACAGGTAAAGGTACCACATGAAATAGAAAAAAAATTCCCATCCTCTTAATCATTTTCAAAAACATCGCTATAACAAATCAGACATTACTACCACACATACATAATAGAACCCTATTCACCTAATCTATATGTTCTCTGAATTTAGTGGTCTATTATTTCATCATACCTGTTCATGGTGCACAGAATCAAAAGGTGCAATGATTAAGAAGCAGTGTATATGCATGTGGGGGCTAATTACAGGTAGGATACCGAGTCGAAAAGCTGAAGAAATAGAAAGGTTTTGGATCATGGAGAAGTATTTGCAAAGAGGCGAAGGGAGCTGAAGAAGAGACGGTTCTTCTTGAAAATAACGGCATTCATTTCTTTTATATTAAGGATGGAACAATGTTATGTTTTTTTGGGTCTCTGTTGTTTATGATCTGTGTCTGTGTTTGGTGCTCTGTTTCCTTCCCTATAAGGGTTGCAAATTGCAGTGCATGCCGTTTGTTGATGTATGGCACAAGGTCTTTTTGTCGAGATGGGAAATGGAAGAAAGTAGTTGCAGTTTTATTCAATTAAAGTATCTTCCTTGGCTTTTGTTGACACACTTATTTCATGTCAATGGATTGAGAGAGGCTTCATACATGTCTAAGACAAAAAGGCATTTCCTATGTTATACTCTAAACCTAACTAAACTAACTGAAACTCAGAATGGATTAATATCGAAGAAGATAATGTTGGAAAATTTGGACATCACATATATAATAAGGATAATTACATGTTATTATTTACTACCATGATAGGTTAGCCCAAATTAAAAGTGATCTAATTTGATTAGAATTTTATTGGACTTTTAATTATTAAATAAAGTATGGGTCAAATATGTGTAGATACTCTTCTAATCAAATTCTGATTAATGATAGGCTAATTAGAATTTGATTAGAACTAACATACTAAGGTTATAAATATTAGGGTTATGGTCCCCAAATTACACACAAGATATCTTTTCTAATATCCCATCATTAGGAAAGAGAGAGCATATATTCTTTGAATTTCTTGTGTGCTAATTTGGAATATCAAATCCCCAAGATCCGACAAAACTTCAAGAAATTCATGGATTCAGGTACGCTTCCGCATTTAGTTTTATTCTTGATTTATTCTTGATGATTTGACATGATAGATCCTGGTTTATTAAGTTTTATTTTAGATTTATTTTACAAATCCAACAAGTGGCATCCGAGCTTTGTCATGTTGAATCATTGAGAAAGAATTTATTCTTTATGAATTTGATATTTTAATATTATGTTGAATCTTTGAGATTCTTGATAATTTTGGGTTTTGATTCTTTAAATAAAGTTTTAAGGTTTTATAATATATGCATGCTTTGTTTGGTTTAATGCATGTTTCTGAAATATATATATATATATATATATATATAATTATCTTTCAAATTTGATTGAAAGATGAAATTAAGGTAAATATTTTGAAACAAATAAATTCAGATTTTGGCTTTTAATTAAGGATGTCTAATATTTTAAATAAATTAGTTAAAACAAAATGCCGCCAAAGTGACCTCTTTTGTGTAGATTAGTTTATTTGAAATATTAAGATGATTATATATTTTTGTGATTCATGCGTTTATTAATTGACCCAAAAGTAAGTTAATATTTGGCAGAATTTCAACTACATCTGTGGTGATAAACGTGTGACAATTATAAGGTATTTTATGTGAGTAATAAATTAGTCCAAAGATTAATTCATTGTTTGACATAATTTATTGTCAATGTTTGATTGCTACAACAAGAGTACCGCTTACTGTTAATATTACTGTCCAAAGACTTGATATTAATGTTGTGTTTGGTATCTTGATATGGGATTAGCCATTATCCTGAATTTATTGTTTACTAATGAATATTGATTTAAGCTTGTTTTTTGTTCTATATTCAGCTAATTCATCTTCTGCTGCCACAATATCTGCTAAAATAAATTCTATACCGATGCTTAATGGGACTAATTTTAAGGAATGGAAAAGGCACTTATTTATAGTGCTTGGTTGTATGGACATAAACCTTGTACTAAGGGAAGAACAACCTGTAACATCCTAGATTAGGGGTTATGCATTTGTGCATAATTCATGAGTAGTAGGTTTTGGCAGTGTTTGGAAGTGAATTAAGGGTTTTAAAATCCTAGGATGGAAGAAAGCTTTGGACAATTATTGGTTTTAAGTTAAAACAAGAAGTGATGTGGAAAAGTGGCAAGGGATGCCACCTAAGGTGCAAGGGTTATGGCATCAAGTGAAGTACTTTGAGGGAAGAGGTTCAATCCCATTGTGTGCATTTTGCTTAATTTTATGAAATAGCATGTTTATTGTGATATGTGGTGTGCATTTTAGAACCTTGGAAATGTAAGAAATGTATGGAAATATATGAAAATGTAAGGAAATGTATGGAAATGTAAGAAAATGTATGGAAATGTAAGGAAACGTATGGAAATGTATGGAAATGTATGGAAATATATGGTAATGTAAGGAAATGTATGGAAATGTATGGAAATGAATGGAAATGCTAAGTTAAAAAGAGGAAAGTGAACATTTATGGAAACTAGGAAAATGATTTAGAAATGATTCAAAAGAGGAAAGTGAACATTTATGGAAACTAGGAAAATGATTTAGAAATGATTCAAAAGAGGAAAGTGAACATTTCTGGAAACTAGGAAATGTAAGGAAATGTCAAGTTTAAAGAGCCAAACGAAAATTTTTTGGAAACTTAGAAATGACTTAGAAATGTTGAGTTTTAAAGTTTAAAAGAGGAAATTAAGGCAAGGTGGCCTTAAGAGAAAAAAGTATGTTAAATTTGACACACAAACAGGCTTGGAAAAGTGGCCTGAAGATGCCACTTAGGGCCTCTGGAAATGGCGCCACATGCAAGTGTATTTGGGCCAGGGATCGAGTCACTTAGGAAGCAAATAAAAGAATTTTATTTTGCTTCCGTATACAGAGATGGACGACACAAGGCTTGCAAAGAGGAGTTTCATTCTCTTTTAAATTCGCTAATTAGGGGATAAATAATGGATTTATTTTAGATTATTTTCAAGAGATAAATGAGGAATTATTCTTTAATTAGGAAAATAAGGAGAAGTGATGGCCAAGTAAGGGACTTTAAGTTTAATAATTTCGCTAAGTAAGGATAGTTGCTGAATTATCTTTTATTTTAGGTGATAATTAAAGAGATAAAGCTATCAAAATAGAAGAGTGATGGCCAAGTAAGGGATTCTAAGTTAGTAATTTCGACTATAAAAGGAAAAGAGAGGTCATTCATTATTTTACATTCTTTGAAAGCCTCTCGAATTCTCTTCACCAAATCTTCTTCTTCTTTTATTTTTGCTGTCGAAATACCTTGTGTTCTAGCCGAATCCTCCATCTTTATTCTTCCTTCTCTTTTCTTTCTAATCCCTCCAAAAGCCGAAAGTTGTGAGATCATCATCTAGCCATAACCGAATCTCTGAAGGTTGAAATGAAGGTGCAATCGATTTCTTCAAGTAAGGATAAGATCTCATTCGGTTTCATCCTTTTTCTTTTAAGATTTGCCGAAATCTAGGACTAACCCCATTAATATCTTGTTGCCGAAACTTTGAAGAGATATTTTCAGGATTTGTTTAAGTCAACTACAAGAAGGAGAAGTTCTTTTCCCGAAGGTACACATAGGCCGCGTGTTCCTTAGTTATTCGGTGAATTTCGGGATTTAAAATCCACAAGGTAAGCACATAGGTATGTTCGGCCAAGGCCTATTTTGGATATCTAGATCTATTTCATAATTGTTGAAAACTCGAAACTAACCTATGTAGAGATCCGGTGTTTGGCGAATACAAGGAGAAGAATAACAAAGTTTTGGGATTTGAGTAATAAGCAAATCAATATTAAGGTAAGTTTAGTACACAAATCCTACTAGGATTTGGTTTTATGGTGAATGAGTTTTTCATTAAATATTTAATATGGGCGAATGTAGGGAGTTAAAGATCTAAGATCGAAATTGGATTTCAAGTGAACTCGTTAAGCGAATCAGGTGTGTACCCTACCCTAAGTTTTAATACGTTCATGGCTATGTTTTAAATTAAATGTGTTAATATGAAAGTGTAAGAATATGGCTAAGGTACCGTTTGTACCCCACACAAATCTTAATAGATTTATGGCTTTAAATTGATATATGTTGTTAATATGAAAGTGTAAGAATGTGGCTAAAGTACCATGTTATGGTACAAAGTACTCAGGTACGTTTCCTTACTCCTACTAGGAATTGAATATAATGTTATTTTTAACATGTGAAAAGTGATAAGAATGTGAATTAAGGCATGATTTTGCATATTGTGTATGAAATATGGGGGCATATGGGTTATATGAAAAGAGGAAGTGAATGTGGTGACCTAAGACCACAAACACGGTGACCTAAGACTGTGATATCTGAATGTGGTGACCTAAGACCACAGTAATCTGAATGTGGTGACCTAAGACCACAGAAATCTGAACGTGGTGACCTAAGACCACGAATGTGGTGACCTAAGACCGCGATATGGAGTGTAGCGGATGGGGGGTTGACTTAGTAGTCCCCACGGTGTACAGGTTGGTACAGGGGAGTGTAGCGGATGGCTAACTAGGTTTGGGTTTGGGTTGCATCATTATTTTTACCTATTATATGAACATGTATGTGATATGATAATGCATGCCTGAAATGTTAATTCTTAGTGTTGGTTGCACATTGAGTCTGTTTGACTCACCCCGCTGTGGGACTATTTTCAGGTGACGAACAGTAATGGACCGGGTTCGGCAGAAGCTTAGGGATGGCCATGCACAACAAGAAATTTACGACTTGGACTTTTGTTTTATTTTAAGTATTTTGAATTTAAATTTTGGGAATTATTTGATGTAATAAGGCCTTAGTAGGAATATTTTATTCTATTTTTATTCATTAAGCTTACAAACTTTTACTTATTAAAAGATTAAGTAAATCTATTTTTTAAAACAAAGCCCAAATGTTTTGTCACCTAAAGTAAAGGATTTTAACAATGAATTAAACTTGTTTTCAACTCAAGCCTAACCCAAAACGATCTTTCTTCCAAATCACACAAGTTTTCCTAAGTAACAAAAGAATTTGAAGCGGTTTACACGGGAACATACAAGATCCGGCCAAGGCTCGTAAATTTGGGTTTGGGGTGTTTCACAACTGCACCTTTCATCATGCGAAAGCACCCCGATGTTAAGAGGGATTTTGAGAGGTGGGATCGTTCAAATCGCATGAGTCTTATGATCATGAAACACAGCATTCCAAAAGCCTTTAGGGGCATAGAATCTGAAGAGATTACTCATGCCAAGGATTTCCTTGATGAAGTTGAGAAACGTTTTCCTAAAAAACGATAAGGTTGAAATGACATCACTTCTAACTTCTTTGATGTCTATGAAGTATAAGGGTCAAGGAAACGTAAGGGAGTACATTATGGAGATGTTCCATACTGCTTCAAGACTTAAGGCACTTAAGAGTTTTGGTATCGCTTCCTGTACAGTTTAATCAATTTAAATTAGATATAACTGTCAAAAGGAGAAATAGACTCTAAATGAGCTCATTTCTCATTGTGTGCAAGAAGAAGAAAGGTTTAAGTATGGAAGTGCTCATTTGGCCAATGCCCCTAAAGACAAGGGCAAGAAAAGAAAATATCAGAATGAAGCTGCTAAGGGTCCAGCTCAAAAGAAACAACAACAAGCTACAGAGAGTTGTTTCTTTTGTAATAAGTCTGGACACGTAAAGAAAGATTGTACCAAATATCATGCTTGGCGTGCAAAGAAAGGTATAATTCTTAAGTTGGTCTGTTCAGAGATTAATTTAGCTTCAGTACCTAGAAACACTTGGTGGATAGATTCTGGTGCTACTACTCACATAAGTGTTTCTATGCAGGGTTGCCTGAGTTACCGAAAGCCATGTGATGGTGAAAGACACATCTTTGTGGGCGATGGAAAATCGATAAAAGTGGAAGCGATTGGATATTTTAGGTTGTTATTAGGAACTGGTTTTTATTTGGATTTAAAAGACACCTATATTGTACTATCATTTAGATGGAATTTAGTTTCTATTTCTTCGTTGGACAAATTTGGTTATTATTGTTCATTCGGAAACAATCAATTTAATTTGTCTTTAAATTCAAATATTATTGGAACTGGTTATTTAAATTCTTATGACAACTTTTATTTTCTAGAAACAATTGCATCTTATAATGAAACCTTGCATGTGGAATCACGTGGTATTAAGCGCAAATTAAATAAGGAAAATTCAGCATCATTATGGCATAAGCGCTTAGGTCATATCTCAAAAGTTAGAATTGAACGCCTTGTGTCTGATGGTATTTTAGAGTGCCTTGACTTCATAGACTTTGATGTCTATGTCGATTGCATTAAGGGAAAACAGACCAAAACCAAGAGATTGGGTGCCAACAGATCTTCAGACGTCTTAGAATTAATTCATATAGATATTTGTGGACCATTCCCTACGGCATCTTGGAATGGACAATATTTCATAACATTCATAGACGATTACTCACGGTATGGGTACCTATATCTTATTCATGAGAAATCTCAGTCTTTGGACGTGTTCAAAGCTTATAAAGCTGAAGTTGAGAATCAACTCAACAAAAAGATTAAAAACATCATATCTGATCGTGGTGGTGAGTACTACGGTAAATATGATGGCTCAAGTGAATAATGTCCAGGACCATTTGCAACATTCCTAGAGGAATGTGGTATTGTCCCACAGTACACCATGCCAGGATCAGTTAGTATGAATGGTGTAGCTGAAAGACGAAATAGAACTCTTAAGGATATGGTAAGGAGCATGATTGCTCATTCTACCTTACCCGAGTCCCTCTGGGGAGAAGCAATAAAGACAGAAGCTTACATTCTAAACAGAGTACCTAGTAAAGTAGTTGCAAAAACACCTTATGAGCTTTGGATAGGTCAAAAGCCTAGTCTAAAGCACTTTCACATTTGGGGATGTCCAGCTGAGGCAATGCCTTATAGGCCACATGAAAAGAAATTGGACTCTAAAATAGTAAGCATCTACTTTATTGGCTATTCTGAGTGATCTAGGAGCTATAAATTTTATGATCCCATAATAAGGAATATTTTTGAGACGAGAATTGCAACATTTTTTGAGGATGTTGAGTTTAGGGGGAGAAATAAGGTTAGAGACATTGTTTTTGAGGAGAAATTGGATTATAACTCAGTTTCTACTATCACTTTTGACGATGTTCAGGTTCTTATACCTATCATTGATCAAGAAGTGAATCCAGAACCTCTACAAGACAATGTTGAACAACTTCCCATTCAAAATGAGGTAATTGTTCCAGAAGAACAAACTCAACAACCTCAAGAACAAGTGCCATTAAGGAGGTCTACAAGAGAAATGAGAAATGCTATTCCAGATGATTATGTTGTATTTCTCCAAGAACATAAGGATGGTAATGGAATGATGGAAGATGATCCAATCAACTTTCATCAGGCCATGAAAAGTTCTAATTCTCAAAAGTGGATTGATGCCATGAAAGATGAGTATAAATCTATGCAAGACAATAAAGTTTGGGAACTTGTCCCATTACGTGAAGGTGCAAAACCAATTGGTTGTAAACGGATATTTAAAACCAAGAGGGATGCAAATGGTAATGTGGAGAGGTATAAAGCGCGTCTTGTAGCTAAATGATATACTCAAAAAGAAGGTATTGATTTTACAGAGACTTTCTCTCCAGTTTCATCGAAAGACTCATTTAGGATAATCATGGCGCTTGTTGCTCATTTTGATCTTGAGTTACATCAGATGGATGTTAAAACTGCGTTTCTTAATGGCGACATTGAAGAAACAATTTATATGGTGTAACCAGAAAATTTTGAGTTAAAAGACTCAAAGGATATGGTTTGCAAATTGACAAAATCCATTTATGGACTCAAACAAGCTTCTCGTTAATGGTACCATAAGTTTCATCAAATAATTGTCTCGTTTAGTTTTGAGATAAATATTGTTGATGATTATGTGTATTACAAATTCAAAGGGAGTAAGTACATATTTCTGGTTCTATATGTTGATGACATTTTGCTTGCCGCTAATGATATAGGCTTATTGCACGAAACCAAGAGGTTTTTATCTAAGCATTTTGAGATGAAATATCTTGGGGATGCCTCTTTTGTTTTAGGAATTTAGATACATCGAGATCGATCTCGAGCTTGGATTATCACAAAAGAACTATATCGATAAAGTACTCAAAAGGTTTGACATGTAGAGTTGTAGACCATGTGACACCCCTGTCGCTAAAGGAGACAAATTTAGTCTTACTCAATGCACTAAAAGTAACCTTGAAATTTAGGAAATGTAAAAGATTCCCTATGCATCAACTGTTGAGAGTTTAATGTATGCTCAAGTTTGTACGCGTCCGGACATTGCGTACATTATTGGAATGTTAGGTAAATATTTAAGCAACCCTGGTATAGACCATTGGATAGCAGCCAAAAGGGTTATGAGATATCTTCAGAGAACAAGAAATTACATGCTTACTTATAAGAGATTAGATCTTTTGAAGGTCATTGGGTATTCGATTACGATTTTCTTTGGATGCCAAGATAGTAGGAAATCTACATATGTTTGTTTACTGTTAGGCTGGAGGAGCTATATCTTGGAAAAGTGTCAAATGACACTTGTAGCTTCATCCACTATGGCAGCAGAGTTTGTAACATGCTATGAGGCATCAAACCATGGAATATGGTTGCGAAACTTTGTCACAGGGCTGCGTATTTTGGAGAATGTACAAAGACCACTCAAATTATTTTGTGACAATAAGTCAGTAGTACTGTATTCCAATAGCAACAGGAGTTCATCTAAGTCAAAACATATTGACATAAAGTTTCTAGTTGTAAAAGAAAGAGTGCAAAATGGTCAAATATCCATAGAGCACATTGGGACAAACTCCATGATAGCGAATCCGCTCACAAAAGGTCTACCACCCAAGGTCTTTCATGAGCACACTGCTCACATGGGTGTTACATTGTTTGAGGATATCATGATTTAGTGGGATTTTATATTTTATTTGTTTTCAGACATTTATGCATCCGATTACTTTCTTATCAAAAATGAAGTATTCAGTTTATTCACTCAGTTTATTGTTTTGAAACTGACCTCACTTTAGTTTAAAGAGGACCAGTTGGAAATAGACATGTTTAGATCATATTGCATGTAATTTCCATGCTACACATCCATACTTGATCTATGTCATTTGGTTGTGTTAATATACGTGATCATGGATGGATTTAGTTACGATATATGTAACGAAAGTCACCTTGGTTCTATGTTAACATAATTAATGGACGAGATTGTTCGGAATACCTTTTGGATATGATAGTAAAATTTTGAGCTCATAAGGTTATATAATGACATGTAATTATAAAGTAATTAGTATATATATGTGGTCCAAGTGGGAGGTTGTTGAAAAATTTGGACATCACATATATAATAAGGATAATTACATGTTATTATTTAGTATCATGATAGGTTAGCCCAAATTAAAAGTGATCTAATTTGGTTGGAATTTTATTGTGCTTTTAATTATTAAATAAAGTATGGGTCAAATATGTGTAGATACTCTTCTAATCAAATTCTGATTAATGATGGGCTAATTAGAATTTGATTAGAACTAATATACTAAGGTTATAAATATTAGGGTTATGGTCCCCAATTTACACACAAGATATCTTTTCTAATATCCCATTATTAGGAAAGAGAGGCATATATTCTTTGAATTTGTTGTGTGCTAATTTGGAAGATCAAATCCCCAAGGTCCGGCAAAACTTCAAGAAATTCATGGATTCAGGTACGCTTCCGCATTTAGTTTTATTCTTTGATTTATTCTTGATGATTTGACATGATAGATCTTGATTTATTAAGTTTTATTTTAGATTTATTTTACAAATCTAACAGATAATTATAACTGAAGTAGGTTGAGGGTTTTTTCAGTTGACTCACCTTCTTTGTGGTTTCGAGTATTGAGTAGGTGAGTGAGGATTGGGGGAAATAAATGATGTCCATGTACGCGTATGTTACCATTTAGGTTTAGGTGAAAGTGGCAAGTAAATTATACGCTAATTTAATTCAATTAAAAAATACTTCAAATATTATAGTTTTTTATTTGAATTTATGTAACATTTTTTTAATTATCTTTTTTTTTATCATAAACCATAATCTGCGCAAACAGAAGAAAGAGACCCATCTTTCTAATCAAAATATAGTAAGAAATTGTCAAGCTAAGTAACCCAATTTGGGGGCTTTAAGGAGAAAAGGGCAAACACCCAATAGGCTTGGGAAGGGGATTAGTGGGCCCCTACTAACTCACTCGCATATAAGAGGGTTTGAAATTGAAACACTCTTTAAAGGGGGATGGTCACCGTAGGTCGTTACAGTGACATGCGAATCCTTGTTATTTATACTATTAGAAAAATAAAATAATGTCAACTATAAATGAGTTATATATATTTAAAAATAATATGAAAAATATTAATATTTTGAAATTTAGACTTATTTTATTCTTTTAATAATACATTAACTAAATTAATCCATTTAATAGTAGAAAACTAATTTGATCTTAACCCTTACAAAAGAATGAGTTACCGAATACATTTTATTTATCTTTTATATAAACTTTTTAGTTTTCAACTAGGGAAGGCAAATTGTAACAACTAACTAGGCATAATGACTCATTTGATCCTCTAATTTTCTATATAAAAAAGTTCTTTTGTCTATTCATTTACTTTCAAACTTTTTTTAACCCTTAAACTTAAGTAATTTGTCAAATTATCTCAAAATAGATAGAAAAGTTAACAAATACTTTGTTGACGTGACATATGTCACTGGCTGTGGATCAAAACTAGTGACCATTACACATAGAACGCCCTATAGAGGTTAAATTATTAAATGAGGCTCATTTGACTCACATGAACTAGTTTGATTTGTGAAATCTGTGGAGAAGCCCATTTACTTGAAGCCTTGCTGGCACAGTGAAACACTTTTAGTAAAACTAGAGTTACCAGGATAAATAGTATAAATCCTAGAGGGATAAGATTATATAAAGTTTAAATCTCTGAGTACTCTCAATTGTCGATAGGCTCTAATCTTGAACGTCGATGTAACTCAATTTATATAGCTGGTTCTAAGGGAGCTCAACTATAAATAGATATCTTCCTTCATTCGTAATCACTTCATTCATAGTTTGAATATATTTGATAGTATTTACTCATACAGTTGGCGCACTATTTTCCTTTGGCTTTTTATATTCTTTGTTGCTCTTTCGTTTCGAGTGTGCTTCTGCTATATTTTCAGTACCTTATAGAATTTCTACGAGAATTATCACTTTCGCGAGAGTTAGATCGACTTAGGCAGATTCAGAGAAATCGCCTAAGGCCGCGCGGTTTGCAAGACGAAAGGTTTAGTCCTGTGACACATACATGTGGATGCCACATTAGCATTTAATTAATTGTTTTAAATATAAAAATATATAAAATTTATTAAAAAACTAAAAAGTTAATTACTTATTGTCGTAGCATACACTTGGATGCCGTATCATCAAAGTTAACAAACATTAACATTTCCATTTATGTTGGAGTAATTTGATAAATACTTCAAATTCAAAGACCAAAAGAGATGAAAAATTAAATAAATAACTAAAATGATTTTTTTATAAAGTTAAAACCAAATAAATCATTATTCGTAACTAAATTATCCACACCAATAAATATAATAATTAGCTTTGTTTTCTTAAAAACATAATTGAATGGTTTTTTCTCTCTAAATCCAATAGAACAGAAGAGAAAAGGTTTGTTACATAGTGTAACACTCTAAACCTGGCCTGGGCGTTATGGCCGAATCTGGCGATGTCACATGATTGTGCTTTAGAAAACGTAACTACGTTACAACCATTTCCAGATATCCTAGGCTATCGTCAAAAACATGTTGTTTGTTCGTTCATTAATCCTTTTCAAAACATTTATATGTTGCGGATGCTTTTAAAATGATTTGCAAAGTCGCACGTATTTTAATAAAACATTTATTTATTTTGAAAACTTGCGTCTTATCCTAGTGCTAACAGTGTATAAAATAAAAATCTCAAATTTTAATAAAAAATCTGTAAAGGCCTTATTACATGAAATTTACCCAAATATAACCAAATCATAATTAGAAATAAACCATAAAAAAATATCCAGAACCATGGTCACCGCCGAGTCCTCCGCTGCATCGATCCGTCTAGTCCTGGGGATTACCTGAACAGATTAAATAGAAAAGGTTGAGTTTTCGCAAACTCAGTGTGTACTCCCCACAGAAAACATACACACAGTAATATCAGATAGCAGACATAATTCCATAGTTTGGGTCTGAGCCCATTACAGAAACGGTGTGGATCTTAGCCCACTCAGATACAGAGTCAGACATGTCATAGGGCCTTAGTCAATTTCAGACAGAATATCCAGAAAATAGAGTAATAAAAAATTTGCAGTTGTACCGAATGCGGCACATAATAAAAAATTTGCAGTTGAGCTGCCAAATAACAGGCTTAAGAGCCTTTCAGATACTTCCTCCAATCATAATCAACCCACTCCGATGCAATGCAACATACAAGAATGACATGCTATTATGCAATTAAAACTCATATATTCAGATCAGTATACATGCTTAGTGCAAAAATCAGACAGACAAATCACTCATTTAGGGGTTTAAGTATTGCTTACCGACCCTACGGCAGGTCCACAGTTGACTTGGACGACCCGTGCAACCTTACAGAATTTTTTAGAAAAATAGGCTCACACGTCCATGTGGGCCACAAAGCCCAAATTGGCCTTGGCCGTGTGGATCACGCGGCCTGGCCCAGAATCCCACACGTCCGTGTGGTTCACCCGTGTGGCCCACACGACCCAATTGGTCGAGCCCATGTGTCACGCACGGCCTTGCCTAGCCATCACAGGGTCGTGTCACTTGTGCATGGCCTGGCTCGTCAATCACACTTCTGTGTGGTGACTAACAGTCTTGTACACGGGCTACCACACAGGCAACCACATGCCCGTGTGGCGTCGACAGTAAGGTTTTTGACTTTCACTGAAACCTCATTTTCTACATTTTTGGGTACACACTTGGTTCGTTTTCGCTGCCTACGCAATCCCTAGATCACTAGTACCTATAATTGAACAACATTTTACTCATTAATCCCTTAAACGATCGAATCAAACTAAACTCGAAATAGAATGCTCATCCAACGAGCGACCCAACTTACCTTTGAGCAAGAAGTAGTATTTGTTTGCAACACAAGAACCCGATTACAGCCTTCGAGTAGTACCTAGCGTGAGTGAAATGATTCCTCCTTTAATCGCTTAATCAAAATAACACTAGAACTTAAAGAAAACCACTTACCGAACAAGATCGCACGATCATAACGCACAACAAAAGAGGTGGGTTTTCGACAATGAAAATCCAACGAAGAATTTGGCAAGAAAATTTTTGGAATACTAAAGTGAAAAGCCAAAAATTAGGAGAAGTAATCATATTTGGAAAAAATTCTGATAACTTCTCCCCCCAAAAAAAATCTCCTCAAAACTCTCACAACTACTCCCCCTACTCAGAATCCCGATAGAACACAAACTCTTGCCGTCCATAATAGAAAAAAATTCTAACCCTTACCAACACAGGGATTCGAACTCCAGACCTCTACCATAATAATACACCACTTAACCACAAGACCAACAGGCCCATTCTGATAGCTTTTTACACACTTATAATTATAAGTCTACTAACCAGAGATAGGGTTTTATTCATAAAACCCCAAAATTTGTCCAAGTCAATGCTTGAACCCAAGACTTTTCAGACACTCCTAGAACACTTAACCACTAAAGCAAATAGATATTTGTGTCACAAAATTACAAAAGTCGGAACTAAAGAAAATTGTGGCGTTACACATATATTATCGTTGTAATAAGGATAAATAAAAGAAATGTGGGGAAAAGACAAATCATGGTTAGATGAAGAATGCTTTGAGTACTATGATATGAGTATCTGAGTTGTGATATGTGGCCTATAACTACTATATGAAATGCTTTGATTAAGAATTAATGATATTAGTTTGCATATGAACAATATGTTAAGTACAAAAGTGTAAATAAGTCAATGATTATTAAATGTTTTGAGAATGTGAAATTAAAAATAAACTGGCTATTTGTGATAATATATATTATGTGCTGATAAACCGTAAAAGTAACATATTTTAACCCCATATTTAATAGGCTTTTGGATGATTTAGTGCTTGATTTATGTAAAAAGGTACTTTTAATCCTTTCTTTTCATGTTTATACTCAGGAAAGCACCCGAGGGTAACAAGAACACAAAACGAGCTTAAAACGAAGTAATTGGGCCTTAGCAAGCAATCAACACGGCCTGGTCCAAAGCCCACACGATCGTGCCTTGCCAATTACCTAGAGCACGGCCTCAACTCCGTGACACACGGCCGTGCAGCATTCATTTATCACACGGACGTGCATGGCAATCTGCATGGCCGTGTCCCAATCGACAGACCTGAAGCACGGCCTGAATCCAAACTTACACGGCCGTGCCTAAAATGATAGAATCGAGACACGGCTCAACCACAATTTACACGGGCGTGTGCCATGGTCGTGCCCCGCCACGGGAGAGAGCAATTTCACTTGGATTTGGATGCTTGAAGCTAAAGAAACATACTCCTAAGTCTACTCCAACACCCAAATAGTAATTCTACTTGAAGGAGGTACTTAGGAGCCAAGTATAGCATCCCAAAGCCTATATAAACAACCCAAGGCAGACATTAAAGGGGAGCTTTTTGGGCAGAGGCTTTTGTCGAAGTGTTCATCTTTTAGAGAGTCACTTGAAGATAGCTAGTTGATCCATCTCAAGAAGCCGGAACTCCACTCAAGACGGAGGTTCTCTCCTTCAATTCGTTCAAGGGTTTTAGGGAGTTCTTATGTTTTGTTTATTTTTTTCTCTTGAGATGTTTTCATATTTAGTTATGCACTAAACCCTTCAGATACCTGAAGGGGATGAAACCTATGATGGATTTTGTTATTTGATTTCTAAATTTATATGATAAGTACTTGGTTTGTTCTTAATTATATTGCTTAATTTTATCTGATGTGCTTAGGTGGAGGAGGATAGACCCTACCTAAGAGTAGATCTAGCAAAATTGAGCGGAGTTGATCAGGCGCCTAGAGATAGGGTTACGAGATTTTACCATATTAGGGTGAAACCTAATATGGGAATCCATTGATCGATTTACTACTTCCTTCCTTATTATAAGAGAGAGTTCCACTAATTAACCTAAGGTTAGACGTTATTCGCCTCGAGAGAGGGTTTAATATAGATTAGGGAGTCTCACGGATCAAGCTAAGTAAAGAAATTATATGGTTTGGAGAATAAATAATAAGTGAAGTCATAGGTGGATTCTTCTTGAGGGTATCGTCTTTATCAACTGAGTTTTCGTAAAGTCTTTCTCCAATCCAATCTTTTGTCTTTGCAATTAGTTTAAGTATTTTGTTAGTTTAATAATTCAATCACTCCATATTTCAGGCTAAATAATAGAAAGAAAGTGAGTAGTAGTACTTTTAGGTTCCCTTGGGTTCGACAAGATATTCTTGCCTGAGCTATACTACTGTTCAATAGGTGCACTTGCCTCTATCGTTGTCACAGTTAGTCTACAGGTTCGATCACTCTTTTATAAATATTAAAACTCGACTGTTTGACACGATCAAGTTTTTGGCGCCGTTGCCTGGTGAACATCTAAAATATTAAGAAAGCTCTATTTCTATTACTTTAGCCATTATTTTTTATTTTTAAATTTCTCTTATTCTTATACATATATTTTTGTTTTTTTATTAATTCTTTCTTTCTTTTCATATCAGGTACCTCTAGTTTATGACTAGAAGAAATCCAAGAGGACCATTAGAATACGAAAGTGACATTGAAGCTACCGCTCACAGAAATCGCAGAGAAATTAGACGAGCCCTAGACTATCAAAGAGAAGAACAGCAAAGATCCAATCCTACTGAAGGGATGGACGAGAACAACCCACCAAATGTGCAAGAACAGAATACTCCGCGTACTATGTATGATTATGCTAAACCTAATTTGACAGGAGTAGAATCTAGTATTGTTAGGCCCGCTATAGCCGCAAATAATTTTGAATTAAAGCCTAACACAATACAAATGATTCAACAGTTTGTTCAATTTGATGGTTTGCAGGATAAGGATCCAAACACTCATATATCTAATTTTTTAGAATTTTGTGATACCTTCAAAATAAATGGCGTTTCTGACGATTCCATACGTCTTCGGTTATTCCCTTTTTCATTAAGGAATAAAGCAAAGCAGTGGTTGAACTCGTTACCACGAGAGTCAATCACTACATGGGATCAAATGACCGAAAAATTTCTTTTAAAATATTTTCCACTATCCAAAACGGCTAAATTTAGAAATGACATATCTTCTTTTGTGCAGAATGATGCAGAAACATTATATGATGCATGGGAAAGATACAAGGATCTCCTAAGGAGATGCCCACACCACGGATTACCTTTGTGGCTTCAAGTCCAAACTTTTTACAATGGTGTGAATTCTCCAACTAGGCAGATGATTGATTCATCAGCCGGTGGAACTTTGAATAATAAAACTCCTGAAGCAGCCTACGATTTTATTGAGGAGATGTCGTTGACCACTTATCAGTGGCAAATTACAAGAGCTAAATTGACAAAATCAGCCGGAGTTTTTAACATAGACGCAGTGACAATACTATTGACACAGGTGGAGTTAATGAATAAAAAGCTTCATAATTTATGTTCTTCACAGGTACATCCAGTCATGCAATGTGAAGCAAGCGGGAATGTGGCGAATTCTGAGTACCCACTCTACCAACCAGGAGTAGAAAACGAGCAGACAAACTACATAGGTAACAATTTTCGATCTAATTATAATCCTTATAGTAACACTTATAATAAAGGTTGGAGGAACCACCCAAATTTTTTGTCGGGAGGATAAGGAAATCAAGGAAATCAAAGGCAGTAACCTATTCCAGATTACCAAAATTAGCCCTATCCACAGGAAAAGAAATCAAACCTTGAAGAGATGTTGACAAAATTCATGGCAGCTACAGATTCTCATCTCCAAAAGGCTGAAGCAGTACGTGATGAACAACAAAAATCGATCAAAGGAATCGAGAATCAATTTGGAGAACTTACTAGGTCAATGGGACATCTCACAAAGGTGATTTCTGAACGTCAACAAGGACGTCTACCAAGCAACACAGAAATAAACCCAAAAGAGCAAATCCAAGCCATCACAGCTCAAGAGGATACAAAAGTAGACGAGCCCACCTCAGTACAAAAAACTGAGGAAGAAAAATGTGA
Organism: Gossypium rotundifolium; assembly: GCA_025506655.1. Taxonomy (NCBI): domain Eukaryota; kingdom Viridiplantae; phylum Streptophyta; class Magnoliopsida; order Malvales; family Malvaceae; genus Gossypium; species Gossypium rotundifolium. The sequence goes on from CP106732.1 coordinate 174,479,511, forward strand.
AATAAAGGCAGCACAAGAGAGGCCAAAATCGGTAATCAAAGAATACCAACCTTGCATACCTTACCCCGAAGCATTGAAAAAAGATGATTCAGAGGAATAATTTGGTAAGTTTCTAAAAATTTTAAAGAAATTACATATTAACTTACCTATTCTTGAAGCTCTTTTTCAGATGCCCGACTCAAAGAGATTTTTTAAGACAGCTCTTGACGAATAAATGCAAAATAGATGAAGAGCACCATGTGGAACTTAACACAACATGCTCAGCAATGCTACAGAACATACTACCAGAGAAACTAAAAGATCCAGGGAGTTTTACGGTTCCATGTTTAATTGGTAGTTTCACTATTGATAATGCGTTAGCCGATTTAGGGGCAAGTATAAATGTCATGCCTTATAAACTGTTTAAACGACTAGGTCTAGGGAAGCCTAAACAAACTAGGATGAGTATTCAACTAGCTGATAAAACTGTTAGAATTCCTAGGGGCATTATTGAAGACGTTTTAGTAAAAATTGATAAATTTGTTTTCCCAGTAGATTTTGTTGTTTTAGGCATGGATGAGGAAAACTCAGTCCTTTTAATTTTAGGAAGACCTTTCCTTGCGATTGCCAAAACTAAAATTGATGTTGCCACAGGAGAACTCATACTTCGTGTAGGAGAAGAATCGATCAATCTTCAAGCTCTCGTCTCAGCCAAAACAATAGAAGATGAAGGTAAGAAAGTCATTTCAATAGATAATCAAATTGTTCAAACTTCATCGCAGGAAACATCACAAAGCATCAAAGCTGAGCCAACTCATAGTCCCTAAGTCGTTACAAAAGAATCACACCAGAAACAAAATCAAAAGACCAATAAATTAGAAAAGCAGAAGATACACACCAAAGAAAAGCCGGATCCACACGAAGAAAAACCTAAAGAACCACCAGAAGAGCTCATAGGGACATCAAATCACTTTAAAATAGGAGACCAGGTGCTGTTAGACAAAGTCGATCCTCACATCACTTCAACAGACTTGAAGAAAAATGAAGAAATACTCCTTCAGGTACACAATGTTTTCCCACACGAAATAGTCGAGGTAAGCAATACAATAGTTGGCAATTTCAAGGTAAACACTTCTCGACCTAAACTTTGTCACGAAAATAAAACTGTCAATAAGAGGGAAAATATTCAAACTTTTAAACCTCCCTAAAATCTTCAGGGTCTAGGACAGTCTAGCTTACGACTATAAACAAGCGCTTCTCGGGAGTCAACCCGAGTATTAACACTTTTTATTTTTCAAAATTATTATTTTCTTTTATTCCCTTCTCTCTTCTCTCTCTACATTTAAAACAAGGATGCAGGTTTCCAGGCCACAAGGCCTTACACACGGCCGTGCCCATGGCCGTGTGGACCATCGAAACCATCACACTGACAGAATAGAGCTATGCAAGTTAGTCTAACCACCCCCCAATGTCACGGATCCAACCATCTACAAAGACGGCAAAAAAAAAAATAACTACGGCGTGCCTAACAACTATGCTAAGATACTGACGTATTGAGCAGAGGCAGACCATGCCCGTGCATTCCATCCGTGCTCCTATACTGGCTTTTTAGAAACGGACGTGCCAATCGACAAACGGGCATGAAAGAACAAGACACTCCACAACAAGACCGTGCGAGGCGGCCGTGTGAATCGACACACCCTCGGCACACGGGCGTGGGAACGTACCAGATCTGAAAATCTTATTTAAATCCCCACAGCCTTCCCTTCTCTCCCATCTTCTATCTTTCTTCTCTTTCTTGAAAATTTTTCTCTCTATTCATAGAAAAGGTCCAAGATCATGAGCAACACAAAGATCATGCCGAAGAAATGTAAGAAGGTAAGCATCGTCTCCTCAGAGGAGACTTCAACATGGGTTCATGCCGGCAGCTTCACTTAATGGACACGTCAAGGGTCTCAGAAACCTTTTCGGTTCTATTTTTCTTTTCTCGTCTCCTTTATTTTCCTTATCTACACTTATTTCCTATTTAATTTAATTTATTTCATATTAGTTTCTTAGTTTTAGGTTCTAAAGGCTGCTTGGGAATCACGCACCATAGCCTTCGATGTTACATCCACTTCGTGAACCATCCAAAAATAAGGACTCCTTAGTCCATTAGTATTTTCTTTTAATTTCAGTTTTCTTCTTAGTCTCCTTCATTTTATTCCCTTAATCTTTAATTATATTATTACTATAGTATTATTATTTCTCTAGATCTCTTGGCTATATCTCCATAGGCTACCCAATTTCTTCATCTAGCAAATTGCTTTCCGGTAGCCACTCTACCAGGCCCATAGAAAACACCATCACCGCCACCAAAGACGCCAAGGATCATATAGATTTCAGGGAGTATTACTTTCCCCACTTATCTCTTTGATTTTACATTTAATTATCATTATATATCTTTGTACATTGAGGGCAATGTACACCTTAAGTGTGGGGGTAATAGTGCCTAACTTTTTCCATAATTCTCAAAAACCTGAAATTAGTCTTAATCTTAAGTATTTTTCTCATATTATTATTTAGGGTGAAATTTCTAATGATTTATGATTTTCATTGATATGTTTTAGAATAAGTCATAGTTAATTGTGCATTGATGATTAAATTTGAAGAATACTATAGAATCGAGCATGATAAGTCTACTTTCTAAAAATTAAAATTGATAGGTTGTTGAACCGAATTTGAGTATCAACTTGAAGTTCAAAATTTTATATGGATTGATGTTAAAACACCCATAATTTTTTATGAGGTTTCGAGCCTTATAGAGCATATACCCTTTTTTGTACTCACTTTAATTGATTATGAGTGTGTCAACTTTGAACTGCTATTCTAGAACTTGCCTCGTTTATGCATGTCGAGACTACATTAATGATTTGATACACTGAGATGATAAAGGCACCTAGGTTTTAACCCGTTCACTCTATTAAAAAGCCTACCCATACAAATTAACCCCTAGTGAACCCCACTGAATCCTAACAACCTTTTTATTGACTCACCCACTAATATTAACCCAAAATCCCTTTGTATTTGTTATCAACATTCCTTTGACTACCTCTTTATCGAGAATTGATTTGATCAATTGCCGAATTAGGTTATTTCAATCACCAAAGTTCTTTCTATTATGTTTATTTTAGTTTGTTCTTAAAAAAAATCTGAATATATTCAATATTAGTAGTATAATAAAAGAGCTTAGAGCATTTAAACTCCAATTGTTGAAGAAAAAGCTCGTATTAAAGTATTATAAAATTTTAAGTAATAAAAATATTCATTATTATATAGTAATTATCTATAGTGGTATTATTAGTGTTCATTCGAAGTAAATATTCATATTTAGTTCAGTGTTTCTAGTTAGGTGATTTGTCAAGTCAGTCTCGATTCTAAACCTCTAAATTCAGCCTGTATCAACACCCTTAATCTTAGCCCCGTTGCAACCCTAATTAAAGACCTTTTGATCTGTGTATCATCTCATATACAGTGGTGGAGATTTGATTTTCAGCCAAGCCTATGGGATTAACTTTTCAGGTTTAACTTAGAATGCTTATACTTGAACCTTAAACACCTTTGAGTGATTTGAGTGAATCTTTAGTGAGGATGTCAGTTCTTGTCGATTTTGAATTAAAGGTAATCACTTAGATAAGGGGAGACACCTATGTTTTCATGCTATAAAGGTATGACTTTTCGTAATTGAATCTTTAGGGTTCTTTGAGTTGAACTATCCATGTATAAATTATCTATGAATTATGATGAGACATTGTCGATAGAAATTATGAATTATAGAAAGTTCGTTCTAATTATAAATTGAGAATTTTGCTTGAGGACAAGCAAAAGCTTAAGTGTGGGGGTATTTGATAAACCGTAAAAGTAACATATTTTAACCCCATATTTAATAGGCTTTTGGATGATTTAGCCCTTGATTTATGTAAAAATATGCTTTTAATCCTTTCTTTTCATGTTTATACTCAGGAAAGCACTCAAGGATAAAAAAACACAAAACAGGCTTAAAACAGAGTAATTGGGCCTTAGTAAGCAATCAACAAGGTCTAGCCCAAAGCCCACACGATCGTGCCTCGCCAATTACCTAGAGCACGGCCTTAACTCTGTGACACACGGCTGTGCAGCATTCATTTATCACACAGACGTGCATGGCAATCTGCATGGTCGTGTCTCAATCGACAGACTTGAAGCACGGCCTAAATTCAGACTTCTACGGCCGTACCCAAAATGACAGAATCGAGACACGGCCCAACCACGATTTACACGAGCGTGTGCCATGGCCGTGCCCCTGCCACGGGAGAGAGCAATTTCACTTGGATTTGGATGCTTGAAGCCAAAGAAACATACTCTTAAGTCTACTCCAACACCCAAATAGTAATTCTACTTGAAGGAGGTACTTAGGAGCTAAGTATAGCATCCCAAAGCCTATATAAACAACCCAAGATAGATATTAAAGGGGAGCTTTTTGGGCAGAGGCTTTTGTCGAAGCATTCATCTTTTAGGGAGTCACTTGAAGATAGCTAGTTGATCCATCTCAAGAAGCCGGAACTCCACTCAAGACGGAGGTTCTCTCCTTCAATTCCTTCAGGGTTTTAGGGAGTTCTTATGTTTTGTTTATTCTTTTCTCTTGAGATGTTTTCATATTTAGTTATGCACTAAACCCTTCAGATACCTGAAGGGGATGAAACCTATGATGGATTTTGTTATTTGATTTCTAAATTTATATGATAAGTACTTGGTTTGTTCTTAATTATGTTGCTTAATTTTATCTAATGTGCTTAGGTGGAGGAGGAATAGACCCTACCTAAGAGTAGATCTAGCATAATTGAGTGGAGTTGATCGGCGCCAGAGATAAGGTTACGAGATTTTGCCATATTAGGGTGAAACCTAATATGGGAATCCATTGATCGATTCTATCGCTTCTTTAGGGGGTTATTATAAGAGAACGAAAGTTCCACTAATTAACCTAAGGTTAAATGTTATTCGCCTCGAGAGAGGTTTAATATAGATTAGGAAGTCTCACGGATCAAGCTAAATAAAGAAATTATATGGTTTGGGGAATAAATAATAAGTGAAGTCATAGGTGGATTCTTCTTGAGGGTATCGTCTTTATCAACTGAGTTTTCCTAAAGTCTTTCTCCAATTCAATCTTTTGTCTTTGCAATTAGTTTAAGTATTTCGTTAGTTTAATAATTCAATCACTCCATATTTCAGGCTAAATAATAGAAAGAAAGTGAGTAGTAGTACTTTTAGGTTCCCTTGGGTTCGACAAGATATTCTTACCTGAGCTATACTACTGTTCGATAGGTGCACTTGCCTCTATCGTTGTCACAGTTAGTCTACAGGTTCGATCACTCTTTAATAAATATTAAAACTCGACTGTTTGACACGATCATGTGCATGTATGTGAGAGTTAAATATGAGGCTTTACTACCCTCATCCCCTTATCATTAAAAATGTTATAATGAAATCTGTAAGATTTGGATTGAATAAGCTCACGAGTGTAGAGTTATAGAAATCCGTGTTTGAAAGATTAGTAATCTGGTCAGAAAAGAGAATAAATCAGCAAATGAAGACAGTACTAAAAGAGATATTAGATAGTTCTAAAGACTATTCAGATTATGCAGAGTCACTGGTAAAGAAGAAGTTAATTCCGACTAAATGACGTATTCAAGTATGTTATCTAAAGAAAGTATTAACTGGAAGCTTTTCTGAATTTACTTTTGTTAGCGAAGGGATAATGTGAAAATTTCTGATGATAGAATTAGACAATTGAATAATGATTGAATTGTATTGATGGTTGAATGCAATGGTTATAGTCGGGCAGTTACTATGATTCCTTCTGGGCATTCTATGTGTATTTTTCCTCAGAAGCATATGTGACTGTTTAATTTCAGAAAGAAAATTCTTATCATATGAGAACGTTAGTTAAATATACTGATAGATGAAAGCATGGTTGATCTGTTTGGGTTATGTTCAACATTGTTATGTCTTTCTCGATTTTTTTCATTGTGTGGATATGAAAGTCAACGGTAAAATATGTATGAGGCTAATATTCTGTTTCTACTGGTTATTGTTCAATTGAATATATGTGAAGATTATATTGCTTCTGTTACTGTGGATTTCAGTATTTAAGAGTGACATTGTTCTTTCTAGACATTTTTGGGATATCATCGAAATTTTATATCATTCTATATGGATTGTAATTTTTAGATATCCTGTGTAACTCCATATGTTGAAATTTCGCTATTCCGATTTTCTTATAACTCAATGTGATTATCTGCAAGAGATCTCTAATTGACAGAGATGACTATGTTTATTGTAATTATAATTTCTGGCTTAAAATGTGAAGAGTTCAGTGGTTCCGTCCTCAGAGTTATAGAAGTTGTGTTTCTACATAGGTTAATATTAAAATCATAGTTGATTCTTTTCTGTGTTCAAATGCCTCATTAACAGTTGGGATAATATCTATTTATATGGTTGAGACATCATTCTTATTAAGGCCCAATGATTTCTATATGATAAAGGTGACTTCAGTACAATTCAGAACTTCGATGATTAAAAGATGGGACAGCTTTATTATAAACTCTTTTCTAGTTCTCGTGAAAGTTTGACATTGATAAAAGTGAAAATGATAGATGATCAAAATCAATCTGTATAATGATATGTCTGTGTTATCCTTCTAATGAGAAGAAAGATTTCTTTGAAAAGATCGATTCAGTAGTTAGTATGATCTGAAGTATTTAATTGAAAAGATAATTGGGTTATATGTGTTTGAATCTATCCATCGGACTGGAAATAAACTTTGAACGTACTTGTGTGAATTGAGGGATAGTCTGGAAGAAGAATCCGTATTCTTGAAGACAATATACAGAATTATATCTATCGGAATGGTTTTGTTGAGAAATATTCTTGAAGTTCTTATTTGTGCAAAGACATTGTTAATTGAAACATCAGTTCTGGTTCAATCTGAGTCAGGTAAAGAGTTTATGATTTTTAGTCATGCGTCATTAAATGGTTTGAAGAGTGTTTTAATACAAGATTGTATAATGATATCTTGTGATTCCATACAGTTAAAGCTGCATGAGAAGTATTATTCGGCACGCGAATTAGAAACGGTTGACATTGTACTTGTGCGGGATAGTTAGCGAGATTGATTGTTTGTTAGTAATGTAATTTACTTGATGTGACTGAGCGATTTGAATATGAGACAGCAAAGACAGTTTGAACCATCGAAGGGTTTTGAGTTAGTAATTGATGTTCATCCGGGGAAAATGATTACAGTTATGGATGTTTTGAGCAGGAAACTTTTGTATGCTTTACAAACGATGAATACGCGATTGATAGTTAGTAGATAAGTTAAAAGTTAAATTGATGTTTGTTTAGTATAAATTATAAGTTAAAAAGGGTTCAGTATAAATTGATTTCTGATTCAAAACCTCACATATGGTATCGATAATTATTTGTTATTTTGAGATAGAGTGTGTTTACTGAAAAGCTCGTGAATATACAACAACTGCTACAAAAAACTCTCAGTGGTAATTTATTTGTTCATATGGGAATAACAAGATGCACAACAGTTCGAGATATGATATCGATGATGAGTGTGAAATGTGATATTTCTGACTTTGTTGATTATAGAAATGGAGGGTGATGAATTTTGTATCGAATTATCTTTATCATTGAAAAAATAGAGTTATCTGAAATATGATTAACTGTCTAAAGAAATCTCTCTGTACGTATAGATTTTGTTTTTCGATTAAACTGTTGAGTTATCCTTTTCTGTGTTGGTAAGTCTGTCTATGGTGTCAGTTATCATTGTTTTGAATTGAGATCTGAAACTTATATGGTAATTTTGAGAGAGATTACAGTAATCTGTGAGTATGAAATTGCATTGAAATCGAGAAAAGTAAACTAAATTCTCGAAATATTTATTTGTCATTGTTTTAGAGTTTTAAAGCAATTAAGAAAGAGGTATCGTATGTGGCATTTACTTAAATCTGTTATTTCAGGATTGAGCGTTGTGACAAAATGATCCACGGAATTAATATCGTCAAAGGAAGTGAGTAGAAAATGAAAACAATTTAATACAGTTATAAGCAATCTTAGCTAGAGATGATGTACAGCGAAAGTCAGATCAGAATTTCAGTTGTGAGATTAAAGAAATTTGAAATCCGAAGTTATGTGTGAATTTGAAATGTATTGTGTGGAATAAAATTTTTAATCTACTTTCTGGTAAGATTTTCGGGACAAAAATCACTAAGGGGAGGAGAGTTGTAACAGCCCATTTTTGGGGTTAATCTAAACAGTAGTTTGGGATCAAAATCTGAAGTAAAAATATTTATTTTAATATTTTATTATGTTTTACAGCATGATAGAATTATTGTGTGAAAATTTCATAAAGAAATTTTACCATTTAAAGGCTTAATTCAGTAAAAAGGACTAAATCGAGTAAAGTGTAAAACTTGTATTCTATTAGATAAAGGTATTAAATAGCTATATAACCTTAAATTTAAGGTCCTTATGTGGTAAATATACCATTTCTATGTTAGTGGATGTTAATGGTTTGGGATAAATGAAATTTTGAATTATTTTTAAGGTTAAATTGGTAAATGGTTAATAAATGTCATAATAATTATATTAAAGCCAAAATATCATCTTCATTAATTCATCCACCACCAAAAATGCTTGAATAAAACAGCCATGGATGAAGCTACATTCGGCCAAGCTTTGAAGATTAATTGGTGAGTGGTTTTTGCTCGGTTTTTAATAATTTCTACGTTTTTGAGATCGTTGCTTCGAGTGCTAGCAAACCCATGCTTTAATTTTTGGTATTGATGATGAATTTGGTATCTTCCATTGATTTTCACTTGATGTTTTTGTGGTTTAATGATGAAATATAAACTTTTGTTGATAGATTATTATGTTTAATTAAGTGATTTTTGATAAAAATGTGTATTAAGGATTAAATTGAGAAAAGTGTAAAATTAAAGGTTAAATGTGTGAATAAACTAAAAATATGGACTGCTAGTAGTATGGGTAGAATTCGGCCTAACAAGGATTTAGTGAAATTTTGTGTATTTCGTGTTATTTTGAAAAAGGACTAAATTGAGAAAAATGTGAAATGTTAGGGGCTAAAATGGAAATTATCCATTTATATGTTCTTGAATGAAGATTGAATGAAATGTTGAATAAGTAAGTTAATTTTGATATTAATTAGATTGGCACAAGTGGAAATCAGATTTGGATCGGGAAAATCAAAAGTTATCGATTAGTCATTTTGGTCCGTTCGCGTCCGTACGAGGTAAGTTCATAAGTAAATAAATGTTGTTAATTTTTATTGTATCTATTTTAAAAGTGTTGAATTGAATTATTATTTGTGTAAATGAATATGTTGAAATGAATTGAGCATGTGAGCAATATTTACGAGCCTGCAATAATCGAGATACGACGTCCGAAAGCCTCGTACGAACCTTATGAATAGTTAGGATACATATGTCATGACATTGGATTTCGATATGTGTTTTCGTGTAAGACCACGTCGGGACGTTGGCATCAACTTATGTTTACGTTTAAGACCATGGTTGGTACATCGGCATCGTATTTGATTTCGTTTAAGACCCTGTCTGGGACAGTGGCATCAATATTGATTACATGTAAGACCACGTCTGGGACGTTGGAATTGTTCGAGTTCTCTAAGCTATCCAAGTATCCTATTTGATTCCGAACGATTCAACGGGCATTCCGAGACATAAATGAGTATATGAATGTATAGCTCGAATCAAGTATGTTGCGATGAATATGAATTTGAGCAATGAAAGTGAGCATGATTATGATTAGTTGTCATATGATCTATGTGAAAATGAGATGTGGATATTAGCAAGTGAAATATGAACAAATGAATCATATAAGAAATGTAGAATTGTAATTGTGTTGTTGCCATAAATGATTCAGGTACATATGATTTGTATATGAAATTCTGATATGAAATGTAAGTATGATTCAAATGATGATATATGTGAAATATAAAATAATGAATAATGTGTTATATATGCTCGTTAAATGAAATTATGGTCCTATGTTTCGGACATGAGAATTATGAAACACGGAACATAGTTTTGATGTGTGATTTGTTATGGTTATTCGGGTTTGGAAGTGTATAAAAAGAAATTGATATATTTTTATGAATAATCTGTAATAAATGACCATGATTCGGTTGGTATGTAATGAAATTGTGAAAGCTAAATTTAATGAAAAGCGAATGGTTGATATATGAATATGAAAACATGTTTTATAAGTTCTTCCATAATTAAGTCTAGTGAAGTTACTTAATGTGGTCTTAAGAAATTACGATTATGATGAATGTATATGTGGATGAGATTTGTTAAATTCAGCTTAGTTAAATTGAATTATAAACATTATTGAAATGATTTATTTGCTTATGGCTTACTAAGCTTTCAAAGCTTACGTTGTGTGTTTTTCTTATGTTTATAGATTTTTTGGAGATTTGCTCGGATTGGAAGTCGGTGGAGATCTCATCACACTATCCAATATTCGTTTCGGTAAATAAATGTTTTGAGATTGGGTTATGTGGCATGTATAGGCTAGTTTTGATATTATTGGTTTTGAAATTTGTATATAAATATATATTAGCCATGTGATTTGGTTTGTTAATGGATGTGAATATGGTAATTTTAATCTACGTTTTGTGATGCAAAGTTGGTATGGTTATGATGAATGGTTGGTATATTGAGTTGATAAGTTTTGGATGGATTTTACATAGAAGTGTTTGAGGTTGTAATGAGATAAATTGTGCACAAGATGATATGTTTGATATGCTCATGAATGGTTAGAAAAGATGGTCATTTTTGGTATGTTTTGGTTGCTTTTGGAATATGAAATGATGCTTATTTGTGTTTGTAGGAATGACCGTAAAATGGGTGGCAAATTGGCCTTGTAAATGGCCTATATTTGCCCACACGGGCGTGTGTCTCGACCATGTCTCTTAAGGTTGCATTTCGAAACAAGTCAGACTCGTACACGGGCCAGACACATGGGCGTGTGACAGGCCGTGTGAATTAAGTCAGTGTTGCCCACGGGTCAAGCACACGGGCGTGTCTTCGGCCGTGTGAACAAGTCAATATGTATGCCCTGTTTTGCCACGGCTTGGACACACGGGTGTGTCTGATGCCTTGTGAGGCACACGGCCTACCCACACGGGCGTGTGACCTCTTTAACTTTGAAAATGTTAAGTTTTCGAAAAAATTTTGTATGTGCTTTGTTTAGTCCCGACTCTTTTTCAATGCATGTTTAGGGTCTCGTAGACCTTTTAAAGGGACTCTTTGTTAATTATTTGATATAATATGATGATGGTGTATGTTATATTTGTGAAATGACCGTAAAAGTTTTAATATGTCCAGTAACGCCTCTTAACTCTTTTCGACGATGATTACGGGTTAAAGGTGTTACATACTTAATGTTTGAAAATGGAAACTCCTTACTTGCATGGTGATGGTGTTCACACCAACTTTTTGAATAATAGATGGAAATACTTTAGTTGCCGCAGGGGCCTCTAGGACCAAAGATAATATTTTTAATGGACCCCATGGTAGAGATTTAGTTAGCATATGATGGTCAGTAGTCAAACAAGGTATCACAATCATCACTAACTATATTCACAATTCCGGAAGTAGCTTTTTAGGAAATGGGATATCAATAGTTGTGGGCGAAATTATTAAGAATTCAGTTATTTATCCAAATTTAAAGAGGAAAATAATTTTGGACTAAAAATTATACTAATTTAAAAATTGATTCGGCTTGAATTTCAGTACTCGATGTCTGAAAACTAAAAAATACAATTTAATTAGAATAATAAATAATTGATAAGAATAGATTTTTGTTTTAAATTTTAATATTGATAAATTAATTTAAAAATACTTATTTATATATATATAACATATTAATATAATATGTGGGCTCCATTATTAATAAATAATATTTAATTTCTTTACATTTATATAATTTGACTTAAGAAGCTAGGTTTCCAATTTGTGACATGTAGGAATAAACGCTGGTGGCTTCGATGGTTACACCAAATGGGAGTTGGGATTGACGGTTGTTTGAGGATCTTTTACCGCATAACATCCTTTTTAAGTTTGCAGCAACGTTTCCGCCTAGTAAAGATGAAACTGCATACTCATTGGCTTGGAGATGGGACACTAATTGACGCTTTTCGGTCAGATCAGTTTATTTGGTGGCCTCTAACAATATGGGAGGAGATGGTCAGAATTGGTGGAAGCCAATATGGAATTTTAGGGGACCCCAACATGTTCGAGTATTTCTATGGTTAGTGTGCTCGGATAAACTTTTAACAAATGATCGATGTAGCTTGTGTGGGGTAGAATTTGAAAATATGGATCATGTTTTGCAAAGTTGTATTGTAGCGCCTGTAACTGGAAACGGCTGGTACGCGAGGAGAAGTTCATTGAATTTGTGACCATGGAATTTTCTAAATGGGTACATTGTAATCTCTCTAATCCCCGTTATTTTGCTTGAGATAATGCTGATTGGGACATTCTTTTTGGGTTGCTGTGTTGGAACCTATGGAAGTGCCGAAACATGTTAGTTTTTTATGAAGTATGCAATTGATAAGTTGGAGGAGCCCTTCTCTCGGATGGTACAAGTTGAACATTGATGATGTGCGTAAACCAACTATGGGTATGGTTGCTTGTGGAGGAGTTATATAGGATTGAAATGGAAAATGGATTGTCGGATCTTCTAAATTCGTTGGTTCCTGTTAAACATTGGAATCGAAACTTTAGGGTGTTGTTGAAGGCCTTCGACTTGCCTAGTGAAGTGAACAAAGAAGATTTATTCTTGAATAGGTTTTGTAACACCAAGAATGGTGTTTACTCAATATTTATTTTATTAAATTTTTTATAAGATTATATCAAATTAAAAAAATATTTTTTTAGATAAAGTAAGTATCATAAATTTTAAATACTCTCATATCTCACATTTAGTGACAATTTTCTATTTTCATGAGCTCTATAAAATTCCTTCATTTGAAAATTTTTTATATTAAAAATCGTTTACAATTTAAAGTTATTTATATATAATGTTTAAAGAAATGAGGTATTAGTTCGAAAATAAAATACAGAACCTTCCCACTTTTGTAGATGGACGGTGGTGATTCTAATATAGTACAAATTAAAAGTTTACTTCAAAACGTCAATTATTTCAAGCAGTGTACTAAATTATATTATGTGTAAATCTTTTATATATTTTTGAATTATTTTATGTGTAAATATTTTATATATAAAAGATATGAATTAGATAAATCTTTATATATGCATTAAATTACATTATATGTAATTTTTTTTTTTAATCAAATAAAGACTGAGTTTTATTAATTTCTAGGAAGCAGCTATCGACATTACAATAAATGAAAAATAAAAGTAGAATAAGAAACGACAAACAAAGACAGATGAAAGGACAAAAACAAAACAGCTAATACTCATAGCACACAGAAAAAGATCAAACAAAAGAAAACTCCCAAAAACACAACTGCCAGATGATCCCGAAAACCAAACAAAACTCAGTACATCCTCCCTAAAACATCATCAAGACCCCAAATCATCGAAAGGGAAGGATTCAGCTTTGAAAAAGGTAAAAACCCATGGAGATTCTAAGAACCTTCTCCATTCCTCAAAGCACCAACCTTAAAACAATCCGCCTTGCACCCTGATCCAGTCTTCCCAGTCCTCAACAATGGATCGGTTAACCCAATCAGGAACTTCTTCAACCCAGTAGCTTGGGAAAACCCAGTGATGACCTCCTGTCGCCAAACTATGCGCTGCACGATTCCCTTTGCGCGGAATAAAACTGTAAGAGATTTCTTCCATAAGACTTCTCTTATTTCGAATATTCGCTATTATAGATCGAATCACCGATTTATCCTCCAGATTAGAGCTCAGTTTCTTTATAACCATTAAGGAGTCCCCCTCCAGGATGATCTTTCTAAAGCCCATATCAAACGCAAAAAGAATCGCCCGTTCGCAAGCTCTTGCTTCCGCGACAAACGCATCCACGATATTCTCATGCTGGCAAACACATGCCCCCATTACTAATCCTTTATCATTACGAGCTATTACTGCTGCTAATGATGAGTTAGAATCCTTGTTGAAAGAAGCATCAAAATTTAATTTGATAACACCCAAGGGTGGGGGGTGCCATAAAACAGTTTCTGTAGTAAGTGTAGGAGAATCATTCACTCCGCCCATCTGTAATTCCCAAGCATATTTCTGTATAAAACATAGAAGATCCTGGATAGAGAATTTCAGTCCTTCATGAATTAATTTGTTACGTGTAAACCACATAGCCCGAAAAGTAATCAAAAAGTCTTATTTTCAATCGATGTGGTAATAAGCAAAGCTAATCGACTTATTTTTGCCATCCAATTATCATTAGGCGACTCACGAAAGTTCAAGAGGTCCAAAGACGGTAGCGATACCTCACAATACCATAGCGAGATGATCCGAATCTTGAGGACTGATTTACTGGCAACGGATAACTTCCCTTATGAGCCCACGTTTGTTAAGGTTACATAAGTGAGGTACAAAGTTTTAATTACCTCCAAAGATGTACCTTGATTTTAGAAGGTATTTTAAGCTCCCAAAGTGTCTTGTAAAAATTGTTGTGATTGTCGCCAATGTTTGAAATGTAATTACTGACCCGAGAGCTACCAGAAAGTAACACCCTATAGCCACTCTTGACCGTGTATTCCCCTGTGTTGTCATGGCGCCAGACTAGAGTATCGTCAATATCCATCTGAGGCAGTGGGATATGAAGTATACGTTTCGCTTGAACGGCATCAACAATCTGATAAATAATGTCTTCCTTCCAGGTAAACAATTGCTTATCAATTAATTGATTAACAGTAGTCCACTGAATACAAATGTTCTGCACTGATAGTTGACTATTTCCAGGACCAGGCAACCACGGATCATTCCAAATATTCACCTTCCTCCCATTACCAATTCGCCAAAGTAATCCATCTGCAATTAGATCACGAGCACCACATATACTTTTCCAGGTAAAAGAGGGGTAAGACCCAACTTTAGCAGATAAAAAATTAGTAAAAGGAAAATAACGGGCTTTTAAAACCTTAGAAAATAAACAATTTGGTTGAGAGATAAGTCTCCAGGCTTGTTTGGCTAACAGAGCCTTATTAAATAAAGATAGATCACGAAACCCCATGCCACCATAACATTTAGGATAACAAAGATCCTTCCAAGAGCTCCAATGAATGCCTTTTCCCGACTTACCATTCGCCCACCAAAATTTGTTCATAATACTTTCCAACTTGTTACATAACGTTTTCGGAAGTTCAAAACATTACATAACATAAATAGGGATTGCTTGTAAGACGGCTTTGACAAAAACTTCTTTACCTCCCATCGAGAGTAAACGAAAATCCCATCTTTCCACCCGCTTACGAAAACGATCCACAAAGTTCGCAAAAGCCCAACGTTTCTTCCTACCCACCATCATTGGAAGCCCCAAGTATTTTTCAGGATTAACAGCAAGTCGAACTCCCAAAATGTTTGTGATTTGAGTCCTTACTGACCCCTCTATACTTGCTCCAAAATAAATAAGAGATTTGTCGAAATTCACCTTTTGACCCGATGCCACCTCGTATTCCTTAAGAATATTTCGAACAGTATGTGCTCCTTCCACCGTTGCATCTCCAAATAAGATACAATCATCTGCAAAAAGTAGGTGATTAACTGTGAAGCGTTCTCTACCAATCGGAGCACCTATCATTAATCTCTTCTGTTTAGCTTCATTAAGCAAAATAGAAAGGCCTTCAGCACATATCAAAAAAAGGTAAGGACTCAAAGGGTCACCTTGGCGCAAACCTCGCGTTGGAGTGAAAGTCTCACTAATACTTTCATTAATTCCCACAGTATATGTAACCGAGCAGACGCACCTCATAATCAAAATAATCCATTCCTGGCAAAACCCCAATCTCGACATCATACCAGCCAAGAAATCCCATTCAACCCGATCATAGGCCTTACTCATATCTAGTTTAAGTGCAAAATTTCCTTTTTTACAATGCTTCCTAGACTTGAGCGAATGCAATATTTCATAGGCTATCAAAGTGTTATCTGAAATTTGCCTTCCCGCAATAAAAGCATACATGCTTCATTGATCTGACCACCAAAATAGAACCCATACGGTTCACTAAAACTTTTGCGATAATCTTGTAGACCACATTACATAAACTTATGGGCCTGAACTGAGCGAGTGTGTTGGGCTTGTCGACTTTAGGAATTAGCACTATGTGGGTTCGGTTCAACTCACCCATAGCAACCTCCCCTTTAAGTATTGCTAAACAATAAGACGAAACTTCACTTCCAACAACATCCCAATATCTTTGGAAGAACAAGGCTGGAAAACCATCAATACCTGGAGCTTTGAAAGGGGCCATTGAATGAACAGCTTTCTGAATTTTATTTTCTGTAAAAGGTTTCAGAAGTTCATTATTCATTTCCGATGAAACCCGTTGTTCCACAAGCTCTAAAACCCGATGATCAATATCAGAATCTGAAGCAGTAAAAAGCTCCCCAAAATAATTCACAGCAATACTCAACAATTCATCCGGTTTTGAGACCCAATCTCCTTTCTCATTTTCTAGACCTACAATGCGCTTACGATTATGATGTGAAATAGCTGAACGGTGAAAAAAACTAGTATTCTTATCACCATGCTTGACCCGATTAACCTCTCATGCATGTGTCCCGAAAATTTCCTCTTTCTCTGTCTCCAAATTAAGGCCTAATTGTACCTCCATCATTTCTTCCAAAACATCATCAGTTGGATCCTGCATCTGGAGAAAATTTAACCTTCCTTCAAGCCTCATGCGTTGTTTTTTAAGCTCGCGTGAACGTGAGTGATTCCATTGCTTAAAAATTGTCCTGCTCTTTCTAGCTTGGTAACCACATTATCGCATGGCTCTGACCATATTTGGTGAACAGCCTCACCAAAAGTTTGATCCAAACACCAACTAGCTTCAAACTTAAAGCGACAGCCACCAAAATTCGTTTTACTAGAATTATTACAAAGCGTGTCAATGAGGATCGGACAATGATCTGAAAACGAATGGTTTAAATGTTTGACCGAATACGACAGAAACAAATCCATCCAGTCACTATTAGCAACCCCCCTATCCAAACGTTCACGTATATTTGTGGCCTGAAACCGTCCTCTTTCCCACGTGAACCAACGTCCACTGAACTCGAGGTCAACAAGGTTACAGATATCGAGAGTATTTCGAAACTAAGCCATTTGACTCTCTGATCTCAATCGGCCTCCTTTTTTCTCAAAAGAACTGGTAATTTCATTAAAATCACCAACCACAAGCCCGGGTCCGGTATTATCATGATGAAGTTGACGAAGAAGATTCCAAGACATTGACCTTAAGTTCTCCACGGGATTACCATAGAACCCCATCAATCTCCACTTAACACCATAATCGCAATCATTAATATCAGTATCTATATGAAACGAAGAATAACTTCGAAGAGAAACCAACGAATTCCCTTTCCAGCACAAGGATAAACCACCTTTTGTACCATCAGCACCAACATCAATACCACAAGAAAAACCCAATTTCTGCCTAACCTTCTCCATGCTTTTCACACTAAGTTTTGTTTCAATTAGAAACAAAATATGGGGATTTATGGCCCGTAATTTATTCTTGAGCCTTTTAACCGTCCGTGATCTCCCCAAACCACGGACATTCCAACTAACAATTTTCATTGCATCCGTTTGCTCATCCCATGAGCCGGTAGATAAATCATTATTTCCTTTAACAGAATTTTCACCTGAAAGAACCCCATCAGTATGTGCCACACGCTGTCGTTTTTTCCCATCAAGAGGATGGATAGGGTCATTCTCCTCTATTATGTCCGAAATCATAGGCCCAATACCACCGCCAGACCCAAAAGAATCAGCCACTTCAATATTCTTCCGTATCTCATTACCATTAATTACCGACATTTGATTTTTTAAAAAAGGATAATTAGGAGCATAATTGCTTGGAATCAATTCACTTCCTTGTATATTCACAAAATCCCCATTAACTCCTAAATTCACTCCTGTTTGATTACTTACCATAATCTGACTCCCACCCGTCGAACCATCAGCTTCCCTCAGCCATTTGCTTGGCATAGAACTCCTCCGTCGTACATCCGCTCTCATGGAGATATCCCACCCAAAAGATATAATAGCCGGATCACTCTCTGAATATCAACTTCATGAAAAAACTTGAAAAGATATCGTTTTTCACCCAGATCGGAGATGTATATACCCTTTATAGGGTGTCACAGATCCGCCAAAGTATTACGCAGAGAGGGGAAATGAACGACACTCTCAGTAAGACATCGACCCACCAAACAGAGATGAAAGGATTGATCCGTTAAACCTTCTTCTTCCTGAAACGCAATCTCTTCCTCATCATCCAACTGTAGATTAGCCAAAGTATTCTCCATTCCAGCCTGGACAAAAAAGAACAAAAGATTCTGGTCCCAGCAAAATGAAAAAAAAACAGAAGAAAACCAAAACAAACGAAAGGAAAAAGAGACGAAAATCGTGTCAAAAGACAGATAAAACGTGTCATGAGTTAGTGTTTTTTATAGTGACTGTATGTTATTTTATTTTATTTTACAAGCAACCTTAATAGATTGTTATGTGTTTTTAACATTTTAATATATATCTATAATATACTTGTCAATCCTTAACATTTTTCGTGAGTCTAAAACATGCACTGATAGCTTATCAAATATTATTCTATATTATATATATAAATATAAGTTAATTAAATGTATTTGTAATTTAAACACAATAAACCTGCATATCTATATATAATACTAATCAACACCGTTATTAATTAAAGGTACATAAATTATTTTATAATTATAATCAATATTACTATATGCAGCAATTACCTTATTTAAATTTACTTATTTCATAAATTTATAATTAAACTCAAATTATAAATTTTATATCGATTATAATCAATTAATAGCCTGTACACTGTTGGGTAAGAAAATTAATATTTTATATAATAATATATGTAAAACTTAATAAAATATTTTTATTAATTAAATAATTAAACTATCGAGACTTTATCCAAAAACCTGATGCAAATTAAATCAGATAATGGTGCAAAGAATTTGATTAAAGGCAAATATAGCATATAGAATAATGACAAAATATGATATAAAATTGGAGTACTTGACTTAGTCCATACCAAACACGAAATGGAAAAAATACTACTTCCACACGTTTAGATACTTATTTTTCTTTCGGAAAGAAGATGAAACAATTTAATTTATGCTAGCATTTTTAAGGGGAGTCTTCAAATCATGGTATTTTTAGTCTTCAAAACATTTTGGTCCTCCCCTCAAGCACCATCATTATTCTTTTTACAAATATGTCATAAATTTTAATGTCCTACTTTTATCAAAAGTTGATGAATTTTTCTATTTAAAGTGAAATGAGTCAGAGGCGAAGCCAGAACAATCTTTTAGGAGGCCGAATGAAATTTTAATTTTTTATAGTCTATATCTTTATAGTTTTTAAAGAATTAAATCAAAATTTTATTATTTTAAGGGGGCTAGAATATAATTTTATATTTACTAATTTAAAATTTTTAAAAAATTTAAAGGCTTAATAGTAATTTAACACTTTAGAGGGAGTCGGGGCCTATGCCAGCGCCCTCTAAATTCACCACTGATCTTGAATAGCCTTAACTGTCTTGATACTATCATAATTTATAATTTAATATTAAATACAGAACAACTTCCCAAATATATGTTGTAGTTGAAAATCCACCGATCACGCACTATTCCCTTATTGCAGCAAAACTGACATAAATCCTAGCAATACCATCAATATTCAAAATGCCAAGGATGGAAATGAAAAAAAAAAAAAAAAAAACTTAGAAAGGACAGGAAAAGGGTACCATCAGTATTCAATAAGGGGAAAAGGGCACCATCAGTATTCAATAAGAGAAAAGAATAGGAAAACTTGGAAAGAAACCAAAACCTTGGTCCCTACCCTTTAAGCGCTTTTGTTCATGCTAATAACTAATGATGAGTTGCAAAGTTTCTTGCACAGCTACCTTGAATTTTCTTGGAAGTTTTTAAGTAATAAACATGTTGGGCTTGAAATTGGAGACTTTTGGCTTTTTCTCAAAATTTCATTAATCATCATCATTTGCCTTCCCCAATAAACCTATGTTCCGTCTTTACTCAGAAAACCCGTATTCACTGCTCTACTTAAAGAGCAAAGCAATGATGGATTGGATGATTGTTGGGTGGACTTCTTGTTTTTATCCCACCAAAATTAACTATTTCTAATCATTTATATATTTATACTGTTACCTAATTATTATTAAAATAGAAAAATTAAATTCTAAATTTAAAGAAATTACACTTTAACCATCTATAAAATATGAAATTATAGAATACGCTTTCGGAAATTCGTTGTCTAAATTAAAAAGATGTTGAATAGGTGTGAACGCAATCGTTATTCCAACTCCAAAATCAGAAAAAGCCGATTTGAGTAACCACGTGCTTAGACTTTGGCGCTCCATGTTTGATTACTTTACTATTTAAACCCTAAACCCTTTTTGTCCCTTAAAACTAGCGCATTTCTGTTCCATTTCATTTTCTATTAAAACAACAAGGTTTGTAACATTACCATAAACAATAATACTATCAACTTTTTTTTATTTTTTAAGTATAAGATACAGATTCAACGAAAACTAGACCTATAAGGAAGGATTCGCAAATAGTCTTAACATTGATTTTCTATCATGAATTATCTTGATAATACTATCTATCATTGTGTTTTCCTCTCGAGAAATATGTTAAATCTTTTATTGTTTAACCTTTGTTTAGATCTGATGGATTCTTTTGAGAAGAGTTGAGTTTGAGATTTTAAAAATATCTTCCTAAATGACATTAACAACGTGGAAAATATTATTTTGTATTAAGATACTTTTAAATATTCTATCTACAATAAACTTTAAACCGTCCATGATGTCCCAAAGCTCAGCCTTAATTACTGTACAATTTCCCAAGTATCTATCAATTCCCGTGATCTATCTATCATTTTGATCCATTTTTTTCTACGTAATTGATTTTCTTTTTCTCTTTCATGTTGAAAATCTGACCCAGTGCGCTTAATTAGTCTTTCATTACTTGTTATGTTGGAGATAAATTAGAACAAATCCCAAAAATAATGTGTGGTATAAGTGGCTCACATGGGTGGATCACTCCATCAACATCATCGTAACAAAGGGATTAAAACCTTGAATTCTTCCTCTGGTAATACACTGAGCAACAACGCGGAAGGAACTTCGAAGATTCTTTTTCATAATATATATCTTGACTTTCTCTACCTTTTTTTTTTTCTCACTCCAATTTTGGTTTAATTCTAAATTTTATCCCTCTATTTTATAAAAAATTAGGAATTTAATCCTTCCATTTTAATTTGTTAAAATTTAGGTACTATTAAACCTTGTCGTTAAATAAATTAAACAAATATGTCAACATTTAAACAATTCATATGCAATGGATTAGCAAAATTATCAAAAATTGAATTGAATTAAAATCTAACAAAATTGAAGTCTATGTTTTCAAAAAATAAAAAGGGGTGAGATTTCAAATTAAACCCTTCAATTTTTATTGTAATTGGTACGTTGTTTGGTGGGGTTTGAATTGGTCAGCAACTCACCTTTCTATTCTTACTCCTTTTTCTCGACACTATAATACTACTACGTCTCCCCACCCTCATTGTGACTATACAAATTTCGCCTCCCACTCAAATTCCCCCCTCTTTCCACCTCATTTCTTTTCAATATCCTCTTCCCTTCCGGCCTTACAGATCCTCTTTCTCTTCACCTTTTATTCATTTATATCTCTTTCTCCCCACCATTTCTCCATTGCTTGTTTATGTCTATGTGTGAGTTTTTGTTTCTGAGTGTGAATTGGGACTTTTAACTTGTTTTATGTTGTTAGTTTTTGGTTCTTCGTCTTTGTGCAAAACTACAATTACCCCTTCCATGATCTAGTGTTGCTCCATTTTTTGTTTCCTTTTGTAGTTGTAAAACCTCGAACCAGGTAAAACTATCACCGTTGGGAGTTGAGAGCCGCCTATAGTTTACCACATATTTGGGTACATTTGTTTTAATGGAGCAAGAGGCTCTTTTGAATGAGCTGAAAGAGGGCAGGGAGGTGACGAATCTGCTTATGAAGCATCTTCATCTTCCTTCGTCTCACCAAACACGCCTAGTCTTGATTGAGAAAATACTCGGTTCCTATGAGAACGCACTTTCAATTCTGAACTGCAATGGTCTTGTGGTTGAAACTAAGCCCTCACTTAGCACGATGGAATCCCTTCCTTCCATTGACCGTAGCAGCCCTGATAAAAGAGACGTGTTTAAAAAGAGGTAAATATAAATAAATAAAAAAAACTTACACCAGCATTTCTTTTTTACGGCTTTGTTTAAAAGTGAAGAGAAGGAAATTGATGTATGTTTGAAACATTTGATCCTGTTTCAGGAAAACGTCGTCTGGGTGGACCGAACAACTTAGGGTTTGCTCTGTCACCTCATTAGACAATCCTGTTGATGATGGATTTTGCTGGCGAAAGTATGGGCAGAAAGCTATTCTTGGATCAAATTTTCCCAGGTGACCGAAGTTTTATTATTTCATGTATAACCCCCTTTTTTTTAAACATGGACTGTTGCTTTAAAATTACAAGAATCACATTTCATGGCTTATCCAAAGGACACACCATTAGTCACGCCATCACATGTAGGTGGGGGAGGGACGTATAAAGGCATTGAATTGCCAACAACAAAGGGATAAAAGAAAAAAAAAAAAAAGAGAACATACTTTAAACTAAGAGGCAGCTTTAGAGAGAGATTGGCAGGGTGAGAAATGGGGATTATTTATTGTACGTAGTAATTAGTCCTTTTTTCATCGAATAGAAACGTAAAACCCGAGTACATAGTAGTAAAAGAGGACTTCAAATTTTGTTTTATCTTAGTCCAAATGTTACATCGTCATATTTAACACCTAGAATACCAACCTTCTTAGCTGACTTTGTTGAAATGTCTGTAATGTGTCGATAAAGACACATTACCCCGTTTTTTATCTGCTTGGAGCTTAGTGCACGAATAATCTCTTGTTTTGTATTTTATATAGCTTCTAACATTCAATTTTGCACGTACAATTTTCAGGGGATATTATCGATGCACTCATCGCCACTCACAGGGCTGTTTAGCCATTAAGCAAGTTCAAAAATCAAACGACGACCCTACCATCTTTGAGGTCAAATATAAAGGAAGGCATACTTGCAATCAAACCTCTCACTTTGCTGCTACCTATGTATCAGTGTCAACAGAGTCAGAAAACGAAGGGAACTACTTTCGGAAAAGACAGCACCAGCTTGAAGTGAAA
This sequence comes from Gossypium rotundifolium, assembly GCA_025506655.1. NCBI lineage: Eukaryota > Viridiplantae > Streptophyta > Magnoliopsida > Malvales > Malvaceae > Gossypium > Gossypium rotundifolium. Next base: position 174,503,063 of record CP106732.1, read on the forward strand.
CAAAAGCAAGCACAACAAGCCTTTTCGAGTTTCGGATCGGGGCTTAAGGTTAAAACAGAGGACTTGGACAATAGGGAGGACATTTTCCCTTCATTTCCATTCCCTGTTGAATCAGAACAAGTTAAAAATGGCTCGTTCGTTGAGGCCCTAATGGAAAACGATATCATGGGAAACCTTTCTCCCGCGTTTATATCGCCGGCAACGTCTGAATCTAACTATTTTTCGATGTCACCGTGTCACATGGGCAGCTTCGAATCTGATCTTACGGATATAATCTCCGCACCAACTTCGGTTACTAATTCGCCAATCGGAGACCTGGATATCTCATCACTCGATAAATTGGAATTTGATCCAAGCTTCCCATTTGACAACCCTGAATTCTTCTATTGATCTAAGGAGAAAAGAGACACACATAAGTAGTGCACTAATTTGTTAGGTAAAGCTCAGCCAGCATTAGAGAAGACATTGATGAGTGTGACGAGACAATAGACAGCAATTTATCTGTCTCAGGTTGAAGCCTGTCTTAATTGGCTTGAGGGTGTTTCCTATATAACGAGAAAAAAGGAAGTTGTAATTTGTAACCTTCCATCTGTGTAAAATTTTCTTAAATCTTCAATTTACATGTGATAGCGATGTTTTTGTTGATAAATATGTGAAGTAGCCTAACTAAACAATAGTTTTAGTGATTACAGCATTTCATTGAATTGTTCAAAACATAAATTTGAGTGTTCAAATTTGAGACGATGAAAGTTTAGGTTCCCCTAACTTGAGATCCAAGTTGATACTATCTTCAAGGATTTTTTTGACATCACATTTGAACTCAAATCCAGCATCTTTCAGCTTAGTTGAACCCCACACTATTTTTCGATCCAGCTTCTCCACAAACCTGAAACCAAGCAAAGCATGCAGGATTTGTAAATTAGGACTGCTTTACACGTAAAACAATTCAGTATGATAGGTCATTAATGACTTACTCATCAGGTATCTGGATATCAGGAAATATCATTCGATAGTGACTCGCAATCTCAGCAGAGCTCAAATATGCGGTAGCGCAAAGGAATCTGCCATTGATAGATGGCTTCTCGAGGCAAAAAATATGAGCGTCGCAGACATCCTCAACGTGCAAAATGGGAACTTTCCCCAACAGTTCCTCCAAAAACCTTAGGGTGTTGTATACTGCTTTGTTATTTGTGACTTGAGAAATCAGCACGTTCACGCTTCCAGGCATGGTGGAGAGAAGCGTTCCTCCACCCACAAGTCCAAGAGCCAGGCTCACTATTTCTATCGCACCGTTGTACCTCAGCAATTCTTTCTCCGAAGCTGCTTCCGAGCTTGCATATGCCTGCCAGTTTTATACCAAACCGTAAAGATTAAGTGCATACTGTTTATCTCCATGGATGGTCATGATATACAAGGATTTTACCATTAAATGGTTAGTGCTGTAGGCGAAAGCAACTCCATGGGAAGTCCAACAAGATTCGTCTAACTGGTCTTTGAAGCCTTGGCCATCTTCTTTTAAAGGTGATGAGGCTACCACAGAAGCAGTGTAAATGAGTCGCTTCACAGTCCCTGATGTAATGCAACACTCCACAATACTCTTCACCGCTGCAACTGCTGCCTCTGTAGTATCTTTGACCTGAATGTCATATAATTAAGTGACAGGAGATAAGACCAATTAGGTCAAGATTTAGCGTAAATTTTTAAGTGATTAGTTTCTTTCTTAATAAAAGAATGCTAGAACACATGATTATTCTTATTTAATTTGATAATTTTGTTTTGTTTTGTTGTATTTTTACGAGCTAGTCTCTGCTATTTGACTAATGACAACAAATTCAAATAATCTAATATATATACACACTATTGTTTTTAAAGCAAAATGGAAATAAACTTATGCCGACGACTGGTACTATATTTATATCACACATGTATATTTAATGTATGAATACTTTTTATGGGTAAATGCAATATTTTAGTTTAAAAATGGAAGCATAAATGTTTTATGTGTCAAACTGTTTAAATATTATATTTGCGAATCTAAACCCTTCAATCCTATAATATAATACTCTTCTCGTTAAGTCAAAAATTATTGACAATAATAAAATAATTCTTAAATGTATTAAATTAATAATTTTTAATTTTTTTCCTTAGTGACGAGATTAAAATATTAGTAATATCAAATTTAGCTTTATTTATGTGGATATATAAATATGCATTTGGATTAAGGTATTATTAGTAAAAATAATATGGAGATTCTTATATTAAGAGTTGGATTACATTTTATTTTATTTTTATTCAAAAATGAGTAAGCTAGCCTCAGTACATTAGATCAAAGGACAAATTGATCTTTTTGTTGAAAAATTCATCCATTTATATTGTTAAAAAGTGGTGTGGTTGATGAAATAACCATAAAATGATATCTGATGAACCAATTTTTAACAACAAAAAATGGATAATTTTTTAATAGAATGACCAATTTTTTCTTTGGTTAACGTACAATGACTAACTTGTCCATTTTTTAGTGGAGGGATAAAATGCAATCTAAGACCTCCATGTAGAGTTGTCTATGGGCCGAGTTAGAACCTAATAAAATTCTAGGCCCAATTGATAGGTTCGGGTTCGGCTGAGCCCAAAAAATGGGCATAATTTTTTGCCCTAGCCCGGTCTGCTCGTATTAAATTTCTTTATTTTATTTTTTACATAAAAATTAAAAATATATTACTAAAATATGTGCAATTTAATAAGCAAATGTATCTAAAATAGTAGCAAAATTAACAATAAAATAAGAGCTATACAATATCCGAATAATAACATGATAATAGTAGCAACATAATAGTAAAATAACAACAAAATAATGGGAAAATAAAAACAAAATAGTGAAAAAACAACAGTTTCTTTTTTGCAAATTTAGTTCGAGCCTAGGCAAATAAACATTATCCAAGGCTCAGCCCATTTTCTAAACATGCCTTCTTTTTTGCTCAAATATATTTTTTAAACTTATATTTTTGCTCAAATCCTCTCGCTTTTAACCATTTTACAAGGTAATATTTAAATAAAAAATATAATTAGTGAAAATAGATAAATGAATTAATGTGATAAAATGATGCATTAAATATGAGAAAATGGACATAGTATCATGTGGATCCATAAACGCCAGTTAAGATCTGTTATAAAACATATAATAATATAATAATAGAGTTGAAAGTGAAACCTGAGAATTCTGGGACTGGTGCTGTAATGGGGTGGCCATATGAACTACAAATTGACAACCTTCAATTGCAGCTTGAAACTCACTGGGATTGTATATATCAGCTTCATACAATCTTAACCTGGTTTCTGCATTTGGAAGGCTTTTAAGTGGCCCTACCTTATAAGCATCTCCTGCAAGTCGCACCATACAACTTAGATACCAAGAACAGACAGATGAACCAAAGACAGCAAAGAGAGACGAAAAAGTAGCCCAAAATTCCTCGTAGTTGCGTGAACAGTGTATCCCTTTTCCAGGAGCCTCTTGACAAGCGAAGAACCTAGGTAACCGGCAGCACCAGTCACGCACACCTTACTCTCCATCCAATCCAGAGCTCTCTATGACCTTCTGGGATCTTAAATGAATAAGAACAAATTAATATGGGGAAAATGTAATATATGGATACGAGAGGAAGAAGCCTTGTAGGCTACGGCTGAACCGGTTTAGCCCCCGTTGGCCCGTTCTATAGAATAAATTGCACCTGACACCCCTAAATTATGACCCTTATTCTGAATTAGTTCTCAAACCTCAAAACATTCTATTACATCTCCAAACTATCGATGTTATATTAATCAGGTCTTTTAATTATTAAAATTATTAATTTAACCATTGAATGACATGTAAAATCTTATATTATATATTTTAAAATAAAAATTTTAAAGAAAAGTAAAATGTTCTTTGCATAAGTTTTAGTACTAAAAATGAAGTAAAACAAAATGAGAGAGAAATATAATTTTTGTTAAGAGTAAAAATTTGAAAATCTCAAAATCAATATTTTTCAACATCCATCTTTACAATATTCATTTTTAAAAAAATTTATTTTAAATTATGATACATAAGATTTAACATATTTTTAACAGTTAAATTAACAATTTTAATAATGAAAAGACATTATTAATAAAACATGGATAATTTGAAAATGTAACTAGAATATTTTAAAATTTAAGGACCAATTTAAAATAAGAGTCATAATTTAAGAATGTTTAATGCAATTAACTCTTAAATAATTATTTATTTATTTATTTTGATACAACCTATACACAATTGGGAAAGGCAAATCACTTCCCGAGACACATGCACCACTAATACAAAATTCCTGCAACATAGTCTCATAGCATGGGTATAGGATGAAGACCATACACTAAACGTTAGAGTTTTTATAATTTTTTACTAATATTTAATTAATTTTAAAACCTTCATTTTAATTTATAATTTTAATAAAAAATTCAAAATTTTACAATTAAATGGAGGCGCCATTTTTCCTGCATGTAACTTTTTTTTAATGTTCACACATTTTCTTTCAACAAATAAAGAAAAACATACAAATACAATTATGGAGAACTTTCTCTGGAAATAAAATGGAGAAAGTCATTTTTATATATAAATGATGGAGAAAGGTGGATAAAAAGAAAGCAGATATGTCCCTTTACCTAACATTAATATTAAATGGATTTTTCGTTTTAAAGTCTGCCTCTCTGGCATGAAACGTAGTCTACCTCTCTGGCACGAATTAGAGTTTTATTGTTTCTTGGTTCTTGCTACTTTTGGTTTGTCTTTTTCTTCCAGCGGCAAGGTGATTGTTGAAAGGTCTCCTGTAGAGTCTTAGCACAAACGAATGGCTCTCTTCTAAAACCTGCAAAATGGACAAAGAGTTTGCAGGATTAACCATAGACGAAGAGGAGGATGAAATTTTGCAGTTTCTGCCTGAGCAAGATCTGATAACAGAGGAGCAAAATTTCAATTTGGTGGGCTGTTTATTGACTGCAAGCGTTATACACTTCCCAGCGATGAAAAGCACAATGGCAAATCTGTGGCATCCGGTGAAGGGAGTTCAAATACAAGATCTTGGGGAAAAAAGGTTTTTGTTTAAATTTTTTAACACAATGGACATGGACAGAGTCCTAAGAGGCTCTTCATGGACATTTAATAATCATCTTTTAATTCTTTATAAGATCCAACAGGGAGAAGATCCTCTAGAAGTTCCCTTAATTTATTCTCCGATATGGGCACAAATCTATGACATCCCAATAGGTTTTTTATCGAAAAATCTGGCAAGGCAACTAGGGATTTTTGGGTAAATTTCTTGAATATGATACATCAGATCTGGGGAAGGGGAGAAGGAATTTTATGCGGATCAGAGTTCAATTGGATGTGAGGCAACCATTAAAAAGGAAAAAAAGGTGTCTTTTGCTGGTAAATGTTCATACATTAGATTCAAATACGAAAGACTTTCTTTGTTTTATTTTTATTGCGGCCGCCTAGGTCATTATGATTCTTACTGTGAAGCAAAAATGCTTTTGGGGATGGAAGTTACAACGCAATCTAAAAGAGCAATGATAATGAATGGTGTCTGGCTACGGGAGGAAGGTGAGGATGGACAGAATCGAAATGGTAATGCTAGTCAAGTTATGAATAGCAGGATATGGAGCGGAAGTGCTACACCAGAAACTAAAGTCTCAATAGATCCAGTATTAGGATTTAACCTTGAAGGTAATAAGTCAAAAACAACACAGGGGAAGGCAAACATGATGGAAGCACAGACATATTCGGAGATGGATCATGATTTGGAGGAAAGGGTTTTAATTGGGGAAGAAGGGAAAAAGAGACAACGTGGAGAAAGCGCAAGCCAATCATTCAAGGAGAATATTGAAAAGGCAAGCCGATCAGTCACAATGAAAATCTTAAGTTGGAATGTTCGTGGTTTGGGGAACCAACGGACCATTTGAAGACTTCGACAAACGCTGAAGACACACAATCCCCAAATGGTCTTCTTTATGGAGACTAAACTTAGCAGAGTTCAGATGGAAAGAGTTCGAAGGAGGTTAGGATTTACTAATGGCATCGAGGTGGATTTTGATGGCTCAAAAGGAGGTTTATGTTTGGCATGGAAAGGTGGAGTATCTGTTGGGCTCCAAAGTTTTTCTAGAAGACACATTGATGTTTTAGCTAATAATCAAAATGAAGACCAACAATGGAGATTTACAGGCTTCTATGGTTCTCCCTATGCACAAGAAATGGAAGATTCGTGGAACTTGCTGAGAAGATTGGGGCAGAATGCAGAACAACTGTGGTTGGTATGTGGTAATTTTAACGAAATAATGTACGGATTTGAGAAAAAAGGTGGGTTGCCTAGAGAGGAAAGGAGAATGGAAGCTTTTCGTAATGCGTTAGAAGCTTGTCGTCTAATGGATGTAGGCTATTATGGAAATTGGTTTACGTGGGAAAGGGGGAATTTGCCAGAAGCGAATATACGAGAGCGGCTTGATAGAGGAGTAGCCAACTTAAATTAGATGTCCAAGTTTCCCGAGACCAACGTTAAACATCTTGTACACTCAACCTCTGATTATTGCCCATTTTTAATTACTACAACTAATGAATGAAGCACAAAAAGATGGGAAACTTTCAGATTTGAAGTGTGGTGGTTAATGGAAGAATCTTTTGAGACTGAAGTTAAAACCAAATGGGCGTCAGGGAATCTTCTACAGAAGTTGGAATACCTTAAGTTCGAGTTGGGAAAATAGGTTGCGCAGATGAGGTTTTCTAGGAATCGTAAGAAGAAATTCCCCTCCTCAAAATTGGCCGATCTAATGGAAGCAGAAAGGACATGATTCTAATTTAGAGGAATTGATTGACACAAAATTGAATTTAAACTTTAAGATTGATAAGGAAGAGAGATATTGGGAACAATGAGCTAGAGTCAATTGGCTTAAACTTGGGGACAGAAACACATTTTTTTCATAGTATAGCTACACAAAAAAGGAGACAAAATTTCATTCAAAAGCTTCAAGATGCGGATGACAAAGAGACAGAGGATCAACAGGAGATGGCGGAGATAGCTAGATTATATTTCCAAGGTTTATTCCAGACAGAAGGAGGGGGTCAGTATGAGCATATCTTATCAGGGGTTGAACGATGTATTTCTGATGATGATAATAGGCGCTTTGCAATGGCCTTTACAAAGGAGGAGATTTGGGAAGCATTGTCAAGTATGGGAGCTACAAAGGCTCCAGGTGAGGATGGTCTCCCAGCTATCTTCTTTCAGAAATTGTGGCATATATTTGGCAATGAAGTCTCATCTTTTTGTCTCCAACAACTTAACGGAGGAATGGAGGTTAGTCAATTAAATTCTACTCACATAGTGCTTATTCTCAAAAAGGTTCGTCCAACCAACCTTTCACATTTCAGGCCAATTAGTTTATGCAATGTCATTTATAAAATAATGGCAAAAGCAATTGCTAATCGTTTTAGAGGAGTCTTGAAAAAGTACATAGATAAAGCATAGAGTGCTTTTGTGCCTGGTAGATTAATATCTGATAATGCACTTATTGCTTATGAAATTTTAAACGCTCTCAAAAAGAAAAGAATAGGGCGAAAAGGGCTAATGGCAGTTAAACTGGATATGAGTAAAGACTATGATAGAGTAGAGTGGATTTTTTAGAAAAGATGATGTACAGAATGGGCTTTAAACTAAGTTGGATTAATCTAATTATGCGGTGCATTTCTACAGTCTCTTATGCAGTTAAACTAAATGGACAGATTGGGAATAATTTTTATCCTTCACGAGGACTTAGACAGGGCGATTCGCTGAGCCCATTTTTATTTTTGACTTGTGGTGAAGGATTATCTAGCTTAATGAGACTGGCTTAAAGTGAAGAGAATTTCAAGGGAGTGAAAGTGAGCAGAAGGGGGCCATAGATCTCACATTTACTTTTTGCTGATGATTGCATTCTGTTGGTGAAGCAACAGAAAGAGGGGTTGGTCTATTAAAGAGGGTGTTGCGCGAGTACAGGACATGTTTTGGGCAACAGGTTAATTTTGATAAGTTTACAGTGTTTTTCAGTTCAAACACAAAAGAAGATGGAAAAGATCTGGTTACACGCATGCTGGGTGTTCGGAGGTCCAATGATCCAGAACATTATCTCGGATTACCGAATATGGTAGGCAAAAGGAAAAAGGAGGCATTTCAGATTTTGAAAGATCGTTTCAGACAAAGAATCAATAACTAGAGTATAAAACACCTCTCTCAAGGGGGAAAGAGGTTTTTATTAAAGCTATTCTTCAGGCGATACCAATGTACACAATGGCTTGTTTTTTATTACCTAAAACATTATGTTCTAAGCTTGAAAATATTATTGCACGATTCTGGTGGCAGAAAGGTCATAGTTAGAGAGGGATTCATTGGTGCACTTGGAAGGAGTTATGCTATTCGAAAGAATTAGGTGGATTGGGTTTTTGCAGTCTTGACAAGTTTAATATTACTTTATTGGCCAAACAGGGTTGCGCCTTATTAATTATCCCGATTCATTGTTAGCACAGGTTCTTAAAACTAAATACTATCCAGACTCTGATTTTTTTCAGGCTCAATTGGGAAACTCACATTCTCTTACCTGGCGAAGCATATGGGCAGCAAAAAAACTTTTGAAGGAGGGTCTGTGTTGGCATGTAGGTAAAGGTGATCATATTTCTATGTGGAATGACCGTTAGATTCCAGGTATTGACATCAATAGTATTGAACAAAGGGACAACAACACAGAAATAGAGTTAGTTTCGGGGCTAATTGACACAACAAACAGAAAGTAAAAAAGAGGGCTGATTGAGAATACCTTTCCGAGCAGTAGCAAAAGATCCTCCAAATTCCCTAGCGGTTGAACATGACGACTTTCAAGTTTGGCGAGGAGATCACTCAGGTGAATATACAGTAAGGAGTGCCTATAAACTATTACAGGAAGCAACTACGGATCCTAATGACTTACTATTACAGGCCAACAGTAGAAAATTCTATAGGAAATTATGGAATCTACAACTACCAGTAAAAATTGGTATTACGATCTAGCGATTTACATGGAACTTCATACCAACTTTTAGCAATTTAAGGCTAAGGAAGGTAGCTCATGATACTGTCTATCCCAGATGCCAAAATACAGAAGAAGACAGCAACCATGTTCTCCAGCAATGTCCTGCATCAATTGAGTTATGGCAAAAAATCAATCTCTCATAGGTCATAAACTTGAATATTTCAGATTTATGGAGTTGGTTTACCTGGGTGTTTGATAAAGGAAATAATAATCAGTGCCATCTATTTTGTCATTCAAAGATGGATGATATGGTTTTCCAGGAATAAGCTCGTGCATGAGAACAAAACAATAACAGATGACGATTTATCACAACGAGTAAAAAACTTCATTGAAGAGTTTGACAGGGCTAATGAAAGAAAACACACCTTTATGCCTGAAAATCAACAGTGTCAGGCGAGGACAGTAACAGAGGCCGTCATTTTCATTGATGCTGCTTTCGACAGTAGAAATGCCAAATTGGCTTCGGGCTTAGTGGTGCGGGGAAGGAGAACGAATGGCTCGCCTCAAAAATAATTTTACATTCTGCAACTTCGTCCCCATTTATGGCAGAGGCGCAAGCAGGGTTACAGGCTGCGAAGCTAGGAGTTTCGATGGGATTTCAAACTATCACAATAATCGACATTCCAAATCTGTTATAAAGAAATGCAACTCAACAGATATTGATAAATCGGTGATAGGAGCTATCATAACTGATATACAGAGCCATAAACCATTTTTTCAACAATGCTATTTTCGATTTGTGATAACATGATTATTTTGCATGATTTCTTGTATTTAATTCGATGTATTTCTGAAATTAATCCCTGCTAATTTGTATTTTTATGATTTAATTCTTGTTAGGGACGCAATTGATCGGAAACATGATGAAAAGGGCTAAATTGAAAGAAAATCATGGAAATTGGGCCAAATTAAAAAGATGGAGGAAGCCAAGGACTCATCAAGCAATTTGACTTTGTAAAAAGCCAAGAATAGAAAATCCTATTTTTATTTTATTTTATTTTGTTTTTATTTTTTTATTTAAGATTTTATATTTAATTAGTTAAGCCTATTTTAGTAAATCCATTAGTATAAATAGGGGTTAAATGTAATTGGAAAATCATCAATCAATTCTCTCTTCTCCTATTCATATTTGGGGTTGTTTTTCTCTCTTTTCCTATTTCAAGTTTGAATAGGATTTCTTTTATTTTTCCTTCAAGCCAACTTCAACATTCTGCCATTTTCCAATCCAATTGTTGGTTTTTCCAAAATTGGTTTAATTGCCTTCAAAGCCCTTCCCTTTTCCAATTTCCATCATCCTCGTATAAAACCCAAACACTTTCCACCACCTTTAAGCATGAGTAAAATCATGCCACACTAAACCCCTTTCAGCCTTAAGTCGGTATTAACCCCGTCAAAAAACCCGTGAGTTACAAACCCGAGCTATCTCGATTGTCGATACTTATTATTTCTCCGGATTAAGAGTATGACTTCGTCAGCTCATAAAGTCAAGTCGTACTAAGTCAAAAAAGACGTTGTTTGAGTTAGCACGACTAGACGTACAGTTGGAATTCTGAAAGGATCGATTGTCTAATTGGTCTTCCGTGAACATATTGGCGTGCCAAGTGGGGATTGCTATTTGGTTCCGTCAAGGGAAATAGTAACCAGATTTAAATGTCCTAACGTTTGAGGGCATTGGTTCGAGCTAGGCTCTTCTAGAATGCAAAGTTGCCAGAGTTCTAAACCACGAACGTTTTGTAGGTTGTTCGATCGGTAAGGGTTAGTTATAGGACGTTCCATAGCTAATTTACACAAGGAAGAGTTGGTTCCCGAGGCATCCTTGGTAGCTATAACTAGCTTATCGAAAAAGACGAGTCCATCTAATTTCGAAGATCAGGTCAAAGCGAAAAAAAGCGTGCTTGAGGTGAGCTAAGTTTTATCGATTTCTTTTCATACTATTTCAATTTATTTTCTTATTTAAACTGTTGCTTTTACGTTTTATTTTACGTATGCATTTGTGTTTAACATTTTACTCCCCCAAAGTCGCGGGCACGACAATTGTCGAGACACTAACTGGGTCAAGAGATAGATGATTTTTCAAGAAAACCGATCTCGTGGGATCGACTCTACTCCTATCTGCTAAAATTTGCAACTAGGTGTAGGTTTATATTGGTGGAATCGATACCATCGGTTTTGGCGCCGTTCTTGGTAGCAACACTTACGATCGCTTAATCGTCTTCATGACTAGGTCTTCATTAGGAGATCTCGAATACGACCCAGAGATCAAAAAATCAGCGCGAACGCGATGAAAAGACACAGAAGCTCTCAAACGCGCAAGTAAAGTAGAAGTTGAACTAGCACAAGGATCTTAGAATCGGCGTTGAAAAGTTGAGCGAAGCAATTAAATGCGAGGCAATTCGACGTGGAAACAAGTCGAAGTGGTTGGGCCGAGACCGAACCACTTCTTGAAACAAAAAAAGAAAAAGGCAACCTCGATGAACCAAGAAGGATGGCGAACCAAACCATTAAATCAACTAGCCGCTCCCCAACGAGCAAACACCATTATGCATCAATTATTCAACCGGAGGAACCTCGTTTGAGCTGAAATCGCTTGATTCACCTTTTGCCCACCTTCGAGGCTGAAGAATAAAAATCCGCACACCCACTTGAGAGAAATCCACATGGTCTGCTCAAGCATGAAATCTGAGGAGTACAGAAGATGAAATCAAACTTCGGGCCTTTCCTTTTTCTTTAGTTGATACAGCAAAAGAATGGTTATTTTACTTATCTCCCGGTTCTATCACAACATGGGATGACTTATCTCATGTTTTTCTTGACGGGTTCTTTCCCGCTTCTTGAGCAGCCGAAATTTAACTGGAGGGACATAGTGGGAATTCACCAAACGGAGAATGAATCGCTCTACGACTATTAGGAGCGAAGACAAAAACTATGTGCAAGTTGTCCTCAACACGGATTGACCGAACAGTCCTCCTTGAAGATTTCTATGAGGATTGCTCCTATGGAAATGAAAATGATCGATCTTTGCTAGTGGAGGCGCTTGTCAATATGACTCCTCAAAGGCGAGAGAACGATATCCACCATGGCGGTGAATTCGCAACAATATCGGCCGAATTCAAAACCCACAAGACGGGTTCATGGGCTAAACGTTTCATCTTTAGAAGATAAGTTGGATAAGCTTACCAATGTTATTCAATCTTTGCTTACTGAGAAAAAGAGTCCAACCCAACTGCATGCGAATTTGCGCTACATCCGAACATCGATGATTCGTGCCCAATCCTTAACGACAATTCAATGGCACATATTGATCTTTGTCGGAGGTTTTTGGGACCTCCTCAAAGACGTTATGATCCTTTCTCTAACACCTACAATCCTCGGTGGAAGGATTACCCCAACTTGAGTTACGGAGGTAATCCCCGATATAATTAATCGTACCAACCGAGACCTCTACAACCACCACAACAGCAACCTAAGCCGAGCACATCTCTAGAATCTATTGTGGAAAGACTTACTGCCGATGCTGCAAAGTACCAACAGAGGACAGACTCATCAATACAAAAGTTGACCAATCAGGTTAGTAAACTCTCGGTGGCAGTTAATCGTTTGGAATCTCAAGGTAAATTACCTTCGCAGACAGAGCCGAATCCTCGACAAAATGTAAGTGCAATAACTCTTCGTAGTGAAAAGGTTCTGGAAACAGTGCCAGCCAAAAGTCATGGACAAGACAAGGAACGGGAAAAGTAAACCTCGAATCCAACTGCGAGGCCAGAATCAGAAATTCAGAAACCAATTGTGATGCCACCTCCTTTTCCAGGGAGGCTTGCAAAGGATAAGAAAGAGAAGGAGGAAAAAGAAATCCTCGAGACATTTAGGAAGGTGGAGGTAAATATCTCTTTACTCGACGCTATCAAACAAATCCCTCGTTATGCAAAATTCCTTAAAGAATTGTGCACTAGCAAGAGAAGGTTGATAGGGAACGAAAGAGCAAATGTAGGAGAAAATGTCTCCGCAGTTCTGCAAAAGAAAGTTCCTCCCAAATACAAGGACCAAGGTATGTTTGTTATTTCTTGTGAGATAGGTAATGTAGGCATTAAGAAAGCCATGTGTGATTTAGGGGCTTCCATTAATGTTATGCTTATTCTACTTATAAGTTGATTAATGCGGGTCCTTTAAAAGAAACAGGAATAATAATCCAGTTGGCGGATAGGTCAGTCGTCTATCCCGAAGGGTTACTTGAAGACGTCCTTGTTAAAGTTAACGAATTAGTTTTCCCTATAGATTTTTACATTATTAATATGAAAGATGATAACTCAACTAATTAAATCGACATTTTGCTTGGAAGACCATTCTTGAGTCTTCTTGTGACGAAAATTGACGTTTGGAGTGGAACACTCACCATGGAATTTGATGGCGAAGTGGTTAGGTTTAATGTTTATGATGATATGGGACATCCCAATGATAAGTTACAAGCGTGCCTTGCGAGAATGCTGATCTTGATGTTAAGCAAGAGGAATTATCGATAATTCAAAAACCAATACGTGAAGTCATCATGAAAGTCTCGAGATTAGAGTGAAATCATTTCTAGAACGTACAAGTATTCCAACAGAGAAAATGCATACTTGAACGAAGAAGCTCAAATACTCCTCAATCCACTAATGATAAAGGAACACGGAAGGGCTTCAAGGATAGTGGAAAGAGGTCAAACCTTCTGCAATGACATCCAAGTGCACAAAATGGAGAAATTAATTCTCAATAAGCCAAGCAGATAACATTTAAGGTCGCCGAGCTAACGACGTTAAACAAAAGTGCCTTTTGGGAGGCAACCCAAATTTCTTCTCATTTATTTAATTTTAAATTTTTAGTAAATCTAGGGTGTAGATAAATAAATTTTTACTTAGTTCAACTTTTGATGTTTTCAGGGAAACAATGGAGAGCATGAATTTTTCCCGAAAGTCGGATAACAATGGTGGCGCAGGCATGACATGCTAATTTGGTGACAAATATTTACCTAAAAAAAAACCCATCCACACTTACCCAAAAACACCCTCAAAACAAACCCTCTCTCCCACAACCAACCCACGCTGCCTTTACCATCTCCGTCATTGTCAGACTACCATCACCGATGCCATCGCACTACTGTCAGCCGCTTTCCCCCTTTGCTATAAGGTTAAGGTGTGGCAATGGGTATATGCATGTCTAGGATTGGATCTAGGGAGAGCTTGGTACTTAAGCGGTCTTAATGACCCACCTCCTCTTCTCTGGAATCCTACCTGGTGCATAGTATCTGTTCACTTTAACCAAGTCTCCATAATCCTTGATATCCTGCAAAGCCGTTATCCCCAACATCGACAAAATCATTGAAGCCACGCATGGGGAGTACTCTTAACTTTTCATTTTTACTTGTTATTTGAGCTGCTGTTTTTCTTTTCTATTATATGATGCATGCTTGAGGACAAGCATATAATAAGTAGGGGGATGAATATAGTAAGTATGCATGGATGGTTGATTGATTTTTGCTACATGATTCTCTTTTGCATATGTTCAATCTTGCATTGAATTCATTCAGCAGTTTATTTTGACGATGAGCCTTTAATCTTATACTTAGTCAACTTGGACAATTGGGTAAAATTTTTTTGAATTTAAATGCTCAAGTATATAGATTAATCGTCACTTGTGTTTTAAGGTTGATGTATGTAACTAGATTTTCATGAATTGATTGTTTAAAAAGTATTTGCTTGTGCACGGAAAAAAAAAAGGAATGAAAAAAATGAAAATTAAATAAATAAATGCTCAAGTTATGAATGAAAGTCTCGAAAATGTGACCGGATTGAGTAACCGGGGTAAGGTGCTTGGGTTGTCATCTCATCTCGCGTAAAAAGGTTCGAGTGACGAGTCAATGGCTTAATACATTCCGCTAACAGAGCCCAATAATAAAGACTGCTCGAACTGAGTAACCGGAATAGGGTGCTTGGGTTGTCATCCTAGTTGGCGCAAAAAGGTTTGACCATGTCTAACTTATTCTTCTAAAAAGTATATTAATAATGCCTTGCAATTTATCAGAATCAAACTCTATTTAATGGAATTATCTAGTTCACATATATCGAATTTTATGACACTTGTCTTGTTAATTAAACTATATGTTCGAGCATTTATTAAATTATTTTTGCCTATGTTGTCTACATTGAGTAAGGATGCGAAAAGAGGCTCGGTCTTAATAAATTGTGGAATTAATTTTAATGTTTGAGCGAGCAACATGCTTGAGGAAAGCATGAGCTAAGTAGGGATTTGATAACATGATTATTTTGCATGATTTCTTGTATTTAATTGATTGTATTTCGAAATTAATCCTCGCTAATTTGCATTTTTATGATTTAATTCTTGTTAGGGACGCAATTGATCGGAAACATCTTTGAAAAGGGCTAAATTGAAAAAAATCATGGAAATTGGGCCAAATTAAAAAGATGAAGCCAAGGACTCATCAAGCAATTTGACTTTGTAAAAAGCCAAGAATAGAAAATCCTATTTTTAGTTTATTTTATTTTATTTTATTTTTTATTTAAGATTTTATATTTAATTGGTTAAGCCTATTTTAGTAAATCCATTAGTATAAATAGGGTTAAATGTAATTGGAAAATCATCTATCAATTCTCTCTTTTCCTATTCCTATTTGGAGTTGTTTTCTCTCTTTTCCTATTTCAAGTTTGAATAGGATTTCTTTTATTTTTCCTTCAAGCCAACGTCAACATTCGCCATTTTCCAATCCAATTGTTGGTTTTCCAAAATTGGTTTAATTGCCTTCAAAGCCCCTTCCTTTTCCAATTTCCATCATCCTCGTATAAAAACCCAAACACTTTCCACCACCTTTAAGCATGAGTAAAATCATGCCACACTAAACCCTTTCAAATTTTAAGTTCGGTATTAACCCGTCGGAAAACCCGTGAGTTACTTAACCCGAGCTATTCAACTCTCGATTTTCGATACTTATTATTTCTCCGGATTAAGAGCATGACTTCGTCAGCTCATAAAGTCAAGTTGTACTAAGTCAAAAAAGACGTCGTTTGAGTTAGCACGACTAGACGTACAGTTGGAATTCCGAAAGGATCGATTGTCTAATTAGTCTTCCGTGAACATATTTGCGTGCCAAGTGGGGATTGCTGTTTGGTTCCGTCAAGGGAAATAGTAACCGGATTTAAATGTCCCAACATTTGAGGGCATTGGTTCGAGCTAGGCTCTTCTAGAACGCAAAGCTGCCGGAGTTCTAAACCACGAACGTTTCGTAGGTTGTTCGATCGATAAGGATTAGTTATAGGACGTTCCATAGCTAATTTACACAAGGAAGAATTGGTTCCCGAGGCGTCCTTGGTAGCTATAACTAGCTTATCGGAAAAGACGAGTTCATCTAATTTCGAGGATCGGGTCAAAGGCGGAAAAAAATCGTGCTTGAGGCTGAGCTAAGTTTTATCGATTTCTTTTCATACTATTTCAATTTATTTTCTTATTTAAACTGTTGCTTTTTACGTTTTTATTTTACGTATGCTGTTTGTGTTTAACATTTTACTCCCCCCTAACGTCGCGGGCACGACAATTGCCCAGACACTAACCTGGTCAAGAGATAGACGATTTTTCAGTAAAACCAGTCTCTGTGGGATCGACCCTACTCCCTATACTACTAAAATTTACAACTAGGTGTAGGTTTATATTGGTGGAATCGACAGCCATCAATTTGTTAAGAGGACAGAGAATGGAGAAGCCCATAACATCGCCGTGGAAACCATAAGAACAGATGAGGAAATATACCGGGGGAAGGAAGATCTAATACATACTCAGTTCGGAGAGGAAGGAAATGAAGTACCGGATCTGGAAAGAGAAGCTTCTAGACATCTACAACCAGGAGTGGCTCAAGATCTGACTGATGGAATTCTAAGTTGTCTTTAGCAAGGAGAGGAAGGAAATGGAGAGGTTAATCTGGAATATCATACCTTTAGAGATGGAGAAGGAAATGCAAGGCGAGATCCAGATTGAGAGACACTAATGATGCCAAAGAGAAGAGATAGCATATTTTGGATATTTTCTTCATCACTCTATCAGAGACTAGTTGGTTCTAGGAACTCGGAAGTCAGACATTAATGGAGGCCAGCCACACTGTTTTCGATTGGATAGATTTGATGGGATTAGGTTGGTTAGTTTTAATTTCTTTAAGTTTTCCGATTTTTTTAAGGCTCCAGATTTTTCTTATGTTCTGTTAAATTTTTTTGGGCCTAATGTTGGGCATTTGTTTGTTTCTTTAGGAGTTGGGCCTAATTTGACCCAATGTCTATTTTGTTTTTTTAATCAATTAAATCCAATCGATATTTTATTCAAAAAAATAAAGAAAAACATTAAATTTAACATCTAAATTTATATTCTTGCAAAATTTATTTTACAATTAATATCTTGTTGTTATGTAATAGGTTTCGTATCGAAATATTATTGTTGTATTAAAGATATCGTAACTACTTTATTGTAACTGAAATATTTTTAAACAAATTGTTAGAACCTTTAATTGTTCCATGACGTGTTCAAACAAGCTTTGAAACTTAATTCTCTTCAATTATCTCATGAACGGTTAGAATTTATGTTAAAAAAAATGCTTGTTTCAGTCAAAGTTCTTTTAGGTTGACATTATTGACAATACAAAGTCATAATTTTCTTTAATCAAACCAACAACACCCTAAATGTGGGGAAAGTTTATTTTCTTTTTGTTATGAATGGTTGGCTCTTGTTTTCTTTAGATTATTCTTCAAAGTTTGTTTGTTGATAATTTCTGGTATTATCTTGGTGTTGCAAAATGTGATGACCAATCCTATATATTGGCAAATTGATAGCAATAATGGTGGACAGTTTTTTTAGTGCCTTTAGCATTTATATTTTTCTATTTTTTTTTTGGTATCAATGATACTTTTTTATGTATTTTTCTCGTGAGTTTAATTGACTATAAGTGAGGATTATTTTGGGATATTAATTTGGAACAATTTGACTTCAATATTAGGTTGCAAATATTAGTTGGTGTAAAGGTAATTTGGGCTTGAAAGAATTTGGGTAACTAAACACTATTACCGAATTGAAAATAATCTCGTTTCTTATGAATTGATTTCTTGGCCTCCTCTGTACAATAGACACTGTATTTATAGAGTACAAGATAGCTAACTAACTAACAACTTGCTTAACAGCATACTGTTAGCTGGTATAATAGATCCTTAACATTCATCTATCTTCCCTACGGGTAAGACCCGAAGAAAATTTTGAAATCGAGCAAAAGAGGTAACTGATAGCGGCTTGGTGAAAATATCAGCCACTTGATCACACGCGGGAACTTCACCCACGAAAATGGACCCATCCGCAACCTTTTCGCGCATAAAAAACAAATCTAGCTCAACATGCTTAAACTTTGAGTGTAAAACAGGGTTAGCTGCAACCGCAACGGCCCCAGAATTTTCACACCAAATAGTAGGTTTATCAGCAGACTAATATGTAACTCTTGAAATAAAGACAGCTACCAAGTGACTTCCTAGTAACTACTGCAAGACTCTTATACTCTGCTTCAGCCGTAGAACGTAAAACTACTTGCTGCTTTTTAGAACACCAAAAAATAGGAGTATGACCTAAGTAAACACAATAGCCGGAGGTTGATCGCCTATCGTCAAAATCCAAACCCCAATTAGCATCGGTGTAGCCGACCAAAGAAAGACAAGTAGATAGATCGAATAATAATCCCAAAATCAAGAGTACCACACAAATACCGCAGAATGCGTTTTAGTGCGACCATATGAATAGTAGTAAAATTGTGCATGAATTGACAAATTTGATTTACGGCATACGCAATATCGGGTCGAGTAAGAACAACATACTGAAGTGCCCCAGCAAGACTCCTGTACTCCGTTGGGTCCTTTAAGCGCTCACCATCAGTTTTCGACAGAGTAGACGAGCTAATCATCGATGCATGAACACTCTTTGCATTAGTCAACGAACACCGAGCAAGAATGTCACGAACATATTTCTTCTGGGAGAGATAAAGAGAACCGGAAACTCGAGTAACTTCTATCCCGAGAAAATAGTGAAGATCGCTCATATCCTTTAACGAAAATTCATCATTCAACACCTGAACACACCAATCAATAGTAGTTGTGAGGCTTCCAGTAATGATAATGTTATCAACATAAACAAGGACATAGAGAACCGATTCAGACTGGATTCGGATAAACAACGAAGCATTAGACTTAGACCCGACGAACCCAATAAAATTGAGAAATTTCTTAAGTTTCTCAAACCACGCACGTGGAGCCTGACGAAGACCGTTCAAGGCTTTCTTTAGATGACACACAAGCACTTTACCATCGGGATCACACTTAACATACCCCGAGGTTGTTGCATAAACACCTCAGTGTCCAAATCACCATTTAAGAAAGCATTATTGACATCAACTTAGCGAAGCTGCCACCCTCTTGAAACAGCAATAGATAGAATAACCCGGATAGTAGCAGGTTTCACCACTAGACTAAAAGTCTCCTTGAAATCACACCCAGGAATTTGAGAGCCTTTTGCAACCAACAGAGCCTTACGTCGAGCAATCGAACCATCCAGATTCTACTTGAGTTTGAAAATTCACTTACATCCAATGATTTTGTGATTTGACAGTAACGGAACAAGATCCCATGTATTATTCGAATGAGAGTGTCATACTCAGCTTGAGTAGCATCACGCCATTCTGAAGAAGGAAATGCCTCCCCAATTGTGAAAGGTTTCACAGCTTTAGCAGTCAAAGCTTTGGGTTTGAATATACCGGCCTTTGAACGAGTTACCATCGGATGACCATTAAATACAGGTATTACTGGTGCTTGAATACTAGGAGAGACCTCAGCGGTTGGATAACATTCAGAGCAACCACTCTCATTTGTCGTCGGCTCTCGAGCAGACCCAATTTCAGGTCAAGCTTCAACTATCGAAATCCTAACGAGGATTCAGCGTGTTGAGATCGTGAAATAGAAGGTGAAGCAACGGATGGTGCCACAGGACAGACCCGTACAAGCGGAACATAGGTCGAAACTGGTTGGGTGTGATCAACAACAATTCCCTCTCCAGCAGGTTCGGAGTTCCGAAACTTGTTTTCATCAAAAACTACATGGTGGGAGATAATAACCTTACCATCAGGCAAAAGGCACTGATATCCTTTGTGTTGAGGACTATAGCCCAAAAAATAGACGGTTGAGATCGAAAATCCAATTTATTTTTCTGAAATGACGTAGATAAGGAAAACAGCAGCACCCAAAAACCTAGTTCAGTTCCATAGAGAGCCCGATACGGAGTTTGCCCTTTCAAAATAGACGTAGGAAGTCGATTGATGAGATGGACAGCACAACAAAACGCATATCCCCAGTAGTCCATAGAAAGACCAGCTTGAGCCAGAAGAGTAATGCTCATGTCAACAATGTGACGATGTTTGCGCTCAGCCAACCCGTTCTGTTCTGAGGTATGCGGACATGACAATCAATGAATGATACCTTGAGGAGCTAGAATGGAGGTGAATTCCCAAAACTCTCCACCCCAATCACTCTGAAATTGTTTAATAGTCTTTCCAAATTGAGTTTTAATAAGTTGTTGAAACTGAACAAAAATTTTACTGCCTGAGATTTCTGACGAAGTAGATAAACTCACATGAATCGAGTGCATACATCGACAAACTCTATATAGTACCAATTATTTCCACGAGCAACAGAGGCAGGTCCCCAAAGATCAGACACAATCAAATCAAATGGATTACTATATTCAATAGTGGACAGTGAAAATGGCAACTTATGTGACTTCCCTTTTTGACATGCCGTACATATATTCTCAAGACAATTTGTTTGTGACACAATATTACATTTGTCTAAAATAGTTTTAACAACAGTGACGACGGGTGACCAAGACGTTTGTGCCACAAAGAAAAAACATCACATTTATTCGACTTATTTTGAAAATCAGCAGATGCAGCAACCGGGGCTCGAACACACTGTTGAAAGACAACTGGCAGAGAAAATCGATACAACCCATCACGAATATGGCCCGTCAGTAGAGTCTCCTAGGTCATGATGTCCTTAATTACACAGTATGTCGGGTGAAACTCAAAATACAAATTATTATCAGTAGCAAATTGGGACACAGATAACAAGTTTTTCCGTATTTTTGGTACACATAAAACATCAGATAACTGAAGTAATTTAGAACGTGTATGAAAAATTCCATTACCAATAGACGATATTTTAGCTGAGTACCGTCACCCATTAAGAGAGAGGACGTACCTAGATACGGTGTGACATCATTCCGAATGCATTGTAAGTAATGTACATTCATAACAAATCATAACAAATATTTACTGTTTATATGGTCATATCCGAATGCATTGTAAGTAATGTACATTCATAGTATGCTTAAACATTAGCGTACATATCTTTTATTTATACACTTGTATCAAATCATATCCACACATTTGTTTTATTTAATTTATTCATCACATAATATCAATTTAATAATAATAATAATAATAATAATACATTAATATTTACTTAAATAATAAGTAAATGCATACATGTATTACAAATGTATGTACAATATTTATTATACATATATTTTATTTTACTATACACTTGTCTTTCTTTTATTTACTTAATAATAATATAATTAATTTAAAACCTTAAACATAAAAAATCCAATAAAAATTTTAGATTTTATCTAAGTTTGCCGCCACATCTATAGTAAATTGGCTTAATTGTCATTTTGGTCCTTTTATTTTCTTTTAATCTACAACTAAACTTTTACACTTCATTCAATTTAATCCTTTTTCCTAATTATCCTTAATTTAAGCTAGTTCACTTCATTAAACTTTAATTAACCATTCACTTATCTTCGTAAATATTTTTAATAAATATTTACATATCCATTTTTCAACAACAGAGACCCAAAAATACACTTTTCTGATAACCGTAAAATTCGAGTCATTACAACGAGCGCGTATTGCATATGCTCTAGCAGGTGCACGAGCCTCAGATCGAACCGCTATATCCTTTGTTCCTCTCTGACTGCCACCTACATTTTTCGAATGCCTAGGTGGTCTGCCTCACGCTAATATGTTGCTTGGTCTCGCATTCTGAACAGTGTTTTGCTCGACTAACATCGGCACTCCTGGATAAAATGATCCATCGATCCACATTTAAAACATGACCGATCATGTAATCTACAACTTCCAGAATGCCATTTACCATAATGCTTGCACTCAACCCTGCTCTATTGCACATTACCGACACTAGCAATCGATGTAGCTCGTGAACCCACAGAAGGTCGGTCTCGGTCTCGGTCTCGTCTAGAAAAGTCTGAAGTAGCTTTATGTCGACTAGAATCATCTCTGGACTTCTTTGATGCTGAATGAAAAGTCTTACTCGATGATCTTTTACGGAAGTCTCTGGCTTCAAAATCAGCTTTTCTACTCTCTTTTCCAAGCTCTTCGGCTTTACAAGCTCGCTCAACAAGTACCACGAACTCTTTAATCTCAAGTATGCCGACCAACAATTTAATGTCTTCATTCAAACCATCTTTGAATCTTTTACACATGCTAGCTTCGGTTGAAACACATTCACGGGCATATCAGCTTAATCTCACAAATTTCGTTCATACTCAGTTACGGTCATACGACCCTGTTTCAATTCCTAAAATTCTTTGCGTTTTTGATCGATGAATCTCTGGCTGATATATTTCTTACGAAACTCAGTCTGGAAAAATTCTCAGGTCACTTTCTCTTTCGGAACCACCGATACTAGTGTATTCTATCAGTGATATGCAGTGTCTCATAAAAAGGATATAGCACATTTTAAGCATTCATCCGGAGTACATGATAGCTCATCAGACACACGGGTAGTATTATCAAGCCACAACTCAACTTGTTCCGCATCATCATCATCATTAGCTTTAAACTCTTCGGCCCCGCATTTTCTGATTTTATCTATAGGAGGCCTGTTAAATCTCATCGGATCAATCATCGGAGGTACCACAGGTATCAGAGATAGATTATTCGGGGGTGGAGGTTGTTGTACAGCCAGATTAGTCCAGATATATTGAGTAAGCCAGTTGTTCATCATATGATAGAAGGCTTGCTTAGCCCCCCTCATGGCTACTCGAGGTAGGTTGAGATTCAACCGTGTTGTCCCATGCGCGGGATTAGGCACTACACTCTCGACATCATCAGTTACGGCTCTATCGGGACCCATTTACTATATAAAAACACATTTCAAAAGTCAAAAGTCATCACACTATTGCATTATAAATTAAGGCATGTATAGCTAGACTCACACATGCTACGGTAGTCTTAGAATCAACTAAACCGTAGCTCTAATACCAATCAAATGTAACACCCTTAACCTATATCCGTCGTAGATTAAGGTTACAAGGCATTACTAGACACAGCACAAGTCATAACAAATATTTACTATTCATATGGTCATATCCGAACACATTATAAGTAATGTACATTCATAGTATGCTTAAATATTGGCGAACATATCTTCAATCCATTTAACCAAATTCACATCTAAGCATTTTTCATCAAATAGCAAAAGTTACTATCCATTTGGTCATTGAAATTACATTAGCCGAATATGCACATGCTTATAATTACTTTACTAAAACAAGTTATCAATTATCAAAACTAAACATACATATATATATATATATATATATATTTGCATAAACCTTGTTTAACCGAATCTAAGATATACCAAAATTCAATACCAAGTGCAAAACATCCAAAGAATATCTAGATCATTTCATTTATAAGAACATAGTCAAATCAACAAGACTAAACATATTACACATGCACAAATGTATATCTTGTCCGAATATGCCAACCCAAGTACATAACCTATAATCTCATTACCTGGCCGAATACAAAGTTTACAATTTAAACAATCTCCAAATTGATTCATGTTTCAATTTATACACCTTAATAGTAAGTCTTTATCAATTCACAATCCTAAACATATTTAACAACCACATATGTCAACTTTCCAAAAGAACTAATTATAAGCCATAAACGGTTACTCCATACCAAAACATATATATGCATATATGTGGCTAATATGAACTTATATCACAGCCGAATTCATAAACTAAGTAGCACATACGCACATACTACGATTAAGATTACTTAAACATTAGATCATTAATATTAAAATCAAGCCATTTTCGCATGGCTTATATTTGTAACATCAAAATATCATCCAAGTTATAAGCTAGCCTATACATGCCTTAAGTTCAAAATCCAAGCTTTAAAAGTACCAAAATAAGTTGATAGTGTGGATGACTTCGATGACGATCCCCCGAGCTCACAACTTACAATCAAAATCTATAAAACAGAGTAACAAAACACACAGAGTAAGAAGCTAACTTAGCTTAGTAAGTTTTAAGCAAATTAACATTCACATTAATAATCAAAACATTAAAGACAAACCAAATTATAGCATTAATATTATATTAACTCAATCATATCATTTCCTATTTTATTTATAACTTATACTTATACACAAAGGTTACTATGGCCGAAAGCAACTAATGCACATTTAACTTATTATCATTCAACTTTTCACTCTCACAATGACATTAACTCAAATATGCTTATAATCAAACATATGTGCTTTTAAATCAAACATCAACTTTATAAGCCAACATCACTCATTTGATCAATTATAGAAACTCAAATATTATATCACACTATGCATATTTATAAGACCGAATATGTAAGATCAAAATTTAACATCACCTATGTACTTACTCATTTGGCCGAATATACCATTTCAACTATAATATCACCTTTATTCATACCTTCATGGCTAAATATTCAAGATTCAATATAACATCATATATAAACATACTTTTGTGGCCGAATATAAACAAAATCATTTAGATAAATTTTAACTTGCTTAATTTCCACCACATCTTGAAATTTCATAAGCATAAGCTTGCAATTAAATCATCGGTATAAAACCTGCTAGGCAAAAGCCTAGATCGCACATCGGCACTAGGCCTGCTAGACCCAAGGTCTGATATTCAATCACCGGCAATAAGCCTGCTAGGCACGAAACCCGATTAAGTTCACCAGCCCAAGGCTTGCTAGGCTCACAGCCTGAATAACGATACTTTTAATTTATCTCACACACATATCTCATAATATCGACCCTTTTATGCACTTCATAATCTTTGTGCGAACATTCAAATATCATATTTCAATCAAAACAAACTTAATCATATCAAATTCTATGTATATTCACATTCGGCTACTTAATAATATAATTCCATAATTTCCAAAACCGCATGTACTAAATTTCGTACATAATTTGAAATGTGTTATCTCTTAAAAACTTACATCGAATATCAACGGACGACAAAAACCGGCTATTCAATTATTTTCGCTTTTCCCTGATCCAAGTTAGATTTCTTTGGTTCTTGATCTAAACATATTCAAATTAAGCTCATTCAAACATATTTTTATTCAATTTAATCCAAAAACACATAAATAGGAAATTATCATTTTGTCCCTAATATTTCACACTTTTTACAATTTAGTCCTATTTGCACAAAACACAAAATACACAAAATTTGACTATACATCTTAAGGGTCGAATGTTCCTAGTCCTCATACAAGTCCATACATTTCATTTTTTTCACATTTTAGTCCCTCAAAAATTTATTTTTGCAATTTAGTCTAAATTATTCAAATTCATCAAAAATTCAAAGACAAAACATATTAATCTAACACATATATTTCATAATTCATCAACTATCATCATAAAAATCATAAACTCATCAATGGCACATTTCAAAATCTTCATCAAAATAAAAAATTCAAGCATGGGTCTTGAAGTATTCAAAGCAACGATTACAAAAACGTAAAAATTATCAAAAATCGAAAACTAAACATACCTTAATCAAGCTAATTTGTTGCCGAAACCTAAAGCTTTCCTAAGATCTTTTTCTTTTCTTAGTTTTGGTGATGGAAGAAAGTGATAATGGCTTTTTAATTTGTTATATTATTAACATATGTTTAATAATTTCTAAATTACATTTTTAACCTTTTTTAACTAATATCATAAAACATAAACCTTGGTTTATTAGTCATTATGCCGTCCACTAACTTTAAAATGGGCTTTTAGCCCTTTAAAGACTCTATATTAAAAAGCCACTATCAACTAAGCACTTTTCACTATAGTTTGTAACTTTTACATTTTATGCGATTAAGTCTTTTCATTTAATTAAGCACACAAACAATCAAATTTTTATACGAAACTTTCGCACATACTAATTCACATATAATTAACACAAAAAATAATATTTAAATATTTTTTGAACTCGAATTCATGGTCCCTAAGCCACCATTCCGATCAGGGCCAAAATCGGACTGTTACAGCTTGCACCCGAGTCGAGGTACCACGATGCAGATCCATCCGGCATGGGTATATACGAATCTGTGCCTCCATCAGTAGACCCGATCTGAGAAGTATTGTTATGTGAGCCAAAAGAGTCCGAATAGTCAGACGCATGCAAATCACCGAGCCGCGGAAGACCAATGCACGGGTCTGACCCAGAATACACATGAGCACGCGGCTTGGTTTTCCAAGGAACATGCGAGTTGAATGCACCCTCACCATGAAATTGATCAACCGGTTGACCACGGCCCAACGGAGAACCCACTTGGACACAATTATTAATGGGCTGAATAGGAGTAGAACGCCCCTGCCCAAACATAGCATTCGGCTCTTGAAAATGCACCATTTTGGCCCATTAAAACCATGAGCATAAGATCCCCCAAAATTAACATGTGCGTGAGGCCCATGTTGAACCCCAAAATCGTGAGTATGAGGGCCAAGTGTGACGTCCAAAGAAACTTGATGACGTTGGCCATGTGAAGAAAATTGATGGTCAAAATTAGCATTGGAATTTTGACCCCTATAATCCCAATTTTGACCAAAATAATGGGGGGCAGCTGGTATGCAATTTCGATCACTACAATTTTGACCATTATAAGCCACATTTTGACCAAAACTTTGGTGATTGGAGGGGGGAGAAAATCGCATTCTCCGAGAGGGATATTCGCTCTCTCAAAACTTGGAGCATTCGGCACATAGGTGGACGGAGCAAGGGAACCACTAGCCTCTGAGCCTCTAGGCGGATCCACCATCGGTGCATTGTCATCACGTGATAGCGGTAATAACACCGTTGAGCAATATGGCCGTAACGAGCATAGATCTGGCATTGAAGATACGGCCAAAAACCTCTGCCACAACCATGCGTAGAAAATTGGCCGCCACGAGTAAACTCTACCACCGACGAGGCTGGTGAGTTTTCAACAAGGTTTGCCACAAGAATTTCTTCACGTACCTCTCTTTGTTGTCGTCGCTCACACTCAAGAAGAGAGTCGATTATACGTTGCAGCGGCAAGGGGGTCGGAGATAGAGTGACCGTAAACACAACTGCTGCAAATTCAGACGGAAGACCCTCGAGAAAGATCTCCATTCGTTCAGCCTCGAGAACGGGAGATCCAGACGCATGCAATAGGGCGCAGAGGCCCTTTATTTTCGCAACAAATTCATTTATAGAGAGATTACCTTTACGGAGAGAGTGGAGCTCATGACGTAGTCGAGACTGCTTCACACCAGTGTCCATCGTAAACAAAGAGCTCACCGTAGTCCACACATCAGATGCCGTTTACACATCAGTGAAGGAAGTGAGGTAAGCTGGGCTGATTGTAGATAGTAACCAAGAAGTAAGAAGGTTATCTTGTTGAAGAAAGGTAAAAGCATCGGGATTAGACACAAGTGCTCCGTCAAACGCAAGAATAAATCACGTTGAAGAAAGTCAGTCAAATCGCATTCGGCAACAATGAGATGGATCTGTTTTTGCCACTGAACAAAGGTGTTGGCATCGAGCTTTATGACATCATGTCGTGGAAAAGAATGGACGAGTCGATCATCGGTGAACGAAGAACCTTGAGGCTCGACATTAGCAGAACCGTCGGGTGGCATGGTGGTTATCTCCGAGGACCTCCTAGGCTACTGATACCATGAAAGAATTTGGGTAACTAAACACTAACACAAAATTAAAAATAATCTCGTTTCTTATGAATTGATTTCTTAGCCTCCCCTGTATAATAGACACTGTATTTATAGAGTACGAGATAGCTAACTAACAAACAACTTGCTTAACAGCATACTGTTAGCTGGTATAACGATCCTTATCAGGGCTTTAGCCAATAGTTGATCTGGATAAATTGTTCAATAAAATCAATTTCTAAGTAAGGCTTTGAGAGTAGGATCAGAAAATCCAACCGAATTAAATATTGTGTATTATCTCTCCTTACTTTACACAATGTTTTATTAACATTTGCTACTTTAACATTAAAACATTTATAATTCCTATTCAAATATGATATATTTTTAATATTTATAATTTTTATTTATGATTAATATGTGCTTGAGGATCAAATTGATAAAATAAAATATTGAGGACTAAATATGCCATTATACCAGTTAGAAAAAGGCCACGTGATTATTTCTGTTATTAACAGCAGGTGACTAAATAGAAAAGAATACTAATATTAGTGCCTAAATTGAAATTTTTTATGTTTAAGTGTTGAAAATAGAAAGGGGGTAATAGTTGGGTTATAAATTGAATAGTTTAATCCTGAGTACCGAGAAATTTCAGGAAAAAGAAACGACTGGGCCTTTTATCAATAAAAGGAAAACCCAACACTTCACCAAATAGGCCAACAGCCTGGGCCTTTTACCATCATCTATAACAGTGAAGTTTAGCTTTATGTGGACGAATTGAAGAAAAACCCCAAATTTAGGCCATATAGGATTTTTTGTTGGACTTAGAGTTGGCTCCACTGAAGTATTTAAATCAATTTCATTGGTTAACATTATTTTCCAATGGTTTCAATCTTGTTTACGCTTAAGGTCACTTTTGATGGACATTTATTTTAATTTGGTGTGTTTAATTTTTTTATATCATGTTATAAAGTTATTATAGAATTTAATCTTTATCGTTATTATTGTTTTTACATTAATCACGAATAAACGTATCATCTTAAATTAATACTTGATGCAAGTACAATTAAAAACAAAATGAGTTGTCATCTTTAATGTAATACAAATATTGTACTTATAAACAACTAAATTTCACCTTCGAGAGTGTTAGATTACCTAACAAGTGAGGAAATGATTGTAAACAAATGTGAGATATGTTCTTAAAGGAAATGATGGGTTTTAGCTCTCCAGTCATTATCCTTTTGATAATGATTGCAGTAACTTTGATTTTATGACTTCTTAAAGGTAGCCTATCTTTTCTCTGCTAATTCTCTGAAATACCAATCAGTTACACCATTCTGTCCAAGGGTTTCGTTTAGAGTTACATTAATTCATTTTTAAATTATACTTAATATATCTTAATTTATTCATTTTTAGGAGGCTTAATTTTTACAATTTTGTCACTCAATTTTTAAAGTATTTTTATTTTAGTCACTTAACCGTTAAATCTTTGATTCCGATTAACTATATACCCCACATCATGTTCTCACTTTCATTTTAGTCACCCAACTTTTAAATTACTTTCATTTTGATCATCCAAAACAATAACTTTTTTAAAGTAATGGTTGGGGTAAAAAAAATTAAGAATTAAAGTGAAAAAGCAAAAACAACTAACAGTTAAAAAAAATCCTACCATATTAATCGGCTTCCTAAAGAAAGTTCAGAAACTAAATTTTGTTTGCTAAACGGGTCCCAACTATATACATCTTTATAGTGCTCTGCCCAATTGATTGATACCTTAATAATTTCCATCCAACTCCAAGATGATCCTTAGAAAACAAAAAGGCTTCTATTCTTCTATAAGCGCCATGCAATTAAACCAAAATTAGTTGACCAAAGCACTTCTATCTGCAATCGCCAATCGTTATTATCTAGATTTGCCTTAATCCAATTTAATAGGTTTCCTATAATGTCCTTAACCCGAATCCGTTATCGGAATAGAGTTACGAACATTATCGAAGTTTCAAATTTATTTAATCAAACATTTTATTTCATCTAGTATTCATATTTGGAACCAATCAAAATCAAACATATTATCCCTTAAACATATTTACTTTTCCCGACATGTCTTACTTGAATTTATTACTCGACTCAACATACTTAATTTCCTTGTATCAACGCATCAAAGATAATCACATATTTACATGTCACGATAAATATCATACTCTTGCCGTTTCTTCATAAACATAAATAAGCTAATTCATTATATCAATATTTCATATACCATCTGCTCGTATTTACTTATATCACACAATTAGATTACATGAACTTATCTGGCTAAATTGTAGAAATACCAAGATTCAGGGGTATTTTGGTAATTTTCTATTTTCATTGATTTTTCAACCGATCTTGATCTAAATTAATAATTTCATTCAATTTATTAATTTAGACAATAAAATAATTCATTTCACTCAATTTGGTTATTTTTATATTTTTACAAAATTACCTCTAAAGTTTTACTTTTATTCAATTTAGTCCCTAAGTCTAAAACATGCAAATTATCCATTTAACATAAATCCATGCTAGCTGATTATTCATATACATATTTTTCCTCCTCCTCCTCTCCATACCACATCCTTAGTATAAATAACACACTTGTAAGTAACATTATCTATAATTTTCACAATTTACTTATATGAATATTCAAGCTGTCCATCTGTGTCACAGTCGCTAAATTATTTTTACCTTGAGCTAAATAACTCCAAATTAATATCCGCTAATTTTTCCTGAAACTAGACTCACATATACTATTACCATAAAATTTTCAGAATTTTTAGTTTATCCAATAAGTACAGTTTATTCTTTAAAGTCACCCATGTTCTGCTGTCTGACAGCTCTGACCCTTCTTCACTAAAAATTAATTATCATCTCATACAAGATTCGGATGATGTTCTCGTTTGTTTCTCTTAAAATTGACTCACTCAGTATTTTAAAAATATAAATTTAAACCCCTAATTATTTTTTCTCCAATTTTTTATGATTTTCCAAACTCAGAATAGGGGAACCCAAAATTATTCTGACCTTGTCTCACAAAATTTACTATAACTCGTAATTTACAAGTCCATTGCTTACACCGCTTATTCTATGAAAAACTAAACTCAAAAAATTTAATTTCATATTTTATTCATCCTCTAATTCGATTTCCAAAATTTTTGTGATTTTTCAAACTTAACTTACTGTTACTGTCCAAAACTGTTTCTTATAACTTATTTTACAATTTAAATCCTTTACCCAAGTTTAACTTGAAATTCTATCAATTTAACCCCTAATTCACCAATTAATTCAACATAAACTATATTCAAAAGCCTAAGAACTTTTAAAACTTCAACTTAATTTCAACAAAACTTTGATCTAAAACTTCTAAAACATCAAATTTAAGTAAAAATGACTTAATTGACTTACCTATTAAAACTTCAAGCTCTCTGTTGAGATTACATGCTTAGATTGCTGCCACTTAATTTTTTCTGTTATTGAATTTGAATAAGTCTCCTTTATTTTAGGAGTTTAGTTTCCATTTTATTTGTATCAACCCCTACCCGTATTCGTTGTCAAAATAGGGTATGAGGCATTTCAGAGTTTACGATTTTTTTTTACTCAATATAACCCCTTTATAAATATCTAGCCTTCCCTACAAATTTTTAAACCGAGACCAATTCACATCAACCAATCCAATTCAACATATTTTCAAAATAGATCCATGCATATTTATAAGATAACCTCATTACATACTAAAACTAAAATTTGTTAGCCATACCAATGGCTGACCTTACATTCATTTCATATTAACATCTACTTTATTAGCTTATACATGCCATTGATTTCCAAAATAAAGTTTCTTTATATACCAAAATCTTGGGGTTGATAGTGTGATGTGTCTCCTACCGAATCCGACCTCCGAGCTCTTAACACTACAAAACAGGGGAAAAGGAAACAGGGTAAGCACTTTGTGCTTAGTAAGCCTACGTAACAAGAATTATACTTACCTAATATTTTCAATATAATGCAATAAACATTCATATATCCATTCAATGCACTATTAACCTAACATACACAAACTCAACATTCAAGTTAGTCCAATAATTTCCATGTATCAATAATAAATACCATGATTGATGAACTCATCAATACCATGATTTCCATTCCCTTATTATTTTTCCATATTTATCCCGTTGAATTTCTCGAAATTTCGATGGATTTTTAGGGGTACACTTTAGTGTACAAATCCGGGTCTGTCAATTCATGTTCATGTGCGTACATTTCCATTTCAGAGAGCACACTCCCGCGAACCTCATCCTTACAGAGGATTACCACCCGAGCTAAATCCCTTGTAATATAAACTCATAGAGTATTGTCGGGATTACCGGTCAGGCTAAATCCCAAACGACAATTACTCTAATGAGCTTGGATCCAATTACCAGTCAAGCTAAATTCAGACCTAATTCGGATTACCCGTCCGGCTAAATCCATTTTACACATATTCTTCGGAGGGCTATATCAAGATAGGATCACTCGTCCGGGCTAGATCCTTTTTACCGTCAATTCCTTTTCAAAGATCCATCGAATTTTTCTTTCATTCAACCGGGATTTCTTCCCCTTTTTATGAAATATATCAATGTTTCATCAATTTTCATACAATGAACATTCAAATTATATTCACATCAATAACATACATTTCAAGCATTTAAGAATATAATTCAAGTTACATGAACTTACCTCGATACTAGTTCGTATACAAAATCTACTAATCCGGGACTTTTTCCTTTCCTCGATCTAGCTTTGTATTCGAGTTTTTCTGATCTAAATAAATAAATTCAATGATCAATTCAATACATTTCATGTTCACATGTAGCATTCACTATAATTCTACTATTATTTAAAGTTCATTCAAAGCTGTCTACTTGAGTCATAGTCACTAAATTATTTTTATCTTGAGATACAAAACTCCAAATTAAGATCCGATAATTTTACATGAAACTAGACTCACATATCTTATTACACTAAAATTTTATTCAATAAGTACAGTTTATTCTTTAAAGTCACCCCTGTTCTGCTTTTTGACAGTTCTGACCCTTCTTCACTAAAAATTAATTATCTCTTCATATAGTATTTGGATGATGTTATCATTTATTTATATTGAAAATAGACTTATTCAGGATTCTAAAAATATAAATTTAAGTCCTTAATTATTTTTATCCAATTTTTTATGATTTTCTAAAGTCAGAACAGGGGAACCCGAATTCATTCTGATCTTGTCTCACAAAATTCATTATATCTCATGATTTACTAATCTATTTCTTACATCGTTTCTTCTATGAGAAACTAGACTCAATAAGCTTTAATTTCATTTTTTTTTTAATCTTCTAATTCAATTTCTACAATTTATGGTGATTTTTCAAAGTTAGTCTATTGCTGCTGTCCAAAACTGTTTTAGTGCAAATTGTTTATTACCATTTTTCCCTAAGCTTTCAATAAATGATAATTTCGTCCCTGCTCAATTAACTTCTCAATCGAGCTGATTTCTCTCAATTAAAACTTTATTATATCACTTTAAACTACTTTATAACCTTTGGGAGTCAGAATTTCAATAATAGACTTTAATTCCAAAAATTTTCACAATTTAGGTCCTAAAAATCAATTTCTATTGGAATTACCTAATAAAATCATCTCATAAACAAATTAAAGCATCAATTTCATTCTATTTCATCATAAAATTACAGCACCCAACCATGGTAACTTTAAATTTCATCCATGAAATCAAAAACTAATGAATTTAATAGTAGGACCTAGTTGTAAAAGTCTAAAAAACACAAAGATTACAAGAAATAGGTAAGGATTAACTTACTTGGTGCAAAAATTATGAAATATCAGCTTATAAAACCCTCATATGGCATTTTTAGATGATGATAATGAAGAAAAATGAAGAGATATCTAGATAATTCCACTTTAGTCCTAGCTTTATTAAGTAAATTTTGCAATATTCCAATTTTGCCCTTAATTCTCCTTATTTTCTTGCTGATTTCATGCCCTTGCCGTCCAGCCCAAATAGACCTTGGGTCTATTTTCCTATTAAGCCCTCTTTCTTTTATCATTTAAACTATTTAATCATTTTCCATAATTTTACATTTGTTACAATTTAGTCCTTTTCATTTAAGTACATACCCAAACGTTAAAATTTTCTAACAAAATTTTAATATCACATTACTAACATTTTATAAATATTTATAAAAATATTTCCTACTCAATTTTATGAGATCAAGGTTTCGATACCTTGTTTCAATTCTTTCAATAATTCCTTTTTCTAACTAACCACTAAATCGGTAAAATTTTTCTATCGATATTTTAATATAATTTTCCTATCATATAAATACTCATGAAAAATATAAAAATAAACTTCTCTTTAAATCGGATTTATGGTTACGAAACCATTGTTCCGATAACCTTGAATTTATGCCATTACATTATTTGCTGACTTTTAGGCTTATCTTTTGATTTTTTTGGTTGTGAAGACTACTATATAAGTGCTGTAAGTATTCAACAAAAATATTAAGTCTTTAATTATTTTCTCTGTAAAAGCTCCCTTTCTCTTCTTTCACTTAAAATCTCTCAATCAACCATTAAAGTTGTGTTCAAATCACCAATAGTTTGGTAATCAGAGCTATCTTCTTAAGGGATCTGTGAGGTTATTTGTTTAAAATGGAAGGAGAATTAAGTTTTTCGATTCTTTGCACCATCGGTCTTGATGGAGACAATTATCGATGTGGGCGTTCATATGGAGACTTACCTAGAGGGCTTTGGATCTTTGGGAAGCAGTAGAAGAGGATTATGAGGTCCCTCCACTTCCAGCAAATCCTACTATGGCACAGATTAAAGCACAGAAGGAGAAAAAGACAAGAAAATCAAAGGCAAAAGCTTGCCTATTTGCAGTTGTATCTCAAATGATCTTTACACGAATAATGTCCTTGAAATCAGTAAAGGAAATTTGGGATTACCTCAAGGCTGAGTATGCAGGAGATGAGAGGATTCGTGGACTGAAAGTCCTGAATCTGATCAGGGATTTTGAGTTGCAAAAGATGAAAGAGTCTGAGTCAATGAAAGAATATTCTGACAAACTCCTCAGCATTTCCAACAAGGTGAGATTGCTTAGTTCTGAGTTAAAAGACTCTAGAATCGTGGAAAAGCTGCTGGTCACTATTCCAGAGAAGTTTGAAGCCACCATTACTACTCTGGAAAACACCAAGGATCTCAAAAATTTCTCTTGCAGAGCTCTTGAATGCTTTACAAGCACAAGAGCAAAGAAGGTCTATGAGGCAAGAAGGGGTGATTGAAGGTGCCTTACCTGCCAAGCATCAAGACAACAGCAGGTATAAAAAGAAAAAATGTAATAGCCCAAATTTTAGTTATATTAAAAATAGTGGTTCGAGACCATCAAATCTGACAAATGAACTCATAGATTGTATTATTTAATATTTATGAGCCAAATGTAGCTTTTAAAAGATTTTTGAAATAGTAAATTATGTTTTATAAAGATTTATTTGGTCAAGAAATCGAGAAAAAGAGGTATCGAGATCTCGGTGTTATAAACCGAGTCAAAAATATTTTTATGAATATTTACAAAATGTCAATAAAGCGGTATAAAAATTTCGTTAGGAAATTTTGACGCTTGGGTGGTTAATTAAATAAAAAGGACTAAATTGAAAAAGGTGTAAAAGTTGTTAGAAGGATTAAATAGCTTAATTGTCAAATTTGGAAGGACCTAAAGTGAAAATAAGCCCAAAAGAGATATTTTGGGCGGCAATAGCTGAGAAAAATCAGGAAATGGCTGAAAATGGGAAAAATTGGAAAATTATCAAAATTAGTGAAATAAATATGGGACCAAATTGGAATATCTAGAATTCTCTTCATTTATCTTCATTTTCATCAGCTGAAAAATATCCAAGGGAGAGAGTTCAAGCTGATTTTCATACTCAAGCTTCATGTAAGTTTAATTCTTGCTTTCTCCTTGAAATTTCTATGTTTATGGACTTTTACAATTGGGTCCAACTTATTAATTCATTAGTTTTTTTATTCTATGGCTAATTTTTAAAGTTGATGTGGATTAGTGCTGGAATAATATGATGAATAAATATTGAATTGAAGCTTTAATTTTGTTATATGATGATTTTATCAAGTAAAATTGATGAAAATTGGTTTTAGGACCTAATTGTGAAAGAGTTGAAATTAAGGCCTAGTGTTAAAATTTTGATTTTCAAAGGTTATAAAGTAGTTTAAAATCATATATAAAATTATTAAATGAGAAAATTAGCTCAATTGAGGGGTTAATTGAGCAAGGATTGAATTGTATGAAATGTGAAATTTGGGATAAAATAGAAATCAACATGTTATGCTAAAGCAGTTTTGGACAGCAGTAGTTGTCTAACTTTTAAAAATCACCAAAAATGTTATAAATTGAATTAGAAGTTGAGTGAGATATAGAATTAAAGTTTGTTGAGTCTATTTTCATATAAAAGAAACAGAACAAGCAAAGGAAGTCTACATTTTGAGATATTTAAATTTTTGTAAGACTGGTTTAGAATAACTTTGTGATCCCTTGTTCTTACTTTATAAATTTACTAAAAATTGTAAAAAAATAATTATGAGTTATAATTTATATATTTGTATTCATTAGTGAATCTATTTTTATTAGAAATAATTGGAAACACTATATGAAAATCGTACTATGAGATAATTGATTTTTAGTGAAGAGAGGACAGAGCCATCGGACTGTGTAACAGGGGAGAACTTAACTAATAAACTGTACTAATTGGCCATACCAAAAATTCTGAAAATTTTATAGTAAGAATCTAAGTGAGCCTAGTTTCAAATAAAATTAACGGATCTTAATTTGAAGTTCTGTAGCTTAATATAAAAATAATTTAGTGACTATGACACGGATGGATAGCTTGAATATTCACATAAGTAAATAGTGAAAATTATAGATAATGTTACTTACAAGTGTGTTGTTTATACTAAGGATGTGGATGGAGAGGAGGAGGAGGAAAATAATATATGAATGACTTGTGTATAAATTGATCACATGCTCGATTATAATTGATAAATGTTGAATTAGAAATGATATAATGTTTTATTTGGAATGTTTATTATGAAATTATGATTATCGTTATAATACAAAAATTAAACTTGTGAGTTTATACGGCTAAATTTTAGTGATCATTTGTTAATTTTATGAACTTCATGATGTGTTATTTCATATGTATTGATGATAAAATCGAGAATAATGTAAAAGCATGAAAATTGAATAAATGATCAAATTGAACACTTGATTCGGTGACAAGATGAATTGACGGAAAAGACCATGGTTGAACCATGGCAACAAGTGATAAGTGATAGCTTCAGCTACACTTATCTGATCAAGGAAAAGTGAAAGTGATAAGTGATAGCTTCGGCTACACTTATCTGATCAAGGACAAGTGGAAGTGAAAAATGGTAGCTCAAGCTACCTGATCAGTGAAAAGTGGTAGCTTTGGCTACCTGATCAGTGAAAAGTGAAAAGTGGTAGCTCCGGCTACTTGATCAGTGAAAATTGGAAGCTCTGGCTACTTGATCAGTGAATAGTGGTAGCTCCAGCTACCTGATTAGTGAAAAGTGGTAGCTCTGGCTACCTGATCAGTGAATAGTGGTAGCTTCGGCTACAAGTGACAAGTGGTTTCCGTGTAAGACCATATCTGGGATATGGCATCGGTGTGATACGTGTTTAAGATGTAAGGTCATAGCTGGGCTATGGCATTCTAGTGAAAAGTGATGAATTGGCGGATAAGTCCATGGTTTCACCATGGCATAATGATAGTGAAGATGTAAGACCATGGTTAAGCTATGGCATTCTTGTGAAAAAAACCATAGCTATGTTATGGCATCAGTGATTATCAGTGAAATTCAATGTATACCGGTGCAGAACAATTCCGTAAGACGTTCACTAATTTGACGAAGCTGGTAAGTGTTACATAGAGTTATGTGATATAAGGAAATATGAGTTGATGAGACATGAACATAGAACTTGGTTGATGAATGAGTTCATTTGTAATTATATATTTGTACACCCTTGAGTGTATTATCCGTATGAATTGGCATTCCAAATGAGTTAATGAGGAGAGTTCTAATATGACATAATCTAAATTCGAAATGAAATATTATGAAAACGTACTTGGAATACATTGGTATGTCTTGTATATGTTATTTGAGTTCATAATATGGAAAGTAAATGTATGTGAAAATATGGGGTGATGATACCTATACATGAAATTTATTGGTGGATATGTACATCCTAATAGATTTTAGTGAACATTGTAATTGGGCTCAATAAGTGATTTGTCAATTTAAATTGTGGTTGGCATGATGAGTTAGTGAATTGCATGTTTATGAATTGTTACATGTATTTGTCAAAATACGAGGAAATGATGGTAATTGATACATGGAAATATGAGACTATACATATAAAACATGGAATATGTTTGATAAATGTGTTCATTCATAATTATAGAATTGTGCATCTCTAGTGCACTATATGTGTAAAGATGATGTTTCAAATGATTTGATAAGTAAAACTCAAATATGAAGTAGTTTGAAACCAAGATAATTTGTTATAAAATATATATGAAATACAGAGGTGTGATATGTTATATGAATACATAATGTGAAAAGTATAAGTACAAGAGAAATTTAATGAGAATTGAGCCCATATACATTTCTTGTTATTTATATGAAGTGTACGACTAACAAATGATATTAAGTATAAGGCTCAGTTGAATATCTTAAATTGGTTTTTGTATGTATTAAATGTGGGTGAAGAATAAGGATCAAATGAGTGAGAAATATGGCTTGGAAAATAGCCTAATTTGTGAAAATTAACTTTACCACACAGCCTAGCAACACGGGCGTGTACTAAGGCCGTGTGACTCAAGTTCCTTCATAGATGCAAGTCAAAGAGTTATACGGCCCAGAGGCACGGTCATGTGAGCCACACGGGCGCGGGAGCTTTGTAAATGAGATAAACTTAGGGATTTTACGAAAAATTTCATACGATTATGATTTAATCCCGACCCAATCCCAATGCATGATTTGGACTTCAAGGGTCTGTTAAAGGAAACTTTTATAATCAATTTTGATATTTGAGCGATAAATGGTTTAAATCATCTGTAAGTGTTCCGTACTCCTCGGTAATGCCTCGTACCCTGTTCCGCATCGAATACGGGTAAGGGGTGTTACATTTAGTGGTATCAGAGCTATGGTTTAGTCGATTCTCAGACTAATATAGCGTGTACAAGAGTCTAGCTATACATGCCATATGTGAACTGTGATAGTGTGACATCTCCCGACTCTAACGAAATTGTTTTGTTAAGACAGAGATAACTTCTAACCGAGCTATTGTCGATAATGCTAAAAATGATATTGAGATGATTGAAATGTTCTTACGATGTATTGAAATGTGGAAAGGTATGAATAGAAGTTCATGATAAGCATGTGTTAATGTGCTTAATGAGATAACCATATGTTGGGAAATGTGGAAAAGTGAAATGAAACGAAAGTCTTTATTGTGATAAGCTCATTCATGTATGTTAGTATTCATATGATGTTATGTGTCTAACATGCTTGATTAAGTGAGTGTTATGAGTAAATTTACTCAAAATTCATGGAATGTATGTTTAAGTACGCTTGTTTGAATAAGATAATCGAAAAGTTCGTGAAACATGACTAAGTATGAAAATTTGCTTAGAGTGAATTATGTGATTATGATGATGTCACGTTGATGATGAATGCTAAGTCATATGTGTGTATTTATGAGAGTAAAGTTAGAGGCTTTATGACCTCACCCCCTTACCAATATTGCTTTATGATGAAAGTTCACGAGAATTATGTTGAATAAGTTCATAAGTGAGAAACTAAAGAGTCCAGTGGTGGAAAAAAAAAAGAGAGTTGAGTATAGTGCGACAAATGAACTCATTTTTAAAAAGAAATATCAGATTATTTTAAAGATTACACAGATTATGCAATGTCACGGATAAAGAAGAAGCTAGTCTCGACTATTCGACTCAATTGAGTATGAAGTTTAAAGTATGAGTTGCTGATATTCTTATCGAATTGGTTTTCGTTGGTGAATGGAATGATGCAGGGAACATGATGATAGAATTAGTTAGAGAAATAATAATTGAGTAGTAAAGATGTCTGTGTGTGATAGTTATAGTTGAGATGAATATAATGATTTTTCTGGGAATTCTATATATATTCTTTTATCCTTAGAGATATGTGTGTGATTGTTCAGCTCGATGGAGTTCTTATGTTATGAGAATGCTAGCTAACTATGATGTTAGACAAAAGCCACATTGGTCGGGTCGATTTATGATCGGTATTTCTTTATCTATTCGAATTCTATTTTATTATGTTGGAATAAAGTCGATGGTAAAATTTATGTTGGACTATTCTTCCGTTCTTCTTGGATATTATTCATTATATATATAAATATTTGGAAATATATTATCTCCGTTATGATGGAAGTCCAAAGTTTTTCTTCCGGCCTTCTCTCGAGGAATCATCAAGTTCTTTATTGTGCTTTGCCGCCTTCAACCCAAACCCAAAACAAAGAATAGGCGAGGGCCCAATCATCAGCCAAACCAAAAAAAAAATCCCTTTATTCTACCCCACCCACCTTCCTCGACCACCGTCGCCTCGGCCCACCCCTCCACCGCTCTCGCAAGACAAAAAAGAAAGAAAAGACAACTAATAATTTCGTTTACTTTTTCTTTCTTTATTTTCTTCATATATATATTTTTTAAAAAAAAAGAAAGATAAAAATAAAAATGGAAAATCTAAGGAAAAGAAGAACGAAGCCATACACCGAGTCGTTTCTGGCGCGTCGTCGAGCCTCATCTCCACCTTAAAGTCGGATCGGAGGTAGGAAAAGGAGGTTTCTCTCCTGGGGTTTTGGGCCTTCAAAGGGACCCAACGAAAGGCCAAAAGGCTGGTTTTAGGCATCACCGCCACCGATCACGGTGGTGGCGGTGTGGTGGAGGAGGCCGAACGTCGAGGGAAAAGAGAGGGAGAAAGGAGAGAAGTTTCATTTTTTTTTAGAAAGTAGCAGCAAAAAAAAAAAAGAATAAAAAAGGGTTTTATAGAGGTAAGAAAACGACGTCGTTTCATGAAGGGGGCTTCAGCGCCAAAACGGCACCGTTTTGAACCTGACCCGCGTGTGACCCGACCCGCTCCAGGGGATCCGCGTGTTTTTGAAGGGAAGGGTTAATTTCGCAATCGGTCCTTCCGCATTTGTGTTTTTTTTAAAATCAAACTCTTAATAATTGCAACATTGGCCCAATAATTTTTTCGCGCTTTGCGATTCAGTCCCCCCTCAAACGCTGCGTTTTAACTTATGAGAAAATTGCGCTCCTCGTCCCACAGATTTTATGCTGCTTCTTTTTAGTCCCTTTACTGTTATTAAATGTCTAATTTGACCCTTTTATTCCTGTTTTAGTTTCAATTTGACCCGTTTTTCATATTCTTTTGCAATTTTATTATTTACACTATTATTTAATATTGATTATTTATTATTATTGTTTATATGTTTATTGTTATTATTATTTTATTATTATTATTTACCATTATTATTGTTTTATTATTAATACTATTATTATTATATTATTATTTATTTTACTATTATCTATTATTACTATTGTTTATTTAGTATTATTGACTAATATTATTCACGTCACTATTATTTTTTACTATTATTATTTATTATCTACTATCATTGCTATTACTACTATTATTATTATTATCATTCATCTACCGTTTTATTTCTCGTTATTATTTATACTTTACATATTATTAGCGTTACTTATATTTTCATTATTATTATTATTATTATTATTATTATTATTATTATTATTATTATCATTATTATTATAACATTGTTATTATTATTATCTTTAGTATTAATATATTATTTGCATTCTCATTTCGCCTTCGTTCACATCATTATTCTCAAACTTATTTTATACCTTACTTTTATTATTTAATTATCATTATTATCATCATCCTATTTTCATTAGTATTGCTATTACTATTATTCGATATGGTTATCATCATTATTAGTAGTTTTTTTTTACACATGTTCATCGATAAACAAAATGCGTTTCACAAAATTATCTTAAGGTTTTAGAATAAAGGTGATGTTTCGTATTTAGGAATTTGGAAAATAGTGCCCTAACGTGCTGGGTTGCGATTTTCCGTTTAACTAAATTACTTAACATCCTTTCTACCAAGTTTTGCAAATCACGAGATGACTCTGATTACGAGAGATTAAAACATTGTGTCCTAACGAGCTGGATGTGATGTTTGTATCTTTTCGGAACAATGAAATCTCAAGTTTTGACTCAAGCCTTTTCTTAGAATTAATCCGATACGATGCATTTCGTAAAGTCGCTACACTCTGTTTAAAGATTTTTAAAATAAAGGCAATGTTTTGTATTTAGGAATTCGGGAAATAGTGCCTTAACGTGCTGGGACGCGATTTTCCATTTGACTAAATAACTAAACATCCTTTTGATAAACTTCGTAAAATCATAAGATAGCTTTGATTACGAAGGTTTAGAACATCATGTCCTAACGTGCTGGATGTGATGTTTATATCCTCTCGGAGCAAAGAGATCTCAGAACTGTGGCCCTAATTATCCAAACATTTTTTTTCAAAGGATCCGTATTTTAAAACCTTTTAAAACTTCCGACATTAAGGCACTAATTAATCATTTTGGTATCAATTTTGGGCGTATCGAGGGTGCTAACCCTTCCTCGTGTGTAACCGACTCCCGAACCCGATTTTTAAAACTACGCAGACCAAAAACACTGTTTTAGTAAAACAAAATATTTTATTAAAATAAAGGTGATCCGATCACACCAAATAAAGGTCGGTGGCGACTCCTGTTTTATTCTTGTTTTCGAAACCAAAGTCGAACCCCATTGTCATTTTCCAAAAAATGGTTACGACAGCTTGGCGACTCCACTGGGGATCGGTTTAGAGAGTCAAGCCATAAATTGATTATTTTCTGTCTTTTGTCTGAAGTTTGAAAGTTCAATTTGAGAATTACGATCTTTTATTGCATGTTGTTTTAATTTCGACATTGCATTGCATGACCGTTGTGGTCACACCTTTAAGTGGGAGTGAGAAGCTACTCTTCGTGAGGTCTTCACCTCCGCAGAGGATAGTGGATCGCTTTGAAATACATCCGTACCTATGTCTTCATGAGATTTTCATCTCCGTGCACCATAGGGAAATGTATTCCCGAAATGAACTTCGGTCTAAATGAGCCTATAATGGGTGAAGATCGAGGAATCTGCTAGTTCGGGTACCCTTACCTTAGAACTAAACCACATGTAGTGAACCCAAAGAGCCCACTTTAGATAGAACTACGTCAAACCTTAGTGGTCACCCAAATAAGTGTTTATTTATTTTACCTGCTTTATATTCCATGATACTAACTTGTTGTGTTTCATTCTTTTATGCACATCATTACATATTTTAAAAAGGTATCGATTCACGGTCAGTTTCTGAGTTAGAAAGCTGGTTATGGAAAACGGATTCCTTGATAAAGTGGAAGACAATGCAGTCGTTCGTATAGTTAGAACCTAGGCAGTTGAAGGGTATGGATGCATTTGAGCAAAAGAAAATGTGGCAATTGGAAGAAAAGTGATTGGCAGAGGGCAAGAGACCTGTGACAATAAATTGGTTGAAAAGGATTTTGCTTGCAACGGGGAGAAAAGTTTATTTACTGTTGGTGTTCTTCCAAATAACAAGCATGAGTTTGTAGTTGTATTTGGGGATGTTACATCTAACAAAAACAATAATAATGCAAGACCTGATGACTCAAATGGGCAAGATAGGAAGAGAATTAAACAGCCTTATCGGTCAAATCAGCTTTGTTACATAGACACCCATGCGAGCAATTCAAAATGCTTGGCACGGACAGGAATCTAAAAACTCTCAAGAAGCATTAAGGGTGATAGATGTCATTTTAAGATGGTATGCTGCGAAACAGGGATGCCTACTGGTTTGCCAATCTTTCAAGATAATCAGAACAGCTCCACAGACATTGGAAGAGGTGCTCTTGGCTATAAGGGTTTCCATTCAAGTTTCATAGCCACTCAAAGAGGACTTTCTCGGAATATTCGTCCTAGTACAGTTATGGATTCTTTGCCAATCAGAATGCCATAGATCCTGGCTAAACGAAGCCTTGAGAATCGGAGGACAAAAATCAGTCTATCCAATCACGAGTACAAGATCACTGGATTGAGCGAGCAGTTGTGCAAAGATCCGTTGTTTTAATTAAAGGAGAAAAGTGTGAAAAAAGTTAATGGTGAAGCTGAGAATCCAGAGATTACTGTCTATAATCATCACAATATACAGTCGCTTCTTTGCAAGACTTGCCATGCTTTAATAACCTACATACATTCTTTTGGAGCTCCATTCCTGGATGTATTTGCAATTGACAAAGTGCTAACTAGAGAGTTTCTTTGGTTAAAGTATCAGGAAAAATGAAAGCCTTATCCAATGCTTCACAGGGGAGCAACCATAGTGCCAAGCCAATGCTGCGTTCTTGTGGTGTTTCTATCAGCGATAATTTCACCCAAGTCGAAGATCGTATCCTGTCAGTACCAAGGGGCAATGATGGAAATTTCTTTTCAAAGAATAGACGTTGGATATAGTGGAACCATGTAGG
This sequence comes from Gossypium rotundifolium, assembly GCA_025506655.1. Lineage (NCBI taxonomy): Eukaryota > Viridiplantae > Streptophyta > Magnoliopsida > Malvales > Malvaceae > Gossypium > Gossypium rotundifolium. The sequence goes on from CP106732.1 coordinate 174,548,058, forward strand.
ATGGAAAGTTAGGTTGTTGTGAACTTCTTGGCTCATCGTTGTGATCCAAACAACATTGTAAGGGATTGGGTTCGTGTGAAGAAGTGAAAGGAATTTGCATTGACCCCATTTGATAGATCCAAAGAGATTAACCAGAATAGACGACTTTCACCTGTGGTTAGAATGAGAAAAGCTATTAAACAGGTACAATCTAAAATATCTGAAGCTCTGCAATTCTTTCTTCTTCTAGGAAAACTCTAATCTTTATGAGCCATGGAAGCGGAAGAATCCCTCAGAGTACGACTCTAGCCAGAGTAAATGATCGATACTTCTTTAGAAAATTGATGCTAAGTTGGGACAGCCTCTTCACTACCCTCGAAGCTGTAACTCTACGATCGAGTAAAGTGTAGGATTGAAGAGTTAAAATTAGCATTACACAATAGCGAATTGCGAATCAGGCTTCTGAAGACAGGAGAGGAGTGTGGGAAAGAAGAACTTTATCATTCTCATGATCATCAAGTTGAAGAGTCGAGATTACCTCATGAGAGAAGTGATAGTTCAGATTCAAGAGGTAGCTGGTCATCTACAGGTGGATATGTTAAGCATAAAATATGGGCTACAGTTTGATCATAGTCAAGAGCCAGCTCCATTGTTTTGGAAATCAAAACCTCTAGGACTTAGGCGAAAGCATATAGTAGTCCATTTTATGTAAAAGAATTTGTTTTCTAATAAAGTTTTCTAAAATGAAATTGATCAGAATCGATACCTCTTTGCATTCATGCATTCGCACTACATTGCATGCGCATTACATACATTTGCATTAGACCTTTACAAAAAGACCCTAATTAGGTAAAATGTTTCAGTTAACTTGGAAAACATGGAACAAAGGTTGGTGAGGATAGAACAAAGGCAAATACAGATGCAAGAGCAATTGATCCAAATTTAACAAGAAATGCGAGAGCAAATGCTAGACTTCCAAAAGAACGTGATGGGCCAGCTAACTCAGTTACTAGCCGGAGGACTTGAAAAAAAAGTGACCCAGTGACCGAAAATATGGATAATGATAAAGACATCGTTTATTCCCCAATAAGTGTCCCAACTCAACCAGATGCACATTCTCGCGTGGTACCTGTCATTATTGGATCTCAATATAGGACCGATACTTCGGTGCTGATGAATTCTCTGAAGAGCCCTGGTAATGAGCAAGTCAATCGTGTTGTTTTTGGCCTACCAGAGGCAGAGAAAAAGGGAGAAGGGGCTTCAAAAGCCCCGAAGAGGAAAGACAAGGATGTGGCTAGCACGAGTGTGCGTACCAAGGGTCATTCGAAGCCGTTTAAACAAACCGACCAAGAAAGCGATTACAACACCGGTCCCCAAAGTAAATACCCAATTCAGGAGCGTATTCGGAAAAACCTCAGTTCACTCCTATTCCCATGACGTATAGAGAGTTATACCAGAACTTATTTGATATGCATATTGTAGCTCCTTATTATACAAAACCACTGCAACCTCTATACCCAGCATGGTATAACCTAAATGTCCAGTGTGAGTATCATGCGGGGGTTACAGGACATTCGATAGAAAATTGCACAGCTTTCAAGAAGTTGGTGGAAAAATTCGTCAAAATGGGTGTTGTAGAGATAGGCGACGCACCAAAAGCAGAAGCATGAACCTGGGAGCATTTTTAAGCAATGAGACTGTGGAAGTAACTCCTATAGTATTTAGAAGCTTACCTAGAGTAATGTACGAAGTATACTTGTTGCTTTAAGCCTAGAAGTAATAAGATCTCTTTTGTGAAATAGGCTCGTGTTCCGAATTACTACTTCAATAAAATGCATCTTTTGAACCCATATTTTTATTTTCCATGCTATACTGTTCTATTGAATATTCTTTCATTCTTCATCCATAAATAATCATTCATTCTCTGGAAATTGCTTTCATACCGGCGATGGGTCCCGATATCAATGACATGAGCGACGTTATTCTGGACTCCCTTTCTAGTGAGATATGTGTCTAGAAGGATCTAAGGACTTAGAAGATGACAGAGATTACAACTTACTTCCTAACTTGTTAAAAATGGCAGATCCTACCTCGCGAAATGTCAGCCGACACTACAAGCCAACGAGGGAGATGAAGATGGAAGCTTAGCTCACCGCAAGAATAAAGCAAGACATTATCGCATGATCACAGTTAGACACATTGAGGCCACTAAAACGCGGATTCCTATATGTGAGGCATGGACGCTATCAAGCCAGTCTCCTCAAGAGCTTTGAGCCAACATCGATTCATATTCATAGCCTTTGGTTACCTTACCAAGAGGGTAAAGGTCGCTTCACATGTCAAAATTACAAAGTCGGCGGTCGTCGACTTCAACTTCAAATTCAAATTCAAAAAAAAAAAAAAAATAAAAAAACACAAAAACCAAACACAAAAAAAAAAAGAAAAAGAAAAGAAAGAAGAAGAAGAAGAATAAAGAGAGAATGGCGATAAAGAATGCCAGAAAGAAACGCGTTGGCACGAATTTATAGTCTGTCCAAAGATCAGACACCACATCAGTGCAGCAAGATAGCCAAAACCATTCAAAATTTTTGAAAAAACGATTGAGACTTGTAAAGGTTGGCATAGAGAAGTTACCATTTACCTTCTTGGTTTCTTGAACATTGGCCAGGGCTTTCACCGGGGCATCTTTTCCATTGGTTTATTTAAAAAGAAAAATTGTTGGAAGATAAGATTCCTTTTCCCAAGCTTTGATTTGATTGGATGAAGCAGAATGTCTAAAGTAAGCTTGATTGAAAGTACTCATGGTCCAATGTACCAAAAATGGATGATATGGGCTTATAACAAAAAAATTTTCGCTCAAGAGAATTTCAGAAGAGAGACCTGGCATTAAGAAGGATTCTTCTTATTCAAAAGGACTCCAAAAGGAAAGTAAATGCCTTATGCAGCAAATAAGGCTTGTTCTGAGGAAACATGGATACTAACCGAGATGGATGACAAGGACCTACCCAATCCGGTGAGTTCAGATTCAATAAAAAAAAAAAGTTTTCCAAAAACAATAAAGAAAACACAAAAAATGAAAAACAAGAAAAAAAAAAGAAAAAAAGAAAAAAAGAAAAAGGAGAGGCCAAGGCGAAAACCCGCAAAAGGTGCTTTGAGACCAAAGGGTATTTGAGTTGAAAACCTAAGAAAGGTAGCTCAAAATTTTGATCGAAAGTAGGGCATACAGTAGTCTTGCTACGCTCGAAGAAGTATGTTACGTCTTGGGGCATCGACAAAGTACTCTGGATCCCCAAACACATATTAAGCTCAAAATGGTCCTCAAGAAGTTGGAGCAGAGATGCTCAAGTGCGATATCTGGGCACCAGGTTCCATTTTACCCATTTTTGTTACTTGTGGTTATTTTATTCCTTTAAAAAAACCACCAATAAATTTCCTTCTTAATTGCATTTGCTAGCTTTGATTAACTTGTTTGTTTGAGCTATGCTCCCAATCATTCCTTTTGTCCATTGTTACAATCTTTTTCGGGCATTTTACATTGAAATAACGATTAATGGACTAATAATACTTTCATAAAAGGAGTTTTGCATATTACTCGAAGCTTCGAATAATACAAGGACACAAACAGGACTATTGTTTAGAACTCACTCAACTCAAGGTTTGGAAATATTGGAGAAAGATGATTATCTCTTTGGACCTTTTATTGGTTGAACAAAAGACAATACATTTCACCGATGATACGACCTTGACAGATAACGAGCAATGTCAACCCAAAGAAGACAAAGGATCATTCTCGAGAAAAAATGATACTATGCACGCATCGTGCCTACACATCCGGTCATTACACGGTGAATAGTGTAACAGATCAAATTGATCCTATACCTTGGAGTAACAGCGAATGGATGGAAGAAACCAAATGTTATCCTCCTAGAGTTGCGGTGAGAGATGCAAACTTTATGTCTCGGAAGGTGCAGTGGAAGGGACCACGAAATTACAATGAGGCAAGCTTGTTGAAGCGAATATGATCATTGTTTTGGGCTTTCTATCAAAGATACTAGTGAACGAGAAAGCATGATAACGCATCGATGATAGAACCTTGATGAATTATGAGCAATGACGACCCCAAGCATTTAAAAGGGGATCATTTCATTTTGCATTCATACATCATTTTAACGCACGTTTAGTTAGGAGCATTCGACTCATTGCATCCTAATCATTGTAAAAAGACCATTCTCATCTTGCATTCATGAAAGTGTCATTCATAACACATGTAGTTAGGAGGCTTTGAGTCATTCTGATCATAGCATCCTCACCATTTGCATAAGCATAAGCACATAAAATTAATTCTACAGGACAGGTTCCTCAAAGAACAGTGTAGCAATATCAAAGTTTAGATTTCGTTCTCTCAAGATGGTAGGGGAGCAGATTGAAGATTGAAATCTTCCTGAAAATAGTAAGGAAGCAAATTGAAAAGTTCTGAATTTTCATTTCCTCGATGTTTCAGTGGAGTAGGTTGAGATTACAAATCCCGTCTCCCTGAGTTAACAATGAGGATCAATCATTATTTCTTTGGAGTTTCAGTAAGAGAAGATGGAGATTACAAATCTCTTCTCCCTGAATTCTTATTTCCTCGATGTTCCAGTGGAGTAGGTTGAGGTTACAAATCTTGTCTCCCTGAGTTAACAATGAGGATAAATTCTTAATTCTTTGAAGTTTCGGTAGAGAAGATGGAGACTACAAATCTCTTCTCCCTGAATTCTTATTTCCTTGAAGTTTCCGTGGAGTAGGTTGAGATTACAAATCCGTCTCCCCGAGTTAACAATGAGGATCAATCATTATTCCTTTGAAGTTACAGATGAGAAGATGGAGATTACAAATCTCTTCTCCCAATTCTTATTTCCTCAAGTTCCGTGGAGTAGGTTGAGATTACAAATCCGCCTCCACGAGTTAACAAAGAGGTTGCATCCTTAATTCTTTGAAGTTTCGGTAAGAGAAGATGGAGATTACAAATCTCTTCTCCCGAATTCTTATTTCTCAAGTTCTGTGGAGTAGGTTGAGATTACAAATCCGTCTCCCTCGAGTTAACAAAGAGGTTACATCCTTAATTCTTTGAAGTTTCATGAAGAAAGGTTGAGATTGCAAATCCGTCTCCCCGAGTTAACAATAAGGATAAGTCATTATTCCTTTGAAGTTTTGGTAGAGAAGATGGAGACTGTGAATCTCTTCTCCCTGAATTCTTATTTCCTCGAAGTTCCCGCGGAGTAAGAAATAAATCGAAGAAATCAGTCTGGTGGTCCTTGAGTTTGCAAGGATCAGATTGAAGATAGCAGTTTTGACATTCCTGAATATGCAAGAGCAGATCAAAGATAACAAGTTTGGCGATCCTGATGTTACAGGAGCGGATTGCAGGAGCAGGTCGAAGATACAAGGCGCAACAGAATAAATCGGAACTACAAGTCCTATCTCACCAAAGCAACGGTGAATAGAATCGAAACGACCAAATGCGGTGGGCTGAATGGGGCAATCTGAAGAAAAGAGCACCAAAAGAAGTTAAGGCCCACTGAGACCGGTCAAAATGGGTCTTTCTTATGTCTTTGCTCTATTGTCATTACCGACAATGAGCAAAGAGGGCAATTGACTGACCCATTTGCCCTACCAAACTCGTTACAACCCAAACTTAAAACAACCCAAACCCAAAACAAAGAACAGGCTGAGTGGCCCAAAATTAAGCAATTTTCAGCCAAACCAAAAAAAAAAATAGAACCCTAACCCTAACCCTAAGCGCCGCACCACCTACCCCCACCTACTCTACCCACCGCCCACCCGCCTCCTCGACCACCGCCACCTCGCCACCGACCTCCACCGCCTCCGCAAGACAAAAAAAAAAGAAAAGACAACTAATAATTTTGTACAGAATCGGCTATAAAAGCCGAATCAATTTCTTTGTAAAGGGGACCCCTTTGGCGATTAATAAAAAAAAATAGATTCCAGACAAAAAAAATTTTGTGTTTTGAAGAAAAAACAAAGAGATTCGACTAAAAAAGGCAAGAACTATCAGAATGAATAAAAGGTTGATTTAGTTTTTTTTGATTCATCGTTTACTTTTTCTTTCTTTATTTTCTTCATATATATATTTTTTAAAAAGAAAGATAAAAATAAAAACGAAAAATCTAAGGAAAAGAAGAACGAAGCCATACCTGAGTCGTCGGGGCGCGTCGTCGGAGCCTCATCTCCACTGTTGAAGTCAGATCGGAGGTAGGAAAAGGAGGGTTTCTCCTCTGGGGTTTTTGGGCCTTCAAAAGGGGACCCAACGAAAGGCCAAAAGGCCTGGTTTTGGGCATCACCGGCCACCGATACGGTGGTGGCACGGTGGTGCGGAGGGAGGCCGAACGTCGAGGGAAAAGAGAGGGAGAAAGGAGAGAAGTTTTATTTTTTTAGAAAGTAGCAGCAAATGAAAAAAAAAGAATAAAAAGGGTTTTATAGAGGTAAGAAAACGACGTCGTTTCATGAAGGGGGCTTCAGCGCCAAAACGGCACCGTTTTGAACTCCGACCAGCGCAGTGACCCGACCCGCCAGGGATCCGTGTTTTTGAAGGAAGGGTTAATTTATAATCGGTCCTTCCGCATTTGTGTTTTTTTTAAAATCAAACTCTTAATAATTGCAACATTGGCCCAATAATTTTTTCGCGCTTTGCGATTCAGTCCCCCCTCAAACGCTGCGTTTTAATTTATGAGAAAATTGCGCTCCTCATCCCCAGCACTTTGCGCGCGTTGCTGTTTAGTCCCTTTACTGTTATTAAATGTCTAATTTGACCCTTTTATTCCTGTTTTAGTTTCAATTTGACCCGTTTTTCATATTCTTTTGCAATTTTTATTATTTACACTATTATTTAATATTGATTATTTATTATTATTGTTTATATGTTTATTGTTATTATTATTTTTATTATTATTATTTACCATTATTATTGTTTTATTATTAATACTATTATTATTATATTATTATTTATTTTACTATTATCTATTATTACTATTGTTTATTTAGTATTATTGACTAATATTATTCACGTCACTATTATTTTTTACTATTATTATTTATTATCTACTATCATTGCTATTACTACTATTATTATTATTATCATTCATCTACCGTTTTATTTCTCGTTATTATTTATACTTTACATATTATTAGCGTTACTTATATTTTCATTATTATTATTATTATTATCATTATTATTATAACATTGTTATTATTATTATCTTTAGTATTAATATATTATTTGCATTCTCATTTCGCCTTCGTTCACATCATTATTCTCACCTTATTTTATACCTTACTTTTATTATTTAATTATCATTATTATCATCATCCTATTTTCATTAGTATTGCTATTAGTATTATTCGATATGGTTATCATCATTATTAGTAGTTTTTTTTTACACATGTTCATCGATAAACAAAATCGTTTCACAAAATTATCTTAAGGTTTTAGAATAAAGGTGATGTTTCGTATTTAGGAATTTGGAAAATAGTGCCCTAACGTGCTGGGTTGCGATTTTTCGTTTAACTAAATTACTTAACATCCTTTCTAGCAAGTTTTGCAAATCACGAGACGACTCGATTACGAGATTAAAACATTGTGTCCTAACGAAATGGATGTGATGTTTGTATCTTTTGAACAATGAAATCTCAAGTTTTGACTCAAGCCTTTTCTTAGAATTAATCCGATCGATGCATTTCAGAAAGTCGCTACACTGTTTAAAGATTTTTAAAATAAAGGCAATGTTTTGTATTTAGGAATTCGGGAAATAGTGCCTTAACTTGCTGGGACGGGATTTTCCATTTGACTAAATAACTAAACATCCTTTTGATAAACTTCGTAAAATCATAAGATAGCTTTGATTACGAAGGTTTAGAACATCATGTCCTAACGTGCTGGATGTGATGTTTATATCCTCTCGGAGCAAAGAGATCTCAGAACTGTGGCCCTAATTATCCAAACATTTTTTTCAAAGGATCCGTATTTTAAAACCTTTTAAAACTTCCGACATTAAGGCACTAATTAATCATTTTGGTACCAATTTTGGGCGACGAGGGTGCTAACCCTTCCTCGTCGTAATCGACTCCGAACCCGATTTTTAAAACTACGCAGACCAAAACACTGCTTTTAGTAAAACAAAATGTTTTATTAAAATAAAGGTGATCCGATCACACCAAATAAAGGTCGGTGGCGACTCTGCTTTTATTCTTGTTTTCAAACCAAAGTCGAACCCCATTGTCGCTTTTCAAAAAATGGTTACGACATTTATTATTATTTTTATGAGTTATGTTCTCGGATTTACGGTATGGTATTGTATCTTGAATTTCCTTATCTTGGTTTTCCGCCATTCATACTTCGTTAATTATTAATCATGGCTTATCTTTAAAGTGTGTTGTTCAAACTTGTGATAACTATATACATTATGATTATGCTTTTGGTTTGATCATAGAAACGTGGTGATTTTGGTATCTGGATTTCTCTAAATTTTGTGTAAGGAATTGACATCGGAAAAGGTATAAGTAGTGAAAAATATTTGAACCTTTCCACTAAAGGAATTTTCGAGGACGAAAATTCTTAAAGAGGGGGAGAGTTGTAATAGCCCAAATTTCAGTTATATTAGAAATAGTGGTTCGAGACCATCAAATCTGACAAATGAACTCATAGATTGTATTATTTAATATTTACGAGCCAAGAGTAGCTTTTAATAGATTTTTGAAATAGTAAATTGTGTTTTATAAAGATTTATTTGGTTAAGAAATCGAGAAAAAGAGGTATCGAGATCTCGGTGTTATAAACCGAGTCAAAAATATTTTTATGAATATTTACGGAATGTCAATAAAGTGGTATAAAAATTTCGTTAGGAAATTTTGACGTTTGGGTGGTTAATAAAATAAAAAGGACTAAATTGAAAAAGGTGTAAAAGTTGCTAGAAAGATTAAATAGCTTAATTGTCAAATGTGGAAGGACCTAAAGTGAAAATAAGCCCAAAGGAGATATTTTGGGTGGAAATAGCTGAGAAAAATCAGGAAATGGCTGAAATAAGGGTAAAATTGGAAAATTGTCAAAATTAGTTAAATAAATATGGGACCAAATTGGAATATCTAGAATTCTCTTCATTTATCTTCATTTTCTTCAGCTGAAAAACAGCCAAGGGAGAGAGTTCAAGCTGGTTTTCATACTCAAGCTTCATGTAAGTTTAATTCTTTCTTTCTCCTTGAAATTTCTATGTTTATGGACTTTTACAATTGGGTCCAACTTATTAATTCATTAGTTTTTTATTCTATGGCTAATTTTAAAAGTTGATGTGGATTAGTGCTGGAATAATATGATGAATAAATATTGAATTGAAGCTTTAATTTTGTTATATGATGATTTTATCAAGTAAAATTGATGAAAATTGGTTTTAAGACCTAATTGTGAAAGAGTTAAAATTAAGGCCTAGTGTTAAAATTCTGATTTTCAAAGGATATGAAGTAGTTTAAAATGATAGAGAAAAGTATTAAATGAGAAAATTAGCTCAATTGAGGGGTTAATTGAGCATGGATTGAATTGTATGAAATGTGAAATTTGGGACAAAATAGAAATCAACATGTTATGCTAAAGCAGTTTTGGACAGCAGTAGTTGTCTAAATTTGAAAAATCACCAAAAATGCTATAAATTGAACTAGAATTTGAGTGAGATATAGAATTAAAGCTTGTTGAGTCTATTTTCATATAAAAGAAACAGAACAAGCAAAGGAAGTCTACATTTTGAGATATTTAAATTTTTGTAAGACTGGTTTAAAATAACTTCGTGATCCCTTGTTCTTACTTTATAAATTCACTAAAAATTGTAAAAAATAATTATGAGTTATAATTTATATATTTGTATTCATTAGTGAATCTATTTTTATTATAAATAATTGGAAACACTATATGAAAATTGTACTATGAGATACTTGATTTTTAGTGAAGAGAGGACAGAGCCATCAGACTGTGTAATAGGGGAGAACTTAACTAATAAACTGTACTAATTGGCCATACCAAAAATTTTGGAAAAATTTATAGTAAGAAGATAAGTGAGCCTAGTTTCAAATAAAATTAACGGATCTTAATTTGAAGTTCTGTAGCTTAAGATAAAAATAATTTAGTGACTATGACACGGATGGACCGCTTGAATATTCACATAAGTAAATAGTGAAAATAGATAATGTTACTTACAAGTGTGTTGTTTATACTAAGGATGTGGATGGAGAGGAGGAGGAGGAAAAATAATATATGAACGACTTGTGTATAAATTGATCACATGCTCGATTATAATTGATAAATGTTGAATTAGAAATGATATAATGTTTTATTTGGAATGTTTATTATGAAATTATGATTATCGTTATAATACAAAAATCAAACTTGTGAGTTTACACGGCTAAATTTTAGTGATCATTTGTTAATTTTATGAACTTCATGATGTGTTATTTCATATGTATTGATGATAAAATCGTGAATAATGTAAAAGCATGAAAATTAAATAAATGATCAAATTGAACACTTCAGTTCAGTGACAAGATGAATTGACGGAAAAGACCATGGTTGAACCATGGCAACAAGTGATAAGTGATAGCTTTAGCTACACTTATCTGATCAAGGAAAAGTGAAAGTGATAAGTGATAGCTTCGGCTACACTTATCTGATCAAGGAGAAGTGAAAGTGAAAAATGGTAGCTCAAGCTACCTGATCAGTGAAAAGTGGTAGCTCTGGCTACCTGATCAGTGAAAAGTGAAAAGTGGTAGCTCCGGCTACCTGATCAGTGAAAAGTGGTAGCTCCGGCTACCTGATCAGTGAATAGTGGTAGCTCCAGCTACCTGATCAGTGAAAAGTGGTAGCTCTGGCTACCTGATCAGTGAATAGTGGTAGCTTCGGCTACAAGTGACAAGTGATTTCCGTGTAAGACCATATCTGGGATATGGCATCGGTGTGATACGTGTTTAAGATGTAAGGCCATAGCTGGGCTATGGCATTCTAGTGAAAAGTGATGAATTGACGGATAAGTCCATGGTTTCACCATGGCATAATGATAGTGAAGATGTAAGACCATGGTTGAGCTATGGCATTCTTGTGAAAAAAACCATAGCTATGTTATGGCATTAGTGATTATCAGTGAAATTCAATGCATACCGGTGCAGAATAATTCCGTAAGAAGTTCACTAATTTGACGAAGCTGGTAAGTGTTACATAGAGTTATGTGATATAAGGAAATATGAGTTGATGAGACATGAACATAGAACTTGGTTAATGAATGAGTTCATTTGTAATTATATATTTGTACACCCTTGAGTGTATTATCCGTATGAATTGGTATTCCAAATGAGTTAATGGGGAGAGTTCTAATATGACATAATCTAAATTAGAAATAAAATATTATGAAAATGTACTTGGAATACATTGGTATGTCTTGTATATGTTATTTGAGTTCATAATATGGAAAGTAAATGTATGTGAAAATATGGGGTGATGATACCTGTACATGGAATTTATTGGTGGATACGTACATCCTAATAGATTTTAGTGAACATTGAAATTGGGCTCAATAAGTGACTTGTCAATTTAAATTGTGGTTGGCATGATGAGTTAGTGAATTGCATGTTTATGAATTGTTACATGTATTTGTCAAAATATGAGGAAATGATGGTAATTGATACATGGAAATATGAGACTATACATATAAAAACATGGAATATGTTTGATAAATGTGTTCATTCATAATTATAGAATTGTGCATCTCTAGTGCACTATATGTGTAAAGATGATGTTTCAAATGATTTGATAAGTAAAACTCAAATATAAAGTAGTTTGAAACCAAGATAATTTGTTATAAAAATATATATGAAATACAAAGGTGTGATTGTTATATGTTATATGAATACATAGTGTGAAAAGCCCATGTATAAGTACAAGAGAAATTTAATGAGAATTGAGCCCATTTCCATTTCTTGTTATTTATATAAAGTGTATGACTAACAAATGGTATTAAGTATAAGGCTCGATTGAATATCTTAAATTGGTTTTGTATGTATTAAATGTGGGTGAAGAATAAGGATCAAATGAGTGAGAAATATGGCTTGGAAAATAGCCTAATTTGTGAAAATTAACTTTACCACACGGCCTAGCAACACGGCGTGTACTAAGGCCGTGTGACTCAAGTTCCTTCATAGACGCAAGTCAAAGAGTTATATCCTGGAGGAGCGGTCATGTGAGCCACACAGGCGTGAGACCTTTGTAAATGAGATAAACTTAGGATTTTGCAAAAATTTCATACGATTCGATTTAATCCCGACCCAATCCCAATGCATGATTTGGACTTCAAGGGTCATTAAAGGAAACTTTTATAATCAATTTTGATATTTGAGCGATAAATGGTTTAAATCATCTGTAAGTGTTCCGTACTCCTCGGTAATACCTCGTACCCTGTTTCGGGATCGAATACGGGTAAGGGGTGTTACAAGAAAAATTTTAAAAACTAGTCGACAAGTGGAGGATCATCGACAATTATTAGAAGAGCAAAGGTGAAGGTGCCAAGAAATCCTACCCACCTTGTCACCTTTGTGAGAAGAAAGGTCATCCACCATTCAAGTGTTGGAGAAGACCGGATGCCAAATGCTCCAAATGCAATCAACTTGGACATGAAGCTGTGATTTGCAAAGTCAAAGGTCAAGTGCAAGAAGTAGATGCACAGGTGGCTGATCAAGAAGAAAAAGATCTATTGTTCATGGTCACTTATTTCTCAGGCAGAGAATCAAATGAGAGCTGGTTGATTGATAGTGGGTGCACAAATCACATGACATATGACAAAGAGCTCTTCGAGGAGATAAGAAACACTGAAATCAAGAGAGTGAGGATTGAAAATGGTGAACACCTGGAGGTTAAGGGGAAAGGCACAGTAGCTATAACAGGCTATGAAGGTACAAAGTTCATTTCAGATGTTTTGTTTGTACCTAAAATTGATCAAAATCTCTTAAGTGTTGGTCGATTCTTCGGATAAATGCTATAAAGTCTTGTTTGAGAATAAGCGAGGCTTGATCGGAGATGCTAGTGGTAAAGACTTGTTCAATGTCAAAATGAAGGAAAAAGCTTTGCTTTTGATCCAATGGAGAATGAGCAAGTGGCCTTTAATTCGAGCCGATGCCACGAGACTTGGCACAAAAGACTAGGGCGCTTTCATCATCGAGGATTGCTTCAGATGCAGTTGAAGAAGCTGGTTGAAGGACTCACAGGCATTGATGATGACATGCCTCCTTGTCATGCTTGTAATTTTGGGAAACAACATAGGCAACCCTTTCCTAAACAAGCATGGAGAGCCTCAAAAAACTACAGCTTATTCATACTGATCTTTGTGGCCCTCAGAGAACACCATCATTAAATGATAATCTCTATTACATTGCTTTTATTGATGATCTAACAAGAATGTGCTGGATCTTCTTGTTGAAGCAAAAGTCAAAAGTTGCTGGTGTATTCTGGAAATTCAAAGCCAGAGTTAAAAATAAAAGTAGGTACATGATTCAGACCTTAAGATCTGATAATGGCAAGGAGTACACTTCAGAAACCTTTAACAGGTTTTGTGAAGAAGCTGAAATTGAGCATCAGTTGACAGCACTATACACATCTCAAAAGAATGGAGTAAGTAAAAGGAGGAACAGATTCATAATGGAGATGACGAGATGTATGCTTCATGAAAAGAATCTTCCAAAAAGCTTTTGGGGAGAAGCTGCAAACACTGCTGTGTACTTGCAAAATCAAATTTCAACAAAAGCTATGAAGGATTAGACACCATTTGAAGCTTGGTATGGTTACAAACCTTCTTTAAAGTTCCTTAAAGTATTTGGCTGCCTTTGTTTCACTTACATTCCACAGATCAAGCGTGACAAGCTTAACAAAAAGGCAGAAGTTGGCATATTTGTTGGGTATAGCACTGTATCTAGAGCTTATAGGGTCTTTCAACCATACACTAGACATGTTATTATGAGTCGTGATGTTCATTTTGTTGAAAATGAGCAATGGAACTGGGAAGATTCGACCAAGGTGAACCATATTTCTAGTGCACCAAACAATTTTATCATTGGTAGCATGTCAGAAGAACCTGAAGATGAAGACCAAGATGTTTTGACTAATGATACACCTGTCAGAGGTACAAGGCTGCTATCTAATATTTATCAAATGTGTAATGTAGCTATTTGTGAGCCTGCAAGGTTCGATGATGCAAAAAGCAGTCAACATTGGATGGTTGCAATGCAAGAGGAGCTTTCGATGATAGAGAAAAACAAAACTAGAGAGCTGGTTAATTGATCCCTGGACAGGAAGATAATTGGAGTAAGATGGGTGTTTAGAACCAAACTAAATCCTGATGGTTCAGTCAACAAATTCAAAGCAAGACTTGTTGTGAAGGGATATGCACAAGTCTTTGGAGTTGACTATTCAGAAACATTTGCACCTGTTGCCAAGCTTGACACTGTAAGATTGGTGCTTGCTCTTACTGCTCAAAAAAATTGGAAAGTATTCCAGTTAGATGTTAAATCTTCATTCTTGAATGGAGTCTTGCAAGAAGAAATTTTTGTCGAGCAACTTAAAGGTTTTTTAAGCAAAGGCAATGAAGACAAATTTTACTTGCTGAAAAAGGCTCTATATGGCCTAAAACAGGCTCCACGAGCTTGGTACAGCAAATTGATGATTACTTGATAAGCATTAGCTTTCAGAAAAGTCAATCTGAGCTCACATTGTATGCCAAGCATGAAGGTACAAACACCTTAGTCATATCTCTTTATGTGGATGACTTATTAATTACAAGGAACAATCTTGATCAAGTTAACTAGTTCAAACTGGAGATGAAAGGTCTTCGAAATGATAGACCTTAGTCTAATGTCATATTTCCTTAGCATTGAGATCAAACAAAGCCAAGATGAAGTGTTCATATGTCAAAGAAAGTATGCAAAGAAGATACTTAAAAAATTTTAGATGGAAGATTGCAAAGCAATAAATACTCCTATGAATCAAAAAGAGAAGCTGGTCAGAGATGATGGTTCTCCCAAAGTTATTGAAGCTGAGTTCAGGACTTTGGTAGGTTGTCTAATGTACTTAACAGCAACCAGACCTGACATCTTGAATGCTGTAAGTATTCTCTCCAGATTCATGCATTGTCCCAATGAGACTCACATGAGAGCTGCAAAGAGAATTATTAGATACATCAAGGGGACCTGGAATTATGGAGTGAAGTTTTTAAAGCACAGAGAAATGAAGTTAATTGGTTTCTCCGACAGTGATTGGGGTGGCTCAACTGATGACATGAAGAGTACATCTGGTTACTATTTTTGCCTTGGATCAGCCATGTTCTCTTGGAGCTCGAGGAAGCAAGAAACTGTAGCTCAATCCACTGCTGAGGCAGAATTTATAGCTGCAACAGCAACAGTTAATCAAGCTATCTGGTTAAGGAAAATTCTTGTTGATCTAAACATTGAGCAGAAGCAAAGCACTGAGATACTAGTTGATAACCAAGCTGCCATTGCAATCTCCAATAATCCAGTCTTTCATGGAAAGATTAAGCATTTCAACATCAAGTTATACTTTTTCGATAAGTTCAAAAGAATGGCGATGTGTCTCTTTGTTATTACAAATCTGAAGATCAAATTGCAGATATCTTTACCAAACCTCTACCACTTAGCAAGTTTGAAAATTTCAAAAAAAGCTTGGAGTTTGCAGCATCTAAACAAGGAGGAGTGTTGAGATTACATGCTTAGATTGCCGCCACTTAGTTTTTTCTGTTATTGAATTTGAATAAGTCTCCTTTATTTTAGTAGTTTAGTTTCCATTTTATTTACTGACTTTTAGGCTTATCTTTTGATTTTTTTGGTTGTGAAGACTACTATATAAGTGCTGTAAGTATTCAACAAAAATATTAAGTCTTCAATTATTTTCTCTGTAAAAGCTCCCTTTCTCTTCTTTCACTTAAAATCTCTCAATCAACCATTAAAATTGTGTTCAAATCACCAACACTCTCAAACCTTAGTTTTCCTTTTCTTTTCTTTTCTTCTTTCTTTCCTCCTATTTCGTTTGAACCCTCTGCTTCTACTTCTTCTTTTTGTTTCCTTTCATTCCTTTTTATATTCTATTCCTTTTATTCTTTAATTTATTATAATAATGTTATAATAATAATATTAATTAATAAATATCTTTTGCTTATTATATAATAAAATATATAAATAGTTTACAAGTGTATAAACATATATGTTACACATGTACCATTAATAATTATACAATTATCTTCATTCTAATTTATTTTAATAATAACAATCATAATTTTAATAATTTAATATAAAACTATAATAATAATTATAATAAATATCTATTTAATAACAAATACATATATTACAATTGTACATATTTTTATTTTACATTTGTATATTACCATCACCATCCACTTGTCATCATTTGATTTATTTATCTTATAAAATTTTATATTATAATTATTTTATTAATAAATATCTTTTAACTTAAATTTTAAGTAAATAAATAATTATAATACAAGTGTGTATATACGCACTATTACACATGTACCATTTATCACCCTACATTTGTCATATTTCAATTTATTTCATAATATAATAATATTTAATATAATTTATAATTCAATAAAATAATAATAATAATAATAATATTGAAATAAATATCTAAGAAAAAAATTAGATTTTTCATATGTTTTGCCGCCACAACCTTTAAGAATGGCTTATTTGTCATTTTGGTCCTCTCTTCTTTCTATTAATCTATAATTAAACTTTTATCCCTTATTCAATTTAGCCGTTTTTCCTAATTTCTCTTCAATTTAGCCGTTTTTCCTAATTTCTCTTAATTAAGCTAAATTCACTTAATTAAAGCCTAATTAAACACACAACTAGCCTCACAAATCTTCCTAATAAATATTTACGAACTCGGTTCACTAAGACGGAGGCCTTATAACTCGTTTTTTCGGTGCTCGTGAATTTTGGGTCGTTACATTTTCAGAGAAGAACTGATGTCGACTATTTCTTGGAACAAAATAACTCTAGACTTCTCTAGCGGTTGGACAATTCCTTAGGACGTGTAGAATATCTTTTCTTTCGTGATGGCAGACTGGGCATGCCATATTTTGACTAAGACCTCTTCAAACACGTTCAAGGTTAGTGAATAAACGTTGTTCATAAATGAGCCAGAGAAAAAACCGAACACGATGCGGTCCTTGATACTTCCAAACGCCTTTCTACCCAATGTCTCGTGTGTTCCACGTAGTTTCTTTGATCATTTAATGTGCACTTTTAACTGAAAATCTCTCATTTTGAGTATATGATATTCCGTTGTAAAGATCTCATGGGGTATAATATAAAACCATAATTTTATGATTCAAATCTCCATCTTTACTAATAGAGAATATGTCTCAAAGCTTCCAAAAATCTTTTTTTTTTTTGAATAGATGGTAATTACTTATTACTATGGTATATTTAAATTAATAAAAATAATATTAAAAATTAAATAAAATTCGACTTATACACACTCTTTAAGCTAAGTTTAGCATTGAATATATGGAGAGAGAGAGAGATAGTGCTGTATAGGTTGAGTTAATTTCGGAAGGAAGGAATACTGACAAAATGCAAAACAAAAAAAGGTCTTATGAGCTCTTCTTTTTCTGGACCATATATTGGAAAGTAAACCATTGGATTGCATATTATGGTTGGAGCCAGTAGAATGGGCAGGGTAGGTGATTAGTCACAATCTATTCTAACTTTAAACCCAAAAAGAAAGGAAAAGATAAACTCATTGGATGCTAAACCCCTCAACAATGTGTCACTAGTTGTCCACTGTTCTATTTAGGTAGGTTAATTATTATAACGGTAAAAGTAATACCGTAAAATAGATTAAAATTAATAGTGAGATATGTATTTATTAATTTATATGTATGCATTTTTAAATAATAATTGGATAGGGTAAAGTAATAAGTTACTTATGGATAATGCGAATGCCAAATAAAAATGGATGGTATTGTTTGTAATAATAAAAGAAGATGAATAATAGGGGGCAAAAGTCCTAACTACCATCTAATTCTACTTAATTGCGTATGAATGAGTCCTCCTTTCCTGTTTGGGCCTCTTTGTTATATAAATTGACAGCCTAAATTATTCATACATGAGAAAACCATATTGTTTGCTGGAATGCATTAATCCCTCTAAATATACAATATAGCAATATAGCTGATGAGGGTTAACCTTTAGTGTAGAGTCGGTTTTGGGATTGTAAAATTTAGTCGTCTAAGGTTCAAGGTTAGAAGAGACTCAAAAAAAAAAAAAAAAATTCAGATTAAAATAAATTAATTAAATATTTAAGACTTTTAATTTTTCACCATAAATATTTTATCTCTCAAAACTATTTTATAATTTTTTTAAAAATAAATCTAATTTATTATATTTTGCCTAAAGTACAGCTAGAACTTACCTGCTTTCGTGAAAATGAAAAACGTGGGTATTTTGAAGGGAAGAAAATAGCTTTGAATTCAGACCACATGATGTTGGAGTCGGGACGAGGAAATTGAAGCCTTTGTCTTTCCCTTGTTTGGACTTTTGCCAACCCCTAAAAAAATAATATCTCAACAAAATCTTAAATTATCAAAAGTGATGGTATTTTTAAAAGGAAGATTTGAATTTAGAATAATAATTAAAAGGGTAAATTATTAAAATAGTCATTTTGTTTGTTTTAGGTTATATTTTAATTATTTATGTTTGAAATACTACGTTTTAGTTACTTATGTTATTGTGTTGTAACATTTTAATCATCGAGTATTAATTTCTATTAACAGTGTAATGGTAAGCTGACGTGGCACGTTAAATCATTATTTTAAACAAAATTTTTAGGTTAAATTATACAATTGATTCTTTTTTTTTCGTTTTGAGCAATTTGTTTTTTTCTTTTACGTAAATGGAGAAGGGAAGAAAATAGAAAGAGAAGCAAAAGAGAATAGAAAATAACGAAAAAAAAAGGTTAAAAAAATATAAAAAATTAAATTGCTCAAAACGAAAAAATATGGAGACTAATTATATAATTTAATCTAAAATTTTTGTTTGAAATAATGATTTGACGTGCCACATCAGTTTACTGTTACACCGTTAATGACAATAAACAGTTCAGTGACTAAAATATTATAATATGATAACGTAAGTGGTTAAATCGTAACATTTTAAATATAAATAATTAAAATATAACCTGAGACAAATAAAAAAATATATTTCAATAGTTTACCCTAGGTATAAATTTCAAGAATATTAATTTTTATAAATGGATATAAGAAATTCCTCGACTTAAAAAAAAACCAAGAAAATGACTCTGCTTGGGTAAGCATGCTTGGCCGGCATTGTTGCACACGCCATTGTTTGTAGACTTCTCGTTGCTTACTGAGTGATCGGGCTTGTCTCCAACCTTTGTTTTTAACTTTAATTTAATTAAACTTAAATAAAAGGTACCATAATCCATTCGAGCAGCAGATACCACAAATGAAATCGATGTTGACACGTCAGTCGTCCTAATTTTTAGAAGAGAAAATTATTGATAATGTTTTGTGTACGAAATTGTTTAGGTTGCCAGTGGCAGACGGTAATGTTGGATTGGATGGAACGGAAGTAGAATCAAAGGAAAATATCCCGCTCTTGATTACATCGCACTAAAAAGACATGAAGCACGGAGTGTGAGAGGTACTTAATTGATGTCATAAATGTTATACTCATCTATTCTAGAAGAAATTGATATTGAAAAATGTTACCCTGCAATGTCCTTTTCACTATGTCTCCTTTCTTTAGATTGGTATACCCCCAGTAGGTTGCCAAAGATGGATGTATTCACAAAAAACTATAATCAGCATATTACAAACACTAATAATTAAAACATATTCGGAATTAAATTAAAAAATCTTTACAGAGAATTCAAATATGATGATTAAGTTTTCGTGTCCGTTTTATGATTAATATTTAGAATTTGTAACTGCTTTATCATTACAATCAACACTTATTAGAGATAAACTTATTTTTAAGATATTATTCATGTCCACCGTCCATGAAAATTAATTTTTTTGAAGGTCATGGTTATCTTCTTAACAATATCGTCTTCAAATTTTAATTCTTTTTATCCGAAGAGAGCAAGGTGAAAGTCCTTCAAGTTAAAAGGGGATACTGAGGTTTATATGGAAAGTGTAGTGAAGAATTTGATAGTGGATGAATCCAATGAGAAGCCTGAGGTTGGGCTAATGGTTATGCCTGGCTTTTGGATTGGTGGCAGTGTCATCGAGAGCCGAGTTTATCTTTCCGGAATGAAGGTTAACGAGTAAATTACCAGCACTATGCAAATCTATCTAGAGTTTAACGAGTAATACACGTACGGACTAATATAGTGTGCTGTTTGTCTCTGTGGTTTGTTGTTATTGCTGTAGTAATTGTATCACGACATGGGAGCTCACTGTTTGTTGACAAAGTTCCTATCTCTTTGTGTGCTTCAACTGTTCTTCTGGGTTTGATTGCCTGCAAGAATGCAGCAGACAGTCTATGCTTTTGCATTGGGACCTTAGATTACTGAAGAGCAGATAACGGCGTTTGATCATCAATGTTTCCGGTTTTTGTCAGGAGTCTAGTGCAAATCATAGTTTTAGTTTATTATTTGATGTTAGGAAAATTTTAGGTTTAGAAAAAATGTGTTTGAACAGTGTGATGAAAAATAGTTATTTTGGTGTTTTGGGCATGTAGATAAAATGTAGGGTAAGAAATTAAAATCTCAAAAAGTATATGTTTAAAATAATTAAAATCTAAAAATTCAAAAACCTACACTACATAAGTGAAGGTATTTTAAAAAAAATTATTTATAATTTTTTAATCCTTTGATAAATGAGAAACTTTATATTTTTATGCCTTCTAAAATTTATTATTTAATTTAATTTAATTTAATTCCTTTTAAAATGATTTAACTTTAATACCTCAAAATTTTATAATTTTATGTCCCTTCTACTAAAATTTCTGACTTCGTTATTATAAAAAATGTTAATATATATTTTGCACGTTTAATTTGTTCATTTGTATTTAATTGGCATCCGAACTTATATTCAATCAATTAAGTTGGTATCTCTGCACTAACACCATTAATTTGTGTTGACATGGCATTACAAACATGGCACTACAAGTCAATCCGATGATACCACGTGGCAGTCTCTCAGTATACCATATGTTGAACATAATTTTAAAAAGTTAAAAAATATTTAAGAATATATAAATAAAAAATATTTTTTCACATCAAGAATAAACCTAGACAATTGGTTGTCCAGATTCATTTAATATGGAGTTTTAGTAATCTTATATTTTATTTTATTTATAAAATATCAGTTTTAGGTTATTTTATTTTAAAATATATAAAATAATAAATTTATAAAAATATAAACAATTAAAAATGTATAAAAGTCTATAATATTTTGAAAAATATTTAAAATAATTTATAAATTTATAAAAATAAAAATATAAATATAAATTTATAAAAAGACTAAAAATTATTTAAAAAAGATATAAATAAATAAAAGAACTAAAAGCATAACTAAAATGAATTTGAACAAATAATTTTTCAAATACATTTGAATTTAGACAACTATCTGTTTAGGTTTATTGTTGATGTAAAAATTATTCAATATTTTTAATTATTTTATATATTTTTAATTTCACAATCATATAAATAACCTAATTTTGTAAAAATGAAATATATAAAATTACTAAAAATATATTTAAAACAACCGGTTATTTAAGTTCATTCTTAACGTGAAAAATTTTATACTTTTTATTAATTTATATACTTTTAAAGATTTTTTAATTTATGTTTTAATATGATATATTGAGAGGCTGCCTATAACAATACTGGATTGACTAACAATACCACTTCAGCATAATTAACTGTATTAATATAAAAGTACAAATTTAATTCATAAAATATAAATTCAAGTAACAACTAAATAAAAAAATAGATACAAATAAGTAAAACATATATCAACCCTAAAAAATGTAAAATTTAAAGGTCTATTGCAGACATTCTTCCATTTAAAAAAATGAATACCCCGTGAATAAAGTGTAGAATTGACTAGACAGGTAATATGTGGTTTCTTTGGTCATTTTTTGACACTAACAAGTAACGGATAAGACAGATTATACTTGAAGAGTATAGAATCGAATTTTTTTAAAACAATCTAAATATAAATTGTAGAAATGAATTAATTTCATGTCAATGCCACTCCACCTACTTTCAATCAATGCTAGGCCATCACTAAGATGTGTTGCAACAAGTTTTTTTCTTTGGTCGTTGGGTCCACCCCTTTGGCATGATTGGATGCCCATTCAAACTTCCAACTCTACAATGCAACACTTCACTGTGGCCATCGGCCACACCAATCCCACCCACTTCATAAAATAAGGAAACAGTTAAAAAAGGAGGAGATGAAAGAACTTAAAACCAGAAACTCCCAAGAAACTCTTAACATTTAAGCTAAGCTGTAGTTACAAACAGATGGCCTAGACCATTTACAGGAGAAGTGAAAATAAATTTATATATAAAACATATATTAAACATAAAAATCTAGATGGCTGTACGGTTCCTCCACCTAGTAGCCACCTCGGAGAGTGCCTTGGTGGAAGACCCATTTTCAGAAAGTGCCTTTGCCGCAGCTTCCTTCAGGTCCTTCATTCTATTTCGAACACCTTTCCCTTCTTCACCTTCCATTAGACCCTTAACAGCCTTTGCAATCTCGTCTCTGCAAACTAGACCGTTTTCGTTGGGTTCTGTTCGCAGTGCCACTTTAATATCTTGGGTTAGTATCGCGGCATTCATTTTTTGCTCAGCGTAGAGCGGCCAGGCGATCAAAGGCACCCCGTTAACGATACTTTCCAGAGTAGAATTCCACCCGCAGTGGGTTAAAAACCCTCCGGTAGAGCTGTGGCTCAGCACTTGAGCCTGTGGTGCCCACGATGGCACCACTAGACCCCGCCCTTTTGTCCTCTCCAGAAACCCCTTTGGTAGAAATTCGAAAGGGGCCTTCTGGCTCTCCGCACTGAAAAAAGTGGCGTTAGCAACCTTGTCGTTTGGGCTTCTTACAACCCACAAGAATCGGTGCTCACTCATCTCCAACCCCACCGCCAACTCGTTTAGCTGGTTGGAAGACAGGGTCCCACCGCTCCCAAAAGACACATACAAAACCGAGCCATGTGGCTGCTCATCTAGCCACTTCAGGCAATCCGTCCCATCAGCTTTGCCTTTGTTGCTCGCATCAACGTTAACAAGTGGCCCAACCGGGTAAACCGGGGGTTTATCGGGTTCTTTCTCTTGCAACGCCTTCGTTGCTCCTGCTTCCAACTCCACGAAAGTGTTCACCATTATGCCTTCAGCCAATCTATACCTCTTTGCATGATGAAGCAACCATTGGTAAGCGTCGTTTTTCCTGTCTTGAGTCGGGTCCAGCAGTTCTTTGCCGCGAATAGGTATGCAGCCTGGAATCCTCACTTCAGGCAACTCCCTGTACTCGCACGAAACCATTTGGTCAAGCTTCGGCAGGTAATGAAACAGAGACAAGGCCATGGCCGTGGAGGGGTAAAATATATACGGCGAGAGGTTGAATTCTCCGGTGACATCAAATGCGTCTGTCCCAAAAAGATCAACCACCAAACCGACGAGTTTTGTCTTTGCAGCCAGCGACTTCAAAGCATTCCGAAGGAACGACAGAGAGCGAGCCACCGTTAAAGAAATCACGGTTTCAATCTTTGCGTCTTGAGGGAGGTCACTCAAGTCAACAGAAGGAAGGAAAACATAATCTATAGAGCTGGGAAGGGAATCCAGGGTTGATATTTGAGCTTTAGAAGGAGAATCAGCGGTGGGGATAACAAAAGTGACAGTGAAATTGTGTTTCTGTACAAATCGCTTAGCGAACTCAACGAGTGGAATAAGGTGACCCATCCCAGGACTAGGCAGAATCGCTATATGGGGTGTTTGCGTTTTCGCCATGGCAGTGAAAACAGAACCAAAAGAAGAAGAAAAAGAAAGTACTCTTTCTCTGTTTTTCTCGTGAAGTGTTTGGTATGAAGGAAAAAGAAGATGAAAGATGAGGTTTAAATAGATGGGTGGGGTGAGATTGTGGAATTATTTGTTTGTTTTTGGTGGTAGAAATGAATTTGTAGAACAATACAAGGTTGGGTTGATTAATGGAGTATATCTACTTAAAAACCTATAATTTCTCCTTGATTGTTAAAAGAATATGTGGGGAAATAGTGATGACAGATGAGATGAGGAATAGAATTTCTAGAGGAAAGGGATTTACAGCTATTTTAATTACAAATGGAATATTATGGAGAGTGGACCTAGTGATGTCAGTTCAGACGTAAGGCTTATGTTATACAAAAACTTTTTCTTTGCATTTCATTATTTTATGTTTTGAGTTTTTTTTTATTTTGGGTCCTTTCTCGAGCTGTAATGGTGAAAAAGTGCAGCTTTTAACTCAAATCATTGTTGGATGGATTGAACTCGGCCCGCAAACACAAATAATAATTCCTTGGTTTCAGCTTTCGAGCTAGGAATTAGATTTTTTTTTTAATTCCTAAAGGTAATTTTAATTATTATTCATAGTGATATTCTTATTTAAAAGTTAAAAAATAATGAAAAATGTTTAGCTATTGTGCTTAAAATTTTATAGAAAATTAGAATCTGAACATTAATATTAATAATTGTTTTAGTCAATTATTTCATACTCCTCGGACCCAACAATAAAAGCTGTAGACATTTTGGCAAAAAAAAAAAGTAGTTGACTTCAAATTTATTGTAAATTTTGGATGACATGCTACGAATTAGACAAGAAGCCAGAATGTTGGGTAATTACAAAATTTTGTTAATTTTTATTTCAAAAATTTAAACTAAATAATTAATTTTAGGACAGATAAATATACATATACATATAAAAGACTAAAAGAGTGATATTGATTATTAATTTTAAAAGGGACTAAAAGTGAAATTTATCCATTAACCTTACATGAAGCCGTACTTGAGATCCTATCTCAAATTGCGCAAAGATTGACGATTTTTAATTAATTAAAAGGATTAGGAAACAGATGAGACTCTTAATCCGAAGGATAGAAAAAAATAATAGGTCTTCAATCATTTTGTAAACAATTTCCAAGGTAATAAAATAATAAACGTTATGTCCATGCAGTCGCAAACAAACCTGTCATGACGGTACGGTGATGAAAAGATGATGCAAAAATAAGCAATTTATGCGCCCCCACTTCTTAATTATTGCTAATAAAAACGATCACAATCCCTGATGTCTGCTAATTTCGATAAACCCTAGTTGTTAATTAACTAATAAATTATGTTGGCCGAAAAGTTTAATGTTATTTGAGAGAAAGAACGTTGTACGTATCAATTATTTATTACTTTTAAATTTTATCGATTTTCCTACCATTTTTAAGGTTGCTAGACGCTTCGAAGTGAAGCAACTTGGTCTGAATTGAGAAGGAGCAGGTAGTATTGCACACGTGTGATCCAGACCCTCCTTTTTTAAGGTCAATAATGGAGTTGGGAATCAATTTTGCATCAATATGTAATGGTCAATAGTCAATACGTACCATTTACAAAACAAATTAAGCAATAAAATATTTTTATTGTTTTAAGAAGAACATTTTTAATTTCCTTCATTATATTTAATTTATTATAAAATCTAAATTCCGAAAAATTTTAATTATTACATAAATATTAAAAATAATTTATCATGATATAAAATAAATAATACAAATTTAAAATTGAAATTAGAGTAACTTTAGTAGATAAAATCTATTCATGATAAGTATAAGAAGTTTCTTTCATTTGTTACAAACAAAATATGTGAGTGGCTAAAAATTACAATATGCCTGCATAGTATTTCTATGAAATACATGTGTATTTTAGAAAGAATAAATTTAATTTTCAATAAAAAAGGTAAAGTTAAATTTATTGTGTAATTTAAGCATAATGATTTATTTAGTCTTCAAACTTTACAGAAAAAAAAAGAGAGTCATTTTACTCATATATTTAAACTTTTATCTCTTTTAGCTATTGAACTTGTCATATTTGCCAAATTTACCCAAAATAAATGGAAAAAACTAATGTCTGCTAACTTTGATGATATGTCATACACATTAATTATTTATTAAAATTTTAAAAATATTAAATAAATTATTAACATTATTAAAATGGTGTAAAAATATTTTTTTAAAAATCAATTTTAAAAATTACTTAGTTGTTAACGTGGCATATACGTGGATGACATATCAACAAAGTTGACAAATGTTAACTCTTTCATCTATTTTGGGTGATTTGACAAACAATACAAGTGAAAAGACAAAAAGATGTGAAAAATTAAAGGATGAACTAAAATGATTTTTTTTAATTGAAGGGTCAAATAAATTATTATATTAAAAAAAAAAAGAAGCAATTTCATAAACTATTATGAGTTGAATAGAGTATAAATAAGATAATAATAATTTTACTTTTTGATACTTACAATTTGGAGAAGGAAAATACATTAACAGTATTTTTTTTTTTTGAATAAAATTTAGATTGAACTTTTATAAAAACATTTAAGAAACCTTACAGTCCAGAAAAGAAAAGGTCCGGTGCAAACAAACCCCTAAACAGACTAAACTAGAAATTTGCCCTGAAAACATTTCAACTTCCCTAAAGAAAACAAAACTGAAGTAACCTAAAGACCCGAAAATTCAAAAAATAATTGAATGAAAAAGTACATAGAATGCTCTAGAGCCATATTAATGGCGCCTCTCTAACTGCCCAATCAGAAACTGGTCACCGTCAAGTCACGTCATCTATTTTCCTTCTGCTATACGCTTCCGGTTCCCAATAAGGCTGTTCACCTACTTCATTGATAGCCCCAGTTACAGCCTCTCAAAACTCATTTCCATCTTTTTATTTTCAAAAATCGATTAGCCTCTCTTCCCCTAACCTTCCATCTTTCTTCCCTCTCATCGCCTTTCCTCTACCTCCATTCTGTTTCACCCTTCATTTCGATCTCGCCAAATGCTCAACATAGGCCGGGGTCCTTCCGATCAAGTAAATTTCACCCTTTCCCTTCATTGTTTCTGTAGCAATGGTATGTGCTAGTTTGTTTGTTGCTCGTGGAATATGTTCGAATCTGCAGCTTTTGATTTTCGTCTTTATTCGTTTAATATCATGGATATAAGCCCGATCTCTGATTTATCTTCATTTCTTGTTTTGCATTTCTTAATAATTGACATTAACAGTATTTAACTTTGCTTAGAGAATAATTTTTTATTCAAATCAATTTAAATTAATTTATGTTTGATTAGATTAATTAAAGGAGTAAAAGTTGTGACTGAAATTTTATATGTAAACTAAAAAAGTCAAAATTTAATGATAGAGTAACAAACGGGTTAAGATTCACTCCATTACTTTTTCATTCATTATAATATTCAATGCAATAATCATCATAATTTAATTGTGTAGGATTAAAAATTAATTTATAAATGATGATTAAACATGGGAAAAAATGGAGTGGAGCGAAACCTACGACGCACTATGTAAAAAGTAAATATTAATTAAAAAAACAAATATAAATGTAAGCATGAAAAAGGTGAAGCTACTTTTCAGCTGTTTTGGTATTGCAGCGGCTTGTTATTCTCCAACGTGTAAAAAAGAGAAAGAAATCAGCGAATGTATGATGAATTTATTAAATTTATCTTTTCTGTAATCATGAATTTCCCTATTTCTGGACTTACTTTTAGTTAATAGATATCAAAATGGTTTCATGTAACGTTTTGACTTATGCCTTACCACTTCATGATGACAAGCATAACTAAAAGGTGGATTGGATAGATTATAGATATAAACCATTAAGTTATTGGAGCAATAATGTGAAGTAGAGTTGGATCGGCATGCAACGCAACAAACTTAAAATAAGGCAACCGTATTCCTAATAACCTTAAACATTCATCCAATCCAAGCACCATTAGAGTTATAGTGGCGCACAGCTTATATTATACGCGCACAATCACTTACCACCAATCTTTTCTTTAGAATAATTGAATAGATACAGGCCTCACAATATTCTATCTTTACCAAAAACAATCACTTTTGGAGACTAAGAAATGGCTATTTGGATTTTGCTTTTTATAAAAGCTGAGATTCGAGAGGTTTAATTTGCCACTTAAGTTTACACAATTAATATTGCAATCATTGAAATGTTAATGCACTTTCAAACTTGGTAAATATAAGATGATGGAAAGGAAAATTGGACTTCATATCATATGTTGTTATCTTCCTTCCATTTGACCACTAAC
Source organism: Gossypium rotundifolium (assembly GCA_025506655.1). Taxonomy (NCBI): domain Eukaryota; kingdom Viridiplantae; phylum Streptophyta; class Magnoliopsida; order Malvales; family Malvaceae; genus Gossypium; species Gossypium rotundifolium. The sequence goes on from CP106732.1 coordinate 174,576,468, forward strand.
TGGGACAGTGCTTTCGTTGATGACCCACTTTCACTCACAGCCTTGGCAGCAGCGTCCTTGTACTTGCTCATTTCTTCTCCGAATGATCAACCCTTGATCTCCCTTCATCAAACACTTTATGACCTTTGCTATTTCTTCTCGTTCCACAACACCCTTTTGGTTAACTGTTGGCCTCAATGCAACGTTTATGCCCTCAGTCAAAAGAACCGCATTCATTCTTTGCTCTGCATATAGAGGCCAGGGAACCATAGGTACACCGTTGGCTATGCTCTCAAGGACCGAATTCCACCCACAATGGGTCAGGAACCCACCAGTTGAACCATGACCCAGAATCTCCATTTGTGGAGCCCAAGATGGCACCACTAGACCCTTTTCTTCGTTTCTATCCAGAAACCCTTGTGGCAAAAAGCTCAAAGGTTCTTTGTTGTTTTGTGAATCATAATAGGAGCCCATAGCAGACATTTCATTCGGTGGTCTTACAACCCATAAAAATCTTCGCTCACTCATTTCTAAGCCCAAGGCTAGTTCGTTGAGTTGATCCAAGGAGAGAGTACCCCCCGCTGCCAAACGAAACAAACAACACAGAGCCGCTCGGCTGATTATCTTACCATTTACCGCACTCAGATTCATCAATCCAACCACTCGAACCGGTTTGTAAGCGTGGCCCAGTAGCGTATACAGCAGGCTTATCGGATTCCTCCAGTTGTAAAGCCTCGATGGTTCCTGGCTCCAAGTCCTTGAAGCTATTCAATAACATATCCTTAGCTATACGGTATCGCTTCGCCTGGTTAAGCAACCACTTGTATTCATCTTTGCTTCGATCTTGCAGCTCTGCTGGAAAATCTCTACCATGAACCGGGACGGATCCTGGTAATTTCATCGGTTCCGGAAGGTCCTTGAACTCACAGGAGACAGTCTTGTCTAACGTTGGCAAGTCAAACATTAGAGCCAAGGGTTAAATTCCATGGCAACGTCCAAAACATCAGTGGTAAGAAGATCAACGACCAATGCCCTGGGCCTGTTACTATCAACCAATGACTTGAACACATGGCGGATGGAAGACATGGATCGAGTGATTGCGACAAAGGCATTCATTTCAGGCTGGGAGCTAACTGGAGGAACAAGTATGGGTTTTGTGGTTCCAGGGAGAGCATGAAGGAGGTCCTTTTGTGCGTTTGTTGGTGGCCCAATTGTGAGAACGATGAGTGTGATAGCTAAGTCGTGGGAGCGAACGAGGTCTTTGGCGAATCCGATTAGTGGAATGGGATGAAAGGACGAAACTAGAATAATTTTTTAAAGACAAATAAAATTTTAATTTTTATAGTTTATATCTTTATAATTTGTAAAAGATTAAATCAATTTTTATAATTTTAAAGGGTTAAAATGTAATTTTATTTTTATTAATTTAAAATTTTTAAAAAAATTTTAAAGAATTAAATAATAATTTTACATTTTAGGGGGACCGAGGCCTATGTCAGCCCCCTGACTTCGCCCCTGACGAGATGTCCCATGCCTGGAGTCGATAACATGACTATGTGGGGTTTCTCTGCCATGGTCGATCTGCGAAAGCAATGGTGTAAATCGGATGGCACAAACGTAAGGCAAGACTGTTCCATAATATATTACGTGCAAAATCGAATCTTTGGTAGTTAGGTTCAGCCCCTATAACCAAATTATTAAAATTTACTGTTCTTTAATGGTTCGTCATTTTGTTTGGAATATGCCTATTCCAACGGTTCTCTAATGCGACGCCTTTGGTGTCTCTTTATTTAATCATCTACTTTGATTTTTAAGGACTCTATTTTCTGCTATTTTCCAAGAAAAAAGCCCTAATCAAATACCGGATGGGGTCTATGAGATATTTATAAAATGGGATCACTTAGAATACGAATATCCTTAATAGCCTCTGTTTTGTTCTTTGCATACACGATGCACTTAACACCGACTAGATTACTAAAATGATATCTTTATGGGAGTTTAGATGCCATTAGACAGTTAGATTTTTTGTAATTTTGAAACATGTCACCCAGCTTGATTTTCGGGCCATCAAATGTAGACGGTATCAAATGGCTTTACTTCGAAAAGGATTAAAGAAGTTAATTCTCTTGTTATTAAATTACTATATTATTAAAATAAATTTAATTTATAACAAAATTTACATCTACCGTATAAAAAATAATTATATATCTTATTATTATTTCGATAGCATGTCAATTCTAAATGAAACAAAAGTTTTTAGACCCATTAAATATTTACTTTGCAGCAGCTAATTTGAGTTTACTAATACTTTGATAATTAGGAGTTTTAAGAAACATGTAGAGGGCATGAAAATACGAAATATAATTTATCTATTTTATTAGAGCAAGTGGGAGACTATTGGATTTAATGCCTTAAGTGTAGTTTTTGTAATGATATGTAATTAGAGAGAGCTCAGCTATGATTAGAGGTGTTCATGGGTCGGGCCGGACCCTAAAATAGGCTTAAAATTTTGTCCAAACTCGACCCAGATAAAAATACTAAAATTCGGGCTCGGCCTAGCCCACCCGTATTAATTTTTATATAATTTTTAAATATATATAATATATCAAAATACTAAAAATATCAAAATAAATATTTCCCAACAAATTGAAAATAAATTTTAAAAAATATGTAGACTTAAATAACACTAAGATAGATGCAATTTAACAAGCAAATGCCTCTAAAATAATAAAAAATTAACAAATGCCTTTAAAATAATAACAAAATTAACAATAAAATAAGTTTTATACAAAATCCAAATAATAACAACAAAATAATAGCAATATAATAGTAAAATGGTAACAAAATAGGGAGAAAATAATAAGAAAATAACATTCAAAAGTAAAAAAAATACAAATTTTTTTTAGTGAATTCAAGCCGGCCCGGGGCAAAAAAGCCTTACCCGAGGCCCGACCAATTTTTTAAACCGGCCTTTTTTTATCCAATCCTATTTTTTGTGCCTATATTCTTGCCAAACCCTCCCACATTTCAAGCGGGCCTTCAGGCAGAGCAAGGTGGCCCGACCCATGAGCAGGTCTAGCCATGATATTATAGTTAAATGACTTCGTGACTTAACAAGTATATAATTAATAGGCGAAAACCTGAAACTTAATTATAAAATTTTTGAGCCCTAATTATATATTTCCATTTGATCCCTCCGCTAGCTCATTGAAACCATAAATAAATTGCATGTAAAACCAAATGAATGAAAATGATGAAGTTAGAGAAATGGGTTGCATTAATAAATGGATACGTTTTCTCATTGAGTATAGAAATGACTTAAAGATAAGGCTTAAAGCTCGTGAAAAGCCCTCTAACTTTTTTTAAAAAAAAGCAATCAAGTCCCTTCTCTTTTTTTTTTTTTTGCACTCAATTGAGTACTTGAACTTTCAAAATATATCAAAAAGGCCCTCAAACTTCTTAAAAAGGCAATTAAGCCCCTGCTTTTTTCACTCAATTGGGTACTTGAACTTTCAAAATGCATCAAAAAGACCCTCAAAATTTTTCAAAAAAGCAATTAAGCTCCTGCTATTATTAAAAATTAGAAAAAAATTAGAAAAATATTAAATTTTAATAAAAATATAAAAATTTAAAATTTATTAAAATTAGAAATTTTTATAATAATCGTAAAAATTTTATAAAAATCATAAAAATTAACGACTCCTAGTTTTTGTCAATTCAAGTCATCATGTGTTACAACACAGTGACATGTGATAAAAGATGATAAAAAATAGAAATCAATAAAAGTTATAGAAAAATTATAAGATGCTTCTTTTGGTATGATAATTTTATAATTTTTACTAAATTTATATTTCTTTACATTTTGTATAATTTTCTTACAACTTTATAAAATTTTATATTTCTATATATTTTATATTTTTTACAATCTTTATAAAATTTTAAAATTTTTATATATTTTTCTATTTATATATATTCTAATTTTTAATATTTGAATTTTTTATTAAATTTTAATAATATTTATAGATTTTATAGATTTTTTATATTTTTATAATTTTTAATAAAAGTAGGGGCTTAATTGCTTTTTTGAAAAAGTTTGAAGATCTTTTTGATGCATTTTGAAAGTTCAAGTACCCAATTGAGTGCAAAAAAAAAAGTAGGCGATTAATTTTTTTTTTTAAGGTTTGAGGGCTTTTTTATGCATTTTGAAAGTTCAAGTATCCAATTTGTAACAGCACGATTTTTTAGTGGTGTCGGAAACAATGGTTCGAGGCCACCAAATCCGGAGAATAAGCTTGTGAATTTTATTATTTAATATTTATGAGTCAAATATGGTTTTAAAAAGAGTTTTTGATTTAAAATTTTATATTTTATAATGATTTATTAGGTTAAGTGGTTTTAGAAAGTGAGGTATCGGGACCTTATTTCTATAAACCGAGCCATAAATATTTTTATAAATATTTACAGAGTTTCATTAAAGTGGTATTAAAGTTTCGTTGAAAAATTTTAACGTTTCGATAGTTGATTAATTAAAAAGATCTAAATTGAAAAAGGTGCAAAACTTGCTAATTATAATGATAAAGTGATTTAATGACTTGATTAGTAAATGAGGAAGGACTTAAGTAAAAAATAAACCTAAATTAAAAGATGAGGCGGCATAAGAGAAAAAAAATAAAATAAAATGATTCAATGGCAAAATTGTAATTTACTTAAAATAAAAAATAAACAAATTGAATTTAAAGGTTTTCTAGATATTTCTTCTTGAAATTCGGCCTAAACAGCCATAGAAGAGAGCGAGTTTAAGCTGGTTCTTCAATTTTTTCTTCATATGAGTTCAATTCTTAACTTTTTTATAATTTTTATATTTTTGATATTGTTATAATTAGGTCCAACTAAACCATACCTTTATTTTTATTTTATTAAAATTTTAGAAGTTTTCATTGATAAATGTTGGATGTTTTTGATGAATAACATAGATTTAGAGCTTTGATTTTGTTATATGATGATTTTATAAAGTGATTTTGTTAAATATTGATTTTAGGATTAAATTATGAAATGGTTAAAATATTAGGATTTAATAGTAAATTTTTGGTTTATTAAGAACTGTATGAAGGCCTAGAATATTTGGATAGATTATTGATTTTAGGATTGAGAAATGAAATATATGCTAATAAATGAATAATTTTATATTTTAGATAAAGATCCGTAGATACTCGTGAAAAAGAAAAATAGCGGAATAATCCCTGAACTTCTACAATTACTACAATTCAATTCAAGTAAGTTTGTATGGATAAAATTTAATATTTGTATAAATTTGATGAATGGTATTATGCATTTATTATATTGTTGGAAATGAATTATTGTTGGAATTATAACATCGAATTGGATATTTGGTTTGAATGGAACGTGAGATTTGAGTACAATCGTAATTTGGTGTATGATGGTATTGGTGGGATATATCAGCATTTTACCCAAGTAAACCGAGGTTCAGCATTTGTTGTGAACTCTCGTGTTTTACTTTCTATTTAGCGTAATTAGGTGAATTAGCTCTTACGAGCTTCTATTGGTGTATTTGGGAGGCCCAACTCTTATGAGCTTCTATTGACGATGTACTCTTATCCATAAGTCGTTTTACGAATAAAAAATTTCGGTAAAGTGATTTATTTAATGAACTTGAAAGACATGTTATTTATTTTTTTTGTATTGATTTGAATACGAATGTATTTATAAATTGAAGTTGTGAATGACAGGGAATTGACATGAATGGTTTTATTTATTTGACTTGTTATAGTAGGTTCGGTAAGATTTTTGTTTAACTCATCGAACTTACTAAGCTTCATTAAGCTTATTTATATTGTTTAATTTTTTGTAGATTTTCAGAAGGTAAGACGATCGGATCAGCACTCAAGTCACGCTATCTAGCTTATCTCGGTAATTTTTGAAATGTTCAATACGATTTATATGGCATGTATAAGCTTTTGTACGATTTTGGATAAAATTTAGCTAATGTAAATATTATGAATAATATTTTGTTTATATAATCAACCTACATATTGGTAAAAGATTAAGGTAAATTTGTGATGTTAGTATAAGTGATATATGTATGTATGTATTTGAATTATAGTGAATTTTGGTAACTTGGTTAGATAAATTAATTAGGAAAGGTTGGATACTTGGTTGACATGTTTTTAAGTTGTCATTTGAGGTGTTTAAGGGTTTATTAGTTGTATGTGGTGATAATGCATGTTTGAGACTTGATTTTTTTTAGCTTGTTTTGAATGCCTTGTTATGGCTTGTTGATGTGTAAATTGTTGAGGCTAGGTTGGTGTCAAATTAGGTGAGAAATGTGGCTTAGAAAATGGTCTATTTTCGTCCACACTGGTAGAGACACAGGCGTTTGTCTCCGTGTGTCACGGCCGTGTGTCCCCTGTATCTTTAAGAATGCAAGTCAGTATGCTCACACGGCCTAGCACACAAGCGTGTGACTTGGCCGTGTGACCTAAGTCAGAGAGTTACACGAGTATGAACACGGGCTGAGACACAGCCGTGTGTCCCTATTTCGAATGCCCACATAGTCTGAGACATGGGCGTGTCTCTTGGCCGTGTGAATCACACGGCTTGGCTACACGACCGTGTGACCCCTGTAACGTTGAAAATTTTAAATATTTCTAAATTTTTTGAGTTTTGATTTAATCCCTACTTGTTTCTAATATGTATTTCGGGTCTTGAGGGCTTGTTTAAGGGAAAATATATATGATTATGATTGGTTTTATTATGAGTATTGATACGTAATTAAACATTTGAAATTTCTATTTGATTGATCCGTAAACCCCTGTAATACTCTGTAACCCTATTCCGACAATGAATATGGGTTAAGGGTGTTACACAATTGATTGCAAAAAAGGAAAGGGTTAAATTGCTTTTTTGAAAAAAGTTTGAAAGCTTTTTTCTACCTTTAAGCCTAAAAATAATGAAAACTTATAAATATTATAAACATATAAAGATATAAAAAAATTATAATTTATAACAAAATTTAAAATTAATAAAAGAATTTAAAATTCTATAAAAACGTATAAAAATTCTTAAAAAATCATAACAAATTATTGAAAATTATAAAATTTATTAAAACTTATATAAACTTATAAAAGTTATTTTAAAAAAAATCATAAAATAGTTAGACCAACCGGTCTAACTGAATCAACCGGTCGAACCAGTTAGAGCAAAATCGGCCTAGTTACCATTATGAAGAAAGCCATTAGATTGGTTAACTTGGGGCTGAGTGGTTGAATCTATTTTTTTTTTTAATTTTTTTATTTTTAATATTTTATTTAAATAAATTGGACAGACCAGTTGAATTGACAAACTGGTGACCTGATCGTTTCAACCATTGGTTCGATTCTTAAAACATTGGTCAAAATATTTCACACTGACATATGCTAATAGTAGGATAATGAAAAAATTAAAATTAATAAAAATAAATTCAAAATTAAGTGTTTTTGGTATAATTAGATTGGTGGTCGAGCCGGTCAAGCTACTAATTTGCTAGTTCGACCGATTAGTCTAGTTTAATTAAACAAAATATTAAAAAAAAATCAGTTCAACTGCCCCGCTCTCAAGTTAACCAATCTAAATGCTTTTCTCCAGACTGGTACCCTTGTCAATTTCGGTCTAATCGATCCGAGCGACTAATCTGGCCTAGTTCAAGTTTTTATGATTTTTTGTAATTTTTATAATTTTACATAAATGTAATATTTTAAAAGATATTTATGTTTTTTATAAGTTTATAAGAATTTTTATACGTTTTAAAAAAATTAAATATTTTTATTGTTTTTATATATTTTTAATTTATTAGATTTATTAGAGTTTTTTATAATATTTATAAGTTTATATTAATTTTAATAAATATTTAAATATTTTTAATTTTAAATAATTTTTATAATTTTCTGATATATATATATATTTTGATTTTTAATATTTTTATGGGAAAAATTATTAGATTAAATCAAAAGCTGCCATGTGTAACCTTATGATTGGTGTGTAAGTTTTCTTAACCATCAACATGGTCAATGACGAAACCTGTTAATGGAAAGGATTAATTCAATTTTTTTTATTAACACCAGGAAGGTGCGAATTTAATATAGAGTTTAATTGAGTTTTTCCTATTTTCTTTAAGGACCATTTTGTCGTGTAAGCCTTAAATTTTTACAGAAAATATATAATTGGGCCTATTATTGGAAACCACAATGGAAGGGCCTCTAAATTAAGGGCCAGAGTTGGCCATAGTTTGGGCCAATCAGGCACTGCCCCCACTGGCCCGCTCTCTTTCTTTAAATGCTGCCGGGGTGCTTTTCTACTCTACTGAATCATTGCAATTTTGGAGATCTGACGAAAAAGAAGGGCGGAAACTTATCGAAGGAGCGGAAGTAAAAGATGATTCACCGGAAATGGAGTTTGCTAACAGGCCCAGTTGTCATCCTCGCCGGTGTTGTGGGAGCCACCGTCGTCGCTCACTTTCTCTTTGTTGACGTAATTTCTTTTGCCCTTTCCCTTTTAGTTTTAAACCTAGTTGCACTTATAAATCGTAGATTAGGAATAATGTTTTTTGTTTTGGGGAATTTTCATTGATTTCGCCAAACATAAAGTTTCAAATTTTAATGAACTGAAAGGAGGGCCAGTTTTCTTAATATTGTGTTAGTTTACTCTCTTTTTTGTTTGAATCGAGATAGATGGAACATCTCCAATTTAAGGAACACGAAGATTTTTTTTTATGTTAGTTTATTTTGTATTTGGACTTTGAACTATAGTTGAATTGCACGAAACTTTAAAATGAAGAGAGTGCAATGTGATAAAGAGAACCAAAACATGGGATTCCATTGGAAATTGAAAAGGGTCATGATTAATGTGCATATGATGTGTTTCACTTTCTCCTCATTGTTTTTGTCAAGGTATTGTCGTGTGGATTATGTTGAAATTGTAACTCCGAATTCACTTTGAATATTCACAGGATCCATATCTTAAACCAAAGAAGAATACTGATTCACTACCACAAACCAAGTAGAAAGAAGCTGACGGTCGCTGTTCGCATTTGGAGCAAAGAAATGCCTAGGTCGCTGTTTGAAACATGAGTTGTTTGTTTAATAATATAAAATCTGTTTGTTTTGTAATTTGGGTTAGCTTCTGTTTTCTCTTTCTGAAATAACAACTCAACTACAAAGTTCTTGAACACTTGCATTGAATCTCAGAACATTGCTTAAAGTTGCACCAGACAGACTACTTTGCAAATAGCCTATGACAAAGCAGGTTCCACCTATTGGTTCCGTATTTCCTTCCTTTTTAGGTGTTCATTGTTTTGATTGTATATATATCTTGCATTTTCATTTTAAATAATTTGGGAAGGGGTAGAAATGTTAGGGATTGAATTGAACCCGAGCTTTTATGTTGCACAATACAAAGTATTTTGGCATTAGGTCAAGAGCTTGTTGGCCATTGTGTTTTAGTTAGACGCCTTAATTTGTGCATTTTATCTTTGAATGATAATCAAATTGTTGCATGCTTGCAGCATTCAAGGCTGAATGGGACTGTATTTTGGACTTGAAAACAGTTTGGAATTGGTAGATGATATTGATAAATCCTTAAATAAGATAAAACTGATTGGCATATTGATAATACCTTGTCGATTCTATTGTGTATAGGTGTAATCAGAATTGGTTTTATTTTCTTTTGAGATGCATATGGGTTAGGTTAAATTCTGCTATTAGTCCCTGTACTTTGTGAAAGTGGTAGATATAGTCCAAGTATTTTTATTTGATCAATTTTAGTTTTTGAACTTTTTGAATTGGTAAATTTTAGTCCTTGTATTTTTTAAATTTTAAAATTTTAGTCTTAGCCCAAACAATAGGAGCTAAACTCGTTTGGTGAAAATCAATTACTAATCTCGTACTATACCTACAGTTGTAGGTTGAATCCATTTTCTTCAATTGGATCATTGTAGATCAAATTCAAAAGTTCCGGTTATAATGCAAATGATAATCAATAATTAATTAATTGGATTTTTAATTAGTATTACATGGAAATAATAAGTTGACATAACGTTGCACATGATAATATGTTTGGAACATCTAATTTTGAAAATAACAAAACTTAACAATTATAACTTAGTGAGGATTGAAACTTTAAAATTTGAAAAGGATCAAATAAAAGTAAGAGGATTAAATCTACAATTTTTGCCAAGTACAGGAACTTATAGAGAATTAACCTATAGGTTATGGTAGAGATGAAGCAGCTCACCTTTGGTGTACAAGTGACCCACCTTCGGGCTCCCAGATGTCCTGGATGCCATTTTTCAGATTTTCCCTTTCATTCCCATCTCACGAGGGAAGAAAATTCTCGTTCGTTCGAACTGAATGATACATTATCGAAGAATTATACAGCCCCTGAAGTCCATAGAAAATGGCTAAATTTATTGATCTCTTCCTGTATTTACCAGCTCCGTTGATAAAACATGCCGTCTGGTGAATGTTAACATGTTCGAATGCCCATAAAAAAATGTAAGAGAAGGATCAACACACCCGGAAGAACATGCGCGTGAATGTTCGGGCATTAGATTGAATGTCCCAAGGAACAGCGAACGGCACTTCTTTCGCCCATCCTTGATTCAAATTACAGGAAAGATGCCACTTTTTGGACCGCATAGGAGTGGATTGTGGAAGTGGGAATGAAGATGGGCCCTATTCCTGGGATTAGGCAGGCTTCTTAGTCAATTTCTCAGTTTCGAGCTCCTTCAACAGTTACTTCGCTTGCCAACCTAGTCATTAGTTGGACACCATCATTTTGCTGCATTCAGATCGTCTAGGAACAATTTGACAATGTTCCACAACTCCATCCCATCCATCCCAAGTTATTGATGTTCATATCTTGAATCGCGAGAGTGTAGTAGCAATTTCATTTCATTTTCTGGTTTTTGAACTTCCATTGTTGATAGCTAGGAAAGACAAAAGAAATCCATCTCATTCCGTAAAACAAAAATGGAGGGATCAAACCAAATTTACATAAATCCCATTTACAAATTGCAGCATAGAGAAAGCAGTAACTTTAAACTGTGTACTATTATCACCACCAGTGAAAATATCTAATAAAATCAGAAACTTTATCACTATTTTATCAATGGCTTAAGAAACAATCCAACACCAACCCATCTAGCTACAGAAACATCATTCAGATTTCAGACCTTCCAAGTTCCAACCAATACAGCCAAGATGCTTATTTCGGCACTTGGTTTAGAAAAAATCAATAATTCTGTGATCATTACAAATGCATTATGCAGCTGCTCTTGGAACTTTCATGCCAAAACCACGCTTCGCTTTCTCAACTCTGTTCATTAACAAACAAAAATGCTTCAGGATGATACCTTACAAAGAGACCCCATTTTGAGATGCAGAAAATTTAATAGCAATACATGAGTTCAAAAGTTATAATGGACACACAATGAAGCAATGGGAAAAAAAAAGAGAGATTTCAAACATCCTACACAATGGCACAATGTCGGAATGACGTACTAACACTTGGTACTCATAACAACTCATAACATGCAGGAATGTACTATTCTATCAATTAATTAAAGGAAGGAAATTAGAAAAGAAAGTTATAACCATCGACCACCATCAAAGCACAGAAACTACATTTACAAACCATCTATGCAAGCCCTTTTGTACGTGTCTCATGTAATAAACCCCATTATCCCTATTTCTTTCCATTGTACGATCTTAGTGCCATGTCTTTGCCATTATTCTAAGATCTAGTTCGCCTCGAGGCTTATTCCGAGATCCAACATTTATAAAGAACAAGAGACGTGTTAGCATTACGGCTACAAAGGATTAATGCATAAAACAGTCATGAGAATATCAATACTTATTAGCTGCAATGGATGAATTGAATGAAAGCAGTCTACTTTTAACTAGTTATGGCAACATTTAGCTATCTACATGTATAAGCATGTAAGAGGGGAAAAGAATAAAGACAGACTCACGTTGGCGCAAGTTTCCCAAGGCTATCTAGCTCTTCACCAGTGTCCTCATCCAGAACTCTGCCCGATATCTCAATGATATAAGATCTATCTCTGTCAGGTGGAAGCCCTCTATTAGCAAGCAAATCTAAATCTTTCTGATGGAGCTCTCTCCCGTTTACAAAAACACCAGTGGTTCCACCAGCACAGTTCTCTGGCATTGGATGGTTAAATTCTTCGATAAAAGGCTGCATTGAAAATCAGTTTTTTAATATGTATATATATACAAAAATTACTAAAACCAAGAAACAACAAAATGCTAACAGTCAGTATCTAGGTTAAAAATTATATAATCTTACAGGAATTATGCCAAGACAAGGTCCGCCGAGAACACCCCAGAATCCAGCTCGGAAATCATACCTGATTTAGTCATATGCAACACAAGAATGTCAATAATTGAAATACGCTAGAAATTACATGCCATTCTATCACGATAGACATACAAAGAAACTGATAAAACTCATAGCACAGATCAGAGAGAAAACCAATGGATGCTTACCAATATTGTCCAGGAAGAACCGGTCCAGCTATCTTTTCAGCTTTTTTAACCACACGTTCAGGAATAGGATGTCCATTAACTGAAATGTTACTTTTCCCACGTTCCTCTGTTTGATTAAATCTTGAGAAATCCTTAAAACTCTTCTTGATAATATTTGCAAAAATGATTCACCTCCTTTTGCCATTTTCGGTTGATCATCTTCCCTAGTTACATCCCCTGAATCTTGAGAAATCCCAGTATTAGCATACTCATTGAATGCCACGTCCATCTCAGTAGGTAATGCCTCTTTTAAAGAATTTTGTCGTGTGGCGCCCTTGTTTGACACAACTTTCTCTTGATCGGAGCGACTACTACGATTTCCCTTCCCGAATCGATTGGCTGCATGATTGCTAGAAGAATAATCAAAGTGCTCTTGAAGAGGTGAGCCTGCAGGTGGGGAAGACAAAGTGGATTTGGCAGGCTGCTGAACAGAACTGGCTTCCTGTCTTGAAGCAGTTAAACCATCCGGACTGTTTTCATCCTCGGAGGTGCTTGGAGATGAAGAATGAAAGCTTTGCATTTCCTGAGGTCTGACTGAATTCAAAGCCTGGCCAGTTGACGATGCAACAGGTTCTCTATCCATTGACTGAAAATCATAACCTGAATGATCATAATCATCAGAGGAGAAGTTAGTAGCAATTTGGTTGACACGGCCTTCATTACAGTTATCATCAACATCTAAAGAAATTCCCTTTGATTCTGCATGATTAAGAAGAACAAGCTTCTTGTCCATGACAGTAAAGTTTATCACAGTTGAACAGGCTCCACACCGCAATTTATGTTCATTTTTCACCATGAGCTGCACTTTCCGGGGCACTCGTAGCAATTCAAAGCAATTATAACACGTTACAAATGGAGCACCACCAGCTATAGGACGAATATGGCGCCCACCACCAGCTAGCACTACTCTCTGGGGACGGTAATGAACAAAACCACCCATGTCTGAGTTAATATCATTCTGCCATCTAGCATGAGCATTCAATGGGGGCATTGTGGTCCTAGAACTATGGAAATGTGAACCAAAAGACCCAGGGTTGTCAATATGGTAAAATGGGTTGCTAGGCACATCAGGGAACCTTTTATTGCCAAATGAACTGGGTGGCATAGGCGCTGGAACTCGCCGATGTTTCTCATAACAATGAAAGCAAGAACAAGAAGCCTGGTGCAACACTGAACTTCGTGGATATGGCATAAACGGATCATGATTACTTTCAATGTACTGTCCAGAAAAGTATGGATGACGTGGCTGTTGGTATTCTCCAGGGAACTGGTGCGGAGCTCTTCCAAGCATTTTAGATCCAAAAGGATCTCCATATGCAGGGATGTTATTTGGATTACGCATTGGAGGATACAACCCATGCTGAGTCACATCATGTTCAACGGGATAAGCAAATGGTTCTGGAATAAAACCAAAGTAAGAAGGTCCTGCTTCCGCAGCATGCTTATCAGGTCCATAGAAAGGCATTGAGGGCTTCTGCAATCCAGAAGAACTATTTGGAAACCAGCTATCAGTACCACCATAAGACTCTGGAGGAACTACCCTCCTATCAAGCGGAGCCTTCTCTTTTGGTTTATCAGCCACATCACAAGACTGACTAAGTTGCTCCTTTAGCTCATCTAGCTTCCTTAGAAGCGCAGCTCGATCTTGGTCAAGGTGAATTCTACTAGAACCATCCAGGTCAGTTTGATTCTGCAGCGATTCGCGATAACCATAAGAAGAATCCAAATTAAGGTTTGATGGGCCTTCATCTGGGTGTTTTGAGGTAGAAAATCGCACACCTTCAACGACAACTCTTGGAATTCTCTGAAATTGCTCCATCTCTTCTCGTTTCCCAGCCTGCCAATCAGACATCTGTCCCAGTCTTTGTGATCCACCAGTATATACAAAATTGGAATCCAGATCCTCCTGTTCTCTTCCAATAGAATTCACTATATCATCCTTGTTCCTGCTAATATCATTTGGGTTCTCAAGAGACCATTTATCACCAGCAACCTTTGATTCACTCCTACTTCTATCACTGCACTCAACATCATTATTCTCTGGATCCCTTTGATCACACATCAAAAACCCAGCACTTGATTTAACTTCTGCATCAGAGGCATCACTTGAGTCTACTATTCCCTTCTCGGAGGAAGTTTGGGATTTGGTAGAGACTCTGCCAAGACTGTCTTCTTTCGACTTATCCAAGAAAGTATCTGCTTCATGATTCCTAATTTTAGCTGTTAAGCAAATAACATTACACTATTAAAACAAGAAAAAAACTACAAATTTCATGGAAGATCAACACTAAAAAGTTCAGAAAACAACAAGAAAGCCTTAAATGGTTTTATTATTCTGATCTCAACAAAAATACTCCATAGAATATACTTTTATGACCATATCGGATTCTGACTATTGAAAAGAGGAGGCTGAAGCGCACTCGATTCTTTCATTGCCTTAGAAAAATGGCAAGCTTACTCATCAATCGGATTGAGGGCATTACAGAACCAATAAAATGAAAAGATAAAAAAAAAAAAAAAGCAAAACCCCAATAAAATGAAAACCAAGCAATACCCAACTTCGAGTTTTCACAGAATGCACCATGCCCATTGTTGGTAAATACAAAACAACTATCATTAGCATTCTAATAAGATTCCAGAGTCATAAACAGCACAGATGATCCACACCTTAACTATACCTTACCTTTCAATTTAACCAATGGGTTCAAGTCTGAACATTTACAGGAAGCTTATTAACATGGATCCAGGATCCAGGATCCAAAATCGATTTTCTGTCTCGTCTTCACCAACCAAACAAACAACTAGGAAAAAAGAAAGAGAGGAGAAAGCAACGGTACCTCGAAGAACAGCACCGCAGCCACCACACTGGTAAACCGAATAATCAGCAAGCTCTGGGAGAAGGTTTTCACACTTTGGACACCGAACCAACCTCACTTTGGTTGACTCGGCCATTTTTTGAATCGTTCAAAGCCTTATGTCAAGCCAAAACAATGTAATACTTCTCTAAACTTATTTAAAGAGCTTGAGAATCTCTTGCAACAACTATCATCATCAAACACATTCAATTTAAAGAAAAAAACAACAACTCCTTTTAGCTAAGTTTGGTAATAGGAAATAAGAGAATACCAAGAGCGGAAGGGAATTGATAAGCTGAATTAAGGTTCTATTTGTTTTGTTTTTAAGCAAGTTTCTCTTGGGTTTCTTAGCGACCAAACAGGGAAAGGAAAGTTTGTGGAAGAGAGGTTAAGACAATACAATGAAGGATCCCAGAATTTTTGAGAAACACTCTGAAATTTGCTATTGAAAGAGAATAGTTAAGTGTGTTCTGAAGCAACCTGAGTTTGTACTCTGCTCAATTTTTGTTCCACTTTGGGTACCGAGAAAGAGAAGAAAAAATACAAGAACTAGAAAAAGACAGAGAGACCACGAAACCGAGTGTACCCTGGACCGTTTCCCAATGGGTGCAGGTAAAGAAAAAAAAAGACCATGGAAACGCCATCGTTTTCTACTTACATACTATTGGCTATTGCAACAAGTACAACCCCTTCAAACATCAACAGCTTCTGGGTCTGGCCTCCACTATGGAATCTCCTACTTTTTTGCACTTTAGTCTTTTTTTTTTTCTTAATTTTCTTAATTATTTTTATTATTTTACTGTGTTTAGAACTTTATTCGATCCAATATATTGCTTGTTTTGGGGACCTTAGTAGTGTGACGGGTGAGAGAGAGACAGAGAGAGAGCAAAGCAGAGATTTGGAGGTTGTGAAAAGAAGAGAAAGGCCCTCCCTGTTTATATTTGCAAACTTCTCTTCCATTTCTGAGTTCTGACCACCTACATCTTTAAACTTTAATCACTCACTCTGTTTTTTTCTTTCTTTTTATAAATTTATATTTTTTACATTTTGGAAAGTGAATGTATATATGTTTATGTGCCCCACAGCTCACCTAACATGGGATTAGGTCCCACTCTCTGCTTATTATTTTACCAATTTTTGTCACATACACGTTGCATGGGTTTTATCATTACAACACAATCATGGACCAATTTTCAGACTAGTTTTCTAGACCTCCCTGGGATTACAGTTCTATTTTGTTACTAAAGAATGACTGGTGATGGGTTTCAGGATTCAGATTGGGAATGGGAGAACTATAGGTGTTCGATGATGAAGGGAGATGAAACGTGCAACGAGGAATGAGATAGGGATGGTGAGGTTATTAACTTCTAAATTAGGTTACATTTGAGTCAATCAATAATGAATTGCAAGTGTGGTGTTTTAAAATAGTCACCATCCATGCCCACCCCAGCAAGCAAAATAAAATTTAATGAAGAAAACGCCTTCAGACTCTGTTCCCCTTCTTGTATTCCCTGTATTCTTAAGATTAAAATAATAAGGGTGAAATGTGAAGTTATTTATAAGATAAGCCTGGGAATTTAATTTCAGTAGTTCTCTTCTCGGAATTCCTTTGGAACTTGATGATGAAAGCAACCCATCGAAGAGCTGCTGGTGTGGCATTGATCTCACCATTAATGACGCCTTTCTCACTCGCTTTGACTTCACCCTCCCAATGCAGACAATGAGCAAACGAACAACCACTGTCCCTTTATTAATTGTAGTAATAATAGATAGAAACAAGAAACCCCAAAAAAAAAAAAATTAAAAAATAACGGTGACGGTGAAATTAGTTATCGAAGCGGTAAGATTGGATACTGTAGCAATAAGATTAAAAACAGCGGTGGAGTGTGTAGGGGTATGCAAAATTCGGGTAAAATCGTGGTCGATTAATCGAATTTTTTCAGTTTAACTGAAAAAATTAATAAATAAATTATAATATATAAATAGGCCCCACTATTCACCTAAACCTAATCTCTAAACTCAATCTAAACCCAAATATCCAACTCAACCCAATTACCCAATCCAACCCAATTACAAAAATTACAAATAATTTAATAAATAAAAATAAAATTCTAAAATTAAAACTAAAATTATGTAATTTTTTTAATTATGTAATAATTCATTTCGGATAATTCGAGTAATTCGGTTAATTTTTAACCAAAACTAAAAAATATATAATTTTCGGTTAATTTAGTTAACGACCGAATTAATCGAAAAAATTTCGGTTCGGTTAACAGTTAAAAATTTTGAAAGATCGGTTAATTCAGTTAATGTTATTTGAATTGATTAGCAATTGAACACCCCTAGGAGTGTGTGTTTGGATTTAACCACAGCTGTAACAGTGAGATGAGAATAGAAAATGACTATTAAAGACATTATATTAGAAATAATATATAATAGAAGTTTTTAAAATTATTTTACTTTTACGAAATTATTAAAATATGTGAATTTATAAATTCATTTAATAAAATATTAAAATATATCTTTGATATTTTATTATATAAAATGAGAATTTTAACATTTTAAATCAAAATAATTAAAATTAAAACAAATAACGTAAAAGTAGTTAATTTGGTAAATTAAAATTTCTTCTGATAATAATGAATATTAGTTTGTTATAAAATAATAGGGAAAATGTTTAGTATTTTTATTTTAACCATCAAAGTGTTTTTTTACTTTTCTTTTTTCAATTTATTAATAAAAGAAAACGAACAAAAAGCCATGTAAGCGTTTGTAGCTTTGAATTTTTAACTGGACATAAATGGAGCAGTGAAAATTTTAGAGTGTGGCGCGATCTATTCTCTTCTTTCGCATTAGAATTTGGTCATCTAAAGGAAGCTTTGTGCTGCGATTGCACAAAAATCAATAGAAAATACACTGTACTGATGTTAAACGGAGAACCAAAGGAGCCTAAGTCAGTTACTACGCCTACTTGCTTCTACGTTAAACTTTTGGTTGAAACTTCAACGCTTTGCTTGATTTGATTACTTTCCCAGAGGAAAATGATGCAAGTCCAGTCCTCATATTGCATCTAAAATTATTTGGATATTCCAATGGTATGTGGGAGACTTGAAGTTTACTATATGAAGTTTGAAGAAAAGTTGATGGTCAAAAGGGGTTGCTTAATGGTAATAGAATTAGTATTATACAAATTAGTTTGTGGATGAAGTCTTCTATTAAGTGTGGGTCATGAAACATAAATAAAACAAAGGGTGAGATTCCCTATATATATATATAAGTTGGCTTAAATACAGAGTGTCCCCATAGCTGGCTGTAGATTCTTTCAAGGACTAATTGACTAAATGGGCATGTTCTATTTGGAAGGGAATAAGGGAATGCCAAAAAATGGTCCCAAAAGCTATTCAACTCTTCAAATAGTTGAGTCCCCTATAACTGAATTTCCTGGTCGTTGTTCACCCTTTTTAACTAAAAACTTGTAAACTAGTGCTACATCGAATGGCCTAGACCAGGCAATGGGAGGCCCATGCTCAGGAGCTTTAAGGCAACGAAAGGCCTAATTTGGAAGCAACTGAAACTGATTAGTGCTATGCATATTAACTCCCAAGACTTGGGTTTTTATGCACATGGCTGGCCTAAAAAACCAGCCTGTTAAATCATTCTCTGACCCAAATCAGGTCTTTTGGGGAAGAATTGTGCTACATCAGAACCAACTTTGCTTGGTTAATTAACACCAAGAATTAAGAAAAGCAGCATCGATGAACAATAAACATAATTACCTTTGAATCAATTACATTGTTTTGTATGTTACTTGTTGCAAAAGCAACTGAATCCTGATCTTAACTTTATAGCCTTATCCCTCCTTTGTCCAAACCTTCTTTTCTTCCAACACTTGCTCTCATGAAGTTCACGCGAGCTGCTCCTTGGAGAAGATGATTCCTTGGCTATGGATTTGCTTGTGGGATCTGCAATGCTAACTGGGGTGAAATCAGTGGGATGATAAATTCCGTTCATTGGCCTCTTCAAACCATCTGAATAAGGCAGTTCCATTAGATGCCGGTCGATCACATGACTGAGTGATACCAATTCATACGAATCATATAAACGGCTGCCACAATCCCATGTAGCAAATGTTGCTGCATCTTCATTTTTCATTTTGGTTTTTATCTTCTTCATTTGAGTTTAAATAAAATTTCTGGGGGATTGTCATATTGGTTTATACATAAATGATTATACGCAGTCATTATAATATTCAACAAATTTGAGATTCGAGTCCCAAGCCATCACCTTATTCCTAATCACTACCCATGAAAAAGAAAAGATAAAAAATAAGGGAAATACTCATAAAAAACTGGGTTTAAACGTAAGCAATTAGAATTACAGCATACCATGTAAAGCAGAATTTGCAATTAAATTAGCAGTAACATGGGATTTCTTCAACCAGGCTATTCCACAATTATTGTTGGGATCTTATCATATTCTTATTTGGTTTTGAAGTAGCAGTTCAAATCCCTTTTTATGGTAGCTACATCATCATATCACAACCATATAAATGGAAAAAAAATGCAAAATAAAAACAACATAAAGTTTTTATATTTTTAATTTTTGTGGTATTCTTATTCACCACCAGCAATGTTCTATTTTCTCCAATTAATAGCTATGTAGTTTTCCATGTCCAGTTTACATTTGCAGCAGAATAAGAGAAACATATATGAACCAGAACATTGAAGAACAACACGCTAGAAAAATATATTAATACATGAACATGTTAACATATCATATATAATGTCATAAAAGTTTATCAATATTTTTGGTTTAAGACCCTCAATATTGGATTCTAATTAATTTTGAAATTGAATCAGATGAAACTTCTAAACAGGAGCGATAATGACTAAATAATTTAGAAAACAACCCGATAAATTTTTCAGTTTATAAAAAAATAACCTACCACCACCGATTATACACTTCAAAAATATAAAAAAAAAAGTTTAACAAAGCGATCAGACAAGCGAATAAAAAATATAGACCATTAAAAAATGAGCTTTGCCGAAGTACGAAAGATAGGAAAGTGACCTGAATTGACAAATGATAACAAGATCCAACTACTTTTAGACTATTATTCAAGTCAAGATTTGGATATAAAGAACCACTGATCTTAAACATTTTGCTTTAAAAAAAAACTAAGCTTGTTGTTGGTCCACTAAATTTAAATAAAAGCTTAAATTTCCTGGTTGGTCCCACTTCATCATGTCCATTAAAAACAAGGGGTTTCAAGCAAATATCTTGAGCTAAAATAAGATTTGTCTAAAAAGGAAGAAAGCTAGTTATGGTGATGGATAAAAGGGGCATATCAACCACCAAACCTTAGAATTCAACTATGGGGGGCCTTGTATGACAAGTACCACAGAAATTAAATGATCTTGCATTCAACGTAGTAAGAAAATGAGCTAGATGATTAAGTGAATAAACACCCTTCAACAGAAATGGCGAGGAAATTTTACATTCTAGAAAGCAGTACTGAAATAGTTCTTGGCAACATTGTCACACAAGATTTGCAACACTTTATTGTTTGTCGGCCCTACACATCGTGGTGTTTTGAACTGACTAAGAGCAGCTCCTAATCCTAAGTAATGATCAAGAATCTTCTGAAAAGTTCCCCTCCGAACAACTCGGAGCTCGAGGGGACCAATGGCATCAACCTTTCGTGAACTAACATAGCCTCCATCCACGAAAGATCTATCCAAACAATTGCAGCATTCTGTTAGGACCTCATCGCTTACTTCCCCACTAATTTCCCAAAATATCACATAATGACCTGGGTCAGTAGATACGTCCACATTACTAGAGAAATCAATCACTTCCAGCTTTTCCTTGGCAATTAACTTGGCGGCTTCTTCCACGGCAAGTTGTAAGTCTTGCTCGGTGCTCTTGTCGATATTTATGGCGAGCATGACATTTCTCCTGCAAACAAATTTCAGTTCCGGGGTTGAGTTATGGAAGCCCATAACCTTGACCACATCCCCTAGCTTATATCTGTATAAACCTGGGGTTTACAGATAAAATGAAATTAAGGAATTGGACTTCTTTTAAAAACTAGGAACTAAATAGATGTGAATGCATACTACAATGTTTCAAAGGAAAAGGACAACCAAAAATTACACTAAACTTCTATATGACTACACAAAAACCTATGCAAAGACACTAAAAGCATCCATCTTCTCCTTGTTGGCCATAATGCTTTTAATTATTAAAACAATGAATAAAAAATACACAGAAAATTGACCAAAATATCCATCCAATCCTTTTCACAGTACATCATTATTTTGTTAACTAATTTCATCCTTAATATCATAAAAACTTTAACATAGTTAAAACCATTAACCTCCTCTATGTAGTTTGAGATGACAACTAATTAGACAGCCATGAATGATTTTAAAAAAGGGGAAAACCAAGAGATAAAAGGTGTATTAAGAAAAACTTCACTAGCAAAACCACTAAGGCCCAGACAAGAAGGCTTGTAAATATGATAAAGACTGAATGATAACAAAGTAAAGAGGATACCAGATACCATCTTACTTTAAAAATTTGATAGAAATAATTATATAAATAAAGAAACATATGAAGACATGATGGATCAGTGATGTCTCCCTTATTTATGAGTTTTGTCTCTGCATCTAAGAAACAGAAGTTGCCAAATTCTTAATACTAAAGTTACTAGTTTGAAGCAACGAGAAATATCGCATAGCACACATAGGTCTTCTTAAAAATAGAACTATTTCCTAGTTGAGAAAAGTAACAACAAAGAAACATTTGTATGTACAGAAAGATATACCAAAAACCTATATAAATTAAGCCTTTAACTGATTGATACAACTACTTCAGAATATATGAACAAGGTATCACTGTCTTAACCGACAAGATCTAAAATGTCTGAATCAAAGAAATTTATTCAGAACAATGCAAGCAGTTAAGAAAACAAAAACTGTAGGAAAGAGAAGAATTGCACCAGAAATAACCTATCCTCTGTAGCTCCAAAATGGCTATACACACATAAACTAATGGTAGGAAATGCAAAAAAAAAAAAAAAAAAAAAATTTGAATCACAAGGTGAAAATTTTAAGGTACCTCCAAAGTTCGTGATGATAACCTCATATTCTTCACCAACCCTAACTTCAGTAAGATCCACTGGCTTTGGCTCCATGGAAAGGAAAGAAACATTGCCATTGTCTTGCATATGCTCCTCAACATCCTCTTTCAGAGGAATGAACTCAAAATACCCAATATTAGGAAGCACAGCATAAGTAGCTGACTCAGGAGGTAGACTTGGATTGATATTAGCCCCAATCCACCCCTCAGAAGAACCGTAATCAGCACTTATAAGAGGTACATCCGCAGCATAATGCCTTAACTTTTTCAGATAAGGCTCCATGGACCCAGTCATGATCCCATAAATGTATTTAACATTAGGGAACAGCTCTGGTATTAATCCATACCAATTACTTAATCCTGAACATTTCTTCTCAATCAAATCAGCTAATTCAGGTAATGGCTTCAGCAATTTGGCCATAGCAGACCGGACAGAAGGAAATGTGATCCTACTTGTGAGGACCCCTTCTCTTATATCATCACAAAGCTCTTCCCAAACTTGTTCGAAAGTTCGAAATGCAAGAACAATGCTATATGCAAAAGTAGAGGAAACCAACTGAATTTCCTCATGAAAAATCAGCCCGCATAAAAGATGGCAGTACAAAGATTGGTGAAAATCAGGACCAAATATCACCTCATCAGGGCTACAGCACTCAGATTGCATTGCTTTCATCGCTTTTCTGAACTGCGAATTGCGAAAGACATTGCTGGTTGCAGTTCCAGCAAACAAACCCCCTTTGGTTTTAATCTGCTTGCTACTGTAAATGAACTGCAAAGCCCTCCCATTCTCAATAGGAAATTCTCTATATACCAAAAAATGCAAACAGATTAATAACAGCTTAAAAAAAATTAGTGGTTGACATAACACATGTATTTCAAAGCTGGTTAATATCCACTGAATCATAAAAATTGAGAGTAAAGGTGTGGATAGAAAGAAAATTGTTATTGGTCATTAAAGACTTTAAAGGGAAGAAGGGTAAAAAAAATTAGAGCTAGTATATTCAATTAATTACTTGTTTCTAAAAGCAAAAGAAGTACGGAATATCTGCAAAGTAGTTTCCATCAATTCGTCATTAAAAGGCACAAATTTGGGCTTTCCTTGAGTAGTGCCAGAGCTGCGAATTTCAATAAGAGGCCGTCAGTCTTGGAAATCAAATGATAGCAAACAAACTAAAAGGTTGAAAATACCTGATAGAAATGGTTGTTATTGGTTTTCCGGTGAGAATCGGGGAAAAAGCACCATCAGCAACTCTTTGAATACAAGGCTCCAAGTCCTTGTGAGTGACGAGAGGAACACAAGCTTTGAAGCTTTCAGGGTCAGTTCTGCCATTGAGGCCCAGATTTTGCAAATACTCAGCGCATCCATTTTCTTCCAAAATCATCTTTAAAGTCTCTCTTTGAACATTCTCAGCATCTTTGGTCAATAGTTCGAAATCTCTTATTACCTTTTCAACATCCAGAATTTCCTTCCTTTCCAACATCGTTGAAACTATGACCAAAAATAAGATAAGGCAATGAAATGATCACCACTATCTAACTTCCTGTTGAAGAAAGCATTAAAAAGAAAAGCAAATTACAATCAAATTGTAAAAAAAAAAAAAGGTTTTAAACTAGTTTTTTTCCCTCTTTATGCAACCAATTACAAGCAAGATTGAGCTTTTATTTGGTATCGGTAAGTGGAAATAAAAAGGAATTAATTTAGGTAAAAGAAAAAAAGGCGGCTACTGAAAGAACAAGGAAAGTCGAAAGGGAGGAAAAGAGAAGAAAAAAGGAAAATCGCAAAAGCAAATACGTTGTCGAGAGCAAACTTGTATAATCACGAAAAATTAAGACTTTAGTTAATTGAAACTTTTCGAAATAAAAACTTCCATTTTTTCTGACAAACGGTCATCATAGTCAACCATCAAGAAATTTTCGGCAATTTAAAACCCGCGGGAAACTTTTCAAATCTAAAGACCAAGAAAAATGATGAAATCAATCAAATTTAATTCTAATAAGAAAAACAAAATTAAGGAATGCAAGTTGTATCACAAAATTGAACTTCACATCCCGATCCAAAACTTCAAAGAAATTTACACAAAATTTACAGAAACCAAAAGAAGAAATGAATAGAATCAACCTCAAAAGACGCGGGTGAACTAAGGAAGGTCAACAACACTAAACAAGGAAAATGGAGATTTTTCAATACAACCTAATTAGGATGGGGTATCTGGATTAATTGCGGCTTAAAGTTCTTTGAAGAAAGAACCCTTTTGTTTTAGTTCCAAGGTAGGGAGAAGAAGAAGAATAAGAAGAAGAAGTCAGTTACCTAAAGAAGCTCAGTCTTTTAAGTGAGATAGAAAATGAGAGAAGCTGTTTTTGAGTCAGAAGTTTCAAAGCTATCAGATTTTTATAGGCAGAGAGAAGGGATAAAGGTTTGGCCAAGGACGTTACCATTCCCCCCTTCCACTAATATCAACCCTTTCTTTTCTCTTTTTATTCGTTTAACCCCTGCAAATTTAAAGCAAGTTTTCCTTTCATTGTTGTTGTTTCCCGCTGTATTTTACCGATTCGGGTCATGGTCTAAGGTTTGAAATCCGGAAATGCCGCTTGGTAGTTGGTATTAAACTGTTGGACTTGTAAATTACGGTTATGGATTTATATGTGAAACCGTAGCAGATATATTGCCTTTTTTGGAATTTCCTTTCCTTTATTCAAACCCCTTTCTTGGATTTCAAAAATATATTTATGGCATTCTTCAGATTCTCACTTTTTGCTGTTGTTTTTTTTTTCCATTCATCTTTTTTTTTTTTTTGGCTAATATATTTTCCATTATTTTCTTTGATTTTTTTTTGTAATGTTAATATAAATTACATTAATAGTGAAACAACGTTAATAATATATCTTTAAAAATAAGCAAAAATAATTTTTTCTAAATTTTATATTTTTCTCAATTTAATTTTAGAAATTAGCTAATTTTTTAATTCGATTACCGAATACTTTCAACAATTTTATATAATATCTAAAATTAAAGAAAGTTATAAAATTTTAAAAAGGGTGATGTGGCCTAATCTCTAAATACTAAATTAGTTCACTTTATCATAATTCAAATTTAAAGACCAAGTTAAAAAAATTTACAAAATCTAAAATTAATGTGGACAAAAAATGTCAAGGATTAAATGGAAAAATACTAAATTCATGTTGTTTGATCCCTTAAATGTAATTCGTTTTTGACAATTTCCTTTGTTTTAGGGTTTTGTAAATTTTGATGAGTTGTACTTCATACATGCATGTGAATATATAATAAATAACTATGTAGGGTGGCTTTCTATACTCTACCAAAATTAATTTCATCATAAATTCCAAACTTCTAAGTTCCTAGCTCTCAAAGTTGTTAATATTCTTTGCTTCAAATTTAGGGATGTAGAAAAAAAAAAACATTTGCTTTTTTGAAATATTTATAAATTCCATTATTTTCATACTAATCATGTTTTAAATACATCTAAATTTATCGTTTAGGCAACTTGATATTGACATGTTAAGAAAATAAATAATCCTCTTAAATTTTAATGATTTTGACTTAATTAACACGTCGATCTAAGTTGTCATTGTTATAGGTATACATGAGGGTTAAAATAGATGATTTAAGCAACTGAAATGTTTTAAAAGTATTACATACTAATTTGAATCTAAGCCATGATTTAAAGGCATATGATGCAATTATTTAACACATTGTTTTTACTGCATTCTTTTATAAAATATGCACTAATTACATAAAATTTTAAATTTTAACAAATTCATTTAAATTATTGAATGTTTTTGAATTCTATTTATATCCTCTCAGTCTGGAGAAATTAGAGAAAAAATTGAATCCTTAAAGAGATTTACTTGGGTATTAAATACAGTTGAAGAGGCTTATGTTCTAATATGCGCAACTTTCAATGAAAAACAACAAAAAAGCTTTAGGTTGGTTTTAGGATGCTCCCACTGCGGGAGGACCACATATTTATGGCTTCTCCACTTCTTTACTTTCTTTTCTGTGCAAATTGAAACACTAGATCAAGATGGATTCTCTTTATGGCTGCCTTTGGTTCAGTTGTTGCTTGAGTGCGATTCTTCTATCAATCTCACTACATCTTTGTTTGGATCGGCGTGAAAGTTCATGGGGTAGATTTCAATCTCATTTCAATCTCATTGAAATTGAAATTTGGTGAAGATTTCATTCCAGTGAAAAAAAAACCCATCAACATGGTTTTACAATTC
Source organism: Gossypium rotundifolium (assembly GCA_025506655.1). Taxonomy (NCBI): domain Eukaryota; kingdom Viridiplantae; phylum Streptophyta; class Magnoliopsida; order Malvales; family Malvaceae; genus Gossypium; species Gossypium rotundifolium. Next base: position 174,603,283 of record CP106732.1, read on the forward strand.
TAACCTAACTCCTTTGTTTTCAGGCAAAATTCTGTTAACCCCTATCAGTCTTCTAGCGTTTCTTCTCTTGTATTCTAACCACACCACACAAACATCATCAATAATCAAAATTAATACATGGGTTTTGTAACTCTCGAAATAACGATTGCAAAACGTAAAATTATCAAAAACCGAAACCAAATCATACCTTAATTTTGGCTTGCAAGTGCCGAATGCTTAACTCAAGCTTTCTATCTTTTTCTTCTAGTATTTTTCGGTGGTAAGAATGGATGAATGAATATCCACCACCACTTTTGTTTCTTTTATTATAAAATATCTATAATATAAAATAAATATAATATAACTTTTAACTAATATTTTAATATATAAAACATATAATTATGCATTCCATCATTCAATGCCGTCCACTAACCATAAAATTGGCTTAATTTCAACATAAGTCCTCACATTTTATAAAGCCACAACACATAGGTGCTTTAAATAGTAGTTATATATATTATTAAATTAATATTAATTAATTAAAATAAATATTTTAATAAACATATTTTATTAAATAAATTTATAAATTTACCTATTTTAATAATTTTATATAAGTAAAATAATTTAAAACTTCTATTATATATCAATTCTAATCTAATGTCCTTAATAGTCATTTTATATTTTCACCTCACCACACAATTGCGTTTGAATCAAACACACACTCCACGTTGTTTCTAATCTCACTTCATGTGTCTAATCTCATCGCTTCAGAAACTAATCTCACCGCCATCTTTGTTTTAACCTCATAAGTAAACACATCCATCCAAACTAGCCTATATCTTGTTTGGATCTTAGGAAAAGAGTGAGGTGGGCAACAACAAGAGTATTGGGTTTAGAGTAAGACCGGTCAACATCTGAGGTTTGGTTGTTGAGCTGTGGTTATATCATATAGAATTGTTTAAAAACTAAGTTTGAATGCTGAGTTGAATTAAACATATATTCGAACAAATATATTTTATTCAATTCAAATTTCATCTCATTTAACTCGATTCGAAAAATTTCAAATCGGGTTAGAGTAATAAAATAGATTCGTCAATTCGATTAACTCAACAAATTTTTATTTGATTCATTCGAACGCTCACCCTAAATTAAACATTAAATTTTACAAAATTTAATTAAAAAGATATTTTTTATATCAGAAAATTTGAAAATCAAAGCTGGCATTGCTTGATTGCATTAAGAACACAGGCTCAACCATAGTCTCCAATTTTTATACTTAATCCACACTTCCACTGGAAGATAGTTTTAATTCCATCCGACATACCCTAAAAGTGTTATATTTTTTAAAATAAAAAAGTTTAAAACTTCCTAGGTGGTCCAACTTCATCATGTCCATTAAAAACAAATATAGGGATCCAAGCAATTATCTTGAGATTAAAGTCTGACATACTACGGAGAGCAACCACCAAACCTTAGAAGTCAACTATGGGGCCTATGTGACAAGCTCCACAAAAATTAAATGATGTTGCACTCAACGTAGTAAGATGATGATTAAGCGAATAAACACCCTTCATTTATTAATATATAAATAGAAATGGCGAGGAAATTTTATATTCTAGAAAGCAGTACTGAAATAGTTCTTGGTAACATTGTCACACAAGATTTGCAGTACTTTATTGTTTGTCGGTCCGACGCATCGCGGTGTTTTGAATTGACTAACAACAGCTCCTAATCCTAAATAGTGATCGAGAATCTTGTGGAATGTTCCCTTACAAACAACTCGGAGCTCGAGGGGACCAATGGCATTGACCTTGCGTGAACTAACATAGCCTGCATCCACGAAAGATCGATCCAAACAATTGCAACATTCTTTTAGGACCTCGTCGCTTACTTCCCCACTAATTTCCCAAAAGATCACATAGTGACCTGGGTCAGTCGATACGTCCACATTACTAGAGAAATCAATCACTTCCAGTTTTTCCTCGGCAATTAACTTGGCGGCTTCTTCCACGGCAAGTTGTAAATCTTTCTCGGTGTTCTTATCGATGTTTATTGTGAGCATGAGATTCCTCCTGCAAACAAATTTCAGTTCTGGGGTTGAGTTATGGAAGCCCATAACCTTGACCACGTCCCCTAACCTATACCTGTATAAACCTGAGATTTACAGATGAAACGATATTAGGGAATTGGACTTCTTTTAAAAATTAGGACGTAAATAGATACGAATGCATGCAACAATGTTTCCAAGCACAACCAACAAATTACACTAACATGACAAACATTTCAAATAGCTCAATACTTAATGTTGACTATATACATATACATCTACAAGTAAATATAGAGAATATGGCTAATGCAACTACTTGCCAACCAGGATTCGACTGCCGATGACTAATATACAATTAGTTTCCACCAAACATCTTTAAAAGTATTATATTTATGTTTGATGAGCGTGATTAACTTAACTTATTTTGTTATGCATGATTTCTAAACTTTTATATGACTCTACACAAATACCTTTGCAAAAACCCTAAAAGCATCCATTTGGCCATAATGCTTTTGATTATTAAAACAGTGAATACACAAAAAATTTGACCTACATATCCATCCAATCCTTTTCACAGTACATCATTATTTTGTTAACTAATGCCATCCTTGATATCATAAAAACTTGAACATAGTTAAAACCATTAACCTTCTCTATGTAGTTTGAGATGACAACTAATTAGACAGCCATCAATGACTTACTTATAAACTTGAATGATTTTAGAAAGGGGAAAACCAAGAGATAAAAGGTGTATCAAGTAAAACTTCACTAGGTCAAGAAGGCATGAAAATATGATAAAGAATGAATGATAACAAAGTAAAACTAAAAGGGATGCCAGATACCATCTTACTTTAAAAATTGGATAGAAATAAATTACATAAATAAAGAAACATATGAAGACATGATGGATCAGATATGTCTCCTTTATTTATGAGTTTTATCTCTGCATCTAAGAAACAGAAGTTACCAAATTCTTAATACAAAAGTTACTAGTATGAAGCAACGAGAAATATTACATAGCACACATGGGTGTTCTTAAAAAATAGAACTTCTATTTCCTAGTTTTGAGGAAAGCACCAACAAAGAATCATGTGCATGTACAGAAAGATATATCGAAAAGCCAAATAAATTATAAGTACTGTTCGATATAACTACTTCATGATTTTATGAACAAGGTGCGATTTTATCTTAACCAACTAGATCTGAAATGTCTGAGTTAGAGAAATTTATTCGGAACAATGCAAGCAGTTAAGAAAACAAAAAGCATAGGAAGGAGAAGAATTATCTGAACCACAAGGTGAAAAATTTAAGGTACCTGCAAAGCTTGTGATGATAACCTCATATTCTTCACCAACCTTAACTTCAGTGAGACCCACTGGCTTTGGCTCCGTGGAAAGGAAAGAAACATTACCATTTTCTTGCATATGCTCCTCAACATTCTCTTTCAGAGGAATGAACTCAAAATACCCAATATTAGGAAGCACAGCATAAGTAGTTGACTCAGGAGGTTGACTTGGATTGATATTTGCCCCAATCCACCCCTCAGAAGAACCGTAATCAGCACTTATAAGAGGCACATCTGCAGCATAATGCCTTAACTTTTTCAGATAAGGCTCCATGGACCCAGTCATGATCCCATAAATGTATTTAACATTAGGGAACAGCTCTGGTATTAATCCATACCAATTACTTAATCTTGAACATTTCTTCTCAATCAAATCAGCCAATTCAGGATTTGGCTTCAGCAATTTGGCCATAGCAGATCGAACAGAAGGAAAAGTGATCCGGCTTGTGAGGACCCCTTCTCTTATATCATCACAGAGCTCTTCCCAAACTTGTTCGAAAGTTCGAAATGCAAGAACAATGCTATGTGCAAAAGTAGAGGAAACCAACTGAATTTCCTCGTGAAAAATCAGCCCGCATAAAAGATGGCAGTACAAAGATTGGTGAAAATCAGGACCAAATATCACCTCATCAGGGCTACAACACTCAGATTGCATTGCTGTCATCGCTTTTTTGAACTGAGAATTGCGAAAAACATTGGTGGTTGCAGTTCCAGCAAACAAACCCCCTTTGGTCTTGCTCTGCTTGCCACTGTAAATGAACTGCAAAGCCTTCCGATTCTCAATAGGAAATTCTCTGTATTCCAAAAATAGAAACAAATTAATAACAACCAAAAAAACTGTTCAATGGTGGGCTGTGGGCATAACACATGTATTTCAAAGCTGGTTAATATCCACTATATCATAGAAGTTGAAAATAAAGGTGTGGATAAAAGGGAAACTGCTAGTATATTCAATTAATTACCTGTTTCTGAAAGCAAAGGAAGTACGGTATATCTGCAAAGTAGTTTCCATCAATTCATCATTGAAAGGCACAAATTTGGGCTTTCCTTGAGTAGTGCCAGAGCTGCGAATTTCAATAAAAGGCTGTCAGTCTTGGAAATCAAATAATAGCAAACAAACTAAGAGGTAGAAAGTACCTGAGAGAAATGGTTGTTATCGGTTTTCCGGTGAGAATTGGAGAAAAAGCACCATCAGCAACTCTTTGAATATAAGGCTCCAAGTCCTTGTGAGTGACGAGAGGAACACAAGCCTTGAAGCTTTCAGGGTCAGTTCTGCCATTGAGGCCCATATTCTGCAAATACTCGGCGCATCCATTTTCTTCCAAAATCATCTTTAAAGTCTCTCTTTGAACATTCTCAACATCTTTGGTCATTACTTCGAAATCTCCTATTAGCTTTTCAGCGTCCAGAATTTCCATCTTTTCCAACATCGTTGAAACTATGACCAAAAATAAGAGAAGGCGATGAAATGATCACTATCTAACTTCCCCTTGAAGAAACTGATTGGAAAGCATGAAAAAAAAAAGCAAATTACTATCAAGTTCTCAAAAAAAAAAAAAAAAACCACTAGTTTTTTCCTTTTTTATGCAGCCAAGTACTATCAAGATGGAGCCTGTATTTAACATTGGTAAGTGCAAATAAAAAGAAATTAATTCAGGTAAAAGAAAAAAGGCAAATCGCAAAAGCAAATGGGTTATGGAGGGCAAAGTTGTATAAACACTAAACCCCCCAAAAAAAAAAAGATTTTTCAATAAAACATAATTAGAATGGGGAATCTGTAGCTTGAAAATCTGTGAAAAAATTCCTTTTGTTTTAGTTCAAAGGCAGACAGAAGAAGAAAAAGAAGGCAGCCAATTACCTAAAGAAGCTCAATCTTTTAAGTGAAAGAGAGAATGAGAGAAGCTGATTTTGAGTACGAAATTTCGAAGGTATCCAATTTTTATAGGCAGAGAAAAGAGATAAAGTTTGGCCAAAGGCGTTACTATTTTTTGTCTTCTGTTTTACCTTTTTCCATATATTTCGACCTTTTTGGTTTTTGTTTTTATTTGTTTAACCGCTTCAAATTTGTGGGCACCAAACAAGATAGTTTATTATTAAGCAGAAGAAGCAGTGTTGTAGGACAGTTGGATAACCAATGAGTGGGTGGGTAGCTAGCTCTGAACCTTGATAAGGATAGTTAGGCTTTGGGACCCAAACCCCCCTTTTCCTACATGTTAATCATCTCCATCATTATTATTTACTGACTAAACAAAAAATGACTCATGTCATATAACATATAATGATTTATTATCTAATTTTCCTACAACGAATTGAATTAATTTATTAAAATAAATAAACAATGCACTATGTATTAATTAAAATAATATTTAATTTAATTTAATACTCAAAAGATTTTTAAAAATTGATGACACGTACTAAAAATTAAAAATAACATCATATATGTTAAAAATAAGAAATTAAAATATTATTATTTAAAATAATTTTATAGGATATTTATATAGATTTTTTATATTTTTATAAACTAAGGTACTGTTTGTTTATTTGAAAATAACTTGAGAAAAATAATTTGTTTATTTGGATGAATCATGTAAAATATTTTTTATTGTTTAGTAGATTTCTTAAAAATATTTTATAAAAGTTGTTTCAATGAAACAAACATATATTTGAGGTTTTCTTATTTTTTATTATTTAATTGAATTTATTTTTATGTATAATTTTATATTTTATATTGTTTTTGTATATATATTAAAAATGTTATGTTAAATTGATTCATTACAACATTATTTTTTAATTACATGATTACCAAGTGAGTATTTTTATTTTAAAATGTGACACCAATAAAATTAACAAAAAAATTAACGATGTCAACAATTGGACTTGATTTTCAAATTTGAAATGCAAAGGGACTAAATTCTTGAAAATAAAAGTACAAAGACTAAATTACAAATATGTGAAGTGTATATATACTTATGACATATTTTAACTTTTATACTACAACATATTTATTATTAATATATTTATAATTGTAATAAATATTATTATTAAAATATCGAATATTGAATATTTTCAATAATATGTGAATAATATTATTTAAAATTATTGTTTTAAAATTTATTATATGACTAAATATAAATAATTAAATATGTATGTTTAATAATATTGAAACATTTTATATTTTAATAATTTTAATATTTTTAAAAATAAAATAAAATTTATTATCAATATAATAATATTAAGCTTGATTTAAGTTAATTTTTATATAAAAATAAAATTATCTATAGCACTTTTCAAAAGGGTAAGTCATTTTATAAGGAAAATAGCTTATTTTATGTTGACTTGTAAGTCATTTTCTGTTAACTAAGCTATTTTTTGTGAAACAAACACAGGAAAATGCAGAAAATATTTTCCGTAAAACATTTTACATGTAAACAAATGAACCTTAATAAATTAATATATCTATTTATATTAAAATTTCATTTAAATAAGACATGTTTTATGATAATATTATTTATCTTTATGATCATTTCATATTTTATTTCTAAATTTTGAACATTAAACTACATTTTTGTTAAGGATAAATAAATAAATAAAGTATTTAAATAAATTTTCTATGGAAAAACACATTGTAGTGAAGCTTGTTTCCTTGTACTTGATGATATAAAATACTTTTAATGGGATATGTGATTTTTAACAACACAATAGTTAATGATTATCATTTTAGTAATCTAAATTCAAAAAATATAAATGTGATAAATTATCACTATATTATAATATTAATTATATAAATTACATTTTTAAAAATTAAATTTTTAAGACGTTTTTAATAAAATAAACAACATAATTATCATTTTGTTGGCTAAATTCAATATCTCGCATATGATAATTATCTAAATACTTATTAAAATTAAACTTAAAACATTATTAGAAATATAGATGATAACATGGAGTACATATTTATAAAAATTTGTTCTTTTGTTAATTTGAGCATAAATTAGGACCAATTTGTAAAATTTTGAAATTCTCATATCGACATCACGACTTTACCATCTCCACACCATGATGTTGCTAATTCAATGAGTCACGTCGCGACATCATGCACATCAACATTGTAACACCCCTTACCCGAGACCATTGCCGGAGTCGAGCACGAGGCATTACTAAACTTAACTTACTGATTCGGGACATAAATTTGAAACTGTCCATCTGCATCATGTTCAGTAAATTGACTATAACTCGAGTTACGAAACTCGAAATTTAGATCCGTAAATTTTCCATGACACTAGACTCATATATTTTCTTACTATAATTTTTCCAGAATTTTTGGTGTGGCCAATTAGTGCAGCTTATTAGTTAAAGTCTCCCCTGTTACACAGACCGACAGTTCTGACCCCTCTGTACTAAAAATCAATTATCTCATAATATACAATTCTTTTGCCTGCACCGTTTCTTTCATATAAAAATAGACTCAATAATATTTAATTCTATATCTCATTAACAACCTAATTCCATTTCTATTATTTTTGGTGATTTTTCAAAATCACGTCACTGCTGCTGTCTAACGGTTCCCCTGCATATAATTACATAATTTCTTTCTAATAACTACCAATAGGCATTACAAAACATCCAAAACATGCTCTTATTTAGCCATTTTAATAGCTAATCATTACCATGCATTTACAATCCAATTTGAAGCCATATCATAAGGTTATACACACAAGATAGCTAAGTCCCTATACATGCCAGAACTTAAAACGTCGAGTCACAAAATACCAATATAATCCTTTGATAGTGTGTAACGATCTCCGACGTCCTTTCGATTCCCCGAATTGGCTTGTAATACTATAAAAAAAATAAAATAAAAAATGGGCGTAAGCATAAAACTTAGTAAGTTTACATGTAAATAGATAACAACATTCTTAATGAATTTTCTTATGTTTTTTTTTTATCAAGATCACTTAAGCTTTTAACTCAATATACTTAAAACTTGTATACTTACCTTACCTTTTAACATGAATTTATCTTACCTTACCTTTTCAGCTTGAACTTGTCTTACCTTTACTTTGGAATACTCCTTGAATTTTCCCGTTGAACCACTTGGAATACTAAGGATACGCGGGTACCTTTCCTTATGAAACTTAACCATTGCAATGTCTTGACAAGGTCTTACATGGTATCATTGCCTTATGAACTCACCAATGCCATGCCTTGGCATGGTCTTACATGGGACCTTTGCCTTATAGTAACATATCAATGCCATGTCTTGACATGGTCTTACATGATTTCCTTAAACCCTAATGTCATGACATTTGTATCCTACACATTCCTAAGGTTCAACCGGAACTTTCTGAGATAACTTTCTGAGATAACTTTTCAGTCAATTCATACTTGAGTCTTTAAATAATAAATTTATAGAATAAATATGTAAATACTGGAATTTAACAATATTAAATGTAAAGTAATAGAATATTGCATTTATTTACTACAAACTTACCTCGAAACAAAATACGATCAACTATATCGATTTAATCCTCTATCTTTTTCTTTCCTCGATCTAACTCTGGATTTCGTTCTTCTTGATCTATAATAGCAAATTTAGCTTATTTAATACTCACATTCATCAAAACAGTCCTTAACTCTTAAATTTAACAAAATTACAATTTTACCCCCTAAACTTTTACATATTTACACATTTGCCCCAAAGCTCGAAAATTAAACTTTATCCCTTATTCTTATGTTTTATGATATGCTGATCATTTTTCCCTTTTATGTCAACATCAAATTCTCAAACTTGTACTTATGAACATTAGGTTTTTTTATCGATTAAGCCGTTTTACTCGTTTTCACTTAAAATCACTTAGCAAAAGTTGTTTAACATAATTTAAGACTTCATATTCTATCATAAAACATCAAAATAAACACATTTCACCTATGGGTATTTTTCCAAATATGAACCCTAGCATGAATTATTAATAGAATAAGCTAAATCGAGCTACTGGGCTTCAAAACGTAAAGAACATTAAAAACGGGGCTTGGAATCACTTACTATGGAGCTTGGAAGCTTGAAACAAACCCTAGCTATGGTGACCACTTGAAAATTCAGCCTAATGAAGAAGATGAGCATATTTTCCATCTTTTCCTTTTAATTCCTTTTATTACCAAATGACTAAATTACCCTTCATTAAAAACTTTGGTTCTTTCTACCCATATATGTCCATTTTTGTCCATGAAAATATAATGGTCTAATTACCATTTAAGGACTCCTACTTCAAACCCCCATTTCAATCAAGTACTCTATAAATTAGAACCCCTATTTAGCAACTTTTGCAAACAAGTCCTAATAGGCAATTTAAGCATGAAATTAATAAAATTTCTTATCAATACTCTAGCACATGTATTTAATCACTCGATAAATCATAATAATTAATCATAATAAACTTTTATAGCTTGGATTCATGGTTTCGCAACCACTATTACGTTTAGGCCCTATTTCGGGATGTTACAAACATTATGACGTTACTCTCTATCAGCTCACGTTGCAACATTGGAAGTTGATAATCATGACGAGGTCCCTATTTTTTTGGCTTACATCTCCTTTGATACCTAATTCAACCATTTGCAAATCAACCTAAATATAGCATACATAATTTTAGCAATTAAAAACATTCCATTCCATACCATACCATGCTAATACAATTACCTAAACATGTCACTCAAACATTTAACATGTTACATACAACAAGATGATCATCTAAACTCAAATGTATCTTTACTTATGTCATATGAAAAATCAAGGGCTTATATATTTTCATTTAGATGCAACAAAAAATATAAGTGAATCGCGTTTCTTCCTTTGCATATAAACATGCCAATTCTAATTTACTCATCAACTCATTATACCTAAACAATCTCACCTTTCAATCATTAACATAACAATTCACACAAATGCATTATTACTATCTTTAATAACATCAAACATAACTAAACATGCACTATATAAGTCCTTCCACAATTTAGCATCCAAAATCAAGCATTAACTTGTTTAAACAACAAACTAGCATGTATGACACAACCATTACCAAAATTACCTTCTTGGTACATACATTGTGTTCACAATTCAATTGACCATATACATGCCACAACAATTTAACCAAAATGAGCATAACTCTACTGATTTGATGGTAGTGTGAGTTTCTCTTCAATTTGACTCGTAAGTTCCGCAAGGTGACGATCTACAAGAGAACGAAACAACTAAAGTAAGTATGTAGAATTAATGCTTAATAAGTTCAATTGGAAAATATTATACTTACCTTATTCTTGTTTAAACATAAAGGCAACCCTTAGTTGGCATAATGTTTAGCTAGCTTAAAGCATTCAAACATCAATAAGGTGAGTTTATAACAATGTCCAAAATCATCCAATGCTACATATAACTTAATCATACCTAGTTATTCAACTCTCTTTTACTTAACAATATGATAAATTCGACTAACAAATTGTAAATCCATATTAAGCATGCATAGATTAAGACAAACACATTTCATTTAATAACAATTCAATTTGATTACCAGCAATCAATTTCACTTTCTTTTCAAGTTTCCAAGTTTATTTATATCGATTTATCCGACAAACCCTAGTAAAATTACACCACACCAAGTGTAACATCCTAAATTTTTGGGCCTATGCGTTTAATGGGTGAATATGTGGAATGAGTTAATTTAAGTGTTAGGGGCCCAAATTTTAAGTTTTAAGGAGCCCCAATCTTCTAATTTAAATTAGTTAAATTTGGCATTAGGGATTAGGGAAGTGGACGACACAAGGCTATTTTTTGGGGAATTTTATTATATTTATTCTATGTGGATAATAAGCGGATAAAGGCTATTATTTAGGGATTTAGTCTTTAAGGATAATAAGCGAGATAAAGACTATTTTGAGGAGATAATAGATTAAGATAAGGAAAAGGGATAGGAGCTATGATGTGTGGCGGTGTTGGTGAAAATCAATCTCTACTAAAGGGAGGAATCGGTTTTCTATATAAAGAGGGGTGTGCGAAATTTTGGAAGCCTTTCTTTTATTTTCTTTTCTCATCTTCTTCCTCTCAAAAGCGAAAACCACCATTTTCTTCACCCTTTCTTCCTCTCTAAAATTTCTGGTTGGTAGAATCTTTTAACCTCTATTGTTATTTTCTTCTAATCCCTAAAAGTCGAAATCACATCTCTATTATTCTACTCTTCTCCTTAATATTCATTGGCCAAATATCTCTTAGCCATCTCTTCAATTCTTAAATCTTCTAAAAACCGAAATTCTTAGATCTCACCTCCTGAAGTTGCCGAATTTTCTTGATAAAAAGTTTGCTTGTGCCGAATCTAAAGAAAACAATACGTATGTGTCGATTTTGAATTTCCAATATTTCTCCGGCTTTTCAAAGTCCCTAGCGGACTATTTAGTGACTAATCAAGGGTTTTTCTTATTTTCGGTATTTCGGGATCTGAAGAGGAGTCCAACGCTTAGATCTCTAAGTCAAAGATCAGTAACACTTAAGTCGTGTTATTTTCGGGATTTCAAGGAGAGACCCTATTTTCACATATTTTCGACTTTTTGAGCAAAGTTGTAGATCGGGATAATAAGGATATCGACTAAGAATATTGGATTTCGCGATATCAGGTGTGTAACTTTTCACACCATCTAGATCTATTTGTTAAATACATGATTATAAGACTTGTATGTTCTGATAAATGTCGAAATCCCAACATAACGTTTGAAACCCAAAGAGGGTAAAGCAAATCACCAGGTTAGTGATCCCTGTCATTCTAAGTGAATGTTCTGATTAAATGATATGTGTATGCCGATTTTCTGTGATTGCATGGGTTGGGTTTGATGAAAGGAGGAAGTTATATGTTGTAGCGATTTTTACCGTGATCTGTTGTAGCGGTTCTTACCGTGATCATTGTAGCGATTCTTTATGGTGATCTGTTCTAGCGGCTTTTGCCGTGATCATTGTAGTATACTGCCATGATCGATGATGAGCGACGATCGCCATCAAGGCGTGTAGCGGTGTGGGTTGATTGTAGAAATCCCCAATGGTGTGAATGGTGATGCGGGCGTGTAGCGGATGGAAACCTAGGATTTGGGTTGGGCTTGCATATTATTTTTATTATGTATATTAATTCGATTATTTTAGTTTTATGGGGCTAAGGCCCAAATCTAATGGTGCATGAGGGTTGCACACTGAGTCTCGCTACTCAACCAATTAATTAACATTTCAGGTAGCATTTAGTGCATCGGACCGGGCTGGAGAGGAACGCAAGGTGGCCATGCGAAAGAACATTTGGATTCAGCAAAAAGACTCTAGTTTATTATTATTATATATATATTTAATGAGTTTTAAATCTCGTTGTAATAAGGTCATGGGCCACTAGTTTATATTTTGTTTTATTATGGGCTTTTAGTATCTTTAGTTATTTAAATTTTTATTTTAATTGAACTAAGGCATGTATTTAAATTTGAGTTTTTAATTCATAAAGGTATATTTTATTTAAACTATTAACTATTAATTTTTCCCGAATAAAGGGTTAAACATAAGAAAAATATTTTCTAAAAATACGACATGTTTTACAAAATTTTCTTAGTGACATAGCAGATCTGGTGGTAGCGTTTGGGCCGGGTTTGGGGTGTTACACCAAGTTACTTGTTCGAGCTGAATATATATATCAAGTTACCCTTCCGGGCTAAACCTATTTCACAATACATCAGGTTGCTCATCCGAGATAAACTTGTGTCACACATAATACTTGAGAATCCGCAACAAATGCATGATCCCGATAAGGCCTTTCATAATCCCCGTACAAGTGCGCACAAGGCTTTATTGACATGCCAAATGTATCCTAACATTTTATTAAGTTCACATTAGGGGGCTTAATTTCTCATATTACAATATCCACACTGTAATTATTCATGTATTCTTATTATACCTTGTATTTGAATAAATAACTTTAAAAGTTATTTTTATAAATAAGTAATGATAAAAACACTATAATATTTTTTATGAATAAGTATATTATTTTTATAATATACAATATGGACACATAAATAAATTATTTTCAAACTTATTAACTATAACTTTTATAAATAAATATATTATAACAATTTTACAACATATAATTTTTTTATAATAAACTTTTTGGCCTTAACTTTGGGAATTTTTAGAATTTAAATAATGATTTTTAATATAACTTTATAAAATACACAAAGCTATTTTTATAATAGAATTTTTCAGGAATTAAAATATAAGAAAATTTTTACCATAACCATCCCAAACAACGATACATGTTCATATTTATAATATAATTTTTATAAAAATAATTTTTAAAATTGGATTTTGATGTAATTTCCTGTGAAATTACTCCAATTCTCACTCACTCCCTAAGAATTAGAAAGTATAATTGGAGTCCTCCAATTATACCAAATTCAGTAAGACCCACCAATTACAATACGTGTTAATTTTATGTAATTACAAATAATCATACCCAAAACTAATAACTAAGTGGGTTTACGAACACCCCTAAATCTATGTTGAATTACGTTCTTGTTTATGTTCAAATTATTGAATAATGACATGTAAAACACATATCGCAAGAGATAAAAGCCTGACAATAATATCCAACATTTGCCCTCAAAAGATTTCATTTATAAAAATAAACAATGAGTTTTTTTTTTATTTGAAAGATGTATGTTTTATTTATTTTTATATAAAAATGTTTTAATCTATATACTTTTATAATGTATTTGATTGATTTAGTTTTACAATTCTCAATTCAATTGTAAAAGTTTCAAAAGTTCATTCTTTTTATAAAATAGGAGTGCAAATGAGACACTGGTGCTCACAAGCTATTTGAATTTGGCTCGTAAAATTTTAAACTCAATTTGGTAATTATTGAGCCGAGCTCAAGCTTAAGCAGCTCGAACTATCGGTCAAGTCAAATTTGAGCTTAGTAATAATTTACTCGAATAGCTCACGAGCCTTATCGATCTTTTCATATATTTTTTGCTAATTACATTATTACCCTTAATAAATTGTAAATCATTGGTTTAATTATCAAGCCGAGCTTGAGATTAAAAATAAAAATTGCTAAACAAGCTTAGTCGAGCTCGAGTAGCATGATTATACCTTGAGCTGAGCTATAGCATAAAAATAAATGTTTGATCGAGGTTGAGTAGAATATCGAGCTCTAAATTTTGAGTAGAACTTGATAATATTTGAGCTTCACTCAACTCACTTACACTCTTATTATAAAATAATAAATATTATTTTGAGAAGAATTATGTCTTTTTATATTTTAATAAATCTAACAGAAATAGATTTACATGATAAAAATCATAAAATTTAAAATGAAAACATCATAGTCATCATTATCTCAATTTTACCCTTTTATTCAAAATCATATTTAATTTTATATTAATTTTTCATAAATTATATATATATTCCATTCATGAGTTGTAGTAATCTAAATGTTATGATTTTCAGTAAAGGTGATACCGCCAAACAACAAAAGCAAATATAATATATATAAATATATAAACACGTGTTACGTCTTGTTCTGCATGGATTATGGAGCAAAGTCTACAGCCGACCGTGAGTAAGATAATGAAGACAAAGCTTACTGATATGAGGCAATATTTTAAAGTTTGATATGAAAAAGATGGTTAGATCTTTATCTTGAAATGGAAATGACACGTTTTCAAACATGTGTTCAATTCTATTGTAATTGCATCTATATGAAAATTATTTTTATATCTCATTGCATGCAATAAATTAAACTTATTCTCTCTATGTTTAATTATGAACGGTTATATTTATATTCGAATATATATATATATATATAAAGTCGGAACATGTAGATTTCTTAGCTTTATCATGCAGTTAGGCAGCCAGTAATAAAGTTCACATTTTCTTCAGTGTCTAGTGGCTGGTATATCAATCATCGATCGGCTTACCAACGTCTGACTCCCATCCTTCACCACGTAATGTTTTCCGCTCATTTCCTTAACTGCAATAATTTTTGGCCGAGGAAAAAATTTAGTGCTCGAAATTAAATTATAATTTATATAAAAGAAAAATATAATTTTATTATTTTAATAGATTATATATATTTATAATTTTTAAATAATTAAATTAATTTTTTATATTTTAAGGAGATTAAAGCATAATTTTATTTTTATTAATTTAAAATTTTAAAAATTTAAAAATAACCATATAGAAAAATAAATTATTTTAGGGGAGCCAAGATCCCTGCCAATTCCCCTAGTTTCACCACTCGCCAGCAATTCATGTTGCTTCACAAAAGTGAATGTTATGGGGCTAAAAGCAATATGGAGTCAAATAATTCGTGCTTATTTTTTGGGGGTTGGCTAAAAAACACCCCAACATATTAAATAAACACCCTAATAAATAACACACCTTTACTATAATTAATAATTAGTTATTAATTAATGTTCTTTTACTTTATTGATTGGTTAGTAATTAACATCTTTCTACTGTAATGATTAAGAATTAATTATCACCTCTCTACTCACTTTTTATCTCATTTAATTGTTAAACATATTTTTATTATTGTATTATTATTAAATATTATAATTACTACTATTATTATTATTAAAGATATAAGTATTATTATTCAACATATTTTATTTTATTATAGGATTATTATTAAACATATATATGAATACATAAATACAAAAATATAAGCAAAATGCTAAAATATAATAAATTAATATTATTCAACAATAATCCTCTATAGTTATAACAGGTGTTTTGAGATTACAAGGTTTCAGTTGTCTATAAAATTCCAGACGTGACATATACATGGTTTGCCATCCAACTGTAGACGTGGCTCTATGGCGGATCCAATAAGCCGAAATGGTAGGCATTGGGTAATCTCCTTCTAATTGTACCATCACATTATGATTATCATATACATGTGCAATTGTAATAGCATGATAGTATTGAAAATGTTCCGGACCTCTCCAAAGAGGAAAGAAAGTTAGTCACCTCACTTGGTTAAATAATTGAGGATCACCCCAAACCTGTTGGCAATCAGGACACCTGTCATAGGCATAACCATCCAGTGTTTTGCTGGTGCAGGCGATTGTGAGAAATACAGTGAATTACGTAATTCATCGATTCCATCAGTGAAAACTCTAGCATAGACATTATATGAACTCAATAACTCGTCTAGCAGTTGATGTCGAACATAGAGCCACTGATCTTCGCCATAACCAAGACTAGGGGTGAGCGTTCGATCGAATCGAATAGAATCGAATGAAAAAATTTCGAGTTAATCGAGTTGACGAATCATATTTTATCATCGTAATTTGAATTGAAATTTTCTCAAATCTAGTCGAGTGAGATGGAATTCGAATCGAATCGAATGGAATATATTTGTTCGAGTTAAATTTTAAAAAATAATTGTGGGTCCTTGTAACCACTGTCACCCATCGTAATAAAATTTGTCCACCTTAATCAAATTTTTTATTAATTTTCATCAGCATAATTAATAATTCAATTTTAATATAAATATTCAATATGAATAAACAATTCAATAATATAAATAATATAAAATGTGAAATTTAATTTAATAATATAAATAGTAGATATAAATAAAATTATTACTATTTATGTTTAGTACTTTTTTGGATAATTTTAATTTTTTATTTGAGAGTAAAAGGTGAAAAGTTAAAGTTTAGGAGAAAAATAAAAATTTTGGGGAATAAAAGTTTGAGGAAAGTAAATATGGGAGTAAAATTTTGGAGGGAAAATATAAAAAAATTGGGGGGGATGGGTTTGGGGTAGATGGGAGGTGGGATGGGAAGGGAGTAAAAGTTTTAGGGGAAAAGTGGAAGGGAGTAAAAATTTGGGGGGGAAATAAAAAGTTTTGAGGATTTTTTAGAGTAAAATTTTGAGAAAAATTAAATGAGAGAGTAAAATTTTGGTGGGAAATGGATTTTGGGTAGATTGGAGGGTTGGGATGGGAGGGAAATAAAAGTTTTTGGGGGAAAGTGGGAAGAAGTAAAAATTTTAAGGGAAAAGTAAAAAGGTTTGAAAGTTTGGGTAAAAATGTAAAATATTATATTTTGATATTCGAATTATTCGAAATATTTGAGTTATTCGAATTCGAAAACTCAACTCGATTCGAACTCGAAATTCAAAAAAATTTGAGTTGATTGGAATAACTCAATTAACTCGAATAATTCGATTCGTTTAACTCGAAATTCAAATTTTTTTGATTTTTTGAGTCGAATCGAGTTTTGCTCACCCCTAACCAAGACAAATAGATATTGCTCGGAATCCGCAATTTCCATCACCCCTGACATCTTGTACATGTGTGATGTAAGGGTGGAACATATCTGGAATTTCTTTCATTAGTGGATGAATGTCACATGATTCAGGCATCTGGTTTAAGTCTATGAAGTCTGAAACTTGCTCTAATGGCTCCTGGTTTAAGTTTGGAATTTCGGTTACGTATGAACTATGTCTTGCTGGTACTTTGTTTAACTCTACCAGATCCAACCCAACAGATTTTGACGTGGTTGAATGGCTACGTCTTCTGGGAGCTTGACTTATAGAATCGACTCATTTTTGTTTTTGTTTCTTCAAGGTTGGTCGTCCACGCGTATTTTTTTGAATTGTAGGTTCTTTAATGAGTGTTTTACTCGGCTGGAATATATCTCTTAACTTTCTTAACAGACTTTTTTCCGGCTTTTGACTACTTAGTGAAGTTTTGTTTGAACATTTCTAACTCACCGTCACAAAAATATCCTCATTTTCCACAGAAGTTGACGGTGATAAGTCAAGCTTCCTCCAGAATACATCTATTGAATCCAACGAAATACACTCACCTGCATTGAAATGCCATTAGTTTATAAAAATTCAATATATAAATAAAATTTAGAAAATAATTGTTAAATATACCACCTGAATTCAAGTAGACTGATAGCATGCAAGCGCATGGTAACCCACAACTATGACGTAGTTTACAACCACAGTTTGAAAAGTCAAGTTGATGTTTACTCGACCGCTGAAGTTCCCCTTCTAGGATATCTAGAGCTTCAAGTGCCATAAAACCCCGCAATAATCTGAAACACGGTAAGTTGTGTCTGTGTTTGAGGACAGTCTACTCTTTTCAAAACTTTCATATATCGATGTAAGTTGAGACTTCACAATCTGATCGATACAACCAACAAATTTATCTAGAGAATAATTTTTTGCACAAAGGTATTTCTTTAGCTTTGCATGCTGGCTCTCAACTCTATTCGTAGTTCGTTCTCCAAAGTTGAGATGCCGATCAATCCAGATCGACACAAACATTTCCTTATATTTGCTTAACCACACTTGATCTAGATATTTTAAAGCACCTGAATTTATATAAATGTTAGTTATGTATAAAAAGTCTTCTAAAACTATAAACAATTATTTATAGAATAACGAGGCTTGTACCTGGATATTCGCTCAACATTGATTGGAGTTTTATGTAGTTTTCGGTGTACAATATCCACGTTGGAGATTCAACGAGTACAGTCCACATAGCACGAAATGAGTCCCACTCATGTTGCGATTTGATAGACTGCCTACAATGCTTTTTAATATTTTCAGTAATGTGCCATCTGCATAGTAACCGAGTGGCATGGGGAAAACTTGTTGGCATGCATTCATTAGAGCCAACTCTCTGTCTGCCACAATAACTGATCATTGTTTTGTAGAGTTTTAAAATTTATAAAGAGAATGATCGAACCTGGAAACTAACTCTGACAACGATTAAAGGCAAGTGTACCTATCGAACAGTAGTATAGCTTAGGCAAGACCGGATTGTCGAACCCAAAGGAACTAAAAGTACTAATACTAACTTTCTTTTTATTATTTAGCCTAAAATAAGTGAAGTTGCTTTAATCTAAATTAACGACTACTAAACTAAAGATGCAAAGACAAAAAGAACGAATTGGGAAATAACTTGAAGAGAAACTCAGTTGATCACGACGATACCCTCAGGAAGAATCCACCTAGACTTCACTTGTTATTTAACACTGAACCATACTATTTATTCACTTAGTTTGATCCGTAAGACTCCCTAACTTATATTAAACCCTCTCTCGAGGCGAATAACGTCTAACCCTAGGTTAATTAAGGGAAATCTCTTTCTCGAATAATAACCCCCTAGAATAGCAGTAAATCGATCTATGGACTCCCATATTAGGTTTCACCCTAATCCGACAAAATCTCGTCACCCTATCTCTAGGTGTGCGATCAACTCCGCTTAATTATGCTAAATCTACTCTTAAGCAGGGTCTATTCCTCCTCCACCTAAGCACATCAAATTTGGATTAAGCACACATAATTAATAACAAACTAAGTATTTATCATATAATTCAGAAAATAATAACAAGATTCATCTAGGTTTCATCCCCTTCAGGTATCTGAAGGGTTTAGTTCATAATGAATAAAGAAAACATCTCAAGAGAAAAGATAAAACAAAACATAAGAAATCCCTAAAACTCCCAAAAGGAATTGAAGGAGAAGTCCGCCATCTTGAGTAGAATTCTGGCTCCTTGAGATGGATCAACTGGCTATCTTCGAGTAATTCCTACAAATCTGATCTTTTGGCTCGGCTCATTGGCCTAGCTAACTGCCCCCTTTTCAGGTTACACTTAGGGTGTTTATATAGACTTTTGGAACGCTTTACTTGGCCTCTAAGTGTCCCAATTCAAGTATACTTCCTACTCGGTGTTTGAATAGGCTTTGGAATGTGTTTCTTTGCCTCAAAGTATCCAAATCTGAGTACAATTCCTCTTTTCCATGACAGGGGCACGGCCATGGTACACACCCGTGTAAATCGTTTTCAGGCCGTGTCTTGATTCTTTCGATTGAGGCACAGCCGTGTCTTAGTTAATTAACGAGGCACGACCATGTGGCTTGAAGTCCAGGCCATGTCAATTTTTTCTTGGGCCCAAATTGGCCTGTTTTAAGCCCGTTTCTCGTTCTTTTCGTCCTCTGGTGTTTTCCTAAGTATAAACATGAAAAGAAAGGATTAAAAGCACCTTTTTACATAAATCAAGGGCTAAATCATCCAAAAGCATACTAAATGTGGGCCTAAAATATGTTAGTTTTATGGTTTATCAATAACACGTGGATACATGCACTCTTCTAGTGTCAACTTTAGACATGTTAATGCCCAATTATAGTTCTCCTCCTTTTCGTTAATGATAAAGGCAAAAGCTATACTAAATGTCTTGTTGGTTGAAGTCACGCCAATAATCTGAACAAAAGGCAGATCATATTTGTTCGTTTTGTACGTTGCGTCTATAATCAAAACGTGCGAAATGCACACCATATATCCAATGATCGTGGACGAATGAAGAATAGATTTTCCAATTCATTTGAAATATTATTTATTGAAAACTCAGTAAAAAATTATTTATCATTTAAAAGCAACATAAGAACCTGTATCAAAGTCTTTTACCGACATTTTAGGACGAGTGAAGCTTTTGCCGTGCATTGTATATGATTTTTAGTGTAGAAACGTTATTCTCGACCTGCTCCTTCAGTGTCGATAATATGTCACGTGGTGTAACATTCTTACTCGTCAAATCAACCAAGAATTTTTTTTTTTCTTTCAACCGCCTTGCATAAGCATGTCCCTCCATAACTTGTGCAGGTGGACGGTTATGTTAATCACATATCACCCTCAACGTCCACCCATCATATTATTTTAAATACAAACCTACCAATAAGAATTTACAGTTGGTCTTTTTGGTGCCAGACTTTTTACTTGATTCTTTAAAATTGTATTCACCGCCACGGTCACAAATAAGTGTGACGTAAGACACCACACCATTTTCCTTTGCTTTTGATCTTCTCGTGACGATGATATAACCAAGAGAGAATGCTGTGTTTGGCACCCATTGCATCAGCTCTTCATGAGACTCGAACATAATTTTGTTAACAAATATTAAATGTTATGAAGATAAAAAAATATTAACATCATGATAAATATTATACCCGATCGATAAAAAATGGTGATGTCTCCATAGAGATCTCATTGCCTTCATTTAAGTTACTTAGTAAAAATTTGACATCTTTTGTTGAACACTACAAATTATGACGAAAAAATCAATAGTTATAAAAATTAAAAATAGATTTTAATTTATACAAGAATTAATAATAAAAAATAAAAAATAGATTTTTATAAAAAACAGTTTAGAACAAATGTATAAAAATAAAATTACAAATAATAGAGTGAAGTGAGGAGGACTTACTTAATTTTGTTAATAATAATATGAGTTTACGTTAGGGTGTTGTTAATGTTCACCAAAATAAACATATATATATATATATATATATATACTCGCTTATTTATTGTGTTAATTACAACAAAATTAATTTTTCCGCTTTTTAAGATGTTGACTCTACTTTTTGAACTAAACTGATTACACTAATTAATTTAAGATATTAAAATGAAGATATTTGGAAAATGTACTAATTAATTTCTTTGGACCACATTAATTTAAGATCTTGACTCTAATTATTGTATTAAAAAAAAGACTAATTGGAAAAGACACTCATCCAATAAAATAATAAATGTTGTAACCAATTACACGAAAAAGGAGAATTAATGTGTTTTTTTAATATGTTGGGTAGGGGTGAGTATTCGATCGAATCGAGTAAAAAAATTTCGAGTTAGTCGAGTTGACGAATCCTATTTTTGCAACCGAACTCAATTTGAATTTTTTTTTAATCGAATTGAATCGAGTCAAAAAATTTCAAGTCAAGTTAACGAATCTTATTATTTATACTTAATGTTGCATTTACATGAACTAATTATTTAACTAGTAAATGAAGTATAAAATTATTTAACTACATAAATAATATAATAGTTTTGTCTTTTAACTTAATGAGTAAACATTTATCAAAACAACGTAGTTTTGACTTTTAACTTAATACTTTGACTTTTAACTTTAGAAAAGGTAAACATTTATCAAAATGATATAGTTTTGCATTTTCTTATTCGAATAACCCGAATTGTGTAATTTACATTCGAGTTAAACCGAAAAACTTAATTTTTTATTCGAGTTGATCCAAAAAACTTGATTAACTCAAATAACTCGAACTATTTAATTCAAATTTTGAAAATTTTATCGAATTTTTAAATCGAATCAAATTTTGCTCACCCCTAATGTTGAGGGTATTTTTTTAGCGGTACCTTTTTTTTTTCTATATCTTAATTTCAAACCAAATAAATAAAAGGTTCTCTCTATTATTTTTTTGTCGGCTACATTGTAAACTCCCTTTCAAGATCAAGGAGAGGGAAAAAAACAAAATCTTTGTATTAAATTCAAACCCTTAAATCTTTGTCGTTAACTAAAAATCTAAAATAATCAAATAAGCCCTTCAATTGATGGTTTTCGTTATTAACCACGTTAACCGTTAAATAAATTGACACGTCAATTAGATAGTGACACATAACAATTTTGGTTTAATATAATATTTTTCCATAAAATAATTAAAATATTATAAAAATTATTAAAATTTCAAATAAAAAATAAAAACAAAAAGATAAGAAAAATTATTAAATATTATAAATAATATGAAAATTAATATAAACTAATAAAATTATAATGAATCTAATAAATTATAATAAATTTTATAAAATTAATAAAACTTATTTAAAATTTTATAAATACATATGAAATTTCTTTAAAATCATAAAAAGTATTAAAAGTATTAGAAGTGTTAAAATTGATATAAACTTATAAACATCATAAAAAATTGAATTTGACTGATTAGACTAAAATCAACAAGAGTATCTATTCGGAGAAAGCCATTAGACCAATTGATTTGGGAACCAAATGGTTGAATCAGTTTTTTTATTTTTAATGTTTCATTTAATTGAACTGGACAAATCAATCAAACTGGCAAACTAGCGGCCTAATTAGTTCGACCACCGGTTCAATTCTAAAAATATTTATTAGAATATTTTATACATATGCTAATAGTTGGTTAATAAAATTTTGGTTTGATAAAAATATTAAAAATTTGAAAAACTTGTTTAATTGACCGGTTCTCAGGTTAATTGATCTAATGGCTTTCTCTGAACCGATACCCTTGTCAATTTCGAGCTAACTGGTTCAAGTCAAATTTTTATGATTTTTTTTTTTTTATAAGTTTTTATCAATTTTATATTTTAATATTTTTTTAAAATTTAAATTTTTATATAAGTTTTATTAATTTATATTTTTATCATTAAGTGGAATTTATTAATTTTTTGTATTTTTATAATATTTATAAGTTTTTATAGTTTCAGTAAGTTTATATAAGTTTTAATATTTTTATTATGTTTTTTCTAATTTTAAATCATTTTATGAGAAAAATATTAGATTAAATCGAAGTTGTCACATGTTACCATCCGATTGATCCGTTAATTTATTTTAATAATCAAAATGGTTAATGATGAAATCCATCAATTGAAGGGATTAATTCATTATTTTAATTAACAATAGAAACTTAATTAGGTACAATTCTAATACACATATTTAATTCATTTTTTTACATAAAAGCCTAAAAGAAAATTCCAGCACTACTGCACTAGCCTAGCTGATTTACTCAATTTGGACTTTTTTTAATGAAAATTAACTATTTCTATTTAATTTATAAATTCTTTTAAAAATAAAAATAAGAAAATAAATTTTTAATGTTCAATTCTTAATTAAAATTTTTTCAACAAATATAATACTGATAACCATGTGTTATTGAAATAAAAAAAAAAAATCTTCTTCCTTTATTTCAATAACACGTTAAAATTTTTCAACAAATATAATACTGGATAACCATGTTTTGGTTATAAGAAATAGTGTTATTGAAATAACCAAAACAAAAACAAAGATCCGGTGGGTAACCAAATCGTCAATCTTCTTCCTTTTCCACCTTCGTCTCTTCATCAGTGCTTGTAACAAGAGTGGATTTACCTCAATTCTGATAAGTATGTTCCTTCTCCTCCCCTCCTTATTTTCTGAGTTTAACGCATCTAACCTCACATTTTCATCAAATACTCAAAACATTTGAGATAGTAAAATAAAATTTTCATATTTCAACATCATATCAAATTTAGAACAAACAATTATTTGTGACACATTTATTATTATCCAATACAAATTTACTCATCCTTTAAAAATATAATTTTACATATTCGATTGGTGATTATTAATATATAATAAAAACATAAAAAATAATTTACCTGCCAATGATTAGACCTTTACAAATTTTGATTCTTTCATTAAAAATCAATATTCAAGAACAATAAAATAGACATAAATTACACTTGTGTTCTACTAAAAATAAAATAACCCAAGAAATTTTTTTTTAAAATTGCTCCAATATTATTATTAAAAGATTGATTGGGTAGGACCAGTTCTTGTTAGTCCAATGTGAAATAACAAGTAGGTTTTCAGCCGAAAAAGTAATGCAATAAACAAATAAGAAAACAACAATGGCTACTCGCGTGGATGGGCCTGGCCTGGCCTTCACCAGTAATATCACACAACATGCCCGACTCACCTTAAAACTTATTATCTTTGCTAAAGTAATAGCACTTTTTTTTTTTTTTTTTCCTCACGTGTTAAACGTTTTGCCTTTCTCTTTGCTTGATTTGCTAATGCTCGAAAACATAACTGCCTGCCGCACTTGGAGGCTCTTGTCCTATAGCAGTGTAACCGACCAAAATGGCTGCTGAACATTAGCCATTCATAAAAATAACATTTTCCAAAGGCTTAAACTATACGTCTACTACTTATCCAATCGTAGATAAGGATCAATAAAATTTAATTCGATTTAAAAAAATAAAAATAAAAATCAAATTTCAAGTTAAAGGAATTGAGTTATTCGAGTTAACTCTAATTTTTTTTAAATTTAAATTCAAATCGAGTTAATTTTTCGAATTCGAATAAATCAAATATCAACCTATAATATTTTACATTTTTATCCTATACTCTCAAACTTTTTTACTTTTTTTTAAATTTTATTCCTTCTCACTTTTCTCCTAAAATTTGTACTTCTCTCCCATCCTAATCCCCGTCTACCTAAAATCCATTTCTCACCAATTTTTTTTTTATATTTTCCCTCTAAAATTTTACTCTCCTATTTACTTTTTCTCAAAATTTTACTCTCAAAACTCTTAAAACTTTTTATTTTTCCCCAAAATTTTACTTCCTCCCACTTTCCCCCTAAACATTTTACTCTCCTCCCATCCCACCCCCCATCTACCCCAAACCCATCCCTCCCCCCATATTTCCCCTCTAAAATTTTACTCCTTCCTATATTACTTTCCCTCAAACTTTTACTCCCCAAAATTTTTATTTTCTTCCTAAACTTTTACTTCTCACCATTTACTCCCAAATAAAAATTAAAATTATCCAAAAAAACCCTAAACATAAATAGTAATAATTTTTATATCTACTATTTATATTATTAAATTAAATTTCACATTTTATATTATTTATATTATCTAATTGTTTAATCATATTGAATATTTGTATTAAAATTAAATTATTAATGATGCCATAAAATATTCGTGTTAAAATTTTATATTGGTATCAATTTCACATTTTATCTTTAAAATAATTTTATTAAAAAATCACATTTTATATTTAATACAAAATACATAGTGACAAGAATCAAGATAATTGAAACAACTAAGCAAGCAAATAAACAAACTCAGATATAAAATATTAATAAATAAATTATGAGATGATGAAAGTTAATAAAAAAATTAATTACGGTGGACAAATTTTATTATGGTGGGTAATAGTGATTATAAGGACCCAAAATTATTTTTAAAAATTTAACTCGAACAAATATATTCGATTCGAATTCCATCTCACTCAACTCGATTCGAGAAAATTTCAAATCAAATTAGGATGATAAAATATAATTCGTCAATTCAATTAACTCAAAATTTTTTTAATCGATTCAATTAAACGTTCACCCCTAATCGTGAATCTATACTCTCTCCACGTATTTGTTTTTCCTACATTTCAACATTGGGAAAAGCTGTCAAACCAAGAGCAGCCCAAATTTGTTGGTGCATGAATGCTACATGCCACATGCATACAGCTATACTAATTGAATTCTTAGCAGTTACAGTGATAGGATTTATTTTCCATGCAAAAACTGCTGCATATTTAAAGGAATGAGGGTAAATAACATTAATGTTAATTTTATATATTACTATTAATATTTTAATAATACAACAACCATATTTTATTTATATTTTATTCACTTAGATCATGCATGTCAAATTTTAAGTAATTTTAAAATAGGTATAATGACTTGTTTGGTCTTCTAACTTTACAAAAAAAATAATTATTTTAGCCTTCCATTTAATTTTTCGTCTCTTTTAACCATTGAATTTGCGTTGATTGTCAAATCACTAAAAAATGGATAAAAAATTAACATCTATTAAATTTACTGATGTAGCATACACGTAAATTGCAACGTGGATACCACATCAACAATTATTTAAATTTTCAAAGTTAACATACATATGAAACTAGCAATTAACTTTAATGGTTAAAGGGCTTAATTGATTGTTCAAAGGCTCAAGTGAGTGAAAAAAAAAAAAGTAGGGCTTTTAAGGCCCTTTAGCCTTAATATTTTTTTACAAGTCAATGTTATTGTACAAATTGTTTCATCCACACTGTTTTTTTGTGTATGTGCGTATATATTCTATTATTTAAGTGCGTGACTAAGTTGGCTTATTAATATTGTCGATAACTGAGTTGTATCATAAGTTAACTTAATATTAACTCAAGAAAATGACAATATCATGATAAACCCTTGAAGTGTATTTGATATTCTTAATTTGATATATTTAATTACCTATTTTAATTTCCTTTAACTCACGATCTAAATTAATTTTTATTTTAATTGCATACAAATTACACATGTGCTATTATTAATTTCAAATATTATGTTTCATTACTTATTATATGTTATTTTTAAGCACGTAATTAAATTCTAGATACATCATTTCCACACATATACCGTAATTTGCATGATGCATACATGACAGTAAACGAGAAGCAAAGTTGACAATATATTTTATTAATTACTAATAATTTAAATGATTTGGTTAGCAAGTTCATTTACAATTTAGTATCATACTCCATTCAATAAATATTTTATTTCTAAAATTATTATTATTAATCCCTCTTAAAAGTATTATAATAAACTACGTATTTAAAATGGTTAATGCAAGTATTAATTTATAAATCGATTATTAATTATGTCATTGGCTCAATAATAAATTTATGTGGGTTTGAAGTGTTGAAAAACTGATTAAGAATTTATTGATGGATGGAAAAAATTAATAGTACATTCAGTAAGAAACTATCAGTCTATCTATAATTACAAACTCATTAGTTTTATAGATTACCTGCTAACTGACTAACAAACTAACTATACTAACTGAGTCTAACTACCCAGCTAACTGTCTACTTTCTTCCCAACACTTCCCCTCAAGTTGAGAGGTGATACAAATCTTTAACCCCCAACTTGGACACCAAATATTCATGCTGCTCATCAAATCTGCAAGTTGTTCAGTTGTCCCAATATGCTGCATTTGAATCAAACCTTCTCCAAATTTTATCTCATACAAAATGACAATCAATTTCTATATGTTTAGTGCATTCATAAAACATAGGGTTTGCTGCAATCTGTAGTGCTACCCGGCTATCTGAAAAAAGTAAAGACTTGTCAAGATGACTAAGATAGACCTCTTTCAACAAGCCATCCAACCAAATAACCTTTGCTACTACTGCTGCCATGCTTCTATATTCAGCCTCTGCTGATGATCGAGAAATAGTAGTTTTTTTTTTCTATAAAACGAGAGAATCTCCAAGTTTAACACAAAAACCAGTGACGGATTGTCTGGACATGGGATATGAAGCCCAATCGGAATCACAAAGTGCAATAAGCTGTGGTTTACTAGATGCAGCCAATAGGATACCTTGACCAGGATTTTTTTTTATATATCGAACCACCCAAAAAGTAGCATCAAAATAAAATTTTTTTTGGTTTGTGCATGAACTGGCTTAAGTGTTGAACTGCAAACGATATGTTTGGTCGTGTATTGGTCAATTATAGCAACCTTCCCAGAAGTCGTTGATATACTGCAACATCAGTAATCAATTCATCGCCATCAGCCTTCATTTGTATAGATTCATCATACTCAATCGAAATAAGTTTATGATTTTGTTCAAGAGGCGCACTTGCTAGTTTTGCTTCTCCTAACCCAACATCAGCTATCAACTCCAATGCATGTTTCCTTTGATTCAACACAATTCATTCACTTGATCTCATAACCTCTATTCCAATAAAATATTTCAATGCACCCAAGTCATTCATCTTAAAATTTTAGTGCAAGACCTGTAACATCCTGAAATTCGGGATTTTATTGTTTTGCATTATACCATGCGATAGGTAAGTTAAGAGTGTTAATTGTGTATGTTTAGGGGTCCTAAGAAAGGTTGGGGTTGAGTTGGGCCTTAGTAAAATTTTTGTGTTTATGCACTAAAATGGGAGAAGGTAAGTGGCGTCAATACTTAAAAGAATAAGTGTGTATTTTGCTAGCACAAGTGGAGCTAGAAATGGTTTCAATCTATTTTTTTATGATTTTATGAGAAATGAAGGGGGCTTGAGGGGTGGAGTTCGAATCCTACCTATTGCAAATTTTTTGGATTAATTTTTGTGCTTCTTTTCCAAAGTGTAGGCCAAGACTCTAAAGAAGGTAAGGAAGACTTTCTAATGATGGAAAGAACACTAAGGAGAAGAGTAAGGAGTAGATCAAGGGAAAAAGAAGGAAAGAAGTAAAAGAATTGTGGTAAAAGGGGGATTTGTTGGCCGAATTTTTGGAAGGAGCTTGGGGAAAGAATTTTTGGTCAACCATTACCTTTATGGTGTTAGAGGTATACGGTTTTGGCAGGGAGAATGTGGGAGCCGAATTTCTATAGCCTTTTTGCAAGTTTGTGCATGAAAGGTTTAGTTTCTTTTTAACATTTTGGTATTTTCTTTTTCAACCTTTTTCTCCCTTATTTTGCCGAAACCCTCAAGCCAAATTGTTCACTTTTTTCTTTTGTTTTTCCGTAACATTCAATCCATTTTATTCATTTTTCTTTTGGTGTTAGTCGAAACTCTCTAATACTCCTTTGTCCATCACTTCTTTTCTTTTTTCACCATTTCTTCAACCTTTCTCCCTTTCTCTTAAATGGACATTACTTTGTGGCCGAATCTTCTTTGTTCTTTTCTCTTTAATAGTCGAATCGTTAACATCTTCTCTCTTCTACATCTTGCGTGTTGGGCATTTCTTTCTTGGTTGAATCGGGTAAGTGGTTTCATTCTATTCCTTTCATTCTCTTTTCTCCTTAGCCGAATATGTACCCCTTATCATTGGTTGGTTCTCTAAATCGAAACACCATTCCCTTCTACTTCCTCATATCATGATCATCTCAATTTTTTGTAGTACTCTAATAGATTGGCCAAATATCACATCCTTGCCGACTCATCTTTAGCCTTAAGACGAATCGGTGGGAGTCGGATCTATCATCGTTAAGGTAAGGAGTTTCTTCATAGTTTATTTCGATCTCTCATTGCTCGGTTATTTTGTAAATCGGATCAAAGGTTATGATTAATCGATTATTTTAAGGATTAAATCACTCATTCTTCTCTACCCATTGACCTTTGGAAGTAGTGGTAAGCCGAAATCCTCTCCCTAAACAACTACATTCTCTCATCATAGTATTTTTCTAATCGAGACTCTTTCAATGGAGGCAAGTGGTGGCGATATTAAGGGAAAATCGATAGGAGGGTGAAAAAAGAGTGAAATTGCAATCTCTACTCCCAAGTTCAAACGTAAGGTAGTATCGGCAGTTCGGGATTTTCCACCAGGTTGTGGACCAGCTTCGGGTGAGAGTAGGCAAATTGTGGTCGTTCACGATTCTAAGGGTAATCATTTCTTTAGATTTGGATTTAGATTTGGATTAAGACACTATCTTTTGTTAGTTAATCGAGTGTTATGGTGTCTTAGGTGCCGACGATCAAGAAGGTTTAGTCCTTACCGTAATCAGGTGTGTAATCCTACACTGAAATCCCGTAAATTCGGGATTCACTATCATGTTGAAAAATAGATCATTGTTGCTTACAAATCTAATAACTGTAATATGGCATGAATTGAGTAACTTGCTTAAACAACGTTAATTTTAAGATCTGTCAAAATCGGTATTAATTTGATAAATTACAAAAATGCCCTTATGGATCGAATTACTAAAAAGCTTTAATGGGCCGTTATACGAAATTGTCCTATGGGCCGAATTACCAAAATGCCCTAACGGGCCGATTTGTTAGAATGCCCTTATGGGTCGAATTACCAAAGTAATTAAATAGGCTGATACACTGATATATTTCACTAGATTAATGGTTGTTATATATGTGGATATATTTTTATAATGTTGCATCTGTACATATTGCATGGGATGGGAAAAAATTGTATGGAGAGCAGTGTAGCCTGGTGGTATTGCCACATTTCATTGTTATTGTGCTTAATTATGATTTCGGTGGCTTGACCACAAAAATATTATACAAATAGCAGCTCGACTGCAAATTGGTGTGAGTGGTAAGGTGGGTTGACTTGATCCCCACAGGTGTGATTGGCTGGTCAGGGGTGTGATGGTTGGATAGGTTGGGTTACATTAATTTTATTTATTTATTACTATGTAAATGGGCTTAGGCCCAAGATTATGCTATGCTTGAGTTCGAGCCCAGTGAATGACAGTAAGGGGATTATACACTGAGTTCTTGTAACTCACACCTTTTTCTTAATCCTTACAAGTAAAGCTCAATAACGAGGACTTGGGGCCATGGATGACTCGGTGGAGGCCATACTTTGAGAATAATATTTTTGAACTTTAGTAAATTTCTTTTCCGTTTTATTTCATTACTTTTACTATTTTGGGTTTAAAGTTGTAATAAGGCCTCTAGGATATGTTTTAATTTGCTTTATGTTTTGACGTACTTATTATCTTTCATGAATTGTTTTAAACGAGGATTTTTCTAAAATATAAATAATGGTTTTTCTAAAATTGATTAACAAACGGATTTCATAACAATTATATACAAATAATTTAACTTGGATTTTCTTTCGAATTATTAACATCATTTTCAAAAGTCACGATTTCAAAGTTCATTAGTTCGATTTTCGTTTCATCAATCAATCATTTTGAGATTAGTAATAATTTTATCGAATTTTTATAAACTAAACTTGTTTTCTCAACTATAACCAAATAATGTCAACTTTAGTTCAAACACAAGTCCTTTAAACATTTTCTTCATGTGACATGCCAGATCCGGTCATACCGCATGGGCCGGGTTTGGGGTTTTACATTTTATGGTATCAAAGCCCGGTTGCAAAACTCGACTGTGGTTTGGGTTCAAAAATGTTTTCTAAAATTGCTTGAAATTCGATTTATAAATACATGTTTTAAAGGAAGTATGGCACCACGGGTATCCGATACCAAGCCAGTAAGTTTTTGTTTTCATTTTATGGTTATTGTGGTATGACTAAGGTAAGAAAACTCCACAAAATATAAATACTCTAGAACTTTTAGCTTTAGGAGCTGAAACTATAGAGATTGAGACTTAAGGATACGTTTTGCAAAAACAACTTTACTTCCTATACTCCATAAAACATTGTTTAATAAACATTAAATAGTATACTGATTCATAAAACTCGTAATCAGATTAAATCAACTTAGCAAACATGAGCGCTAGAGGACGTGGATGCGGTAGACGTGGACGTGGTAGAGGTCGAGGTGCTAGAGTTGTATCTGAGGCATCGGGACATATGCCTGAAATCGACGCACCTGCGTCACCAGCGACTGAAGCTGGGTCACATGATCGAATTAGAGAGGACGACGCTCTGTCCCAAGCGATGTTGCGAGTACTGGAAAGGGTTGCTGGAGCAAGAACTGGGTCGATAGCTCGTGGGTCGATATTGGAGCGACTTTGATCGAATGGGACTGAAGTTTTAAGGGGTATTTCGAGTGTAGCCCCTAGTGTAGCAGAGTACTAGCTTGAGGTGGCGGAGCGGATTATGGACGATCTGGATTGCACAACTGAGCAGAAACTGAAAGGGGTTGTGTCATTACTGAGAGATGAGGCGTATCAGTGGTGGCTCACTGTTCGAGAAGGCACTCAGATTGATCGTATTACTTGGGATTTTTTTAAGACAGCATTCCAAGAAAAATATGTCGGGGCTAGCTATGTGGATGCATGAATAAAAGAATTACTGAATTTGGTCCAAGGAGGAAAATCTGTGGCAGCATACGAGGCGGCGTTTTTGCGTCTGAGTTGGTATGCCCGAGGAATAGTGCCTACTGATTATGAACATTGTGTGCGTTTTGAAGATGGGTTACGTGATGAGTTACGGAGTACTGATAGCCTCACAGAATGAGAGGAATTTTGTTACACTAGTGGAAAAAGCTAAGATAGCTAAGGAAGTTAAACACTCGAAACGGAAAAATCGAGACAAGGATAGAGGTAGGAACAAGAGAGACTCTGGGTATTCAGGTCCTACTAGAGGATTCAGAAAAAGCCCAAGAATGATGGACTAGTTCGAGCGGGTGTTTCAGCTGCTACCAATCGATTCTGACCTTGTGTGGATTGTGGAAAACTTCACTCGGGTGAATGTTGGAAGAGAACTGGTGGTTGTTTGGATGTGGATCCAAGGACCATCGGTTCAGGGATTACCCTCAAAGCCCGCTTCGGACTCGGTAGTTCGTAATGATTTGTGCACCCGAGAGGAGGCATTTAACGGTGTCGAGAGGCCGTGAAATAAGTCGGTCAATGGTAATGGCGTAGGACGAGGTCAGGGTGCACCTGGTGGAGGTACTGGTAATAGGGGTAACACGGAGACGAGACAACCAGGTTTGGTCTATGCGGTTAGACATCGAGAGGATGGTGATGCACCGGACGTCATAACCGATACGTTCTTTATATCTAATGTACCTTTTACCGCTTTGATAGACATTGAATCCACCCATTCGTATGTTGCATGTGTTGTGTCTGGAACTTTGAATATTGGATCTGAGATTTCTGCTAGAGAAACAACTGTGATTAGCCCTTTAGAACAGTTGGTGATAGTAAATAAGTTGTTTAGGAATGTGCCTTTAGAAGTTCAAGGAATGGTATTTCTGGCGGATTTGATAGAACTGTCGTTCGGGGAGTTCGACCTTATTTTAGGCATGGACTGACTGGTTAAGCATCGTACGAACTAGGACTAGTGTTGCAAAGCGGACGGTAGTAAGAACGTTAGAGGATAAGGAAGTAATGATGATAGGTGAAAGAGAAATTATCTATCTAATGTAGTATCTGCTTTAAAGGCAAAAAAGTTGGTACGAAAGGAGTGTGAAGTATTCTAAAGAGTTGTCGGTAGAGAGTGTTAAAACTGTGAAAGAGTTTTCAGACGTCTTTCCCGAGGAGCTTCCAGGATTGCCTCCAATCCTGGAAGTCGGGAGGTGGAATTTGGTATTGAGCTATTGCCAAGAACGGCTCTGGTGTCCATTGCTCCTTACAGAATGACGCTGAATGAGCTAGCGTAACTTAAAGCTTAAATTCAGGAGTTGTTAGATTGTGAATTTATTCGACCAAGTGTGTCACCGTAGGGAGCGCCAGTTTTGTTCGTTAAGAAAAAGGATGGGTCAATGCGTATGTACATCGATTATAGATAATTGAATAAGTTGATGATCAAGAACAAGTACCTATTACCGAGAATTGATGATCTGTTCGATCAGTTGCGTGGAGCTTCAGTATTCTCGAAGATAGACTTGAGATTGGGGTATCACCAACTTAAGGTCAATGAGGCGAATATTCACAAGACTGCGTTCCGAACTCATTATGGGCATTACGAGTTCTTAGTGATGTCGTTTGGGTTGACAAATGCACCAGCTGTATTTATGGACATGATGAACTGAGTCTTCTAACCCTATCTAGATCGGTTTGTGGTGGTGTTTATAGATGACATCTTGGTTTACTCAAAGACTGAAGAGGAGCATGATTCGCATCTACGGGTCGTATTGCAGATATTAAGGGGAAGCAACTGTATGCTAAATTCAGTAAATGTAAATTTTAGCTGAAGAAGGTGACCTTTTTGGGGCATGTTGTGTTTGCCGAGGGAATTAAAGTTGATCCCCGGAAGGTCGAGGCTGTATTATATTGGATTGGAAGCTAACGAACTTCCAAGTACCATTGTCTTCTAAAGCTCGAATTTCTTGTTGCAAAGCATCGACCCATCTCGGATCCGAGATGGCTTCTGCATATGTTTGGGGTTCAGTCAAGTAAGAAATATGGGCTGCAAACAACTGAGTGTGAACAGGTAAATGCAACGAAGAATAAATATGAGAAATAGGATATGAACCTGTAGCAAGGGAAGCGAAAGATTGGTTAGAACAGATGTAATGTCTCATCCAGGCACGTGGCTTAACAGACCGTGTGGTGCGTCGTAAGGGGTTTGACGGGAAAGAAATTGGTTCAGGAAGGATGTAAGACTGAGTAGGTAAAGCAGTATCAGTTGGTAAGGTTTGAGAAGAGGAAGTTGCTAGCAAAATAGGTGATGGAGAAAGGATAAGAACAGAAGATAAAGGCTCAAGATTAAGAAAAGTAGAGCTATAAGCTGTAGGAAAAAGTAAAAAATGTTTTGTAGGAAAGCCAAAAGGAAACACGGTCTCATGAAATACAACATCACGATTAACAAAGAAATTTTTTGTTTCAAGATTGAATAACAAGTAACCTTTCTGAACAGTGGAATATCCCATAAACATAGAAGGAATAGCATTAGGAGAAAATTTATCATGATAATTGGGTGTGCTAGCATAGCAAAGACAACCAAACACTTTTAAACAAGAAAGATCGGAGGTTTACGATATAAAAGTTCAAAAGGACTCTTCTAATGCAAGAGAGGAGTAAGTAGTTGATTTATCAAAAAAATGCAGTTAATACACATTCACTCCAAAATTTACTATGCATATGAGATTGAAATTTGAGAGACCTAACAACGTCAAGCAAATGTCTATGTTTGCACTCTGCAACTCCATTTTGTTGAGGAGTGTGAACACACGAGCTTTGATGTACAACACCTAACATAGTAAAAAAATCGTTGCACTCAGTTTTAAAAAATTCATACCCATTATCAATACAAACGAATTTGATGCTAGTGGAAAATTGATTCTTAACCAAGGTAAAAAACTATTTGAGATATACAAGAGCATCACTTTTACATCATAACAAAAACACCCATGTCATTCTTGAGTAATCATCAACAATGGTTAAAAATTACCTATGGCCACTATGAGTAGAAACTCGATAGGGCCTTCACAAATTTATATGAATAAGAGAAAAAATAGAATCGACACGAGATGTACTTATGGGAAATGAAAGTCTAGTTTGTTTAGCAAGAGGACACACAGAACATTGTTGTATGCTAACACTATTCAAAATTGTGCAGAGAAGATTAAGCACCGTATTCAATCTTGAAACAAAAGTATGGCCAAGTCTAGTATGCAAAAGAAATGATGGTTTAACAGGTGTAACAGATGCAACAGATGGAGTCACAGCCATACTACTCTATCGAGAAGGTTCTAGGATGTAAAGACCACCTCGCTCCCTACCAATCCCCTCTTCTTTCCACTTGAGAGATCCTGTATAAGGTAAAAATAAGGATAAAACGAAACGACACAATTGAGATCATTAGTAAGTTTAGAAATGGAAAGAAGGTTATAATGGAAATTTGGAACATAGAGAACTTTGGTAAGCTGAAGATCAGGTTGAACAGTACATATAACACCCCAAACCCAACCTAGACGTTATGGCCGAATCTAGCGATGTCACATGGAATGGAATTTGAAAACGAATTTGTCATGTTAAACCCTTTCCGTTTATTAACTTCTATTTATCTCTTGACAATTCCTCTGTGGTTCATCTGTGATTCATCTTGCACGAGCATATAGTACGCTTGATTGACATATGGTAATGGGTTCATTAACAATATTTGACTACGCACCGTATTATATGTTTCATTCAATCCCATTAGAAATTGGAATAGATGCTGCTGTAAAACATGCTCAACATTCTACCTTGACTGAACATATCCATATGAAGAAAAGGGCACAAGAGAATCGTATTCATCCTAGAACAGTCGTAACTTAGTAAAATTCACAGAGATAGAAGCAGTACCTTGAAGATGCGAGGTGATTTCATGATGCAAAAAATAAATTTTAGAACCATCAACCTTGTGGAACAGTTCACCAAGATTGTTCCACACCGTTACTGTGTTAGATGCAAAAATAATCCCTGCCGAGAGCTCTCTGCTGACTGTATTCAAAATCTAAGACAAGACAATGGCATTACACTGCTCTCATTGATAGCCCATCTCATTTGGTAATGAATCTTTAGAACAAGTATCGTCTACAAACCCCAATTTATTTTTGGCTAACAACGCAATTTTCATTGTGCGACTCCAAACATTATAATTCTCAACTCCAAGCAACTGGTGAGACACCAACAAGGTACCTGGAGTATCGAATGGATGCAAGTAAAGGGGATGATTAAAATCAATAACCGATTCAAAGGGATTCACCATGATTCAAAAAAACCCCGATATTGAAAATGAAAAAAAGTTAGCGAGCAAGAACAGGAAAAAAACACCACAAATGAAAATGGCCCTAGATTAACAACCATACTTTGCCCCTAGATTAACAAATGGGCTTGTCTATCAACCTATAGAACCCAAAAACAAAAACAAGACCAACTAGCAATACTGAGCAAATTGGAATGACCGGAACCAATACCTAACAACCGTGAATGACTGGAAAAATGACAATTGTGAACAACCGAAAAGACAACGATCACCGAAGCTCTGATACCATGTTGAAAAACTGATCAAGAATTTATTGATGGATGGAAAAAACTAATAGTACATTCAGTAAGAAACTCTCAGTCTATCTATAATTACAAACTCATTGGTTTTATAGATTACCTGCTAACTGACTAACAAAGTAACTATACTAACTGAGTCTAACTACCCAGGTAACTGTCTACTTTCTTCTCAACATCAAGTTGATTGAACTGAGATTCAAGATTCGATCACTGTCTTTGTAAACCTTTTCTCCCTTCCCATTATAATTTCACTTGTATAAAGAAAAGCTTAGGAATCGATTTAAAAATTAACCTTGAAATATTATAGTTAACAAAATTTAATTATAAGTAATATTAATATTATTAAAGTGTAAAAAAATGAAATGATTTTTCAACTTAAAATTTCATGGGCCAAAAGAAATTAAGATTTCTTAAAACCTTGGGCGGATGCTGAGAGTAATTTTAGCATAATTAAAAGCTACTCTTGATTAGAGAAATTAAAATAGAAGGGTTGCCCAAAGTACACGATAACTTGAAGAAGAATACAAAACCTAAAAATGAACTTAAGGAAAAACTTACATCCATTTTTTATTAGGACGGAGCTTTAGGCCCAGATATATAATATTTTTAGATAGAACTCTAAACCTTAGTTTTACCTAAAACCCAAACCCTAATAAATTAAAGCCTAGCTCCAACCCTAACGAACTCTAAAGATTAATTAATTGTATATAGAAATTATTGAATCTCATTTGTCTTGATTGTTATGTTTTTATAAGTGTTAGTGCCTAATGGACTAAATTGCCTATTAAGAAATTTATTTGGGGGTAAAAATGTGGATTGCAAATAATGGTTAGAGAAACTGAACATTTACGTTATTCCTCCTTGGAGTGTAGGTTTTTATGTCTTGAATTGAATTAACAAATTCCAAGCTTCTCCTGTGCTGGGGGACTTTCCAATACAACCAAACCTGACTCCAATGTTAAGAAATATTGTAAGGTTAGGGTTTGGTTTCTTAAGCAGTGCAGTGAAGGCAAACTAATTAAGGGTGTATTTGAAAATTTAATATGATGATTTGAATATATCATTTTTTTAAATATATAATTATTTTAACCTTTTAATAAAATAAAATCGATTTAATATTTTTTACCTGCCTATCTACTTATATTAAGTAAAAAAATAAAAATAATTATCAAACACAATTAAAATATTAAATCATTTTAAAATATTAATTGCTACTGAGGGCATTAAGAAAGGGGAAGACACTTATCTGGTTCAGAAAGTTTATCCTTGTGCTGAGGCTGCGGCGTCGGACGATCGAGCTCGAACAGAACTTGGGGAGGAGGTGAGTAACCGTCGGTGATGGAAAGGAGAACGAAAGGGCGGGGGGAGTACAGAAGCATGAATTAGAGCTTCTTCAAGGGGAAGGAGTTTGATTTGCCTGAGATATGTTGCGTTGATATTGGAAATGATGAATAACGATTATTATCAAATAAAATCTTATCTGAACAAATGGTTTCCAAGACAAGGTTTGAAGATGGATTACAGCTGGGAGGCAGTCCCAAGAGCACCCTATCGGTTCTGCTATTGGGTCGGGTTCTTGGGCCATTTTCTTTTACTGCTTATTTTCTGTTTCATTTTTCTGCTGGACTTTGTTTATTAGGATTTGTTAGACATTGTTTTTGGGCCTAAGATTAATGAAGATCCAGTTTAAATTCAAAAAAAAAAAAATCATTTTCATTAATTTATAAACACACCCTAAACTAAAAATTAGATGCAAATGGACTTTCTTTTTTGGGCTTTTAGAAATGGTTTTTTATGGATTCAAGAAATATAAATGAAAAAAGCCCTTTAAGCTTTAAGGCTGTTGTTTGAAAATTTGAAGTTACTCACAAGGCCCAATGTTGTCGTTTGTTTTGGGCTGACCTGACAACCTTAATCTGCTTTTTGTTTGATTCGGAAAAGCCTATGGAAGTTGTTCATAATAATAACAGCAACAGTCATGGGTTTGGGTTGGAATTAGAGGGTATTTGGATTGAGTGGTGACATGAAATGGTTGATGTGTTACGGGAATCCAAGAATGAAAATGGAGGTGGGCAAGTGGATGGAATGATGTTGAAGATGGAGACGAAAATGATGTTTCATTTGGTGTGTTAGCATCCACATGGGTGACTCAATTCCTTGTCTATTCCATAAATGCCTCTATATTGGTGAACGCTACCCTTATCCTATATCAAAGTATTTGGAAATTATATATATATATCCACATTTTATAATCTAAGATTATTATATACCCTTTGTTTACAATTAATAAAAAATATTTTAAAAGTCGTATTATTTTAATAAAAATAATATTTATTCAAAGCTTTTAATTAATACTCCATTGAATTCAATCACATAAAATAAACATATAGTCGTATCATAAGTTTCATGTGTTGTGGTATAATATTGACATTTAATATTTTTATGTTTGTTTCATAATGTATATCCAAAAACAGTGACCACGTAATAAAGCAAATTTAAAATTAATGCATTTAAGTTTTTTTTTTTTTTGTAAGAAAAAAAAAATCCAAGGATGAAATCATAGATGCTAAACGGTAACTTGGTGGCATTTGGTGCAACTGCTCTCCTAATCCTCTTCCTCGTGCCAATGACGCCATAAAGTCTGCAATCGCATTCCCTTCTTTGTAGACATGCTGCACTGAAACCTTCCAATGTTGGCTAAGCATTTGCTGTAGTTTGCGCACCACTACTGCATTATGGTGCAGATCTCCGTCATCGCCCTTTGGTAAGGTTGTCAACTTCCAAAATAACCTTCGTTAATCCGAGATTACATGCAA
This sequence comes from Gossypium rotundifolium, assembly GCA_025506655.1. Lineage (NCBI taxonomy): Eukaryota > Viridiplantae > Streptophyta > Magnoliopsida > Malvales > Malvaceae > Gossypium > Gossypium rotundifolium. The sequence goes on from CP106732.1 coordinate 174,643,491, forward strand.
GACGCATACCAGCTTCAAGCACCGAGCAGTACCCAATAGCTATTTTAAATTAAATATTATTAGCAATAAAATATTTATAATGACAATTTAAAAATAAATACAAAATAAGTTTATTTTTTGATTTTATATATTATGAGTTAATTAATTTAAATTTATAACAATATATTTTATTTCATCTTTTTTATAGTTATTATTTTATAATAAATTTAGATAATTTATTTAATTTTGATTTAATTTTATTTTAAAATTAATAATTGAATTTTATTGAGTTTAGTAGTTAAACCTAAAATATACAAATAATTTAAAATCTAAAACGATCCGATTCAACATAATATTAAATTAAACTCAAAAGAATAATTAAATACGAAATGATTGTAACAAAAATTCAACCTTCAAAGTTTAAATGATTCAATAAAAATTATTTGAACTTAAAATGACTCAATTTAAATTGACCCGACTAAATATCAATTCGACCAATTCAATTAATAGACTAAAAAATCTAATATCAAAATCACATTTAATTTTTATCTTGAATATGAAATATAGTAAAACAATAAACCATTTTTGAGACTCCTAAATTACCAATAACCAAAACCAACATACTAATAACATACTGTTCATCCAAGCAGTGTGATCCATTATAAAAATGTGACATTAAAACGGTTAACCCGTTTCTAATTAACCCAAACGCACCCCATTAGTCATTCACGAATCTCACCCAACAAAAAGCATTATGTATGAGATGCCTCCACGTGACACACCAAATGCCTTTCTCCTTCCGCATAATAAAACTTCACCAAACCCACGCGCTGTTAATGCAACATTCCCACACGCTCTCTAATAGTTGAGGTCTCACTTTCTCCAGCCGTCACCACCACACCTCTCTCACAAACTAACCAACACAAACACTAGGACACAAAGGCAACTGTGGAATGCGGAGCCTCTTTTTACTGTAAATCGCTTCACAGATCTGATTCTCTTGACCGCCGGATAATCCTTCTCGACTTTCCGATATACTTCGTCGGGTTTTTGTGGCGAGAGACGGACTTTCAAAGTTTTCTTTCCGTGTTTTTTGTTTTTCCATGGCTTCAGAAGATGTGAAGACTAGCGAATCGGCGGTGTCCACGATCGTGAATCTGGCCGAGGAAGCAAAGCTTGCGAGAGAGGGTGTTAAGGCCCCTAGCTATGCTATTCTTAGCATCTGCAAGTCTCTCGCGGCTGGCGGCGTCGCCGGTGGAGTGTGAGCTCTCTCTATTTCTTTGACTCTTTGGACTTTTGGTTTGTGTCGGTGGAAAATGTCTCCCAAAACACTGATTTCACAACTTTTGGAGGAAAGTGAAAATGGAGAATGGAAATGGGTCGCTTGTTTAATTTGTCTTTTTACATGCAGGTCACGAACTGCTGTTGCTCCTTTGGAACGTTTAAAAATCTTACTTCAGGTTTTTTTTTAAAAAATAAATTTATTTTCATTTTATTTAGATCCATGAAACTAAAATTTTGAATTTCTTAATTGATCAACTTTTTTTTTTTGAAAAAAATGCAGGTTCAAAATCCACATAGTATTAAATACAATGGAACAATTCAAGGCTTGAAGTACATTTGGAGAACAGAAGGTTTTCGCGGATTATTCAAAGGCAATGGTACTAACTGTGCACGCATTGTTCCAAATTCGGCGGTCAAGTTCTTTAGCTACGAGCAAGCTTCAAAGTAGGGCTCCTGAACACTGTTCAATTTAACTTTATTTGTTGTTGTTGTTGGTCGACTAATTTGATTTTATTTCGAATCAGTCTATTAATAGGTTATTGTTTTTAAGAACAATGTTACTTATTCCCAGCAATGTTGATGATCAGTGCATGCATGACTTTGGGAAAAAAAAGCATATCTACTAATACTATGCTTTAGGTTCCTTGAGGGTGCAAAGTTTTCTTTCCTTTGCACTATTCCTGCCACACATTTTCAAGTTGTGAACTGAAGAAAACGTGTCTATTTCTCTTGACTGATTGTTCCTTGTTATTGTTTGTGACAGGGGAATCCTATATCTGTATCAACAGCAAACTGGCAATGGTATGATCAATATTGCCATCGTCTTTTTGCTGAGCAACTTTCTCATGTTTGCTTTACACTGATAACATATGGAATTCAGTTATCTTTTAGGTTCATCGATTGATGCCTGCATACATGGGAATGCTCTAGCTCAGATATTATCATGCCTGTCATGAAATTTATGTTAAGATGTCCTTAAAATAGCTCATATTATTCTTTTCTGTTATTGCTATTAATTCTGCAGAAGATGCTCAACTCACTCCTCTTTTACGCCTTGGAGCTGGAGCATGTGCTGGAATAATTGCCATGTCTGCAACTTACCCTATGGACATGGTACGAGGCAGGATCACTGTACAGGTATTGTCTCTTAAATATCGTTTACTTGGCAGATGTATGATAATTTACTTCCTGGTTTAATTCATCTCTCTGTTATCAAGATGGAGCTTTGGAAGATGCTATTTTTTAATAATAATCTTTGACATAGCTTTACTATTTATTTCATTTTAATAATAATCTCTGTTATATGATTCTTCACAGCAAATATTGATTTCATTTTAAACTGCAACATTTTCCTTATTTGATGTCACGAATTGTTCTTCATAGGTTGGCTAGATGAGCATTTAATTATTTAGTTGTGTATATTGCAGACAGAGAGTTCTCCTTATCAGTATAGAGGAATGTTCCATGCTCTATCCACTGTGTTGCGGGAAGAAGGTCCACGAGCATTGTATAAGGGTTGGCTTCCTTCAGTCATTGGAGTTGTGAGTCATTTAGTTTCTTTTCTTTGGAGTTTCATTGTGAAATAGTTTTGAATGTTGTGGATGTGATGAGTGCATGCCTTGGCCAAAGATAAGGGCTTAGAAGAGAAAGATATGGAGAGGGATGATTTCTTTCTAAGGGTCAATAATTACAAGATCCACAACTCATAAAAGAATCAGCTTCTCCCCCTCTATATTTGCTGGGAAATTTATTATGGACCTTTCTGCTGTTGTTTTTTCCATTTATAATTTTACTTACTTGATCTTTACTCTGTTCTAATGTGTTCCTATGAATTGTGCATAGTGCTTGCATCCCATTTTCGATGTTCAAAAGTGGTGCTAGCTTATTGTTGGTGAATTTATTATCTAACCTGACAAAGAGAATACTATGCTTTGTATTCCGTATGTTGATTTGAACTCATTTTACATTGCAGATACCATACGTGGGTCTGAACTTTTCTGTGTATGAATCTCTAAAAGATTGGTTAATCAAAAGTAGACCATTTGGATTGGTTGAAGACTCTGAGTTGAGTGTGACGACCAGGCTTGCTTGTGGTGCTGCTGCTGGAACTGTAGGCCAAACTGTTGCTTACCCTCTTGATGTGATTCGCAGAAGAATGCAAATGGTAGGATGGAAAGATGCGGCATCAGTTGTATCTGGTGATGGGAGGAACAAGGCCTCTCTTGAATATACTGGCATGATTGATGCTTTCAGGAAAACTGTTAGGCATGAAGGCTTTGGAGCATTGTACAAGGGTCTGGTCCCTAATTCCGTGAAGGTCAGTGTCTTTTGATTCATTGACATTGAATTGTTGCAAAATGCAGGAATGCAATTTTTCCATTTAGTTGGTACTCTCTAAAATGAAATTTTAGTTTAGGTTTAGACTCTGGACAAAGAGATGGCTTTTAGACAAGGTTGCATGGGGAATATTTTCATCTCTAATCTTTTGTTTTCTTGAGCTATCAGAAAAATAAGGGTCCTTAGTTTAGATTTGGGCACGAATGTAGCAAGATTGACTTTTACTTTAAAGTAAGAGTATTAATTCTGTGTTAGCTGACTGCATGGAATTGTTATTTTGCTTATTCCCTTAAAAGTTTGCCCCATTGAACTTTTTGCATAACTGATACGAATACCTCTGTCTTCCTGTGAGTGGCTTTTGAATCTTATAATCAGTTACATCTCTATCGTTTCTCGGTTGTACACCTGCACTACTTGACTACAAGTTGTTTTATGTATTGCAATGAACCTACCTTATAACTTGTTTATATATATTCTTTTGTAGAATTGAATATACAATGATATCTTGTCTTAAAATGGTCGTTTAATAATTTGTTTTTCTTTTTCTCCAGGTTGTACCATCAATAGCTATTGCATTTGTGTCATACGAGGTGGTGAAGGACATTTTAGGAGTTGAGATTAGAATATCAGACTGAAATGGTGCCAATTCAATTTAATGTTTATGAGGTGTGTGGTATTTTTGTGGGCAAGGGGATAGAGAGAAAGGTAAAGTAGGGATGATCTTCTTAACCTTTTTGTCTGGGAAACGGGCTTAGAAACTCACACAAGCCTGTCCATAGTTCCTTCCCATGTTTTCCTAGGGAACGCTGTAGCTTTAAACTCATTCATGTTCTGTGTCAATAAAGATGAAGGAACGGTCCAAATAACATGGTTTATGTACTTCTGCATAAAAGTTGAGAAGCAATTTCTAAGCCTTCTCTGCGATATTGATTGTGTCGTTTCTGTGGTGTAGTAGAACATTTTGATCTCAATAAGTTGTTTGATTGAGCTTTAGCATGAAATGAAATTCAGCTTTACTAGTTAAAGAAAGGGTCACGTTAGTTGATAGATTTCCTACTACGTTATGGATCAGCATGCATCTGGTTGTTCATCTGTCGCTCCAATTCAACTTGTTTGCATTTGATGTTTGGGATGATGTATGTGCTTCTTCTAGTCTAGTCTATAACTATTATCTTTCCCTGTTTTTAGTAATGGTGTCATTGTCTCTTATTTCATTTCCTTAAAATTTGTCTTGCACTGGTGGTTATAGTGCTATGATAACAAAAGGTGTTAAAATGGAATCTCACACCCCAATATTTTCTTTTTATTGATGATTAGATTTTGACAATTAGATATGATAATGTGATGGGTTTGGTTTTGAGTGTTTTTAGGTTTATCTTGGTTGATAATATTTGGACAATGTCAAATTGATAATATATTTTCTACTTCAGAACATATATATATATTTAGTACACTATTCATTGGAGTGATTTTATACAAGTCGATTTGAAAAAGTCGCATACTTTCTAGAATGCAGTAAAAAAAAAAAAAATCTAGTTTTTTGTGCTTTCTAACTCTGCAGTATAGAAAAAATTTCAATCGCATGTAAAATATTAACAAAAAAAAAAAAGGGTTTGTTTTTGTGGGCTGTTAAAAGAAGGTCATGTCAACATGTTAAATAATTATCTATAATTTAATGCTTAATTTTTATTATACATCCTAAGAGACTTAATATCATTTAATAAAACATTGTACTAATAGTCTATTAAATCATTTCTGAAAAAGAATATCCTAAATAACTTTTTTTTAAATATTAATTCTGAAAACATAAACAATATCGTGTTCTGTGTTCAGAAAACATTCTGAATAATTGAACATTCTACTAACACTATACCAAATGATTACTTTTATCGTGCTATACTGCTATGTACTTAGAAAACAGAGACGTCTACTGAAAAATGAATGTTTAATGGGAAAAAGAAAATCATTGAGTTCTCTTTTTTAGAGGAAATATTTGAGTACGAGTCAAGAAATATTCATGTCACTACCTCGTTTTTGTTCACCAAATTTAGGCTATTTTATTAAATTAATCTTAAAAAATTTATTAATTACAAAAATTACTCAGGTTTAAAAATAATCATCAAAATAACTTGAAATGAACAGTGAAAATAGGTTTTGGCCTGTCAATGGCGGCACCACCTGATATTTTAGACCCATAATTGCTTGATTATTGTGTCAGACTTTAAAATATTAAATTTTTTGGTTTTGACCTGTCAATGGCCGGCACCAGGATATTTTTTTAAACCGTATCATATTGAATAAAAAATAAAAAATAAATTTTTTCCGATTAGTAGTGCCGACCATTGACAGGCCAGCACCCAAAAATTTTTTTTTCGTATTAGTGGTGCCGGCCATTGACAGTCTAGCACCCAAAATTTTTTTATACCAATATGATACAATTTTTTAAAAAAAATATCTTGCTGTCGGCCATTGACAGGCCAAAACAAAAAAATTTAATTTTTTAAAGTCTGACACAATAATCAAGCAATCATGGGTCTAAAATACCAGGTGGTACCGGCCATTGACAAGCTAAAACCCCTTTTCATTGTTCATTTCAAGTTATTTTAGTAGTTGTTTTTAAATCTAGGTCATTTTTGTAAATATTAATTTTTTAAGTTAATTTAAAAAATAACCCCAAACTTAAAAGCCACAAGAATCAAATTGGAGTTATGGCAAAACTAGTAATAAATATGTAATTATTTAGAAAATAATATATATATATATATTTATTGAAAGTGATTATGTAACTATATAATTTCATTATTTGCATTTTTAAAATATTTATTTTTAATATTTTATCATATTTTTGTATTTTATTTTAAGTTTAAAACTCTACTGATAATGTACTAAATAAAGTTACTTTCTATTTTTCATGTTTTTACAAATTTACTTTCTTAAAACAAATCATGGGTATAAAATTTAGATATTAGCAATTCCAACGTGGATGCAATTTTTTAAAAGTTATGTTCATCAAATAAAAATATTCTTGTTTACCAAAATTGATATTTTTATTTTTTAATCAAGAGATAAACATTAAAGAATTGTTAAATATTGCCAAATACTATGAAATAATGTTTATTTCTTATTTTAGTTCTTTTAATATAGCTGAAGCTTTGACAAAACAGCGCACAAAGGTATAAAATTCTCTTATCGGTCTATTATTTTGGGAGGAGATTTACTATACTATATATAATAAGAAAGTTGCAGGATACAGTATCCAATACTAGATGACAGTGAAATTCTCAATATGTATTAACCAACACGTAAAGAGATATGAGAAAGAGGCAACAAATGCACTTGCCAAACTAGTTGGGAGCATGGATGAAAAATGAGGAGAATATTCTTATGCAATTCATCAGATCTTTATGAATGATGTTATAAACTTAAAATAGTTGGATTTGAAAGAAGGGAAATTTTTAGTGTTTTATTATTGAAGAACATTGGGAAAGATTAAAAAGGTTTGTTTTCATTTTAGCCATTAATTTAGTTTCATCTGATGATTAGAAAATTGTGTAAAATTAACGAGGTTTACATTATGTTTTGCATATATTAATAGAGTTTTGGTTGCAGGCTAGCCGCTATTAAAATTATGGACCAGAGATATCTTCATTTGGTATGTTTTCAACATATGATTCTCTTAAATTATTATTTTTGTTCTCTAATCTTGTTTGCTAGTGTTCTCTTTGTTTGTCATGAGAATTGTTCTATTAAGTTATCAAGAATATGCAAATAAGCTATTTCTAGTAATCTAGCTACTCCAACAAGACACCTATTACTTGTCATCATTTCACATGGTATTACCAATTTAACAAGAAATCGACAAAATAACTTATCAAAAAGTCTTGCGTGGCAGGAGGAGTCAACTCAGCTCTCCTACCCCTTAGCAAGAGGACTCTCTGCCACTCAAGATACCAACTTACTCCTTCAATCTAGGCTTTCCTTAGTATCCCTTTTTCCTTCCTACTTGACCAATCTTTTCCTTCATCACCATTATCTCCACGTTATGGCTCTCCACTCCTATTGAATGAACTACCCCAGCCTTCACCTCTATTTCTTGATAAAAAAATTCACAATATTACCACTAACAAAGACTATATTAAAATATTATAATCATATAAATAATATTCAATAATATCTCAAAACTTTATTATACTTCTTATTACTAGTGCTTTTCAATGAGATAAACAGTTAACCATAAAATATATTTCATTTTTACGAGTAAAAATTAAACCTCTAATCATATAATTAAGGATAATGTAAACAATCACAACACGATACTTCATGATTATTTAAGCTCTTAATACCGTTAACATAAAAGAATGAAGGAGAACACAACACTTCCAACTTGGTCACTCGGAGGAGAATGTCGTATTCCACATTCTTTGATTATTGGCCACAAGGCTGTCCACAATATTCACCACCTCACCTAATTGAGGAAGTATCACAACTTGGTAATATGAATTGGGGATTCCAACTATTTTTTTAATTCAAGATGTTTTTTTATGTTGATTTTAAAATGGTAATATGTGAATTTTATTTTAATGTGTAATATTATATAAGAAATTTAATTTTGTATATTTTTATATATAAAATTTTAATTTAATTTAATTTTCACAAATTATTAATACATTTATCGATATAACATCATTTTAAGTTTATATATTATATATTATATTTATTTAATATAAAATAATATTATGTATTTATTTATTTAAATGTGTCTAATCGAATCAAAATTAAAGTTTCACGGATACATTTGAATCACCATAAAAATTCATGTATGTAATTGTACCAATTTGAAGTTAATTTATCAAATTACACTAAAATCAAAATTCATATATATTTTGAAGAATTATCCTTTTAAAAATCTTGAAAACTAATTATTTTCAAATTCCTAACTAGAGGTGTTCATGGGCCGGGTTAGGTTAAGACCGGGCCTAAGCATGATATTAACATAATTTATGTTTGCCCAAGTTTGGCTCGGCTTGAGATATGTGCTTAAAATTTTGCCTAAACCTGTCCATATTTGTAAAAGACTAATTCAAGCCTATTTTAGACTACTTATATTATTTTTTAAATTTTTTAAAAATATTTATATTATATTATATTATTATTTAATAATTTTATAAATTTTTTATTTATTAAAAATTTTTATATAGTCATCTTAATATTATTTTTAATATTTATATTAGAGTAATATTATATATTTTGTATAAATTTATTTTTTAATATATTTTAAATTACATAATGTATAAAAATAATATAATATAAAATATTATAAACTTAAAATAAATTGAACGGATTAGAGCCTTGAATGTTTGAACCCTAACTCAACTCAAATTTTAAACAGATTTAAATAGTTTGGAATGATTTTGAAAAGTCTTTGAAAAGTCTTTGTAGAAAAGATTTTTAAGTCTTTTGAAAAGTTTTTTAAAATTGGAGTGTTTAGCATTCTTTGTCAAAAAGTCTTTTGAAAATAAAATATCCATTTTAGACATGCTATTATCAAGTAACAAATATACATTTAAATAAATTTTAAATTAGTTAATATTATTATATTTTAGTAAGAATATAAAAATTACTATAACTTGTTAATATTTTAATATATGAAATATAAATTTTAATTTTAAATATTTATAAGTAATAAATATTAATTAGTTATAAAATTTAATTAGAATATATAAACTACATTTTAAATATTTAAATATAACCATTAAATATTTATAATTAATATTTTAAAATATTTTTTATTTTTAATTAATAATTTTAACACATTTGTAATTAAGCTCTAAAAAAAAGAAAAGACTATGTTATTAGAGGGTGAAAAGAAATTAAGACTAAAAGTCTTTAGGAGAGGAAAATTAAAATTTTAATTTTCCTTTTTAAAGATTTTTAAAGACTTCTAAAAAGCAAAATTTCAATAAAAAATTGTTTCAGCACTTTTTCTTCCAAAAAGATCTTTTGAAGTCAAGTCTTTTAAAAAGAATGTAAATCCACTTAATTTTATTCCCAAACCCAATTTTTAAGACTGCTGGACGGATAGCTCGACCCATAGTAATTCTATTCCTAACCAAACCATAAGGAAACATAAACTAACTAAATATGATTGGCGGACTTTTTCCAAAAAGAAGATGATTGGCCCATGGTTGTCCATAAAACTTTAGGCTAAATGGTATAGTCAAGTTGTATTGCTACACGTGCCAGCCGCCAGAGGAGGACCTACAATCTACGTGGTTCGTTAAGAACAACTCGTTCCTGAGTTGCCCGACAGTGCATCGCGAAATTCGCAAATAAACAACCGCCATTGGATTATAACAGAATTACAGAAGCACCCCTACAACGGTTTTGCAGCATAAAGTATCCAACGCCTTGTGAGGCTATCCACAAACTGGCCGTGTCTCAATCGGCCTTTGTTCGGATGTGTGTTAAACGCATGCATGTTCGCCACGTGTTCCATCTTCTCTCGTAACTGTTGGACCCCATGTCTACACTGTGAGAGGCTTTAACAGCGCCGACAATGGGGGAGCCTTCGATGGCAGGTTTGCTAATAATTAACAAAACCAGTGGCATTTACATTCATAAGAGATTCCAAACCCATTTATTATTTATTATCTTTTATTTTGACTAACAGATTTTTGCAGGGAAAAATATCGTGGCTGCCGTTTCATCCTTACATTTGAGACGGCTCTGAGCTGAGCAAAGTTGTTGAAGCAACCCAGTTGTCTTTAATTTTTCCCATAAAACAAGAGAACCGACCCAATAAATTTCACCTTTTTTTCTTTCTAAAAAGAATAATTAAATTAATAAAGCTTGAAAATTCGTGGACCAAACAAAATTGAATCATTTTAATTTTGATTAACTTCAAAACTAAAAAAAACTTAATAAGAAAAAAAAAAAAAGAATATCTAGAGACACCGAAAAGACGTTGTTCTGTTTCCGACTCAGTTTTGGTATGTCTAAAGTCTAATAACTGAGAAGATATTATTAATATTATTATTCTTTTACATAACCCAAATTATAATTTTTTTATAGTATTTCTTGTTTCCATTTCTGGCAAGTTTTTCTTTAGTTACTTTCTTCTTTTCTTTCCTTTTCTGGGTTGGATTTGAGAGTAACTGTTAACTGCTCTCTGCTAAAAAGCTAAATTGCCCTTGGTCCTAGATGTGTAAGTTATTTCTTCTGGTTTTTCAATTTCGACTTTGATAGTTTGGGAAGAGATTTTCATGTGATAAAGGTGGTTTTTATTTTAATTTTTTAGACACCCAATTTGCTTGTTTGTTTGTTTGTTTGTTTGTTGAAGTTGAAATTGAATTTATTTGCTTCAGTATTGAGATTTGAAATGATGCATTGAATAGAAGATAACTTGTTTTAATATATGATTCAACATCCAATTGTTTTTTCTTTTTGTGTGGATACAATAAATTTCTAGCTTTTGGCAGCCCTTTATCTTTCATTATATGTGTTGTTTGTAGTTCTTATAATAATGTGTCTATAGAGTAAAAACAAAATGATTGAATTGGGTTTTATTTGGAATTGGATAGTATGGAACGAGATGGGCAAGAAATGGCAGCAAATGAATTACCAGAGACTGCTGAATTCAAAAGAAAGGACTTAATTTTTCCTTTGAAATCAGAAGGTCATATTTTGATGGAATCGCCAATGAATGGTTTGAGTCGCTTTGCACCTCAATATCCTGGGACTTCTATGAATGAGACCGAGACCGAGACTGGTATAATAGTCGAAGAATTGACTGTGGAAAACTATAAGAGCTCAACTTTATGTTTAGCCAAGACCTCGAACAACTTAAGGCAGGGTCAGAGGGAACGAATGTATCATAATCAAAGGCTGGAACACGAGGTTTTAGATGATGAAAACGCAAACCATGTCTTGTTGAGAGCAAAAGAGCAACTTGCAAGAATGTCTTATGAGAACCATAAGAGCAAGGATATTGACCAGACAACAGGGGGAATGGCTTTGCATTTGAAGGCTACTGATGACCACTTGGGTATCTCGAGCAATTCATTGTCAGTTGCAGCTGCTCGGTTGAAAATGTCATCTAGGCCTAGCTTTTCTCAGTTATTTGTCAAGAAAGGTAAGAAAGGAAAGGACATTATCAGAAGAGACCCACATGATCAGAAACTTGGGATTGATAGGTCTACTACTGACCCTTGCCCCAATGCAATTAGTTTGAGGGAATGGCTAAAACCAGGGAGTCTAAAAGAGGATAAAGTTGAAAGCCTGATTATATTCAGGCAGATTGTGGAGCTGGTGGATTCAGCACATTTGCAAGGAGTTGTGTTGCAAGACTTACGACCATCCTGTTTCTGTTTATTACCACCTAATAGGGTAATCTATACTGGTCTGTCTGTCAAGCAAGGACTAGAGTCTGCAGTAAATAATGATTTGAAGAGGAAAAGGGACCTGGAACAAGGTATGAATGCTTCCGATTGCAGACAAGGTACAAAGAAGCTAAAGCACAATGAGAACATGCAACCTCCTGGATACAAAACAGAATTCACCTCTCCTCATGGATCCAAGACCGAGATGAAAAAAAATATTGGCTTTCATATATCTATTAAGCAACATTCTTGCTCATTTCTCAACCAGCCTCCAACTTTCCCCTATGCTACACCATCTGTTGTGCAGTCTATTTCTGCAGCTATACAAATGGAGGAGAGGTGGTATGCTTGCCCCGGGGAGCTCAATGGAAGAAGCCTTACATTTTCGTCAAATATATATAGCCTTGGGGTTTTCCTTTTTGAGGTGAGGAGTTTTATTAGTCTTTCATATTTATTAAAACTTTCGGTTTCCTTCTTTGCTTTTCTCTGTGTAGAATATGATGCATTTTAACCCTGTATTAGCTATTAGGTCAACCATACTAAGAGTATAAGTCTTGTTTTTGCATCTTTGAACCATAGATTTTATTGATCTGAGATATTAGGATGAATCATTTAAGACCGTAACATTAAAGTATGTGAAAGAACTCCAATCCCTGAATCCTTACACATCTCGATTTTTCAACACTTCAGGGGTAGGTATTATGTTGTAATGGCTTATCCATTGTTCTAGTAATTGATGATTGAAACTGAACCAATAAAAAGGGCACTGAATGTAGTACTACAATTTGTGCCTATTAGGGAAAAGGGGGAAAGGAAAAATGTCATTCACAAAAATTTGGGACAATATAGATTGTACTCTCTCACTAAAGGGTGAGACATTCTTCCTCACACGATCTGGTGCCCTTTTCGCGTGTTTGTCTCTTTGCACATGTCATTGAGAGAGTAACCTTAAAACCGCTAATCACATGAATCTTGACTTTTACAGTATAGAGTAAGTTGGAACAAATTAATGCTTCCTAGTACTGATACTTCCTTTGAGATAGGGTCCAATACTTGAATCTTTATAATCTAAAAGTTATGTTTATTACAACCTGATGCTGTGTATTTCCCCAATACCTTGAGCATGCTTTCAACCCATAACTTCTCTAGAATGCATCTGAAAAGGTTTTCCATTAAACACATCTGGTTTGCCATTAAGCATCTGGTTCGAATATATCTCAGTTGCTATACGCCTATACGTTTCACCGTAGAGTTGATAGGCTATCGTTTCTACTAATGCGGGCTGTTTCTATCAGTTGCTATGTTGTTTTGAATCAATGGAGCAGCATTCTGCAATGATGTCAGACTTGAGCCAGCGGATTCTTCCACCAAATTTCCTTTCAGAAAGTCCCAAGGAAGCTGCCTTTTGTCTTTGGCTTCTTCATCCTGGACCTCTCTCTCGTCCAACAACTAGGTATGCATGAATCTTTTATTACCGGTCATCAGCTGCAATAACTACTAGTTATATAGCAGTTTTGTTTACTATAAGCTGTCATTTTATATTTTAAATTGCAAGAAAAACAATTCAGATAGCAGTTAGTATATGTTGTAAAATTCACTACTCGGGTCTATCCTTTTCTAGCCTGGACATTAGTAATTGTTTTTTTACTCTACTGTCATTTCCTGACTCCCTAAATAAAATGACGTCATTACAATTCCAAGTGCTTGTACTTCATTTTGTTGGTATGTAGATTATGTACTCTACTGCAATGCATTAAGATTTAATGTAGATTCTTTTTGTTTTAGTCCTTTAAGTACATTTAAATTCTGTACAAAAACAGGGAAATCTTGCAGTCTGATTTATTTTGTGGATCCCAAGAAAAGATTAGCGGGAATAATATATCAGAATCTCCTGGTAATGATATTGCTGAATCAGAGATATTACTACATTTTCTAACTAAACTAGAAGAACAAAAGCAGAAGCGTGCCTCTAAATTGATGGAAGAGATTAGTTTCTTAGAAGAAGATATTAAGGAAGCTGAGAGAAGGCAAGCATCAAGGGCATCCTCAGTTTTCCCTCAGATACAAAATGGATTTCCTGATGCAGGAAAAAAGTGGATGCATTCAGAAAATCCTGGAACTTCAGTTGCTCATTGTGTACCAAATTTGAAGTCAGATGTAAACGATGGATGGTTGTCAAAAAATATCAGGCAACTCGAGCATGCCTACTTCTCCATGAGATCCCAAATCCACTCTACTGAAACTGCTGCTGCAGCAGTCTCTGACAAAGACTTACTGAAGAAACGATGCAAGTTGTCTGAGTCACAAAGTGAGAATGGAATGCAGAGAATGAATCAGAAATCTATCGATCCCCTTGGGAGCTTTTTCAAAGGTTTGTGCAAGTTTGCTTGCTATAGCAAGTTTGAAGTCTGTGGAACAATAAGAAATAGAGACCTTCTAAACTCTGCAAATGTGATATGCACTCTTAGTTTTGACCGTAATGAGGATTATATTGCTACTGCTGGCATATCAAAGAGAATCAAGATTTTTGAGTTCGATGCATTCATGAATGATTCTATTGATATCCACTATCCCGTTGTTGAGATGTCAAACAAGTCAAAGGTTAGCTGTGTGTGCTGGAACAACTACGTAAAGAATTATTTGGCTTCAACTGATTATGATGGTGTTGTCCAGGTAAATACTTGAAAGATACCTTGATGTGCATGTTGGTCAAATAAGGCATTCAGGTTTTATCCCAACAACATTATATATGGCAATATATTTGTTAGATGTATATGATCCATCATCGGTTTGGTACCGTTCCCGTAGACTGGTAAATTCTTTTCATGATCAATGTTGTAGTTATTTTTTATGCATTTTATTGACATCTATACCATTTTCCTCGACATTGGATTATATTTGGCTCTATTGCATTGAAGAGTAATTGCAACTACTGAACTTCTGTCTAAGCATTCAATTTTCCTTCTGGTTTGTGTTGGAATATGGTATTTTTATTATTGAATTAAGGTTGTTGCCATGTATTTAATTGATAAGACGGTGTCTTATGTGTACAGACATGGGATGTGGGAACTGGTCAAGGACTCTGTCAATACAATGAACACCAAAAGAGGGCGTGGTCTGTCGACTTTTCTCAAGCTGACCCAACAAAGTTTGCCAGTGGAAGTGATGACTGCTCTGTGAAGCTTTGGAGCATTAACGAGGTATGCTTTCCTGCCTCACTTATCACGTAGCATGTGAAAGTTTTGGTGTTTTCACAAACACGTACGTGCTTGCATGCACATGTAAGAGTTTTGGAACAGCAGCTCGTATATTTTCAGTGAAGCTTATGAAGAAAATTTTGATTGCAGAAAAGTTCGCTTGGAACCTTGTGGAGCCCTGCAAATGTCTGCTGTGTTCAGTTCTCTAGTTTCTCTCCGCATCTGTTGGCATTTGGATCAGCTGATTACAAAGTCTATTGCTACGATCTCCGTCATTCTAGAATCCCCTTGTGCACACTGGCTGCCCATGAAAAAGCTGTTAGCTATGTCAAATTCTTGGATTCCAACACCCTTCTCTCTGCATCCACTGACAACACCCTGAAGTCATGGGATCTCAATAAAACTTGCTCAGATGGATCGACCACCAATACTTGTGGCTTAACCTTTAGCGGCCATAAAAATGAGAAGGTTAGATATTTTCTCTACATCTCTAAAAATTTTGAGCATCTGCAATATTTCTGTGTTAACTATTTGTTTTTTTGCTTCATCAGAACTTTGTGGGTTTAACTGTCTTGGATGGATATATAGCATGTGGTTCAGAAACAAATGAGGTAAATATGTTTAATCACAAAAAACAGCTGCTGAAATCCATGGCTCAATTCTTGATTTTCTCTGTTCTTTTTGTTTATGATCATTGACATTACACATGGTTTGCATGCATATATAACTGAGCCAACACAACTGATATCCAAATCTTCTTTTTTTACTTTTGTAGGTCTATTGTTATTATAGATCTCTGCCAATGCCCATCACTTCGTATAAGTTCGGGTCTGTTGATCCTATTTCTGGGCATCAAACCAGTGATGAAAATGGACAGTTCGTTTCAAGTGTCTGTTGGAGACAAAAGTCAAACATGCTTGTTGCTGCCAACTCAACTGGAAGTATAGAATTACTGAAACTAGTGTGATGAAAACCTTTCCCCAAAATCAGTTCTGCTCAATAACCTGTAATTAGCTTGGTCGTCCTAAAGATAGATTACATTTACTTTGAGAAACCCATGATTTGGTTCAATTGCAGAGGCTGAAGGGTAAAAATGAGAGCAAAAACTCGTGCACCAACTTTAAGTCTGCCTTGAATTGAGTGTGCCCATGCACGCGGTCATATTACTCTCTGGTTTTCTACTAAAACTGCTTTGGCCTTTGGAGTATGGCATCTTTACAAGTGCATGGCCATAAGCGCTAACCACTTGGAATTGGAAGTTAAAGATGACAATACTCTTCTAAGTTGTTGGCGCCCTGCAGATTTATCTCGACTGCTCCTTGTGAACAGCGTTGCATTTAACTTTAATGGCAACCTTGATGAGGGGTGGCACCAAAATTTTCTTGGGTTGCAATAGTTCATGAGCAAAAACATTACTGATAGACTTGGTAGCAGAAGAAGTATGTGCCCCCCCAAGACTTTTGTGTTTAAGAAACATTCAACAATGCTTCTTAGTTCTTAAAGAGTTAGGAGGCATGCAGCTGTCAGTTTTTGGCAAGGTAGTTTCCGGAGCATTTTGCTTATTGGTTTGTAGATATTTGTTCCTTTATGTTTAATTCCATAAAGTTTCTCGCTATTGCGAACAAATAGAAAACTAGCCTTTCTGATTGAGAAGTAGTTTGTAGATCTCTATGGATGTGAGGGACCTTCCCACCATTACAAAATGGAAATCCCTTGAGATTTTAACTGTTATATATGTTGCTATTTGCTGACTATAGTATTGTTGTAAAGGCCCTTAGACAGCACTTATATACAGTTTGTATGTATTTAATAGCGTCATTAGGATTTGATCATCTTACTGACATGGTTCCTTCTTATTGTATGGAAACAAGAACGACCATATAGATGAATTGAGTACAATTATTATATAATTAAAGGTATCCAAAAGAGAAGGTACAAAACAAAATTGAACTGCTTATTGAACTGGCTTAAGAATTTGTATGCTTTGTGTTGAGCATTAATGAATTGTTTCTGCTGAAGTTGTAGCAAAAAATGTCTTTGTCTTTCATAAATCAAAGATTATGATTGTTCAGTACAAATACCAAATTTACAGATGTAAGGTGCGGTCAGTGTAAGCTGACATGTTCCCACCCTTAAAACTTTGAAAACTCGATAAGCTCTGAGCACTTGTTCCGAGGATTGTCTGTTTGAATACTATCTTTTCCACTCTGTTTCATCTTCAGTTGAACTTTTTTTTTCCCTGTAATTATTGATCTGGCAAAGCATTTCATCAGTGCAAACTAGATCAAACATTGTTTCTGTGTCTAAGCAATCAACATGTTGAGAAAGGCTATGAGAGCTCAGAGTCTGAGACATGGCCGGATAATGATCTCCGTAGTCTGGGGCTCACTAGGAGCAGCTGGCTTTCTGAACTCATTCTGAAACTGCGGACACGTTGATTCATTGGAGGTCTTGTTGATCTTGCTTTAGGTGTCACTGGAAAAGAAGACACAGGCTGTCAGCATGAATTCCAATGTTTAAATTTTGACATGAAACGATAATTTGATGTTATGCCTTATTGTTTCAAGGGGAAATGCATGAATGAAAAGAAAATTCGAGAAAGTGGTTGATTACCTGGATGTTTTGTTCTAATATCTGCAGATTTCTTCATTGTAGTATTTATCCTAGGCAGTGGTTCAGGTGAAGGCATGGACCTGTCAGTTGCTGATGTGTATAGCTCATCAGTAGTGACATTTTCATCGCCACTAGCCGAATTTCTGTCGCTTCCTGATTCCGAAGTGTCTTTGAGAGGAACTCCTGCTTTGTCCTTTTCCAATACTCTATAAACAAACATCTGAAAAGGGATTTGTGATGTTGATAATGGATTGGGAGTTTCACATGTGGGGAATATCCGTTGAAGCCTCATATCAATGTCACAGTAATCCACAAGAGGCTCCGGTAACTCCGACTGACTGTTATAATCAGGGTTCATTAGAAGTGACCGTTTTATATACCGAAGAATTCTGCAGATGGATAGGAAGCTAGGCCTTAGATCCGGATCAGCATGCCAACATCTCTTGACCAAGCTTGTTATAGATTTTGGTGGCTTGAAAGGAAACAATGGCCTCTCCCCTGCTCTTATGTTTCGGCTCATTTTGTCCCCTTGAAGATGGCCATCTTCGAATGGGACTTTTCCAGTTAGAAGCTGAAAGCAAATCATTCCAAAGCTATACACATCTGCTTTTCCAGTGAACTTTAATTTCACTTTACTTCCTGGCTGTTCTTGCTCCTCTAGAACCTCTGGTGCATGCCAAATGAATGACTGTGTTTCATTCTGGTTCGCTGCTCCCCTCTGAGGTATTGAAGACAAGCCAAATCTCGAAACTTTCGCCTGCATGTACCCTTCCGAAGATGTTCCTCTCAGCTTAACATAAATGCTGGAAGGATTTAAGTCACCATGGTAGATTTTATTTGAGTGTAGATATTCCATTCCCCTTGCAATCTGAAGCATTAGATCAACAGTGACCGGAAGACAAAACGACGTTCGCTTTCTTGGGCCGCAAGTTTCTTTTATGCAGTCGCAGAGGCTTTTATGTGCTAGTTCCATGAGCAAAAGGCATTCCTTCTTTTCTTCATCAGTGAATCCACAAAGGAAATGCAGTATGTTTGGGTGGGAAAGAGATAATAATGAAGAAATATCAGAAGCTACTGCTTCTACATCTCCAATTATGTGTCTCAGAATAAAGCTTTCACCTAACCAGTAAACCTCCTTGTATTGACTCCCATTACCAAGCCGCCGTCTAACCTGATAGTCCTTCCACCCCAATAGAATCGAACTCGGTAAAAGCTTATCTTTTAAAGATTTTGAATTATCTAAGTTTCTCAAAAGCAAATCTGCAAGTTTTCTCTCCTGCTTTCTCAACCTTGAGTTTTCCTTTTCCTGGATTTTGTTTTTAAGGATCCATCTATCTTCTTTCCAGACATTGTCAATCCTATTGCAAAAATCTTGAGTAACAAGATACTGCTTTGCAAATTTCCATTGGAAAAGTTCAGGATCAATCCATTCTTTATGGTACTTATTGGAGTACACCCGTTTTTTCTTTTGCATTTCATCTTGTTCCCAACCGGACAGTTCGGCTGCAGATTCGATTGCTTCAATGACAACCGGAATGCAGGAAAGCAAGTTACTGATATGCAACTCGACGCAATCAGTATTCTGATAGAGAGTTATGGCTTTAACCCACCAGTCTTTAGATTCCAAGCTTTCCTTGATGTAGGCTTCCCCTTCTTTGAAAATCCTGTGGAGCTCTCTCAATGGCATTTCAAGAACTTTCCATTTCAAGTTCCTCTCTTCGAATTTCAGGTTATCTTTCATTTCGTCTGCTATCGATTTGTATGCAGAATAAAAAATATCTAGCAACAAAATGCATTGCCTCTGGTTAATTTGGATGTTGTCACGAAAAACCATTAATGCCTTCAAACTTCCTAAAGCCTCCCCTATCTGCCGAAATTGCTCCATTTTGGTCTAAGACTAGAACAAGGAGGCTCTATCAAAACGGCATATGTAAGTAATAACGCTCATCGTATATACGAATTAAAAAGAAGAGGAATCAAATGAAAAACAAGTGAATATTACAGAAACATGACATTGCTTACCATAGAAAAGCAGGCCAAACTTGCTTCCTTTCAGATCAATGAAGGTGGTAGGAACTTACAGAAGCTTTTTTAATTCCTTCCCGATCCCAATATAAAAGAATTCAAAGCTTTCTTCAAAAATCGGGAATATAGCGGCAAAACTAAGAATCGATAGTTTCCGCCATTTATGAATCGAATTTCAGCAAAAAAAAGGAAAAATCAGAACTCCAGAATCGAAACCATGTACATGATAATGAAAAGGGATGTCAAAGAAGTGAATGGAATTTAGTATTACAAGGAGTATTGTGTTGGGCGGGGAAATTGTGTGTGTAATGGCGGTGATTGGTGTCTGTGATTGAAGGCAAAGTTTGTTTTTGACGAGGCACTGACGTGACCAAACACTTGTCAAATTGGGTGGCAATGGCATGGTGTTCCCGCGAGTTTCGATGTTCATGGCTTTTAGATCGCATTGTTCGGCCATTTCTAATGCATTATTTTCCTGTATTTTTCATACTTCTCCAATTTCCGCTCCCGTAGATTGACTACGTATTTCCAGGGCTGTGAAGGCTTAATCCTAGGGGTAAAATAAATTGATTACACTCGGATCCTGACGTTATATATCAATCTTTTTACCTAGTTTCTTAATCTCGTTTAGCTTCAATTATTACATTTGATTGAATTATTCCTTTAATACGTCCAAATTTAATGTCGGAACTATTTTTTGTTTAACGGGCCGACTTTAAAAAGAAAAACGGAGTCGCCACCAATCTTTTTTGAAGTGTGATTGGGTCACTTTAGAAAATATTTTGGTCTACGGATTTTAAGAAAACGGGCTCGGAGTCGGTTACGCACACGAGGAAGGATTAGCACCTCATAACGCCCAAAATTGGTACCGTGTTGATTGATTAATGTCCTTAATATCGAAAATTAGAAAATATTTTAAAATATGAATCTTTAAAAATGTTTGGATAACTCGCATTGGATATCAAAACTCTCTTGTTCTGAAAAGATGAAATACCACATCCAGCACGATAGGACACGATGTTTCAAACCCTCAATACCAAGATCGTTCCATAATTTCCAAAATCCATGCATCCGATGTAAAAAAAAGGGTATTCCGCTATTTGGTCAAACTAAAAAATCGAAACTCAGCACGATTGGGCACGAATCTGTCGAACTTCCAAACACGAAACATTGCCTTATTTTCAAAAACATGATCAAAATCTTTAAAGAATATTCAAGTGATCCGATTTAACGAAAAATCAAGTCCAAAGACGATTGGGCACAATTTCTAACTTCCAAACACGAAATATTACCTTTGTGAAACCCTTTTTTATGAATTTTGAAAAAAGCAAAAATAAAAATATCAATTAGAAAATAATAGTAATAATATTAGAATTAATAGTGGTAATAATAAAAATAATAGTAGTAGTAAAAATAAATATAATTATAATAAGTATATTTGTAGTAATAATATATATGTAATAATAGTGATAAAAATAATAGTAATGAAAAATAGGAATAATAAATAGTAATATAAAAAGACGATTTTTATAATAATACATGTAAAATAGTGGCAATAATAAAATGATGCTAATAATGCTAACGAACCTAGTAATAGTAATAAAGTAAAAGGGAAAAAATATTAAAACAATAATGGTAATGGCTACATTAAAGCAGAAGTACAAGAATATATATTTAGAGATAATTGATTTGAAAATAAAGCGAATAGGGACTAAATTGAATTTAAAACAAGCATCCTGGGTAAAATCGAAATAAAATTAAAAGATGGACTAATTAGAACTTGCGAGTAACAAGGAGGGCTAAAGGAAAATATCCCCACCCTCCAAAAGCAGACTCATTGACACCAGAAAGACATGCAATTGAAACTAAAAAGCTTATTTTTCGACGATCTCAAAATGGGTACGCTTCTACCTCTTTTTCCGTATTTTCGCTTTATTCTTAAAAACAAGTGTAAAAAATGAATAAAAATAAAAATAAAAGAACACCTTGAATATTTTGAATCTGTCTCAAAATTCTTTTCTTTTTGTGTACTTGATTTCTCGTGTATTCGTAACTATCCGAAAAATGGTAGAAAAAAAAAAACCTCCCCCATTTACAATGGTTTTGAATGGCTTTTATAGCCAAATTCTACAACTTATACATACAAGTGGGGTGATAGAGTTAGTGGGATAGTGGAGTTAGTGGAGTGGTAGAGTTAGTGGTCGGTTTAGTGGGGTGGTGGAGTTAGTGGTCGGTTTAGTGGTCTAGTTGGGTTAGGGTTACTTGGGCTTGGTTAATTGGATTTGGTTTGATTTTGTTTTGGTTTGTTGTTTGGGCTTTGGTTGGGGTAAAATTGGGTCATCAATGCCCCTCTTTGTTTGTTTGTCGTAATAACAGAACAAAGCAAAGATTCTAAAGGAGCCAATTTTGCCCTGCTTTCTTGAGTCTTGATTTCTTGGCGCTTCTTCTCTTGGTAGCCTTGCTTTGACCCATTGCATCTTCGTGGTATAGAAATTTTGTTCGATCTATTCCACTCCTTTCGGTGGAGATAAAATCAGTAATTTTCACTGTTACCCTCTCGCTTAGGGAATTAAGGCTCATCGTCTTCGATCTATTCCACTCCTCGCCGTGGGATAAGATTTGCTTTTTAGCTGTTTACCCTACGCTTAGGAATTAAGGCTCATCGTCTTTGATTTGTTCCACTCTCGCCGGTGGGATAAGATCTGCTTTTTTAGCCTGTTACCCTCATCGCTAGGGAATTAAGGCTCATCGTCTTCGATCTGCTCCACTCGCCTTTCGGTGGGATAAGATCTCGCTTTTTAGCTGTTACCCTCACCGCTAGGGAATTAAAGCTCATCGTCTTGATCTATTCCACTCTTTCGGTGGGATAAGATCTGCTTTTTTAGCTGTTACCTTCTTGCTTAGGGAATTAAGGCTCATCATCTTCGATCTGCTCCACTCGCTCGGTGGGATAAAATCGCTTTTTAGCCCGCCCACTCCCTTTCGGTGGAGATAAGGCTTCGATCTTCCGATCCGCTCTACTCCCGCCAGAGAGATAAAATCAGATTCTTCATCGCTTCTATTGCCGATACATGGAGATAAGACTTATTATCTTTAGCTTTGCTCACTCCCCTTTCGGTGAAGATAAGGCTTCAGTCTTTCGATCTGCTCTACTTATGCTCAGTAAAGATAAGATCTATTATCTTCAATCCGCTCCACTCCTACTCAGTGGAGATAAGATCTACTATCTTTAGCCTACTCCACTCCTACTCAGTGAAGATAAGGCTTCTACAATCTTTAGCCTGCTCCACTCCTGCTCAGTGGAGATAAGGCTTTAGTCTTTCGATCCGCTCTACTCCCGCCAGAGAGATAAAATCATCATCTTCAATCCGCTCCACTCTCGCCAGGTGGAGATAGGATCATCTGTTTTAGCCTGCTCCACTCTCGCCGGTGGAGATAAGGCTTCGATCTTTGATCTCGCTACTCTCCTCGCCAGAGAGATAAGATCTGTTATCTTCAATCCGCTCCTCTCCTACCGGTGGAGATAGGATTTACTATCTTTAGCCCGCCCACTCTCGCCGGTGAAGATAAGGCTTGGTCTTTAATCGCTCTACTCCCTTTCAGTAGAGATAAGATCTGTATGTTCAATCCACTCCACTCCTCGCCAAGGAGATAGGATCTACTATCTTTAGCTTGCTCCACTCCTCGCCGGTGAAGATAAGGTTTTGGTCTTTTGATCTCGCTTACTACTCGCCAGAGAGATAAGATCTCGTTATCTTCAATCCGCTCCTCTCCCGCCGGTGGAGATAGGATCTACTATCTTTAGCTCGCTTCCACTCATGCTCGATGAACATAAGGCTTCAATCTTGATTTGCTCCACTCCCTTTCGGTGGAGATAAGATCTCTTGCTTCGATCCGCTTCCTCCTCGCCAGAGAGATAAGATCTATTGTCTTCAATCCGCTCCTCCTGCTTTCGGTGGAGATAGGATCTACTATCTTTAGCCTACTCCACTCCCTTTCAATAGAGATAAGGCTTCAATCTTGATCTGCTCCACTCCTCGCCAGTGAAGATAAGATCTGCTTGCTTTGATCTACTACTCCCGCCAGAGAGATAAGATCTGTTGTCTTCAATCCACTCCACCCTCGCCAGTGAGATAGGATCTACTATCTTTAGCCTACTCCACCCTCGCCAGAGAGATAAGGCTTCAATCTTGATCTGCTCCACCTCGCCAATAGAGATAAGATCTGCTTGCTTTCGATCCGCTCTACTCCCTTTCAAGAGAGATAAGATCTATTGTCTTCAATCCGCTCCACTCCTACTCAAATGGAGATAGTATCTACTATCTTTAGCCTTGCTCCACTCCTCGCCAGAGAGATAAGGCTTCAATCTTCGATCCGCTCCACTCCCGCCGGTGAAGATAAGATCTCTGCTTCGATCTGCTTCTACTCCCTTTCAGAGAGATAAGATCTGTTGTCTTCAATCCGCTCCACTCCTACTCAATGGAGATAGGATCTACTATCTTTAGCCTGCTCCACTCATACTCAGTAGAGATAAGGCTTCAATCTTCGATCCGCTCCACTCCTCGCCGGTGGAGATAAGATCTCTTGCTTTCGATCCGCTTCTACTCCTACTCAGAGAGATAAGATATGTACTCTTCAGAACTCCCATCAACTTTGCTACACCGTCCTCCGGAGAACCTACCAGAGAATTGATTTCATGGGGTCTATGCTTATGTCAAATGATTAGGATGTCATGAAAGATGCTCCTAACCATATGTATCATGAATGTTATGAATGGATGCAAAATGCCATGAGAATGATCCATTTTTAACACTTAGGCTGTCATTGCTTGCTGCTTATTAAGGTGACCCCTGACGTATGTCTTCTCTGTTTAGCTGATACTTCTAACAACTAATCTGAAGATGTCGTCACTGCTTAAACCCTTATCTCAAGTCTCTGAGCCCTTTTAAGCCTGGTTAGTTCTAAACAATTGTCCTATTTCGGATTCTTGTATTATTTAGAGACTTTCAGAGTAATATGCAAAACTTCTTTTGTGAAAGTATTATTAGTTCAATAATCATTATTTCAATGAAAAATGCTTGGAAAAGATCATAATAATGGACAAGAAAGAAATTAATTAGGAGCATAGCTCAAAACAAATAAGATAGCAAATGCAATCAAGAAGGAAATTTATTGGTAGTGTATTTTGAAACGAGCAAATTAAGAATGGGTAAGATGGCAATTAGGTGCCCCAGATATCGCTGACTGAGCTTCTCTGTTCAAACTTCTTGAGAACCATTTAAGCCCAATATGTGCTTAGGGATCCTGAATACTTTGTCGATGCCCCAAAATGAAACATACTTCATCATTGTTAATTCAGATGTAGCAAGACTCATCAGATGCCCCACTTTTATTCAAAATTTGAGCCGCCCTTTTCGGGTTTTCAACTCAAAGCCCCTTTGGTCTCAAAGCGCCCTTTGCGGGTTTTCGCCTTTGGCCTCTCCTTTTTTTTTTTTTATTTATTTCTTTTTTTTGAATTTGAATTTGGACTCAAGGCGCCCTTTGCGGGTTTTTGCCTTGGCCTATTTTCGTCATAAGCGAAGCGTTTCTTGACTGGGTCCATCTTAATTGGGTTTGACTGACTTTTGCCATCCATCTCAGCTAGTATCCATGCTTCTCCAAAAAAAACCTTCTTTTCAACATAATGGCCTTCCCAATTAGGCATCCACTTTCCCCTGAAGCCCTTTTGCATAGGGAGGATCTTTTCAATACCAAGTCTTTTTCATGAACCTCTCTGGGGTGGACCTTTTGTTGTAAGTCCGCATCATTCGCTTCAGGTACATTTAACTATGACGGATGGCTCTTAATCTTTTTCCCCAATTAGATTCAGTTGATCAAACCGAGACTGAACCTATTCCGCTTTATCCAACTTCAGCTCTGACAGCATCTGAAGAAAAAGAATCTCAACTTCAATATGCAAGACTGCATCCATCCCATAGATCAATGAGAAAGGCGTTGCCCCGGTGAAGGTCCTAACCAATACTCGAGAAGCAAAGAGGGTAAATGGTAACTTCTCTATGCCAATATTTACAAGTCTCAAAAAAATCTTTTGGATGTTCCCTTCTCACTTTCTTCTTCTTTCTTTCTTTCCTTTTTTTTTACCCTGATATGGCGTCTGATCTTTAAACAGACTGTCGATTTTGACATTATATTTAGACATGTAACTTTTGGCATATGAAGCGACCTTCACCCTCTTAATGAAGTAATTGACAACCGGAAAGATAACGATGTCTGTTAGAAGCTTCTGACTAGATCGTCCCCGTAACATCTATGCCCCACATATATGGAGAAAGTACATAAGTCTTGTCTTCCGCTATTTGGCATTTATGGCATAACTGACGCAATCTCCTTTTCATGGTAGACCAACAGTACTTGAAACTTATAATCGACCTGGATATCGAAAAACTCTTAATATGTGCCTTTTCGAACACTCCATAGTTTCCTGGTGCCTAGAAATATCTTGATGCGATCATGCAAAAACATCTTTGAATTCTTGGAATAACTCAATGACATCTCGCTTTGTTTCTGTGGTGAGCAAGGCTTCGATCTTCACTCATTTCCCAAACTCACAATGTCTATTGACCCCTTTGTACAGTAAAGTCTATTTTCATTTTGTTCTACCATCTTTAACAAATCAAAAGATAAGTTCTGCCTTGACATTTTCAAAATCCTCGGATCCCTTTAGCCCCATGTTTCACTTAAAAGGAGTCTGCATGTGACGTTGCTCATGTCTTGATATCTAGGTACCTATCGTAGGTACGAAGGTAAATTCCAAAGAATAAGCGATTCTTAGGATGATGAAGAATGGAAAACATCCCAAAAAAAACAAATGAATGTATAGCATGACGTGGAAAAAAATGAAAAAATATTTGCTCGGCATGAAACACAAGAATGCATTTTTTTATTAAAAATAAAGATGTTTGAACATAAGCCTATTTCACAAAAGATTCTTATTGTTTCTAGGCTTAAAACAACAAGTGTGTTTTGAACATTACTCGTGTTAGCTCTAAAACTACGGAGTTTCCTTCACGATTCGCTTATTCAAAACACTTTCATGCTCGTAGGGCGAATGCCTCCTAGGTTTTCTTCATTCGATCCCTCTTCGAACATGGCGTTGATGCTCAAGGTTTTCATTATACCCTTAGCCGTTTCTACACTCGTGTGTAGTAATGATGTTCCAAGGTCACTATAATACAACCTCTAATTAAAAGGGTTGTCTTATGATATTTAATGCAAATGATGTGATGCAATACAAATGCATGAAATGCAATGCAAATGAATGAATGCAAAAGATAAGAGGCATTGACTCTGAATTCAGTTACATTAGAAAAACTTTACTAGAAAATAAATTTCTTTACACAAAACGGATCGCATATACGGCCTTGTCCTCATAGTTCAAGTGAAAACATGAATCCCTTCTTCGCAAAAGTTAAGTCTTGTAAAATTCTAATAGATACTTCCTCTAACTCCTTTTGCTTGATCCGGACCGCTACTCCTGTTCACTTGTTAGCTTCTTCAAAAATGCCGAGACGTAGTAATCTTCGAATATTCTTGTCAACTTGAATCCCTAGGTGATAAGGTCTTGTATTCCTTCACGGACTATTAGTCTTCTCTCGTTGTATTCACTTGGACTATATTCGAATGACCGTATTATAATCCACTTTATCAAAAAATCCATTTTCTTATGACCAACTTTTCTATTTAGTAATCGAATTTGAAATCAACACCTCTTTTCTATGATGTGAATACAATGCAATCAAAACGGAATAAAACCCGTTAGTACAAGAAAAATAAATAACATAGAACCTATCAGGGTGACCACTAGGGTTTGACATGGTTCTACCTAGGGTAGGCCCTTAGGTTTTCTACATGTGGTTTAGTTCTAAAGAAAGGGTACTGAACCAACAGATTCCTCAATCCTCACCCATTATAGGCTCATACCGATTGAGTTCGATTCGGGGAATACATTTCCCATGGCCATGCGAGGTGAAAACCTCACGGAACCATAGGTACGGATGTATTCCTAAGCAATCCCTAGCCCATGCGAGGTGAAAACCTCACGAAGGCATAGATTTTGCTCCCACTTAAGGGTGTGACCACAACGGTCATGCAATATGAATGCAAAAATATTCTATGTGTCTCAAACCAAAGTAGATATATGACGCGACACGACTCATGCAAATGAAAATGAAAAATTTTATTTTGATAAAAGGATATCAATCAACCAATTTTACGGCTTGACTCTCTTATAGTCCCCAGTGGAGTCGCCAAGCTGTTGGAACCATTTTTTTGTTTAACGGGCCGACTTTATAAAGAAAAACGGAGTCACCACCAATCTTTTTTGAAGTGTGATTGGGTCACTTTAGAAAACATTTTGGTCTACTGATTTTAAGAAAACGGGCTCGTGAGTCGATTCACATACGAGGAAGGATTAGCACCCTCACAACGCCCAAAATTGGTACCGTGTTGATTGATTAATGTCTTTAATATCGAAAATTAAAAATATTTTAAAATATGAATCTTTAAAAATGTTTGGATAACTCGCATTGGATATCAAAACTCTCTTGTTCGAAAAGATGAAATACCACATCCAGCACGATAGGACACGATGTTTCAAACCCTCAATACCAAGATCGTTCCATAATTTCCAAAATCTATGCATCCGATGTAAAAAAAAGGGTATTCCGCTATTTGGTCAAACTAAAAAATCGAAACCCAGCACGATTGGACACGAATCTGTCGAACTTCCAAACACGAAACATTGCCTTATTTTCAAAAACATGATCAAAATCTTTAAAGAATATTCAAGATCCAGACGAACGAAAAATCGAAGCCCAAAGACGATTGGGCACAATTTCTCGAACTTCCAAACACGAAATATTACCTTTGTGAAACCCTTTTTATGAATTTTGAAAAAAGCAAAAATAAAAATATCAATCGAAAATAATAGTAATAATATTAGAATTAATAGTGGTAATAATAAAAATAATAGTAGTAGTAAAAATAAATGTAATTATAATAAGTATAATTGTAGTAATAATATATATGTAATAATAGTGATAAAAATAATAGTAATGAAAAATAGAAATAATAAATAGTAATATAAAAAGACGATTTTATAATAATACATATAAAATAGTGGCAATAATAAAATGATGCTAATAATGCTAACGAACCTAGTAATAGTAATAAAGTAAAAGGGAAAAAATATTAAAAACAATAATGGTAATGGCCACATTAAAACAAAGTATATATATTTAAAGATAATTGATTTGAAAGTAAAGCGAATAGGAACTAAATTGAATTTAAAAGCAAGCATCTGGGGTAAAATCAGAAATAAAATTAAAAAGATGGACCAATTAGAACTTGCGAGTAACAAGGAGGGGCTAAAAGGAAAAATATCCCCACCCTCCAAAAGCGGTCAACTGCACACCCACATACACGTAATGAAACTAAAAAGCTTCTTTTTTCAACGATCTCAAAATGGGTACGCTTCTACCTCTTTTTCCGTTTTTTCGCGTTTATTCTTAAAAATAAGTGTAAAAAAAATGAATAAAAAGAACAAAATAAAAAGAACACCTTGAATATTTTGAATCTGTCTCAAAATTCTTTTCTTTTTGTGTACTTGATTTCTCATGTATTCGTAACTATCCGAAAAATGGCGAAAAAAAAACCTCCCCCATTTACAATGGTTTTGAATGGCTTTTATAGCCAAATTCTACAACTTATGCATGCAAGTGGGGTGATAGAGTTAGTGGGATGGTGGAGTTAGTGGAGTGGTGGAGTTAGTGGTCGGTTTAGTGGGGTGGTGGAGTTAGTAGTTAGTGGTTTAGTGGGGTGGTGGAGTTAGTGGTCGGTTTAGTGGTCTAGTTGGGTTAGGGTTACTTGGACTTGGTTAATTGGGTTTGGTTTGATTTTGTTTTGGTTTGTTGTTTGGGCTTTGGTTGGGGTAAAATTGGGTCATACATTTAATGTTTATTATCTAATTACATACTAATCATCAATTGTAAAGTTCAAATTAAAACCTTAGAATTTCGAGATGCGAATAAACTATGTGTTGGTGTAAATTGTAACATAAAAATATTCATTCCACATTAAATCGAGTTTGATAATTACTACAAAATATTTTAATATTTATTGAGCAAATCATTTTAATTTAAAATGTAACTTTGTATTATATATCGAAATGATTATTTTGGATTAGTATTTGATAATTATAATTGAAAAAAGTTATTCTTATAAATAGGCATGTTTTATTTTTTATATTTAATTTGTCTTATGTGTTGGCTTGATGAGTATAGTGTTTACTATTCTAAATGTGGCCTGTGTTTGAGTTGCGTTAATTGTGTTGCTGTTAGGGCTTTACTCTCCTCTTGTAATCAAAGGAATATATCAATTTTTAAATCTTACTTATGTGGTTTGAAATTTCTAATATAATACTTATATTTAAACATTTTATTGAATTGATGTCATCCTTATTCAAGACACTAACCTAATTATAAAATTACAAAAGTATACATTCTTTTAAATTATAATTAAAATTTCTATCACACTTATATATTTTTCTTACTTTTATATCATCTTTAAATAAAATAATTAAAACAACTTCAAGAATCAAATACATGTTTAATAGTACATGCTTATCTTGTAGCAGAGTTTTGACTCTTTAAAAGTTTTTGGGCTTTTATAATTAAACTTATCATGAGTCGGCCCAAAGTAAAATTTTAAATTTTACCAAAAAATAGGTTTAAAATTTTACACTAAATTAGACTTAAAAAGACTTACAAAGGGTGGGCCCTAGGCAAGATTTCTTTGGCCCAAACTTAATTTGGTTTAAATATATTATGTTATAATAAAAATTATATTAATTATATATGATAAATAATAATTATATATTTATATTAAATCACTAATCTAATAACAATTAAATCCTTCACCCAAAACTTAAAAAAGAATCCTACCCAACTAAATAACCCAACCAAAATATAAATTTTAAAATAATATTCAATACAATAAAATATTTATTATACTTATTTGTGGTTTTAATATAATAAAATATTTATTATATTTATGGTAGTATTTTTAATATAAATATTTTTAATATGTTAGAAAAATTTTATTTTGCATTTTAATACATTTAGTGTATTGTATTTTTAAAAAAATAATTTTAAATAAAAACTAATTTAAAAAATCAAATATGATAGGACAGGGTTAAACCCAATTTTATCTTTATTAAATTGATTGAGCTTGGGAAGAAAAGTAAGGCCATCTTTTGGACCGAAATATGCCCAAACTTAAAAAATTAATCTAAATATATTACATGGGCACAAATTCAGTTAATTTTATGAACACCTTTAATCGTGAGTAAAGAGTTTAATTATTTTTATAACTTAAATATTATTATTAATCCCTATTCACTATGTAACATGTAAGTTATAAATTTTATACTTATATTTAAATTTGATAATTTAAATATAACAAAATCTAAACACACATTTTAAGCGTCTGAGCAAAGATTAACCGAAGAAATTAAATTTTTAAATAATGTGATTTATTTTATTAAATAAAATTTATTTAATTTATATTAATTTTTTTCCATTAAAAAGGGCCATGGCCCCACAAGAAATGACATATGAGCTCAGCCTCAATCAAGTGTTTAACTCACGAAAAGGAAACAACGAGAAAACGGGGCGGCGCAAATACGACGACGTGTCTGTTATATCAACTGATCGGTGCTTCCAATGGTGGTAGCTCTTTCACTGTCGCAGTACTCGTTGCTCTCTTGCAGTAGATGACAATGCCTCTACTTCAGTACGCGGATTGTAAGAAATGAAAAATGAAAGTGGTACATAGCAGCTTTTCTCCTCACCGTCCTCACCAGTTCTCAGGTCACTGTTTTCTTCTCTTTTACTTCAAACTCTAATTCTCCTCCTTCATTCCGCTTTTCCCACTCCCATGAATTTCCTTCCTCTCCTCCCTCAAATCCTTAACCCTAATAACTTAATATAACTATTAGATCTAAATTCATTTTAATGTTTGGCAGGGGATACTAACTCTATCGCAAAGCAATGGCAAATATAAATATGATTACGCCACCGTTCCTTTCCTTGCAGAGGTTTTAAGGTACTTTTTCAAATTTCCATTGTACTTTCTTAATTTTATATCTGAAAATGGATTGTTTATTTTTGAGTAATTTGATTTTGTTTACAGCTTATTGTATCGAGTGTTTTTCTATGGAGAGAGTGTCAGAAATTGCCTCCTCCAAAAATGACAACGGATTGGAAAACTGTTCGATTGTTCCCCATTCCGTCTGTCATTTACTTAATCCATAATAATGTCCAGTTTGCTACTCTTATGTATGTCTATACTTCGACGTATCAGATTATGGGCAATTTGAAGATTGTCACTACTGGAATTCTATTCAGGTGATACTCTCAGTATTCTGTATATGAACTATCTTTTTATGTCCTCAAAAGTGTACTATCTCGATATTGTTCTCACGAATGAATAGATGAGTTTGTTGCATGATTTAGGTTATTTCTTAAGAAGAAGCTATCTAATCTGCAGTGGATGGCGATCATTCTATTGGCGGTTGGAACAACCACGAGCCAGGTACTTGAGATGTCTAACTGAATTATTTATGTTCTCTACTGTTATTTATGTTACGTTGACTTGTGGTACAAGAAAAGTTTATGAATGCTTGAAGTTACATGCACTTTGAGGCCAGATCAATATGTTTTGACTGTTGGAAAAAAAATAATGTATTTTGGCTTGTCAAACTTGATTCTAACGTGAGAAATGAGAAATCAAGCAATGGTTTCACTTTTTATGGAACAAGTTTAGAGAGATCCAATAAAAAATCAGTTGGAAGAACAACGCTTTAATAATTTAATTGCATTCTGAAAATTTAAGAAAGGACAGATAAAAGGAGAGTGAGGATTAGGAGGAGTGGCAGGAGCAACAGCTTAGTTAAGAGTGTAACATCTCTGCATAGGAAGCTGTTGTATCTCATTAGGACCTATCACTTATGCTCTTGAAGTAGGCTATCTGCTAAAAAATTTTAGAATTTGTTTTACTTTTGCTGCATCTCTTTTCTATTTATAATTTAGTGAAGTATAAGTATAGGTTTCACAATTCAAATCATCCTTCTGTCTTCTCTTTATTAAGGTCAAAGGTTGTGGAGAGGCTTCATGTGATTCCCTCTTCTCAGCACCAATTCAAGGATACATGTTAGGAATTTTATCTGCTTGTCTTTCCGCATTGGCTGGCGTGTATACGGAGTTCTTGATGAAGCAAAACAATGATAGCTTATACTGGCAGAATGTACAATTGTACACGTAGGTTCCTTTCTTTATCTTTTTTTATTGTAAAGTGTTCATTGCCTCATTATTTGAGGAATATTACTATGCATTTAAAGTATATTTTGTTTCTCTAATCTTATATGTAACCAACCAATGTGTATTAGTATATTGTCAAGTTCAAGCCATTCAAAGTAATTAACATGATTGTTGGTTGATGTATTCTCATTTATGTTCTTCCAGGTTTGGTGCAATTTTCAACATGGCACGGCTTGTAGTTGATGATTTTAGAGCTGGATTTGAGAAAGGACCTTGGTGGCAACGGCTGTTTAATGGGTACAGCATCACTACTTGGATGGTTGTGTTAAATCTAGGTTCTACTGGGCTTTTGGTTTCATGGTTAATGAAATATGCTGACAATATAGTCAAGGTATCTTCTTTGTAGCTATTCTTGATTCTGTGTGTGGTTTCTATCCGTAGGCCGGTGAATGTTATATTGTCATGGATTTTTTTCATATTTTCATGTTCGAACCTGGAGATTTCCCCTTGATTTGTTTCATGCTACTAAACTTCTTAACTGCTTTGTGACAATCTGAAATTTTGGGTAGAATTCGTCTGTTCTTTTTTTTTCAAGTTCTTTAACAATTAGTTGTTTATGCTTATTCATTCAGGTAT
The DNA here is from genome assembly GCA_025506655.1 of Gossypium rotundifolium. Classification (NCBI taxonomy): domain Eukaryota; kingdom Viridiplantae; phylum Streptophyta; class Magnoliopsida; order Malvales; family Malvaceae; genus Gossypium; species Gossypium rotundifolium. The sequence goes on from CP106732.1 coordinate 174,677,316, forward strand.
ATTCCACATCGATGGCCATGCTATTGACAATGGTTCTGTCTGTGTTCCTCTTCGGTTTCAAGCCAACACTTCAGGTAGGCTTCATTGCTGTGGTCTAAACAAGATATCCAACTTAAATGTCAGGCTATACTTGGATAGGGTTTTTTCAATTCAAGCTGTCCCAGCCCAAATTACTAGTTAATAATTAGAAACATATTTTATTTAAATTTAATTATTAATGTATAAATAATATTAATATATAAAAACCGTGTTTAATACTCTACTATTTAACAATCGTAATATGGACGTTTGAGCTGGGCCTGGGTAAGGGAAGTAAAAAATATCTGCTCCAATTCTGCGCAGCCCATGGGCAAGTCTACCTGGATATAGCTATTCAATTCATTTTCTTTTCAGGGTTGAGTTTCATGGTTAATGAAAAAAGCTCTCACACAAACTTATAGTCCTGAATATGTTATCAACTGTGGTCTGAACTAGATATCCATCCCCTAATTCAGTCTCTAAGGCTTTGCTTGGTAAGTTGAAAAGAAAATCGGAAAGATGGATAAAGGAGGAGAAAAAGAGAAGTATAAAATATATATTTTTCTTTCCATTGGTTTAACTTGGTATGAAAAATGAAAGGAAAAGTAATTTCCTTTCCATTCATTGCTCTGTAGAGTTAAAACAGAAGACGAAGGAAAATAAAAATTTTAGAAAATACATAATCTTGTAAATATGCACATTTAACTTACATCTCTCTCATTTCTCCCCTCTTAGCATTCCAATTCAGAATGACTTGGTTTTTTTGCATGATGAGGAATTGTTTATCCTTCCTATTTTTTTTCTTTTCACTTTTTCTTTCTTATCAAATGCACTTAAAATTTATTTTCTTTCCACTTTTCCACTCTCTCTTTTCGTCCTTCAGAATTTTCACTTAACCAAGCACACACTAAGTCTCTAAGTGTGTTATCGTAGTTGTGTTCCAAACCTGGATGATGGTGTTAAATTTATATTTCGTTGGGCTTTTAGTTTTAGTTTCATGGTTAACAAGAAATTCTCACACAAAGAGACACATATACAAACATATGGTCCGGAATTTTTTATCCACTTGTCAGGTGATCTATGAGTTATCCTGTCTGTTTTGGTTATTTTATGTGAATATAGTTCTTGAAACATACAGAAACTTTTTGGGGCTCCTCTGACAGTTATGCTGCCAGTTTTGTTTAGCAATTGTTGAACATTGGATTGCTTATTTTGCTTTTCTTGGCATTTTTGCAGCTTTTCTTGGGAATCATTATTTGCATGATGTCTCTACATATGTATTTTGCTCCTCCAAGTATGCTTGTAGGCCTGCCTCCAACAGTTAGATCAGATCCAGAGAGCCTTGTCATTGTTTCAGATGACCATAAAGCAGAGTCATGAATCGACATCTTTTCTGAAGTATGTAATTCTTTTGCAATTCTCCTATTAAAGGAAATTAAATTTATTAGAAGTTTCACCGCCTACCAATTGAAATTCATCAATTAGGTATTTAGTTAGAATTTTTATTTTTTACAGCTGAACATCGGACATGAAAAATGAGTCCCACTAACAAGGTAACTGGTCATGTTTGATTACTTGGAATGGTCATTTTCCCATTTGAGTTATGAGAAAAAACCTTGTTTCCTACATATTCATACAAATGAAGGTTAATTCTCTTTGTTTTATGGAGTTGTCTTCTGTTTCTTGATGAGACGTTAACAGATAGTTGGAAAGAGAACTATGCATTATTGCAATGGATTAATGAAAGTGAGCAGTACTCAAAGCAACTGTTTCTTGACCGAGTCTGGCTTCTATTGTTTTGCTATTATAGATGTCGTAACCATTTTTTGAAAACGACAAAAAAAGGAGGATTCGACTTTGGGTTTTTGAAAACATAAAAAAAAGGAGCCGCCACCAATCCTTTTTGATAAGGTGTGATCGGGTCACCTCATAAAACGGTTGTTTTTAATAAACAGTTTGATTTACCAAAACAACGATTTTGGTCTTGCGAAATCCAAAAAATGAGTTCGGAAGTCGGTTACGCACGAGGAAGGATTAGCACCCTCGATACGCCCAAAATTGGTACCAAAATGATTAATTAGTGTCTAGATGTCGGAAGTTTGAGAATGTTTTAAAATACGGATCCTTTTAAAAGATATTAGGATATTCGAGATCTCTTTGTTCCGAGAGGGTACAAACATCACATCCAGCACGTTAGGACATGATATTTCTAACCTTCGTAATCAAAGCTATCTCATGATTTTACGAAGTTTATCAAAGGATGTTTAGTGATTTAGTTAACCGGAAAATCGCAACCCAGCACGTTAGGGCACTATTCCCCGACTTCCTAAATACGAAACATTGCCTTTATTTTTAAAAACCTTTAATTGGAAGGTAGCAATTTTACAAAAATGCCTTGTATCGGGTCAAATCGAGGGAAAGTTCGAGTCAAAGCTTGAGATTTCTTTGTCCCGAAAAGATATAAACATCACATCCAGCTCGTTAGGACGCAATGTTTTAATCTCCCGTAACCAAAGTCGTCTCGTGATTTGCAAAACTTCGAAAAAGGGATGCTAAGTAATTTAGTTAGACGGAAAATCGCAACCCAGCACGTTAGGGCACTATTTTCCGAATTCCTAAATACGAAACATCACCTTTATTTTAAAACCTTAAAATGAAATATGATGATTTTCAAAATTACATTTCACGTAGTATTGGTATAAAATTAGGAGATAAACGTAGATATAAATAGAGTGAATGTAGGAGCACAAATAATAATATTATGATAATGATACAAAATATGATAATACTATATCGATATGAATAATACATAGATAATATTAGTGGTAGTAGAATAATAAAATGGGTGATAAAATTAAATAATATGTAAGGTAATGGTAATAACACAAAAATGAATAATAGTAAAAATATATATTATATATATATACACATATATGTGTATATAATAATAGTAAGAAAGAATGGTAAGAATAATTTATTTAATAACAATAATAATGTTATAATATATATATGTATCGATATTTAATGACAAAATTTATATGATATAAATTTTGGTAATATACAAAACCATTTAATGTGTAAGAATTGGCTTTAGGATGATAAAATAATATATTAATGTAATATAATATGATATGATACAATGTAACATAATATAACATAATATAGTATAATATAGTATAATAGTAATAATAATAATAATAATAATAATAATAATAATAATAATAATAATATAATAATAATAAAAATAATAATAATAAACATATAAATAATAACAACAAGTATTGAATATTAAATAATACTAGAAATAGCAAAAATTACAAAATAATTTAGAAAAATGGATCAAATTGAAACTAAAACAGATATAAGAGAGCCAAATTAGACTTTTTAAGCAAATACAGGACCAAATAGCAACGCGCTCAAAAATCTGGGGACTAGGAGCGCAAATTTCCCCCTGAGGGCAGAACGCAGCGTTTAAAAGGACCGGATTATAATCGCTCAAAGTTTCCGGCGAAATTGCAATAACGAAAAAACTTAATTGTAAAAGTATAAAATGCGAAAGGACCGAACATGCAATTAACCCATCGATTAAAAACGCGGATCCTCTGGCGGGTCGGGTCAACGCTGGTTATAGAGTGAACGACGTCGTTTTGGGCCATGAATCGGCCCCAAACGACGCCTGCTTTGAAATTTTATAAAACCAAAATTTCCTTTAATTTTTTCATTTCATTTGCTTTACACAAAAAACTTTCATTTTCTTTTTTTTTCTCTCAGGGGTTGTCTCCGTGGGGTTTTGTCGATAGCCAGCCATGGCCGGCCTTGCAGCCAAAGCCACCTACTGATGGCGAAATTTCAAAAGGTAAGTTTTTTTTTTTTGTATGTCTATTTACTTTCTCTTTTAGTGTTTCCTGCTTTATACGTGCAAAAAAAAAAAGAATAAACAGACTCGTAAAATGAGGAAAATAAACGAGAAATAAGAATACCTTGGGCCTCCGATCTTGATTTTTTTTTATACTTTGATTCTCTGATTTTGTCTCCTTTGGTATTCTGGTTACCTATTTGTTAGTATTTTTATCTTTAGTTTTCGGTTGTAATTGGTTTTCTGTTTTATGAAAGTTTTTTGCTCTTGTATTGATGGTTAAAAGGATAAAAACAGATCTCAAAAAAACCTAAGAAAAAAAGTCCTTACAATGTATCAAATCGGCTTTTTATAGCCCTCCTAAATTACTTGTTGTCTCTTCTTATTTAATGTTTTGCAGGTGCTTGGGCGGTGGCGAGGCGTTGGTGACACAGGGCTTTGGCAGGGCGGTGGATGGGACAAGGCGGCAAGTGGTGTCGGTAGTGGCCTAGGTGCGGCGCACCTAGGGCTTCTGTTCTTCTCGATTAGGGTTAATTAGGGGATGGGCCAATCGGGTTAGGGTTTTGGGTCAGGCTATTGGGTTTGTAAAAAATGGGCTTCGAGTTTAGTGTATTAGATTTGGGTTTTTGGGTTCTGGTTGTAAAAACATGGGCCGGGCAAATGGGCTTCTACAATAGATATCGACAACTATGGTACAAATCAAACCATCATAAGTGGCTGATGTTTTTCCTTTGCAAGATTTCAGCTGCAGCTTTGTTAACAATGCAGTGACCACAGACCACTATAATGAATTGCTTAAAGGTTGTTCTGTTGGATTGGTGGGACAAATGCCTGCTATTGATGTTCTAAGTCAGTCATTACTTTTTTTTAGATGAAATTAAATGAAAAATCTAAATATGTAGATCCAATTATGCCGCATTGTTGCCAATGCCCGAAGGTTTTGAGGCCCCGAAGAAGCCAAAACCAAGGATATGGCTGACCCTAATTTAGAAGCCGGCAGGTCTGGCAAAATGCTGGCCTGCTATGGCAAATCGAATTATTATGGTTACTACCATTTATTAGTATGAAATTATAAATGGGTGAAAGCCATCTCGATTTTGAGAAGTTTTGTTCTCTAAGTTACGTCTAATTTGGAATATTGCATCACCTCCTCGACAATGTTTGCTCCAATACATACCCCTACATTAGTTCATCTATAAAAAGGCCAGTAGGCCACAACCAAATAACCACACGGTTTAGGTGTTTCAGAAATGGGTGTCAAACCAGTAGCCAGTGCAGTGGGCCAAATGGTCAGCAAGCTAGGAACTGGTGCAGCCACTTCTAGATGTCACTGCACTACCAAGGTACAACAAAGCTGACTACGAGGTCATGCTAGAGTGGAAGGCTGGAAGCTTACCCATTTCCGGAGATGTTGAGCACAAGATAAAGTTCGCCATGGGAGCTTTTCTCTGGGCTCGCTAGATTTGTATTTCTCTTGATCCCTCCATGTTATAATTATTGAAGCTACAAGACTGTTATTTTCTTGGTATGTTTTCGATAGTTCCAATTTGATCTGGTCTTGTTTACGTGATCAAGGAATGACCTGGAACAAATATTTTGAAGAACGATAAGAAATAATCAAAGGAAATAAATCTATATGAAATGCAAACAATAAATAGGACAACGCTAAATGATTAAGAATATACGCTAAATGATTAAGAATATGGTAACTGGAGCTATCTATTTTAGTTAATACTGTCGTAATACATTCTATAAACTATAGTTTCCCTGTTTATACAGAAATGAATATTTTCTGACATCAGCTTCCAGTTCTGAATTTGTTCAGGTCCGTCCAAGAACTAGTTTGTGGTTAGCCTTGGGAGCGTGTTGAGCCCAAATAATCAAGTAAAAAGTACAGAGTAAGAGTAACCTGGGTAGACCTTGGATGGGAACGCATTAAATGAAGCCCAATTTCATAAACAAACCCGTGAGAGAGGGAGGGATGGAGGTCGGGTTAAGCTAAAGCGCACGTTAGCATTTATTATCAGGCAAAAGCAAGCCGGCGCATAGTATAAATTATACACTGTTACTACCGGTCAGTGTCACTGGCATATAAAAAAGCCGAAAGTCTCTTCTCATCATTTCTGTTTTCTTTTCCCTCTTCAAAAAGCGTCTGGCGCCAGGCCTTCTTTTGCGCCTACCGATCTAAAGTCTAAACCCTAGTTTCAAGCGAAAGGAGAAAAGAAAGAAGAAATGCCGAGAGAAATCATAACACTGCAGGTGGGACAATGCGGGAACCAGATCGGAATGGAGTTTTGGAAACAGCTCTGCCTCGAACACGGCATCAGCAAAGAAGGCATTCTTGAAGATTTCGCTACTCAGGTTCTCTTTTTCTTTTGAGGTTTTCTCTTCGTATTATTAGTTTTTGTACTTTAAAGCTTCACTTTCCAGTTAATTATGGGAATTCATATTAATTTTTTTTTCTATGTATTTGCAGTTTAACTAATAATTAAATGTATATGATGATTTTTAAAAAATACTTGATAATTAAGCTGTCAGATTAGGTCCCCATTAGGGGATAGCATATCCCGTAATTTTATGTGAGATATAAAAGAATAGGGAGTGAGTTAGTTCTTGCGATTTAAACATCGGTATCTCTATGTCTTGATTTTCTCGGCACGAATGATGCAGGGAGGTGACAGGAAAGATGTCTTTTTCTACCAAGCTGACGATCAGCACTATATACCACGTGCTTTACTCATAGATTTGGAACCTAGAGTAATTAATGGAATTCAAAATAGTGAATACAAAAATCTATACAATCACGAAAACATCTTTGTTTCTGATCATGGTGGAGGTGCTGGAAACAACTGGGCCAGTGGATATCATCAGGTAGTATGTTTTGGTGGATCCTATTCGAGTAATGTTTCAACTTTTGTTTCTTCTCACTTTTATCTCCCTTCTCCATCATTATAGTATGTTTCAAGTAACAGTCGGAAACAATTATGGTCTTCTGCACATTATTTTAAGTTAACATGTTCAGATCATCTTGTCGATTAGGAAAAAAATGATCAGAATTTCAAGTAACAGTAATTTTTTATTGATGGCAGAATAGAATCAATAGATATATGCTTTCATGAAATGTTGAGGTTATCAGTTTTTCTTTTTTAATCTTAGAATCATTTTTCCTTGTTTATAGAAATCATTGAGCATATTGTAACTTTTTTATGAAAAAATCTGACATGAGTTTCATGACTTGTACGTGTTATGTATTAATAATCTTTTATCAAAATCCAGCTCCTTGATCATGAATAATACACGATTTTCAAACAGGGAAAGGGTGTTGAAGAGGATATAATGGACATGATTGACAGAGAAGCTGATGGAAGTGATAGTCTTGAGGGTTTTGTTCTCTGTCATTCGATTGCTGGAGGGACAGGCTCAGGTTTCTTCTCTTGTCTTCTTATTTGTGTTTTTAACTCTCTGTTCTGGCCTATGTAATATTTGTAATTATTTATTTTAGGCTTATTTTTCTCTTTTTGTTTATATGTCCACACGTGTTTGTTTCTTTTGGCTGCAAAAATTAGGACCCCAGCAGTAGTAATGTCTTCCACTAAGATACTGAAATTTTCTTGAAGACTTTGTTTTGGTTACAACTTGATTGCTTTCATCTACAATGAAGGTATGGGTTCCTATCTGTTGGAGGCTCTGAATGACCGCTACAGCAAGAAGTTGGTTCAGACTTATAGTGTATTTCCTAACCAGATGGAGACAAGTGATGTGGTGGTCCAGCCGTACAACTCACTTTTGACACTCAAACGACTAACGTTAAATGCTGATTGTGTTGTTGTTCTTGACAATACTGCACTCAATAGAATTGCTGTAGAACGTTTACATCTAAGTAATCCTACATTTGCTCAAACAAATTCTTTGGTTTCCACTGTGATGTCTGCAAGCACAACTACATTGCGGTATCCAGGGTATATGAACAACGATTTGGTTGGTCTTCTTGCCTCTTTAATTCCAACCCCAAGATGTCATTTTCTTATGACAGGTTACACACCACTTACAGTGGAGCGCCAGGTACTTCAAATACTCGTTTTTTTTATTTGTGACTTTGTAGTTGATTGTGGTTCCTGATCAATTGCTCCTTGTGTGATTTTTAGAGTTAAGTAGAGCCTTTATTCAATTTGTCTATAATCGATTCACTTACTCATTTCATGATTGGGGGTAAAAAAGAGGTTGGGGTGAAAAATGGATCTGAAGCTTTAAAATTCCATATATTTTATTTTTATTAAATTGATCATCTCAGTATGTCTCATCAGTTCTAAATTATTGTTTTGAGTTATGTTATTCATGTAAAGATCTTTTTGGTGTAGTGTGATGCCTGTGTTTCTCTTCCTGGCAGGCCAATGTGATTCGCAAAACTACTGTCCTTGATGTTATGAGAAGACTTCTCCAGGTGAGATACGTAGGTTGTACTTATTTCAAAATGGGTTGCATTTTTCTAACACTATGCTTCCTGGTAGACAAAAAATATTATGGTTTCCTCTTATGCGCGCACAAAAGAAGCTAGCCAAGCAAAGTATATCTCCATACTGAATATCATTCAAGGGGAAGTAGATCCTACTCAGGTATGGTAAACTTTTTTTTTTTTTTTTTTTTTGAAATGCTATAGCTTTTACAGGAAATGTATCTCCAAAGTCTCACATTTATATTGTGGATATAAAAATTATATGCATCATTCTTTATTCTTGGGCAAGTCGTTGATTACCTTTCTGTTGACTTTGGCCAGTAGAATAACATGTGCATTCTTTAGCAGTTTTAGTTATTTCTATCTTAAGGGTGGTAATTGGTCTAAGATTTTGCATGTGGATGCATGCAAATATATATATTGTCTAGGTTATTGAACATCTTATTCTTCCTTCTGTTGACTGTTGTGCCAAAAGTTTTCAACGGTTTGCTTTATCTTTTCTTTAAAATGATATTGGACATTTGATAGATTCTTATGTTTCTCTACCTCTATTTTATCCTTTCTCTTTTCAGAAACATCTCTTTTCTTTAGACTTATTGTGTAAATTTTCTTCACAGAAGATAGTTGAGTTTTGTGGTCATAGCCAGTGCTTCTCTCCTCTTGAAAATTTAGAGCATTGATATTGATAAGATGGTTGCAATGATGCTCCTAGGCACACGTCAACTTAAAATCTTCTAGTTTAAACCGTGAGAAAGGGGTACATTTCAGAGAAATCCAACCTTGATTTCTTGTGGCTAATAACTATATGTTTTCTCCCTTGAAAGAGAAGAAAGTATTTGGCGTGTTGCAATTTGAAATCATTTGAAAGTTTAACAAAGCCTAATCCAACTATGTGAGATCAACTATATTACTAATGTACACTTTGTTAGTATTTATTGAATGGAAGAGTAACTTTAAATTGATTGCTTGTTAGTTGTTAATGGTTATGTGTGTTTGAAAATCAACTTAAATAATTTCATGGCATCGTTTTTGTATTGTCGATTCTTACTGGTTTGAGTTTTTAATGTTTGCTGAATAATTTCCCCCTGTTTTATCAGGTGCATGAAAGTCTACAGAGGATTCGTGAAAGAAAGCTAGTAAATTTTATTGAATGGGGTCCTGCAAGTATTCAGGTCTCTTGATAGTTGAAGCAGTTGTCCTCACTTTGGGTAATTATTTTTTCTTATGATACCTGGACTTACATCATCTCTTTTTTTTCTTTTTGCGTTTTTGTAGGTTGCTCTTTCTAGAAAGTCCCCATATGTCCAGACTGCCCATAGGGTACAACTCTAGTTCTTGTCTTTTGGACTTTAGATCTCTTATTTTGCCTGCATTATAGAAAAATTCATAATATTTGGTCTGAATAAACAAGGATAACAACTTTGAGCATGATTTTGCTCTCCTTAAAAGTGACCCTTTTGCTGGAGAGAAAATAAACAAGGGCATATTGCATTCTTCAGGTGAGTGGTCTTATGCTAGCAAGTCATACCAGTATCCGACACCTCTTCAGCAAATGTTTGAGCCAGTATGAGAAGCTGAGAAAGAAGCAAGCATTTCTTGACAATTATCGGAAGTTCCCAATGTTTGCTGTGAGTTACCAGCTTTCTGCCCACTTTCTAATTTACGATTGCTGTCACTATGCTTTTTGTGTGTGTTCATATGAATTGCAAAAATCTGCGTGCATGAGTTTTATGCGAATAGATGGAAGTTGTAACATGTATTTATATGCAACCACCCATATTTGTAAACCTGTACTAAGGGCATGTTACTTCTTTAGATCGGTTAAGAGATTCGAATCCATGACTGAAATCATTAGTGTGATTTGTTTGTTAATTCTGCTACATATCATTTGCTTCCAAATCATATAATATTTTTCGATTGGGTACCTAAAAAGTGTACATCACCTTGGTATTTTTATCCTAATCTTTTTCAACATTAACAGGACAATGACCTTTCTGAGTTTGATGAATCAAGGGACATAATTGAAAGTTTGGTTGACGAATACAAGGCTTGTGAGTCACCAGATTATATCAAATGGGGAATGGAGGTATATGCCTAGCTGGCCCTAACTTCTCCAATTTTGAGAACCTCTTGGCTTTCATTGATAATAATGTTATTTGCAGGATCCTGACAATTTAACTGGGGAAGGAAATGCCTCAGGAACACTGGATCCGAAATTGGCTGTGTGAACAGAATAAGGCTCAATTGCGAGTTCTTCTCAGGTAAGGAACTGTAGGTTTTCCATTTTTTGCAAAAGTACTACAACTATTAAGTTATTCAACTCTACGGTATACGTGTGGTGGGGTTATTGAGACAGTAAAGTTGATTAAGAATCTGCAGTCATTTCAGTCATTGCCTTAGGTTTTGATGTGGTTCTGAAATGAAAATTGAAGAAAATATCACTTTTTCTTATTAATTTGGTATTTTCCCTTGGCAACTGACATATACATTGTCTTTTAGTAAGGCCATTAATGTCCTTATATGCATTAGTTTCTTCATGCGTCTGTTACTACCCTTATGTGTGTGCACTCTACCGTGCAATTTTGTTAATTTTTTTACTAAAATTATGAAGGTCACTTGGTTTGAATTGGAATTTGTTTCTTACAGGATACCGCATAAATATTAGGACCATTGTGGGGAGTGGAATGCAATTTTAGTTTTTCTTTTTAATATCCTTGTGTTTCTGGTTTTGTGTATTTAACAGAAGAAAAGTTGATTTTAGGAGGATAGCATCATGGCTTGTAATTGGGTAATTGTTTTGAGTTTGATTTTAGGATTTTACTGATACTACTTGAGAAAGACCTGCGCCTGGTTTGAGTTGGATGTATATTTTTGCGTAGGATTTGTTAGGTGTTGTGTGGTAGTTAAAGTTTTATCCTAACAGATCTGTTTTTGGAGTGGAGCTAAAAGGATTAGAATTGGTAACCATTTAAAATGGTTTGAGTGGGAATATCATTCTAATTCAAAACAAAAGTTATCATCATGCACGGGATCGACATAGCATTTGCTGTCATATCATTTGTGTGAATATATGCTTATATCATGGTCTGGTCCCATCCCGTACCGTATATAATTTGAACGAGGTTTTTTCTCACCCATGCTGCAATTTTTAATTGTTTATTTGAATTTCTCAAAGCAATAACCAGTAGGATAAATACAACTATACATGTATAAAATAATAATAACATGCAGAACTTCTGTAGCGACGGCTACTGCCAAATAACGTTGGCAGCTGGAGGGTATCCGAGGCCATAGGGTGGTTAGTTTTTGTGTTCTACTTCCAGCTCCGTGTTTTTTATATTCGTTACAACTTAAAATAGTACTTGAATTTCTTTTTCATTTCAAAGTTAAAAAAAAACCATGCATTAATCATTAAATTATATTATTTGGATGCTTGGGCTGGATGGGAGCTGATGTTAAACACTAGACTATGTTAATTTAGATTATCGGCATCGCTTATCTCATTCAGTTCCTGGAATTAACTGATTGATAGAAAAATGTTGAGAGGGTTGTTAATTGAATGGTAACTCAAATGCTGTCGTGGGCCAATTCAAAGAATTTGAGTCAACAATCACTCAGTCTGCAGTCTATTTGACCAATTGACAGCAAAGTTGATAATGATGGTCAGGCGACAGTGGCCCAGAACAAGAAAACAAAGACCGAAAGAGAGAGGCTGCAAGTTGTATCTGCAAATGGCGAGTGACATCTAACCTCGTTTAGGGTTGAATTATATTAAGTTTAAAATATATTTGAAGTTAAAATTGAACGAACACAACAGTTACTGAATAAGGTTCGGCCAAAAAAACGTTATTATTAAAGAATATATCCTATCGTACTTGAACTTTTCCTAGTTTAATTGAGATGAAATTATTACATTATACGAAACTAATTGATATATTTTTAAGGGTGTGCTTGGATATGAGTAATGGTAAGAAAGTGTAATTATTAATATAGTAATTATAAGTTTGTAATTACAAAGAATTCTTTTTAAGGCAGAAAGCAAATACATCTAAATTTACAAAAAAAAAAAAAAAATCGAATATAATCATGACTAGCTATATATATTCGAATTACACTCAAGAGATTAATTAATTACCATAATTACTCAAATGTATTACATGGGTGCAATTACACAAATAGTATCCAAATCCAAAATATTATAGTTATGGGTGAAGCGCAGGTATCTCTCATCCTAAGTTGTAAATCTAAACTGAAAATAAGAAGTTGATGTTAAATTCATATGAAAATATCTACTAAATAACCACCGAATTTGCATTTAACAACCTAATTTAAAAAGGGGAAAGTATATTCTTGTTTGAATTTAAATTCAAATTAATTTTGGATAAAAGAATATTATTAATTGAAATGATAGCAGCAACACTTAATTGTCAACATAGTAAAGGAACTAATAACGGTTTAATCCAATATCGAGGATAACGTTAAGAAAACAAGTGTTTGGTATGAAAAGAGAAAACAACAACTATGCAACAACTCATGAACAGTCTGTCTCAACAACAATACAGGAAAAAAGGCTTGACCCACACCCACACTCCCCCAAGTCTCATTTCCCCCCCATTTTTACTGCTTACAAATTGCAAAATTAAAATACAAACTCATTTTTAACTCCCTATAATACAATCTCAACCTCTTTATTTAAACCCAAGTTTTCTTTCTTCTGCATTAGTCCTTGAGGTTTTCAACTTTGTGTTTTTCTTCAGCGCTCTCTCTCATATTGCTCCCTGCTGATAATTTTAGAAAGGGTTTCTGTAGGAATTTATTTGTTTTGAAAACATGGCAGTCATTTCTTTCAGTGTTCTTATGAGAGTTGTGACCATCTTTGCTCTTGTTTTTGCTATTGTCTCACCCAATGTTGAAGCTCAGTCTGCTGCACCAGCTCCTTCTCCTACAAGTGATGGTAACTAATCCATTTCTTTAACATGCTGTTTTTGGACCTTTAGATATTTTCAATACTGCCTTCCTTATAACACTATTCAGGCATTGCCAAAATCTACGCTCTTTTTTTTTTTTTTTTCTTTTCACTCTGAAACGGTTCTCATTTTTCCTTAAAGGCATTGTTTTTCTCAGAGTCAAAATAAATACAGTAGGCTTTTTCCCCCAAAATCAAATGCATTATATAATAAATTACTTATATCAATTTGATTTTGGGCAGGAACTTCAATTGACCAAGGGATTGCTTACGTTCTGATGCTTGTGGCACTGGTGCTTACATACCTTATCCACCCTCTAGACGCATCCTCCTACACCTTCTTTTAAATTATATTATTCATTTTGGTAACAGAGTACCATGTGGATAATCAATTTCCTTTTTTTCCCCTTTCTTTTTGGGTGATGGATGTAGTGGTTAATGGTTTGCATTGGTTTTGAGAGATTGATGATTAATGTGATTCCTGAAATGATAGCCTACTGTGTTGCCTCTACTACTTGATTCTTTTGCGTTCAATAACATTTGGAATCCTCCTTTTGTCCCTGCTAATCTTTTAGTTTCCTTCTATCTAAAGGAGGATAACTAAAAGTAACAACAACTGCAAATGAAGACTAATGTTTCTCTCCAATCTCAAACAATGGGGCAGGTTTTGAGCACATTTTGCGCTTTCTATCTATTCAAGTACTTGAAACAATTAAACCATCAAAACAAACTTTATTCCAAATATATTCTTAACAGAAAAAAAAAATGGTTTCTGTAATTCTGTTTCAACTTGCAACATTAGGCTTGCATTATGTGAAAAAAGAAAAAAAGAATAGGAAAGATACAGCCTGGAATTTCCAGATCCTGGAATCATTTGAGTCATGAGCATGGGTATCCACTGAAAAGCTTTGCCAAAGTGGTTTGAAGCGACATGATGGAATTTTTTATGGGGGACCAGAAGTGTGTTAATTCTTTTATTTACATCATTAAGTCGGGTGACTATACTTGAATCATTAAATCAACCATAGTTGTGGCACAAATCCAAGTATTTCACTCATGATCTTCGTGTCTGTAATGTAAAGCGAACTTGACAACTTCATAAAATGAAACAACAATCCCCACGGACGGACCAGTTCGACCAACACGAGGACCAAGTCCAGCAAACAGCCCCTTCATCCCTCCATCCCTGCTCCAAATAACAGCTTGGTACAATAAGTTAATTAAAGTGACTATGCATATAACCTTGAATGAGCTAACCTAATATATTAGGCAGCTTGACCACAAGATGGAGCAATTGTATTTCCAAAAATTGGCCTCAAGCACACACACTTCTGCTATAAAATAAAAGTCAGCATTCGCCTTCTATTGCTGCTCCTTGTCCTTTGTGTTACCCCATTGGGGTGTTTAAAACTATGTTGTTCTAGTTAGGACATAAGAGATGCATTCATTTAGTCATTTACTAGAAGATCTGCTACTACGCACTTGACTGCAACTAGAACAAAGATGCAATATTATCTCAAGGAAAAGGAATATTGTGTACCTCCAAATTTCAAGTAGAGTTTGTCTTGTAGTCATCTTTAATGACTTGACAGGATCTTTCTGGAAATCATGAAAGAAAGTTTCAGAACGAAATGCACCAATCCATAGCATGTATCTGAATAAAAAACTAGTTAAATCTTTTCCTCAGAAATAGTTGCTCTCTTATGGTCACACATGTGTAGAGCAAGTGATGCTCTGAATATAATCCTTAGGTAATCAGTTAGATCACTTTACTGTGTTTGTGTGTGTGACTGTGTGCGTGGGTGCCTGCTTTCATCCTATCTAAACTGAAATGAAATTCATATGAAGAAACTAAAGACCTCTATCTGCCGTCGGGTCTTTGCAACATCTAGGGGACAGGTAACAGCTGCTGCGATGCTTCCTGCCACAAAACCAGCAGCAAAGTTTGCCCCAAGGATGCTACCTGCACCAGCTTCATCACCCACTGACACAAGCAGTTTTCTCCTGATCTGAAAAGGTCGAAAGAAACAAGAATTATGTTGAATGCATAAGGTAGCATTAAACATTTTTTTGGGGGGGCGGAGGGGGGGACACTTAGCCTTATCTCACCGGCTCAAGTGTTGCCCAACAGATTGCAGAGAAAGGAACATCACGAGCAAGTTGTGAACTAAGGCCAGTCCATAGGATGCGGTAGTTTTGTACTGTTACGAAGAATATATCAGCAATAATGACCATCTTGCTTAGTTCAATCAAGCTGTCTCAATTGCGATAAAATTTCTCAATCAATGCCAAAATTATACTTTTTCAGGCAGAGAGTAACTCACTCCAATAGTTAACTTACAGTTTTGAATGCAATTTGTGCTTGTCACTGGGTTGATTACTCCAACTAATGTCTTCCATACGCCTGCAGGCTTGATACCGCTTTTAGTTTCTTTAAATGCCTGGTAATAAATTAAATATTCATAAAGTTGAACTTCATTCATTTCTGCAGAATAGCAAATTGAGGATTATTATAGTAATTCCTGGTTACATTAGATGAAGCACAGATGATTTTATACCTGCATGCGGGTCCTGGCCAGTTCAATAGGATAACAAGATATGCAAGCTAAAGAACGTGCAAATACGCCTGCTACCAATGGGACATATGGGGTCAAGGTTGGAGCATTCTTAGTCGTGAATTCCTCCATTGAATCGCGGAAAATGTCATAGCAGGGCATGTAAATGCCAACCTGAATGACAAGAAAAGAATACAGTCCACAAGGAGCCAAAAAAATATAAGCACATAAAAATGCTTCCTCGCACTAATGCAAGGGATAAAAACATGCAATTGAGGCCTGGAGGGAAGCCATTAAAATGAAAGACTTACAGTCGGCACAGCCAATGCTAAACTTGCATTTGTTCCTCTCCACAGTCTGGCAAAACCTTCCTGCAAAAATTCACTCCGTGAACCTCCAAAAATAAGCAATAATCTGTGCATCGAAATATGAAGGTGATAATACAAATGAGTATATATAAAGAGATTCTAATGCATATATAATGAATGTTTAGATGATTATGCTTAGATGGATTAAAAATTGCTTTCAAAAAAGTGTAAAACATCTACCAGTAAGTTAGCGATCAGCTGTGTTTAACCGAGATTCTTTTACCCGTGTATACCGAAGAAATACAACATCCCATTTATTTAACAAAAAAAGAAAAGTAAGAAAAGAACTTATTTATTAAACAGAAGTGCCATTACAGCATCAAACACTAGAAGAACAAGCCTAATATAGTAATTAGCAAGTGCAGAAAACAACCAACCTGACGAATGACTTTGTAGAAAACATCGAGTGTTCCAGTGTACCTATGACACTCAGGGGGACATAGTGGTTCAGAGCCAACAACCAAACGCGAACATGATTGAGAGCTTCTCATATCTGGGAACATCTAAAAAGGAAGAGCAACGGAGGAAAACACCAAAATATTCACCAAGGGAGTAAATTGAGATGCTGAAAACAAGGAAACTAATGAAATTGATAAGTACCGTATTTGTTTCAAAGCAGGTCTTGTAAGGAACTCCAGCAGCCTGTGCTTGCAACCTTGTCTGGATCGAAAAACAAATAATTTTACGATTTTGAACACATCTTCTGAGAGAATTTTAATTAATTCTAGGAATTGGGTTTCTTTTTTACGTTGAAAAAAATAAAAAAGGCTAATTATTTAGAAGAAGGGAAAATTAGATACCTTGGCGACATCGAGAGGATTAACGATGATGGCGGAAATAAAAGCAGCACCGACGGCAGAGAAAGCCCTCTCTTCGAAGCTCAAATTGACGTCGGCTACGGCTTTAGGCTTTTGGGTTGTAGAATCGTCGTGGGCAGTTTTCAACATGTTATCAGCGTTTCCTTCAAAATCAACTCTGGTGGCGGAAGCAGCGCTTATCCATGAAGGAAACCCTTGCCTCGAGCTTACCATCTCTCTCTCGTTCTTGCAGCAAATCAAATTTTCATCGAAAGAAATAAAGAGAGACGTCAAATGGAGAATGAGAACCGAGAAGTTCAAGTTGAACAAATCATTGGAAGATTTTAGATTAGTTAGTTACAAAAGTTTCTTCCAGGGCTTTCCTTCTTTTATTAGTATTATTAAAATAACAGAAAGAGGCAGATTTTTGCATGCGGAAGGGAAAACTGTAGAGGAGGCGAAGCAATGTGATTCGTGGCGTGGAATTAAGGGCGCCAAGCGACTCAGCGTTGCATAGGCAAAGGCCAATCGGTCCTTCCACTTTTCTTTTTCCCTTTTCTTCCAATTTCAGGAAACCCAAAACTCTCGTTGGGCCAATATAGAGCTGCTGCTTCAGCCCTATTGAACTGTCGGATTTTTCTTTTTCGAAAGATCTCTAAGATTGGGCTAAGCATCAAATTAAGCCCCATAGAAGTCTGGATTACTGTATACTGTATGATTTTTATTTTATTTTGATAGAATTAAAGTATTCTTGATGTTTACTTTATATTTTATGGGGATTAATTTTTTTTCAAAGTTTAATATTCTTTTAATAATTTTGTTTTAAATTTCGAACTTGAGTTGTCTCCTTACAATTGATGATTTTTATTTAGCGTAAATAAATTTAAAACACGTATGTATATAACGGACAGCATACATTAAAAATCATAATATATATATATAACCAAAGTTGAAAAAAAGTCTGATATTGAAACAATGAAAAGTTCATAGTCACATAAATTAGCTGAATATTGATTATGATTCTATGCATGTATCGAGAAAGGAGGTTGAGCTACTTCAGTTTGCTGTATAAATACAGCCAAGTTAATTTGATTTGCAATCCCATCAAACAAGTATTTCCATGATGCATGAGTTGAATATGTATATACGTATGTATGATAAAAAATTAATAAGAGTCACCACCAGCGAAAAATGACATGCAAAGGCATCTTTGAGTTTGCTTTTTCTGCTTCTTTTGAATACGTAACTGAATTTCTTGGTGAATTACTAAGCAGGTTGCTTGACATGATAAAATCATAATTAATTTTACTGCATAATTTCCAACAGCATTATGCCATTTCAAGTGGTTGAATAAAAAATTCTAGCGCATCAAACGAGAAACCTGGAAACTCCTTCAATTTTCTTCACAGTTTCTTCCTCATCCATTTCAATGCCATGCTTAGTACAACCCTCAGTTTGGTCTGCATGGATTAAACGACAAAAGCAGACCAAATTAAGGCCAAAACCAATAATACCTCTAATCTTCTATTTCTAATCATCCATTAAAAAGATAACAATGAATAAATAACTTGGGAGTCATCTGTTATTCTTAGCATAAATATTAGTGCAGTCCACTAAGAACATAGGCCAAAAATGAGAGCCTTTGAAACATGTAATCTGATTTGTTTATCATCTTTGGGTTACAGGAACCAACCAAAGATTGAGAACCATATTATAATAATATATATATATATATATATATATATATAGAGATTAAAGGATTAGGTGACTACTACGATGACGATTCAGCATTTCAACCTACGGTAAATAGCATATCGGATACTGTATTTGTGGAACACTTGCAGTTTCCCAGTATTTTCCAAGACTGAATAATAGCTAATAGAAGTGGCGACATTGACTTACCTACAAATGCAAAAGCATGCTCTCATCAATTACTCTCTGGTGGCTCCCTCTCCTCAAATGTCACTATGACGAACATATTGTTCTCAACAATTCATGCAGAAGCTGATACTGTTTTTGATTTTATCGTTCCATGAGAGTTCGCAGTTTGTTTTCATTCCACTCCATCGATGGAAAACATAGCCCACACATCAAAATACTACTGTATTACTACTTTTAAACTCCATGCATGGCTTTATCTTTTTTTTTAACAAGTTACTATCAATTATTTTAACATTTTTCGGCTCCAGCGTTTTTTTTCTCTTGACTGTGGTGGAAAGCTTGAGGAACAATATGGAATATTAAAGAATGGAAGGGTAGGGCTTTAGTGAGGCTCTACTTTATAATGGTTTTTGCCATCAGGTGTTTGGACAAAATCATTTTTGATTGCTAATTATTTTATTTTGCTTTTTCTATTGGGTATCGTTTATTGTTTAAAGGGAAAGTTTTGTTTGGAACTAGTAAGAAGCTTAGCTGTTTGTACCGCCACAGTCCCCCACTCTCATCGCAATCACATGCAATCATGTATATATGCCCTCCTTTTCATTTCATATATTAGCATCACTATGCTGCTCAGTCTCATCAAATCAACCCTCTCATGGATCCAGAATCCCCCAATGGACCATGTATATGAGCAATAATAGCATTCCATTGCACGAAATAGGATGCCATTATCACTCATTATACAAGATGTTAATTGTTCACCATCCATCACAAGGTCCCGTCATACACATCCGTTGTAGCAACTTAATTTGTGGGGTTCAAAAAGTCAGGGCCAGCCCCTTTGGTGGTTCTTTAAGTAGACACATGATGATAATGGGCCAGGGTCTAATGGGCTACTACTAATCCTCAGACATGGTTAGAAGGAAACCATTTTCACTGGGTCGTCTCGTCTCCGACAAAATAGGAAAACCACGAAACTCTATTGTTGATTTGGACAAGATAAGAAACAGCGCACCAATATCGTATTCAATTTTTTTGATTCAAAAAAGAAAAATTTAGATCGAATAATTTTAAAAAACGACAAAAACAAAAGTAAGAATTGTAAGAACTATAAGAACAAAGAGTAAATATTCAAATTAATAAATAAATAAACAGAAAAAAAATTAAATGTGGAAGATGGATCAAATATCGCGATGTATATAATAGATATAGGGGATGAAGAATGAATTCTCATATCTTGAAGAAAAATGAGAAGAAAACTACTTTTAAAAATTATAAAAATAAATATTTCCCAATGAAATTAACCAATTGTGTATTAGTTGATTCAAATAAAACTCTCAAGTATATAAACTCTAACTAATCTAAACAATAAGTAATCTTAAACTAAACTTTCTTTCAAACATACAATTCTTAAATAACTTAAAATATTTAAAAAATCTAAAATTCGAAATAAATAAATAATAAAATAATAAAACTTAATAAATACAATATTTGGCTAATATATAGTAAAAATTAAACCTAAAAATCGAACTCAATATGATTTAAACTCAAATTAGAATCTCGAAACATAATTTTCATAATAATCTCGTCCAGAAATTCTATTCGCGCAGTCTTCACTAAAACGATTATAACTTGAGCTCCTAAACTAAAAATCAAGTGATTTAAAATATGTTTCGAAACTAAAATATATATTTTCAAACACTATAAAAACATCTCAACTTAAAAACATCCGAATCCCATCAAAAAAAACTTGTTGCAAGTCAATTGAAAATTTAACAGAAATAAATCATCAAGTAATTTGGCTCTTTGTAGACGTAAAAGGACATGCAATCACTGTGGAGGAGCCGCCTTTATATGACAATCATTAGTTTCACTATTCAACTGGCCCTAAAGCACATCATCCACAATCAACAAATCTAAAAACCCGTTAGAGCTTAGATTTTGAAATCCCATATCCAATTTACACTCGACTCTTTCTTCTCATTTACTTGTTTTAACATTGGACTAAAATATGTGATTTCATTGGTCAGCCATCAAAATTAGCGGAAAGCAACTATCATTTAAAGAGGAAAATAATGAGGTAAGAGTAGTACTTGGACAACGGGTAAAATTGAATGCAATGTGGGTCCATTGGCCACAATGCACAACCATAACATGGGCTCAAGATCAAGAGCTTATCAATACACTCGAGTTCCCTTAACCTTAAATTTTCCCAATCAAATTTCCTAATAATTAATCGTATAGGAAAATAAATCCAGGACCCAATGATAGTTCCTTTCCGCTAAAAAGGCTCTAATTTGATATTGAAAAAATGAAAACAGTAGATGAAATGGGTACTACTTGTTTGGATACAATTTTCAACGTGATGAGAGGATGAGATTTAACCCGACCTCCACTTTTCACGAGGTATAATATCAGACTAGATTTCCTTTGATCTCACTGCATTCTTTTTTTAATTATAGGAAATGTTCAGGTGGGCTTAAGCCCAGTAAGCTTGAGACTGAAATGGCTGACACCACGTGCCGTTCACGTGATCGGCCGAGTCAGAAGAGGCATTCAGTTCAGTCTCTCTCTCCCTCCAAGTTTTAATTTCGATATACTACAATTTCTTCTTTTCTTTTTTTTGTCACTTTAATATTATTTTTTACATTTTACGTTCCCATTCCATCTTTTCCCTTTTTTACTTTTTCGAGAGCTGTTTGTTTTCTTTTGAATGCAAAGACAGTGCCTCTCAAAACTGCGTCGTCGTACGTTGCATGAAGACCATATATTTAAACAGCAAGCCTGAATTTATTGCACCGAACCCAATTTAAGTTGTAAATAAAAGACCGACTATACATATTTATATATTAAAGATTGAGGATAAGCCAGAACATATTTAATAGGGGTGACCAAGAAGCTGGATCCAAACAATAGCTTTGCCTTGGATTTGAATCATTGCATGCAGCTATATGTTACCTGCATTGGCTCCACCATAGTACAGTATTCTCACTGATCTCTTTATTATTAGTTATTGCCGTATTGAATTCTGACGACTGCTTGTGCTATGCTACGGGTCGTCGCATGAAACATAGACAGACAATATCAGAGGTAGGTCAGCTGAAGCCGACAAAAAGCTACAACTTGTTGTAGCCTATAAGACCAATGACCAAACCCTTTTTCTTTTGGGTTTTTTTTTTTTTTGTTTCTGCTTCCTTTTTATTTGCAATTTAATATATGGATTCGGCTTCCTTGGCTAGTTTGGCTTTGCAATCCAAAACATGATAAGTAGTACTTCAACTTTACATAATAAAGAATGCTTAAACGTTAACCGCTAATGTGCTCTAATTCCGCGGCAATAGAAGGTATTGGCTATATTTTGATTTTCGAAACAATTCCAAAATAGTGAGGAATCACTGGATAAAACCCAACAACCTTTGCATGTGGAAGTGATGTGAGAATTCATGATTATGTTTTGCATTACTATGTGTATAAAAGTGTCATATCATAAGTTTCCTCCTCATTTTGCAGTGTGGTTTTTGGGTTTTCAGTTCACAACCCCTTTTCCAGTCATGATCATAATCAAAACATGTGCATCACAATCAACGGAGCTGGATTGGAATAGTTCTCCTAATCCAGCATACCTGACAAATATGAAGCCTACAAATGCCAAAATATGTCTTAATTTGGTATTACATATAATGGAACGTTCCGTGAGTGCCTCTGGAGTTTGACCAATTTTCAAATGCTTTTGTTATTTCCCCGCAGAAAATTGCCTAGTTTTAGAAAAAGTGGTTTGTCCTTGTCACAATGCATTTAATTTAAACCAGAAGGAAAAAGAATTGCAGATCAAGATTCAAGAACGTCTTGTGCTGCTATATCCCAAAAGCCTGTGATATTATAAATCATGAACCACCTTTCTTAGTAAAGCTTTTGACTGGGTGTTTTGGAAAAAAGATACCCTCAGGCTGCCGAAGATTCAAGCACGCCGCCTGAAAAAATTAGCTTAAGATTTTTCCTATAACCCTTCTCAAGATATGTCGAAGTCACCGATTTGAGGTCATTTGCACAAGGGAGTAAAATGGTACAATAACAGTCAAAATGCCTCTTAATATGGAACAAAACGTGTCGCTTGCACTCTTCAATAATTTCATAAAAGATCATTTATGGTAGCATAATAATTTTAACCGTGACAGTTAAGTAGAGAGCACGAGAACTTGAAGTACAAGCACTGTTTTAGAGTATCAAGTTGTAACATTCCCAACATCTTCATTATATTTTTTCCTTATCTGAATGCTAGGCTTTTAGAACATTGACCCAAGGAAAACCAAACAAGGGAACATGTGACATGAGGTTGAAAGTCGCTTAAAAGGAATGGCTCTATGTTTCTAATTAAAACCCAGAAAAGAATTTATGGCTAACAAGTGGCTAAGGTGGCGAACCGTCGAACATGGGAAGGGGCTACTTTACCCTTAACTTGGCAGCCTTTTACAATGCCCACATCAAAGATTAAAATGACAAAAATAAAAAAAAAAATCCCACCGACTCCCATCAAATACTCAGACAAGAAAAAGATCTAAAGTAAAAAAATTCAGATCATAATCTTTTTTTCTCTCTCTCTCTTTTGAACAAAAGCCATAACCGCTAAGCACACTTTCAAGCACACACAATGACCACGCCAAATGAAACGCACACCGAACCAATTCAATTCAAAAGAAAGGAAAAGCCATACACGGAAAAGAAGCAAGAATTTACATATTAACTTGGCATTTGTTAACACACTGTAGTAAAAAAGTACTGAAAGAAAACTGGAAAATATGTGACCAAAATTCCACTCGGAAATTTACCATGACATTGAAGTAAATTACGCAGGGTAAAGTATTTACCAGCAAATGGGAAGTGGGAACAAGCAGCAACTCCAGTGAAGTGATATTAAACTGATATTAATAGTAGTTATCTACATCCCATGTGGAAGACCCAAAATCAACGTCTAATTTTACAGAGATATCAAGTTCCAAATTGCTGTCTTCTGGTAACCTCATTTCATCGAAAAATATTGGCTCAGGTACAGGGTTATCAGAATTGAAGTAATCACATATAGCTCCCGGATCTGTTAATAAATACTCATCTGATAAGTTACTTGGTTCGCCTGCCAGTTCTTCAACAGGTCTCCACCCTCTTTCCATATCGTCTAAAGAGTCATCGTTGGATTCGGTTTGAAGTTCAGCTTCTTCATTGGACTGGAACCTGAGAACAGATGTAGGTGAACAGAGAGACTGAGATTCTTGACCTGAATCATACCCGGAAATCATTTCGAGTTCAATCTCCGGCGGAGGCCTCACAGGAGGTTTCGAAAAATTTGTGAGAGCGTCCGGGCCTTTGATTCGAATCGCGGCTCGGTCGTACACCAAGGCCGCTTCTTCCGCCGTGTCATAAGTCCCAAGCCAGACCCTGGTTCGACTTGTGGGGTCTCTGATCTCAGCCGCCCATCTCCCCCAAGGCCTTTGTCGAACCCCGCGATACTTCACACCGTTGGACAAACATTGTTGCTGTTGTTGTTGCTGCTTCTTTGATCGGATATTTACATGGTTGTTTTTATTACTTACTTGCCTGTTTTGCTTGTTGGGTGGCTTGGAGAAATTGGCAGTGGAACAATCTTGGATCCTGATTTCGTTCACATGCCTTTTCACTCTCTGGTATCTCAACCGATCACATTCGTCGCTTGAAGAATCGGTGGCGTCTCCATCGGTGATACAAACCCGGACAACTTTAGGGGCTTTGGCTTTGGACTCCATTGGAAACCACTTGCTGGATGGCCTCACTAGCTTATTAGTAACAGTTCTGTGCTCTGTGTATTTCACTGGGAAGGGACTCGCTGGATTCATCTCCAAAACTGTATCATCAAAGATGGGTTTTTTAAAAATAGAGAGGAATATGTAAAAGAAACGATATTTTCAAAGCAAATTAAAAGCTTGTTGGAGAGTAAAGAGCGAAAGACCAGAGATAAACAGGAGAGTTTCAGTTGCAAGGAAGAGTCAAAATGGCAAGAATCGCTGTTTTATAGGAGTATCCTGATTAAAACTACTTTATTAGAAGAAGTTTATTTTCCTTTTTTTAATTTAAAAAAAAACTAAAATTATTAATACTAATAATAATTAAATTGCGAAATAATTAATAATAATTATAAATGAATTAGAGAATAAAATGGTAACAAAACTAGAGATTCCGGTGTCTACAGAGATTTGGAACAACTCGCCGCATCTTCTCCTTAATGACACGTGTCCTACCGCTCCCTCAAAATGAGCTTGGTCCCCAGGAAAAATAAAATCTATCTCACGCTCCAGTCATCCATGCCTGGCACACGCTACATTCGCATTGGGTACCTACCCTCATTGATGATATTTGATTCGGTGTTTAGCTAACTGATGGTCACAGCTCGTGAGATTAGTGTCTCTCACACTGAGTGAAGATCTCCGTCACCGGAGGGGAGAGGAAGGACCAGCTCCATTGCAAATCTTACCACTCGCCACGTCAGCATAATGCTTTTGACTAATAAATTATTAAATTATTGCTAATGCTTTTCACTAACAAATATTAGTGCTGCTTTATTTTAAGAAATAAAATAATATTTGCCAACAAGCTCTATGTTGACATTTTAAAAATCGTTTTAATTTTTAAAATATATTAAAACTATCTGAGATTATAATTCAATTTGAAATCAGATTTTTTTTCTTTTAAATGTGAAATAAGATATTTTAAATTCACATTCCTCTACATCTTTATAAAATTAATTTAGATAATAGGTCAAGCTTTTTAAACTTATGAATTAAATTTTAAACAAATTCAATCCAATCAACATTTTAAACTCGATTGATATTTTCAAGAATATCTAAATAATTTAATCATGGTTAATTTAGAAAGTGAATAATTAATGACAACAATAATATTTAGTTTTTTTAATGGTAAATTTATTAATTCATTGAATGAATAGAATCATATAATTCAGAGGAAAAAAAATAGCAAATGCTCATAGTAGATAATGAATGACAACCTCCACCAACACAACAAAGATTTTAACCCTCAACATTTATATATTTTATAATTTGATTTTTTTTGCAAATTTTTTTTGTAATCTTTTCACTTAAAAAGTTAAAAAAAAAACTCTAAAGAAAATCTCTAAGATTCACAAAATAGGAACACCTCAATTGATAGAGAGAGTACATATCTCTAGGAGTCCTTCAAGTACATACTTTTTTTCACCAGTTGAGGTATTCCCACTCCGTTAATCTTCAAGACTTTTCGGCTGAGTTAAAAGATAACCCGAATCTCAAAACAATATATACAATTATCCAACTAACCTGATTTTAAACAATCTTAAAAAAGTCAACTGATGAACTTTGAAGCCAACGTATTTAATGACGAAAGAGAGTCCATTAATAATTTGCTTGGCAATCAAGCATCGAAATTTGTCTTCAATATCAAAGAATAAGAAAACAGCATGGAATAAAATAAAGACGGAGATACTATTGAAAATTGTGATAAGAATAAAACCTGCTACAAATATGAAGCTTGGGGTCCAAGGAGAAAAGGAAGAATATAATATTGATTAAGAAAAATTGTATTTAATGCTTTACTTTCTGTGCATACAGAAAATATGATATATTATTTATATTTAATTAATATTTTCCTGTCTTTTGTTGGGCAGGAAGGTACATGTAACCTATTTAGCAATTTCTCAAATCAAAATATTCTTTGCATTCTATGCATTATTCGAATTAATGACATCAAAATTATCATAACAATAATAATACTAAGTTAATCCAATGAATTTCTAAAATTGAAATATTAATATTCAAGACCAACTGTTTTTATAAATTTCGATTTTCTAAATTGTAACCTTCTAGAGTTAATATTTGATGACACATTGTCTGAAAATTTAACATAGGATTTATGTAGTGTAGCTACCATAGGGCTCTTCCACAATCCATTCGAAAGCTCTGGGGTAGAGGCCTCATTTACTTTTTTCAAGGACTGGAAACCGATCTTTGTCAAGTGGAGTTGGGTTCCTCCTCTAAACGATTGTCCTTACCGATCCAAGTCAACATCGGAGGAAATAACAATGGAATGCCTCCTAGTATTGGAACAAAACGTGTCCCTTGCTGTCTTCACTAACTTCAACTTCATGCCTCGTTTGATTGCGAGGCTTTAAAACCTTGACACAAGGAAGACCAAACAGGGGAACGTACATGCAACATGAGATTGGAAGGCAATTGCTTAAAAAGAATGGTTCTATGTTTCTAATTAAATCCCAGAAAAAGAGTTGATGGCTAACAAGTGGTAAGGTTGCCAGGGCTAACCCTCGAACATGGGAGCCCTGACTTTAGCTTAAACCATATTTACTTCACACTTTTTCGGGGAAGTGTTGTTGTGTCCGGACCCAGACGGAGTTGCTATGTCCTAATAGTAATCATCAACTTCCCAAGTACAAGCCCCAAAATCAATATCTAATTTTACAGAAATATTCTCTTCTGCTAATCTCATTTCATCGAAAAATATTGGCTCAGGGTTATCAGAGTTGAAGTAATCACATAAAGCCACTGTAGTATCTGTTAACAAATACTCATCTGATAAGCTGGTTGGTTGTCCTGGGAGATCCTCCTCAAGTTTCCACCCGTGCTCGAAAGAGTCATCTTTGGATTGGATTTGAAGTTCAGCTTCTTCATTGGTCTGGAATCTGAGAACAAATGTAGGTGAACAGAGGGACTGATATTCTTGACCACAATCATACCCGGGAATGATGTCCAGATCAATGTCGGGTCTCAGGGGAGGTTGTGCAAAGTTTGTGACAGCGTCGGGGCCTTTGATTTGAATCGCGGCTCGATCGTACACCAAGGCAGCTTCTTCAGCAGTGTCATACGTGCCAAGCCAGACTCTGGTTCGACTTGTGGGGTCTCTGATCTCAGCCGCCCATCTCCCCCATGGCCTTTGTCGAACCCCACGATACTTGACACCCATAGACAAACATTGCTGCTGTTGTTGCTTCTTTGATCTGATATCCACATGGTTACTTTTATTAATTTTTTGGTGGTTCGTTGGTTTGGTGAAGTTAACAGTGGAACAATCTTGGATCCTGATTTCGTTTACATGCCTTTTCACTGTGTGATATGTCTCCCCTTCGCATTCGTCGCTTGAAGAATCGGTGGCATCCTCATCGGTGACACAAATCCTCACAATTTTAGGGGCTTTAGCTTTGGACTCCATGCAAAGCCACTCGCTCGATGGCTTCACTAGCTTCTTAGTAACAGTTCTTTGCTCTCTGTATTTCACTCTCAACGGACTCCCTGGATTCATCTCCAAAACTGTATCCTCAAAAAACATAAGGAGAAGAATCTGAAATCAAACGATATTTTCAAAGCAAATTAAAAGCTCGTTGGAGAATGAAGAGCCAAAGACCGGAGATAATCAAGAGCTTTTCAGAGTCAAAACGGCAAGAATCGTAATTTTATAGGGGTACGAGCCCTCCACAAAACTACTACTTTATTGGAACAAGTTTATTATTCCTTATGTTACGTGTGTGTTTTAATTTTTTAAAAACGGTAAAAATATTTAATTCTAATACAATTAATAATTAAAAATATTTTTAATTAATTTTATATAAAAATAATTTAATGAATTCATTTCAAATTTAAATATTATTGGATTAAATATAAATTTAAAGCACTTAATTTAAATTAAAGTAATACAAATTCAAACTATTACAATACAATCCAAACTAAAATCAACAAATTAAATTAAACCAACACAAGGTAACCGCACATGGCGGGACTTTGAGACCCACATATAGGTCTCAAACATAGATACTCAAGACTCAATGGACTCCGCCTTTGTCAATTGAGCCAATAAATGAAATAAATTAAAATATTATTGAAGCTGAATATAATTTTTTTATGAAGTTACTTCAATTGTAATTAAAAATAGAGAAATAAACAATAGAAATAATATAAGAAAAAACATTTTAGACTCTTGACAATTAAAAATAAATATTTAAGAAAACACACGTGAAATAAAAAAATACATTGTCAATTTAATATATAATTATCTTTTATTTTAAATTTACTTAATAAATATGTCACTATTTATTTATGAGATTTTGGAAGATAAATGTCAACCCACATTCACTTGAGAGTTTGAAATAAAATGTAAATTAAAAAGCGAGGCAGAGAGAATATTGATTTGTATTGAATTGAAAGTAGTATAATTTAGAATTCTATGCGATGATTTTATGGTTAAAAGTGTTCATCGTTTTATGATTTGAATTCGAGTTGCGTTAATTATGCTGGTTGTTCGGATTTTAACTTATTATTGTAATTAAAAAAAAAGGAAAGTAGCATAATCTAAAATATGAGAAAAATCAAGTTTATTAAATACCTTATTTATTGTATAACTGGCGGATCCTCATTATGATCCTCAATAACTAGTAAAAGTTAATCCGTTTACCTTTTTCAAGTCAATCCCCTATTATAATTTGCTTGCCAATCAAGCATCCAAATTTCTCTTCAATATCGAAACGAAAACAAAAGACTAGTCACTGTCGAATAATATATTTATATTTTTTTTATAAATCCTCTTAAATTTCAAACGGGTCATCAAATTTAAAAGTAGGGTTTAGAGTTTAAATAAAATATTAATATGACAATTAAATAGTTATAATTGTGGAAATTAAATTTTATTTAAAGGAAATATTAATAAAAATTTTAATTAATTCAAATTAGTTTTCAAGATGAAATTTTGACTAAATTAAATACTTGCAAAATAATAAATTTGACTAAATTTATCACATTTATTTCATCATAAAAATAATTTTACTAAAACAATATTTCAATTTAGAAAACAATACAAAATATAGTTAATATTCTTAAAAGAATAATTAAGTTTTAACTGGACAATGTTGGATGAAATCATTTAAAATGAGAGTCTTTGGTTTTTATAATATTTATATTAGAAGTTATCATAATTAAAAAATAAAATTATTTCTAAATGTATAATAATGCTAAATATAATTGATCACAATAAATATTATGTTTTATTAGAAACTTTATTTTTATATATTTATATTAATTATAGTGTAATATAAGTTTTAAAATAATGAAATTATTGTAGTCTTTCTTTCAAATTTCATATATTAAGGCAGAAAATGTTCATTAAGTTAATTGTTTTAATGTCGGATTAATTAAAAATGTCAAAATAAAATCACGCATTCATATAAATAATTATACTTAATTATTCATGAAGTGTTTTGGATAAAAAAAATTTAAAAGATAAGACATTATGTTACATGTATAAGAGCTTGGGTTTAATCCCAAACAGCTCTATTCCTCTCGTTAATTATTAAAAAATTATTATTAGAATATATTTATACACGATCAATAAATATCGAAAATCAATTATATTAGTATGATCCTAAAAGTATAGATAGTATCAAGTCATTAAATTTTAAATATAATAAAGTATTATTATACACTCATCTATATCTAATATCTTCTCTAACTTAATTTAACTTTAATTAAATTACTTAAAATAATTAATTTTTAAATTATAAACAAATATTTTTCTTCCTTTACAAATTTTAATATTTTTCTTTTCTTTTTCTTTTCATAAGTTAATTTTTTTTTTGTGCAACCAATTTAAAAAAAATAGTAATTTTTGTGCAATTTTTTCTATGTCATTAACACATAATTTTGGTAATTATTTTACTCTGAATCCCAAACCCCAAATCTTAAACTCGAACCTTAAACTTTAAACATTGAACCCTGAGGTTTATGGTTTGAGTTTAGGATTTAAGATTCGATATTACAGGTTATGAGTTTGGGATTCATGGTTTAAAGATTCGGGGTTACAAGTTCGAGATCTTATATATAGGGTTCAGGATAAAAAAATTACCAAAATTACGTGTTAATGGCATGAAAAAAAATTGTTAAAATGTGATTAAATAATTGAAAAAGGATCATAAATAATGTGGCGAGAAGATACATAAAATAATTTCATATATTTAAAATTTGATGATGGTATAAAATTTTATTAATACCTAAAACCTTAATTTTAGAATCATCCATAAATATTAATCTCAAGATAAGATTAAAAAAAAAAATTGTCTCGAACGAAGCAAAAATGGTTGCACCTTTAAATCGAATAATGTGAGAAAAGATTGGAGAAAAAGAAAGAAAAATGTATTGTGCGAATTCTGCACTGGAAATTGGAATTTTGAAATCACAAGATTTTGGTGACTCAATGTACTGAGTTAACACATCGGTCCATCCTAACATTTAAAACATTTGAAACAGAAATTTCATTAGATGCCAACATCTTAGCGTTGTATGGAAATGTTATTACTAAATTAGAATCACCACCTTTAATTTACATAAAATATGTGAAATAAAATGTTATTGAAATCGTTTAAAACATTTGAAACAAAAAAAAAAATTGTTATTAGAAACCACATTTTAATATTTTATTTAAATTATTCATTTAAAACATTTCAAACAATTGAAACAAAAATGTTATTACATCTCAAGTACTCCAATAATTGCCAAGTTGACAAAAGTTTCGGATAATATTAAACCCACCCTTTTTTTTTTAAGTTTATTTTTCTCTATTTATATATATAAATAATTTCAAACTATAAGTTCTCTTTCATGAATTTTTAAACCCCAAAAAACTCTAAAATGCTCAAAAATATTAAGGAAATTTGTCATTTATTTATAATATAAATGTAAGCTACGAGAGTACTTTCTAATTAAATTGAATTTTGTTACACTTTTATTTTTCTAAATAAATAAATTATATTTACTATATAAATGCAACTAATTGATAATAATTTTTTTTTGAAAAATCTAATGTAATAAATAATAATAATAATAACTATAAAAATGGAGAGATCCATTCGTTGCCAAGGAATGGAAGGACGAGAGCAAAGAGTATGGTTTTCGACTCACTTTTCGTGTTGGGGAATTATTTTTAGATTAAATAGTTAAAATTTAAAAGTTATAATATGCTCTAAATTTCTTTTTTTGTACATTTGAAATTATGTTATTTTATTTTTGAATTTAAATCCAGTTATTTACACTATTAAAATTGTTGGTGTGACATTCTAAATTTTTTAATTAAAATACTCACTCGATAATCACGTCACAAAAAAATAAAATTATAATGGACTTGAATTTAATAAAAATTTAACCGATATTAACAATCATTTAAATTTATGTTGGCAATTTAATTAGAATAAAATATCTAGACTAATTAATGACATTATAAATGTCAAATTATGTCAAAAAATAAAGTGAAAAGATCAAATCTCAAATTTAAACATGTATAATGATTGAAATTAAAATTTGACCATTTTATATAGTTAAAAAGTAGAGGATCAAAATTGAAATTTAACCATTTTGTTAATAATCGTAAAACAAATAGTATTGACGGGTGTGATTTATATTTAATGCTTAAGTTATGTTATATTGATACAATGTTAATTAAGGAATAATTTTTGATTTAACGAAAAAGTATTTGAATTTAATCCCTAATAATTCTATTAAATTTTTATTTATTTTGTTTTGGACCATGTGAATAACAAGGGAGAGTTTGGAGGACAATTATTTCTTTCAGCACTATTGTACCAGATGATGTTGTAACTTGTAATTATTTTCTTCTTATTTTTTCCCCTTTTCTGTAGAACGTTGTAATTCTTAAACTAAGTAATTTGTAGCAACAAGGAATCATTTCCTTTGGAATATGCATTTAACAAAAGATTTTCAACTCCCAAATTAAATTTTTAAAATTAGATTATTGAGATTTTTACAAGTCAATTTTGACTTTTCTTATAATTTGTGCGTTTTATAAATTTGATTCAATTAATTTTTTTAATTTCTAATTAATCAAATCAAGTAGTTCGTTTTTAATAAATTTAAATAAATAATTTGATTTTTCAAGATTTATAACTCAAATAACTCGAATAATAAATTGATATAAATACCTCATCAATTTCGAAAATGAACAAGTTCGACTCTCTAAAAATATTACAAAATTAAAAATAATCTTAAAATTGTATATTTCTAAAACTTCTTAGAAAAATAAATTTTAATTTTTTGAAAATTTCTAAATTAATAAATTCAAATCCTTAAACAAGTAATAATTAAGTTTGTGGGTGATTATATATGATCTCAGTTAATAAAAGTATGAAACTGAATTAACTCATTAAAATTTCAAGCTGAATGAAGTTATTAAAATAGGAGTCGAGTAACTTAATTAACATTTTCTATTTTTACAAGTCCCTACTTATATTTAAATATTGGAATAAGCATAAGGTCAACAATACATTTTACCCAATATATTTTTGTTTATTGCTCATAATTCCAAAATAAAATAAAATAAAATAAATGTTAAAATACTGAACTCGAAGGGTCTATTTTTTGGTACTTTTTTGTTACAACCGGATACATTCTTACATGAAATTTATACTAAAAAATTATAAAATTCAAACATCATTTAGACAAATTCCGCATAAAATCAATCACTAACTCGTGTCACTTTATTGGACTTTGATGTTATTACATAGTGGGCTTTCTATTATTAGTCATATTACAAGGCTTTCATATCATTGTCTGTTACTATTTTCGGTCAGTCTAGCGCACTTGATTTTATTCAACAACATTATCTAATAATGATCATACAACAGTTCCATATACAACATCAGCCAGCTTTCCATCTATTCTTCACTTTGTCTATTTAGTATACTACAGGAGCAATCGCCACAAATGCACACTTGCTTTATACACAGTGAGTAATGAGGAAACAATATCCTAAACTTTTTCTTACCAATTTATTAGACTAGCCCATTGCATATTTCTGGGTCCAGCTCCTAGCAGTTGATTCATACTTAGCTCTGTCTGTCTTGTACGCGTGAGCGATTTCCGGAACCAGAGGGTCATCTGGGTTTGGGTCCGTCAAGAGGGAGCAGATAGAAAGCAACACCTGAAATAGGAAACAAGAACCTTTCTACCCTCTTAAAAATACAGTAATGGTTAATCAACTGAATGGAATGCACCCACCAATAAATAAATAAAGCCCAGGAAATAAAAGAAAGAGGTTGCAAAATTGTAACGCTGATCAATATTCCTTTGTTAACTAAATCCCATAAGATGACCACAATCTGGAAAACAGAATGATACTCCAGATTAGTTTGGACCGTCTAATTTCAACCTGCTACATTGGAACAGGTTGTGTTTGATGAATTCGGGGGAAAGTCAAAGGAGTCGCATGCAATTACGGTTCAACTGCGACATGTACAATTTGGGAACATCCCACGCCTAACTTTGTACAATACAAATGCTGAAAACACATGCCAGGGTTTGGCAAACAGATTCTCAGCCTACAAACAGTGCTTCATCAAGTAGAGGTCACTTTTATATTGGCTAAATATCATGGCTTCAAGTTTTGAGGGCTGAATATCTCCAAAAGCCTACCTGACGTTTACTATCCTATCTAGAGACAGCAAAACGAACTCAAACTTGAAAACCTGCTCAAAAAGCTCAAATTCAATTTGAAAAAAGAAAAGGAAAAAATCTGAATCCAAAAGATTCGAGCCTAAAGAAAACGCCAACCATGACCTCAAAAAGCATGTTGGAGTAGTCGCATCTTTCATAAAACCTCAAAAGAAAAAGACTAACCCAAACCATAAAGGCTTGAATCCAAAATGATCCAAACAAGAAATGCCTAGAACTGCTCCTTTGCAACCTCTGACTCTTCTATCTACCATTCTTATTAACATACGTTTATCATCAAATTTTTAGCCATTAGATTATGGAACATTGTTTAAGTTGAAAACCTTTGATATAGTCAGGGCTGGGCTCCACTGCTTCTTTAGTATGTCAAGGCATATGCTACCATTGCTGTTGATATTTGGGTGAAAGACCTTGGTTCTAAAAGCCACCTGCAAGAAACAAAGAAGAGAGCACACAATGAAATGAAAACAGATAGGTAGAGTTTGTTTTCATTACCTAAGTAACTTTCGTTGTCTACGACTACAGCCAAAGCCATCCGCCCCAAAAAAGTAAATGAAAAGAGGGAAAAGGCTATTTGGTTCATTGGTTGCATAAGCTGCTTTATTATTTACATTCAAAGATAAAAACCCACATATACGTACGGTTCCCATAATATCTTAAGCATGGTTCATGATTGTCTAGCGTGAAAGGTTAGGGTAACTGCAAAATCATAACAAAAAACATATAGACCTTACCTTCGGGGGTTTAAAAGGATAATCAGGAGGAAAATGAATCGTCACTAGAAAGACACCTCCAGCATAAGGACTATCAGGGGGCCCCATTATTGTGGCTTGCCAATGGAAGATGTCTTCAGCTACAGGACCTGACAGCATATGGATTACAATAATATATCATATGCTATAATTTCATACCAGACAGAACCTTTTGCTACTGCATCCAATAATCCCATCAAGACTAAGAACTCCAAAATTCAGATATCCTAAATTAGTACTGCACGCAAGGAACTTAAAACACAGAAAATAACAACTTGAACATCTTCCATCAGGCTGTCACAGCATCACCCTTCGCTAGCTGAAATGTGTCAACATAGTAACCTCTGGTGACTATACTATATTCCAATACTTGCAGACACCAAAAACAATCTGGTGGAGGTTACTGTCTACAATATACATAAATTTCATGGTCATTCAGACCTAAAAATACCTTAAACTAAAAAAAGTATAAATACGGATTATGGAATCATAGCAACGAAATAAAGAATTTGTAAGTACTCAAAAGAAACTTGATACTCAAGAAACTATTACACAAAGATTGATCATGCTAAAACAAGAAAAAGTTATGACAGTCAATCATTTAATACACTATAAAGCAACAAAAAAGGGTTTAATTTTGCTATTAGTCCATGTACTTTGTGAAAGTTGTAGATTTAGTCCCTATACTTTAATTTGATCAATTTTAGGTTCTGTACTTTTGAATTTGTCAATTTTAGTCCCTGTACTTTTCAAATTCTGAAATTTTAATACTGACCCAAATAGTAGCAATTAAATTCATTTGGTTGGATTCAATTATAGTCTTGTACTATGCATACAATTGTAGATTTAATCCATATTCTCCAACTGGATCATTCTAAGTCCCTATATTTTTCAAAATTTGAACTTCTAGTCTTGATGTAAATGATAGTCATTAATTTATTAACTGACTTTTAAGTGAATAATACGTGAAAATAACAAGTTGACATGGTATATTATACATATGATAAAATGTTTGACAAATTAGATTTTGGAAATAGCAAAACTTAACTTAATGAATTTAACAATTATCATTTGATGAGAACTGAAATTTTAAAATTTGAAAAGTACAAGATTAAAAATGACCAAATTAAAGTATAGGGACTAAATCCATAATTTTTGCAAAGTACAGAGACTAATAGCAGGAATTAACCACAAAAAAAAACATATCCTACCAAATACCATACACTTGCTGATGTTGGCATGCTTGAACTACCAATTTCATCATTACATATAAGCCAAAACTTTCATAAATAATGACTAGAAGTCAGCAGTGGAAAGGCATAATTTGTATGCCAAAACCGGCATAGAAGCAACGGAAAACAATTTAGCCACCAAATTTACTTCATAAAGAAGAACAATCAAATGATAAAAGATCTCATGAATACGTCACTGTAATAATACAAAGGTTGTATTGCATAAACCGTTCAATTTCTTATCTAAGTAAATAATAACTTAATTTCTAACAAAGATAGTTTCAGGCTTTGATTTTTCTATTATTAGCTGCATTTGGTTTATCTACAAAACTTTACCCGCAGTTCGCTAATAAAATTACTGGTTACCGAACACAAGGGAAAAAAAAAAAAGTACATAATACCATACACGCAAATAAACAAAAGGATATAGATCAAGCTTCAAAGAAACTAAGGAAACGTTTGTAAAAATAAAAAATAAAAAAAAATCGAAGATTAGAGAGGGGAAGTTACCGGCGCTGCATGAAGTAGGAGGATCTTTCTGAAGATCCTTGAGCTCCTTCAGGATCCGCTTCGAAGCCATCGACAGAGTCCGACAATCTTGTCAGATCTAAGGGCAGAGCTCCGGAGAGAAAAAAGGTAGCGTTGTAGAGAGAGAGAGGGGAAGCCAATGTGTTGAAGAAATATGGTCAAAATAGATTAAGCAAATAAAATAAACGGACAGGGAACTTAAATTTTCTGTTTAGAACAAATAAAATTACAGTAAACAAAACACTTCCATTTTTTATCGCCGGAAAATCTTAATCTGGCGGAGAAATGCGGGTCCCATTCTGAATACAACAAACGAACGGCTATTGTTTGGACGTAGACATCGACGGTTCGTTGGTTCCATTTCTCGATTGGTTACTCCCTGTGGCTCGCTAAGGCCCTGTATGGAACCCACTTTGACGTTTCTGTAGACGGGTTTCGAATTGATTATTTCTCCAAAAATAGTTTACTCAACGAAAAATTAATTTTATTTTTTTTACAATTTTCGGATTTTTAGAGCAAAAATCATTTTTTTTTTTAAGTTTTGGGAATCCATTATCTCAAACTTATGAAACTAATTCATTAAAAACATTTTGTAATACATCTGAATTCAAAGAATGAGGATTTTAACATATTTCGAATTTTTTTTAAGAGTTATCGAACAGGCCATATTTGGATTTGAAGAGAGACTTCCACTTTATTATTCATCTTCAATTGCCTTGCCACTTGTTCAACATTAACTCTCATAATACTCTTTTACATCCATTTCTTCTTTTTTGGCTCCAAGGTATCCTTTACCCTCTCGTATTTTCTTGATACCTCCATGTAAGAGAACTTTATTGAAGATTTCTACATTCAAAGCACAAATGTGTATTATGGTCTTGGCATTTGATTATGCCTTCCATATTTCTTTTTCATCCCGCATTTCTAAAAGACTCCTTGTGATTATTCTCTAAGCATCAAAATAATATGCTTGGACAAAAGAATTTCATCATCACTTTTCAATGAGAGCCGTTTTTATCTCTTGAGAGTGGAGGAAAAAAAATAGAATGACCATCTTCCATATTTATTACTTTGACTTAATAACCATTCTCTTCCAATTCGAGTGCCTTGAGTGAAAAAGATATTTACTTCTAATGGAGACCTTGCATTGGTACCAGTTGATAAGCATTGGTGGGTGGATTTTATCAAGAGGAGATGTATTGGTGATTGAAATTATTTTGCTAAGGGGTGAGGAAAGATAGAAAAGACTGACACGTTAATTTATAGTTGCTTAACCTTGATTGCTTACTTTCACTACATTAGCCTCATTTGTTAAGGTTTTCTCCCATTCACTAACTTGTAACCTTTTAAAGATAAGGAATAACCTTTAAAAATTTTGTCTTTTGCAATCTTAGATGGAACCTTTTCCCCGATATATCAAATCGATTTATTAAAGGGTTTTCGAGTTTTTAAACTTTGAAAATAATGATATTTTCAATAAAATTTTCACAATATAACTTAAGAATAAATATGAAATGTTGAAGTTGATTGAGTCTTAGCTCGATTGTCATTGTTATTGTTTTTAGTACAGGAGAACATGAGTTTGAGCCACACATTATTCTATTTTTTAAGGTTTGGGAAGGGGCTATGGATTTTAGAGCTTAAGGTTAAAAATCTATAATAAAATATGAAATGTTGAAAAACACTTTGAAATCATTTTGGATTGGCTCAAAAATATTTTAAGCGTATCAGATCATTTTATTAAATAGTTTTCCTTTAGTTTGGTTGTTAAGCTGCACATATCTTTGTGTTGAATGGGATGATAGTTTCTCATTCTTAATCTGTAAAATAATAATTTCGAAATAAATTTTCCAGGAAACATTTATTTTAATGTTTTTAGTATTTTTGATGTAATATATTTTTAAAATTTTATATAAAAATAAAATAATTTTTTAATATGGGCCACCCGAGCCTAGGATTTTATTAGGGCCAAACCCGAACCCAATTTGACTGACCCATAAACAAGTTTAGTCCTTCCAAACATTCTTTAATTTATTTATTTTATAAAATTTATAATTTTGTATAGAAAATTGGTAACATTTTTAGTTTAAATGTCATTAATTATATTAGTTTAAAATATTTATTACTTTTTCAATGAGTTAAATGAATATATTTACATTAGTTATGATATTAATGTTTTCATTATACATTTATTATGGGGAAAAGTTAAATCATTATAATATCTAATATAAGTTTATATTTTAATTTTTTAATGCAGGTAACCTTATGATTGTTTGATCGTTTTACTTATTACTATTGGTTTAATAATAAAACTTCAATTCATATGAAAGGTATGATTCATGTAATCTTACTTATGATATTTACAAATTATTATAATTATAATTTCATTATTACAGATTTATATAATATTTGAAATATTAATTGTAAATATAATATTTTTCTATACTCAATTTTTTATCATTGAATTAAGCTTAAATGGTAAAAAAAAAAAAACTCATCCAAAGCACACCTTAGCTTGCAAGGCTTTAGAAAATCTATAATTATGTTTATATTTTATAATTAAAATTAAATAAGATTTATTTATTAATGAATTGAATGTTTATTAATAAACTTATTTAAATTTATTTTAATCTCTTTTAATTATTTGCGAACATGCTTGTTTATTAAATAAATTTTGTGTTTTTTCTCTATATTCATGATTAAATTTTAATTGTTCACGAACATTTTTAATTATATGTTTATGAACATATTTATAAAATATTTATTTAATATTCACGAATGAATACATTTAATTTAAACAAGTTAACACAAACATACACAATAATAAATAGATAAATAGAAACATAATTTTAAAATACTTAATAACACGAAAAATCTTAAAAATTAAAAAGAGCCTGTTAATTCAAATTCAACTCATTTATAGTCCTAGTGTTATTAGGCTCAATTATTTCTGGCTTCTAGCTCTACCCTGCAATAATCGTAGAAATAAGAAAAAGTCCTGGGGCGATCATTTGATTATATCCATCTAAATGTGGCCGCAAATTTTCACAACTATTTGGATCATCGCAGGGTTTTTTGGTCAAGCATCGGCGTCACATTCCATCCTTCCTGCCCACCCCACTTTTTTTTTTCCTTGAATGTTGCGTAGCTATTATAATCGAAGAAATCCAACACCGATGGGAAGGTGTGGAGGTAAACATCAAGTTACGGTTTACAAGTGACAATGAAGCTTCAACTTACATCAACAGTAAAATGTCAGGCTAAGGCTTATTATTCAAAGATTATAGACAATGCACAGACACCCAACATCCCTGTTGTACCAGATATGCCTAAATTTGTGTTGTTTTTCAACAGATGGGCCTTAATCTCAACGGAAAAGGGAATTGGGGGGTGGGGGGATTCGGTGGCCTTGTTATAGAAAAAAAAAGAAAGTAATATGAGGAAAGTGGGAGTGTCCGACTGTCCGGCTTTGTGCGTCGGTGGAATTTTTGAAAACGACAAGTTTGTGGATAACGGCAAGCGACGCTATAGCGCTTATGTAATAATGTCCCACATGGAAGAACATGCGCTTTCATTCTATCCAACCCCATCCAATCCTCTCCCTCGGACACTGTCTCTACACCAATACTCATTCTCAGTTATTTTTTTCAAGGTCCCTCGCAAATACTCATTCTCAGTTAATTGATCATCTCTTTTCACTTATTAGTTTACTTACCATAGTACGGGGTAAGCAATTTATTTAACAACCCCTGAATTACTTGTTGGAACTCAATTACTTTCAAGCAAAATAATAGGCAGGTATATTACGTTTTTATGAGTTAATAGCACCAAACACCCCCAAATTACTAACCACATTCTAAATTAGTCCTTAAACTTTAAAATGTTTAGTTAGGTCATTTCATTATTAAAATTATTAATTGAACTATTAAATGACACATCAAGTATTTTGTGATATAATTTAAAATATAAAATTTAAAGTAAAAATTGTCGCATAATTTTTAACCATAAAACTAGAAATAAAGCAAAATTGAAAAAAATGTAAATGATAAAATTTATGTAATAGCTTCAAAATCTCAAAATCTAGATTTTCATTATATTTATTTTTCTATGAAAATTTTTATTTTAAATTATGCCACATAAAATATGACATATCATTTAATATTAAATTAATAATTATAGTAATAAAATGATGTAATTGATATAACTTGGATAATATAATAATATAATTAAAATGTTTTAAAAGTTCAGTGGCTAATATAAAATGAAAGCCAGAGGATGTAGGTTGGAATTAACTATTTTTATATGAAACATAAATTCATTTGGATTGCCTTTGACAACAATTAAAACAAGAACTAGTGATTATCTAAGTTCTTGCTCACTTCACTTACATACCTTGCTTGAAACATACTTCGTGATGCAGTTAAATTCAATGTGTTGCAGATGCCAAAATACTACAGTATAAGTAAAAGGAGAAAAAAAAGAAAGAAAAGGAAACAAGTAGAAGACAAAAGTAGAAAGAGTTCCCGCGTGAATCCCTGCCACCCGTACCTGTACCAAACTCCTCGTTTCCTATAAGAGACAAATCTCCCTTCTTTCCCATTCTTCTCTTCACCCATTTGTTTTAGATACTCTGCAAGGTTTTTTTTTTCTTTCTTCCCTCGCAGTTTTAGGCTTTTTAGTTCCTGGCCTGGCCTGTAGACCTGATCCGATTCCAACAAAATTTCTTTTGTTCTATTCTTTCATCCTCGATCACAAATCTCTTCAGATCTCTGTACCAATCGATCATTCGGCATTGCAATCGATAAGGTTGGTATTTCTTTACAATTTCCATGTCTTGAATTTATATCCCATTCATGGATCTTTAGACTCTTCACCTTTTCCGTCTTTCTTGTTGATCGAATTCTGTCAATTTGCATGCAAGTGCTTGCTTTCTTTTTAACTCAATTGGAGAAGTACGCTAGCTTAAATTAGCTCCTTTCTTGCTTCTTTCCCTGATTCCAGATACAAGCAATGTCGGAACCCCCAGTGAAACCGGTTCTACAAAAGCCACCTGGATACAAAGACCCAAACTCAACTGCCGGTCAGCCTCGGTTCAGACCACCGCCACGGAAACCGGTTCTCCCACCTTCTTTCCATCCCAAGAAAAGAAAGACTAGTTACGGTCGTGCTTGTTGTTGCTGTTTCTGCATCTTCTTTTTGATCTTCCTTCTCCTCATTCTCATTTGCGGCGCTGTTTTTTACCTTTGGTTCGACCCTAAACTACCCGGCTTTCACATCCAATCATTCCGGATCTCCCGCTTCAACGTCACCAAAAGACCCGACGGAACCTACCTCGACTCCAGAACGACGACGAGACTCGAAGTGAAGAACCCAAACGGAAAGATGACTTATTATTACAGAGACACGGAGGTTGAGGTCAGCTTCGGGGAAGACGGGTATGAGACCGAATTGGGAACGACGACGGTGCCGGCGTTCACCATGCTGGAAAAGAACACCAGGAGTTTGAGAGTGGAGACAAAAGCGAGTAACAAGCTAGTGGTTGATGAGGTTGGGAATAAGCTCAGGGCTCGGTACCGAAGCAAGAGTTTACCCGTGAACGTGGAGGCTCGGACCAAAGTTGGAGTAGGTGTGGTGGGGTTGAAGATCGGCATGGTCGGGGTGACCGTTAAGTGCGATGGAATGTCCAAGAAACAACTTGACGGTGGTGACATGCCCAAATGCGTCATCAACATGTTAAAATGGTAACAATGCGTCAAACTTGTCGTTATAATATGTTACTGTGTTAGGCTTCGTTTGCAGGCTGGATGAGATTCTCTTCCCCTTGGGTTTATTCTGTCATTTTGTCTTTTAAGTTTCATTTGATTCGCCAAAAAAAAGAAAAGAGATTTCTTTTATTCAATTATTTATTCTCAATGATGAGCTTCAATGTGTGATGGAGATCGTTGCTTTGGTTGCAGGCTCAACATTCATTGACACAAATCACATGCTTCAAAGTTTTCAATCGTAAGAAGGATTTGTTCATTTGATCAATCGCGGTGTAATTCATGAACATTTTGTATCCCACATTGGATTGTATTGTAGCAATTAGTTTTGTCTTTCCTTTTATTTGTTATTTTTACTTATTTTTTTCAGTATATAACTATTTATTCATACATTACACTATACTCTTGGAAAATAAAAAAAAAGGGGAGAGATCCCACGTCAAAGAGTTATCATCCATATCACATAGTAAAAGGCCTAACGTGTGTCCATGTCTGAACTTTGGCTTCTTGTGATGTAATGGAATACATGTAATAAGTTCAACTTTTTATTATTTATTGGGGGTTTTAACTATTTGTTTATTCTGGCTGGGTGTTTGATTGATTGATTATTTCTCTCTCTTTTTTTTCTTTTTTTTTTTATTTGAGAGAAAATGAATTAAGGTGGTGTGTCATTAAGGAAAATAAGGTGTGAGAGTGAGATGACAGTGGGAAGATGATATAAGATCAGACGGGGGTTACTTACTGAATGAACACCATGGTGTGTCTATGACTGTCTCGTAAAGTAAGGATAAGCACTGAAAGATATAGGGGATCTGTTGTAGGTCCAAAAAAAAACATGATAAATTTTCTTCTTAAATTAATGGTTCTACTTTTCTTCTTAAATTAATGGTTTTACTTATCAACTAGCATGAGAATCTTTGTAGAAAAAATTATATGAAACAGTAATTTTATGTTATCTGTATTTATTTCTAATAGTTTTATGTCACATTAATATTTTTATCCTAAATTTTAAGATTTTTATATTGAAAAAATCCAAATTAAAATCCAAATTTTATCCTGAAAAAATCAAATTCAAGATAAAATCCTAAAATTTAAGATAATATAAAATTATTAAAAAATACAAATAATATAACGTCATTATTCCATACAATCATTTCCCTGTCCATTATCTATCCAAACCAATAAAATAAAAGCTACCCCAAGCGATATAATTGCTGAATTTAAAATTGAGAAGGCTTACCTCGCCCACAACTAATCTAAGGGAAAAGAATTGTAATTTGAGAGTACTATAAGAAATAAGATTTTTACGCTCATCCATTTAACTTTTATGGGTATAGCCCAAACACTTCCAACACTTAAAAAAGTAGAAAGCCCAAATGTTCTGCGCCGTTCTGCAATATTCCCTCTACTTTCTTTCTTTCTCTGTTTTCTCTCCTATTAAATATTCTACTTCTTTTATTTTGATTTTATCCCTTCTACAATACAACTTTGATTGTTTTTTCTTCTCTTTTATTTGATATGTTAAAAAGCTTTGCTTTAATTATATTAAAAAAAATTGGATCAGACTTTCCATTAACACCCCAAAAAAAAACAACTGAATAAAATTAAAAATCTAAAAATAATCAAATATTGTTTTAATAAATGTTTAATTTTTAATCGAATTTAATTAATTTTTTATTGTCAATTTTTACATTGCAAAGAATCTTCGATTTAATAAGAATGACCAAACTACTAAACTT
The DNA here is from genome assembly GCA_025506655.1 of Gossypium rotundifolium. NCBI lineage: Eukaryota > Viridiplantae > Streptophyta > Magnoliopsida > Malvales > Malvaceae > Gossypium > Gossypium rotundifolium. The sequence continues at coordinate 174,721,756 of CP106732.1, forward strand.
TTTAATTTGTTATTGAATCGATTCAACTTATTAACAAATCAATTCAGCCCAAAATTGATTTGTCCGATTTTAAAAACACTAAAAAAATACAGACACTAAGGAAAGAAATACTCTATTAGGCCCAAACCCACAAAGTTCCTCCACGAATTAATGACAGCGTTTTTATAGGCAAAAACCCTCCAAAGTTCCCCTACTAATTAACGACAGCGTTTTATAGGCAAAACCCAGGAGGTTTTTTAGTCCATCGGAAAAGCTGGGCGGCAGAAATACGTTAATCAGCAGCAACAGTTGAGTTGTTGTAGGCGAAGATGGAATACGTGAGCCCTGAAGGTCTCCGCTTGGATGGCCGCCGTGCGATGGAAGTAATCTTCTCTTTCTCTCTTCATTTTTTTTCTTCTAATTTATTGCCTTCTTCTATTATTATTGATTTCATTCTTCTTAGACCCTGTTCTTTATTTTGAAATTCCTTTTTCTTAATTCCTCAGATGAGACAGCTTCGTGCAGAGATCGGTACCGTCGCCAAAGCTAATGGGTAGGCGCTGCCGTTATAATTTGTTTTACCTACCACTATATCTCTTATATCTGAAATAGCTTCTTCTTTTTTTTTTTCTCCTTTTTAAATTTCAATATTCAGTTCTGCTGTTTTTGAGATGGGCAACACCAAAGTCATTGCAGCTGTGTATGGCCCTAGAGAGGTGACCTTTTACTTTCACGGTGTCTTCACACTGTTACACATTTATAAGGCTCTTGTTACTTAATTTGTATGTTTATGTTTACTTTGTCACTGATCAAGCATAGATTGGGATTTTTTATTTTTATTTTGTTTCCAGAATTTGTTTAGCTATTTAATTAGATGTTATTTTGTTATAGATGATAAATGTAGTCAATGTTTTCCAGGTGCAAAATAGGAGCCAACAAATTAATGACCAGGCACTGGTAATGTTCTTCAAGTTATATGTGTTATAGTTGTGACTTCAAACATTCTTTGGGTTTACATATGTGATGGATATCAGGTGCGCTGTGAATATAGCATGGCTAATTTCAGTACCGGAGATCGCATGAGAAAACCAAAGGGTGACAGGTGATCTGGTTTTCTTTTCCATTTTTTATTTCTTAGACTGATGTTAGAGTTAAACCACGATAGGTGCTGTTTGTGCTGTTTGACATAATCACCAAGTATTTTCAATCCAGCTGAAGAAATAAAACATCTGATATTTTTTTGTGGAAATTAGATCAAGACAAGTAAATTAAACTGATTTTAGTACTTTTAAATGCGTTCTTGTGGTATTAGTTTATTTTAATCCCTTTTTAGTATCAAATGGTTTCATTGAAACTGAAATATTAGAATTACAGAGCATTTAAGCATGATATAATTGACAGATATTAGGTTTATGATGAGTAAATTGAATTGCCCATTGACATGAATCTATTCTTTCTTCATTTAGACGGTCAACAGAGATATCTCTTGTCATCCGTCAAACCATGGAGGCATGCATTTTGACTCATCTAATGCCTCGTTCTCAGGTTTGAATTATTTCCCAGTAATATACCCAGCTGGCATTGATTTTTATTTCTTCTGATTTTCATTAATATTCTTTTTACCAGATAAATATATTTGTTCAAGTTCTTCAGGCTGATGGAGGTAAATTGAAACTTATCCAAACTTCTTGTTGATCATTGGCTTTGTTTTAATGGCCTGATTGCACAAATCCAGATTGGTTTGTGCTTCAATTCTATTTTCACAAAAAAGAAACACTATACTATCTTTAAAGAATTAATAGATTTGTGCGCTCTGTCTTGTTTACTTGCTAGTTCTTTTCCCATATCTGTATTTTCTAGAAAAGAGAAACATAAGCATACTAAATGTGTCTGCAGGAACTAGATCTGCATGCATCAACGCTGCAACTTTAGCCCTTGCAGATGCTGGGATCCCAATGCGAGATATCGTCACTTCTTGCAGTGCTGGGTATCTAAATAGCACTCCTTTGCTAGGTCAATCTTCTCCTCCTCCTATTCCATTTGAACAATTAAGTTAATATTGGTTTCTATATGTCTATTCCATCTGAACAATTAAATTAATGTTGGTTTGTATATGCAGATTTGAACTACATTGAAGATAGTGCTGGAGGTCCTGATGTCACTGTAGGGATCTTGCCTAAGTTGGACAAAGTGACTCTTCTTCAGGTTTGCAATCACGCTTTTATCCTTTTTTTTCCTGTGGCAATAGGAGTCGATGCTGCAATCTGGTTGTTTTTCATTGCATTGCAGCAATGCAATTTAACAACCCACAGTTCGTTTTATGAGCTGTTGCTTGCCTATCTTGCGCATTTTCCTTTTATCGTAACTTATCTTCTGATTTACACGAGACTATGGACTAGCCTAAATGATCTGTGATGAACTTGTGAAAAAAATAGTTAAGAGGTTGGTTAAGGCAATGACTAACATTACATAAATACAGATGGATGCTAAGTTACCTGTGGATATCTTTGAAAATGTGATGGGACTTGCAATCGAAGGCTGCAAGGCCATAGCAAACTACATTAGAGAAGTAAGGACAGTTGTTTGCTTTCTTTTATCTGCCAAGTCCTCCATTTCTTTTCCATGATTTGTATGATAAGCATGCCTAGCAACATTAGTTTAAGCATTGATTGCTTTGCTTGGCAGGTATTACTAGAGAATACCAAGCAACTGGAGTATCGCCGGGGTGTGTAACTCTATGTAAGCGGAAGTATTTGATTGTTGACTTATCGTGTTAAAGATTCAACAAAATATACTATACATCATTCTGCTTATGTTTAGATACCCATTCTTTTTTGTTAATTTGGTATTTTGCTTCTTTTTATGTTTTTTCTTAAATGAAAAGTTTTCTTATTATTGCTTATAATTTGTTTCTTAAAGTGGGTTTTACAGAGTAAGAAAATTCGTAACAAATTGAATACCCAATATTATGTTTTTAAATTTGGATTATCTGATGATATAATTGGATTCGGTAGCCAGGGCTAGTTTAGCTTTTTTTTTTTTTTTTTTTAAATAAGTATGGTGAGAAAGTGCTTTTGAGAAATAAAATGTTCATTTTAGACATGATATTATAAATATAAATATGTATTTAAATAATTTTAAATTAGTTAATATTATGATATTTTAGTAAGAATATAAAAATAATTTATTATAATTTGTTAATATTTTAATATATAAAATATAAGTTTTAAATATTTTAAGCAATTAATGAAATTTAATTAGCATATATAAACTATATTTTAAATATTTAAATATAACAATTAAGTATTTGCAATTAGATATTAATACATTTGTATTATTTTAAGAAATAATTTTTAATTGATGATTTTATTTTAAAATGTAACTTAAATATATAACCCAAATTAGGTATTAACATGACAGAGAAAATATAAACTTAACAAATTAAAATATTACATGTATTTAAATTAAAGTTAAAAAGAGGTAATATTTATATACTAAATATAAATATTAAAATTTTATATTAGTATTTGCAATTTAAAGAGAATGAAAATGGGAGGAAAAAATGGAGGGATGAAAAGGTAATATTTTCAGAAGTGTTTTGGTTTTAAAAAATTAAAATTTTAGCTTCGGGTAAAAATGTTTTTGAAAACTACTTTTATTCTTATTAGTTTAACATAATTTTTCTTTCAAAAATATTTTTGAAGCCAAAATATTTTTTAAGCATTACTAAATACATTCTAACAATATCTTAATATAAATTTCTGTTTTTAAATTATGGAAAGGAGTTTTAGTCTGTGAAGACTGAAGAGGTTCAAACTTTTGCTACCAATCCTCTATTATTATTATTTTGATCAATCTTAAATCTCGAAATGATTTGTTAGTTACAAGTAAATCATATTTTATGATTTTATTCAAAGGTTTAGTCATCGAGAGTAATAAAATATTATACTGATTCAATAAAATGTTTATTCAAATGACTTTTTAATTAGGTTTAATTTTTTTTTGGCTCCTGTTTAGTCTTTTTTTTTTTTTGCCCTTTTGTTTTCATTTTGTGACTCAAATTAATCCCTTAAATTATTTTTGGCTAATCAAAAGCTAACACGTGGATATTCATGAATTTGAATTATTGATAAGATTTTATAATATTACTCACTCAGACTAACTTTTTCAAAACACTAATATCATTAATTTCTCAACGGACAAGAACAGAGATTTTGGCACAATCGCACAATTCCAAGCGATGGATTAGTAATTGGGAAAAGGGGGCAGAGACATAATAATTGAGTTAGAAACTAATTAAATGAGGTGCATTACTTGAGTGTGAATCGCGTCCATATCTATAATAAACCCATGTGTATGAGTTGGCCAAACCTCATTCATCTTGCAGCGCAGGTGAACCGTTAAATGCGTGCTCAGCTGGGCCCATCGCGTCCCTCTTATATGACCACTGCCCTTTCGGTTTCAACCTTCAATTTTGCACTACGCTGTCTCAGATTTTCCATTTTTAGAAAATTTTCTAACCACCCACTGTTTTAGATAAAAGGCGGAGACGTAAACAACAAAAACTCTTCCGAGGCAACCATTTGGCATTGTTTTCTTTTCTGAATAAGTGGGTTTTGCTTACCTATTTGCCATGTATTGAAAAGTCAGGCTCAGCAACCACTCTTAAATTAAAAACAAAAAAACAAAAACAAAACAAAGGGTGTTCTTGTCTCTGTACTGTTACAACAACACTTGCTCATCTTGTTGGCTTGGCATGAGAATTTCAGAGTTTTCTACATACTACTTACATTCAGTTCAATGCTAGCTTGGTTTAGTAACATTGAACTATTCCTACATGTCCTACCAGTGGCTGTGGGATGTGTACTAAAAACATCCTACATTCTTACATCAAAACCCCATGCCTCTCTGCACATCAAATTGTTCACTACACAATGTTGATGCTACAACTGAGAGTTCCACCCGTCCGGTCCACTCCTCACCTGGTTTCAATGTCACTGGCTTCTCGATCACAGCTCCATCCACGCATAGCATCTGTTTGTACTCATCGTCTCCGAAATCTACCATCGATTTCGATTTCTTCTCCCATGGATTCCATACCACTGTTCACAATAGAATCACAATTTTTTACCATACCATGTCGAGCATTCTTACTCTAGAAACATCCTTATAGTACTTCAACTTACCAACATCAGGTAGTCCATCCTTTCTGATAACATATGTTCGCTTCCTTTCGTGATCAAGTACAGCAACTACGTTTGGAGTACAGAGATAGACTCGATCCACCTGTCACACACCATTTGAATAAAATTTAAATCATTATTCTTTAAAAATCATGTAGCAGCAAAACTTGCCTACCTCAGATTCGAATGTTATGGCATCTCCTTGCTCGGTAAAGCGTTCTTTTTGGCAAAGGTTGTCTAGGTAATCAAGCGTCTCCAGCCCTTCTATCCTCACTTCACTGTCAACACAGTTCATATCCAGGTTAGAAAGTACTTCTAACCTCTATTTGATCAACAGGGAAACTGTTTGATAATACGATATCAAAATGGATTCCGGCAAACAGCACTCTATATATACCTGATGTCCGAAACTGACAAGTATGTATGATAGGCAAAGGAGAAACTAAATGGCTTCCCGTTGACATTCCTAATTCGAGATATTAATGCAAGACTTCCATCAGCGGCAAGTGAAACTCTCAGGCGAAACTCAAAACTGAAAGGGGAAAAGAAAAAGTCTGTCAGCAACATATACGAAACAAGTTTACTTATAAAGGTAACAGTGACTGATGTAGTCACCAGACAACTTGCAATCCATCCTTTCCTGGATGCAAGACTTTGGCACTCCGTTGGTATAAAACCTCATTAACAGTTAATACCATTACATGTTTTTCATTTAAGTCCACAAAGTGAGTACCTATGGGGCCAGCATTTGAGATCTTCTTCGGATGGTTTAAGCAATAGGTCAATGTAGGATTTGGCATGGGAATCATTAGGACCGAGAGGCGGAGGATTCTCATCAATTGTCCAAATCTTGTTCCTAGCAAATCCATGTTGCTCGAGTGACCCGCAGTTACCAAACTAAACCAAGCATCCAAATCAACAACTCCAATAAACAACCATGAACAAGATTCCATGTAATTTACCTTTACTAAAAGATGGAAAGAAGACTACCTGAGGAAAACAAATAGGGATTCCACCTCGAACAGCTTTGGGGGGCTTAAAAATCGCCTAAAAGACCATGAATCAGTTTCCAATTTCCACCATGATAAAAGGGGTTAACTTACAGAATCTATAGTCATAAATCGAGGCCAACTCTTAGATAACTTGTATAGAAATTAAACATCCTTTAAAAGGAATCATATAAATCAATAAAACAACCCTGAAAAGCTCCAACAAGCCTACCTTACTACTGGTAAAAAGAAGTTCTTCCCCTTGATCGTTCCTCCATGAAGTGACCTGTCCTCCATGTAAGCTAACCTATAACATTAAAACACAAATTAATTCAAACTCCAAATCAATTAAAACACAAATCCTGTCATGGAGTAACTAGAGAGAGAGAGAGAGAAAACACGAAAGAACGAATCTGAAATCTGACCCTTGCTGAAGCCCCTCGAGGGCTCCGAAGAACAATCTTATCAACCCCATTCCAATCCTTTGTAATCTCAGTTGCCGCTCTATAATCCCACACTGCTGCAGAATGCCCCATTTTTGAACCCAGATTTCCCCCTTTGTTTAACTCAAGAATTCTAGAATTTAAACCAAAAACAAGAAAGTGTGTAGAATTCTTAGAAGCACCGAAATGCCGACGACAATGAATTCAAAGACAGAGTGGTCAGAGTGAGAAGTTCATTAACAACTCTAAACTTGTGAGAAACTTCTGATCTCGTGAACTTAAAGCAAAAAACTCAACTACCAACTCAAAGATCCCTGGTCTTTGTTGACAATTACGTCTCAGATCTAATGACCCTTAAATTTTATGTTTTTCCCCAAAAATCAAATTGCTGCTACTAAAACGACTGCCATTGAAACCCTAAAGACTCGAAGATATGAACATCTGGCAACTTTAAACACCTACACCTAACACCCCCACAGGCCCAGATTCATAAACAAATCATGCTCAAATTTTGTCATTTAACACATCACAAGAAGACAATTTTAGTAAGTACCAATAAACATAATAAAAAAGAACGTATATCTATTACAGTATTACAAACACTTTCCCTCAATATTTAAAAAAAAAAAACCCAATCCCCTGTTCGAAGATTTAAGTTTCCAAAACTCATCAAAAAGATGAAGTTGAATTTTTTTAAAAATAATAAAACATTAAAATTGTAACAGGACAGAACCCACTTGGGGAAGATAGATCAGAAACTATAGAATAAACAAGACTTAGAAAAATAGAAAAAAATCTAAGCTTCAGTACTTTCCTTTTGTTTTTAAAACTGCAAAAGCTAAAAGCTAGGACCTAAAGGCTAAAGCAATGTTCATTTGCATGGAAAGAATGAAGATGTTTATATAAGCCCTTTCCCAGAAGAAGTGAAGAAGCAACCACATTTCCAGGTTGATTATTTTTTTAGAAAAATATATGAGTAAAGCTAAAATTTTAACGAACAAAAAGCCAGAAAATAATGAAAGTATTAATTAAGGTAATTAAACATAAATAAAAAGAAGAAAGAAGGGGTGTCGCCTGTTGCAATGATCTAGGACATGGAGATACGAGAAGTACATGTCCTTTGTACAGAACGGTCAATATTCAAGATTTGAAAATGATAAAATTTCAGATTATGACAATTTCTTTCTTTCTTTTTTTACATTTTTCTAATCTTTAACTTGACAGGGAAGACAAAGAGAACCATCCATTTTAAATTTTGGATCATCATCTACCTTAAGTAACAAACAAAGGCTATTGAACAAAAATGAAAAAAGGTTTTTTCCTTCCTTTTTAGTCAAAATCTGGGGTGAATTACATAAAAATCCTCCTCCTTTAAAATAATTATTAGATTAGGCTGATTTTTTTATGAAATTATAGAATTAGGCTGATTTGGAGGGAAACGCTTCCAGTCACTCTCAATGACTACCCCTCTAACGACTATAATTCTTTTTCTATATAAACCCCCCATTTCATTTTTTTTTCAATTCAATCTCAATTATCTCTCTCTCACATCTCACATCTTTCTCAAATTTTTTTAATTCCCTCTTAATTCCTCGCTCAAATTTTATTTCTCTCTCAACTCTCTTTTATTTTATTAAAATTGTATTAAGATTTTTTAAATTATTTTTCTATTACAATTTATTTCATGTTTTTAAATTAGTAATGACAAAATCTCTAATGCTTGAATGCCAAGCACATTTTGGTTAATCAATTGTAAATAGTAAAAATTTATTATTATATTTAATCTAATTTAATTTAAATATTTTCTTGATATATTGGAATTTAATATTTTCAATTTTTTTTTATACATAGCCAAAAGATTGGACATGGCTCTTATTAGTAGGGGTGTAAATTGAACCTCACACTTGTAAATGCGTTGGTGAAAAGGTGAAGACCCAAGACGCACATATTCCATCTTCCACGCAGTGAGTATACTATCACTCTCGAGAATATGCAATTACAGCTCGAGTTATCGGTGTATAACATCCGCATTTTAACTCGGGGTTAGGTACAGTGATGGATCGGGTCAAGAATTAGTATAATTTTTTTTAAATATAATAAATAGGATTTTTGAGTATTAAATCAGGAAGTATATAGATCCAATAAGAAATTTAAAAAAACAAATACTCTTTAGATAGAAAATTTTAAAATAGATACACTTATTTAATTGAAAGAATAAAGAAATTGTTGTGGCCAAAGAAGGAAAAATATTAAGTTAGGAGATATATAATTTTAGAGGAAATAAATGAAGGATTAAAAAGAAATTTAACCAAAGTGTTGTTTGAGTCATACTAGGAAAAATGAAAGATGAGGAAGGACAAAGTGGTAATTAGCCAAGTGGATATTTATTAGGTGTAATGATGATAGGTAAAAGTAAAAAGATAGATGGCTTATAAGGATTTAGTAGCAATTTGACTATTTTAATTAAAAATGTAACACCCATATCCTCGTATCTGTCGCCTGATTGAGGTTAAGAGGCCCGGACATACCGAATCATAACACAACATTTCATAACATCAAATAATCACAAACATTTCATAGTGAAATATACACATAGAGTCCTTTTAGAAGGTTTACGAGACCTTAAACATGCATTGGGAAAGGATCGAGACTAAACCGAGCACATACAAAATTTTTTCGAAACTTAAAAATTTTTCAAAGTTACAGAGGTCACACGCCGGTGTGGGCAGGCCGTGTGCCTCACACGGCATTAGACACACCTGTATGTCTAGGCCGTGGCAAAACAGGGCATACATACTGACTTGTCCACACTGTCACAAGACACGCCCGTGTGCTCAACCATGTGGGCAAATATAGGCCATTTTGCAAGGCCAATTTGCCACCCAAAATTAAGTTATACGTACAAACATCAATAAGCATCAATTTATGTCTCAAAGGCAGCCAAAATCATACTAAAACATGCACAAGTTGACCTATAACCACATCATTCATTTCCATATACAGTACCAACTCAAACATACAAATTCAAAAATACCAACTACACATAAAAAACTTGTGATTCATACATCATTTTAATCCATATCAATTCATAGCATTTCTTATCATATCAATTTTTCAAATCAACCATGAACTTACCAATATTAACCAATTCTTTTGGTCATTCGTGAGCACATTAAAACAAACAACTTTTGCATCATATAGCATGGACTAAACTCATCCATAATCACATCATTATCAAGCCATATCGCATAGTTATATTTACACATTTCAAAACATAATCCAAACTCTCTAGCCTATACATGCCATACTTCAATATATTCATTTTCAAAGATACCAAAATATAGTTTGATAGTGTAGTGATGATTCTAGACGATCCCCGAGCTTCCGTAGCTTTGATAATCTATAAAACAATGAACCACACACACACACAGAGTAAGCTTTCATAGCTTAGTAAGTCATAAGCAAATAATGATCAAATACACATTTGTATTAAATCAACTATCCAAATCAAACAAACTTTAATCAAATGTACATTTATTATGCTTGCAAACTCAAACATTCTCACATATACAATAACATTATAACATCAATGGCCAAATGCACATATACTCATACGTACATATAAAATTCTCTTTTACCATATCTAAATCATATATTCATTTTAAACATATAATTACCTTACTTTCATATTCATATAACATAGCACGTACCTGAACCTTTTAATTCGTTTTCACATTCGATCTTAACTCGATAATGCTCGTTGAACCATTCGGAATCAATAAGGATACTCGGATAGTCAAAAATCTCGTACAATGCCAATGTCTCAGACGTGGTTTTACATGTAATCACATATCGATGCCACTATCCCAGACAGAGTCTTACATGAATCAAATACGATGCCAATGTCCCAGACATGGTCTTACACGTAAACACAAGTCAATGCCAACGTCCCAATCTTGGTCTTACACGAAAACACATATCGGAATCCTATGTCATGACATATGTATCCTAACTATTCCTAAGGTTCGTACGGGGCTTTCGGACGTCGTAACTTGATCGATTCAGGCTCGTAAATATTGCTCCCATGCTTAATCCAATTCGTCATATACATATACACAAGTAATAATTCAATTCGGTACTATTAAAATAAATACAATCGAATTTAATGACATTTATTTACTTATGAACTTACCTCGATATACGACGAATGTAAATAAATGACTATTCAACGATTTTCGATTTCCCCGGATCTAATTCCTTTCTCTTTGGTTCTTGATCTATACACATTCAAATTTAACTCTTTTATTCAACAAATCATTCAATTCAATTCATATACTCATATTTAGGATATTTTACAAATTAGCCTTCACTTTTTCACATTTTGACACTTTAGTCCCTATTTCACAAAACACAAAATATGCATAATTTCATTATACTATATCTTGGCCGAATATTCACCTAACTCATACAAGTCCACATATTTTATTTATTTCATATTTTAGTCCTTCAAAATAACATTTTCATAAATAAGTCCAATTTACTCAAATTCATCAAAAATCCAAAGACAAAACATAATAATCTATCACATATCTTTTATTTTCCATCATCAAACAACAAGAACCACAAGCTTTCAACAATGTCAAAACACAAAATCATCATCAAATTCAAAAATTGAGACATGGGATTGATAGATTACATAGTAACGATCTCAAAAACGTAAAAATTATCAAAAACCGAAGCAAAACATACCTTAATCTAGCCAAAATGAGTGCCGAATACTTGAAAGCTTAAGAGCCCAATTTTTCTTTCTTCAATTCGGCAAGATGATGAACATAATGGCCATATTTTATGATTTGTTTTAATTAATGAACATTATTTAATCATTTACCATATTAACCTTTTTAATTAACAAATAAGACATATATATATTAAGGCCATTAATGTCCATTATCAATCAAAATGGTCTAATTACCATTTAAAACCATCACATTCAAAAGCCAACTCATTTAAACACATTAACATATACAATGTCACTTTTACCTTTTATGCGATTTAATCCTTTTCACAAATTAAACACACAAACGATCAAATTTAATTACAGAAATTTCACACATGTCAATTCACATACTAAAAACACAAAAATAATATTAAAATATTTTTCTAACTCGGATTTGTGGTCTCGAAACCACTATTCTGACTAGGGTCTAAACCGGACTGTTACAAAAAAGGTGAGATATTTTAGTGGAATGGTGTAGAAAAGTGGAGAAAAGATGAAAATATATCTCTTTTCTCAAACACAAACCGTCACTACTTCTTCTTCTTCCCCCAACTACCATCCAACTTTTCTTTTAATCCCCTACATGTCCTTCCATCATAGTTAAACCATCCAAGCTTCAAACCTTCATTTTTCTTTGAAATTTCCTTAGTAAAAATCAAAGCGCTAAGGTAAGAAATGATGAAATTATCATACCATACATGTTTATTTTTATTAAATAGTATAGGAAAGTCACTTGATTGTGGTTTTTTTAACATGTAAATGTCATATGTTTTATATGAAACTGAAGAGAAAGAAAAGGACCTAATTGAAGAAAAAAGGAAAGAGAAGGCTATGAAGTGAAGGAATAAGAAAATATATCATCTCAATCTTTTGTTGTGAGTATTATAAGATTTTAAATTATTTTTATTTAAATGCTTATATTGTAGTATGAAATTACTTAGAATAGAAATGTAAAATATATATTTAAATTTGTAAATAAAAAAAGAGATTAGATTATGAAATTATGAAATTTGTAAAGAAAATTATAGGTGGAGAATATGAAATGGTATATTGTTTGAACACTAAGTAATGATGTTGTGATAAAAGTATTTGTTTGAAAAAGGTGTGATATTTGTGATTTGTGAAATGGGACTAAATTGTAGATGATGAAGAAATGAGAAATTTTTTCCGAAATATTTATGTAAAGTATTTAAATGTATGAAATTCAGCTTTAATGCCCAAGTAGACGAAATTTAGAACTATTAGGATATTAGTGGCATGCCATTAAGGGACATTAGCGCTTCTCGATTATTAGCACATTAGTGTTCTCCGTTTAGTACATTCGTGCTCTCTGTATAGCACTTTAGTGCTCTTTGTTCAATAGTGCATAATAATGCACCTCTGTATTTGTTCCGTATATCCGGTATGTTCTATAAAGTCTACTTTGGGATAAGAATATGAGTTGTGAACAAAAGTGAATCATCAATGTGTTGAGGTAAGTTTGATAACTTACAAAAAGTAAGTTAAGTTTCATTAAAGTAAGGTATAGTTGAAGAAACTTGTATGTGTGTAAATATGTATTAGTTGAATAAGTTTAAAATATTATGTTATGTTTCATTTATCTATTTAATTCTTGTAGTGCTTACTAAGCCTTCACCGGCTTAACGAGTTTATTTTTAACGCGTAGGTATAGTTAGACTCAAAAAGGTAGAGTCGGGTTAGGAGATCTCTCATCTCATCACATCCTCGAGAGCTTCAAGAGTAGGTACCATATTTTGAATTAAAATGACATGTACATAGGTAGATCAAATGTGTTCCCATGTGTTAGGGACTAAAATGAAAACTCTTGAAATTCTATCTATTTTGGTTTACTTGAAGTATTTTGGTCTATATGAAATGAATTAGTGTAGCTATAAGTATGTTTGCAAATGTGGTTTGTAAGTTAAAATACTATGTATCACTATACCAAAATAGACTTTTAGCGGCGTTTATAAGCGCCACTAATAATATTTGCGGCGCTTTTGAAAGCGCCTCAAAAAACGCCACTAAAACAAACGCCGCAAAATTTAGCGGCGTTTATGAGAAAAAAATGCCGCTAAAGATCATGACTTTTAGCGGCGCTTTTCCAAAAAATGCCGCTAAAGATCATGACTTTTAGCAGCGCTTTCTTTACAAACGCCGCTAAAAGCATGACCTTTAGCGACGCTTTCATTAAAAAAGCCGCAAAAAACTTGACCTTTAGCGACGCTTTTTCTGAAAACGCCACTAAAAGCATAACCTTTAGCGGCGCTTTTTTTGAAAACGCCGCTAAAAGTCATGAAAAATAAAAAAAATAAAATATTATTAAAAAAATAAGATTAAAATATTATAAAAAATTTAAGGGAAAAATAGTAAAATTAAACATTTTTCAACCCATAACATTTAAACCAAAAAAAAATCGATAGCAAACAATATTCAACAAGAATTTTAAAAAAAGAAGCAAAATATCTGCAGGATGAATTTGTTTTCTAATGCTACAGTCTCAATTCAACACACCCAATTTTGCAAATTGATATGCAGGATCTTGGTAATGGCAAATGTTTAATTTATAAGCTTGTAGCCTAAGCCTTGTGCAGAGTTGCAGTAGGTCTCAACTGTGCCATCTTTCTTCTCCAAGTTTACATTGCTTAGGACTAAATTGCTATAGGGAACAGTATTACTGCAGGCAAACTTCATTGCTTGCTTGCTTTTCGTTGTCCCACTAATGTTTCGGTATACAATCTGGCTTATTTGGACTGCTGATGTCTAACAAATAAAAGAAGAACAATGAATTCATGTGAGCAGTATTCTAATTGGATGAGAGACTCTTTCAAGAATCGGGACTCTAATGCAATCATCATACAGATACTGAGTAACTTGGATTACACACCTGGTTTTGGCAGGTTGTTGGTGAATCACAGTAGAATTGATCAATAATGATGGGGTTAGCAACATCTTCCATCCTCACATTTTCGAAACGCACACCACGAACATAACCAGAACCACCCTATATCAAAGAATCACAAAGAGACAGATGTCATTCTCAAACCCGAAGTGTCTCTAACTACAAATCGTGTTCAAGCAAATATCAGATCTCATATCTTACTCATAAACAACATCTAAATGTTAAAAGTATGCTACCATCTTGTCTTTTTTTCAGATATGTTCAGAACTGAAGCACCATATAGTCCTCTACTTTCTACTTTGCTAATATTGGCTAAATGCTTATTCTTATTGATAAATGATGCTAGGTTTACAAGATGTCTTAAAAACTAAAAAAACTCTTGATTAACAACAAGATCACTATCACAGGCAGAAAAATAATAGCCAGAAAAAACATATATTTCGTCATTTAACTTTTTCAATCATGCCAATAAAAAGCACTGCAAGAAAACAATAACAGCAATAGTAGAGAAACGAAAATAAAGATTGAACCCAAAACCATGTTAAAAAAAGGAAATAAATCAAGTAAAAACTCTGGAAAATAATAAACAACGTGATAAACCTTGGGCACCATCATTTATGAGCCACATAAGTTATATAATAAGGACAACACTATAACACCTCAACTTACAACACTTTAACATCCCAATTTACATCATTTAAACATGCATAAATTTGCAGCACTTTAACACTTCAAGTCACAACATTTAAATACTTCAATTGCAACACTTTAAAACTTCAATTTACAGCATTTAAATTGATCAATTTGCAGCAATTTAAACACCTCAATGAACAACATTTGTAGACCTCAGTTACAGCAATAAAACATCTTAATTTCCAGCAAATAAACAATTCAAATTGCAGTACCTGAACAGGGCTTCAACAGTAAAAAAAAAGCAGCAACAGCATCCAAATCTACTTTGCAGCAGCAACAGGAAATTTTTTAAGTAATTGGACAGCAACAGAAAAAGATACATTATTTTTCTGTTACATATAACAATTATGTTTGATTAGTGGCCACCCATTTACTTCAAATGGCAAAAACGAAAATACATTAAAAAATAACAAATCAAAACTAAAATAAATAAATAAAATAATGATAACTCAATAATAAATTTAAAATCAAAATCAAAGTTTTCAAAAAAGTGAGAATTATATTTCAATAAACTAACCAATAAACTGAGGTGCAACAGTGCCAAGTGTAAACCTGGAAAACTTCAAAGAAGACAATATATAAAATAGTAACAACTACCAGCAGAGAAAGGATAGAACCCAGGATATTGAGCTACAGATTAGTCATAGTTGCAATTCTAACACCCAAAAGTAGAATGGCCAATGAAAGCTGGATATTCCTACTGCAATAGCATACATATGTAATGAAACAAAGCCATAACCACAAAAGTACTTCAAAATAATAGCAGGTATAAACTGCAAAACCTAAAACCACTAGCAAACTCTAAAATGAAACACTCAACTGGGATAAGCTTAGAAATTGTAAAATCGAAGAAAGAAAACTTTGTACTCCTGAGACTCTATTTAGAAGCAAAAAGTTACTAGCATTTACTTTCTAGGTGAAATTATAACTTAGCATATCCAAAACATCACAGCAATAAGCAAAGACAGCAGTTGGCAAAATCTATATACATCTAGAATAACCTTGATGATATGCTGTATAAAAAAGTTGCCAATAGTTATGTTAACAAAATAAAGTGATGCTTTAGATATAATCAAATTAAACCAAAGGAAGTCAAACCTAAATGGCAATTAGTTGAAGATTGAACATTATAGCGTAAGCCAACAGCTATCTCCCATTCAAGCACATATTTGTTATAAATACGTACATGTGACAATTGGCAAGGTTCCTGTGAAAAAGGAAACAAAGGAGAAAAATTTTCAGACAAGGCTAAAAAATCCCAACAGCATATACTCATTAGAAGTCCTGACTTAGTTGCAACAAGTTCATACATAGTAGTATTTAATATCTCACTTTTATAATGTTAATGGTGTTTAGAACACCAATTAGAAGGAAAGAAAGAAAAACAAAGATTATATAATCTATTATTGTTATTTATTATTGAATTAGAGGTTTACTTGACGAGAAACAAAGATTTCATCTAAAAAACAGACAGTGAATTCGCAACCACAAAAGAAGACAAAGATTTAAAAAGTAGTTAGTTTATGCTATTGGTTACTCCTTATGATGAAATGCATTTTAAATAAGGCACTGTTATTGCTAACTTTCAATGCACTAGTCATCTTTAAACAAATGATAAATTCTTTAATGATACAAATTACAAATTAACATACCTTGAACAGCTTTCTTTGACGACATCTTGATTCGATAGGGAACCGTCTCAACATGAAAAACAACCTACCGACGAATGAAAAGTGAATAGGTAAAGAACAGAAACTAAAACCCGTCAGAGGGTTGATATCGATTCTTACCTCCCACCATATATCATGAACCCCAATGCAGTACAGAATGATATTACTGCAAAAACAAAAATGAAATGACCAGACAAGTTCATTACTTCGGTTCGGTTCTTGTCAGATAATGCAAATTAATGGGGTTATTGAGTCGAATAGCTGATAAAATATAAAGAACTTACCTGAAATGAAGAGTCTACTAAGTTCCACTGCAAGATTGCTTTGACTTAATCTTACTGATATCCATAGGCATGCCTGGTAGCATAGGAAACAAAATAGGCAACCTAAGATGGATTTTCTAATTAATAGCTCTGATAAGTGATTACATTTTTACTTTTACCTGAGCAAAGTATATAAATCTATTGATGCTATAGTATGCAGATCGAAGTTTATTAATGGGAAGACTTCTTGCCTAAACAATAAAAAGACAAGAGGAATCCCTTTTTATTAATGGAAATAAAATCAATAGAAATGCAACAAGTCATGAGATAACTGCTAAACTATATATATATATACACACACACACATATATATATATATATATGAAATAGATCCTAAAGGCAATGAACATTTCAATATTAATTGAATACAAGTTAAGAGTGCCGGAAACATAATCTACTTTAGCAAAAGCGACAAATAAATAGAATTACTCATAACATTATTACTAATAATAATATATTAACCAAAACATAATAATCATTTTTATTTTTATTATAATCAAAGGATATTCACTGAATCTTAACTGATAGTGTAACACCCTTACGCGTATCGGTTGCCAGAACAAAGTACGAGGCATTACCGAGAAGTATGGAACACTTACAGATAATTTAAACCATTTATCACTCAAATACCAAAACTGATTATAAAAGTTACCTTTGAAGTCCGGATCATGCATTAGGATCGGGTCGGGACTAAATCAGAATCGTATGAAGTTTTTCGCAATATCTCAAAATTTATCTCATTTACAAGGGTCCCACATTTAATACATACAAAAACCAATTCAAGATATTCAACCGAGCCTTATACTTAATACTATTTGTTAGTCGTACACTTCATATAAATAATAAGAAACATATATGGGCTCGGTTCTCATTAAATTTCTCTTGTACTTATATTTTTTCACATTATGTATTCATATAATATATAGCAATCATACATCGTATTTCATATACATTTTCATAATATTTCATTTAGAATTCAGATTGTTTCATATTAGAACTCTTATCATTAACTCATTTGGAATACCAACTTATACGGATAATACATAAGGGTGTACAAATATAAAATTACAAATAAACTCATTTATCAACCAAGTTCTATGTTCATGTCTCATCAACTCGTATTTCCTTATATCACATAATATTATGTAACACTTACCAAACTTTGTCAAATTAGTGAACGTCTTACGGAATTGGTTTGCACCGATATGCACTGAACTTCACTGATAATCACTGATGCCATAACATAGCTGTAGTCTTTTCACTAGAATGCCATAGCCCAGCCATGATCTTACATCTTCACTATCATTATGCCATGGTGAAACCATGGACTTATCCGTCAATTCATCACCTTCCACTAGAATGCCATAGCCTAGATATGGTCTTACATCTTAAACACATATCACACCGATGCCATATCCCAAATAGGGTCTTACACAGAATTCACTTGTCACTTGTAGCCGAAGCTAGCACTATTCATCGATCGTAGTTGAGCTACCACTTTTCATCGATCGGTGGCAGAGCTACCACTTTTCATCGATCGGTAGCTAGAGCTACCACTTTTCATCGATCGGTGGCCGGAGCTACCACTTTTCACTTTTCACTGATCAGGTAGCCAGAGCTACCACTTTTCACTGATTAGGTAGTCGGAGCTACCATTTTTCACCGATCGTAATCGAGCGCCACTTTTCACTTTCACTTGTCCTTGATCAGATAAGTGTAGCCGAAGCTATCACTTATCACTTTCACTTTTCCTTGATCAAATAAGAGTAGCTGAAGCTATCACTTATCACTTATTGCCATGGTTCAATCATGGTCTTTTTCAATCAATTGCCTTGTCATTTGAATTAAAGTGCTCAATTTGATCGTTTATTAAATTTTCATGCTTTTACATTATTCACAATTTTATCATCATTACATATGAAATAACACATTATGAAGTTCATAAAATTAACAAATGATCACTAAAATTTAGCCGTATAAACTCACAAGTTTAATTTTTGTATTATAACGATAATCATAATTTCATAATAAACATTCCAAATAAAACATTATATCATTTCTAATTCAACATTTATCAATTATAATCGAGCATGTGATCAATTTATACACAAGTCATTCATATATTATTTTTCCTCCTCCTCCTCTCCATCCACATCCTTAGTATGAACAACACACTTGTAAGTAACATTATCTATAATTTTCACTATTTACTTATGTGAATATTCAAGCTGTCCATCCGTGTCATAGTCACTAAATTATTTTTATATTAAGCTACAGAACTCCAAATTAAGATCCATTAATTTTCTTTGAAACTAGACTCACATATATTCTTATTATAATTTTTCCAAAATTTTTTGGTGTGGCTAATTAGTACAGTTTATTAGTTAAGTTCTCCCCTGTTACACAGTCCAGCGGCTCTGACCTCTCTTCACTAAAAATAAATTATCTCATAGTACGATTTTCATATAGTGTTTTTGATTATTTCTAATGAAAATAGGCTCACTAAGGAATACAAACATATAAATTATAACTCATAATTATTTTTTTACAATTTTAGTGAATTTATAAATCAAGAACAGGGGATCACAAAGTTATTCTAAACCAGTCTTACAAAACTTTAAATATCTCAATATGTAGACTTCCTTTGCTTTCTTTGTTTCTTTTATATGAACATAGACTCAACAAGCTTCAATTCTATATCTCACTAAACTTCTAATTCAATTTCTACCATTTTTGGTGATTTTTCAAAGTTAGACAACTGCTGCTGTCCAAAACTGCTTTAGTGTAACATGTTGATTTCTATTTTGTCCCAAATTCCACAATTCATACAATTCAGTCCTTGCTCAATTAACCCTCAATTGAGCTAATTTTCTCATTTAATACTTCTCTATATCATTTTAAACTACTTCATAACTTTTAAAAATCAGAATTTTAACACTCGGCCTTAATTTCAACTCTTTCACAATTAGGTCCTAAAACCAATTTCCATCAATTTTACTTGATAAAATCATCATATATCAAAATTAAAGCTTCAATTATATATTTATTCATCATATTATTCCAGCACTCATCTATAGAAACTTTAAAAATTAGTCATAGAATCAAAAACTAATGACATACTAAGTTGGACCCAATTGTAAAAGTTCAAAAACATAGAAATTTCAAGGAGAAAGAAAGAATTAAACTTACATGAAGCCAGAGTATGAAAACCAGCTTGAACCCTCTTCCATGACTGTTTTTTAGCTGATGAAAATGAAGAGAAATGAAGAGAATTCTAGATATTCCAATTTGGTCCCATTTTTATTTAGCTAATTTTGGTAATTTTCCAATTTTGCCCTTATTTCACCCATTTTCCTGATTTTTCTCAGCTATTGCCGCCCAAAATATCTCCTTTGGGCTTGTTTTCACTTTAGGTCCTTTCTCATTTTACAATTAAGCTATTTAATCCTTCTAGCAACTTTTACACCTTTTTCAATTTAGTCCTTTTTCTTTAATTAACCACCCAAACGTCAAAATTTTCTAACGAAATTTTAGTACTACCTTATTAACATTCTGTAAATATTCATAAAAATATTTTTGACTCGGTTTATAATACCGAGATCTCGATACCTCTTTTCTCGATTTCTTGATCAAATAAATCTTTAAAAACAAAATCTACTTTTTCAAAAATCTTTTAAAAGCTACATTTGGCTTGTAAATATTAAATAATATAACTTACGAGTTCATTTGTCGATTTGGTGTTCTCGAATCACTAATTACGATATTCT
Source organism: Gossypium rotundifolium (assembly GCA_025506655.1). Lineage (NCBI taxonomy): Eukaryota > Viridiplantae > Streptophyta > Magnoliopsida > Malvales > Malvaceae > Gossypium > Gossypium rotundifolium. Next base: position 174,742,482 of record CP106732.1, read on the forward strand.
TGAAATTTGGGCTATTATAGATAGCTATGATCTAATGTAAAAGATCCAAGAAAAATAACTAAATAAAACGTACTAGAAGAAGAGTCACCAAAATTAAGATGGAGGTAGCTCACTTACCCCCACATAATCTAGAATGACGTTGATATTAAATGAAGTGAATTCCTCAAAAATATAGGGATTGCAGTTGGTGCTGGGAGTGGCGACAATCACCAACATCACATCTTCATAATTTCAACTATCTCAACTTCAATTTTATTATCATATATATATATATATATATTTGCATTCAGTCTCTTCCCTATATATACCAAAATATTTTGGTGAGTTTACAAATCAAATAAACCAAAATTTAACATCTATTGTCCCTTAAACAAAGAATTAATATTTTCAAATACAAATGAAATTAATTTTCAAATCCTTCCAAAATTTATTATGGAAAGTAGAGTAATACCATATGAGCTTTTTATTTTTATATAGTAGACACAGACCAAAAAATATCAATTTGCAAAACAGGCCCTAAATCCACAATTAAAAACCTAATGGGTTAGGTATTTGAATCAAAATTCATCACCATTATTTAACAGATTTTGACCTTATAAAAATATATTACTTTGAATGAAGTTCCAGCCATCATAAAAACATCTCTAAAATCAAAGGTGAAACTTGAGAATTAGAATCAGAATTGAGAATGAAATATCCATATTCTGAAGAAGAGGCCCCATCAATGAATATGGCAGATTTACAGTTCCCACATCATTTATTATTGTGAAACAAACAAAGACATTGGCTAAAAGCATGTTCATGAAAAAATCAAATCAAATCATGGCAACAAACTCTACTTTTTATGGAAAACAAAAATTTATAATCATATTTCTTTAACACTACTTACAACTTTTGTGAGGGGATAATGTACAAGTTGCCCCTAGCCAAGTCGACGGCTAGTAGCCTTAACTCTCATCTCTGCCAACATAGATCATTTAATATCAGTATGTCATATATGGAAAGGAAGAATTGAAATGGAAGAATCTATAGAAGGGGATGATGGGCAAGGCTTAGTACCTTTTAGGGTGCTTGTCTCTCAGAAGCTTCTGAGTTTGAGATAAAATCTGTCGTCTTTCATATTTACAATTCAAGTTTGATGTATCAGTCCACTATCTCCTCTCAACAACAATCTATCCATTACCTTCACTTGTGGGATCTCATTACCATATCATCTCCAAGAATAGGAAGCATTTTAGGTTTTGAGGTCTGAATGAATTGAACATTACTGGTCCGAATGGAACTGCATAATAATTTTTCTGATTCATTCTTTTGCGAAGCATTCATCTTCAACTTCTCACTTTCCGACAACTTCTTCATTCCGTTCTCAAGCTGCTTGCAGTTTTCTTCATGAGTTTTGTTAAACAACCTCACGAATTTAAGTAGAGTTGAAGTAATCTGCAGTGGTTTACAAGACTAATAAATAGAGGAAAATAACAAAAAACTAAAACATCGATTGTTCTTAGGCAACTATTAACCGTCCAATAAAAAGGATACAAAGAAGTAAGGGATTTTAAGATGAAGTAAAACCGGATAAACACGAGCTTACATGCATCTCCAATGAAGTAACGTAAAATTGGTTCATTCTTCGGAACATTATAGACCAATAAACAAAGAGAGATAAAAAGTGCAATAGACTTGCTGTAGAGTAAGCTTCTCTTTTTCATTTATTTTCATGTTCTTTCATTTCCATGCTAGATTAAAGTCGAAGGCTTTACTTTTGATTAATTTAGAAGTCATAATAGAACTAGCATCACAAACTGATGACAACCATTGAATACCTTGTTCAAAGGGACAACGAGCTGGATCCTCTCCAAAGTAAAGAATCAATGCGTCCACATTTCTTCCCTGACAATGTAAAACTAAGATGTAATGAAGAGTTCAATATGAACATTAGTAAGATTGCCACTGTTTGCAACAAAACCTAGACACATACCACCGTGGAGTATAGGGAATTCAAGGATCTAACTTCGGTTTCGGCAAAAGAGAGGAACTCCTTTAAGTTCTGGACAACAAAAGAAAATAGAATACATATGTATACAAATGAAAAAAAGATTATTGATTACATTTATTAAAACAGATTATACACTTAAAATACCTCACGGAATTTTTCTGACACAGGGTCATCATTTTCAGAACTGGACAGTTCCTGAAGAACTTTATTCAATCCTTTGCTTATGGCTTACGTCTCCTCTGCCAAAAATTTAAGTTGTACCTAGAACAATAATAGGTGAAGCCCGATTTGTGTTCATTACTGCAGATAGAAATGGTAATGTGCTGCTAGCTATATCAGATTTCTGCTTAGAAGGTCCATTTGAACATGTTAAACTGGCCGATTGTGGCTGATTTAAAACACGCATTCCCCTACCAGAACATTCAGACTTTTAGCACCACAAAATAAAAGTAACAAGCTGTAAGAGAACACCAAAAAGACATACCATGAAGCTCCAGCAGGAAGAACGCAGGTAAGATAGAATATAGAAAAAACTTGATTGAAAGGTGGGGAAAACCGATTCAGGGGATTTTGGTTGGGGGATTTTGGAAAACGATATAGGGAAATTTCTGGGGCTTAGGAAAATTAGGGTTTGGGAAATAAAAATCGGGGTTATAGGGTTTAGCAGAGAAAAAATAAGGGTATGAATGGCGTTTTACTTTATTTTTTGTGGCGTTTTCCTAAAAAACGCCACTATTATATAATTTTAATTTTTTTAAATTTTTAACTTATATTTTTTTAGTTTTTTTCTTTCAAAATTTTTGTGCTAAGATTATTATTTTTTGAATTTTTAATCATATTTTAAGTATTGAAATTTTTAAATAAAATATTAAATATTAAATATTAAATTTTTAAGTTTTAAGTTTTTAAGTTTTTAAGTTTTTAATTTTTATTATTAAATTTTAAAAATTTAGTTATCATTATCAATTCTTTTAGGATTAATTTTAAAATTTTAGGATTAATTGTAAAATTAATCATGGTATGAAATTACAAATATGTTTAAACCATTAATTAAAATAAAGCCAGTTTATTTTATCTAAATACAAAAGAAATTATATTTATATTGTATTTGTATTATTTTTTACGTGTAGGTTATCATAGATGCGTTTAAATTTTAATACATTAATAATTCATTGATTTCGACATTTTCACATTAATAATTCTTTACGACGTACTCTAATTATTATTATTACTAGATTATTACACGTTCATGATGTTGGTAACAATTTTTATGTAACAAAATTATTAAAAATATTGATATAAAAATAAAATATGATTTTAGTTAGAATGGTAAGATTAAAGTAGTGAAAATTATGATTTTCATAACTTCTATGTGTATATGATTTTTTTCTAGATTTATATAAAAAGCATAAATACCCATAAAATAATATTTATTACTTTAATTAAAAAAACAGCGACTAATGACATACTTTTTTCATTTAGCGCTTTTACAAAATCTAATACTTAAATCCCTAAATACTAAGACTCTAACTTTATTATTCGATATGGTTTAAGCACTAAACCCAAAACCCCATAACTCTACAATAATAAAAACTAAACTATAAACTCGGCCTAAACCCTAACTTAACCCTTAATCTTAAATCCTAAACCTTAAACCCTAAAACATAAACTCTAAACCCTAAACTATAAAGATTAATCCATAAACTATATACCCTAAATTAAACCATAAACCCCAAATTATCATGAGAATTAATTAAATATTTTAAAATTAATACTATCTCTTTTACGATTATATAAGAAATTATTTATTTTTATTTCATTTTTAACAAATATTTTCTCTTAAATAATTTAAACTAGAATCATAATTTTAATGTATTAAAATTAATGTTATATCTTTTACAATTATATAATAAATTATTTAATATATAAATTAAAAGACATTAATTAATCTAAACCCTAAACCCCTATCCTCTATCTCATAAACCCTAAGTCATAAAACCCTAACCCTTAACCCTTAACATATTAACCTCAAACCCTTAACTATTTACCTTTAAACCCATGAAACCCTAACACATCCCCCTTAAACTTTAAACCGCAAATCATAAACCATAATTCTTAAACATTAAAATAGTAACTCCTAAACCTTACATCCTAAATTATATATGCTAAACCATAAACCCTAAACTATAATGATAATTAATTTAATATTTTAAAATTAATATATCTCTTTTACGATTATATAAGAAATTGTTTAATATATAAATTTAAAAATAATCAGTCATATATATCCAAAAAAATTTAAAATTATTTGCGGCGTTTTTCCAAAAGCGTCGCTAAAGCTCATACCTTTAGCGGCGTTTTTCTAAAAGCGCCGCTAATGCTCAGACCTTAGCGGCGTTTTTCCAAACGCGTCGCTATTGCTCAGACCTTTAGCGGCGTTTTTCCAAACGCACCGCTAATGCTCAGACCTTTAGCGGCGTTTTTCCAAAAGCGCCGCTAATGGTCAGACCTTTGGCGGCGTTTTTCAAAAAGCGCCGCTAATGCTAAGACTTTTAGCGGCGTTTTTCAATAAGCGCCGCTAATGCTCACACCTTTAGCGGCGTTTTATGAATAAACGCCGCTATATATCCTTTTTAGCGGTGTTTTGTTAATAAACGCCGCTATTGCTTATTTTTTTGCAGCGTTTTCCTTCAAACGCCGCTAATGTGTAATATTTGCGGCGTTTTTCTTTAAAACGCCAGTAAAAATGCCGCTAAAAGTTTGTTTTGCTGTAGCGTATAAATTTTTAAATTAAATAGTATCTCGCCAAAATCGTTTTGTCACCAAATGTAATAGTCTTACACCGGGTCCATACAATCGGATCGGGTGTATGGGTGTCACCCGGTGAATGGTCCAGTAGTGACCGAGTCAGATGTTGCAGCCAATTGGAGAGATGTATGCGAGCAACTTTTGGGGAGGGTTTCGGAAAGGATTTATGGAGCCTCGATAGATATGAACTGGTTAATAAGAAATTTTGGTGGGCTCGATGCAGATTCGGGTGAAGTCCAAAGAGAACACGCTCGGGCGTACATCATTATCATCAAAAGACTCTTAATGTCTGATAAGTCACGAAATCTTATCCATTTAAGGTGGCTGCTAAGACTCATCAACTTTACAAAAGCAGACAAACTTAGTTGGAAGTTAATCATGTTGGCGACGTTGTACCGGTAGATGTGTCAGGCGACGGAACCCCCAAAAATTAAAATAAGTTGTTGCATGTTATTATTGCAATCATGGGCGTGGTACCAACTGTCATTTTTATGTCATCGGACAAACTATCCTTATACATTCTCACTCGTAACAAGGTAAAATTCATTAGATAATACATTTACCATAGTAAAATTATTTAAAATTTAATTTATTATGTTAACATATTGTTTTCAATAGGTGGAACTATGGACCGAGTTACGTGGGACTACCAGATGAACTTTGAGATATATGATTTTTGTTAGACCAACGATCAGAAGCGGATGTATGTATTTTTTAAATTTGAATTATATAATATTAACTTAGTTGATCTAAACATTAATATTATTTATATAATTAAAAAATTATTATTTAATAAAATTGAGTAGTTTGAGTTTCGATTATGAATCAAATTAAAATTTACAATTCGAATATACGATTGGTGTAAATATGATGCTTCTAAATATTGATTAAATAATTATTAACTTTACATCTAAAAAATTATAAAAAAACTAAAGAATATAAAAAATTAAAAATATAGAAAAAAACTCAAACCCTTACACAACCTTAAACCCTAAATCCTAAAAAGGACAGACTAAAAACGCCTTTAGTTGGAAGCATTTTCGTTATTTCGATCAAATTTTGTAATTTTACAAAAAAAAAAAACGAATCTAATTCAATAATTACTTTAAAAAATTGGGATCTTTCAGAAATTCACTCCAAAATATAGGACCTACTGGACAAATAAAAAAAAGTTAGCTTGTATTATAACCTTGTCATCAATAACAATACTATTATAAAATATATTGTGATAATAAGGAGACAGTTGCAAATTTCAACCTTTAAGAAATTTGTAGAATGAAGTCGTTTTTTTTTTAAAAAAACTTAAAAAATTTATAACTTATGTTATTTGAATCGGATCAGATCAATTAGGTTAAAAATTAGTTGAAATATTGATACGAAAGATATTTTTAAACTAATTAATTTGAGAATCGAGATGAATTGATTAAACCTATTAAAAATCAATTAAATTAATAATCTAACCAATTAAATCGAGATTTTATAATTTTTAATTCAATCGAAAGGATTGGTTAGACCGATGAATTCAACAATTTAACTTCACCAGACATTTCCATTTCCTTATATATATATATATATATATATAACCCTTACCCAAAACTACTATAGAAAGAAAAACATGAAAAATACTGGAGAAAGTGTTAATAAAAATATCAATTTCATATTTTGTACTTAAAATATATAAGATTAATAAAAATATCACGTGCCATATTTTTATTGGTTGATATCATATTTTGAAAATAAAATAGATAAAATTTAATACTACTTTTGAAAAAAGATTTAAATACTTAAGTAAAAAACAGTTGATATAATTTGAAGGTAAATTTTACATTTAAGCAAAAGAAATATAATAGCTTTTTTACTTTAATTTTTCAAGTTAGTAATTGATTCTATATTTTTTATAATAATGTTTTTAATCATATTGTATTTGAATTATTTTTCATTACACAATCTTAGATAATTAATAATGTGGAATATATTAGTATTATTACTATAATCTAAAATAAAAAATATTAATATTAATTTAAAATTATTTCTTACTACTAATTATTAATATAAAAAAACCAGGATTCAATTCAATACCTTAGCTTCTACAACTCCAAGAGTAGAGTAGACAATTGGTATAATTACAATACACTCCAAGTTCCATAAAAAGCCTTACTCACATCACTTTACATATTTTTATTTTGGGGGTTATTCACCTTTACTTTCAAACAAAAATAATTAATAAAACATCAACTAAACTGGAAAATTTTGGTTGGTTTAGAAATAAAAATAAACATTTAATTATGTATTTAGTTTTATTTTGGTCACTCAATCATTAATTATTTTAATTGAATTATTTAAATTTTTAAATTAAATATTTTAGTCACATCCCGTTAATTGCGGTTAGAGAGTAATAAAAAGTTGACGTATGTCTTTTTTTATTGGACCAATAATAAATTTAATCATCAAATGTTTACATATTCTATCAAATTGTTCCTAAATCTAAAAAATTCAACAAAATTAACCCTCAATGCTTACAAAATTTATTATTTTAGTTTTAATTCTAAAAGTTTTAAAATGGGAAATACTAAAAATTAAAATCAAAATAAGGTCAAATATTTAAAAAAACTTTTATTAACATTCAGGGCTAAATTTGTTAACCTTTTAAATTTATAATTAAATTAATAAAATGTATAAATACAAGTGAATTAAATTTATTATTAGTTCAATAAAAAGAAACCCACATCATTTTTTGGTCACTCCTCTAAAAGCAACTAATGGGAGAATATCTAAATCGAAAAAGAAAAAATAATCGGGTAACCAAATGTATAGTCAAATAACTATTTTTATAATTTACCCAAAATTAAATTCACAATCCTTTTCTGAAATTTCCTAATTTTAAATCTAATTATACAAATTACAGAAACAAATAATTCTGGGCATAAAGGCAGCCAAAAAAAAAAGAGAGGTGATGATTAATTACCTCGTGCCATTTTCAAAATAAAACATGGTAAAAATCAAGACGACGTATCCCTTTTTTCTGTATTATATGGCTACAATAGGAGATTACGTGCATGTAATGAAGCCTTTATTCAAAATGGTCCTCGCCACGTATAGTCTAACAATTTCTTGTAACATGACTAAAATAGAAAATATTTAATTATTATACAAAATGAATTTGGATGTTGTGGAGTTAAGAGAGAGAGAGGGGGACATGTGCAGGACAAAAAAAGCTGGCAGTGTTGGAAGGAGATTTAGGGTTTGAAATTTTGATTTTTGAAAGCATGTGGGCAGGCAGGCAGCCTCCTATTTTGGACCTTTTTCTATGTTGGTCTTCATTCACCCATTTCATCGCCTCCTCCCGTCTCTTATGTCTCATGTCATGTCATGTGCTCCCTTTTTCTTTATTTTGTTTTCTTGTTTTTATGAAGCAACTTTCTTTCTTCACACATTAACTTTGACGCAGTTTGGTTGGAATTTTATACTAAATTTATGTTCTATAGGATTAGCTATTTCGATTTTTGACGAGGAATTAGTTATTTCGTAACTAAGTGACTAGACTACACATTAGTTTTAGAATGTCAACCAAACAAAAAGGGCTTTTCTTTGTTGCTTATTCTTCAACTTATACCAGAGAAAATGTCCTATCCAAATCATTGTCTGCAACTTCAAAAGTTCGCTACTAACTACCACAAAAAATTACAAATTCGTTGGAAAATGTAGGTAAAACCGTAAGAAAGGTCCTCTGCTATGTTTAGGGCCAGTTTAACATTACAATTAACCAAAAATACTTTTTAAGAAAAAAATATTGTTAACAAGATACTTTTGAGATTTTTAAAATTATTTTTGAACAAAAAAATACTTCAAAGGCCAAAAATAGAAACAGAAAATTTGAACTATAAAATTTTTGTTCAAACTGTAAAAAGACATAATTAGAAGAAAAAAGGTTGAAATGAGAATACATAATAGATAAATTAAATCTACTAAAAACGCATGGTACAGAAATGATATACAGAATTTGACTGAAAATTCAAGTCCGTGGAAGATTGTACACAGGAGATTAAATTTTTTTTATCGGTACGAAACAGTTATGTGCAAATACTTTAATCTGAAAGTGACAGCAAAATCCATTCAAGCATGAAATGAAAGAGAACCAACGGTGATTTGTAGCATTTTCAAATTTCAAATGTTTATGTCAATAAAATTTTGAATAATCATTAGAGATTACGAATTACAGGTTTCTATTCTACTATCCTCTGCTACACTCCAATTCCCGTTAATCTACACTACTTCCTCTTTCACTCTAATTTTCAAATAAAATTACATCACTTCTGCCATTACAAAACCTAACTTACAAATGCAAGAAGTGCCGTCCATCACAATCACTAACCAACTATTTCATCCCTATGCTAACTTTCAGTAGTAGCCTTGGGCTTCTAAATTATGCCAAAGCTACCTGATTTCCTCCAATTTAATGCCAAAAATCGCTAGGCCACAACTCTTCTCCTCATTCAGCCGGCAGCCACTGCATCGTCTCTAGGGCTCGGATCCAAGAGTTGATGCAGCTTGGCACCGGAGTCTGACTTTTTCTCACATATTTCACCCTCCTTGTCTTCCATTTTGTTCAAAATATTCTCCTGTGCGTGTCCGAGTTGAGCATTTTTCAGTTCCACCTGAATTGCAAGTCAATTACAAGTATGGAGTCAAAAGGGGCAATCACACATGTAGCAAGTTAAACTACCAGAAAAGAGTAGGCTAAAGCCTAAAAGTGCCCGCTTACCACTAATATCGCATTTTCGAGCCTTACTTTTTCTGACATTTCAGTTAATTGGTTTATTTCAGATCTGAGTGCTGCATTCTCTGAAGTTAAGGATTCAACTTTACGGGCAAGCTCTTCAGTCTCAGCCTACACAAGAATCTATTACATTAGCTTCATTATGATTCATTGCTATATATACTTCATTATCTGGTAAAAAGGCTCAAAGCAAGTTTTTTAAGCACAGGAGAAAAAAAAGATGTATTTCTTGTACCTGCTTCCTCAGCCTTGACCTTCTAGCGGATTCTCTATTAGATTGTTTTCGCCTCTCCCGTTTCAGCTCCCGCTCATTCTAGTTAAATTTCATTTAAAACTTAGCTACTTTTTAAGACAGCACAACCCCCTCCCCTCTCATACTAAAATGAAGACATGATAGAAAGAATAATAGATATACAATAATTCAATTAACAAATACCTGCAACCAGACTTCAGTAGGCATTACTCCACAATGTACACCCATAGCACTGGACATAGCATTCTTGGAGGGGGTGTTCCTAAGCTCCAATATTGTTCCTGTGGTCATGCCAGAAGAAACTACAGTTCCAATTGGTTTAGGAGAAATGGTTGCAGTCACCTCCCCCGCAGCAACTTGGTTAGACTTTGCCTCAATTTTCTCATCTTCGCCTGCTAAGACATAGACCATATATCAATAACACTAGAACTCCATATACGAAAGTGGTTCAATTGTATCCGAAGATTCAATTATATGTTTATCTTTCTTTCAATTTTCTAACACGTCACAAAAAGCTTTTGCATATCAAGTACATGATGTACTAAATACCACATCAAGAATTTCCAAAGGTGCGCCTGCAGATCTCCAATAAGATCTCCTCATAGTAGGGAAATTTCAATAGTGTTTCTAAATAGTTAAAATAAATAGATGCCACCATTTCGACACAAAAGTAGTATACTATGAATTAGCCAATCAAGAATATACATACTGAAGACTGGAGTCATACCAATAGTTGGTGTCACCTCCCTGCTTCTTTTCCGTCTACTTTGATCCGTCTGTCAAAAGATGCAAAGTCACAAAGATAAGCTTTAGCATGTTTTCCTTCATCATTGTCTAAAATAAGTAAGAAAATCAAAAAAGATGTTGGAAACAGAGAGGAAGGAGATCTCACCCCAGTTGTATTTCCATCACTACCATCGGTTGAACCTGCAGTCTCCACACTGCACACATGATTGTAAAATTAGTCTAACAACAAGGGATAAACTAGGAAAATGTCACTTGGTTGTGCAATCTCCTACAAATAGGCTGCTAAAGCATAGCTTTGATGTCCTAAATAATACTAATTTGGCCTGAAAAGATCAACAAACCTATGGGATGGTCTAGGTTTAGCTCTTCCTTCAGCGTTCTCAGCAGTACCGTTGCCTATTGATATTGCAAGACCATCAAATCCTTTCAGCTTCTTCATTAAACCTTGTTCAGTATTTCCGGGGGACTTCGTAGGTGTCTCCACAGGACCTGCAGCCTGCATTAAAATGCTTGGAGTTATATCCAACACCTGTTTAAAGCATAAAGCATAGACTGACAACTTCGTAGTTATCTTATTGAAGCAGTGTATCTGCATGTGCATGAACAATAAATTTGGATTAAACAGAAACAGTTTTGAAGCATTCATCCAACAAAAGCATCACTTACTGCCGGTGATGATGGAATGCCAAGACTGTGTGATGCCTGGATTTCAGGAGCAAATAGATACAAAATGAATTAGTATATAATATGATACAATAAAAGCTGCATTCTAGAGTGTTATTTAGCGAACAGGGGAAAGGGCAGAGGGGTGGGGGCCCTAGCCCCCCCCCAACCCTAAAATGGGAAAATTATATTAGCTCTCTCAAAATCTATAAAATTTTAAACTAACATATGATAAAATTATAGTTTTCTCAACATGATAGAACTTTGATTTAATCCTTTTAAAACTATAAAGGTAGATGCCAAAAAAATGGTGAAATTTCATTTTTGCTTTGACAAAAATATATAACTTAATCCCCCAAAAAAGAAAAAGAAAAAATTTCTGGCTTCACCCGTGTTAGTGAAAGTGTCACGGGTCAAAGTGCAAAGCCCGTAACCATGGCACAAGATGCGCCCCATGGAGGTCTGTCGATAAGATGGGGATCATTTAGCCCACGAGAATTGTCCCAATTCAAGGAACTGTTGGAGAAGCCTGTTAGATTGAAGCCTGATTGGCCCGATAATAAAGATATGCCAACTTAGACTATTTTGGGTAACTAATCTTAGAAGATTTATAGGAATCATATCTTGTAAAGATTAGATTAGATTTGATATGGCATATCTTGTAAATCTCTAAAATCAAGGGATATGTTTAATCTCGTCCGTCGATGTAACTTAATCTTGTCCGTCGGATTTGAGGGAGCTCAACTATAAATAGAGAGCCTCCCCTCACTTGTAGATCATTCCATTGTATGTTGAATTCTTATGAGTAATAGAATTCTGAGATCATTTACTCAAACAACTTGTGTTTCCGCTATATAAATTGGTGCATTGGAGGAGTTCTTAAGGAATCCTCACTTGAGTAAAGGCTGTCTTAAGTGAGTTTGAACGAACGGATCACCTAAGGCCGCACGGATTGCGAAACAAAATACCTAGCCCCGTGACAAAAGAATGCAACTTTCTAGTTGTACAGCTAAAGAATCAAATCAGCACTATCTAGTAGGTAACCATAAAAAAGAGCTACTGTCTACACTTGAAACATAGGCCAGGAATAAGAAGAGTATCATAAACTGCATGCATACTATAGATACTCAGACGTCATAAATTATACATAACCGTTACTCATCCCAAAATTATAAGACAAAGTAAAGTGATGCTCTAATTAAGAGAAAGTAAACTTACCAGAGGAACTACGGGATGTGCATAAACTCCCCCATGAGAGTAGATTGTTGCATAAGGTGCTCCATAGGGTGGCATCATAGGCTGAAAGAGCCAATAAATTAGTATATCAATAATTATTTGCAGACTAGTTCAGTGAAAAGCTTGAATAAAGGTAACTTCACAGGAGCTAAGGGTAATACCTGTGTTGGACCCCACATATAGGGGGGAGGAGCATGGCCTGATGCCACAACTGAATTGTAATATGGTGGCATATTGACATGAGGACCATAATATGCCTATATATGTAATTAGAACCATGAAGTCCCCATTAGCAATTTTATTAAGAAAAATAGATTGTGAATTGCAATGCGTTGACAATGGCAGCACAAAAGAGGGAAATAAGTGCATGCATAAAGTAGATAACCTGCATAGCAGCCCAATCAGGATAGACATGAATATTATTCTGATCCTATGAATAGAAAAAGATTGGTCAATACTTAGAAATCAGCTTCAAAAAGTAATCTCTATAGAAAGATTAGATGCAAAGCAAGTTCTACTACAGCCACTTTAAAGATCTATTCCTTAAAAAAATACAATATTGGGGATGATAGGGTCTAGACCTGTGTCATCTAGGTCACAGATGAAAACTCTAATCATTGCTCCAAACAAGATAAACATAAAATATTCCAGCCTGTTTCTAGTTTCAACAGTTAAACATGCATAATCTCTTAGCTTACCGTTGGCAGTGGTGAAGATGATTTGTCAAACTTAGAAGACTTCCCTTCATCGTTGTTTCCCATGGTCAAAGCACCAAAGGTGAAACCTTTTATAGAAGTTGGTTCACCTCTCTCTGTCAACTGCAATCAAGGAGAAACATGAAGCAAATTTTCTAGACAGCAATAAGAATGGCTCAGTAAAAAATCATACAAGCAAATCAATACTGATATTTAATTAGATCCAACCACTTGATTTAATATTAAAATTTCTGAACAAATGCTTTAAAGTATGCAGATATCATCGCAAATCATTCTACTTCCATATTACTCTCACAAAGCAGACAAATGGTTGTACAGGTACAACGAATACTGCCTTTTTCAATGCTCAAAAGAACACCAAGAAATCAATGAAAGTCACATTCGTGTTCCTTGAATTGGCTTGATGCTCTCTACAAACAGTTAAGATTTACAGATTTCTACTTCCTGATGCTTAGCATGTTTGATCTAATTCTAATCAGCTTATCATAAACAACTTTATAGAAATCAAAACAAGTGCAGTCACGTAAATATTTGGTGCTTCATTGATATTAACTTATTCAACTTTACCAAACTGTGTTGGAAAGTTTAGAATATGGATTGTAATTGCACAATTGAAACTTGAAATTGTTTGTTACCTTAGGTGCTCATCTTATGAGTTAAATCCTATACTAGCAAGCTCGGGGAATATGACATAAACGTATAATTACAAATAGGCCGCTTTCAAAAGTATTTACAACTGAACAGAGCATTTTAATTTTTCTACAAGAAAAAAAAGGTTTAATCCAGTTTCAAATAATACAAAATTTTCATGAACATAATAATTCCGCAAAGAAAGGAGGAAGAGAAAAACAGTGAATGTGAAAGATGGCTAGCCCGGAAAATACATGGAAAGCCGAGGGTATAACCGTCTTTCAAGCACCCACACCATATCGAGATGGTAAAGGATGATAACAAAAGAAACGATGCAATTTAAAAAGAAAAAAGAATCCGAAAGATTAATCTGTCTTAATTAAAGGACAAAAATATACATGAAAATACTTTCCAGCACGTTCATCAGTTGAACCAAACAAAACCTTCACGAATCACGTATTAATCAACTAAGCCAATAATAATAAGAAAACAGAAAATTTAACATGTAACTCTAATTTCAACATACCTTAAAATCTGAAACCCGATATTCTTCCTTCTCTTGGCTGGAAAACAATAATACAAATCAATATTAGATTATCTTCAATTAGGGAAAAAAAGAAGTAGAGAAGAGAATTTGAAAAGAAATATTAGTCAAAAAGACTGCATTATCTTCTTCACTGAAAAAGATCGGGAATTATTTTCTTTTAAAATTCGCGGAGAATTAGAGAGAGATGCAGGAGGAGGAGGGTGTGGGAGAAGAAAAAAGAGAGGGAGTGCCAAAGGGAAGGCAACATCCACATCACCAAAAACGTGTCGTTGAAACAAACAAGTGTACAAATCTACCGTATATAAGGGAGGGCACAGTTGGTGGTTGAGTTGGCCCATCGATATTGGCGCTGCCCATTCATTTATTCCAACGTCGCCTTTGCCTTACACGTGTTCGTCGATTAATGGATGAAGCATCTTGGGTAAGGGGTCCAAGTCCAACCTGTTCCTTCCGTCACGTGGGCTTACATGTTCATGTTTCATTAATTAAAGGAATTTGGGAGAAGTTATTTTACTTATACATTTTTATGCAAGTCATTTTTTTCATGTCGTGTACAGTCGATAAAAGAAAGACCATAAATGAAGAGGAAAAAAAAATGATGGGTTTATTTTTAATTGGTAAGAACTATAAATAACATGATAAATGATAGTTCATAAATTTTTTTGGAATTTGGATATATAAATAATTTGTTTGTTCTTAAAAACATTTTCTCACCTAATCATTTGTGAAAATTACAAATTTGAATTTCTTTCACTTCAAGAGATAAAATGATATGTATAGAAATGTAATATTTTTAAATAATGTAAAAATTGTGGTTAAGTTTTGATTAAAATAAACATCTTGATAGTGATAAAAAATTTCTTTTCTGACCTAATTATCGATTAAAAAATTTAACTTGTATGAATCAATATAAGTTTAATACTAATAACAACAGTGGTTTTAGTATAATAAAGATTTGTATGTATCCTCCTCTGGAAATATGTTAATAGTACATTTCTCCCTATATTATGTAAGGATCGTGTGTCGTGTATATGAAAATAAATAGATAGTCATAAGAGTTATTTTACATTTTATTTTGATACACAATATTAATTTAATGAATACCTATCGTTTAGATCCACGTATGAATGTCTGAGATTTAACTACAATGAATTGATCCCTTTAAATCCACCACTGACCACCTGCTCGTCCGTGCTTTTGCCATGTTGGAATGATTTGTTTGATCCGCTTTTTCTTTTTCATTTCTTTTCTCGTTTTTTATAGGGATAGCTCGTGACTCGTGAGCTTCCCACAAGCTAAAAGTAGAATACGGGATAATCCAGTAAAAGAAAAATAAACGAAGATTTGGGTTTTTTTTATTCAAAATAATACAAATAAAATTTTAATTACAAAAATAAAATAAGTTTTAGATTAATTATGAAAATGAAATATTCTTATAATAAAATTGAGTATCACTAATCTGTGAGATAGTACCAGTTATAAAAATACTTTTTAATAAAAATATATAAAATAATATTTTAATAAAAAAGGGTGAAGCCAAATTTTCAGGCAACATTCTTTTCCCTTCTCACTTTTAGTTTTTTTTTTTTTTTAAATTTGGGATGGTTGTTCATACATTTATTTTACGAAAATTAAAAGTTAGTTATTTTATTTTAATTTATCATAATTTAATTTTTGTAAGTTTTCGAGTTAAAAGTTAGTTAAATTATTTAATACTATTAAACTCAATCATCAAATTACTTGCTTCAAGATGAACCGTTTATCAAAATTATATGCAAATAATTAATATAATCATCAATTAAACAATTTATATATGGCAAATTAGAAATTTTGATAATTTTATGTTTTTTCTCATGTTTTAATTATTTGTTCTATATGATATATGTTTTCTATAATCATATAATGTGTAGTATTGCTAAGTTTGTTTTAAAAGTCTAATTATGAATTTTTTTTCTTTACTTTATAAAAAATTGAGAAATTAATCACTTTTCTTTAATTTGTTAAAATTTAATCGTTGCACATTATTAAAACTAATTCAATTGTTGATAAAAACAAATAAACTTGAATTGTTGATTTTGTTTAATTTCCACATATAAATTATTGAATTGATAATTTTATTAAATATATTGATAAAATGACTAACTTCTAATTTCCATAAACTAAAGGTACGAAATTCAAAATTATACCACAACCTACCCAATGTTCTTTTAAAGAAAAGCTAAAAGTGAGGAGGGAAAAAAGGGGTGACGCCCCATTAGCTTCACCTCTTTTTATATTAAAATATTATTTTTAAAATGAATTATTTTATTTATTTTATTAAAATATTATTTTTTAAGTTGATATCGTCTAACATATTGGCAACACTCAATTTTATAGTAGAAAATATCCTGCTTTCATAATTAATATACAACCTATCCCATTTTCTTAATTAAAATGTTTTGTATTATTTTAATAAAAAACTCGAAAGTTATGGTTCTTTTATTATTTTTGGTATGCCCTCAAAATTTGAAGTATGCTTTTAAAATTTAATTTTGGCATGAGAAATCAATTTTAGTATAAAAATATTTTTTCATATTAATAAAAATTTTATATATTAATAAATTTTAAAATTTTAAAATTAAATAAATAAAGAAAAAATAATTTAAAGTCAAGCTAATATTTTGTATTCTTTTGTAATTTTGATATTCTTTCATAATTTTAGTATCTAAAAAAAGTTGTATATTTTCGAAATTAAATTTTATCTTGAGAAATAAATTTTGGTATAAAAAATATTATTTTTGCATACAAAAAATTATTATATATACTAATAAAATTAAAAATATTGAAAACTAAATAAACTAAACAAAAATTTTAAGATAAAATAATATTTTGTAGATTGATGAGAATGGTGGAGATAGTTTTGGACCAATGACTCGTGCTAAGGTCGAATAAATGGAAGTTAAAATTATATTATACTTGTAAGAAGATTCGTCTCAAGTAGAAAAGTTCAAAGGAGATGAATCCACGCTCAAATTCATTTCATTTCCGGTTTGCAAGAGCATAGAAGATTCCTTTAAATTTATTTAATTGTATGCTTTCATTGAGGTATTAAGATGTTAGTTCTTGAATGAATAAGCATTTAATGCAAGCATGAATTTCCTAATTATGCATGTATTTAGGGTCAGATGAATGTATTTAATCAATACATGTAGCTAACCTTTAATTAATGTATGCTTTAAGGGAATGTCCCAAGTTCTTATAACTATCATTTCAGAGTAATGAAACAACATATGTTAATGTTGCAATTCTTATCTGCTTTTATCTAAACAAGTTTCTTTATTTAGCGGGGAGTTACGCCATTATTATCGCTCTACCTTCTTCTGACGAATCAACTTCATTGTTTTTATTTGTAGTGAATTTTCTTATAAATATCAAGCATTTTTCTTTTTTGTTTTGAGTTGCAATCGTTTTCGAGCAATTCTTCTGACGATTTTCATACGTGGGCTCATTATACTTCATATTTTTTGTACATATTTCCCGTATTTTCTTAAATTTTTTGGTATTCTCTTGTACGTTTTTTAAAACATATAAAAAATCATGTCAAAACCTAATTTTGAAAGCATACCAAAAATTATGACCGATTATTATAAATTATGTGAGTACAAAAAATTATGATAAAATATAAAAAAATTGTTATTAACTCGTAACATGTTGGTAAGAGCCCAATTTTAACCGGGACTTTGAAATAAACCAAATAAAATCAGTGTTTTTTTTTTTAAGCAATCCACTTACAACATTTAGCCCAAAACTAATTTACAAAGCTCAATAAATATTGACCTGTTTCTACCCAAAACCCAACACTTATAGCCCACTACTCAAATCCTAAACAGACATGGCCCAAGTGGCCCAAGAAGTAAATGAAGTCTGGAAACTCTAGAGCCGCAAGCAGTATTCTAGATCCTTCTGCGCCGATATGGCAGGAGACCAACGGTCGAGCCGCAAGAACCTCGCGCCCACCATCAGTCACGCCGCAGGTCACGCAAGCCATTCTAGGCCTCGAACACGCCGTCATCGACACGCACAAACCCCGCATTAGCCATCACCAGAATCTTCGCCACCTGCAAAAGAAAGGAAACAAAATCGCAGCAAAAATGGCCAAACAACAGCATATTCCTCTTTTTTTCATTTTTCCAAGGCTATATAAAGCCCCTAACTTGTAAATCAAAGGGAACACAGATACTGTTAGACACAAATACTTAGAGAAACAGAAATAAAAACACAGAAGTTTTCTTTTTTAAACAAAGGTGATTTTTCATATTTTTAATCAGTTTATCTAAATTTTTCTTTTACGAATATTGAAAAGAGATTAAAAGAAAGCTTACCTGCATGAAGATCTAAAGTTTTAAGCCACTGGCCACCGTTAGTGGTGGCGCGTGGCGCGCGTGAGGTAGTGGCACGAACATTCGGCGCCGAAGCCAGGCGAGAGGACGAGGGGGACTTCAGAGAGTTTTAATCTTTTTTTTTAAAACTGTTTTACAAATGGTTTTTTTAACCGAATTTTTATTTATATAATATTTTAAAAACGACGCCGTTTTGGGCCATGGGATCCGCGCGTTGACCCAACCCGGCCTTCAGGATCCACGTGTTTTTCCTTGAATGGGCTAATTTCCATTTTAGTCCTTTCGCAATTTTACTTGTCTCAATTCAGTTTAATTAGAAACTTTATCTTTTATAAAATTGGCCCTAAATTTACATTCTGTTTTAATTAAGTCCCCTAAACTATTTTAAAAAGTAAAGATCCGAACGACGCCGTTTTAAAAAGAGGCTTAATTTCCATTTTAATCCCTGATATTTAACCTGCGTTTTTTATTTAATCCTTTTAATCTGCTTAATTGCTATTTTAACCCTTCTTTCTTTATTTTTTTATTTTATTTTAATACTATTTTTTTAATTATTTTTATTTTTATTATTTGTATATTAATCTATTAAACTTATATATCTTATTACATATTGTTTTTATTATTATTTATTATTATTTGATTATTTAGATTAATATATTGGTTATTATATATTTTTATATTTTGTATATTATATAATATTATATCTTATATTATTTTTGATAAAAATTTATTTTATCTAAAATCATTTATATATTATTTATTTTTTAAAATGTAGTTTATATGTATTAGATTATTATAAATATATTTTATTATTTATCTATTTTTAAATATATTTTTTCTTTTTCTTTTCAATATATTTGTATACATTTTTACATTTATTATTATCATTTTATTTATATATATATTTTGCCATTTATTTATGATTCCTTTAATATGATCATTTATTTTTTGGTTATTTCATATTTTTATTGTTTGTATTAACATGATATTTTTAGGATCATCATTTTAAAATAAAAATGTATTTTGCAAGATTACTATACTTTATATAAATGTTTAAAAAATAAGGCAATATTTAGGTATTTAGAAATTCGAAAAATAGTGTCCTAACGTGTTGGGTGCGATTTTTCGTTTGGCTAAATAACTAAATATCCTTTTAACGAGTTTTGTAAATCATGAGATGACTTTAATCACGAGGGTTTAAAATGTCGTGTTCTAACGTACTGAATATGATGTTTATATTCCTTCGGAATAAAGAAATCTCAAGTTTTAAATAAAAACCTATTCTTGGGAATTCAAAGTGTTGTGCCTTAACTTATTGGGTTCGACGTTTTGAGTCTCGAGGTAGGAATTTTCTAAAATAAAGATGAACTTAATTTCAAAGTCATGAGGTGTTATACCTTAACTTATTGGGTAAAGTACTTTATTTCTTTGTGATAAGTAAGTCATGGTTTTCTTTCTAATAAAAGGATCATATTTTCTAATTTTCTTAATTTTCAACATTTGGACATGACGTACCAATTTTAGGCGTTATGAGGGTGCTAACCCTTCCTCATACGTAACCGGCTCCCGAACCCGTTTTCTTATTTTTTGTGGACCAAAATTGAATTTTTTTTATAAAACGTTTATAAGGTGATCCAATCACACCTAAGTAAAAAAAGATTGGTGGCGACTCCCATTTTTTATTTTTACAGTCAATCCCCATTTTTCTAAACTCGATTTTTAAAATGGTTTCGACAACTTGGCGACTCCACTGGGGAACAATAAGAGAGTCAAGCCGTAAAATTGATAATTTCATGTCATTTTGTCTGAATTTAAAAAATTTTTAAACATGATCCTTTTATTGCATGTGATTTTAAAATATATCTCTTTGCATTGCACTGCATGGCCGTTGTGGTCACACCCTTAAGTGGGAGTGAGAAGCTACTTCTTCGTGAGGTTTTCACCTTCGTGCAGGATAATGAATCGCTTCCGGGATACATCCGTACCTATGTCTTCGTGAGGATACATGTATTGAGGTATTAAGATGTTAGTACTTGAATGAATAAGCATTTAATGCAAGCATAAATTTCCTAATTATGCATGTATTTAGGGTCAGATGAATGTATTTAATCAATACATGTAGCTAACCTTTAATTAATGTATGCTTTAAGGGAATGTCCCAAGTTCTTATAACTATCATTTCAGAGTAATGAAACAACATATGTTAATGTTGCAATTCTTATCTGCTTTTATCTAAACAAGTTTCTTTATTTAGCGGGGAGTTACGCCATTATTATCGCTCTACCTTCTTCTGACGAATCAACTTCATTGTTTTTATTTGTAGTGAATTTTCTTATAAATATCAAGCATTTTTCTTTTTTGTTTTGAGTTGCAATCGTTTTCGAGCAATTCTTCTGACGATTTTCATACGTGGGCTCATTATACTTCATAATTTTTGTACATATTTCCCGTATTTTCTTAAAATTTTTGGTATTCCCTTGTACGTTTTTTAAAACATATAAAAAATCATGTCAAAACCTAATTTTGAAAGCATACCAAAAATTATGACAGATTATTATAAATTATGTGAGTACAAAAAATTATGATAAAATATAAAAAAAATGTTATTAACTCGTAACATGTTTGTAAGAGCCTAATTTTAACTGGGCTTTGAAATAAACCAAATAAAATTAGTGTTTATTTTTTTAAGCAGTCCAGTTACAACATTTAGCCCAAAACCAATTTACAAAGCCCAATAAATATTGACTTGTTTCTACCCAGAACCCAACACTTATAGCCCACTACTCAAATCCTAAACAGACACGGCCCAAGTGGCCCAAGAAGTAAATGAAGTCTGGAAACCCTAGAGCCGCAAGCAGTATTCTAGATCCTTCTGCGCCGATATGGCAAGAGACCAACGGTCGAGCCGCAAGAACCTCGCGCCCACCATCAGTCACGCCGCAGGTCACGCAAGCCATTCTAGGCCTCGAACACGCCACATCGACGCCAAGACAAACCCCGCATCACCATCACGAATCTTTGCCACCGCAAAAGAAAGGAAACAAAATCGCAAAAAAATGGCCAAACAATGAATGATTCCTTTTTTTTTCATTTTCCAAGGCTATATAAAGCCTCTAACTTGTAAATCAAGGAATCTGAATCTTGTTAGACACAAATACTCGAGAAATGTAAATAAAAACACGAAGTTTTCTTTTTAAACAAAGGTGATTTTCATATTTTAATCGGTTTATCTAAATTTTTCTTTTACGAATATCGAAAAGAGATGAAAAGAAAGCTTACCGCATGAAGATCTAAAGTTTTAAGCCACCGCCACCGTTAGTGGTCGCGGCGTAGCGTGAATGAGTGGCACGAACATTCGGCCAAGCCAAGCGAGAGAGACGAGAGGGACTTGAGAGTTTTAATCTTTTTTTTTTTAAACTGTTTTACAAATGGTTTTTTAACGAATTTTTATTTATATAATATTTTAAAAGCATAGCTTTGGGCCATGGGATCTGTAGCGTTGACCCAACCCGCCTTGAGGATCGCGTGTTTTCCTTGAATGGGCTAATTTCCATTTTAGTCCTTCCGCAATTTTACTTGTCTCAATTCAGTTTAATTAGAAACTTTATTTTTTTATAAAATTGGCCCCACATTTACATTCTGTTTTAATTAAGTCCCCTAAACTGTTTTAAAAAGTAAAGATCCGAACGACGCCGTTTTAAAGAGAGGCTTAATTTCTATTTTAATCCCTGATATTTAACCTACGTTTTTTATTTAATCCTTTTAATCTGCTTAATTGCTATTTTAACCCTTCTTTCTTTATTTTTATTTTATTTTAATACTATTTTTTTAATTATTTTTATTTTTATTATTTGTTATTAATCTATTAAACTTATATATCTTATTACATATTGTTTTTATTATTATTTATTATTATTTGATTATTTAGATTAATATATTGGTTATTATATATTTTTATATTTTGTATATTATATAATATTATATCTTATATTATTTTTGATAAAAACTTATTTTATCTAAAATCATTTATATATTATTTATTTTTTAAATGTAGTTTATATGTATTAGATTATTATAAATATATTTTTATTATTTATCTATTTTTAAAATATATTTTTTCTTTTTCTTTTCAATATATCTCAGATACATTTTTTACATTTATTATTATCATTTTATTTATATATATTTTTGCCATTTATTTGCGATTCCCTTAATATGATCATTTATTTTTGGTTATTTCATATTTTTATTGTTTGTATTAACATGATATTTTTAGGATCATCGTTTTATAATAAAAATGTATTTTGCAAAATTACTATACTTTATATAAATGTTTAAAAAATAAGGCAATATTTAGGTATTTAGAAATTCGGAAAATAGTGTCCTAACGTGTTGGGTGCAATTTTTCGTTTGGCTAAATAACTAAATATCCTTTTAACGAGTTTTGTAAATCATAAGATGACTTTAATCACGAGGGTTTAAAATGTCGTGTTCTAACGTACTGGATATGATGTTTATATTCCTTGAATAAAGAAATATCAAGTTTTAAATAAAACCTATTCTTGGGAATTCAAAGTGTTGTGCCTTAACTTATTGGGTTCGACGTTTTGAGTCTCGAGGTAGGAATTTTCTAAAATAAAGATGAACTTAATTTCAAAGTCATGAGGTGCTATACCTTAACTTATTGGGTAAAGTACTTTATTTCTTTGTGATAAGTAAGTCATGGTTTTCTTTCTAATAAAAGGATCATATTTTCTATTTTTCTTAATTTTCAACATTTGGACATGACTTTATTGATTAGGTACCAATTTTGGGCGTTATGAGGGTGCTAACCCTTCCTCATACGTAACCAGCTCCCGAACCCGTTTTCTTGTTTTTTGTGGACCAAAATTGAATGTTTTTTTTTTATAAAACATTTACAAGGTGATCCAATCACACCTAAGTAAAAAAAGATTGGTGGCGACTCCCATTTTTTATTTTTACAGTCGATCCCCATTTTTTTAAACTCGATTTTTAAAATGGTTTCGATAGCTTGGCGACACCACTGGGGAGCAATAAGAGAGCCAAGCCGTAAAATTGATAATTTCATGTCCTTTTGTCTGAATTTAAAAATTTTGTTTTTTTTAAAACATGATCCTTTTATTGCATGTGATTTTAAAATATATCTCTTTGCATTGCACTGTATGACCGTTGTGGTTACACCCTTAAGTGGGAGTGAGAAGCTACTCCTTCGTGAGGTTTTCACCTCCGTGCGAGGATAGTGAATCGCCTCGGGATACATCCGTACCTATGTCTTCATGAGGTTTTCACCTTCGCAACCATAGGAAATGTATTCCCCTGAACCGAACTCGGTCCGTGTGAGCCTATAATGGGTAAGGATCGAGGAATCTACTGGTTCGGGTACCTCAGCTTTAGAACTAAACCACATGTAGAAAACCTAAGGGCCTACCCTAGGTAGAACCATGTCAAACCCTAGTGGTCACCCTGATAGGTTCTATGTTTTTATTTTTCCTGTGCTAACGTATTTTCTTATGTTTTGATTGCATTGCTTCATAGAAAAGAGGTGTTGGTTTCAAATTCGATTGCTAAATAGAAAAGTCGGTCATAAGAAAATGAATTTTTTGATAAAGTGGATTATAATACGGTCGTCCGAATATAGTTCAAGTGAACATAATGAGAGAAGAATGATAGTCCATGTAGGAAAACAAGACATTGTCACCCAAGGATTCAAGTTGACAAAGACTATTCGAGAATTACCACGTTTCAGCTTTCTTGAAGAGGCTGACAAGCGAACAGGAGTCGTGATCCAGATCAAGCAAAAGGAGCTAGAGGAGGCATTTATTAGAAGTTTGCAAGATTTGACTTTTCCGAATAAGGGATTCATGTTTTCACTTGGACTATGAGGACAAGGTCGTGTATACGATCCGTTTTGTGTAAAGAAATTTATTTTCTAATGAAGTTTTTCTAATGTAACTGAATTCAGAATCAACGCCTCTCTTTCTTTGCATTCATGCATTTGTATTACATCACATCATATGCATTTAAGTTTATAGAAAAAGTCTAATTAGTTGAAAATATAACAGAGAGAGAGATAAGGAAATCTGGAAGCTGAAAACCATTATGGTACACGTGCCAAATCAAGAAAGATGGATCAAAGAATGGAACAATTTCAAAGAGACATCCAAGACCAAATGCAGTAGCAAATGGCAAAACTCTAACAAGAGACGAGAGATCAGATGTTAGAGGCGCAAAAGAACATGATGGCTCAAATGACCTAGATGATGAGTGGGATAATGGATAAGGGAAAGGGTTTCCTAGTTAATGCTGAAAACTACGAGGACTTTCCTAGAGGTTTTACCTCACCACATGTACAACCTGAAGAGTATCCCCAAAGGCCACATGTCACAATTAGACCTCAACAGGGGTAAGCTGATAATAGACCACCTATAAACTTCCAAGTGGGCACAGGATCCAACCCAAGAGATCATCCTGTTAGTCCCGTTATCCCTGATTTAGACATAGCAGAAAGGGAGGGAATAAGAATTGAATCTTCAAGAAAATTGGAGGATCGCTGTAAATGGTTGGAAGAAAAATTCCAGGCTCTGGAAAATGCTGATCATTACTATGGTATTGATGCTAAAGACTTGAGTTTGGTTCCAAATTTGGTGCTTCCTCATAAATTTAAGATGCTAGAGTTTGAGAGGTACAACGGGACTAGCTGTCTTGAAGCCCACATTACCATGTTTTGCAGACGCATGACCGGTTATGTTAACAATGATCAACTCTTGATTCATTGTTTCCAAGACAGTTTGGTGGGGGCAGCGTCTAGGTGGTATAATCAACTCAGTCGCGCTAACATTAGCTCTTGGAGAGACTTAGCTTAAGCCTTCATAAAGCAATACAACCATGTTACGGATATGACGTTTGACAGAATCACTTTGAAAAATATGGAGAAGAAACCAAATGAAAGCTTCAGGCAATACGCGCAGAGATGGAGGGAAATAGCCATGCAAGTTCAACCACCTCTCTTGGAGAAGGAAACTACTATATTGTTCATCAACACTCTGAAGGCGCCATTTATAACCCATATGATAGGAAGTACCACAAAGAGCTTCGCGGATATAGTTATGGCAGGGGAAATGATCGGAAATGCCATAAGAGGTGGCAAGATTGAAGTAGGAGAAACCACTAGGAGATTTGCTCCTAGGAAAAAAGAGAGTGAGGTAAACAATGTGAGTACATACAATAAAGGGTACTCAAAGGTAGTCACTGTTAGCCAACCGAAAGTGGTTACGGCTCGGCAACAAGGGTCGACGAGATAAGAATCAGGCCCTAGACAAAATTTTAAAAAGCTTCAATTTACGCCAATTCCAATGACATATAAAGAGCTATATCAGACTTTATTGAAGGCACATGTAGTGTCCCCATATTATCTGCAGCCGTTACAACCCCTATATCCTAAATGGTATGACCCCAACGCTCAATGTGATTACCATGCAGGAATAATGGGGCATTCAATTGAAAATTGCACGGTCTTCAAAAAGTTAGTTGAGAGGCTTATCAAAATGGGAATTGTGGAGATCAACAATTCATCAAAACCTGATCATGTGATAATTAAAGGAGCAGACAAGAAAGTTGCTACTCCTTGAATAAAATGAAGAGGGAATCAGAAAATGAAGTTTCCAAACTTTTGTCTACTTGGGAGTGTTTTGAATAATGAGACTGTGGAAGAAATCCCTATACTTTTAAGGCTAATCTAGAGTAATGTTCAAAACATGCTTATTGTCTTAAGCCTAGAGGCAATAAGACCCTTTTTGTGAAATAGGCTTGTGTCCTAAATTCTTATTTCAATAAAATGCATCTTTTGAGTACATATTCTTTTATTCTTTCTACTATGCATTTTTTACTCTTTCATTCTTTATTCATTACCACACTATCCAAATAATCATCCTTAGAATCATTTATTCTTTGAATTTGTTTGCCTTCGTACCTAGGTACCCAGATATCAACGTCATGAGCGACATTGTTACGGACTCCCTTTTTGAACAAGATATGGATCTAGAGGATCTCATGATTTTGAAGATGACAGAGTTTGTGACATATCTTCTGACTTGTTAAGAATGATTTAACAAGATAAAAAATAGACCTTACCTTGCATAGGGATAATGGATATTGCGAGTCTAGGAAAAAAATAAAGATCGAAGCCTAGCTCACCACAGAAATAAAGAGAGATATTATTGAGTTATTCAAAGATATTTTCGCATGATCATATCAGGACATACTTGCACTGATAAGGCACGGGCTAAATATGAGGATTGGGTACTGCCAATTTACAGAAAAATAGATGGTATCAGCTATGCCGTATCTAAGGAGACAAGATTCATGGGTTTACTCTAGTTCTTCACAAATTTTCCATATGTGGGACATGGATATTATGGGGCCAATCTCGTCAAATACTTTTAGTTGACATCGAGTCATCATTATGGTCATCGCTAATGTCATGTTTTGTATCCTATACATTCCTAAGTTCAAGGAACTTCTTGGGATAGCTACTTCACTAAGAGGGTGAATGTTGCTTCATATGCCAATATTGCAAAGTCGATATCATCAAATTTAAAAAAAAAAGGAATAAAGGAAAAGATTAGATGCCAGCACATAATGTATAAGCCAATACAAAGTTGAAGTTTGCCGCTGATAAGCAACATATCACTTTGTACAACAAAAGTTGCCAAAAGAAAATACAAAAAAAAACAAAAAAATTATGAAAAGGTGACTTAGACTTGTAACGATTGGCATAAGAAGCTACCATTACCTTCTGTCTTATTGAACGTCGACCGAAACCTTTGCTGGGGTAACATTTTACCCATTGGTTTATGGATTTGAAGCGTTTTGTCACTCGAACCTAATCGAAGAAAAGGTTAAAAGTTATCTATCACGATCAGATGATGCAAGCTTATGATAAAGAGGTTTATCCTAGAGAATTCCACAAGGAACCTGATGTTGAAAAAGACCTTTTTCTATAAAATGATTTTAGAGGAAAGCATATGCCAAACTGGGAAGGACTCATGTAAGGCCTATTCTTGAGGAGCATTGATATTGACGAGATGGACGGCAAAGACTTGCCCAATCCGGCGAATTCAGGTTTAGTCAAGAGATATTCTACCTAAAAGAGGAAAGACCAAGGTGAAAACCCGTAAATGGCACCTTAAAAAAAAGGGCCAAGGCGAAAACTCGCAAAGAGCGCTTTGAGACCAAAGGGGATTTGAGTTGAAAACCTGAAAAGGGTGACTCAAATTTTGATTAAACAGTGGGGCATACAGTAGTCTTGCTACGTCTTAATTAGCAATGAAGAAGTATATTACGTCTTGGGGTATCGACAAAGTACTCCGGATCCCCTAAACATATATTGAGTTAAAAATGGTCCTCAAGAGATCAGAACAGAGAAGCTCAGACTACGATATCTGGGGAAACTAGTTTTCCATTTTACCCATTTTCTATCTTTAACTACTTTATTCTTTTAAACACCTTAATAAATTTTCTTTTATAGCGTTTGCTATCTTTGCTTACTTTATTCTTTTTAAGATACACCAATCAATTTTCATTTATTGCCTTGGTTATCTTTGATTAGCTTATTTTTTTTTGAGAAATGCTCTTGATTAATTTCTTTCTTGTCCATTATTGTAATCTTTTTCAAGCATTTTTATTGAAATAACGATTAATGGACTAATAATACTTTCATAAAAGGAGTTTCGTATATTACTCTAGAAGCTTCTAAATAATATGAGGAATCTGAAACATGATTATGGTTCAGAACTCACCAAGCCTAAGGGCTAAAAACATTGAAGAATGATTATCTCTTCAAATTCTTATTGGGTAAGACAATTTTGTTGGTGACACCATATTGGAAAATGGCAAACAAGTTTAATCCAAGTGTAAAAGGGGATTATTGTCAGGATACCATGCATCCATTTAGACACATAAATCTAGTCATTACACCCAGGGAATGGTGTAACAGATTGAAAGTGATACAAGTTCTGTACCTTTGAGTGGTAACAGAAATATGAAAGAAACCAAATGTCATTCCCCTAAAGTTGCAGTGGGAGATACCAACTTCATGTCCCAAGATTCAAGTGGGGGCTGACTCAAAAATTACATTGGGGCAAGCTAGTTAAGCAGAATATGATTGATGAACAAAAATGATGAACAAATAAGCGATAACACCTAGAGTAGGAATCATATTCATAACATTTTTGTATCATAACAAATTTTATTAGGTGCATTCGATTCATTCCGGTCATTGCATTCTAATCCTAATCATTTTCATGACATATTGTATTCATAACACATGAAACTGAGTCTATAAGATATGTCATTCAGTAGACGGTGTAGCGATATCGGTGAAGTTTCAGATCTTATCTTTCTGAAGTTGCAGGAAGCGGATCAAAAGACACTTTCGTCTTATCTCTCTAAAGTTGCGAGAGCAGATTGAAGAAAGCAGAAGATCTTATCTTCCTAAAGTTGTAGGAAGCGAGATCAAAGAGGTTTTAGTCTTATCTCCTCGAAGTTGCGTTAGAGTAGACTAAAGACAGAAGATTTTATCTCCCTGAAGTTGCAGTGGAGCAAATCGACCGCAAAAGATCTTATCTTCCTAAAGTTGTAGGAAGCAGACCAAAGCCGTTTTAGTCTTATCTCTCTGAAGTTACAGTGGAGTAGACTAAAGACAGAAGATTTTATCTCCTTGAAGTTGCAGTGGAGCAAATCGACCACAAAAGATTTTATCTTCCTAAAGTTGTAGGAAGCAGATTGAAGACGTTTTAGTCTTATCTCCCTAAAGTTGCAGTGGAGTAGACTAAGGACAGAAGATTTTATCTCCTTGAAGTTGTAGTGGAGCAAATCAAAAACAGAAAATCTTATCTTCCTGAAGTTGCAGGAAGCAGATAAAAAAATGTTTTAGTCTTATCTCCTTGAGGTTGCAGCGGAGTAGACTAAAAACAGAAGATTTTATCTCCCGAAGTTACAATGGAGCAAATCGAAAGCAGAAGATCTTATCTTCTTGAAGTTGTAGGAAGCAGATCGAAGACGTTTTAGTCTTATCTCCCTGAAGTTGTAGGGAGTAGACTGAAGACAGAAGATCTTATCTTTCTAAAGTTGTAGGAAGCAGATCGAAAAAATTTTAGTCTTATCTCCCTGAAGTTGTAGGGAGTAGACTGAAGAAAGTAGATCTTATCTTCCTGAAGTTGTAGGAAGCAGATCGAAGAACATTTTAGCCTTATCTCCCTGAAGTTGTAGGGAGTAGACTGAAGATAGAAGATCTTATCTTCCGGTTGTAGGAAGCGGATCGAAGACCATTTCACCTTATCTCCTCGGTTGTAGGGAGTAGATCGAAGATGAAGATCTTATCTTCCTAAAGTTGTAGGAAGCAGATCAAAGACGTTTTAGTCTTATCTCCCTGAGGTTGCAGCAGAATAAACTAAAAATAGAAGATTTTATCTCCCTGAAGTTGTAGTGGAGCAAATCGACCACAGAAGATCTTATCTTCCTGAAGTTGTAGGAAGCAGATCGAAGACGTTTTAGTCTTATCTCCCTGAGGTTGCAGCGGAGTAGACTAAAAATAGAAGATTTTATCTCCCTGAAGTTGCAGTGGAGCAAATAGAAAGCAGATGATCTTATCTTCTTGAAGTTGCAGGAAGCAGATCGAAGACATCTGTAACACCCCAAACCTGGTCAAAACACTACAACCGAATCTGGCGTGCCATGGGAAAGAAAACGTTTTGAAAATCTATTTGTCGACTTGTTTAAAGAGAAAACTGTTGTAAAATTTTAAAGAAAACGTCGTTGGATCTTGTGATGTTTAAAACATGTTGAAACTTGTTTAGAAAACTTGGTTGCCTTATTGTTATTCCGTATTTAGTACTTAGTCAGTGTACACTTTAGAAAACAAATATTTATTTAGGGTTTGAAAACAACCAATTCATAATTACCAAGTACGCTTAAAGAGAGTTAAAGAAACAACCAAATAAAACGCCCCACAATAATACTAAAGTGGCCTTATGACAGAACTGAAAACCCAAATTAAAGAAAACAACTAAGTCCATATGGAAAACATTGAAATAAAACGAATGCTGAGCATGGCCTCCTCGAGTCCATTCCGGCTCCATATCCACGATCTATGGTTTATCTGTAAAATATAACGGAAGGGGTGAGTCACCTAGACTCAGTGTGTAAATCCCCATCCCAAAAGAAGTTGTACTCTTACATAAATTCATATACAAATATGCAAGTCATGCAACCCTTTCAACCTAGGTATCCATCCGAGTCTCCCAAATCTACCCTTGTGGCACCTAGCCACCGGTGGTACCTAACCACCGGTAACCGGTTACAAAATAAGCATATGTGGTACCAAACCACCGGTGGTCCTAAACCACGAGACTTAGTCACAATATTATAATATGTGGGGCCAACCCATCGTGTGGTACCTAACCACCGGTGACAAATACGATAGATTATACTTCCCTCCTCTCAACACCCATATCACATGTTTATGTTATCAATACCAATATGATCATACTTTATATATATATATAATAACGTATAAAGAACATCATGCACTCATAGATCACATTTAACGCTAGCAACCATAACAAACTTACCCGACATCCTCGAGTTTACCCACAAGGGTATTTTAATAACAATTACCGTCACTCTGACTTTTATCAACACATAACATTTGACATATTAAGTAAAGAAAGTGTGTAAGAGTTACACACCTGGTTCTCGTACTAATGCTCTCACTGCTTCTACGCTACTGTCACTCGAGACTACCACTATCGGCCTACGATCTACTTCTGAGGTTGGCCCACACCCGGATGGCCAATCGCGTACTCCTGACACAGATCACTTCTTGTATTTAGGTACTGGGTTTACAGATTCAACCCTTCCTATTGCTTGACTGTTAATTGGGTCTATAATAACTCCTTGGTCACTAAACCGAATGTAAATGATGAGATCCAATTAATTAAATACTTATAACACTTAAAACGAACCCTTACCTAATCTGTCGAATCCCAAAAGTCCTGAAGAAAACGTCACCTTCCAACCTACATTCGGCCATCACCAAAATATTAGACCAAACCACTAATCGCAACCGACCGAGTACCATATGACATTTGGCAAAAGAATAAGGGACAAGAGTGTGTCCATTCGGCCGAACCTACGACCCGCCTACCTTCGACTTTTCTACCAATCGGCACAAGGGACTATAGTGAGACAGATTCAGCTTCTGAGCAATAAGAGTGATCATCAACGAATGTTAGAGGAGTGATTCGGTTTAAGGTCTAAAAATAATACCGATGAAAAACAAAAAAAATCTTACCAAACTAGAAAAGAGTATTCGGCTATGGTGCACCTTCGGAAAAAAGAAACCACTCTTGTAGATTCGGCTATGGGAGAAGAAGGTATGAACAAGAAGAATTTGGCTTTTAGAAAGAAAATATTGAGGAGAGGAGAGCTAGAAAGTTGCAGCAAAGAAAAGAAAAGAGGCTCACAAGAGAAAACAAATTCGGCTAGCAGAGAATATGTGAGAAAGAAAAGAAAAAAATGAAAGGAAGATGAACACTTGGCTTCCAAATTCGGTAATTCAACCCCCCTCTCAGAGTTGGATTTTTGACCAACTCTGCTATCACCTGATAGCATCTATCCTGCCTAATAACTCAATCATTATCCTCCCTTTAGAAGAGACCACCTTAAAACTAACTCTTCCCTTCCTTATTATCAGCTTTTAACAAAAATTAAAAGAATTAAACTCTTAAATCTAGCACATGTGCCGTCCCCTCTCCCCCCTTAGAGTACCGAATTTTTGCCCCAAAACACTTGGGCCTCAAGCGGCCACACTAAACCCAATCCCCTCCTAAGTGACGCCATCTCCATGCTCACTTATAGCACCTCCAAACTTTGGGCCACAAGCCCAACTCGCTAACTAATCACAGAAACCTACTTTAACTATGAACTAACACTATTTATAAGCAATTTAACCCAGGTTTAAGCCCAAACTTGAGCCCAATATACGCCTCAAAGCCTCAGCCTACCAACTTAGCCATACAACACACCCAAATGCATAGACCCATCAGATCAGGATATTAAAGTTCTACCCCCCTTAAAATAAATTTCGGCCTCGAAATTTACCTGATCAAAGAGTTGAGGGTATTGCTGTCGCATGATATCCTCCGGTTCCTATGTCGCTTCTTCTAATCCATGATTCCGCCATAATACCTTCACCAAAGGGACTGATTTCTTACGCAAAACCTTAACATCCCGATCTAGGATCTGCACTGGCTCCTCTTCAAAAGACAAGTCTGGGCTCACCTCAATTTCCTCTATCGGCACAACATGAGACGGATCTGAGCGATAGCGTCTAAGCATGGAAACATGAAACACATCATGGATTTGACTCAACTTCGGTGGCAACTCAAGCCGGTAAGCTACTGGTCTCACTCGCTTCAACACCCGATAAGGCCCGATAAATCTAGGGCTTAACTTGCCTTTCCTACCAAACCTCAGAACCTTCTTCCACGGCGACACCTTCAAGAAAACCCTGTCACCTTCTGCAAACTCTATATCCTTCCGTTTAAGATTGGCATAAGACTTTTGCCTATCTGAAGCTTCTTTCAAACGAGCTCGAATCACCTTCACCTTATCTTCTGTTTCCGTAACCAACTCCGGCCCCAACAATTGCCGCTCCCCCCAACTCCGTCCAACACGTAGGGGTACGACACTTCTGACTATATAACGCTTCGTATGGTGCCATCTGAATACTTGCCTGATAACTATTGTTGTATGCGAATTTCGCCAACGGTAAAAATTCTTCCCAACTGCCTTTGAAATCCAAGACACAACCCCTTAGCATGTCTTCCAAAACTTGAATCACCCTCTCCGATTGTCCATCTGACTGGGGATGGAATGCCGTACTAAAATCCAACCTTGTACCCAATGCCTGGTGCAAAGGCTTCCAGAACCTTGACGTAAATCTAGGGTCTCTGTCCGAAATAATCGACACTGGCACCCCATGTAACCTCACAATCTCCGCTATGTATAGTCTCGCTAACTTCCGAAGAGAATAATCTATACGTACAGGTATGAAATGAGCAGACTTCGTCAGACGGTCTACAGTTACCCAAACTGAATCCTTTTTAGTGAGTGTGAAGGGTAGCCTACTAACAAAATCCATCGTGATCCTTTCCCACTTCCACTATAGAATCTTTATCGGTTGTAACAAACTCGACGGTAGCTAATGTTCAGCCTTGACTTGCTGACATGTTAGACACTTACCCACAAATTGTTACCTCACGCTTAAGGCCCGACCACCAAAACTGCTCCCACAAATCCCGGTACATCTTACTACCTCCCGGATGCATAGCATATGGACTGTTATGTACCACCTGTAAAATCTTCTGCCTTAACTCCACATCTTTAGGCATGCATACCTTCCCCTGAAAACATAACACTCCATCTCTGCTCAGACTATACCCCTCCAATCTACCATTCTGCACTTGCAAACATCGTGCGCTCAAAACTTCATCTACTAGTTGTTTCTCCTTAACCTGATCTACTTATGATGGCTTCGCATGCAGTTCTGCTAACAAGCTTCCGTCATCATACAGACCAAGATGGGCAAACATGGCTCTTATATCTGCCACCATCTTACGGCTCAAGGCATCTGCTACCACATTAGCCTTTCTCGGGTGGTACTCAATTGAGCAGTCATAGTCCTTCAACAACTCGATCCACTTCCTCTGCCTTAAATTTAACTCCTTCTGTGTAAGAAGGTACTTCAAACTCTTGTGATCCGTGTACACTACAGACTTCTCTCCATACAAATATTGTCTCTAAATTTTTAGGGCAAAAACCACTGCAGCCAATTCTAGATCATGCGTCGGGTAGTTCACCTCGTGAAGTCTCAACTGTCGAGAAGCATACGCTACTACTTTTCCTTCTTGCATCAGCACACATCCTAATCTCGTATACGATGCATCACAATAAACCGCAAACTCTTTCCCTGCTTCAGGTTGAATTAACACTGGAGCTTCCGTCAAAAAATCCTCTTTAACCTCTCAAAACTCTATTGTTGCTTGTCTGACCATACAAACGAAACCCCTTTCCTTAGCAACTTAGTTAATGGCACTGCAATTAAAGAAAATCCTTCCACAAACCTTCGGTAATATCCTACTAAACCCAAAAACTCGAATCTACGCCACAGGACTTTGGTGGCTTTCATTCAATCTGACTCAATTTTTGAGGTCCACTCTAATCCCTCACCGACACCACATGACCCAAGAAGGTAACTTCCTTCAAGCAGAACTCACACTTACTAAACTTTGCGTATAAACATTTTTCCCTTAAAATCTGTAACACCACCCGCAAATTCACGTCGTGCTCCTCCTCTGATCTTGAGTACACTAGAATATCATCTATAAATACTACGATGAACTGATCCAAATACGGTTGAAACACCCGATTCATCATATCTATAAACGCTGCTAGTACGTTCGTCAACTCGAACGACATTACCAAAAATTCATAGTGCCCGTATCGAGTACGAAACACCGTCTTATAGATATCCGTCTCCTTTACCTTAAGTTGGTGATACCCCGACCTCAAATCTATCTTGGAGAAGACTGATGCCCCCTTAAGCTGGTCAAACAAGTCGTCTATCCTAGGCAATGAATACTTGTTCTTAATCGTCAATTTTTTCAACTGACGGTAGTCTATGCACATTCGCATCGACCCGTCCTTCTTCTTAACAAAGAGCACAGGCGCTCTCCAAGGTGATACACTTGGCCGGATAAAACCCCGATCCAATAACTCTTGAATCTGCGCTTTCAACTCCCCCAACTCCTTTGACGCCATTCTATACGGGGCAATAGACACTGGTGCTGTTCCTGGTAGAAGATATATACCAAACTCCACTTCGTGATCCGGGGGCAAACCCGAAAGCTCTTTCGGAAAAACATTGATAAACTCCTTCACCGTTCAGACACTTTCTATAGCCAATTCCTTACCTTCCAAAGTACAAACATAGACCACAAACGCTTCACATCCTTTCCTTACCATCTTCTCTGCCTTCAGCGCGGACACCACATTAGATAGGTAATTCCTTCTCTCACCTATCATCACCACCTCTTCACCCTCGACCGATTTCAAAGACCATGCGCTTAGTCAGAAAATCCGATTCGCTGGTGCTTAACCAACTAATCCATTCCTAAGATTAAATCGAACTCCCCGAAGGGTAGTTTCATCAAATCAGCTTGAAACACTACCCCTTGAAGTTCTAGGAGTACATCCCTATATAGTTTGTCTACTACCACAGAGTGTTCTAAAGGGCTTATTACCGACATCTTTCTAGCAGAACTCTCATAAGCTAAGTTTAACGTTTCCACTATACTACTAGCAACACAAGAGTGCGTCGAACCAACATCAATCAAAGCAGTATAAGGTAACTCAAAAATTAAAAACGTACTAGTTATAACGTCCGATGCGTCACCCTTCTCTTGACACTTCACTGCATAGACCAACCCAGGCTGTCTGGCATTAACACCTCTAGCACCTCGGCCAGGTGCTCTACGGCCCCGTCTACTACTATTACCACCCATAACCGCACCTCGACCCCTCTGCGGTTGCTGGCCATCTCTCTTGAACTGAGCACGTCCTTGACCCTCAGCTTGTGTCCTAGTTGATTTTTACGGACAATCCCTTATCCGGTGTTCCATTGACCCACACTCAAAGCACCCTCTATTACCAGCCCAACACTCCCCCGAATGAGACTTCCCACATCGAGCACTGCGAGGTGGCCCTCGAAGAAGAAGAAGAGCTTTGCGGCTCGATCCGGTCCACCAAATTTAGCCCTCTTCTGAGCCCTTTCAGCAGACCCTGATGGCCCAAAACTCCTTTTATCCTTACCTCTGTCCCGGTTCTGTTTCTCGGTTTGCTTCACCTCCTCAGCTATTCTGGCCATTTCCACAAGAACGGTAAATTCCCATTCCCATTGAGGTGTAATCAACACCCGCAGTTCATCTCTTAGCCCGTCCTCAAACCTAACACAGCGCTCATGTTCCGTAGCCACCATACCCCGAGCATACCTACTTAACCTCAAGAATTCTGCCTCGTACTTGGGTACCGACTTACTCCCTTGAACCAAATTCAAGAACGCCCTACGTTGCGCATCAGTATAACCAACCTCACATACTTTCTCTGGTAGGCCGCCTTAAAGTAATCCCAGGTGATATCATCGGCCACTGCACCATCCCTGACCGTGAGCCACCATTGATACGACTTATCCCGAAGAAGAGACACTATCCCTTTCAACTTCTCCTCAGCCGAGAAATCTATATCATCCATTATACGCTCTGTCGCCTCTAACCAGTACTTAGCAGTGTTGGGAGCTACACCAGAAACTCCCCTAAACACTTCTGCTCCGTTAGCCCGGAGTCGTTCAACCATGAATTTTTGGGCTCTTGAACCCGCGCCTGTCCCGACAAGTCTCTCCAAAACTCGCATCTTCGCTTAAGATCTTGCATCATTACCACCAGTTTGGTCTTGAAACTCTACTTTCGCTGCCGGCAGATCCGGCATGACGTTCCTTGACCCATGGCCAGACCCTGCTGGCTCTGACA
The DNA here is from genome assembly GCA_025506655.1 of Gossypium rotundifolium. Taxonomy (NCBI): domain Eukaryota; kingdom Viridiplantae; phylum Streptophyta; class Magnoliopsida; order Malvales; family Malvaceae; genus Gossypium; species Gossypium rotundifolium. Next base: position 174,779,896 of record CP106732.1, read on the forward strand.
AGGTCATCCTACCCCTACCACGGCCACGTGGCGGACGTCCACGACCTCTTGTAATCATTCTTCTCGATCGCGCTTATCGATTAAGAATTTTATGAATTACTAATTACATTCACTTGTTTATCCACGAACAATTTTATGAAAGATAGTTTTGAAAGTGATTCTTCAATTGAACCTATCTATAGTTTCGATTTCGAGCTTATCTCCTAATTCTAAGTATATTCATCATACAAACAACATCTATGAGCCACACTCAACTTGTAGGTATTTTCATCATTTCACTACCCGGGGGTGTTTTCGTAATTTTTCAAAATAAAGTTTCGATGATTTTTCAAAATAAGGGTATTTTGGTAATTTCGTGAAGCAGGGGTATTTTGGTAATTTTGCAACTCAGAGGTATTTCGATAATTTGTAAGTCAGGGGTAATTTGGTAATTTTACAAACCAGGGGTACTTTGGTCTTTTTTTTAAATCTAGGGTAGTTGTTACAAATCAAAGGGTAATTTGGTAATTTCAAAACTAGGTTTTTTTTTTTACAAAACAGGGTGGTTGATCCCTTCGAGTTTTAACTATAAGGTTTAACACAGTGAACAAGTCCATGAGTGAGCAGTCACACGCACTGGTAGGTTCGACGAAGAGAGGTGAGTCACCTGGACCGCTTAAATACCAAGCTCTCCCTGAATCCAATCCTAGACATGCGTATGGTTGTTGCCACACCCTAACTCGGCGACTTACTCACAGGTTTGTTTGATAAACTTAAGTCTTATGCAATTAAGGAGTTGTGTAAACTAGCCCTATGGTTCATTAGTACTATCATGCTCAGCTATGTCTAAAAACCCATGAAGCCCAACATACATATATCACATCAAAGGTTAGGGTACTTACCTGAGTGGATTGGTGTCGGAGACTCAGGTGCCATGCTTTTCGAGATATTCATCACCCTAAAAATCATTTCACAGACTCTTAAAACATATTTTGGGCCTTAAACCCACAACCGAGCTTTTGAACCGGGCTCTGATACCAAAATGTAACACCCCAAACTCGGTCAAAACACTACAACTGAATCTGACGTGTCACGAGAAAGAAAACATTTTGAAAACCGATTTGTCGACTTGTTTAAAGAGAAAACTGTTGTAAAATTTTAAAGAAAATGTCGTTGGATCTTGTGATGTTTAAAACATGTTGAAACTTGTTCAGAAAACTTGGTTGCCTTATTGTTACTCCGTATTTAGTACTTAGTCAGTGTACACTTTAGAAAATAAGTATTTATTTAGGGTTTGAAAACAACCAATTCATAATTACCAAGTATGCTTAAAGAGAGTTAAAGAAACAACCAAATAAAACACCCCACAATAATACTTAAGCGGCCTTATTACAGGACTGAAAACCCAAATTAAAGAAAACAGCTAAGTCCATATGGAAAACATTGAAATAAAACGAATACTGAGCATGGCCACCTCGAGTCCATTCTGGCTCCATATCCACGATCTATGGTTTATCTACAAAATATAACGGAAGGGTAGACTCAGTGTGTAAATCCCCATCCCAAAAGAAGTTGTACTCTTACACAAATTCATATACAAATATGCAAGTCATGCAACCCTTCCAACCTAGGTATCCATCCGAGTCTCCCAAATCTACCCCTTGTGGCACCTAGCCACTGTTGGTACCTAACCACTGGTAACTGAAGTTACAAAAATAAGCATATGTGGTACCAAACCACTGGTGGTCCCAAACCACTGAGACTTAGTCACAATATTATAATATGTGGGGCCAACCCACTGTGTGGTACCTAACCACTGGTGACAGTCTGATAGATCATACTTCCCCCTCCTCTCAACACCCATATCACATGTTTATGTTATCAATACCACTATGATCATGCTTTATATATATATAATAACGTATAAAGAACATCATGCACTCATAGATCACATTTAACGCTAGCAACCATAACAAATTTACAGCATCCTCGCGTTTACCCACAAGGGTATTTTAATAACCATTCTTATCACTCCTAGCTTTTATCAACACATAACATTTGACATATTAAGTAAAGAAAGTGTGTAAGAGTTACATACCTAGTTCCCGTACTAATGCTCTCATTGCTTTTACGCTACTGTCACTCGAGACTACCACTATCGGCCTACGATCTACTTCTGATGTTGGCCCACACCCGGATGGCCAATCGCGTACTCTTGACACATATCGCTTCTTGTATTTAGGTACTGGGTTTACAGATTCAACCCTTCCTATTGCTTGACTGTTAATTGGGTCTATAATAACTCCTTGGTCACTAAACCGAATGTAAATAATGAGATCTAGTTAATTAAATACTTATAACACTTAAAACGAACCCTTACCTAATCTGTCGAATCCCGAAAGTCCTTAAGAAAACGTCACCTTCCTACCTACATTCGACCATCACCAAAATATTAGACCAAACCGCTGATCGCAACCAACCAATACCATATGACATTCGACAAAAGAATAAGGGACAAGAGTGTGGCCATTCGGCCGAACCTACCACCCACCTACCTTCGACTTTTCCACCAATCGACACAAGGGACTATAGTGAGACAGATTTGGCTTCTGAGCAATAAGAGTGATCATCAACGAATGTTAGAGGAGTGATTCTGTTTAAAGTCTAAAAATAATACCGACGAAGAACAACAAAATCTTACCAAACTAGAAAGGAGTATTCACTATGGTGCACCTTTGGGAAAAAGAAACCACTCTTGTAGATTGCTATGGGAGAAGAGGTATGAAGAAGAAGAATTCAGCTTTTAGAAAGAAAATATTGAGGAGAGGAGAGTTAGGAAGTTACTGCAAAGAAAAGAAAAGAGGCTCACAAGAGAAAACAAATTCATTTAGCGAGAGAATAGGTAAGAAAGAAAAGAAAAAATGAAAGGAAGATGAACACTTGGCTTCCAAACTCGCAATTCAACCCCTCTCGGGAGAAGAGGGTATGAAGAAGAAGAATTCAGCTTAGAAAGAAAATATTGAGGAGAGGAGAGTTAGGAAGTTACCAAAGAAAAGAAAAGAGGCTCACAAGAGAAAACAAATTGATCAAGAGAATAGGTAAGAAAGAAAGAAAAAAATGAAAGGAAGATGAACACTTGGCTTCCAAACTCCAATTCAACCCCCTCGAGTTGGATTTTGGCCAACTCTACTATCACCGATAGCCTTTATCCTGCCTGATAACTCAATTATTATCCTCCCTTTAGAAGAGACCACCTTAAAACCAACTCCTCCTTCCTTATTATCAGCTTTTAACATAAATTAAAAGAATTAAACTCCTAAATTCTAACACATGTGCCATCCCTTCTCCCCTTTAGAGTGCCAAATTTTTCCCAAAACACTTGAGCCTCAAGCGGCCACACTAGGCCTATGGTGCACCTTTGGGAAAAAGAAACCACTCTTGTAGATTCTTTATGGGAGAAGAGGGTATGAAGAAGAAGAATTCAGCTTTTAGAAAGAAAATATTGAGGAGAGGAGAGTTAGGAAGTTACGGCAAAGAAAAGAAAAGAGGCTCACAAGAGAAAACAAATTCGACTGGCAGAGAATAGGTAAGAAAGAAAAGAAAAAAATGAAAGGAAGATGAACACTTGGCTTCCAAACTCGGCAATTCAACCCCCCTCTCAGAGTTGGATTTTTGGCCAACTCTACTATCACCTGATAGCCTTTATCCTGCCTGATAACTCAATTATTATCCTCCCTTTAGAAGAGACCACCTTAAAACCAACTCCTCCCTTCCTTATTATCAGCTTTTAACATAAATTAAAAGAATTAAACTCCTAAATTCTAACACATGTGCCATCCCTTCTCCCCCTTTAGAGTGCCAAATTTTTTCCCCAAAACACTTGAGCCTCAAGCGGCCACACTAGGCCCAATCTCCCTCCTAAGTGACGCCATCTCTATGCTCATTTATAGCACCTTCAAACTTTGGGCCATAAGCCCAACTTGCTAACTAATCAAAGACACCTACTTTAACTATGAACTAACACTATTTATAAGCAATTTAACCCAGGTTTATGCCCAAACTTGAGCCCAATACACACCTCAAAGCCTCCACCTACCAACTTAGCCATACAACACACCCAAATGCACAGACCCACCAGATTAAGATATTACAACATCAGTTTGGTGATCCTTGAGTTTGCATGGATCAGATTGAAAATAGCAGATCTTGTTTCCCTGAGTTTGCAGTGGAGCAGATCAAAAGATAGTGGATACTGCCTTCATGAAGTTGAAGCTATCAAACTTATTGAAATTAAGATGAAATTCCAGTACCCTTGAAGATGCAGTTGAGATTGAAAGCCATTTGAAGAATGCGAGGATCAAGAAGTTGAAGCTCAGTCGAAACCCGGCAAAATTGATCCTTTTATAGTCTTTACTCTATTCTCGTTACACGACAATGAGCAAAGAGGGGCAGCTGTAAGAGCCCAATTTTGACCGGACTTTGAAATAAACCAAATAAAATCAGTGTTTATTTTTTTTAAGCAGTCCAGTTACAACATTTAGCCTAAAACCAATTTACAAAGCCCAATAAATATTGACCTGTTTCTACCCAAACCCAACACCTATAGCCCACTACCCAAATCCTAAATAGAGCACGGCCCAAGTGGCCCAAGAAGTAAATGAAGTCTGGAAACCCTAGAGCCGCAAACAATATTCCAGATCCTTCTGCGTCGATATGGCAGGAGACCAACGGTCGCGCCTCAAGAACCTCGCGCCCACCATCAGTCACGCCACAGGTCACGCAAGCCACTCCAGGCCTCGAACACGCCGTCATCGACGCGCACAAACCCCGCATCAGCCATCACTAGAATCCTCGCCACCTGCAAAAGAAAGGAAACAAAATCGCAGCAAAAATGGCCAAACAGCAGCGGATTCCTTTTTATTTTTCATTTTTCCAAGGCTATATAAAGCCCCTAACTTGTAAAAAGAAAGGAACACGATCTTCATTAGACATAAATACTCGAAAAATGTAAATAAAAACACAGAAGTTTTCTTTTTTAAACAAAAGTGATTTTTCATATTTTTAATCAGTTTATCTAAATTTTTCTTTTATGAATATCGAAAAGAGATGAAAAGAAAGCTTACCTACGTGAAGGTCTAAAGTTTTAAGCCACTGGCCACCGTTCGTGGTGGCGCGTGGCACGCGTGAGGTAGTGGCAGGAACATTCGGCGCCGGAACCAGGCGAGAGGACGAGGGGGACTTCAGAGAGTTTTAACCTTTTTTTTTTTAAAACTGTTTTACAAATGGTTTTTTTAATTTATTTATATAATATTTTAAAAACGACGCCATTTTGGGCCATGGGATCCGCGCGTTGACCCGACCTGGCCTTCAGGATTCGTGTTTTTTCCTTGAATGGGCTAATTTCCATTTTAGTCCTTCCGTAGCTTTACTTGTCTCAATTCATTTTAATTAGAAACTTTATTTTTTATAAAATTGGCCCTAAATTTACATTCTATTTTAATTAAGTCCCCTAAACTATTTTAAAAAGTAAAGATCCGAACATAGCTGCTTTTAAAAAGTGGCTTAATTTCCATTTTAATCCACGATATTTAACCCGCGTTTTTATTTAATCATTTTAATATGCTTAATTGCTATTTTAACCCTTCTTTCTTTATTTTTATTTTATTTTAATAATGTTTTTTAATTATTTTTTTTTATTATTTGTATATTAATCTATTAAACTTATATATCTTATTACATATTGTTTTTATTATTATTTATTATTATTTGATTATTTAGATTAATATATTGGTTATTATATATTTTTATATTTTGTATATTATATAATATTATATCTTATATTATTTTTTGATAAAAATTTATTTTATCTAAAATCATTTATATATTATTTATTTTTTAAAATGTAGTTTATATGTATTAGATTATTATAAATATATTTTATTATTTATCTATTTTAAAATATATTTTTCTTTTTCTTTTCAATATATCTATATACATTTTTACATTTATTATTATCATTTTTTATATATATATATTTTGCCATTTATTTACGATTCCTTTAATATGATCATTTATTTTTGGTTATTTCATATTTTTATTGTTTGTATTAACATGATAATTTTAGGATCATCATTTTAAAATAAAAATGTATTTTGCAAAATTACTATACTTTATATAAATGTTTAAAAAATAAGACAATATTTAGGTATTTAAAAATTCGAAAAATAGTGTCCTAACATGTTGGGTGCGATTTTCCGTTTGGTTAAATAACTAAATATCCTTTTAACGAGTTCTGTAAATCATGAGATGATTTTAATCACGAGAGTTTAAAATGTCGTGTCCTAACGTACTGGATATGATGTTTATATTCCTTCAGAATAAAGAAATCTCAAGTTTTAAATAAAAACCTATTCTTGGGAATTCAACGTGTTGTGCCTTAACTTATTGGGTTCGACGTTTTGAGTCTCGAGGTAGGAATTTTCTAAAATAAAGGCGAACTTAATTTTAAAGTCATGAGGTTAATTTTAAAGTCATGAGGTGTTATACCTTAACTTATTGGGTAAAGTACTTTATTTCTTTGTGATAAGTAAGTCATGGTTTTCTTTCTAATAAAAGGATCATATTTTCTAATTTTCTTAATTTTCAACATTCGGACATGACTTTATTGATTAGGTACCAATTTTGGGCGTTATGAGGGTGCTAACCCTTCATCATACGTAACTGGCTCCCGAACCCGTTTTCTTTTTTTTGTGGACCAAAATTGAATGTTTTTTTTATAAAACGTTTTACAAGGTGATCCAATCACACCTAAGTAAAAAAAGATTGGTGGCGACTCCTATTTTTTTATTTTTACAGTCGATCCCCATTTTTCTAAACTCGATTTTTAAAATGATTTCGACAATGTTGAATTAGTTAAAACTTATTATAATTACTTTTATAATAAAATCATTTTATTAAGAAATAAGTAATATCCGGTGTTTTTGCTTAAATATTATAAAAAAACAAATTATTTACTTCAATAATATGTATTTAAATTATTTATCAAAATAATATGAAATTGATAGTATTTTAGTAAATTTAACACTAAATTGGCACGAATTGAGAATCCAAAACGTAATTTTTACCAATTTATCATAATTGGTGGCAATTTAAATTCTTAAAGTGGCGAAACAAGATAGTGGAAAACCCTAAAAAATTTTCTCATTTTCTTCAAGTCGTTTGTTTCATATCTTTTATTTTGTCCAACGACGGTGTCAGTCTTCGGGTTGGCTATCACTTGCCTTTTTTTCCCTTCCCATCAACCCTTTCTTTCTTTATTCTTCTCATTTATTACACATGTTTTTCTCTTTTCAGTTTGTAGATCTATTTTTTAGGTATCTTTATTATCTTCACAAGTTATGATAGACAGATGACGGTGCCTATTGTTTACTAAAACTCTACCGACCACCAGTAATTTTTATTGAAAAGTGGGTGACTTTCGTAAACTTCTTAATTTGTTTGAGAGTATTTCAAAATAATAAATGATTTCACAAGTTGATTTGAATTCGTGTTGTCTTAAGTTTTATGTGTGTTTTTGTTTATTTTTCCATTGTTTAATAAGTCTTCAGCTTTAGAAGGCTTTGTCTGCTATTATAGCACATTTTTTAGTTTTGCTTATGCATACAAGTGATTTTAGGGATGATTTTGTTGTTGTCCTCTCTAGTTTGATGAATGCTCGATTCTTTTGTCGATTTTTGCCCACTGCTTTGGACCATCCGGGGCTGATTTTCTTATCGTATTGGGTGATTGCAATCACTTCAGTATGTCATGCTTGAGCTGTGACAAAACAAATTGTCAACATGTAATAATATTCTATTTACGACGAGTGTTTGTTATTTTTTTCACTTAAATTGTGTGATTCTATTAATTAAATGAATTAATAAATTTATCTTTCAAAAAAAAAATTTCAAAGTGACATGTCGACATTAGTTTAACAAGACATAAAATATTTATCACCTAAAGATCTCAAATCATGATGATTTGAATATAAAAATCAAATTATTATTCAAAAGATTTTAATAAATAATTGTTATTTTTAAATATTTTAGTAAAAATAACCGATCATATCCATATATTTTTAAATATTTCATTTCATTATTAAAAGAAAATGCATGCAAATTGGACTAAACCTCATAGAAAATCGATTTAAAACAAGACAATTTTAATACCTAAAGGCTATTGATTCAAACATCAAGACGCAAAGATGTAGAGCTGATAAGCTTTCAAGTTTCAACGCAACCAAAAACAAAATTATGGATACCATATTTTATTTTATTTTTTTCCATTTAAAAAATAATAAATTAATCCATATATTAGATTAAATAGTAAAATGAATTTTTTTTATTAAAAGTTTTATCTATTTTTACTATTAAAAATTAAAAAAGTGGATGTGAAGCGAGATAGGATAAATTTTTTTCTTTTAGATAGTGAGTATGGAGCGGTTATAATAATTACTTGCCACGCTCCAACTCGCTCTACTATATCAAATTCTCATTTTATCTTTGTATATGTAAATTATTAAAAAGTAAAATGTTATAATGTAATATAGAAAAAAAAATCATATCTTTTATGTTTAAATATTTTCTTGAAGATTTAAATTTAAATTTTCACTTGACTTTAAAATGATTAAAAATTTTAAAGATAAATAGCAAAAATTAAATTGAAGTAGAGCCGGGTGGAGTGAGGTGAGAATAGATGTATCTAATGTCCATGAAAGTAATAATGATTTTCAAGATTATACATTTATAATAGAGTGAGTCGAGTGATTGAACAAAACATGCCAACTATAAAGTGATAGTAGATTTAGTGATATATGTCCTCGCTTCATTCCATTGCCATATTCCTACTTAGTATGATTGGCTCTTCAAACATTCAACTATAAAATCAACCGGTGCTTGAACTTTAATTCCAATCCAAATTCCCTAAGTTTGATACTTCATTTTACCAACCTTCTTAAATTTTTTTATATTTTTTTCTTAGTTTCTTTGACAGGTTAGTAGAAAAGAACACAAAATATATGTGCCAGAAAATGGCAGCCAACCTTCCTAAAATTTCAATACATCTAATTCTACTTATCCAAATAAGTCTTAATAACATAAACAATCAATCAATTCAACAACTTTGAACTAACATCAAGGCAATAATCAAGGAAGGAGACAAGCTAACAGTAAAAAATTGAAACGATATCGACAAGGCAAAAACTAATCGAAGGCAAACGGTGCATCAAGAAGCTTTCAAAGCAGCAACAAAGTTGTCGTTGATCATAACAGTACTAATACTTCCTTGCACATGCCGATTATCTTCGTATCCATATTGATCATAATATATTGATTTTGATATTGTTGATCATCAATTTATAGTTCGCTTCGTTTTTTTGTATTTCTAAGATATTTTAAGTTGGTTGAGTCATATTTTTCCATTCAAGTTTTCTAATACGATGCCAATTATTATAACAATTAAATTATATAAGGTATTTGGATAGACTATAATAATAGTTCACATCATGTAATACAAAAAGTCATTGAAGGTAAAGGTATCAAATGATATTTTAACAAGTGATAGTTTATGGTTAATCTCGCATTGTCTCTCTTTATATTCTTTTATTTTTGAAAGAAGGATATTTATTAGAAAATGGAAGGTTTAGAATCATCCTTATAAAAATTTAAATTAGGCCTAAATTAAAGCATGATTTGCACGTATCTTAATACAAGATTTATGTACTTGAAAATTGAATCTCATGTAAAGATTGTCTTTGATGTGTTATAGTGATGCTTTTCGTAGCATGGAATATGAGGCATGAGGTGTTTATTGTGTGTAACAAGAATAAAACGTTTTATTTTACATATGAGCCGAGTCTAAACAAAAAATGGTCTAAAACATGTTTTTGGTGATGGACTGTACTGCCGACTGGAGTTCTACGGTTCGCAACAGGTCAAGGTTATGGTCCATGGCTCAGTGGACCACCATAACATACAAGGGGAGCACGCCTGTAACTAAAAGGAAAAGCCTTTCGGCTATGCAACCGCTACGCCCACACTGATGAACCGCCCAAAAGTTGAGCCTTTTTTCAATGACGCTTTGTTATCTTCATTTTTGTGTTGAGCGAGCGTGTCAATCAGAGAGGTTCACTTCCACTTTTGGATTTCAATATTCACCGTCACTTTTTTATATATTTTCATCTATATAATGTCAGGCTCAGTCAGCCAGTGAGCTCTCTTGTCTGCACACCTCGACTATCCAAACAGCAAATCCAATTCCACTTTCAATCAAAGATGCCGCTGTCTTTACCCAAAATCATTGTTCATTTCAGGCATGTATTGGTGGTACTGTCGGTGGGGATGGCAATGTTGTCAACTTGTTTAACCCAAGATTCCAAATGTGAATTCAAAGCAATCTTCAACTTTGGCGACTCAAATTCTGATACGGGCGGCTTTTGGGCTGCTTTCCCGGCTCAGTCGGGACCTTTTGGCATGACCTTCTTCCACAAACCATCTGGTCGTGCTACTGATGGCAGACTTATAATTGATTTCTTGGGTAAAAAACTCTGATAAGCTTCAATTTATTTATCATCTTATTCTTTTAGATTCTGATTTTACCATCATTACTAAATTTCAACCACTTCCCTGAGAGAGCGAAGATCTGGAAAATCAGATATGTTAGCTTCTTTTAACAAAACTAGTTATTTTTAATGATTGTTTCTAATATTTGCAGCACAAGCACTGGGAATGCCATTTATCAGCCCATACTTGCAATCAATAGGATCTGATTATAGGCATGGAGTTAACTTTGCAACGCTGGCTTCCACAGTGCTTTTGCCTAACACTTCATTATTTGTTACTGGGATCAGTCCTTTTTCTTTGGCCATTCAGCTTAATCAGATGAAGGAATTCAAGGCCAAAGTTGATGAATATCATTCTGGGAATACAAAAGGTACCACACCACCACATTTCTCGTTACTCAAATGATAATAAAATGTTGACAACATTTCCTTTAACTAAAGATCGTTAAGTGTTAAACACTGTTAGGATCAACGCAGCTGCCTTCACCGGATATCTTTGGGAAATCAATCTACACCTTTTATATTGGTCAGAATGATTTTACTTCAAATTTGAAAGCCATTGGTATCGAGGGAGTGAAGCAATATCTTCCTCAAGTGGTTTCCCAAATTGCTGCCACTGTCAAGGTAGGGAACTGAGAAAGATAGTGATAGTTTTACAAGCTCAAATTTTTTAATTTGGGATTGAATTTCGTGGCTGGATTTTCCAGGAGCTATTTGGTCTAGGGGGACGTACATTTTTTGTTCTAAATCTTGCACCAGTTGGTTGTTATCCAGCGTTATTAGTGCAGCTGCCTCACGAAACCTCGGACTTAGACAAATTTGGTTGCCTTATCTCTTACAACAGGGCTGTGGTCGATTATAATAACATGTTAAAGGAGGCACTAAGCCAAACCAGACGAGAACTTCCCAATGCTTCTTTAATATATGTGGACACTCATGCTGTACTTTTGCAGCTTTTCCAGGATCCCACATCCCATGGTAATTTACATTCTTTGAATAAAGTGAATTTCCACATTGCAAAGTTGGATTTTATAGTATTTTAGTTCAATATGTACATTGGATGAACCCCTTTTTTCTTTTTTTCCTGAAACAGGTCTTAGATATGGTACTAAAGCTTGTTGTGGATATGGTGGTGGCAACTATAATTTTCACCCAGAGGTTTATTGTGGGAATACGAAGGTGATGAATGGAACCAAGGTGACAGCATCGGCATGTAAAGACCCCAACAACTTTGTTAGCTGGGACGGGATACATGCTACTGAAGCAGCCAACAAACTTACTACATTGGCCATTCTTAATGGCTCTTACTTTGATCCTCCTTTTCCACTTCACAAGCTCTGTTATCTACACCCTGTAGGTTGACAGTAGTCCTCTCTGTTCATGAATAATCATCATGATCAACTTCAACTGCTTACTTGGATTATCAAAAAACTAATGAACTTCAACGGCCGGTTTCGGATTCTCATGCCTGTTGAGAGCATAATTTGTGAACGGAAAAATATAGCAGCTTTCATGCTTGTTTGAAGCCTTTTTCTTCATTGAATATAATGATCCATTAATTAGTATTGCAGCACTAGCCTAAGTTGATGATGACTTATCTATTGATAGTATAAGCAAGAGGAGTTGCTCTGTCAATCTTCATTAAGAGATATTCTTTGTAAAAGAAATATGTTAGTCAAAAAGGTCGTACCAATTAGATGTATAGAAGCAGAGGAATCAAACGAATTCAGTTCATTAAATAAAAATCTAAGTTATGGTCCAATATTAATCAAATTGCAAGATCTAAACATTCACCTTATCTAGTGATCAATGGTAGTACAGTCAACTTCCTGGACCAACAAATTCGCCATTACACAGATCAAGTAGGTTAATGTATTAGACAAGTAATCCATGCATCCACGCTAGACTCACTCAGCTACTACAGTTTCTGCTTCTTTAAACCCTATCCATCCATTCGACATCAACAATTTAATACTATTTTCTTATAATTACTTTCATTAAAATTTGATTTGGTGTTATTTAGTAAATTATAATATTAAGTATTTAATTTAAATTATAAAATATGTTTGATATATTTTAAAAATTATAAAATACTTTTAAGGATAATATTAAAAGAAATAAGAAAATTTAGGGTTAATATTTCAAGGATAATGTTAAAATTTAGGTTAAAATATGCTAAAATTTATTCAGTTTACTTTTCAAAGTTTATAATTTATTTATAATTTAAGGTGAATTATTAACCCTATTAAATTTTTGTTGAATTTGCTAGCATAATATTGTGAAATTAAAAAAACACTTATTTAATGTGATGTAACAAAAATAACCTAAAATTAACAAAAAAATAACAATTAGATTTTAAATTTAAAAGTAAATGGACAAATCTTTTTGAAATAAAAAGGGACTAAATTTTAAAAATATAAAAGAATATAGGGACTTGCCATGTGGAATGGTGTTACGTGTGGGATATTTATAGGCGGAGTCTCGTGTGGGATGGTGTTAACGTGTTGAAATTGCCATCTAGACATCATTATAGAATGTGTGGAGTGGATATCTTCAATGAGATGAAAATGTTTGTGATGGAATAAATTATCTCATTCATTCTGACTTGATGGAATATAGAAGTTGAACCCATATCGTGTTTGGTGACAAACAACATCACGTTCCTAACGGAAGCCTAAAAGTCTGGGTATCAAATGACTTGCACTTGCCCAAATGGTTGTGCCAGAAAGTAGGACTTGTGAATGGGACAAATCATCTCATTCATTCTGACTTAATGGTATGTAGAAGTTGAACCCATATCGTGTTTGGTGACAAACGACATCACATTCCTAACGGAAGCCTAAAAGTCTGGGTATCGAATGGCTTGCGCTTGTCCAAATGGTTGTGCCAAAAGTAAGACTTGTGAATGATTTCTCAATTTGCTATTGATTGGCTTGCTGCTCAGGTGTCCTTCCAGCTTGCCACCTGTCCTTATACAGATGGGGTTATAACATGTAGCATGTTTTACTTCTTTTTTTGTGAATTACAAGAGTAGGGTTGACTAGCGCGACTCGAACCCAGACCACACTTGACACGGTGAACTCCTTGACTATCATGCCAACACATAGGGTTCGACTTTTTTTTTTAGTGAAATATTGGGGTTCTACTTTTTTTGATATATAGTATACATAAAAATCACTAAAATTATTGACTTTTAGTCAAATAATATTGTTTATGTATATACATAGAAAGATATCAAGTTCATATATATGGGAACTTGACAAATTATACCTACTTGATACTTAAAATTTTTCTTGAGCCTAACTAGTATCTAAACATGAAAACCTTAAGCTAATTTGGTACTTCTTTTAAGTACTTGATTAATGTCGTTAAAAAATATTGATGTGGTACTATTGACTAATATAATAATGACATGTGATAATCTCACATTTTAACACTGTGACAAATAAATAAATAAGTCAAAATGTGCTGTTGACACGTTTCGTTGTTAATGCCATATAAGTATTATATTAACCTATTTTAAAGATATTAATCAGTTATCTAAAAAAAGTACCAAATTAACTTACGATTTTAAGTTTAGGTATCAAATAGGTTAAAAATTTTAATACTAAAATAGGTATTAACAGTCAAGTAGGTATATATATACCAATAATATATGAAAATTTAAAAATATACATACGAAAAGGAGACAAGTAACAAAAGTAAAATACAATTTTGGGGCAACAGAGAAAAGCGAAATGACGAAAGAAGACAGCATCAGCATGCGGGCGTTCGTTTGATTTTTGGCTTTTTTTTTTTTTTTTTAAAGGAAAGAAAGAAAGCAGAAATGAGTGACGAGAGAGACCTCAAGCGTAGATTTGCAGATAGAGAACCAACCACTCATAATCCTAATCTTATCCACGTGTCCTTCTCCTTAATCACTGTTTCTAAGTTAGCAAACTCCAGTCCTTTTCTTTTCCCAATTTCAAAATTAATCTGTAAAACAATAAAATAAAAAGAAAAAAAGAATCTTTGAAGAGAGCCTCAATAAATTGTAAAACAGGGCCGCTAAACTATAGGATTTGTTGCTTTTGGAGCGGCCACATATCAGAAACTGCGAAAATTCATTTAGAAATGGCGACAGCTGCATCCTCTTCATCCTCCATGGTGGCCACCGCCGTTTTGATTCCTCGTCTTCCGGCAGCCTCCGTTGGAACTACCCGCTTCAGTGCCTTGCCGCCTCTCCCTCCTCGCGTTTCGACCGCTTCCTTGTCTTTTTCCTCTTCCGTTAAGCTAACCCCAGGTAATCTGCTATTAGATTCCCTTTTACCACTCACTTCACTTGCATAATGTGCATTCATTTCAATACTTATGAGTTGACTTTCTCTTGTGTTCTTCTGCCCATATTTGAAATGGATATGCTATCCCAATTTAACAGGGTGATGCAGTGGGTGAGGCCAACTACTTTATTTGTTTTTACGTCTCCTGGCATTGAAATTGGAGTTGAGATTTCAATATATGAAATAGAGCAAAGATTGGGATAGAATTTGAGTACAAGTTTAAAAAAAATCACTTTTTCTTTTCTTTCCTTTTTCACTTTTAAACTTGGAGGGAGCCATGTAAAATGCATATTCAGTAATTGCTTATGGTGAGAACTTTAGATAAAATGTTTTAATTGTTCTTTCTTCCTAATGCATTCAGCGTAAATAAGCCCAACAAATTGTTTTCGTTTGGGTTGTCGCAGTCTTTCTTTCTTTTTTTCTTTTATATGCCGAGATTCTGTGCATTTCATAAAAGTCTCTGGGATATGTATGCCTTGGCTTATTATTTTAATCCCTGTCCACTTTTTTATTTCAAAAACAGAATCCAAGAGGTTTTCTCTGCTGCAGACAAAAGCCTCAGAAGAGACCTCTGTTGATGCTGGTGATCTTTTCGCTGACTTGAAGGAAAAGGTGAGAGAACATGGCCTAATTACTGTACTACTAACAATTCCAGTCTTTATATCTTCTAAATAATCAATTTTTGGAATCAAGTGTTTAATCCAACTGGTTCATGCAACACCCTTAAATGATTGCATCTTATACATCTAAGATTCGGATTCCAATATCTGTAACCCCTTCAATAGCCTCAACCCCAGTCTATGGCCACGTTTGTTAAAGAAATAAAATGGTTTCTTGCTTTAAAAGCTTCTTAGGCTGAACTGACTTGGCTTCTTTCCAATGTTTACTAGTGGGATAAAGTTGAGGACAAGACCACAGTTGTTCTTTATGGTGGTGGGGCATTTGTTGCCGTTTGGCTATCATCCATTCTTATTGGTGCCATTAACTCGGTCCCTTTGGTAAATGAACTCTTAACACTTCACTTCACTACTCAGCCATGAATTTGCTGCAACCTGTCTTCTCTTTCGATTAGGCTACTCATCCAATCTGAAACAATTTTCTGTGTTAACCAGCTTCCGAAGATAATGGAGTTGGTAGGAGTTGGATACACAGGATGGTTTATCTACAGATACCTTCTATTCAAGGTAAGATTCACTAATGAATCTTAGTACCTGATAACCTTGTTCTTTTTGGGTCAGCCATCCTGCGTTTATCATCATTCAAATACTGGCAAAGTGTTAAATTGGCTTTCTAAGCAAGAACTCTGAAGAGATTTACATGTGCATGAAGAGATAATGATGTATTTGAACCAAATATTTAAGAGTTACGCACGAGACCTTTTAAATCTTAAAAATTGGCTCATGTTTGAGACATGCATATAATTACTAAAAACCATGTGCTAACAACATCCTAATTTCCTCAGTCAAGCAGGAAAGAACTAGCCACGGACATCGAGACACTGAAGAATAAGATTACTGGAACTGAATAGATGCCCAACAATGTCATGTTCATTTATTTGCTATCATTATCTTTTTGCTCCTTTTTTGTAACCTGTAAAAGACACATCAATATCCTGTAATTGTAGGATTGCTGTGCATGAAATAATTGTTTTATTTGGCCTGTTAATGAGATGATACTTGTCAATTTGCTGTGTACGGCTATAACTTCCATCTTATACATATGTATATATGTCACGTTAATGTGGAGAAAGTAACCCGTTTCTTCCATTCAAATGTATATTGAATCTGATATATTTACTTATTCCCTTAGCACAATGCCTATGAATCAAATTCAAGCCGTACAAATAATAAGTAGCAAATTCGAGCGTGCATAAGCTTTCTTGATATCTATCTGTAAATCTGCGGGTCTGCCTGAACTTAAGTTGAACAGTTTTCTCCAAGGAAGGTGGAATCATGACTCTTTTTCCTATACATATATGGAGTCCAACTGCATGAATGTCTCTACTTTCCCTACGGCTAAAGGTACAACTCTTGGAGAAAACAATAACACGCATTGTTAAAGCTAAAACTTGTTAAATATTAGAACGTACCTAACCATATGAAAGGGAAAAAGAAAACTTTTTAGAGCTTATCTATATCCTCAAAATCAATATAATTATTGGCAGTGCCATCGTCTTCCCCTTCTTTCTCATTCAACTTTGCTGTCTGACGGATTTCGCCCCCGAGCCCCATCAGCCTTGTCATATTGATAATCCCCGGGTCAAGGCTTACAACGATTTCACATTGCCGGCAGCGATTCAGACCATCTAACAAAACCTTATGATAACAGAGACCACCGCAATACCGAGGTAACGGCTTCCAACACAAATAAAAATTATCTTAAAGTAATTGCTTAAATACAGATAAATAAGTTAACATAGACGTTAATCCACCTCCATAGCCAAACAAACCCATCAACACGATCCTTGAAGAAACAAAAACAAAAGTTTATCCATTTACTTTTACATTCCCTTTGGCTCATTATCTGAGCAGAGCAACAACAAAAGGGGAGTTAGAAAGCAGAAATTCGATGGATCAAACAGGAGTTGGTTAGTGCCTGAAGGTTAACTCAGCCCGAAGATGGAGTATACCATTTATGAAGTAAAGACTGTCTTCAGCCATGAAAGAAGTCCAGGGTATAGTGAATAAATTCCGGTAGCCAACAGCCTTGCCGCCGGTGAATGTGTAGTTGCCTTTGTATTTGCTAACGAACTCCTCTGTTGGCTTTGACCTTGCTGCAAATTCATAGTCCACTGCAAAACTAACAGAACCCTTTTCCTGCATTCCTAAAAACAACCCGAAGCAATGGAAGGAGCTCTGCTGGTCCATGTTGCAATGGGCTGAGAGGAAGAAACCTTGTCCACCCAGGTGGAATGCCTGAGAATAAACTCGTCCAGAAGGGAATAAATTTGCACACTCCTCCCTCTTCAAGTCCAGGTATACAACACATTGCTGACGGGGAAGTTCAAATTCCACCACCTTAACAGGCCGATACTTGTAAGCTCGCTCAATAAAGCGACGGTTCAAGCTGGCAGACTCCTCTGCAGCCAAACTTCGTTGTCTATGTGGAGCTTCAGCCTTGAAAAAAAGGGCCTCAAGCACAAGTTTCGATGAAACCTCATGATCAAAATCGTTACTTGTTAACACCTTCTTAAGCTTCCGGCAGGTCATATAAGGGAAGCGAATAAAGCGAGCAAGGCGCGAACCAAGCACTTCCCTACGCTCTTCCAGTTTTGGGCACTGAGCCCTTGCCCACTTTAACACGAAGTCATACACAGCATCTTCAGATGCGATTTGTAGATCATCACTGGACAATATTGCCTCAATCCCAGCTAGTGGCAAAGCCATTACCTCTTCTTGGTACCTGGTAAAATGTGCTCCAAAAGCATAAATAAGCATCTACATATGCATGATTTCTACTTTGACTATGCCCAAAACAAGAAGAGGGAGAGAAAGAAAAAGGACAACTAAATTCGCTGCTTGGTTCTTCTACTGTCATTAACATTAGCTTTCAACTCATCCTTGAGTTTTCCCAAGACTAGCACAATTAAATCTTTGTAATTTTTCTTTTCGAAAAAGAACATTAAAGCTAGTTGTCCAAGTTAAGAATGCAATTTTTCAGAACATATAGATCCAAGGAGCTCAAAAGAATACTTCTAGGACATGTAAAGATGGAGACTTGAAACTTATTAAACATCTCAGATTTCTGTCTCACTGGCAGTTCAAACTAGATAAGGTACGTAATCACATCTAAGGGTGAGCGTTCCATCGAATTGAATCGAATAAAAAATTTTCGAGTTAATCGAGTTCACGAATCATATTTTATCATTCTAATTTGATTTGAAATTTTCTCGAATCGAGTCGAGTGAGATAAAATTCGAATCGAATCGAATATATTTGTTCGAGTTAAATTGTAAAAAATAATTTTGAATCCTTATAACCACTGTCACCCATCATAATAAAATTTATCCAACTTAATCAAATTTTTTATTAACTTTCATCAGCTCATAATTTATTTATTAATCTTTTATATATTTAGCTTCTTTGCTTGTTTAGTTATTTCAATTATCTTGATTCTTGTTACTATGTAATTTGAAATTAAAATATATATTAAATATAAAATGTGATTTTTAATAAAAGTTATTTTAAAGATAAAATGTAAAATTAATACCAATATAAAATTTTAATACTGAATATTTTATGACATAATTAATAATTCAATTTTAATATAAATATTCAATATGACTAAACAATTCAATAATATAAATAATATAAAATGTGAAATTTAATTTAATAATATAAATACTAGAAATAAATAAAATTATTACTATTTATATTTAGTATTTTCTTGGATAATTTTGACTTTTTATTTGAGAGTAAAGGGTGAGAAGTAAAAATTTGGGAGTTTAGGGTAAAAATGTAAAATATTATATTTTGATATTTGAATTATTGAATTATTCGAGTTATTCAATTGAAATTCGAACTCAACTTGAAAAAAATTTGAGTTGAACTCAAAATAAATTCGATTTTTTCAAGTCGAATCGAGTTTTGCTCACACTAATCACATCACAAGACTAACAAAACTATCAATGTCATGTCAAAAGGAAAAGGGAGGTGGGGGGAGATGAAGCTTGAAGAAGAGCTTACTTGGTAATGTCTTTGTAACGGGCAGCGAGATACTGCTTTGCAGCATCAGTCAATGGTTGGACAGCTTCAGCCATTAATACACTCGAGGGAAGATCCAAATAAAGCAAAGCTGACTCTGGTGTCATAGGCAAATTGCGCAATAGCCGGCTGCAGTATCTCATACAAGAGGCAACCTCAAATTTGTCAGCAGCCATCAGCACATCAAGCAATTCAGGAGCTGTGGTGACAGATAAGTTGTTGCTATACATAAAATTCAAAAGCTCCATGAGAGCAGCTTCCTCTGTATATCAATACCGTAGAAGTTGTCATTTAACTTAGCCTGCTCACACTTGTTTGAATAAGTAACATAACCAAGAACCATATATTGAAGTTTATGCATACCAGAGGCATTGATTCTTAAGGTTACATGCCGTTGCTCCGACTCCCTCATCCCATTTGAGAAAAGCTACAATTTGTCAATAAACAAGTAAAAGAAACTAATTATCAGTAAGAAGAGAGGCGACAAACATTCTTGCAAACTATATTTCAATTCCAGAAACATGATGTCTCTTTTAGTATTTTCTCATGAAAAACTTTTAAAGAAAAACAATCTCTTACCTTGTAGAAGAAGGGACTTTTTGCTGCTAAAATGGGAGAACTGATATGCAATGTTTTAACTCTCAGAACTGTAGAACAATCCATGCTCCAGCTTGATTCATTGCTATTCGCATCCTCATCACCTACAAAAGATACAAGAAAGATCAGAATGTGTACCATAGAAAATGGTAGTAAATGAACCAAATTGTATGATGTCTAAACAAAATTAAAACCTGATTGTGTTTCTTCAACCATTGCCACTGTCTCCTCGTCTTGATTCTCACAGCCTACACCATCGTCCATATCAGGCTGGTTTTCATTTAAAATCTGCTCCTCAGGACATAAACTAAGATCCAAAACTGGAAAAGAAAATCAAAAGCGTTAGAAACCAGGCCACATTACGCAATAGACTACGTTCCTGTACAAGACATATGTGGTCGCAAAGATTCACAGACAGCACAGGGTTAAAAAAAAAGAACGTCAGTCGAACACAAAAGCTTATAAACATGTTCATATGTCAAAGTGAGAGAAAATCTCAACTCTTTAAAATCTACGCCCTAACAACATCGTATCAGGCTCCCATTGACCCCTTTTAAGTTCTATGCTCTTAATGTCTTCGTGCATGGATGGAGGCCGCGGGGGGGGACTTAATTTAGGACAAAAACAATTCATCGCAATCTTTTATTTATAAAATATCAAACAAGTAAATTTAAAAACTTGATTATGAATTTGTTCACTTTAACAAAAGCCCACAAAGAACCGATTTTAGAAATTGAAATTAGTAGGTTTGAAATTTAAAATTTTCTTTGATTTTCTCAGCTAACCAAACAGAAGGTATGAGAGAGTTCTAAGAAAAAAATGAGAAATGAGAAAAAGGGTTTCATAAACAAACCGGTTTCCTTCTTGATATCCTCTCGACGCCTTTTGCGGTGGCGAGCCCAATCGGCGATGCTGGTGCAACCCTCTCCATCGAGGCGACACTGAGGGGGGCCACCCATAATCTCAATCCGAAGAAGTCTGTCGGAGAAATTACTATCGTTGAAAGCGAAACCGAAATCACCATCGGAGCTAGACGCCCCACGCGAAAAATCTGGGACCATCTCAGTTCTCGGGTCAAACAGATCCGAATTCAATTGATCTCTCATTGATTCCAATCCCCGCCTAAAACCAAAATAAGCCGAGGAAATGAGATAGCAAAGAAACGAAACCCTAGAAATTATGAAGTAGAGTTCTTTTCCTAAACTAAACGGAGGAGGGAGGAAGGAGGAAGTGGATTTAGTTTAGGCTTAGGTCTTAGGCACCAAAATTGCAAATACCCATAATTAAACTGAAGAAAGCTTTGCATTTGCTGCCTTTTTGTAGTAAGAATCTGTTTGAGCTTTCTCGTTTTTCTGTTTCATTTCTTTGGTTTTTTGGTATTTTCGCACTTTTCTAATATGCGTAAGCGGTTGATTTTCCAATACATTCAGTAAAATTAGAAGAAGGCTGAATCCATTTGGGTGAAAATATATAGATTTTATATTTAAACAACATTTTTATGTAAATCATATTTTGAGAAATAATTCTTAATTTTTTTAAATATATATTTTTATAGCTAGGTTTTTTTACAAAATATAAAATTTTAGTTACATTGCATAATTGGTTATCCAACATTTGGCAGCATACTACACTGCCACGTGCCATTACAATTTACACAATCAAAATTCCACCCATTTTCAAGGCTATTAATTTATATTCGATAAAAATTCATTAAATGCTGAATATAATAGAAAATTTTATATGAATATTCCAAATAAAGTAAGAAATAAGCTAACATAAAAAATACAGTACAGTGTGAACAGTCAATTTCCACTGATTTTTCATACTAAAAATTGAAATTTTATATTACATTAAAAAATACATCTTAATGCTGAATAATAATATAATGGCAATTTTATATCAGTATTCAAAATAAGGTAAAAATAAGCTAACATTAAAATGTACAGTGTGAACAGATAATTTCCACTGATATATAATACTAAAACTAAAATAAATCAAAATAAATTATTTTTAAATGTTATAAATATTGGTAATTAATAATATCATCTAAATATTATTTTGATATTAATAATGATGATGTGTCAAAATTAGAGTATCCACTTATCACATTCTTAGACCTCCACATAGAATTATTTCCTTAAATATTGTGTACCTTGTAATATAATATATAAATATGATATGGTATATACTAAAATAAAATAAAATAAAATATTGTTAAATATTATAAATACTAGTAATTAATAATAATATCTACGCATTATTTTAATATTAATAGTGGTGATGCCACTAACATAGTTTTAGACCTCGATAAAATTATTTCCTCGTAATATATAATGCTAATTTTTATCTCCTGCGATTCATGAGTTGTTCATGTGTTTTATAAATTTACTAATTAACTAATGATATATTAACTAAAATTATTGATGAAACAATATTTGAAAGATATAAATAATTTAAATATATATTAAGTTTTTCTTTTTAGTTGTTGTATGGATTGGGGAGGGATTATGGGTAATTTTAGGCATTATGTTAAAAAGAGTAGACATTATCGTAACTTATAATAAGATTGTTCAAGATAATTACGAGGAAGGAATTTAAAGATACAATTGTTATTATATGTATATATAATTAATGATTTGAAATATTAAAAATATATACTATAGGTAAGTTAAGAAATAAAGTTTAAAATCATTTTATTTTTATTT
Source organism: Gossypium rotundifolium (assembly GCA_025506655.1). Taxonomy (NCBI): domain Eukaryota; kingdom Viridiplantae; phylum Streptophyta; class Magnoliopsida; order Malvales; family Malvaceae; genus Gossypium; species Gossypium rotundifolium. The sequence continues at coordinate 174,802,796 of CP106732.1, forward strand.
TTAGGAACAAAGTTTTAAATAATATTAAATTTTAGAAATAAAGTTTTAATTTTTTATTTTTTATTTTAGAAATAAAGTTTTAATGATTTTAGAAATAATATATATAATAAATTTTAATTTTAGAAATAAATTTTGAATAATTTATTTTGAATAAAATGAAGTTTGAAATAATGCAAAAGTATAAATTTGATTTATGAAAAATTAAATAAATAGCTCACTAATTTTTTGTTTGTGGTATGGATAATGTTGTAGATAGAAGTGAAATATTTAAGAATTATTATAGTTAAATTGCATAAATATTTTAGAAAGATTTTAAAATCAAATTTAAAGGAAAAATAATTTGACTATTATTAAATTTATTTTCTATTAAACATAATTTAATGCAAGATAGTAAATAAGATATATGAACTTACATTTTAAATATAGAGAAAGTAATCATTTAATAATTATGATTATAAACTAAATTTAATAATAGTCAAATTAGTTTATCTTTATGATAATTAAATAATATTTTATTTTATGATAAGTAATATTTATTAGCCGAGTTATGGTTGTATTTATTATAAACATAAATTGTAAATTTTTTTCACATCTATGAATAATAAATAAATAATCCATATGTGATATAAATTATTATAGCAAAATTTTCAAATTTATTTTGATACTTTCTCATTATATCTTGATATTAAATAAAATGATTAAAATTTCTATAAAAAAAAAAGAGAGAGTGGAGATTGAGTATTGGTTACGTCTGAATTAGTTCTGCTGATTCAAACTAATAAAGGCATAAAATTATTGAATGTTGATATCACATTTTATCTAACTACACTTTTGCTTATAACCGCTGGTTGTAAAATCTTGACCCTAATCTTCTATTTATTGCATATATCATATTATTTGTAACTACAATTTATATGTTTTATTACATGAATATGTAATTTTCACACTCTGAGTTACTAGTATGAATAAAAATCAAAGTTGAAGGTGAATAAGGTAACAAAAAAAAATCCTATGTCTCTCCTATATACTATGTATTTTTTAAAAATATGCATATAAAAAATTTAAATTATTGCACCACCAAGTTTTAATGGTAAGGCAGACTTTGACACTCATATCCCGTTTTTGTTACCAAAATAGGATACAATATATTATCGGTCAAGTTGGAACGGTTAATAACGATTTACATTTTTTTTTATCAATTCAATTCCATAATCACAAGTATTATTCAATTTGAAAGAGGTTGTTCAGTTTCGGGCCTCAAATCGAGCTTTCGAAGCTCCAAAAATAAGTTACGAAAATTCAGGGACCAATTCAGAACAAATCAGAACATTTAGGAAGAAATTGAAAATTTTCAAGTCGGGGTCACTCAGTGTGATCCCCATGTAGTGTGATGCCTATACATACAGGTCGTGCCCGCGTGTGTGGATAAATCGATGGTGGCCCCATCCTAAAAAGGGCCTATGCCGTGTGTTTTATGTGTTTTGGAATAAATTTGAAGTCTTGCACCTTGAATTTAGGAATTTGAATCGCCACACGATTGATGCATAGAATTTATGCTAAGTAATAAATGATAAATCAAATGTAGGGACTAAGGATCTAAACATTAGTCGCGTGCCGTACCGTGTGTACCCACACTAATCTTAATAGATTTATGGCTTAAATATGATATATATGTTAATATGAAAGTGTAAGAATGTGGCTAAAGTACCATATTATGGTACAAAGTACCCAGGGACGTTTTCCTACTCCGACTAGGATTTGAAATATGTGGATAAATCGGTGGTGACCACACTAAGTGAAACGTGATGACTTGGTCTCACTAAGAATATGTGACGACTTGGTCTCACTAAGACCATATGGGCATGTGTCCAGTCATTATCTTGAATTTTTATATGAATATGATATGTATGGTGTGCCTATTTCTATTATGTGTGATTCAAGTCGATGTTGTGGTGGCCATGTTCAAATTGAAGTTTAATTTAATTTGAATCGACCACGTAATGTCGAACACGGGCTTGTGATATGACATATATAAAAATAAATTTGTTTTCAACTCGAGCCTAACCCACAACAAACTATCTTCCAAAACACACATGTTTCAAAGTATTGAATGAATTTGAACCGGTTACTTGAGGATCGTGTCATTTCCCCAGTGATTCAAGTCGATGTCGACCACGGGTGTCGAACGTGTGGCCCTGTTTAGGTGAAATTTTTCCAAGTGTTTGAAAAGTTTTGGTTTGGTTTCGCGACATCCCAAGCGGGTGTAAAGGGTCTCGTTGACCCATGATAGGGATGTCACGATGGTGATTGAAAAGTTTAAAATTGGAGAAAATTTTTATAGCCTAAAGTGGAATGATCAAGCAAGTCAAGTCCGGTAATGCCTCGTGCCCGGTTCCGGCGTAGAATCCGGGTAAGGGGTGTTACACATGGTCTTACACGAAATCTCGTAATGATGTCATATTCCAGATATGGTCTTACATGCAAACTCATAACCCTAATGTCATGACATTTGTATCCTAACTATTCCTAAGGTTCAACCGGGAGTTTCGCCGTATCGAATCTTTACCAAACGAATCCATAATGATAATTGTACAAGTCATGCAATGACAAAATACTAAATACATAATATAAGTTGCATTATTTACACACGAACTTACCTCGGTACAAAATATGGCTAACTAATTCGATTTAGTCCACAACTTTGTTCTTTCCACGGTCTAGGTCCGGACTCCGTTTTTCTTGATCTATAATAGCAAATTTAGCTCATTTAATTATCACATTGTTCAAATCAGTCCAAAAACCATACTTTGGCAAAATTTTAGTTTTGACTCTAAACTTACACATATTTACAAATTTATCCCTAGGCTCGTAAAATGAAATGTACTCATTTTCTTTGTTACCCAAGCCTAGCCGAACTTATATCATGATTATACCAGCCTACATTTTTAATCAAATCACATTTCTACTACCCATTTTTACAACTTTTACAATTAAGCCCTTTTTTGGGTGTTTTCATCAAAAATCACTTGGTAAAAGATGTTCATCACACATCAAACTTTCATAATCTAACATGAAACATCAAAATACATGCATGTCACACATGGTTCAAACCCTAGACATCAATCCTAGCTCAAATAAATGGTAGAAATGGATAGATCGGTTTATAACAACTTCAAAAATGTAAAGAACATTAAAAACATGACTAGGATGCACTTACTATCAAGCTTGAAAGTTGAAGAAACCCTAGCTATGGAGAGCTTGAGAATTTCGGCTATGGTGAAGAATATGGACATCAATTTTGACTTTATTTTCTCTTTTAATTCTTTTGTTAACCAAATGACCAAAATGCCATTTTTACTAAACTTTCAAATTTTACCAATTCATGCCCATTTTTGTCCATAAAAATAAAAATTGGTCAAATTGCTATTTAAGGCCCTCTAATTAAAAATCCATGGCAATTTTCATGCTCAAAGCTTCTAGAACATATATTTTGTAACTTATTCAATTTAGTTCTAATTATCAAATTGGACACTTTATGCATAAAATTTCTTCATGAAATTTTAACACAATCATGCAATCATGCCATAGACCTCAAAATACTCATAAAATAATTATTTATGCTTCGAATTTGTGGTCTCGAAACTACTATTCCAACTAGGCCCAAAATTGGGATGTTATAAATGGATATGAGTGTACGATTAACCATCTAACACACTAGATGCTCATACGAGCTAGTACCATCCAGCACACCAAATGCTCATACTAGCCAGACCAACCGGTAACACACCTCGGCACTAAGTGCCTAGCCCGTATGCAGTGGTGAAGCCAGGGAGGCTGGCATGGCCCCCGACCCCCCCTAAAAGGTAAAATTTCTATTTAGGCCCTTAAAAATTTTTAATAATTTTAAATTAGTAAAGGTAAAATTACACTCTGCCCCCCTAAAATTATAAAAATTTGATTTAATCCTTTACAAATTAGAAAGATATAAAGTATAAAAAGTAAAATTTTCATCCAGCCCCCCCTAAAAAATTGTCCTGGCTTCGCCCCTGCCCGTATGCTAACATTTGCCCCCATAACACACTAGAAAACACTATAATATAACACGATAGTCTGTAACAATTGCAAGACCTTAGTATATTTGGTGAATAGAGGATATACAGAAATGATTTTCACATCTCATATCAATCCCGTACTACGCGCAAAATAACTTATTGGCATGTCAATCGTACTCTATCCTATGTTCATCGGCTCAGGAGATATCAACATTAACCAGTGTTATATCAATCCAGTACTTCAATTCTCAATTTCACGGAGTTAATACACCATCTAACAATCAACAATATAGTTCATACAATAAACATTTAAGAAAATAAATTAAGATTAAATCGAGCGAACTTACAGGATTGATTTGCAATAAGGGCCCAATATAACTCAATCAAAAATCGACGTTGTGTCAATTTATTATTTTCATTTTCAATTATACGCATCAATATAATACATTATAGATGGTAAGACCAAAACTACCAGATGAATTTCGAATTAATCTACTTTGATTGGAGCGAATTATAAAAAAAAAAAAATTGAATGCAAGGTGAAGATGATGAATTTTTTTTTTATAGTGAATAAAAAGCGATTATAGTAAATGCTTACCCCATTTCTCCCCTCAACCATATAAAATTATCATTTTACCTTTGTATATATAACTATTAAAATGGTAAAATTATAATAATGTATTGTAGAAAATACATATGTTTTATGTTTATTTTTAAAGAATTATGTTAAAATTTTTATTTGATTAGAAAAATATTGAAAATATTAGAAAAAGTAGCAAAAACTAGATTGGAGTGGAGTGGAGTGAGATGGGAGATGGATAAATCCAACATTGACAAAAGGTGGTAATAATTTTTAAAATTATACATCCATAGTAGAGCGGGGAGGGTGATAGAGCAAAGTATGCCAATTAGAGGTGATCATGAGTCGAGTCGGGCCTTAACAAAATCTTAAGCCCATTTTCTAGGTCCAAGCTTGACTCGACATGCTCGTATTATTTTTTTATAATATTATTTTATATAAAATAAATTTTAAAATGTAATACATCAAATACACTAAAAACATTAAAATAAATGTTTCCCAACAAATTAAAAATAAATTTTAAAAAATTTATACTTAAATAACACTAAAATAGATTTTAATGTTTATACTTAAACAACAAAACACAGCAGCAAAACAGTAGAAACAACAACAAAACACAACATTTTTAAAAATAAATTTAAAAATGTGCAACTTTTTTCTATTTGAATTGATGTTTAATTAATTCAATGGTGGTTTTAGACAAGTATAGATATAAAATCTAAAATATTATATAAAAAATATTAAAAGACATGAAGGCTTTTATAATAATATTTTAATTAAATATTTTAGTTTTTTTAACGGATGAGTTGATATTTAATATTTAATTAATTTGAGATATCAATTTAATCACAAGTATTAAAAGTTACAGTAACCTGGTACATATGATCACAAATTTGGCATCTAAAACGTGCAAATTACTAAAAGTTAAATAACAGCTAATTTTCATTATTTTGTTTGAGTTTTTGTATGATAAACAATTTTCTTTTGAATTCAAATTATTTCTAAAATAGATCAATACTCAATGAAGAAGCCACAACTTAACTTTTGCATTAACATTTTAGCTTCCAAAAGAATTTGATGTAGATTTCCAAAATAATCTTTCACAATTAGTTTAAAATAATTCATATTATAGTACTAAATTTTGGCAAATTGCATACATGGTACAACTACAATTAATATAGTTTCGTAATATCAATAAGTGACTGAAACGAGTAAAAATAATTTTTTTTAAGTATTTGAATTAAAATTTAATTTTAAAATTATTATTAAAAATTTACTTAAATACCATCTCTACCCTGAACAAAATTAATTTCAAACCATAAAACCACGTATGATAACCTATTTTAAAAGTCCGTTCTTCGTGCCTTTAAAACGCCATGCACATGAGTAAAGTTAGGCGGTACACGTTTACTTGCAAAGTTTAACCTATCATATGAAAGAGTAGACGAACAAGAGTTGACTGAGTCGACAAATGAATACGGTCCGGTTGAGGTGTTCAATTTCAACTAAACCCTTTATTGACCGCCTTCTCTTCTTATTTTATTTTCTTGTAAATTACAATGATTGCTGCTCCTCATTTCATTTTCTATGCTCGTAGTGTCCCAGGAGGGCCCTCTTTAGCTTATGTCAAATTCTCAAGGTATTATATATTTTACTATATTAACATTTTACGTCATATAAATAATATTATATTTTCATTTTCAATTTATTTTGATGTGTCATGTTGTATTTCCATCGTGGAATTATGTTATATTCAAATTTATATATATATTTTATAAAAATATTTAAAGTTGGATCCACTTATAAATTTACTTTTTTTCTTAATAATTTGATTCGATCATATCTATTTTTCTAACATAATACTTAAAATTACCAATAATCATTTCTCAACTCATAAATAACAGAGGATAATACGTTTCAAACACATTTGAACCTATATCTCCTACATTAACAAAAATACTCATACCAATTGATCTAAGACTCAATCAATAAATTTACCCATACTTCGATACAAGTATTTTATCCTCATTGCACAATGTAGAAAAGCAATATATCAAACACCGCTTCTAAAATTGAAATTGCGGTTTAAATACTTTTGAATTTTACGTTTTAAATGGTAAATTATCAAAATATCTTTATTTCTATTAATTATTTGAAATGTATTGAATTTATATTTTACACATCATTATATTAAATTATTTAAATATTATATATTATTATATTTAATTTTTTAAAAAATTATGTGTTATTTAACTTACTTAATAATTAAAATATTTTTAATGATATTAAGAAAACTTTTGTTACTCTTCTAAAGAGTCTGCTACCTTAGCATGGCGTAGTCTGCCTCTCTGGCACGTTTTCTTTTCTTCTGTTTTTGCTTTGGTATTTGTGACGGCGATCTGCTTCAATAATCATTGTGGTCTTGATCAACATAGCAACTACAAGGTAGGATCTTGAATCTGAAAAAAATGGAAGCCGATTTAGCGGAACTAACTCTTAATGAAGGTGAGGAAGAAACCCTACAAATGAAAGATGAGCCAAACATAGATAGAGAAGCAGGGAATTTTAGGTTAGTAGGTTGTTTCTTAACAACCAATATTATTCATTTTCCAACAATGAAAAGTACAATGGCAAATTTGTATCATCCAGTACGGGGGTTCAAATTCGAGATCTAGGAGAAAAACGGTTTTTATTTCAATTTTACCATGTTATGGATATGGATAGGGTGTTAAAAGGAGAAAGCAGATTAGATTTTACAGAAACTGCACATATGTAAGATTCAAATATGAAAGCTTATCACTATTCTGCTTCTATTGTGGCCGATTGGGTCATAACGACTCCTTTTGTGAAGTTAAGATGGTGTTAGGTGTGGAGACTAGTGAAATGGGCTAAGACTTATCCGTAAGAGCTCAATCCAGAAGGGCTCTAGCTATGAACAGTGGTTGAGAGAAGAAGGCGATTGGAAAATGAACGGAAACAGAGAGGATGGTTATTTGACAAGAAATTCTTTGTGGACTGTGGGAAACGAAAAATCATATTATGGACAAGCTTTTTATTCAATTTTGGGATTCAACTTATAGGGCAAACTGACGGGTGGGCAGCATTTGGAGGAAAAAATATTATCAGCTAAAACTATAGTAATACAGAAGTCAGAAATAGGAGACTGTTGGAGATCAACAATTTATCATCGGTGACTGCCAAGAGGCAAGCCGATTGATCACAATGAAAATTCTAAGCTGGAATGTCCATAGATTGGGGAGCCTACAGACTGTTCGAAGACTTCGACATACGATTGAAGGCACAAAATCCCTAATTGGTCTTCTTATGGAGACAAAGTTGCTCAAAAGTCAAATGGAAAAAGTTTGTTATAGATGTGGTTATGCAAATGGGATTGAAGTCGATTCTAAATGCACTAGAAGACGTTTATGTCTAGCATGGATGAACGAGATTGGTGTTACGCTTTAAAGTTATTCCAAAAAACATATTGATGTGATGGATGATGATAATGAAACAGGAGGTAGATGGAGATTTACTGGTTTCTATGGATCTCCTTATGCGTAAGATAGTGATAATTCTTAGATAGAATTGAGAAATTTATACATTGGTGAGACGGCTCCTCGATTTGTACACGGGAACTTTAATAAGATCATGTACAGCTTTGAAAAAGATAGAGGTTTACCTCGAGATGAAAGAAGAATGAAAATGTTCCGCAATGTTTTGGCAGTTTGTCAGCTAACTGATGTGGGGTTTTCTAGAAATTGGTTCACTTGGGAGAGAGGAAACTTACCTGAGACTAATATCTGAGAAAGACTAGATAGAGGAGTTGCCAACGAAGAATGGATTGCCATGTTTCCTGAGGTAACTATTTAACACTTAATCCACTCTTTTTCTGATCACTGTCCCATATGAATTAATACGAGAAACGTTGATAAACAGCCAAACAAAAAGAGATTCAAGTTCGAGGCATGGTGGCTAATGGAAGAGTCATTTGAAGAAAATGTCAAAATCAGTTGGGAAACATCTTCAGGAAATCTGTTGCAAAAGTTAGAAGTGATAAATGATGAGTTACAAAAATGGGCTGAAAGGAGACAATTAGAAAGACAATGGCGAAAAGATCATATCATAGCCAAGCTTTTAGAATTAACAAAAGCTGAAAGAGATGATGAAAAGATGACTGAACTGATTGATACGAAGATTCAATTAAATTTTGAAATTGAGAAGGATGAACGTTATTGGGAATAAAGAGCTCGCGTTGATTGGTTGAAATTTGGTGACAAGAATACAACATACTTTCACAGCCAAGCAACATAACGCTGAAGAAGGAACCTTATCCATAAACTGAAAGATGAAGAAGGAGAGAAACAGAGATTATTCAAGAAATGGAAAGTATTGTGAGTCCTTATTTTCAGAATTTATTTTCGTCAGAAGCAGGAAGAAATTATGACCATTTGCTATCTGGAATTGAAAGATGTATATTTGAGGTGGACAATCAAAGACTCACAACGCTATACACAAAGGAAGAAATTAGAGATACGGTGTTTGAGATGGGTCCTACAAAAGCCCCAGGAGAAGATGGATTGCCAATTGTTTTTTACCAGGAGTGCTGGCATATTATTGGCGATGATATGGTCAAATTTTGTCTACAAAATCTCAATGATGGTGCGGAGGTTGAACAGATAAATACGACTCATATAGTACTCATTCCAAAAATTTCCAATCATTCTATTATGAAGCAATTTAGACCTATAAGTTTGTGCAATATGATTTGAAAAATTGTGGCGAAAGTTATTGCAAATCAATTCAGAAGAGTTATTCGAAATGCATTGATGTGGCTCAGAGTGCTTTCGTACCAGTAACATTGATTTCAGATAACGTTTTGCTAGCCTATCAGAAGAGATTGGGGAAAAAAGGTTTTATGGCGGTATAGTTAGATATGAGTAAAACATACGATAGAGTTGAATGGAGTTTTATTAAGGAAATGATGGTTCGAATGGGTTTCGCGACAAATTGGATAGATCCTATTATGAAATATTTAGCTTCGGTGTCTTATTCAGTGGTGGTTAATGGGTGTATAGGAGAAAAGTTTCAACCGTCTAGGGGACTTCGACAAGGAGATCCTTTAAGTCCGTTTCTTTTTCTTATTTGTGGATAAGGACTTTCTTGTTTAATGTAGCTAGCAGCTAGCCACTAGAGAAGGATCATTGAAAGGAGTCAAAATTAACAGATGAAGTCCACAAATATCACATTTGTTATTTGCAGATGACTACATATTGTTTAGCGAGGCGACTAGTAGAGGAGCCACACTATTGAATGGAAATTCTAAAGGAGTACAGAATCTTTCGAGCCAATGTGTTAACTTCAAAAATTTACTGTCTTTTTTAGCAAAATATAGTAATAGAAGATAGACAAGCAGTTGAAAACATTTTGAGGGTACGAAGTTCAAATGACTCGGAACGCTATCTTGGACTGCCAAATATGGTTAGAAGAAGAAAAAAAAGAATCGTTCCAGATTTTAAAAGATCGAATTAAAAAGCAGATTGACAAGTGGAGTACTAGACACCTCTCAAGGTGGGAAGAAAGTTTTCATAAAGGCCATCCTCCAAGCTATTCCTACTTATACGATGGCCTGTTTTCTTTTACCAAATTCGTTATGTGATGAATTAGAGGGTATTATTGCCAAGTTTTGGTGGCAAAAGGGCATGGAAAAAGAGGAATACATTGGTGCACATGGAGGAATCTGTGTATTTTAAAGGTTAAAGGAGGCCTTGGTTTTAGAAATTTTAGTCAGTTTAATATCGCTTTATTAGCCAAGCAAATGTGGCTCCTCATTACTTATGTGAATTCGTTATTGATGAGAGCTCTTAAAGCTAAATATTATCCGTAGTCAGATTTTCTTATTTCTCAACTAGGGAACTTACCTTCACTTACCTGGAGGAGTATCTGGGCTGCAAAAGGCTTACTACAAAATGGACTGGGTTGAAGAGTTGGAAGAGGCGGTGGAATTTTTGTATAAAAGGATAGATGGATCTAAAGACAAATCACGGATGAACGGAGCAATAGAAACAACAGAATAGAGTTAGTATCAGACTTAATTGAAGCTTCAACAAGAACTTGGAAGACAAAGTTAATTAAAAGTACCTTCCAACAGATGTAGCTCAACAAATCTTGCAGATCCCTCTTTCGGAAACACTTTATGACGATTTCCAAGTATGGAGAGGGGAGCCATCCGGTAAATTTTCAGTAAGAAGCGCCTATTAACTATTACAGGAGGCTAGCTTGGATTCTAATCTTTTAATAGAAACCGATCTAAAAGATTTTTACAAAAAACTTTAGAATCTACAGATACATACGAAGATTACAATCACAATATAGCGCATTTCTTGGAATTATATTCCTACAATTGTCAACCTAAGATCTAAACGAGTAACGGCTAATACAGTGTGTCTTCGATACAAAAATGGAGAAGAAGACAATATTCACGTTTTTTGGCAATGTCCTATAACAACAGAGGTATGGCAAAGGTTAGGCTTCTCGTAGGTACTAAATAGCACAAATCTAAGTATAAGGGACTGGCTTACTTGGACCTTTAAGAGTTGCTCTTCTGAAAAGTGTCGAATGGTCTGCTGTAGAATATGGCTCATCTGGAACTTAAAAAACAGGCTCGTCTATGAAAGGAAAGCAGAGATAGTAACAGAGTTATCACAAAGAATACAAAGCTATATGGTTGAACTTACAGGTATAACTGAGAGATCAAGTACCTTGACCATATACAAAAATCATAGCAGTCGAGAAATTAATACTAGAGTAGAGATCAAGTTTGACGCAGCCTTCGATAAAAGAAACTTTAAATCGACTTCAGGTTTGGTGGCTTGAGACTGTTCAGGGGAACTTCTGGCATCAAAAACTGAATTACACTCAAATGTTCCATCGCCTTTCGCAGCCGAAGCCTACGCAGGACTACAGGTTATAAAGTTAGGAATATTGTTGGACCTTTGCTCAGTCGTGATAAAGGGAGATTCTCGCTCAGTCATTAAAAAATGCCAATCACAAGAACAAGATAAGTCAGCCATCGGGAGATAATCAGTGACATTTAAAGCAAGAAAGCATGGTTTCATGAAATTGGGTTCCAGTTTATAAATAGAACAGACAACGTCCATGCCCACAAAGTAGCAGAAGAATTTTTAAAGAAAGGAAAGGAGACATACCAATTGAGAGCGAACCCAAACCTTTCCCATTTGAACCCGAAAGGACGATGGAGAATATGCCCAAATTAGAGAGGATTTTGCGCAGGAAGAATTGAATAGCAAAAATGAAAACTAGAAGAGAGGCTATTCGACTGCACAGAAAGGGACGTTGGAAAAGATAAGAAGAGGCTGTTGGTGTCTGTTATAGTATATTCACATGTGATAAAATAGAGGTTAGCATTCTGTTATGAGGTTAGCATTCTGTTATGAGCTAACAAATAACAAATTATCTGTTAGGTATGGTTGTCTATATAATCTATGTATCAAGGCTTGTAAAGAGACAGATTAGTTTTCTAATTCAACATCAGTATTTTCTATTCAACACTCATTCAATATTTTCTATTCAACATTCTTTTCATGGTATCAGTCGCTAGTTAACAAATCCTGGCATACCGATCATGACCACGCATACCGCTGATCCTGTTCGTGTTGATTCACCTGAGTCTTCCTTCTCCGGTGATCGGGTAGTCAGCTCGTTTCCTCGTCATGAGGTTGTCAAATTAGACGGCACCACATTTCTTTAATGGCAAAAGCAAGTTCGCCTCATCCTTGTCGGTTATGGATTAGAAGGATTTCTTGATGGTTCTGTAATTGCACATGATAAATTTGTTCAAACTACTGATGGATCTCGTGTTATTAATCCAGCTATGATAGTATTTAATCAACAAAATAGTCTACTTACTTCGTGGTTGCTATTCACTATCACTCCTTCGCGTCTTCCTTTGTTTCATCATGTTGAGACGGCCTCGAATGTATGGACAACGGCCACGAAGATCTTCACTGCTGATACTCGCGCCAAACAATCCCGGTTGCATCATGAAAACTTCATCAATTAAATCGCCATTCAAAAAAGCATTATTAACATCAACTTGCCTGAGTTGCCACCCACGAGACACACCAATAGAAATAATAACACGTATAATTGCTGGTTTGACTACTGGACTGAATATTTCTGTGAAATCACATCCCGGCACCTGAGAACATCCTTTTACAACTAATCGAGCCTTCCGCCAATCAACAGATCCGTCAGGATTCTTTTTTACTTTGCGTCATAAACTTCATTCGCTTCGGAAAGGTAATCTCTCGATCTCCGATCTTGTTGATAAGATGCAGAGATTGTGTGCTCTTTTGGAGGCTTCTGGATCTTTTGTTTCTGAGGATGACCGAATCGACCTGCTTCTGGCGAGTCTTCGTCCCGAGTTTGGTGCCGTAATTTTATCGATCTCTCTTTCTCCGGTCTCTTTGCCCATTCAACGTATTGTGGATACTTTGCTCGAGTTTGAACAGTGTCAAGAGCGTGTTACTCAGGACGAGTTTGTTGCCGCAAATCTGGTTGAACGCTTCACATCTAATATAGCAGAGGTTCCTGGTCGTGGTGGTCGATCCTTTAGTCGTGGGCGGGGTCGCAATTTTTGCCCTCGCGTTCAATGCCAAATCTGTAGCCGTTTTGGTCACTTTGCACAACGATGTTTCTTTCGATATCATCGTGAAGAGCAGTCTCATGATGATCGTCGTTCTTGGCCTAATGTTGATGCGAAATCTGGAAGGGAGAACTTCCAAGATGAAAGTTGGAATAGTCAAACTTGGGCAAATTGGAATGGTCAAAATTGGGTGAAATTTGGTCAGCGAAATGCTTTTAATTCAAAAGGTGTAAGTGATTCCCAAGAAAGGTGGCCGGTTGTAGACTTTTTAAACATACAAGACACACGTGGGCCCTTCCCTACACGTGGGCCGCATGGTGCAAGGTAATTTGCACATGGCTTTCCATCTTTTCCTTACGCACGGCATGACTTTGGTGGCATTTCTAATGATGCAAGGCGTCAATTTGGTGGGCCCACTAATACTCCATTTAATGCTCCAATTTATGAGCAATTTAGGCCGCATATGCATGGTGCAGAAACTTCTCACTTTAATGCTCATGGAACACATGACATTGGACACGTTTCTGGGCCTCGTGGGCCAATTCTATCACGGGTTTCGGAAGAGCAGAATTTTTCCACACCTAATGCCTATTATGCTACTGTTCATCCGTCTCGGAAAATTGGTGGTTCTAATATTCCATGGAGCACTAACCGAGAGCTCATGTTTTTCCTGTTGATTCCTCTCCATATGATTCATCATAATTTGTTGGGCTACCTACGCGGGTTTTCGACTTACGTGCATCGAACTATTCGGATGCCACAGCTTATGATTCACCTGTAGAGGGTGCGACTTGGTGCCCAGACTCGGGTGCTACTCATCACGTTTGTCAGAATGCCTCTGCTCTCAATTCCTCCAATCCGTATACAGGTAACTCTTCCCTTAAAATGGGTAATAGTACTTCTACCAAAATTGCATCTGTTGGGAATTCGTTGTTTGCTACAGAGAAGAAAGTCTTACACTTATCTAATGTTCTGTGTGTACCTATCATTTACAAGAATTTGCTTTCTGTGTCTAAATTTACAGCAGAAAACAAAGTGTTTTTTGAATTTCACCCCTCTTATTGTGTGGTTAAGGATATCCAGACGCATGAAATCGATCGGGCCGAGTTCGTGATGGACTCTACTATTTTACGACCAACTTGACAGATGATTTTCCAGTGGTGCATAATGCCTCCGTTCAAGACACTACCTCAAGTAATAATATGCTTACATTGTGGCACAGGAGATTAGGCCATCCTTCGTTTACTACAGTAAAAAATGTTCTTAGCAAATGTCATGTTCAATTTAATAAAAATTGTGTTGATGAAATATGTGTAGCATGTCAGCAAGGGAAATCACATAAACTACCATTTTCACCATTTCTTTCCAAGTATGATGAGTTGTTTGAACTTGTAGTCTCTGATCTCTGGGGACCAGCCTCGGTCTCATCTGAAGGGAATCTCTTCTATGTGTCTTTTATTGATATGTGTAGTCGGTTCACATGGATTTATTTGATTAAACGAAAGTCTCAAGCTCTCGAGTGTTTTCTACAGTTTCGACAGATGGTGCAGAATCAATTTGGGAAATGTATTAAAAAATTTCAAAGTGATTGGGGTGGTGAATTTCAGAATTTTGCATCTGTTTTAGCCATACATAGTATTCTTCACCGATTGTCCTGTCCTTATACTTCTGAACAAAATGGCGTTGCTGAACGTAAACATCGTCATATTGTAGAAACGGGAATTACGTTGTTGGCTTAGGCTAATGTGCCTATAGACTACTGGAGTTATGCCTTCTAGAGTGCTGTACATCTCATCAATCGTCTACCAACCTCCGTCTTAGGTGATCAATCTCCGTATCAACGTCTGTATGGTCGTCCACCAGAGTATGAGCATCTCCGAGTATTTGGGTGCTGTTGTTTTCCCTGCTTACGACCGTTTGTTCGACACAAGCTTGACTATCGTTCTCAACCTTCTACGTATCTTGGGTACAGCTCTCAGCACAAAGGTTATTTTTGTTTACTACCGGATGGGAAGATTGTTATGTCTCGTCATGTGATATTTGATGAACAAAAGCTTTTGTTTTCTACTTCTGGCTCTTCTAATAGTCAGCAGTCTCAACCTATGAACTCTTCTACATATGTTCCCATTGTCAGGTCGATTGTTCCTCAGCGTTGTGCAACACCTTCTGGAGCTTATGAAGATCCTCCTGTTGAATCTGTAAATGCTCATCAAAATCCAAGTGACACTAGTCCTTTACCATCTGTCTTGGGCTCTTCAGAAAATGCTCATCGAAGTTCCAGCGTAACTAGTCCTTTGGGCTCTTCAGAGAACACCAGTATCTTGCGAAATGGTTCAAGCTCTTCAGCAAATGGCTCTCTAGAAGGGTTGTCGCCTGCCAGAATAGTTGAGCCTGTTAACACTCATTCCATGGTTACTCGGTCTAAAGCAGGGATATTTAAGCCAAAGGTATTATCTGTTGATATAGTGAATTTGAGCCTAGTTCGATTGAAGAGGCTCTTGCACATCTGAATGGAGCAGGCGGTTCAAGTCGAGTTTGATGCTTTATTAGCCAACTCTACACGGGATCTTGTTCCTCTTCCGTCTGGTCGAAAAGCAATTGGATACAAATGGTTGTTTAAAGTAAAAAGAATCTGTGGATCTGTTGATTGGCGGAAGGCTCGGTTAGTTGCAAAAGGATGTTCTCGTGTCTTTGGGATGTGATTTCACGAAACATTCATCCAATAGTCAAACCAAAGAACTATCGTGTTATTATTTCTATTCTTTGTGTCTCGTGGGTGGCAACTCGGGCAAGTTGATGTTAATAATGCTTTTTTGAATGGCGATTTAACTGATGAAGTTTTCATACAGCAACTTTCGGGGTTCGTTCGATATGGCGCAAGTGGTGAACAATTGGTGTGTCGCCTGACTAAAGCTCTCTATGGTTTACGGCAAGCTCCTCATGCCTGGTTTGACAAATTGAGAAATTTTTTGGTTGGTACTGGGTTTACTGTCTCTAAGTCTGATGCTTCATTTTTTGTCAAAGTTCTTAATGAGTATACTTTGTATGTTCTTGTTTATGCAGACGACATTATTGTCACTGGTGATTCATCTGCTGTAATTGATAGTTTTATTCAGCAGCTTAACGATAAATTTGCTCTTAAAGATTTGGGTGAGCTTCATTATTTTCTAGGGGTCGAAGTACACAAATTTGCTTCTGGTAGTCTACATTTGAGTCAGCAGAAATATATTAAAGAACTTCTTAATCGCTGTTCTATGGCTAATGCGAAACTTGTTCATACACCAATGGTCAGTACGCCGATGATGTCTAAAGATGAAGGTGAACGGCTTGCTGATCCAACTGAGTATCGGAGTTTGGCTGGAGCTCTTCAGTATATTGTGTTAATAAGACCAGATATTTCGTATGCTGTAAATCGTGTATGTCAGTTCATGCATGCACCCACTACAGTACATATGACAGCCCTTAAACGTATCCTTCGATATCTACGTGGCACATTGTCTCATGGCCTGGTTTTTCGTCAGTCGGATAGACTCTCGTTGGTTGGTTATCCAGATGCGAACTGAGGTTTTGATTTTGATGATCGTCGCTTTACAACAGGATATTGTGTCTATTTTGGGGATAATCCTATCTCATGATGTTCCAAGAAACAACAAGTTGTTTCTCGATCCACAATTGGTGAATATCGAAGTTTAGCCGAGCTACTAGTGATATTCGTGGCTTGTGTCTCTTTGTCGAACTAAAACTCACATCTCCGATGTTCCTCTTGTATGGTGTGATAATACTAGTGCTATGGTCATTGCGACTAATCACATTACGCACTCCAAGTTCAAGCATGTTGAACTTGATTTATTTTCTGCTCGTGAAAAGGTGGCTAATGGCGAGTTGATTGTTGGTGAAGTTCCAGTAAGTGATCAGGTTGCGGATATTCTCACTAAGCCATTATCTGTAGAGGTGAGCATGGTAGGCCGGGTGGGTTCGGTCAGGCCCACCTAAAAATTTAGGCTGTTCATTGGGCTCGGTAGGGCCGGGCCCAAAAATGGGCCTAAAATTTTGCCCAAGCCCGCCCATATAAAAATACTAAAACCAGGCCTGCCCAACCACCATATTAATTTTTATATTATTTTATATAATTTTAAATATATATAATACATCAAAATATTAAAAAATCAAAATAAATATTTTTCAACAAATTGAAAATAAATTTTAAAAAATATGTAGACTTAAATAACACTAAAATAGATGCAACTTAACAAGGAAATGCCTCTAAAATAATAACAAAATTAACAAATGTCTTTAAAATAATAACAAAATTAACAATAAAATAAGTTTTATATAATATCTAAACAATAACAACAAAATAATAGAAACATAATAGTAAAATGGTAGCAAAATGAAGAGAAAATAATAAGAAAATAATATTTAAAAATATTTTTTTTTTGCCTTTAATGATTTCGGTAAGGTAAAGCAGCCAAGAAATTCTTACGAGGTCTGCCCATTTTTAAACAGGCCTCATTTTACTTAAGCCCATTTTTCGCCTATATTTTACCCGAACCCTCCCATTTTTCAAGGGTTTGGTAGGCCGAGTGGCCCGACCATGCTCACTCTAATTATCTGCATCTCTGTTTACTCGTTTTCGGCATCTTCTTCAGATTGTACCATTAGAAGAAGCTAGGTGAATGTTATAGTATATTCACATGTGATAAAATAGAGGTTAGCATTCTGTTATGAGGTTAGCATTCTGTTATGAGCTAACAAATAACAAATTATCTGTTAGGCATGGTTGTCTATATAATCTATGTATCAAGGCTTGTAAAGAGACAGATTAATTTTCTAATTCAACATCAGTATTTTCTATTCAACACTCATTCAATATTTTCTATTCAACATTCTTTTCAGTGTCCAGCTGTGCCTTGGAAATCGACTAGGCATTATTACTTTAGGTTTCCTTTTTCTGCAGCTTTAATTGAGTTGTCTTTTCATTTGATTTTGTTTATTTTAATTTAGGTTTTATTTGTTAGGCCGATAAATAAAATATAGTCCATAAAGCCAATACCAGAACCTAGCCTTGTAATATGTTTTCTATTTTCTTCTTAATAATAAAAGCCTAGCAATTTACTTCAAAAAAAAACTTTACAAATAATTTATTAATTATTAAAAGGCATTTAAAAGTATATTTTATGAATATTAATTATATTAAAATATTATTTAAATTAAATTATTTTTATTTTCCAATATTATGTAAAAATATTTTAACTTTTCATTGTAACTTTTGACAACAATGTCAAACATTTAAAATCAACAAACCACATTTTTTTACAGTACTTTTTAAAACACTTTTTTTTTCCGAATGAAAGTTTTCAAAATCACTTCTCAATCGCAACAACAATACCAAATTAACCCTTTGTGTATACATAATGTGGGTAAAAAAAATATGGGATATGAGATTTTGAGTGTTAAACGTTCATCAAATTTCTCTTGATCGTAATATTTTAACATTTTTTTATTGGGATAAAGTCAAAACATATATGTGAATTTTGGTCCAACATGTAATATTATGCATAAACTTTAATTTTGTGCAATTTTATACATGAAATGTTGATTTGATTCCATTTCACAGCCAATCAATATCATTGTCAATATACCATCAATTTTATTTTTTATTTTTGTACAAGTGATGATTTAAGCCTAGGCTATTCACAAGGAAGGTAAACACCTTGTCAATAAGCTGCAACTTGGCATTTAATATACTGCTATTTTACATCTACATATTCCGTACACAAATTATCATACTTATCTAACATAAAAATACATTAATGTCTTCATTTCTTTAAATGTATACAATTAAGTTAAAATCAAAATTTTATGTATACATTTGAACCACCATCAAAGCTTTAAGTGTATAATTGTATTAAATCAAAGTTAATTATCAAATTGTGCATTAGCCTAAAGTTCATGGATAATTTTGATATTTATCTCTTTTTATTTTTGCAATTTCTTTTTGGCATGTCATCTATAGGTTAATATTTGATGTGTTAATAGTGCCATCTATACTATACATAAAACACTTGATTGAGTTGATATCACAGGTCAGCCAGGCATCAACTCAATTGAGTAATAATAAAAATACCCTTACTTTACATCGTAAATTAAATTATTTTAAGGATAATGTTATCAATTTATATCCTTTATATATGAAAATAAAAAAATATACAAATGCAATAAAATTTGAACTCAAGTCTCTATAATTTTTAATACTTAAACTTTATCAACCAAAGCCTAATTTATTATTTATATTATTTTTATAAACATTATGTTATATAATTCTATTTTTAACTACACTATAAATGCATCATAATTTAGTATAACTTTATGAGTATTAAAAGGATTATTATTCTATCAACTACTAGTGAAATTTTTAATTCCACATGTAGGGTTCATAAAATAACGAGTTTGCTTTAATTTATTTTAATTTTTAATATTCCTTAAAGATATATGATAATATTTCTATTTCAAGTTTGATTGTGAAAATTTTAACTTAACTAATTGTGTACTAAATAATTTTCTTATTAAGAAATTAAATAATGATACATTATTATTGAATTTAAACTATAACTTGTCATTTTCTAATTTATTGATTATAAAACAAATAAAATTGGCGCAATATTCTAACGCAAAAAAAGAAAAGATAAAATAAATATCGGACTTAAAAATTATTTAGGGGTCAAAATTAAATTGTATATTTTAAGATAGTAAAAATTTGATTTCATTATTTTAATAACTTATATCTTTATAATTTTAAAAATTAAATTAAATTTTTTTTATTTTTAAAGAATTAAAATATAATTTTATCATTTTAAGGGACATAATCTCTCTCTACTAAGCTTCCCACTAGATAAAACAAACTAGGCTTGAGTGTCATTAAAAAACTAAAAATAGGATGACCCGAAGACTTGGCTAACGTAGGCTGTAGCCTTTAACTAACCCATCCACCGAAAATAAACGAGCTAATAAAGTAAACTCGGTCGAGGCCGCCCAAATTAATATTAGCGGTATCTATAATTGTTTGATTGGGTGTAAGACGGCATGCGGTTCATAAAAACACAAATATTTGGTTCAAGTGCATAACTCGTTACGGGACAGGCCGTGTAAATCTATAGATGTTGAATACAAGTCATTGATCCATCCGAAATGCTATTCGCTGTAATAATGAATAGAAAAAGAAAAAAAATCCCCTCAATGCAAAGCTGATTTGAAGAAATCTACTTTTCAAAAAGCAAAACCGTAATGATGTTTTTCGTTTTACTATAGAACTTTGTCCCAGGCAATGTCTCACTCACTGTTCGAATTACATTTTATTTGACTTGCTATTCTTGCTTTTGTAATACTACCTTTGAACTATTGTGAATCATGTGATGCATGAATGCATAATCATATATATAAATTAGACTAATGGGTATATACTTACTTGAAATTTGGTGAAAAAATCAATTAAATTTTTTCGAAAAAAACACATTCAATTAAGCTCTTGAATTTTAAATTATATCAATTAAGTCTTTTTTATCGTTTTTTGTCCTTGGCACTTACAGTGTTGACAAGGTCGTTAACAATGTTGATGTGGCACTCCATGTTAGTGACTATTGCTGATGTGATATTGTTGCGTATATATCATGTTAGTAAAATTAATAAACGTTAATTTTTTCATTCATTTGGAGATAATTTGATAAATAATACAACTTCAAGAGCTAAAAGAGATAAAAATATTAAATTAAAGGTTAAAATATTATTTTATAAAAAAAGACAAAAAAAAATATTTTACCTTACACCACCAAAAAAAAAAACAATGAACAAGAAAAGGTGAAAGCAATATTAATGAAACAAAAAGTGAAGCCATAAAAACCACAAATTTAGTGACGATTGACCCCATGTTAGATGATAGCCCAAAGGGTTAGGTTAAGCTAACGATGCATTAACATAAAAAAAAAAATGGGTGATCCTGCAACTACCTCATCTTTGTAAATAATCAAATAACTAATCGACTAAGAACTAATATGGAGAGTTGGATGGGTAAAAAGTGTCACGAGATAGACATGGAAGAAGAAAATAACAGAAAAAGGAGAAGAGAAGAGAGAGAAAATGAAGAAGAAGATACTGAGAATTTGGTTTTCAAATTTCATAACGGTTTTTTCTTTGTCTATTGGTACTTATGGAAACCAAATAACGGACTTAGACAACTGGCACTAACACACGCTCAAACCACGTCTTTTCATTAAACAGTGTTTTCATCAAAACGAATCGTTTAAACGGATGCTAATTCCCTTAACCAAAACATACCATACAACCACAACAAAAATAGGAAATAAAACGCAACGTTGATAGACAAAAGAAATAACAACAACAATAATAGAATTATGAAATGACCGTTGTAACTGTGTTCCGTAACAAAAATATCAATATATAATAGTGTCATTAAATCAAAACCCTTTGTTCACAACTCAACTTATAATAGTGAGAGGAAACAAAAAAGTTTTGGTTTGAGTTTTAATTTAAAGTAGTAATTGATAAAATATTTTATATTTGATGATAATACATTTTCAAACGAGATTTAAAACGTTTAATTTTATTTTTAATGACGCGGCATCATCCTATTTATTAATAATATTAATTCATAAATAAAAAAATTAATATACATATGAATACGTTTTAACATCTTATTACCATCAAATTGATGAATTTTACTTCTTTCCTTTGTTTTTAAGTTGAACACTGATATTTTGAAATAGATGATACATGAATCAATGAATTAAAAGGGGTGGTTAAACTTAGAAAGGCCTCTGTAGCCCAAAAAAGATGCCTGCCAATCCATGAAGTGGTAGCTCTAGTGTCATAGGCTAAAGTATAAAGCCCGTGACCATGGCACAAAATACGTCCTATAGAGGTTGATCGATTAGATGGGGATTATTTAGTTCATGGGAATTAGCCTGATTCTAAGAATTATTGGAAAAGCTTATCAGATTGAAACTTGATTGGCCTGGTAATGATAATAAAGATATTGCAACATAAGCTATTTTTAATAAGTAGGGGAATCATATCTTGTAGATTTGATATGATATGATGTAATATTGTAAATCCTCAAAATTAAGGGATAAGCTAATCTCGTCCGTCGATATAATTGCATCTTGATAATCAGTTTTGGGGTAGCTCAACTATAAATAGAGAGTCTCCCCCTCACTTGTAAATCATCCATTGTATGTTGAATTATTAAGAGTAATAGAATTCTTTGAACATTTACTCAAACACTTTGTGTATATTCTTTATTCTTTAATTATTAATTGAATTAAATTTTTTCAAAAAATTAATCAATTGAAATATTTCAATTAATTTGGTTAGTTAATCGAATTAATCGAAATTGATATTTTTTGTTAAAACAAATATAAAACATATAAAAAATTGATAATGTTCATTTGACCGAATTAATTAAATTAAAATTACATATAATTTGTATTATTAATTATTAAGTTCGGTTAATTATCTGATTCGAACTAAATTAATCGAAAATCAAATTTAAAAAAATCATTAACTAACCTCCTATCGAATTAAATCGATTAATTAACCGATTAACTTAATTAGATCAATTTAATCGATATTAAAGGTTGTACCCAATATCCCAAACCCAATCCTTCCCATTTTTAGGTACATCACATGGGCTAAACCCCTGCAGTATCCGGATTATTAAGTTTCAAAGCTGTCGAAAATCTATTACTCGGATTTTTTATCCTAGTTTCAAATTAAACAGGTACAATACAAAATAGGATCAAAGGTATTAGGCAAAAGATCTAGAAATTAGCTATTGAAAACTGTTTTTTAAACAAATGATTTCATCCGCACATTGATTTCCTTGTAAGTCATAGATGAAATTAGATATGAGTTGACCTGATGACGGACGGGTGAAGTTATTCGTCTAGTCTCGAAGGTTTATTTGAAAAGTGAAAAGGTTTGGACAAAAATATAGGTTAGAAAAATAGATTTGGACAAAACAAAATTTTGTTTTCTAAACGGGTGTAAGTCTTAGGTATGATTTTTTTGTCCGGGCTCGACCCAAATTAGATTCAACTTTCTTTTTTGCTGCCATTTCGTTCTTATATTGATACTATTTTATTGTTATTGTTTGAATATTGTATAACTCTTATTTTATTGTTAATTTTGTTGCTATCGAGAGAGATTTGTTTGCTAAGTTACAACTATCTTAGTATTATTTAAATATAAATAATTTTTAATGTATTTTAATTTATTAAGAAATATTTATTTTAACATCTTTGATACATTTGATGTATTATATTTTTAAATTTATTTTTATATAAAAATAATCTAAAAATAATAATACTGAATAGATCAAATTAGATTTAAATTTAACATTTTAATATTAACGGATTAATTTTTAAACAAATTTAAAATTTTGCATCAAGAGCAACCTACCATCGTTACAATAGGTTAGTGCTAATCAATGACGTCTCATTCTACTTCTTTATTTCATAATTCAAACCTGTTCTCCTTTTTACATTAAAATCATAAATTCTTTCATAGTTAATTAAATACAAATAATCAATGATTGATGGATTTGGGTTTGAATAAGATTCTTGTATGATATTACCATTTATAGTTGCTTAACTCCACACCATTCTAAATATAAATATTAAAATTTTTTCAAATATGTTTTTATTTTTATTTTTTAAAATATATTATTTTATTTAATATTTAATAAAAATATCTATTTCTTTTACTTTCATTATATATTTTATTAAAATTTGACTATATTTTTAACATTTACATTATAACATAAAAATATATTTAATTTAATATATAATTCAAATTCTATAATATATAAATAAAAATATTATAAACTTAAAAACAAATTAAATAGAGGTTGAAGCTTTGATTAATACAACATGTAACAACTCATATTTTAAACCAAGTTAATATTTTTATCAATTTTTTTCAATCTTGTTATGGTATTCATCTCTACCCGATTCGGTTCCCATACCAACCTATAATTCGGTCAGTATGTCCAGCTTACTAATATATAGTTCGCTACTATAACACTCCTAACCCGTATCCGTCGCCGAAACAAGGTTACAGAGCATTACCAAAATTTACAAAACAAATAAATAGATATTTCATATCATATAGCATTCATATCAGAAACCAATCGTAATCAAGCATAATGTCCCATATGTGAGCCCTCGAGGTTCAAAATACACATTAGAAATAAGTCAAGACTAAATTGGGTACTCAAAAATTTTTAACATTAATTTTTTTTCAAAGGTGCAGGGGACACACGCCCATGTGGCCAGGCCGTGTGTCTCACACGGTCAAGAGACACGCCTGTGTCTCAGGCCATGTGGGCATTCGAAATAGGGACACACGACTGTGTCTCAACCCGTGTCCAAACTTATGAGCTCTCCGACTTGGGTCACATGGCCAATCCACACGCCCGTGTGCTAGGCCGTGTGAGCATTCTGTTTGGTACAAATTTAAGATACAGGGGACACACGGTTGAGACACACGCCCGTGTCTCTGCTCGTGTGGACAAAAATAGGTCATTTCCAAGCCACATTTCTCACTCCATTTATCATCAACCTAACACAACACTTTAGCACAATATCAAGTCATAACAAGGCATTCAAATCAAGCCAAAAACAAGTTTTATATATAACATATCACCACATATATCCAAGTATTCAAACTTACCAAATTGACCTAATGCACATATATGTATATTTTTATCAAATATATATACTATCTCATACCAATCATTAACATGCTTATAAATTATCCCTCATTCAACCACATTAAGCACACATCAAACATGATAAGGCCACAAGTATATATACATCAAAATATACCAAATACAAGCCATAAAAATGGCTAATCTCAACAAAATGTTTATATGCCAACATTGGCCAAATTAGCCTATACATGCCATTATAACCAAAATTATTTTACTATTATACCGAAATTGGTTGCTGGATAGTGTGAATCTGCTCTAACCAGCTTTCAACCAAAATGAGCTTTCGATTTACTATGAAACATGGGAAATAAAACAGAGTAAGCATTTACGCTTAGTAAGTTTGTATAACAGGGAAATTAACTTACCATTCAATTGCATCTAAGGTAAGCATACAAAACTTATCCAAATTATTTTGGCCAAAAGCCTAAACACATATCCTTAATATGTTAGCCATGTAACACTTTCAATAACCAATAAACATGGATGTACATAATCACTAGGCAAGTTTCACATACATGTATCATCCCTCTCATGTTTCAATATTTCATGTAATATCATTTCCATGTACTTTTAAGTATATACCGGAAATAGTTCATTTCGAACTTATAATGTCTCGTATCAGAACTTAGCCCGTTGAACCATTTAAAATATCGTTGGATACACGGGTAGTACACACGAGGTGTACAAATCTGTAATCCATTAATTCATATATAGGTATGCCCATATGAGCATATAAACTGGAAGCTCATTCGAGCCAAGTAACGGAAGCTCAATCGAGCTGTATATCGGTGTAACAGCCCGATTTTGGGCCTAGTCGAGCAGTGGTTTTGGGACCACAAATCTGACGTAGTAAAATTCATTGTTTATTACATTTCTATGGTCTACAGTCTTACAAAATGATTTCACGAAAATTTCGTTTGAAAATATTGACGTTTGGGCACTCAATTTAGTAAAAAAGGACTAAATTATAAAAAGTGCAAAAGTTGAGTTCTACATGCTAGAGGTGTCTAATTTCTATGAAATTTTAAATTGAAGGTCCTTAGATGGTAATTAGACCATTTTTTAAGTTATTGGACAAAAATGGACATGGTGAGATAAAATTTCAAAGTTTTAAGTGAAGGGCGTTTTGGTCATTTGGTAAATAAAAGAATAAAAAGGGAAAATAAAGCCAAAATTTGCTCATCTTTCTTCAAACTTGGCCGAAACTTGGGAGAACACCATAGCTAGGGTTTTTTCATCATTTAAGCTTGATTGTAAGTACATCCTAGCCCCGTTTTTAATGCTCTTTATGTTTTTGAAGTCGTATTCACTCGATCTTTCTATTTCTACCATTGTTTTGAAGTAGGGTTCATGTTTAAAATTTTACCCATGTACTACATGCATGTGTTTTGATGTTTTATGGTAGAAAATGAAAGTTTGATGTGCAATGAACAACTTTTACTGAGTGATTTTTGGTGGAAATGCATAAATAACTTATTTGTAAAAAGATTATAAAATGTGTGTAAAAGTGTGATTAAATGAAAATTTTAGACTGCTATAAGTATAAAAGAGGATTGGCTAGGTTTGGGAATCAAAGAAATTGAATAGATTTTATTTTTCGAGCGTAGGGGCAAAAATGTAAATATGTTAAAGTTAAAGGGCAAAAGTGATAATTTTTCCATAGTGTGATTTTCGGACCGAATTGAGCAATGTGATAATTAAATAAGTTAAATTTTCTATTATAGATTAAGAAAGACAGGATTCGGACCTTGATCAGGGGAAAAATAAGGTTATTGACGATTAGGTCCATTTCCGCTATTTTTGTACTGAGGAAAGTTCGTATGAAGATAATGCATTGTTATTTATACTTTAATTACTTTATTATTATATGAATTGTGATTTACTCTTGAATGAAATCGAGAAAGTTCAACAAACGAGAAATCCCAGTTGAACCTTAGGAATAGGTAAAATACAAATGTCATGACATTAGAGTTATTTAAGATTACGTGTAAGACCATATCTGGGATATGGCATCGATGTGAGATTTCGTGTAAGACCATAGCTGAGCTATTGGCATCGATATGAGATCCCATGTAAGACCATATCTGGGATATGGCATTGGTATGGTACTATGTGTGTGAAATTTCCAAGTATCATTTAGTATTCCAAACAGTTCAACGGGAAACGTAATGGAAATGTTAACGTTGCGAAAGACCATGGTATGTTGCTAATTGGTACAAGTATGTACGTAAAACTTATGCCTAATGAGCTCGATATGTGAAGAATCTCTTGGTAAGGTTACGATTGTGCAAGATATGCTGTTAAGGTTTCTAATACTATCCATGCCAAGTTGGACTATGAGATTTATAATGACATCTATGTTAATTCATTTCATGTTAGTTGTATGATAAATGTATGTTTATGATGCCTATTATTTGCATAGGAACTTACAAAGCTTTAAAGTTTACTCCATTTTCTTTTCCTTTGTCTTATAGTGTCACCAAGTTAGCTCGGGGATCGGAGACTGTTGAGATCCATTCACACTATTAAATTATCATTTTGGGTACTTATGATTACAATATTTTGAGTTATGGCATGTACAGGGACTTGGTCTTTTTCTTATGTGTCATAATTGATTTGGCCATATGTGTTGGCTTCAATAGTTGATAATTCATTTTGTAAATGGCCATTTGATATTGGCTAATATTGGTTAAGTATATATATACATATGATGAAGTTTTCATGAATGTGGGGAAATTGCATGGTTTGAGATGCTAAGTATGTGATGTTTGTATGCGATAAATGATAGCATGTAAAAGATATGTGGATGCCTTGTGTGTGGCTGATTGGGTTGAATGTATATGCTTGGATTGGTGTTATGTTTTGTTGTGTAGGTTGGTGCATGGAAGGGTGCAAAAGGCTTGGAAAATAGCCTTGGAAATATTTGTCTACATGGGTAGACACACAGGCGTGTGTCTAGTCCATGTGTGACACACGGCTTGCCCCATGGGCGTGTGTCCCTTACACCTTAATTGTTGCAAAACAGAATGCTCAATAATGAACACACAGGCAGAGACGCGCGTGTGTCTCAACTGTGTGGACGGCATGGCCTCGAACACGGGCATGTGCCCTAGCTGTGTGAAGTCTGCACCTATTTTATGAAAAATTATGAAAATATAATAGATCACATGGCCTAAGCACACGGGCGTGTGACTTAGCCGTGTGACCTCAATTTGAAGATGACGTCATAAATAGAAAGCTCCCTAATTTGAACACGGCTTGAAGCACGGAGGTGTCTTAGGGTCACACGGGCGTGTCCCAAACCCATATGGGCGTATGACCCTTTTTACATGAAAAATTTTCTAAGTTTTCCAAAAGTTTCCAAATTTCTTGGTTTAGTCTCGAACCACTTCGATGCATGTTTTGGGCCTCGTAGGCTCGTGATAGGGACGATATGAATGTATATGAAAGGTTTTAAACTTGGATGGAAATTTATGTCTTGATTTTATAAGTTTGCTTGTGATTATGTTCGATAATGCCTCGTACCCTGTTCCGACGTTGAATACGAGTAAGGGGTGTTACATTTAGTGGTATCAGAGTTACGGTTTAGTCGATTCTCGGACTAACGTAGCGTGTGTAAGAGTCTAGCTATACATGTCATAAATGAACTGTGATAGTGTGATGACTTCTGACAACTTGAAATTGTGTTTTCATATAGTAATGGATCACAATCGAGCTGAGGCTGATGAAGTCAAAAATAATGCGTCGGCTCCTCCACTCCCATTCCTTGACCTGGTTCCGTAGCATCACAAGGTATTGATGAGTGTTTAAAGTGTGCTATCTCGCTGATGATCCGAGGATTTTGCTCGATACTCGATGAGTTGTCCTGGTGGAATACTCGCTTCGGGATCGGTGGAATACCGATAGAAAGGGTTACATGAGAATTCTTTCAAAAGAGTTCCAAAAGAAATATATTAGTCAACGGTTCATCGATAAAAAACGTAAGGAATTTCTTGAGCTGAAACAAGGTCGTATGACAATGACCGAGTATGAGCGGGAATTCATCAAACTTAGTAAATATACTCGGGAGTGTGTTTCCACCGAGGCTATCATGTGCAAGAGATTTGAGGATGGATTGAATGAGGATATTCGTGTGTTAGTTGAGATTTTAGAGCTGAAAGAATTTATGGTATTGGTTGAACTGGCTTGTAAGGCCGAAGAGCTAAACAAAGAGAAGAGAAAAGCTGATCTCGAAGCTAGAGATTCAAAGAAAAGACAAATGAGTAAGTCGTTTCCATCTCAATCAAAAAGTCTAAAGAAATGTATTCCCGTTCGAATCTTTCAGCGGGGTATTCAAGCAGAGATCGCGATAAGCAACATTCGAGTTTTAAATCTCAAGCCACCTCAATGGCGAGTGTGGGCAATGTAAAGTCCAACAGACCTGAATGTCAACAATGTGGAAGAAGACATCCCGGTGAGTGTAGGATGAATGACCGGGCTTGTTTCAAGTGTAGCTCTCAAGAGCACTTTATCCGATATTGTCCTGAAATGGCTGAGAAGGAAAAATTTCAGAGTGTGAGGCTAAGTAATACTGCTAATAGAGATAGGCCACTAAGAAATACCGGAAATGGAGCTAGTAGTAAAGGTATGACGAAAGATACAGCTGTGAGATCCGAAGCTCGAGCACCTGCTAGAGCCTATGCCATCTGTGCTCGCGAAAAAGCGACATCTCCCGATGTTATCACTAGTACTTTTTCTCTCTATAATACTAATGTAATTACATTGATCCTGGATCGACTCATTCTTATGTTTGTGTAAAATTGGTAACTAGTAAGAACTTGCTCATTAAATTTATACTTGGGCGTGGTCTTTTTTTAAAATGGAGTGGCCTTTTATTTATTATTTATCGTATATTTACTTTTCTATTTTATATTTATATATAGTATTACCTACCAAAACAAAATAAAATAAGCATATTTTTTTTGTTTTACGCTCATAACTCTTCCTCGGCCAAAGCTTGGGCGAATAGTAGAGCAAGTACAAGTAAAAAAAAGGATTCTTAGAATTCTCCATTGCTACGACATGCTCTTTTTTCCATCCACTCCTTTCAGGATCAGTCGTGGTCTTACAAACTCTACCGATGGTCTGAACGAATCCCTTTCTTCATACAAATGTGTAAAAGATGCGAGTCGCACTTAAAGTGTCAAACCCCTTAGGCAAACATGTACTAATTGATAGAGTTTGCAAGAATTGTCCATTAATAATTCGAGGTCACTATTTTTCGACAGATTTAATATTGTTTTCATTTGATGAATTCAATGTTTTTTTGGACATGTATTGGTTGACATTCATGATGCCGTAGTGAACTATAAAAGAAAGATTATTGAACTGAAATAAGAAAATAGTAAAATTCTTGAATTGATTCAGATGAACCAGGTGAGTTACCCGTTGTAATTTCTTCGATGTCTACAAGGAAAGGCCGTGAAACTTGTAGGGCCCAAAATTTGCCCAGGCCCAATTAACCAGTTTAATAAAACCAAAAAATATATATAATAGTCCAATAAGTTTAACAGTCCAAAAAATAATAAAATTACAAAATAGTCCAGTCCAAAAAATAATAAAATTACAAAATAGTCCAGCCCTTGTTAGCCCAAAACCCAAATTAACTAGACCTAACAAAACCCAACTTTTAACTAGCCCAAATTTAAACCTTGGCCCGGTCGGCCCAACAGCATTAACCTATCCAGAAACCCTAAGGGTTTCTGGAAACCTCTAGCGCCGCTTTCCCCCACGCGCCCCGCGTGCATCTGTGCCACAGCCACCACGCCCCACGCTAGCCTCAACAACGGCCTCCACAGCTGTACCTGCAACAACCCATGCAAGCAAACAGAATTACAGCAAAGCAATAGCAAAGAAGATTGTTTGTATTTTATTTTTCCTATTTCGGCTATAAAAGAAGCCGATAGTGTACTGTAAAAGGGGATCCCCATTTTTGATGCACACACACATACTGTATACACACTCAGTTGAAAAAAAAAACAATTCCAAAAATACTTTTTGGAAGGTAATCCTTCTTCTTATTCTGGAGTTTCCATCAAATTGAGAGATCCTTGTTTATTTTTTTTCTTGATCTGTTATTTCGCTTTTATTTACAAAAAAGAAAAACAAGAAATAAAAGGAGAGAGTTAGCGTCCTCCTTTGATAAAATCGAACCCGAAGGAAGTACGTCTCTGTCGATTTTGAGTGATTGAATGCTGAGCCTTTGAGTACGGCTTTAGACGATGTTGAAGAGAGGGCTTACTGCTGAACACCAATTTTGATGGTGTTTTGGCGGTTAGATCTCGCTTGGTCGGCCGAATGAGAGCTTGAAAAGGGGATTAGGGTTTTATTTTAAAAAATGAGGGAATGGCTTAAATGTTGGCAGCAAAAGAATGGTTTTAAGCATGAAAGAAACGGCACCATTTCATTTAAGGTGAAACCCGCGCGTCGACCCGAATTCGCCCCAGGGTCCGCGCATTTCTGAAAATTGGGATATTTCACGATTGATCCCTCCTGTTTCATCGTTATTCGATCGAATCGTTTTGCTGCTTCTTCATTTTTTTAAATTTCTCCCTGAAATTTGAGCACTATTTCAATTTGGACTGTATCTAAACAGTCCGTTTTGATGGAATTTGGGGATATTTTCATTTTTAATCCTTATTTGTTCGTGCGAATTTTATTTTGATCCTTGGTTCTGTTTGCATAATTTTATTTATTTATAGATTGTCCTTTTAATTTTATTTTATTTCGATTGAGTTTTTTAATTATTTCTTTATAATCCATTTATTGTTTTAAAATTATTTACTATTTTTATCGTTTTAATAATTTATTTTGAATTATTTTCTTCACTTTACTATGATTTAATTTGTTTTCATATACCTCCATTTGTATATATTATTCAAAATTTATTGTGCAAATATTTTTATTTCAAATCTTTCTGTTATATAATTCTTTGTTTTCAAATCCGTATGATATTTTAATTTAAATATTCCTATATATTATTTTTACATGTATGCATATAATTTATATTAAAATTATTTTTATATTATGTATATATCATTGATTTCACATTATTTTATGTATATTTCTTTAGTTTAAAGATTTATATAATATATTTTAAATATTTTTATATATCAATTTTATATATATTATTTAAATTACACTATTTCTTTATATTCTTCTTATTAATTTTTTTACTTTATGAATATTATTCATTTTGATGGATATTTTACATTGTATATTATGTATTTTAATTTTTTCTTATAATATTTATTTTAAAACTCATTTGCATACTATTATCTAATATATTTTTAATCCTTATTTTTATTAATATATACTATTTTATACACTACTTATTTTAATTTTCTTTTTATATAAAACTTGATTTAAAATTCTTCAATATATTATCATTTGATATTTTGTTTATTTTCATCTTCACTTTATTTTAAATCCTCTCATATATTACTTATTTTAAAATTCATAGACATATAATTTGTTGTTTGCATATTAATGATGTCAAATACTTTCTTTATTTTTATATATTATTCATTATTCTTTATTTGTCTTAAAATTTGTTACATTTTATTTATGTTAAGTTGCTTAAGTATTTTTCTAAACTGTCTTTTAATTCATTGGTCTTGAATGTTAATATATTTTGTATAATATATGATATGTTGCCATTGTATGAACCCTAATTTGCGTTTGTTGTGTTTTTATTATTGCCATATATTGTTATTTTATGTTTGCAATTACACTTTTGTTTTTATTATTGTATTGTGATTAAGATTTCCAACTTATTTATTGAAAAATTGTCCATCCAAACAAACCAAATAAACACATTTTGAGGCAATTTTAAAATCGCTTATTTAAAAAGTTTTTAAAAACAAGGCAATATTTGTATGTTTGGAAGTTCGAAAAATTATGCCCTAACGTACTGGGTGTTAATTTTCTGTTCAACCAAATAACCAAATATCCTTTTTAATTGCATATTTTGAAGACCAAAGATGATTTCGGTGTCAAAGTATAAACATGTTATATCCTAACATACTGGATATGATATTTTTATTCTTTTGAAACGAGTTAATCTTGAGAATCAATTCAAAATAAATTAGCTTTCCTTAAAAAAAGTAATCATGCCTTAATATTTTCAAGTTTTCAACGTAAGGACATTAATTAATCGATTTGGTACCTGTTTTGGGGCGTATGGGGACGCTAATCCTTCCTCGTGCGTAACCGACTCCCGTACCCTTTTTTTCGTTTAATTTCGTAGACCAATAAAATTTTCAAAGGTGATCCAATCACACCTAAATAAAAAGATTGGTGGCAACTCCACATTATTTTTAAGTCGACCCTGTTTTTCAAACTTTAAAATAAAAAATGGTTTCGACAAAGCTTATCTTGCTTATGTGTTGAATACAAAAGAGTCTAAATTGAAAATTGAATTGAATTGAAAATTGAATCAGTGTCGATAGTTTGTGAATATCCTGATGTGTTCTTGGAAAAACTGCCTGGGTTACCACCAGTTAGAGAAGTTGAGTTTGGTTTTGACTTAGTACCAGGGACCTCGTCGATATCTATTACTCTGTATAGAATGGCTCCGACCGAATTGAAAGAGTTAAATACTTAGTTGCAAGAGTTGACAGATAAGGGTCTCGCGAGACCAAGTTATTCTCCCTGGGGTGCTCCAGTATTGTTCATAAAGAAGAAAAACGGGTCTATGAGACTTTGTATAGATTACCGACAGCTCAATAAGGTAACCATTAAGAACAAGTATCCTTTGCCGATGATTGATGATTTATTTGACCAACTAAAATGAGCAACAGTGTTCTCGAAGATAGATTTAAAATTTGGTTACTATTAGTTGAGGGTAAAAGAGTCGGATTTGTCGAAAACTACTTTCAAAACAAGGTACGGACACTATGAATTCCTTGTTATGCCTTTTGGGTTAACGAATTCTCTTGCAGTTTTTATGGACCTAATTAATCGAATCTTTAGATCGTATTTGGACAAGTTTGTGGTTGTGTTTATTGATGATATTTTTATTTATTCTCGTGATAAGTCCGAGCATGTCGAACACTTGAGAACTCTTTTGCAGACTTTGAGAGATAAGAAGCTGTATGCTAAGTTCAGTAAAAGTGAGTTTTGGCTCTGAGAAGTCAAATTTTTAGGGTATATTGTCCCAGGTGATGGTATTCGGGTTGATCCAAGTAAGATTTCGGCAATTGTTGATTGGAAACCGCCAAGGAATGTATCTGAAGTTAGAAGCTTTTTGGGCTTAGCCGATTATTATTGTCGTTTTATCAAAGGATTTTCAATGATTGCTACTCCAATGACCAAGTTGTTGCAAAAAGATGTTAAATTTGAATGGTTCGAAAAATGTCAGCAAAGTTTTGATAAATTGAAGGCATTATTGATTGAGGCACCAATTTTAGTACAACCTTAACCGAGGAAAGAATTCTTAATTTATGTGACGCGTCACTGAATGGATTGAGATGTGTGTTGATGCATGAGGGTAAAATGATAGCTTATGCCTCGAGACAGTTGAAACCGCACAAGAAGAATTATCCGACGCATGATTTGGAACTAGCTGCTATTGTGTTTGCCTTAAAAATTTGAAGACATCATCTGTATGGTGAGAAATGTCATGTTTTTACTGATCATAAGAGCTTGAGTTACTTGATAACTTAAAAAGATTTGAACTTATGGCAACGAAGATGGCTTGAGTTACTAAAAGACTATGAGTTGGTGATTGACTATCACCCGAGTAAAGCGAATGTGGTCGCTGACGCCTTGAGTAGGAAATCTTTGTTCGCTTTGAGAGCGATGAATACACGATTGACTTTGTCCAATAATGGTTCGATTCTAGCCGAGTTAAGAGCTAGACCGTTGTTCCTTCAGCAGATTTGTGAAGCTCAAAAATGTGACAGTGATTTGCAAACTAAGAGAGCTCAGTGTGAATCGGGCAGTGATTCAGATTTTCATATTAGATCCGATGGTTGTTTGATGTTCTGAGGTAGAATATGTGTACCGAAAGATGATGAACTTATTCTGAAAATTCTCCGTGAATCACATAATGGTTGCTTGTCTGTGCATCCGGGTAGTACGAAAATGTAAAACGATTTGAAAACATTGTATTGGTGGTAGGTATGAAACAAGATATTTCAGAGTTTGTTTTGATATGTTTGCCTTGTCAACAAGTAAAAGCCGAACACCAAGTGCCTTCGGGTTTACTTCAACCAGTTATGGTACCCGAATGGAAATAGGACAGGATTACGATAGATTTTGTAATGGGTTTGCCTTTGACTCCGAAAAAGAAAGACGGGTTTACTTCAACCAGTTATGGTACCCGAATGGAAATAGGACAGGATTACGATAGATTTTGTAATGGGTTTGCCTTTGACTCCGAAAAAAAAAGATGTCGTATGGGTTGTGGTTGACAAATTGACAAAATCAACTCATTTTATACCGGTACGTACTGACTAATCACTGGATAAATTAGCTGAATTGTGCATTTCTGATATTGTGAGATTGTACGGGGTGCCTATTTCTATTATTTCGGATAGAGATCCAAGGTTTACTTCAAGATTTTGGAAAAAGTTACAAGAGGCTTTGGGTACACAGTTAAATTTTAGTATCGCATTTCATTCGCAAACCGATGGTCAGTCTGAAAGAACGATTCAGATTCTTGAAAATATGCTCCGATGTTGTGTTCTGGAATTTAAAGGTAGTTGGGAGAAATATCTACCATTGATCGAATTTGCATATAACAACAGTTTTTAGTCGAGTATAAAGATGGCGCCTTGTGAGACATTGTATGGCCACAAGTGCCGAACACCTTTGTATTGGACCGAGCTCAGTGAGAAACAGATTCACGGGGTTGACTTGGTTAAGGAAACTGAAGAAAAAGTAAAGGTAATTTAAGATTGATTGAAAGCTGCTTCAGATCGACAAAAGTCGTATGCAGACTTGAAAAGAAAAGAAATCGAATTTCTAGTCGGTGACAAAGTCTTTCTGAAACTATCTCCGTGGAAGAAGATTCTAAGATTTGGCCGTAAAGGCAAGTTGAGTCCACGTTTCATTGGGCCATATGAAGTTATTGAAAGAATAGGGCCAGTGGCATATCGATTAGCTTTACCGACAGAGTTAGAAAGGATCCATAATGTGTTTCATGTGTCTATGCTGCGACGTTGTCGATCAGACCCTTCACATGTGATTTCTCCTACAGAGATTGAGATTCGACCTGATATGACTTATGGTGAAGAACCGATCAAGATTTTGGCTCGGGAAGTTAAACAGTTGAGAAATAAAAGTATAGCCCTAGTGAAAGTTTTGTGGCAAAGACACTAGTGTGGAAGAGGCTACATGGGAACCTGAGGAAGCTATGTGAAAATAGTACCCAAACCTATTTTCGGTAAGATTTTTGGGGACGAAAATCCCTAAAGAGGAGAGTTGTAACAGTCCGATTTTGGGCCTAGTCAGAACAATGGTTTCGGGACCACAAATTTGACATAAAAAATTCATATTTTATTACATTTCTATGGTCTATTGTTATACAGAAATGATTTCACGAAAATTTCGTTCAAAAATTTTAAAGTTTGGGCACTCAATTTAGTAAAAAGGACTAAATTGTAAAAGGTACAAAAGTTGAGTTCTACATGTTCTACATGCTAGAGGTGTCTAATTTCTATGAAATTTTAAATTGAAGGTCCTTAGATGGTAATTAGACCATCTGTTAAGTTAGTGAACAAAAATGGACATGGTGTGATAAAATTTCAAAGTTTTAAGTGAATGGCGTTTTGGTTATTTGGTAAATAAATGAATAAAAAGGGAAAATAAAGCAAAAATTTGCTCATCTTTCTTCAACCTTGGCCAAAACTTGGGAGAACACCATAGCTAGGGTTTTGTCATCTTTCAAATTGTAAGTACATCCTATCCCTTTTTTAACGCTCTTTATGTTTTTGAAGTCGTATTCACCCGATCTTTCTATTTCTACCATTGTTTTGAAGTAGGGTTCATGTTTAAAATTTTACCCATGTATGACATGCATGTGTTTTGATGTTTTATGGTAGAAAATAAAAGTTTGATATGTAATAAACAAGTTTTACTGGGTGATTTTTTATGGAAATACATAAAAGGACCTATTTGTAAAAAGATTATAAAATGTGTAAAAGTGCGATTAAATGAAAATTGTGGACTGCTATAAGTATAAAAGAGGATCTTTTAGGTTTGGGAATCGAAGAAATTGAATAGATTTCATTTTTCAAGCCTAGGGGCAAAAATGTAAATATGTCAAAGTTTAGGGGAAAATAGTAATTTTGCCATAGTGTGATTTTTGGACCGAATTGAGCAATGTGATAATTAAATAAGTTAAAATTGCTATTATAGATCAAGAAGGACAGGATTCAGACCTTGATCGGAGGAAAAATAAGGTTATTAACGATTAGGTCCATTTTCGCTATTGTTGTACCGAGGTAAGTTTGTATGTAAATAATGCATTGTTATTTATACTTTAATTGCTTTATTATTATATGAATTGTGATTTACTCTTGAATGAAATCGATAAATTTCGACAAACGAGAAATCCCAGTTGAACCTTAGAAATAGGTAGGATACAAATGTCATGACATTAGGGTTATTTAAGACTACGTGTAAGACCATATCTGGGATATGGCATCGATGTGAGATTTCATGTAAGATCATATGTAACATCCTAGATTAGGGGTTATGCGTTTGTGCATAATTCATGAGTAGTAGGTTTTGGCAGTGTTTGGAAGTGAATTAAGGGTTTTTAAAATCCTAGGATGGAAGAGAAAGCTTTGGTTTTTAAGTTAAAAACAAGAAGTGATGTGGAAAAGTGGCAAGGGATGCCACCTAAGGTGCAAGGGTTATGGCATCAAGTGAAGTACTTTGAGGAAGAGGTTCGAATCCCATTGTGTGCATTTTGCTTAATTTTATGAAATAGCATGTTTCTTGTGATATGTGGTGTGCATTTTAGAACCTTGGAAATGTAAGGAAATGTATGGAAATGTAAGGAAATGTATGGAAATGTATGGAAATGTATGGAAATGTATGGAAATGTAAGGAAATGTATGAAAATGTATGGAAATGTATGGAAATGTAAAAGAAATGTATGGAAATGTAAGAAATGCAGGAAATGTAAGGAAATGTAGGAAATGTCTTGGAAATGTAAGAAATGATTTAGAAATGTTAAGTTTCAAAAGAGGAAAGTAAATATTTTGGAAACTTGGAAATGATTAGCTAAAAGAAGAAAGTAAACATTTTGGAAACTTAAGTTAAAAGAGGAAAGTGAACATTTTGGAAACCTAGGAAATGTCAAGTTTAAAGAGCCAAAAGAAAATTTTTGGAAACTTAGAAATGACTTAGAAATGTCGAGTTTTAAAGTTTAAAAGAGGAAATTAAGGCAAGATTTGCTTAAGAGAAAAAGTATGTGAAATTTGACACACAAACAGGCTTGGAAAAGTGGCCTGAAGATACCACTTAAAGCCCAGTGAGTGACGCCACTTAGGTGGATGATTTGGGCCTCGTATGGCCACAAGGAGTCCAATAAGAACAAGTTTAAAACTCGGCTCATCAAGGGAAGGGGGTGGACGGCATCTAGCTAAGACTTTAAGTAATTTTTATTTAATTACTTAAAGATGAAGCAATGGACGGCAATAGGGACTCTTAAAGGAAGAGTTTAATTCTCCTTAAAACTCAGCTAAATAGGTGGATAAATGATGACTTATTTTAGATTATTTTCAAAGAGATAATTGAAGGATTATTCTTTAATTTTTAATTAAAGAGATAAAGTTATCACATAAGAAAGAGTGATGGCTAAGTAAGGGATTCTAAGTTAGTAATTTCGTCTATAAAAGGAAAAGAGGCCATTCATTCATTCACTCCTCCTTTGCCGAATTTCTTAAGCAGATTCTCCTCTCTCTGCCGAATTTCCTACAGTTTTATTCTTCTTTTTGTTAGCCAAAGTCGAAATACCTTGTGCTCTAGCCGAATTCTCCATCTTTATTCTTCCTTCGCTTTTCCTTCTAATCCCTCCAAAAGCCGAAAGTAAGCCTTTTAAGGCCATAGCCGAATATATCAAGTGGCTTCAAGCTTAGGTGCTGTCAAATTCAATATTAAGGGTGAGAATTTTATGGCCATTAATTTATTCTCTTCTTTATGCCACAACATAGGAACTAATATCATTAATATCTTGTTTGCCGAAATTTGGAAAGATCATTCGGGATTTGCTAGTGTTGACTACAAGGAAGGTGAAATTCGTTTCCCGAAGGTGCACCATAAGCCATATGTTCCCTAGTTATTCAGTGAGTTTCGGAATTTAAGATCCGCAAGGTAAGCACTATAGCATTCCGCTAAAGCCTTACTTTAGTACATAGATCTATTTTCTTATTATCTTAAAAGTCGAAAACTAACCTATGTAGAGATCTAGTGTTTGGCCGAATACAAGGAGAAGAAAAGCAAAGTTTTCGGGATTTGAGTGATAAGCAAATCGGCATTAAGGGAGTTAAAGATCTAAGGCGAGATCAATTTCGAGATTTCAAGTGAAATTGTTAAGCGAATCAGGTGTGTACCCTACCCTAAGTTTTAATATGTTCATGGCTATGTTTTAAATTAAATGTGCATGCTCATAAGAATGTGAATATGGCTAAGGTACCATACTATGGTACAAAGTACTAAGGTACATTTCCTACTCCTGCTAGGATTACGAAATATGTTATATTTAACATGTGAAAAGTGACATGAATGTGAATTTAAGTATGATATGCATGATATGAATAATATGGGGCATTCGGGTTATTTGAGAAAGGGGAAGTGAATGTGATGACTTGGTCTCACTATCTCGAATGTGGTGACTTGGTCACGTTATCTCGAATGTGGTGACTTGGTCACATTATCCGAATGTGGTAACCGGTTACATTATCCGAATGTGGTGTTTCATGACACAATTATCTGGTGGCTATGCCACGAATTTTATATGGGCGATGAAACACGTCATTGCAGCAATGACGCCTTCGATGGTGTGTAGCGGATTGAGGTTGACTTAGTAGTCCCCACTGTGTGTAGGGCCGGTGGAGTGTAGCGGATGGCTAACTAGGTTTGGGTTTGGGTTGCATCATTATTTTTACTGTTATATGAACATGTATGTGATATGATAATGCATGCACGAAATGTTAATTATTAGTGTTGGTTACACATTGAGTCTATTTGACTCACCCATTATGGGACTATTTTCGGTGACGAAACAAGAATGGACCGGGTTCGCGAAAGCTTAGGGATGGCCATGCACAAACAAGAAATTTATGACTTGGACTTTTATTTTATTTTAAGTATTTTGAATTTAAATTTTGGGAATTATTTGATGTAATAAGGCCTTAGTAGGAATATTTTATTCTATTTTTATTTGTTAAGCTTACGAACTTTTATCAATTAAGGATTAAGTAAATCTAGTTTTTTTAAAAATAAAGCCCAAACGTTTTGTCACCTAAAGTAAAGGATTTTTAATAATGAAATAAACTTGTTTTCATCTCAAGCCCAACCCAAAACAATCTTTCTTTCAAAACACACAAGTTTTTCCTAAGTAACAAAAGAATTTGAAACGGTTTACACCGGGAAACATACCAGATCCGGTCAAGACTCGTGGGCCGGGTTTGGGGTGTTTCATCATAGCTGGGCTATTGGCATCAGTATGAGATCTCATGTAAGACCATATCTAGGATATGGCATTGGTATGGTACTATGTGTGTGAGATTTCCCGAGTATCCTTTAGTATTTCAAGCGGTTTAACGGGAAACGTAACGAAAATGTTAACGTTGCGAAAGACCATGGTATGTTGCTAATTGGTACAATTATGTACGTAAAACTTATGCCTAATGAGCTCGATATATGAAGAATCTCTCGGTAAGGTTATGATTATGCAAGATATGATGTTAAGGTTTCTAATAATATCCATGCCAAGTTGGACTATGAGATTTATAATGACATCTATGTTAATTCATTTCATGTTAGTTGCATGATAAATGTGTGTTTATGATGCCTATTATTTGTATAGGAACTTGCAAAGCTTTAAAGCTTACTCCCTTTTCTTTTCCTTTGTCTTATAGTGTCACCAAGCTAGCTTAGGGATTGGAGACTGTCGGAAATCCATTCACACTATCAAATTATCATTTTGGGTACTTATGATTACAATATTTTGAGTTATGGCATGTATAGGGACTTGGTCTTTTTGTTATGTGTCATAATTTATTTGGCTATATGTGTTGGCTTCAATAGTTGATAATTCATTTTGTAAATGGTCATTTGATATTGGCTAATATTGGTTAAGAATATATATACATATGATGGCGTTTTCATGAATGTGGGAAAATTGCATGGTTTGAGATGCTAAGTATGTGATGTTTATATGCGATAAATGATAGCATGTAAATAATATGTGGATGATATGTGGATGCCTTGTGTGTGGCTGATTGGGTTGAATGTATATGCTTGGATTGGTGCTATGTTTTGTTGTGTAGGTTGGTGCATGGAAGGGTGGCAAAAGGGCTTGGTAAATAGCCTTATATTTGTCCACATGGCTTGCCCCATGGGCGTGTGTTCTGGCCGTGTGTCCCCTGCACCTTAATTATTGCAAAACATAATGCTCAGTAATGAGCACACAGGCAGAGACACGGGCGTGTGTCTCAGTCGTGTGGATGGCACGGCCTCGAATACGGCGTGTGTACCCTGGCCATGTGAAGTCTACACCTATTTTATGAAAAATTATGAAAATATAATCGATCATACGGCCTAAGCACACGGGCGTGTGGCTTGGCCGTGTGACCTCAATTTGTATGACGTCATAAACAGAAAGCTCCCTAATTTGAACACGGCCTAAAGCACGGGCGTGTCCCGAACCCACACCGGCGTGTAACCCTTTTTACATGAATTTTTTTAAGTTTTTCAAAAGTTTCTAAAGTTTTCAGTTTAGTCATAAACCACTTCCGATGCATATTTTGGGCCTCGTAGGCTCGTGATAGGGACAATATGAATGTATGTGAAAGATTTTAAACTTAGATGGAAATTTATGTCTCGGTTTTATAAGTTTGCTTGTGATTATGTTTGGTAATACCTCGTACCCTGTTCCGGCGTTGAATACGGGTAAGGGTGTTACAATTGGGAAGCTCATAAGAGCCATAAATCAGAAAGCTCATGCGAGCCAATTATCAGGAAGTTTAATAGAGCCATTAATCAGGAAGCTCGTAAGAGCTAAATATCGGGATGCTCATAAGAGCTATGGTGTGTCCGCAACACATCCAAGACCACAACCAATCCGGGAACCTTAATGACATGTCATTTGTATCCATCGAATTTCTAAGGTTCAAACGAGATTCTGTACTTGTCGGATATGTGATCAATAATATACATGGCATTTTATACAAATCACACACACAACAATATTCAATTCAAATCATACGAATATACATTTTAGTTACACGAATTACCTTGACAAGTATACGTAGATTTGTAAGCTACTGATCCGATACTTTTTCTTTTCCTCGATCCAATTCCGTACTAGGTCTATCCGGATCTATACGAATGAATTTAGCTCAATTTAATACAATTCATATTCAATTCAATCCAACACACATCTTTGGAAAGTTACTATTTTGCTCCTATACTTTTAATTAATTACAATTTAGTCCCTAGGATCGGAAAATAAAATTCATACAAATTAATCCTTATTTCAAGCCTAACTGATTTTCATACATATCAATAGCAGCTCATATTTTTCACAAAATTCAGAATTTTTTCATAAATTTTTCATCTTTTCAATTTAGTCACTAAATCATAATTTCATCAAAATTCTCTTTACAAAAGTTGTTTATCTAACAACAACCTTTTATTTTCTACCATAAAACTTCAAAATTCAACTATACTCATCCATGGAAAAACCCTAATACCAGGGGCGAAGCCAGAAGAATTTTTTAGGGGGCGGATAAAATTTTAATTTTTTATAGTTTATATTTTTATAATTTGTAAAGGATTAAATCAAATTTTTATAATTTTAGGGGGGGCCAAAGTGCAATTTTACCTTTACTAATTTAAAATTTTAAAAAAATTCTAAGGGCCAAAATTGTAATTTTACATTTTAGGGGGGCGGGGGCTCATGCCAGCCCCCTAGCTACGCCCCTGCCTAATACTTTAACGATTTTGCAAATTAATCCCCAAAATAGCTAGATTAAGCTATTACGATCTCGAAAACATAAAAATCATTAAAAACGAGACAAGATTTCTCAGCTAATTAAGCAAAATAAGCTTGTCTATCTTCAAGCTTCTATGGCTAGGGTTTCCATGTTTTATTTTAGGAAAGATGATGGAAATGATATTAATTTAATTATTTATTTCATTTATCATATCATTATTTTATCATCTTTCCAAAATTAACCTTAATATTTCTTCAATTTCCAATGATGAATAATCATCCTTATCTACTAACTCCTCTAAATGGTCTATTTCTATATAAAGACCTCAAATTTTAAATTCCATAGCTATTTAATACCTCTAGCTACTAGATTTTAACTTTTGTACTTTATGCAATTTGGTCTTTTTCATCAAATTTAGACATGTAAACAATAAAATTTCTTAACGAAATTTTCATACGATATTTCTATCATACTATAGACCATAAAATATTATTAAAATAAATTTTTTTCGACATCGGATTTGTGGTCCCGAAACCACTATTTTAATTTCATTGAAAACGGGCTGTTACAGCTACCATGTAGTTCGCTCACAAGAGTTCGCATCACCATGCAGGCGAACCCCTACTCAGGAAATAGATGTTCACTTTACAGTAGGATACGTGTTGACCTACATGGGGACCTATCTAATCCTAGTACATCAAATCATGAAACCGTGCCATTTAAATAGAAAATTGACTTCCATGAAGTGGACATATACAAAAACACTCAACATTTTCTCTCAGATATCTAGTATTGAAGTTAGGAGGAATATATCTCAACTTTATTTCGACAAATAACCAACTTTAGAAAATTGGAAAGGAAATTTGATAAAAATAATGATGAATACTTTTGTACGGTAAAATAGAAAGAAAATTAAAAAGATGAAAAATTGATAGAGTAGAAAAATAGTATAATAGAAAATATAATTTTTCTTTCTAAATTTGCTTGGTAGGAAAGATGACAAATCAACTTTTTCTTCTTGATTTGAATTTTTGTAGGAAGAAAATGCTGAAAATCAGGAAGAAAAATTTAATTTGTTGGGATAAGAATGACGTGAAATTATAGTTTCATACAATCTTTTTTCTTTTCAACTAATATACATCAACTTCTCGGTTTCTCTTCTCCTCTCGCTATAATTTAGAATGATTTGGTT
Organism: Gossypium rotundifolium; assembly: GCA_025506655.1. NCBI lineage: Eukaryota > Viridiplantae > Streptophyta > Magnoliopsida > Malvales > Malvaceae > Gossypium > Gossypium rotundifolium. The sequence continues at coordinate 174,847,285 of CP106732.1, forward strand.
TTATGAATTAGGATAGCAAATGATAATTTCTTATTTTCTTTTTCTCAATTTTATTTCTTACTATTACCAAGTGCACTTAAAATTTATTTATTTTTGCAATCTGTGTTTTTTTTTTTTTTTTCCATCACCCAAACATATGTATCCTATTAATACCAATTAATTAAATAAGTATATATAATTTAAAACAAATAAATCTATTCAAACAAAATAATAATATACAATACTAAACACCTAAACTATTCATATTTGAAAGGTAAGTAATGAATAGAATAATTAGAAACGTCATCCCTGGGAATTATTTAGTGTAAACCCCTCATAGATGTAGTTGTGGATGTATCATTATATCTCTTCATTTAAAATCTTGATCAAGATATCAAGTACAAAGGTGAAGGGAAGAAGACCAAAATATTGTATTTGAAATATAAAGCTAGTTTTTTATAGGCAAAACTGAAGGGAGAAAACAATAGAATATTCCAATGGCTTCTGAAAGGTTAGTTATGTGGGTTGGTAAGTGCAGTTCCCGGCAAACAAATGATGAATATCGATGCCTGCAAACAAAGAAAAACATATATCATGCATCCATGTATATTATTTGGAATGAAAACAAATGAAGCAGTAGAAAACAGAGAGGAAAGCAAGGGGAGAAAAGAGAAACGGAGCTCCCTTCACCCCAATACCTAAAAAATCAAGGTAATGACGTCTCCTAGTTCATGCAAACCCTTAGCTTGCGCATCCTCGGCCTGGATTTCGATGTTTAATGCTGGCTAAAGTACGCATCCAGGGGCATCCATGAACTAGCAGCCGTATTTTACCATCCCTTCCTTTTAGGTTCGGAGTTCAGAGAGCCCCGTAATTGGTTCCCACTTTCCAACCCTTCAAACTCAAACCATATATGTTTTATGTTGTAGAGAACTTGTGAAGTTACATGGAAAATGGGATGTCCTTTTATAGGCCAAAACATGAGGATAAATAGAGGAAGGAGAGGAAATTTGGGCATACGAGTTAGTGATTTTAAGAGAATCAACGAATAAGAATTTTTTGTCTGCAAAATTAATTAAGCCAAGATTAGTGGTGATGAAAAAGCATATTTTTCTACCATGAGTAATCATTATTCGCTGAATAACATCTATTATTGTTCTCCATGATTAACAAATTAAAAGTGGGATATCTTCTAATTTCTTAACAATTGTTAGGCCAACATATTTCTCAGTTTGTGCAGTGACGAAGTAGCTAAAGAGGTTTGGTTTCTCTAATTGGGGCCGGGTACCTCCATTGTTGCTGCTTAAACTGTCCTTTTCATTAATACGAAATGATTAAGATTTGAAAAAGATTTAAGCCTTAATGTGGGTCAATATTATATATTAGCTTGGCCTTCTCCAATGTTGTTCTCTTACGTGCACTATTGATTAATTGAATGGCAGTTTAAACTTTTGAAATAACCAATATCCATTGCCCTATATGTTGAAAGAAGTAAAGCTTATTCTTTAATAGCCGCTTGCTTTCCAGAGTGGTCCACTACATAAAACCATAGAAATATGTTTAAAATTCATAGCTTCCCCCTGCTTTTTTTTTTATTAGTGCCTATAAATTCAATGTTTAATGCCGTTACGATTGCAACTTTTGGTCGGATTCTGAACTGCTTTTGCTTTGTTTAATGCCTAAAAGAAAGTACAATCTTATTCTCTCATGGTCAAAAGCAACAAAGAAAGAACTATCAAATTTCAAAGTTCTGTTTTTTTTTAATTGATACCACTCACGATATACATCTTATACAGGCACAGATTATCAAATAAATTTTGAACTCTGTGTTAGAGGATTCTTTTGCTTCGGTGACAGGCATTATAAATTAAAAAATGGAGCATCGTAGAGGTTGTAGAGATGCCCGAGAGTAAGATTAGAGTAGACCTTTAAGAACTAGTGTTGCGGTAGGTGATAGTGATAAAACTAAAAGCAATATGGGAATTAAGTCTAAAGGGACTAGCATTCTAATTGATCAATGCTATCGTGGGATAACATTTAATTTCTCATTACATGTCTAATTCCAAGATTACAGGCCCAAAAAAAGATGGTTAGTGTACAATCTTTTTTATAAACTAGCACGACAACCCTCGATCCTGAGTGTCTCAACCAACCACATCTAACATCAAGCCTGGCTTCAGCTCTTTGCAGCTTTTGCACGAGATTGCTGCCCTTCTAGTCTTGCTTCTAGTAGTTTTGCTTTTAAGGTATTCTCCTTAAAGCCCGGAGGCAATTTCAGACAAGAATCTGACTTTTCGAAATCAGGAGATGTCAACTTCGAGACCCACTGTCGAACTGGACTAGCGCGACCTTTGGATACACATTGGAATGATTCTTCCCTCAATCTACACTCAGGATGAACTTTGTCACCTTCCGAGGATAAGGAATGATTTCTCATTAGCCTATCAAGCACATGACTTGAGCTCATTCCGTGTGATCCATTCTGTTTGACTTTATTATCATTTACAGGCGCTCCGGTAGCCATTTGTTCGTCAAACTGCCCTCGGAAACTATGGAATCTACTGCTCTTGATGGCATCTCGAGACCATGCCTTTTTCCTAGATAAAATTCGGTTTCCTAATTCTTCAAGATGACCTACCAAAGCATTGTCCCCGTGAAGTTTACAGCTTCCCTTGCTTTGGATTCTGTTGGCAGTTTTGTGCAGTTCATAACACTGTGAGTCGCTGCCACTGGAATATGCTTCATCAGCCGCACCTTGAGGGGCACTAACAGCTTCATTTAATGGAAAGGATTCTAAAGAATGTTGATGTGAGCAATTCCCTTTAAGACCACTTTTCCTTGACCCAGTGGAGCGTTTGGCTTCAAGAAAAGTTTCTATATCGAGGCTTAACTTGTCAACAATCGAATTCTTTTCTGCAAGATCAGTTCGACCTTCAGCAAGCTTCATTTGCATCCGCTCATCGAGCCATGCCTCTGAAATATGGAGAATTAGCCGCTCAGGGTTTTCCCCATCAATGTGATCAATCTCGTACTTGTGCTTAAGGAACCGCAACTCCTGTTCGTATTCCCTTATTCCTCTAGCAAACTCATCGCACAAGTTCTCCAACAGAATTCGTGCTTTTCTCTCCCTCTCAAGTTCTTTGAAAGCATTAGCAAAAGAAGATCTTACCTCAGAGAGTTCTCGAGCTAGCTTTTGGTGCATGCTCTTAGAGCGCTTCCTTAACCTCCTCTCGTTTTCCAGCTCATCTCTCACTGGCTGAACAGCAGCTTTGATTCTATCTTGCTCTTTGTTCTTCCTAACAAGTTTATCCTCTGTGACTTGCTTCATGAAATTGTCCATCTCTTTCCTTTCTGTTTGCTTTTCTTGCAACAACTCTTTGATCCGACCCCGAGAATGATCCAGTTCCATTTTCAGGGCATTTACCAATGACATGTTTGAGACATGCTGTTCTTCAAGAGCCCAGATTCGGTTGAGTACCTTGAGCAACTCCGTCGATGTCTTAAGGCTATAACCTGATCTTTCAGTCCTTCCCTGAAAATCCAAAGAACTCGATGGTGCGATTGCAGGGTTATAAGGTGCTATCTGCAAAGAACACAGTTATGAATCCATTAAGTAATAGAGTTGCAGTAAAATGGCTTTATATGCCAATCTGTTACATGAGGAAGCATAACCAAAACAAAGAACTGTAAGGTTGATTGTAAACATCAACTTAATATGATTTTTCATTTTCCAATCTCCATTAAAAAGGTTATCTCTTGATGGAAGATTTGGTCTAGTAGTTGCATCTTGATATGGCACTATTAACACGGTAGAAGTTTTTCACACCCCATGGGGGTCTATGGAGGTATTGGTCATGTACTTGGAAGCTCAAGGAATATTGTCTGTTTCTACTGAAAAGAAAAGGTAGTGTCCTTTACAACCGAGGTTAAGGAGATAGCTAATAAGAGACACTCGACATTGCAAATGGTTGTTTTGTTAGTTTGAAATCAAGATCTAATATCAGTTTATAGAAAGCAAATAAACCAATCTACAGATTACTGTGGATAGATGTTAACCTCCAGTGAGCTTCCACAACTTGCAGGAGATACAGACTGTGGAGCACGGCCATTTTGTTCAACTGATCGACGGTGTTGCATCAGTGATGCTGCAATGTGCCTCCTCAAGCTACTTGCACTTGCTGGCTGACATTAGATTCAGGGAAAACATTAATTATATATAGAATTAGACAAAGGTGGGCATCTATTTGATTAAACAAGAGATATTTGGGAAACACATACTGTATGGAATAAGATCAACAAGCCAAATTGTAGAGAAGACAAACCAATTTTTAGTTTGCAACTAAAAGGCAAATGAATCTCAAACATATATACCAAACAATAAAACCAGTAAAAGAACCAGTCAAGCAGCAAAGAAAGCAATTTTCACTGACACAACATTAAACTGTTTAAAGAGGAAAAAGAAGAAAAAGCAGGCATGTTTTACCCTTAGAGCATATGTGTGCGCCCCACAGAAGCAACAGGAAAACCAGACATGAGACAGCTAAGAATCTCAACCATTAGTGTCAACAAGAGGCAAAAATGTTCAGCATTCACAGCAAAGAACAAGCAGAGTAAAGCAAAAGAAGGGTTATGACGGACAGAGAGCAACGAGAAACACAAGACAAGGGACAGCAAAGCAAGCAAACAATTAGAATCTAAAAAAGGCAAAATCTTTTTCTTTCTTTTAACAAAGAACATACATAAACAAATAAAAAATTGAACCCCACTTAAACTACCCAAAGAACCGCCAAAGCATTACACGAAAATTCAAACAAAAGCTCAAAACTTTAAAATTAAAAACATTTCCTTTTTTTTTTAATCTTTACAGTTACTTGAAAGAAATCAAGGGAGTACCTGAGGAAGGGGAGTGGCAGGAGGATCAACAGCAGTATCAGAAGCCTTGTCATGGTGTATGCGAAGCTTAGAAGCTCCTTTGCGCGTACTGGGAAGTGGGTAGTGAGGATGAAGTTCCCAAAGGTTGGCACATAGTTTTCTAGCTGAAACAAAAGGTCCAGTGGGAAGTTGAAGGAACTCAGGGTTAGTAGCATTTTGAGAAGGGAACTCGAGTCTCCAAATAGGTGAAGGAGTTGAGGGGCCAGCCCTTTTCCCTACCAGGATCCCGCCTTTCAACTTTTTCACCATGAAATCTTGGTTTTCTCCTTCACCCTCCACACCTTTTTCTTTTCTTTCCATCACTGTGTGCGTTCTTCTCACACTCTCTCTCTCTTTTCAAAATTTCAAACAATGGGTTCTTTCTTCACTCATTCTCCTCGGCTTGTCACTCTTTTTAGTAATGGGTTCTAGGGTCATGGTTCTTCTCTTCTTTGCTTTGTCTCTCCTCGCAGTTGTGGTCAGCCTCCCAAGACTCGAATTTTCATCGCTACTTGTGGTCGTGGTCATGTGCGGTTCTCCCTTGCTTTGTTTTTCTCTCTCTCTCTCTTTCCTATGGTTTTCCCCTTAATTGAATTTGCCCCTAATTGAGGACTTTTTTTATTTTTGGCCTGACCTTAATTGAGGACTGACACTTGTAACTATCATTCATTGCCTTTGGATTCCCTTAATTCTAGGACATTCACCCATCTATACCCATGTGTGTTTTCATGGCTTTTTATTCCCCTATGTTATACACTAGCAAAGAGTGGATAATAAAATTAATGTAATTTTTTAGTTGATATTTAATTTTTGAAAATAATTTTTACCCTTTTTTTATGAAAAAAAAAAAACGATATCAAAAGAAACCAAGTATTGAACTCTTTTGTTAACATACTATATATAGATACGACGGGTTTTTACCCAAATAATACAAAAAATTAAAAATATCAAATTGGTATACAATCTCAATTATTTACCAAAATGGTACAAATAGGTGGTGCCGCCTCTGCCACCGGGCACCTCTGACACTTTGGTGCCGCTGTGGCAGACCATCAACCCCAATTTGTTTTTTTTTTCAGCAGTTTCTTGAGGGACCAATTAAGCAATTTTTCCAATTTTAGAAAAGAAGGAAAGGTGCGGCTGTACAGCTAACTTTAAATTTGAATAATTGCCTTCTAAGTCCTCCTATTTATTATTTTCTTTTATTTCCTTCAACTCAAGATATTGTGTTTAAACAAACAATTAATCTATTTTTGTAGTTAAATAAGCCCCTTACTTATAGTTTTTACTTATAAAATTTTGTAGTAAAATAATATTTTACGGTTGAAAGTTAAAATATCTATTTTAAACATAATGATGGGAAGTAAAACAAGTAAATAATTTAATATAATGATATATAACATATAAATTTTAAATATCTAAATTATTTGTAATATTTAATTTAAATATATAAATAGATATTATTAATAATATAATATCAATTACTCTTAGTAATATAATAATAACTATTAAATCTATGCATATATGAAATTTGAAGAGTGCAAAATGTATATCATAATGTTTACGATTTCCAAACATGTGCCCTAAGAGTAAAAGTATTGTTAATTGTGTAAAGTAAAGTTAAAATAAAGCTATTTAAAAATATAAACTAATTTACATCTTATGTTGGTGTAAATTTGATGAGAATAATTTATTAAATAAAAATATATATTTAATTTAATCAACAAGTTTTTAAATTTTATAAGTGAAAACCATAAGTAAGGGGCTTATTTAACTATAAAAATAGATTAATTGTTTGTTTAAACACAAAATATTGAGTTGAAGGGGAATAAAAAGAAAATAATAAATAGGAAGGGCTTAGAAGGCAATTATTCAAATTTAAAGTTAACTGTGACAGCCGCACCTTTCCCTTCCTTTTCTAAGCATTGGAAAAATTGCTTAATTGGTCCCTCAAGAAATTGCTGGAAAAAAAAACGAAATTGGGGGGTTGATGGTCTTCCACAGGCGGCACCCAAAGGTGCCAGTGTCAGAGGTGCCGCCGGTGGCAGAGGCGGCACCACATATTTGTACCATTTTGGTAAATAATTGAGATTGTATACCAATTTGGATATTTTTTAATTTTTTTGTATTATTTGGGTAAAAAACCCAGATACGACACACTCGACAGAATAAAAGGAAACAGCATAACTTGACGTCTAAGTTTTACTTTTATACATTTAAAAGAAAAAAAAAAGGAAACGCCCACAGTTGAGTTAGAATGCCATTTTCAAAGTCAAAACATAAAAGAGTGCTGGATTTTATTTGTCTCCTCTTTATTAATTCATTATTTAATCACATACAATAAAGGAAATGGTGTAGATAAGAGAAATACACCGTCGTTTAATTAAAATTTTCTATAAGTAGAATCTCGTGTTTTAATCTATTAGTTAAGGTGTTGGCTATGCCAAATGTAATATGGATTCAAGTCCCCATTGCTGTTACTTTTGTTATTCAACCAAAAAAAAATCTATAAATAAATATATAGCGAAAATAAGAAGAAACGTAACCATGCCATTTGAGTGAAATGAAGGTAAAATGTGCAGGTGCAATGCAATGATGGCCAAGATACTCGTAGGGAAGAATAAAAAGATGGTGAAAAGCCATGCGGCTCACGCACAGACAAAACACAAACATAGTATTATCTACCTAAAGCTATAAGCAAATATTATAGGCATAGATAGGGTCCAATAAACCCTGTGCTTCCTCTTCCTATACTCTGCTGCACACTCAACTGTACTAGATTCCTCTCCCAAACAAAGGGTTTTTTTTATTAAAAAACAGCTTATCTGAAGCCAGAAACTTTGTTGTACGACCTATAGTTGTCTTGCAAGCAATGCATATCTAATACCTGATCCTCCCAAATCCACCTAAATTTGTGGTCCCATATATTCCTCTCTAACAAAAACTGTGTTTTCTTAACCTTGTACTCATTCATTTTTAATAAAGGGTTTTAATTGTAATAAAAAAAATATTATAGTGGTCGAGTTTCGACTGTCAAAATCTAATTTAATTAGTTAGGAGACTGAGAGTTTCTGATTTTGCCACCAACAAAAAATCATATGTCCAACCCTTAGTTTATTCATTGAAGCATATAAAGCGCTGTTAGGCGAATATCGAAATAAACGTGACATTACAGAAAACCTGCAAATGCTTGAACCAAGATAAATGATGATTATGATCAGTCTAGTTAATTAAACAACGTCTTTATTTGTACTTGCTACTGCTAGCTCTATGCATGTATTAAATTCCATATGGTTTAGAAACCTACATGCCAGAATTCGTTTTTTACCAGTCAATTAACAAATCGAAGACTATAGTTTAATTTGTGGAATTACAAGACGACAACACATGGATTGATATACCAGAGATGGACCACTTTTAAAAAAAAAAAAAGTTAGTTCTATCTTTTATCTTAATTGAATGTGGTCCTGATTATAAAGCTCATGCAGTTTTACATTAGAATATAAGTTCACCACATTCCAGAATACAATTAATGTCATTCAAATATATATATATACACCATTAATGCCCGACATGTAAATGATAAAACATCCCTCACCCTACTAAGTTGATGCCATCATTATCACATACATAGCCAACCACATATGATGCCATCACATGAACCAATGAATGTTCATCTAGTGAGTTAGGGTTTTCTGTTTTCATAGAGTGCATGATTTTTTGTCCTTACATTTATCAGAAGCTAACCCTAATACGATGCCATAAGGCACCATTGTTTCTTTTGTCCTTTACATGCTTAGGGTTGAGCGCAAGACATGCTGAACAAATGTTCATTATTCCCTTGCATGATCTCCATTTGCAACCTAAAACGTGCATATTCAGTTAGGTACAGCAAAATTTACTAAGATTATGGTCCAAGAAACTTGACAGGAGCCCCTCAACTCAAGCTTTCATTTTTGTGTCAGAGGAACCCAATGCAACCCCACAACCACGATCTTTATGATATGCTTGTGCTTTCGGCTGGAGCTGGACCATTAGTAGTGGGAGAAGGAAATTTTCGTGTCCATTGGCGTCCGGTGGCTCAGTTGGACTCAGTGTTACAGTTAAGTTGGTTTGGGTTATTGTCAGTTGATCCAAATTTATTTCCATTTGGACCACTTTCCCTTTCCTTGGGCCTTAAATTGTGCCACCTAACTCAACTCACTCAAGGCAAAGCAAAAGCAGTCAAATTAAGATGCGTTTGATTGCTTTAATTGGCAAAGGCATGCCTGGGGCACGTTTAACAGTGTTGTGTCGAGTTGTTAAACCCTTGTATTATTTTATCTGACAGTCACACAGCCTAAAGCAAAAACCATGACTCTTGCAAAGTTTAACCTTTCTTGGTTTCTAAGACCAAATTTTAATTAAAAGACAAAATATGAAACGGTGGGAATTATGGAATACGCTAGACAACAAAGTTGGATGAAAATTCTCTTTTGTATGTTTTAAGGAAAGAGTACAAAACATCCGTTTGCAATAGTAATAATAGTAATCCACGACAGAAGAATCAGAATATATGCAAATGCAAATAGCCAGCTCTGCTTCTGTACAAATCCACAAATCTCTATAGTAAATAATAACGATAATTATAACAAGAAAAATGCCTCGCAGGGTAACCGATAGATTTCACCTCTTTTCCCTGTGGTTCGATTACCCCTGCTTTAATGCAAAGTAAATGAAGTTTCGACGTTCAAATTTAATGGCATTCCCAGCTTAACATAAACTGTAGGTGATGGAAGGGTAATAAAAGAGGCAGCAGCAGCAGCAGGCAAACAGTAAATTCTCTACTCATCAATACTCCAAAAATGAATGAAAAATCCTTGTATCAGAGACAAAGTTATTAAACTGCAGATAAAAGATTTGGCAATGCAAAAGAATTACTAATATATTCAATTTTCATAAATGACCACCTTTACCCGCTGTGTGATTTTCTTTTGGACAGTGATATAATTCATAATAACTCAAAATAAAAGCCAAAGGGAAAGAACCAAAAAAGGAAAAAGGAATGGAGGGAATTTGGGATGAATTACCCTCAAAACAATCAGAAATCAATTAAGGAGCAAATTCGAGTCTAGGTTCAAAGCAAAAACCAGTGAAAAGCTGAAGAGGGAACTTCTTTGATACCGGACACTTCTGCGCCCATTTCCATAGTTTCTGATTCATGTCGAAAACAAGAAGAGCCGGAGCACCATAGCTCTGGATATATATGATATCATCTGTACCGCTGCTAGCAAAAACATCATCCAATTCACCAAATCCTTGGAAATACTTATGGGGCATGCGAGCAACCTCATTCCAATTCCTCCCCTCAAGAACCCAGATTCCAATCCCCTTGATTATATCAGGCCGGTCTTGCTTCCCCATACCTCCAACCACGACCAGCTTTTCCTTTAGGTTCATCAGACGACCGCAAGTAAGAGGGCCAGGCACTGGAATAAAACTCCTCAACAACGGAGATGATAGACCAGAGAGACTATATGTAACTAGACCATGCCGGTTTTCTGGTGTGCCACCCCCAGTTGAGTATATCAGAAAGTATAAAATCCCATCACAGATCACACTTTCATCTCCACCCCTCCATCCTGTCAAAACCTCAGTCGAGGAGGTTGCCCATATCCTAGTTTCTGAATCATAAATGTGAATTGAAAGGTCCCATTGGAAAAAATTCCCAGGAACTTGTTTAGACTTCACAACAGATACAGTATAATTGTGTGACGTCCTGTTCACTGAGATTGACAGCGCACTATAATCGGGGAATTTCAGACCAGGGGGATCCTCGAGCTTCTTGCAATGCTTGGTGACTGGATTGCAGACATGCAACTCGCTTCTACTGTCATTGTCCATGAAACAAACCAAGCCACATGATGAAGCAATAAACCAGTTAGGAGTCTGAATGCAAGGCAGTTCAATGCCGTACCACTTTCGAAGGATCGGGTCATAGGCATAACCAACCGGTTCATCAGAGCTAGTAAACATAAAATACCAAGGCTTTTGCGATAAAACATTCGAAAAGTTCCATAGGAACCTTTTGGAACTAACAATCTCATGCCACCTTCTACAAACAGAACCAGCTCGAAAAATGCTAGCAATGGGGAGAAAAGCCAAGATCCGTTCTAACAAGTCGTCAGGTAGGATTAAGTCCACAGAAACCACAGTTGTTTCTTTGTTACCTTCATCAATAAGTTCCGAAAACGAATCTAAGCCACCAATTTCTTTTGACATGTCATCAAAGCAATGGCTGATCCATGAAGTCTCTCCCTTCATGATGAAGAACAGCTAAAGAAAATTCCTGAGAATTCAACAAAAACAACAACAAATTTCTTCACAAAATCAAACCAAGCAGGTAAAGAGAAAGTAAATGGAAATCTATCACCACATAAAGCAAGAAAACATGAAGAACTAATTAAAAATCTTAGGCCACGTCCAAACACAAGGGACCTGAACATATATAACAGATTGATATAAGAAAGGCATGGCAAAAAATTTATTCATGCCTTAGTATGAAGCATACTACAAAATCGACGAGAAAGCAAAAAGTACTGGAAGCACATTGGGCTAATTTTAAAGAGGAAAGGATGAAAAGGACGATTAAAATGTGACATATTGTATGGAAACATGACTGCATAACCGTATTAAGCTGCCAAGCATAAGAACATGAAGAACAAAAAAACAAAACCCATAACTTGAAGCTTGAGGAAGGAAAACAATTCGATAAAAAAAAAGGGTTTTAAAACTATGGGATTACATGCATGCCAATTAAAGGATTTGGCACCAAGTTCACACAGCCAAAAAAACCTCAGATGAAGGGAGAAAAAAGGAAACATAAAAATTTAAGGCATCTAATCATCTGTATCATAGCTAAGACACATACTTAGAAGGAGATACAAACGATTAAGGGAGCAAATCAACCAACATATTAAATTAATGTTACCTCAAAAGGAGGACAATGCCAGAATTCTGATCTCTAAGAGGGAGATAATATCAAACACAGGAAAATCAATCTAACTGCATCAATAAATTTTAAAAAAAAAAAGACCTTATCATTGGATATATACAGAAGCAAAAACAGAAAAATGTGAATCATTTGTTGCTTAAAAAAAGGAGAAAAGCATTTACAGAGAGTAACATCAAAGTTATATAAAAGGAAAAACTTTTTTTAACCAGATTTCTTGCTAGAGTAAGAGAATTTAATCCAAAACAAATTATGTTCTTTTCAGCTAAATAAACAACCTTTCTTGAATGTAGCAACCCCCAAAAAAAAAAAAAAAAAAAGAAAAGAAAAGAACAAAAACGTTTTAAGAATAAATAAATAATGTTAGGTAAAAAGAAAGAAGGATTAGGCCATCCTTACCTATCAATCAAACATCAAAGGTGAAAACCCCACATAACTAAAAGAATCAACAAGCATCACCAACTAAACCAAAACATCATTAGATTAAAGACAGGGAAACGGATCAATAAAAAAAAAATGAAAGCTTTTCTCCCAGAAAACATGCTCACGAACCTGTAGTGGAGCTGATTCCGGGATAACTGAAGAAATGGGTGTTGGTAGATTCAGATAAAGTTTCAAGATTTAACAAAAAACAAAGAAAAATCAAGCTCACATGAAAAAAGAAAAAAAAAACTGATCATTGGCAGTGAAATATAACTTCAAAAATGAAATATTTAAAGAAGATTAATGGAGACAATATGTAATTTCATTTTTATTTCCCCTTAAAACAACAGAGAACAATGAAAGGGTTACTGCTGATTTGGCTCATAATAAATTCCTGAGCAAAACCCACTGTAGAGAAAAGAGATTTTCGTTTCGGTTTTCCTTAGCAGTGTTTTTTAACAAACAATAGAAAAAAAAGGAAAACGATAGGCAAAGGAATGAAAGAGAGAAACCGGTTTATGTAAAGGACGCTATGTTCATGAATATTTTGAGTACTGACAGAGAAAGTAACAAATAAACGGAGAGTGGTAAGGGAGCGCGTGTGGCGCGTGGAATCTTTTTTCTCTCTCTCTCTCTCTCTCTCTCTTTTTTGAATTTTCTCCTTTTCCTTTTGTAAAAAGTTTGTTTGGCGGTAAAATGTTTTAGGAAAATGATTTACGGAAAATGATTTCTTTTCTGGAAAATGATTCTGAAAATATTTTCGATGTTTGGATGAATCATGTAAAATATTTTACATTGTTTGGCGCTTTTCCGAAAATATTTTCCTAAAAATTTGTTTTACATATATTAATAAATTTTATATACATATTAAATTGTTTTTACATATATTGCAATGATTTACAAGGTTTGATATTCACTCGTATCTTATATCAAGGTTTGATCTTTTAAGTTTTGTCAATATGATAATGTAAATGAGTGTGAGTTTGAAATTATATTGTATAAAAAAAGAAGAAAAAAATGTTTTAAATATTCTAAATATATCTATGATTTAGTGATAATTTACAGCTTGGTTAATAAATTGCGAATGTTTTCAGATATTATTGACACAAATAGAAAAGTAGAAGTAATGAAACAAGTGTCAGTAAGCTGAACCTATAGCAATTCGAATACAGAGAACAGAAAATGAAAGGCATGAAAAAAGGAAGAAGATTACCATTACAAACAGCAAAACCATGTACCATACTTTATTTATTTCCTTAATCACTCTTTGCACATGTGCATATACAAAAGGAAAAACTCAAGCTCAAGGTATGTAAAATCTCAGACAACTTTTTAGTCACTTAAATTTTTAAGCGTAATTGATTAAACAAGAAACAAGGACTTTTAAAAATATTAAATATGAGGTGTATATTGTGTCCGTAACCTATGAAGAAATCCAAACCCTACAGAAAAGCCCTTCATGGATGATCAATCCAGGCTATCCATTCCTTATGCATCCATGCGAATCACACATCTCAGTCCCTTACCCGCAAGCATTAACTCAAATGCCTTGTTGATCTCTGAGAAAGGCACAGTGTCTGCTTCTACACTAACAGATGAAGTAGGCACCTCAGAGCCTCCAACCTGCAAGACACAAATCATAAGAACGAAATATTGAATGTCGAACGAAGCTCACTTTTTTTTTTCTCACATTTCATAACAAACAAACAAATAATTTATATAATGGTTAGGTTCATTTTCTTCTCATTTTTCATAGCAAACAAACAAAGAATTTATCCCAATGCACTTCTAAAAACTCAATACCATCAACACAACAAAGAGCTGTTTTTTTTTTCAATTCCCATAACTATTTTTCAATTAAACAAAGGACTTCAAATTTGAGTGCCAAATAAAATCAAAATAGGCTCATATGAACAAAACAGAAATGGGAACAGTTCATCTTTCTTTTCCTCATATTTATTAGCAAACAAATAAAGAATTATCCATATGTACTTCCAAGAACTCAACCCCATCAAGGCAGCAAGACTGTCGAACAAATGAAGAGGGGTCTCTTCCTGGCTATGGCAGCAAGACTGTCGAACAACAAGGGAATTAATTATAGAGAAGAAACAGTAATGGAAGCTCTAGCAATGAAAAATTAATCCAAGTTCCCAAAACCAAACAAAAACAAGAAAGCGAAACTAATTGCTGAGATCTATGTTAATTTTTGAGACCTCTTGTTAGTTGTCACAATGAAGTGCAACTGTCCTAGGAGCCACACTTAGAACCATAATCCCCTTTATCGGTGACAGCTTTTAAGAAGAATGTAAACAGATGTACCCAAGCCTAAAGGGAACCAGAAAAACAATTGTACAGTGTTAAGAAAATTAGAAAACTGAAGTAACACGTCTAACTTGAAAACAAGATAACTAGAAAAAGACTTAATCAAAAGCCTTCATGACAAAGACAAGAAAAAAACATTGGTTTAACCATCCATTATTGACATAAATCTCTGTTTCAATCACTAGTCTTCACCCAAGAGAACCTTTCCTTAAATCAACTACTCGTTTCCATGCTTATGTCCAAGATTTGCAAATTCGCTCCACTAAACCCCTGGAACAAAACCAAGCTTATGGATCAAGCTAATCTTTGGCATTCATCCATATTACATCAGCAGGTAGCAAGCATCATTTTAGAATCTTATTTGAAAGGTCATCAATGAACTAATTTTTGGCAATAAATCTTAACTCCTCAGCAGGATATCCAGGAATAAAAGGCAGAAACAGAGTATAACTGGTGACAGTAAATACTTGACTGTGGTGTGCTTACCAACAAAGCACACTGAGCAATACCGTAATACTTAAT
Source organism: Gossypium rotundifolium (assembly GCA_025506655.1). Classification (NCBI taxonomy): domain Eukaryota; kingdom Viridiplantae; phylum Streptophyta; class Magnoliopsida; order Malvales; family Malvaceae; genus Gossypium; species Gossypium rotundifolium. The sequence continues at coordinate 174,862,433 of CP106732.1, forward strand.
TCAACAAACGTATAATATATTTACTATAAACAAACTTCTTTTTCAAACTACTTTTTAATTTGAACATAAAACAATTCAATATTTAGAACTTCACCATATCTCATGATCCATAGATAACCAATCTCTTCAAACTTACAACAGTCAATTCAAAATCCAAAATTCTAGATCGCTGACATGCATTGGAATGAAGAAACCATCCCCAATACTATCATCAGCAAAGAGCATGCAACAACCAAACACCATTATGCTCTCAACAGCTCTTAATAGCTGATTGTCAAAATCATTACAATCTCTATCATCCTGTTAATCCAAGTGCTTCCACATGAGATACCCTCTTTGATAATAGGTTTCAAGAATAATGGATTTACAAAGTTAAGCCATTTTAGTTTTTCCTATATATTTTCTAGGTTCTAAACCAGAATTGTCAAGCAATAATTCAAAATTGGACATGCTCTGATAGGCAGGATACAACTTTATGAATAAAAGTTCAATCACCGTTATTGAAGAAATTGCCCTAAAATGTCACTATTACCCCAAAACTCAACACATGAAGGAACTGCAATCCAGTTAAAAATTAGGGGGAGAAAAAATGGAAAATGATAAATCCTACTAGCAACAATGGAAGCAAATAACTCAAGTTTTCATGGATATTAGATTCCAACCTCACTGATAACTAGAGGAAATTAACCTGTAGTTGCAATATGCAGTTACGCATCACTATATCAGCAGGCATACAGTGAACCGTATCATCTGCTGCCACAAGGGAATCATACACACACACATATATATATTACACCTACACGCACCAAGATTAACAGAAAAGGCATACTAATTTCACCTCCTAAAATCCCATGCATGGAAATTGCGAGAATCAGCCTTCTGGAACTTGTCCAGCAAATCTCAGCTCATTATCGAACGATGAATGGCCCTTGCTGAGAACCCATTTTCGATGATGCCATGCTCCATATGACTTAAAATTTTGCCTCAATGCATTCTTAACCTGCAAAATTTCCTTCAATCAATAAATTTCAAAGAAGGAATATCTATATGTTCTTACACGCAAAGAAAGAAATATAATTCTACAATAAAGTGAAATGGGATAAAACTATAGCATCATTCATATCCTAACTAATCCAAACTAGAAAATCTCGATCTCTAGAAAATGTAAAATAAAATCACATTTGTTTAACTAAAATAGGGCAGTAAAATGAAATCCTTAAAGCAAGTAAGCAACGTACCACTCTGAATTCATCATCTAGAACAGACTTGATCGAGTCAGGATTACAATCGGGCAGATTCAGATAGTGCACAATAGCGAGTTTCCTACAGTTCCACCGCGTTGGTCACCAATGGACCTATTCCGTCCTCTGGGATTAGGGTTATGGGTCTCGTTGATCCGTCCCCTGGGATTAGTATCAAACAGAGACGTGGGCTTGGGTAAAAAGAAGTTAGCAATTGAACTCTTCGACGAGTGGGAGAGACGGAGTGGGAAGTGCAACTGAGATGTGAGGAAATTTTTTTGAAGCTGAGACGATGGGAAGGGAATGGCTGAGACGATGGGAAGGGAATGGGAAGGGAATGGCTGAGACGATGGGAAGGGAAGAAGGAATGAGAAGAAGAAGGGAAGAAGGAGAACGTACCTGGAAATCTTTGGAAAATGACTTACCGAAAAAAATTTGGTAAGACGTTTTACACAAATAAGGAAGACATTTTACCCGTGTTTGTAAAATGTTTTCCTTGAGGAATTCATTTTCCTTCAACCAAACACTGGAAAAGGTGGAAAATGTTTTCTGGAAAACATTTTCCACCAAACAAATGAACCCTTAGTCTGAAAAAATGACAACAACGAAATAAGTGTGGGTGGGTTGGGAAAGGTATGAAAGTTCGAGGTGTCTTCAAGCAAGATGTTGATTTTATTGATAGGATAGGAAATTTATTATATTATTTTAGAAAAAGTAAATAAAATATTATATTCTTTTTTTATTCCTAAAATGATCTTTATATAATTGTTTTAATTAAATATTTAAATAGTATTATTGAATTAATGTCGCATTAATATACGTATATAAAATTTTGTTCATATTTCTTCAAAAAATAAATTCACTTAAAAATTAATATAAATTAGTTAATATCGCAGATATTGGAGGGGAGGTTAACAATGTGTTTGAATCGTATTCAAAACCACCCTATCTTAATCAATATAAGTTTTTTTTTTAAATGAAGGTACTATTTTAGAATAAATTTATACTTAAATAAATATTATTATGATATTTCATTTTTAAAATCGGTGTCATTTACATTATATGCATGTCCTTTTGTTTGAGATTGCATTCGCCTAGAACCCAAAGTTAGGAAGGGTTTAAAAAATATTTTTTAATTTTAATATGGAAAAAATTTTGACTAAAATAATTTAATTAAATACTTAAGACTTTCAAATTTTTAACATAAATATTTCATCTTTTAAGGTCTAAAATTTTTTAACTTTTATTATATTAATTATATATTTTTTTTTGAAAATGGCTCAATTTATTATTTTATCTATGATCTTAATAATAAATTATTACGCAAATGGATTAACGAACGGATAAAGAAAACAAAAGTAAAATCTCCTTCTAAAAGTAAAAAGTAAAAATTAATGCTTGAAAAAAAAAAAAAAGGTGAGCAATGGTTTATACATATGGATAATTTTCAGCAATATAATAGATATTAAAATCTTGTCATACATGTATTTTATTAGTACCGAAGTTAAGGGAGCTGGTAGATGTCTCAGCTCTACTTAATTTTTTTTAAATTTATTTATAATTTATAAAATTTTAAATTAATAATGATAATTTGATTTAATTCTTTAAAATTATAAAAATATAGACTATTAAAATTATAAAATTATATTTTATTATTGTAAAAATATGCATTTAATTTTAGCCCTCCAAAAAAATTTCTGACTGTATGTGTATATTAAAAGTCTTATCACATGCATATATACAATATCAAAATGAAATTAATAGATTAAATTGTGAGTAAAACTAAATTTAAATACAAAAATGCATTGGATTAATAATACTAAATTAATACAATTGTTTTTCATTGATCTTGAGTTGGTGTCGTGTTCATTTGTAACACTAACTCAATTAACATTATTCATATACAAAAATATATAAAATTTAGAACACAAATATATTTTTAAAGTTTCAAATAAAAACTAAAATTACTTTAGTTCATACGGTAAATAAAAAATATATATGCATGGTGTACTTGATTCAAATTCCATTATGGATAATTTTTTTTGGTTATTAAATTATAAGAAAAAGACTAAAATACACATAAAATCATATAATTTACTTTGCAAATAAAAGGTTTTTTGGTAATTCCCTAACTAAGTGGATTTGGTTGATGAGTTACACTAATAAATACTAAGTAAGAAATACAAGCTGTTGAAAATAACAAAATCCACATATTAAAATAAAATTGTATAAAACACATTAAAATAGAGTTTTGGTTAGGTGGTAAATTTAAAGTTTTACTAATTCAATCAGCGTAGAATTAAACCCCACAATATAATTTTTTATTGGTTTTTATTAAAATTAGAAGACAAAAATATCCTCAAATACTATGGCTTATTCTAATTACGAATGATATTTCTATAATTTCTCTAATCGAGTTGGTGCCGAGGTTGACTTATGATACAAACTTAGTCAAGAACATAAATAATAAGTATAGATATACAACCGATGAATATAATAAATTATGCATATTAAAATAAATATATAAAAAATACATTAAAATGAAGTTTTATTTAAGTGATAATGTAATGACCCGATAGTCGGGTAATTGGAAAGTGAGTTAGTTGTGTGGTTAATTAGATTTTAGATAGGTGAATTAGCTTGAATTAAGGTTAATTTAGTGTAAGGACTAGGATTGAATATAGGGTAAAAGATGAATTATAGAATCAAGAAAAGTTGAAGGACTAAATTAATAATTAAGCCATAAGTGCCAAGTGTGTGGTAAAAATAAAATATATGTGTATTAAATAATATACATACATTTGTAATACATGTATGTATTTACTTATTATTTAAGTTAATAATAGTTATTACTAAAATATAACATAAAATAAAAGTAAATAAAAGATAGAAAAAGAATTAAAAAGAACAAAGTAAGAAACGAAAACAGAGAATGGAAAGAAAGAAAGAAAAGAAAAGAAAAGGAGAAATAGGGTTTTTAATGTTCCAAGTTAAATTGATAAGCCAATTTAGCTCATTTTCTTGTAATTTTGGTGTTTTAGAATCCTAGAAAAAACATTATTTGATTTATGTGGAAATCTTGTAAGTTAATTGATTTTGAGATGTATTTTATGTTGAATTAATTGAAGAATTAGGGTTAAATTGATAGAATTTTAAGTTAGAATTGAATAAAGGATTGAATTGTAAAACAAATCATAAGTTTTGAGTAATAGGGACTAATTTCAAAGAATTTCAAAATTAGAGTTTTATGATAAAAATAGGAGTTGAAATTAGTTTAAAGTGAAAATTTAATAAAGATATGGAATTAGTTTTGTATAAATAAAGTTAGTATTGGTTAAGGACTAGATTGGAATTTAGACAAAAGTTATTTATACATTGAAATATTTAATGTTAAATTGTGTTGTATTGATGATTTTCAATTATTCTAAATTTTGTAGCTAACGTTGAGCCGGAGACCTCAGCTAGGAAAGGAAAAGACAAAGTTAACGAGGAGTAGCTCGATAATTCTAGTTTGTATTTCTATAATCCGAACTTAATATATATTTGTTGAATTTATTATTTAATATGTATGGTAAGTAGATTGAGGTAAGTATTGGTATTATGATATTGAAATGAAATGAAATGAATTTAAGAGTATTTGTGAATATTTGAATTGAAATGTATATATATATTGGTTGGAAATTGAAAGTGATGTAAAAACCCAATTAACTGTATCGAGCTGAGTCGGATATAGTTGGCATGCCATGTAACACCCCTTACCCGTGTCTGACGCCGAAACAAGATATCAGGCATTACCGTACTTAACATTGCTTGAACATTTATTATTGGGTTATAAAATTTCATTTCAACTTAAAACCTTTCATCATTGATCGTAACATGCATGATATAGGCCTACGAGGCCTTAAACATACATCCGGAAAGTTTCGGAGTTCAACCGGAAACTTTTACACTCTTATAAATTTTTTTACCTAAACAGGGGTTACACACCCGTGTGACATGGGACACGCCCATGTGGTCTCACACGCCAATGTCCCTAGCCCATGTGGAATTTATTTTCCTTTCGAACCTACAAGAGTTTTCATACGGCTGGACACACGCCCGTGTCTATAACCCGTGTCCTTAACACGGCCTAGACACATCCGTGTCCTCTGCCTGTGGAGCTCTCTATTTATGACGTCATCAATATTTTAAGGGCACACGGCCTAGGCACACGCCCGTGTGCTGTCCGTGACGAATCATATTCTCGCAAGTTGATGCAGGGGACACACGGCCTATTAACACACCCATGGGGCTGACCATGTATCACACACGACCTAGACACACGCACGTGTGTCTACCTGTGTGGACAAGTAGAAGGCTATTTTCCAAGCCAATTGCCACCCTGAAACATGAACGCATATATTCCAACACAAGTAACACATAATATAGCAATAATGCACTATGAAAAATCTCTAAGACATCATTTATAGAATTCATAAAAACTCATCATCATCAAGATATGGAACTTAACAAATATTGGCTAATTTCTTTGGCCATATACAAATAGAGTGAAAAACCTTAATAGCCAACAATTTGGCTCCCATTATGACATAACTCAAAATGATCAAGTTTCTATACATGTCATACTCAAAATAAATCAACTTTGCTATACCAAAATAGTGATTGATAGTTTGATCCGAGCTCCGACATTCTACGATCCTCGAGCTAGCTTAGCGATACTCTAAGGAAAAAGGGAAAAGAGAGGGGTAAGTATATAGCTTAGTAAGTTTGCATGAAACTTATATAGCAACATCGTTGCTCATAATATACTCTTCCATCTCATGAAACAATAGCAACATAAGTCTCAAATGCTTAGGCATACTTACTCATACTTACACTTGCCCATCACATATCACATTATGATTTCATAACTTGTATTTTACTCATGGTACCTGTATTCACTTAGTCACATAGTTTAGCACTTATGCAATTATAAACATAAACTCAAAATTTTCATCATCCTTAACATAAATGGAACTCAATGTCATCCTTGTATAACTTGGCTCTATATCATCTTTACATGCTTGGCTCTTTTGTCACATTTACATACTTAGCTCTTTTATCTGATGAATTACCGAAATATCGAAGGATACTCAATCTCATCATGCATGTATCTCGATGCCAATGCCACATCCCAGATATGGTTTTACATAGAATAACCTCTTGATGCCGATGCCATATCCCAGATATGGTCATATTACATGTATCTCGATGTCAATGCCACATCCTAGATATGGTCTTACATGGAATCACCTATTGATGCCGATGCCATATCCCAGATATGGTCTTACACGGGATCTCTTAGCTCGATGTTGATGTCATGTCCCAGACATGGTCTTTGTAACAGTCCGGTTTATACCCTAGTCGAAATAGTGGTTTCGGGACCACAAATCTGAGTTCGTATAATATTTTAATATTATTTTCTGTGCTGTTGTTATGTGATTAAGCATGTGAAAAATTTTCGTAAGTTAATTTGATTGTCTGTGTGGTTAATTTGACAAAAGGATTAAATTGCATGAAATGTGAAAGTTGCTTGCTATTTGCTAAAGCACCTATGTGTTGTGGTTTTATAAAATGTGAGGACTTATGTGGCAAATAAGCCAATTCTATGATAGTGGACGGTAATAAATGTGGTACATGCATATTTTTTATGATTATTAGTTTATATTATATGTTATAAATATCTTATTACTTATTCATTAAGTTATAATTATTTTATAATAAAAGAAACATGATAGTGGATAATAGAATGTCTAAATAACCATAGTATTAGTTTGTCCTATATGTTTAATGGAGGGCATTTTAGTAATATGAATAAATGATATTAGATTAAAGAAACAAAATATGAGTGTTCATCTTTTATTTCTCTTCTTTGACCGAAAATTGGAAGAAAGAAAAAGAAGAAATGTTGAGCTAGGTTTTGGCATTCATTAAGCATAATTAAGGTATGTTTTAGTTTTGAATTTTAATAATTTTTATGTTTTTGAGATTGTTGTTAAGTATACTATCAAGCCCATGTCTCAATTTGATGAATTGATGTTGTTCATGAAATGTGCCATTGATGATATGTTGAGTTTTATGGTGATTTATGGTGTTAAATTAAAGATTTGAGCTTTATGAACATGTTTTGTTCTTGAAGTTATGATGAATTTAGCTAAATAGGGCTAAATTGTGAAAATAGAAAATTGAAGGACTAAATTGATGATTTGATGGAAAATATGGGCTTGTATGGTATATATGTATATTCGATTAAGTATGTGTATGTATTGATTTTGTGAATTTGATGTTTTGAGAAAAATGGACTATATTGATAAAATGTGCAAATATGAGGGTTAATTTGCAAATAGCCCTAAATGTGTATCCATGGATTGAATTGAATGAATTAGTGAATAAAAGGGTTAATTCTAAATATATTTAGATCAAGAACCGAATAAAACGAACTTAGATCGTGGGAAGGCGAAAGTAATCGAGTAGCTGTTTTCATTCCGATAAACCGAATCTGAGGTAATTTACTATGAAAATAAACGTATTTGTATGATATTATATTTGTTCTTATGACTATTATTGAATATGGATACTCATGAGAAGATATGCAAATGAAATCTGAGATAAGTTCGATATAGTGACTAAGTCCGAGAAGTCCCGTACGAACCTAGGAATAGATAGGATTAGATATGTCATGACATAGGTGTCTGTTCTTTTTTATCATGTAAGACCACGTCTGGGACGTTGGCATCGATATCAGCTTTATGAATAAGACCACGTCTGGGATGTTGGCATCCATATGACTTTTACGTGTAAGACCATATCTGGGACATCAGCATCGTATTGATTTGTGTAAGACCCTGTCTGGGACAGTGGCACTGATATCCGAGTGCATGTAAGACCTCGTCTGGGACGTTGGCATTGTACAATTATTCCAAGCTTTCTGAGTATACTATTATTTTCCTATTGGTTCAACGGGCAAATTTGTGATACATATTGCAAATCCTAGCTATGAACAAATATGTGATTGTAAAGCCATTTCAGGTACATTGATTATACACTAATTGTGTATACAAGGTAAGCATCTATGTGATCTTATTATGATGCTATGAATATGGAATTGATAATATGATAGGTAAAATTTTAGTTAAATGAGTTATACGTTTATGTGATTTGTAACACCCCCTAGCCCTAAACCATCGCCGGAACAGGGTTATAAGGTATTACCGAACATATCAGACAATTTACTAATCACTCACAAATAAAATAACATTCATAGTATAGTTTAATAATTAAATCCTTATATTGGACTCTCAATGCCTAAAGCATATAATAAAAGTAAAATGAAACATGTTCAATCACTCTAGAAAATTTTTCAGTAATTAATTTTTTTATAAAAATTTTTAAAGATTTTCGCTTATTTTCACCTAAATCCCCTCGCAAATTCAAACCAAAACAACCAATACTAATTTATCATTCTATAACTTTATATCATTTTCCTCATCCAAAACATTATAATCATTTAAATACAACCAAAATCATTTAACTTAAGTATATTTATATATGTTTATAACTCATATAACTATCTAGTACATGCCACTTAACAAAAGGAAGAATTTCATCACCAAAATCCTCTTGTTGGAGTCGGGTTTGATTTGGATCTTGGACGGATCGAAACTCTACTAACCTGCGCACGGAAAACAAACCGTGCGCTGAGTATTGGAATTACTCGTGGTATTATCATAATTCAATTTATAAACATAATAATCATATCATTAAATCATATACCTATAAATTTGACTAAACCAACTCAAACATAAGATGGTCACTTTCAATACATTATACAATTCAAATTTAGCTATTTAACAATTGAAATAATACACATTCCTGTTGGACCATTATCCATCTCATGAACCTATGATTCATGCTTTCTATTCACATACTCATATTCAAATCACATTTTTCAATTCATGTTCTATTTTCACATTTCTTCAATGGCTCAACCGATTCATTTCATATAAATTAGCTTTTCATTTTCTCTTTACCCCTATTAACAGACTCGGCCTTTGGCGGATACGCGGATCCAACCAAACACACCAGATTGGCACCCAGTGCCTCATCGGATAGTTCGAAGCAATATAGTGACACCCAGTGTCTCATCGGCAGAGTCGAAGAAAGTTGGTACCCAGTACCTCATCGAAACTATCCGAAGAAATATAGTGACACCCAGTGTCTCATCGACTCGAGGTCGAAGTATCCCTGAACTCTTCCAATCCTATGGCATGCCAATTGTATCCGACTCAGCCCGACTAGTTAATAGGGTATTGGTTCAAATATCAATTTCTCTTTCTCTTTCAAATGATCACAATCAACCAAATTCTATTCATACATATTATCAATTCAATCTCAATCTCAAATCCACAATTCAAATCACTTCCAATTCAAATATCAATACTTACCAAAATTTCATTTTCCATACACATACATTGAAATTAAACATATAATAATAAATAACTTGAATTATGATAATACAAACCGATATTTTCTCAAGTTGCTCCTCGATCACTTTTTCCTTCCCCTTCAGTATTAGGCGTCTCGGTTTCCTTGTTTGCTACTGAAAATAATAATAATAATTTACATTATTAATTATAGCATTAAATTACAACAAATAATTGAATTTTATTCAATTCCTACCCTTGCTTTTCATTCCACATTCTTTGTACACAATTATATTATTTACTTATAAGTTCTTTCAAGGCTATTTACCTGAGTCGTTGTCACTAAATTATCTATATCTTGAGTTACAGAATTCCAAATCAACATCCGTAAATTTTATATGAAACTAAACTCACATATCTTCTTGTCATAAAATTTTAAGAATTTTAATTTAGCCAATAAGTACAGTTTATTCTTTAAAATTACCCTGTTCTGTTGTCTGACAGTTTCGACCACTCTTTGCTAAAATTTAATTATCTTTTTGTACAGAATTCAAATGATGTTCTAGTTTGTTCCTTATAAAAATAGACTCATTAAGGAATCTAATCATATAAATTATGTCCCAAAATTATTTTTTACAATTTTAATGATTTTTCCAAGTCAGAACAGGGATTTCGAAATCACATTGGACCAGTTTCACAAAAATCTAAATATCTCAAAATACAGAATTCCTTTGCTTTCTCTGTTTCTTTCATATGAAAATAGACTCAATAAGCTTTAATTTCATATCTCACTCAACTTCTACTTCCATTTTACCATTTTGGTGATTTTTCAAATTTACTCTTCTGCAGCTGTCCCAAATCTATTTTCTTATAGCTTATTTTGCAATTAAATCCTAATTAAGTTTACTTATTTCCTTAACTTAATTCATGCTTTGTTTCTACTTAAATTCCTTTCATATTCAACTTGACTATCTAATATTCATAATAAAACCCTAATTTATAATTTCTTCCAAATTAATCTCTATAATACAAAACTTATAGCTTACTTTACAATTTAATCCTTTTACTAATTCTAACTTAAATTTCATTCAATTTAATCCCTAATTCATCTTTTCTTCAACATCAACTATACTTGAAAACCTATAAACTCTCAAAATATCAGCTTATTTTCATCAAAATCTTGCTTTAAAGCTTCTAAAACATCAAAATTAAGAGAATAGGACTTGATTGACTTACCAATTTAAACTTCAAGCTTTAAATCCCTAGTTTTTCCTTTTTCTTTTCTTTCCTTCCTTTCCCCTGTTTCGTATGCTCTCTGTTACTTTCTTCTTTGTTTTGCTTCCTTTTTAGTTTTATTTACTTTATGTTATTATAATATTATATATAATTATTATTTTAAATTAATTTAATATATAATTTATTACTAATATATATATTTTATAATAAAAATCTAAGTAAAAATCTTAGATTTTTATCTCATATGCCGCCTCAGCTTATGCTAAATGGCTTAATTGCCATTTTAGCCCTTTTTACTTTCTTTTAATCTATAATTAGAATTTCACTCTTTATTCAATTTGATCCTTTTCCTAACTACTTTAAATTAAACTAAATTCACTTATCAAAATCTAATTCAACCTATACTAGCTTCAGAAATATTTTTAATAAATATTTATGGGCTCGTTTTCCTAGGACGGAGGCCCTAAACTCACTTTTCCGATGCCCATAGAATTTGGGTTATTACAATTCTTCCCCCTTAATAAATTTCGTCCTCGAAATTTACCTGAAAATAGATGGGGTACTGTGCTTTCATAGTTTCTTCAGGTTCCCATGTTGCTTCTTCCACACTATGACTTCTCTATAACACTTTCACTAGAGGAACCTTTTTATTTCTTAATTCTTTTATTTCTCGTGCTAGAATCTCAACTGGTTCTTCTTCATAAGAAAAATCGGTCGAATCTCAATAATTTCATTAGAGTTAACATGAGAAGGATCTGATCAGTATCTTGAAGCATCGAAACATGAAAAACATCATGAATCTTACGTAATTACGGAGGTAAAGCCGCACGATAAGCTCTTGGTCCAACTCGCTCTACTATTTCATATGGCCCGATATAACGAGGACTTAACTTTCCTTTCCGCCAAATCTCAATACTTTCTTCCAAGGAGAGACTTTAAAAATACCTTGTCACCAACTGAATATTCAATATCTTGCCGTTTCAAATCAAGATAAGACTTACATCATCAAAAGCTACTTTTAATTTCTCTTGTATCTTTTTACTATTCCTTCGGTTTCTTGGATCAACTCAGTTCGATTATTTTTCTTTCATTTAATTCGGTCCAACACATAGGTGATCTACATCTCCTACCATACAATGCTTCATACAGAGCCATTTGAATACTTGATTGAAAACTATTATTATACACAAATTCAAATAAGGGTAGATAACGTTCCCAACCTGATTCAAAATCAATAATGCAAGCCCGAAGCATATCTTCTAATATTTGAATTACTCGCTCAGATTGCCTGTCGGTTTATGGATGAAATGCAAAGTCTTGAAATTAAGTCTGGTACCTAGAGAACCGTGTAATTGTCTCCAAAATCTTGATGTAAATCGCGAATCCCGGTCTGAAATAATAGATACAGGAATACCATGCAGTCTCACTATTTCCCTAATATAGGTCTCAGCCAACTTCTGTAGAGACCAATCAGTTCTGACTGCTATAAAGTGAGCAGACTTAGTAAGCCGATCAACTATCACCCAAATAGCATTCTTTTTGTTTGTTGACAACGGTAATCCCGTAACAAAATCCATTGTGATTAGATCCCATTTCCATTCGGAATATTAATAGGTGAAGTAAACTCATTTGGTACCGATGTTCCGCTTTTACCACCGACATGTCAAACATTTACCAACATACTCTACTATATCTCTTTTCATTCCGTGCCACCAAGATAGCTCTCAAATTCGATACATCTTCGTACCTCCGGGTGCAAAGCAAATAAACTATCATGAACTTCTCAAGAATCAACTCTTTAAGTTCAAGTAATCGGAATACAAATTCGTTACTGGAATCTCAAACAACCTTGATCATCAATCTTGAAATTTTCTCTTGGGCCACTCAATACCATCTCTCTTCTTCAACAACTTATCATCTTTCAATTGTATCGATTTGATCGATCAAACATTACCGCTTAATTCTCAACTCACTAAAAGACTCCCATCATCATCGACATCGAGCCGCAAACATTGCTCTTAACTCCATTACTGACTTTTTCTACTTAGTGCATCGGCTACTACGTTTGCCTTTCCGGATGATAATCTATGACACAATCATAATCTTTCAAAAGCTTGATCCACCGTCTCATCTCAAATTTAACTCCTTTTGCGATAAAAGATATTTGAGACTTTTATGATCGGATATATATAACATTTTTCATCAAAAGATAATGCCTCCAAATCTTTAATGCAAAATTATAGCGGCCAACTCAAGTCATGAGTCGGATAATTACGCTCGTGTGGTTTCAACTGCCTAGATGCATAGGCTATTACCTTCCCATCCTCGCATCGAACACAACCTGCACCATTCAAAGAAGCATCATCAGATAATACAAAATCCTTACCCGATTCGTAATGTCAAAACCGGTGCCTCGGTTAACATTTGCTTCAACATATCAAAGCTCTTCCGACATCGATCATCCCGGATAAAAGGAATATTCTTCTGTAGTAATTTAGTCATTGGCAAAGCTATCTTTGAAAATCCATTCACAAATCTTCTGTAATACCCAGCTAAACCAAGAAAACTACGTACCTCAGACACATTCTTTGGTACTTTCCATTGAACAATTGCTTCAATTTTTCTCGGATCAACTCTAATTCCATCTGCTGATACCATATGTCCCAAAAATACAACCTCTGATAACCAAAACTCACATTTACTAAGCTTTCCATACAACTGCTTCTCTCGTAATGTCTGTAGTACAATTCTAAGATGTTGATCATGTTCTGACTCTGATTTAGAATAGACCAGTATATCATCAATGAAAACTACCACAAACTGATCCAAATATGGCTAAAAAATACGGTTCATCAAATCCATAAAAGCAGCTGGGGTGTTAGTCAACCCGAATGGCATTACTAAAAATTCATAGTGACCATATCTCGTACGGAAGGCTGTCTTTGATACATCACATTCTTTTACCCGTAACTGATAGTAGCTCGATCGGACATCAATCTTTGAAAATACAGTAGCTCCTTTCAACTGATCAAATAAATCATCAATGCGGGGAAGTGGATACTTATTCTTGATTGTTATTTTGTTTAACTGTCTATAATCAATACAAAGTCGCATCGAGCCATCTTTCTTTTTAACAAATAGCACTGGAGCTCCCCATGGTGAAATACTCGGTCTAATAAATCCACGGTCTAACAAATCTTGTAATTGTATCTTTAACTCTTTTCGTTCAATGGGCGACATACGATGGAGGCATAGAAATTGGACTCGTGCGGATACACTTCAATAGCAAATTCAACTTCTCCGTCGGTGGCAAGTGGTAACTCTTGAAATACGTCCGAAACTCACAAATGTTTTAATTTTACCGCATTGGCTACTAATCGAATCAATTAATAACATAAGCTAAGTATCTTTGTACAACCTCTTTGTAAGAACTTATTAACCTTCATTCTTGAGATAACACGTGTTGGCCCACCGTTCAATCCCGTTGATCTCAATATTGTTACCATCATTGGTGCGAATCTTTGAATTTCTTCTTATAATAGTCCAAAACCACACCATGTTCAGACAACCAATCCATACCCAATATTATATCAAAATCTCCAAATGGCATAATCAACAAATCAACTGGAAAAGTTTCATTCTGAATTTTCAACGAACATCTCGGACATACTTGATTTACTATTACTGTTTGCCCTAACGGACTCGACACTTCTATTGTTACACTAGACATTTTAGATTCAAATTTTCCCAATTCAACCAACTTCGAATTTATATATGAATGTGAAGATCCAGGGTCAATCAAAGCATAAACAGGCTCAAAATATAGTAAAAATATACCTGTTACAACATCATGTGCATCGCCATCTTCACGGGCTCTAACTACATAAGCTCTGGCCGGTACTCTAGCTTCAGACTGCTGGGTCACTATATCACTCCCTCTTCTCGTACCTCCTCCTCTAGATACTGGTCCACCTCTGGTCGATCCTCTGCCTCTATCTGTAGATACTGATCTCTGTGATATCACAGGTGTAGCATTATCAGTCTTTGGACAGTCTCTGATGAAATGATCTTTAGAACCACATCGAAAACAGCCTCTAGCTAATTTCCAACATTCTCCTCTATGTTTCTTCCCACAGTGCTGATAATCTGGAATTTTTATTTCTTGAGATGGACCTCTTACACTACCGGTAGACACTATAGTTTATTTTTCCCAATTTTTGTCTCCTCTATCTGTTCGGAAACTAGATCTCCATCCACCTCTAGAATCTCGAGATCTTTTAAATGAAGGATTCGAACTCATAGTTCCTGTACATTTCCCAACTGATTTTAAGGCTTCAGGCTTTTTGTCTAGTCCCAAGACTTGCTCTACCATCTTGGCCCGCTCGATCAAATCAACAAATTTAGTGATTCGTTGGGACACCAATTGCAGTTTTATTTCATCCCTTAATCCCCGTAGGAATCTTTTACAACTATCGGCTTCAGTTGGAACAAACTCTGATGCATATCTACCAAGTCTTGAGAACTCCGCTCATAATTCACTCTGTCATTTCACCTTGTTTAAGCATCAAAATTCTTGCTTCTTGTCTTCCATATACATATCCCCAATATACTTCTTTTGAAATTCTTTTGGAATAAATCCCATGTTACTCGATCGACGTAGAAATGTCGATTCTGATTCCCACCATAGATATGCCTCACCTTGTAATAAAGATACAGACATAACAGAGCTTTCTCGTGACGTACATTCTAATCAGTAAAATTCTTTTTGTTGCCTCCATCCAGTTTTCAGCTACAGACGGATCAACTCCTTTCAGACCCGAAAATTCTGTGGCACCGTATTTTCTTAGTTCCTTAATAGGGGCCGTCTAGGAACAGTATAGACGTAGTAGCGGTATAGACTCGCTATTCACCAAGAGCATCGATTAAAACCCTTACTACATCATAATCATTTCTACCTTTTTATCTCTCTCCCTAATGTTCTCTCTTCTACATTGGGAGGCTAATTTCGATCGGATTTACACTAGGTGTAGTGACTCGGTTTCATCTAGATCATATGATTCTTCATCTCCGGTGAACATTTTTCATTTATATCATCAATGTGTCTATCGGACATCTTTAATCTATAAAACGAAAATAAATAAATATGTCAACATCCAAAATTCCCGACTCAATTTTTAATTCAAAAGTGGCATGTACTACAAAACTCATTTCCGAGCTCAAATTGGCCGAGAATCGACTAAACACGATAAGCTCGATACTAAAATTGTAACACCCCAACCTAAGCAAATCATTATAAGGTGATATCGAACATATCGGACAATCTACTAATCACTCCACAAATAAAATAACATTCATAGTATAATTTAATAATTAAATCCTTATATTGGACTCTCAATGCCTAAAGCATATAATAAAAGTAAAATGAAACATGTTCAATCACTCTAGAAAATTTTTATAATTAATTTTTTTATAAAAATTTGGCGATATTCTGCTTATTTTCACTAAATCCCGCAAATTCATACCAAAACAACCAATACTAATTTATCATTCTATAACTTTATATCATTTTCCTCATCCAAAACATTATAAACATATATAAACATACTTAAGTTAAATGATTTTGGTTGTATTTAAATGATTATAATGTTTTGGATGAGGAAAATGAAATAAAGTTATAGAATGATAAATTAGTATTGGTTGTTTTGGTTTGAATTTGGGGATTTATGTAAAAATAAGTAAATATCGCCAAAATTTTTATAAAAAAATTAATTACTTAAAAATTTTCTAGAGTGATTGAACATGTTTTATTTTACTTTATTATATGCTTTAGGCATTGAGAGTCCAATATAAGGATTTAATTATTAAATTATACTATGAATGTTATTTTATTTGTGAGTGATTAGTAAATTGTCCGATATGTTCTTGTAATACCTTATAAACCTGTTCGTAATGATTTCGCTTAGGGTTGTGGGTGTTACATGATTCTTGAATTGTGAATATGACAAATGTGATCAAAGGTATATGAATCAAAGCATATATGTGATAATTTGCTAAGTGATTGATATGTGTTGATGTATTTATTTGCATATATGCCTCCCATGCTAAGTTTGTTTGTATATTGACTTACTAAGCTTTTGGAAAGCTTACTCTATGTGTGTGTTTTCTCTATTTTATAGGTCGTTAAAGCTACCTGAGGTTCGGGACCGTCAAGGATCATCATCACACTTTTAAACTCGTTTTGGTACCCTTTTGAAAATGTATATAGATTAATATGGCATGTATAGGCTAGATATGTGTATGTGATTTTGAAGTGAACTTAGTCATGTGTTTTGACAAGTTTTGAGTTGATAAATGCTTGAATGAATGAGCTATATGATAAAAATTTTGATATGAGTTGATGCATATGAAATGGTTAAGTTTTGTTTAAACAATGGATGATTATGATTGTATATGAATTAGGTGTATTTTATGGGTTTTAATAACTTAAAATGGTTAAATTGCGGTTTCACACGCCTAGACACATGGGCGTGTGCCTGTGTCGTGTGGCAAAGTCGAATCAAAGAATCGCCAAGGGCTAGTCCCACGCCATGTGTAGTAAGTCGACCGCCCACGGCCACCCACGGCCATGTGATTTCCCACGGGTAGGCCACAAGGGGCATGTGCCCCTATTTTCAAGAAAAAGTTTCTAAAGTTTCTATTGTAGTCCCAAATCATTTTTTAATCATATTTTGGGTCTTGTAGGGCAATATTAGGGTCGTAAAGATGAAATTTGAAAAATTTTAAATTATGCCACGAGATTTGTCCCAATTTACTCGTTTATTTATGTTTAAATCCGGTAATACCTTGTAACCATGTTTCGGCGATAGTTTAGGGTTAAGGGGTGTTACATTTAGTTGGTATTAGAGCTACAGTTTATCCGATTCTCTGACTAACGTAGCGTGTCAGAGTCTATACATGCCATATATCTAAATTGTGATAGTGTGATGAATCGTGACGTATAAAATGTGATTTTCGTATAGTAATGGATCCCGAAAGAGCCGTCGCTGGTGACGTAGAAAGTAATGCGCCTGATCCCGTGCAAGGGACAGCGCCCTCTAATTCGAGACCGGTTACGAATGGTTAAGAGGGAGAAGATAAACAAGCTTTCTTCCAGATGATGAGTGAGTGGTTTACTCAATTCGTAAGAAATAACCCGACTGTTTCTCAACCCCCGCCCCCGATTAATCTCCCTCAGACTACAGATGTGCCACCAGTTATGCATCCGAATCTGTTGAATAAGCCTCCTATTGACAAGATCCGTAAATATAGGGCCAAAAAATTCTGAGCTACTAAAGATGACGATGCTGAAAAAGTCAAATTCTGGATTGAAAATATTATCCGGGTATTTGATGAGATGTCTCTGACTCCGGTAGAATGCATAAAGTGTGTTGTATCGTTACTTCGAGATGCAACATATCAATGGTAGAAAACTATGATTTCAGTCGTTCCGAAAGAGCGAGTCACGTAGGACTTCGTTCAGATTGAATTCCGAAAGAAGTATATCAATGAGAGATTTGTCGATCAGAAACGGAAGGAATTTTTAAAACTAAAACAGGGGCAAATGACTGTTTCTGAGTATGAACGAGAGTTCGTAAGATTGAGTCAATATGCTCGAGAATGTGTATCTTCTAAAGCTATAATGTGTAAAAGATTTGAAGATGGCCTTAATGAAAACATTCGTTAACTGGTCGGGATTTTAGAAATAAAAGAGTTCGTTGTACTCGTTGACCAAGCTTGCAAAGCTATGGCACTCGGGAAGGATAAAAGAAAAGCTGAGTCTAAAGCTCTATACGAAAAAGAGATTTCAGAGTAAATCATTTCAGTCTGCTCCGAAAAGATTTCGAGATGATCAAATTCGTTCCAGAGATGATGTGGGACATTTGAACAGAAATCGAGCTAGATCGCAAATGAGTTCCAAAACTCCAGCAACTTTAGTGGCCAGCGTTAGAAATTTCGATTCGAGAGACCCGAATGTAAACATTATGGAAAAAGACATCCTAGAAGCTGTAGATTAAAAGACAGAGCTTACATCAGATGTGGATCGCTTGATCATTTTATCCGAGATTGTCCTGAGTCTGTTGAGTCAGAAACTGTTCAGAATTTGAGATCTGATAATACACCTGCGAGAGGTAGACCATTGAAGAATGTAAGAAATGTCAATGGCAGTCAGAGAACTATGAGAGAGAATGTTATCAAGTCTGAAGCCAGAGTGCCAGTCAGAGCGTATGCTATTCGAGCTTGGGAGGAAGCCTCATCAACTGATGTGATAACTAGTACTTTTACTCTTTATGATACTTCTGTGATTACTTTGATAGACCCTGGTTCTACATATTCGTATATATGTATGAATTTAGTATTTAGTAAAACTTTGCCCATAGAGTCTAGTGAGTTTGCTATAAAAGTATCGAACTCCTTAGGTAAAAGTGTCCTTGTTGACAAAGTATGCAAGAACTGTCCGCTAATGTTTTGAGATATCTGTTTCCCTGCTGATCTGATGCTTTTGCCATTTGATGATTTCGATATTATTCTGGGTATGGATTGGTTGTTTATGCATGATGCTGTTGTGAACTATAAAAGAAAATCTATTGATTTGAGAAGTCCGAATAATGAGATTATACGGATTGAGTCTGATGATTTGAATGGATTGCCTACTGTGATATCTATTTTGAAAGCTCAAAATTATGTGAAAAAGGGTTACGAGGCATATTTTGCTTATGTAATTGATTCAAAAGTATCCGAGAAGAAAGTTGAATCAGTGCCCATTGTCTGTGAATTTTCTAATGTGTTCCCTGAAGAGTTATCGGGCTTACCTTTGATTCGTGAAGTTGAATTTGGTATTGAATTGTTTCCTAGTACGACACCTATTTCGATAGCTCCGTATAGAATGGCACCAATCGAGTTCAAACAGTTAAAGTCTTAGTTGCAAGAATTGACTGATAGAGGGTTTGCTAGACCGAGTTTCTCTCATTGGGGTGCTCCTATTCTGTTTGTGAAAAAGAAAGATGGTACGATGAGAATGTGTATCGATTATCGTCAGTTGAATAAAGTGACAATAAAGAATAAATATCCGTTGCCCTGAATAGATGATTTGTTTGATCAGTTAAAAGGAGCTACTGTGTTATCCAAAATTGATCTGAGATCGAGATACTACCAGTTGAGAGTTAAAAATTCAGACATTCCTAAGACTACTTTCAGAACGAGGTACGGGTATTATGTGTTTTTAGTTATGCCATTTAGACTAACCAATGCTCCTGCTGTTTTTATGGATTTGATGAATAGAAATTTCAGACCGTATTTAGATCGATTTGTTGTAGTATTCATAGATGACATATTGATTTATTCACGCAATTAAAGTGATCATGCTGAACATTTGAAAATTGTGTTGCAAACTCTAAAGAAGCAATTGTACGCGAAATTTAGCAAATGTGAATTCTGGTTGTACGAGGTTAGTTTTCTGGGACATATAGTGTTGGCTTCTGGAATTTGAGTGGATCCGAGTAAGATTTCTGCTATTTTGAATTGAAAACCTCCGAAAAACATGTCTGAAGTCTGTGGTTTTCTAGGTTTGACTGGTTATTACCGTCGATTTGTTAAAGAATTTTTAGCGATAACTACTCTGTCGACTAGATTACTTCAGAAAGATGTCAGATTTGAATGGTCGGATAAATGTCAGAAAAGTTTTGATCAATTGAAAACTCTGTTAACAGAAGCTCCAGTGTTAGTACACCCAGAATCGGGTAAAGAATTTGTTGTATACAGTGATGCCTCGCTAAACGATATGGGATGTATTTTGATGCAAGAAGGCAAATTTGTAGCTTATGCCTCGAGACAGTTGAAGCCTCATGAAAAGAATTATCCAACTTACGACCTTGAATTAGCTGCAATTGTGTTTGCACTTAAGATTTGGCGTCATTATCTGTACAGTGAGAAATGTCACGTATTTTCAGATCATAAAAGTTTGAAATATCTGATGACTTAGAAAGATTTAAACTTGAGTCAGAGAAGATGGCTTGAGTTATTGAAAGATTACGAGCTTGTGATATATTATCATCCGGGTAAAACAAATGTTGTTGCAGATGCGTTAAGTCAAAAATCATTGTGTGCATTACGTGCTTTAAATACTCAGCTAGATTTGTCTGATGATTGTTCTGTGTTAGCAGAATTAAAAGCAAAACCATTGTTTGTACAACAGATATGTGATGCTCAGAAGGTTGATAATGAATTAGTATTGAAATGAGCTTAGTGTCAATCGAATTCTGAATCTGAATTTTGAATTATTGATAATTGCTTGAGATTCCGGGATCGTATTTGTGTTTCGAGAAATCCAGAGTTGATTCAGTTGATTTTGAATGAAGCACATAGCAGTTGTCTATCTGTTTATCCAGGAAGTACTAAAATGTACCATGATTTGAAGCAACATTATTGGTGGTCTGGTATGAAATGAGACATTTTTGACTTTGTTTCAAAATGTTTAGTTTGTCAACAGGTGAAAGTTGAACATCAAGTTCCCTCTGGTTTGTTACAACTAATTTTGATTCGGAATGGAAATGGGATAGAGTAATAATGGATTTTGTTTCTGGATTGCCTCTGACTCCGAGAAAGAAAGATGCAATTTGGGTCGTAGTTGATCGATTAATGAAATCTGCCCATTTTATTCCGGTAAGATCTGACTATTCACTCGAGAGATTAGCCGAGCTTTATATTTCTGAAATTGTGAGATTACACGGAGTGCCATTATCCATTGTATCAGATAGAGATTCGAGATTCACATCTCGATTCTGGAAGAAATTACAAGAAGCTTTGGGCACGAAATTACATTTCATTGCAGCTTTTCATCCGCAGACAGATGGTCAATCCGAGTGAATTATTCAGATTCTTGAAGATATGTTAAGATGCTATATACTTGAGTTTAATGGTTCGTGGGAACAGTATTTGCCATTAATTGAATTTGCGTATAATAATAGTTTTCAGACGAGCATTAAAATGGCACCATATAAAGCTTTATACGGACGTAAATGTCGTACATCTCTATATTGGACTGAGCTTAGTGAAAATAAGTTACATGGGGTTGATTTGGTAAAAGATACAGAACAAAAAGTGAAACTGATCCGAGATTGTTTGAAAGCAGCATCTGATCGTCTGAAGGCCTATGCAGACTTGAAACGAAAATATATAGAATTTGAGATCGACGATAAAGTATTTCTGAAAGTGTCTCCATGGAAGAAAGTGCTTCAATTCGGACGAAAAGGCAAGTTAAGTCCAAGATTCATCGGACCGTATAAGATCATTGAACGTGTCAGGCCAGTTGCATATAGATTAAGGTTGCCTTCTGAACTAGAAATGATCCATAATGTATTTCATGTCTCAATGCTCCGTAGATATCGATCTGATCTGTCACATGTGATTGCTCTGTCTGAAATTGAAATCCAATCTGATATGACATACGAAGAAGAACCAATTCGTATCTTAGCTCATGAAGTGAAAGAGTTAAGGAACAAGAAAATTCCATTAGCGAAAGTATTGTGGAATCGACATGGAATTGAAGAGGCAACGTGGGAACCAAAAGATTCAATGAAACAACAATATTCGACTCTATTTAATGGTAAGATTTTCGGGAACGAAAATCCCTAAGGGAGAATTGTAATAGTCTGGTTTATACCCTAGTCGAAACAGTAGTTTCGGGACCACAAATCCAAGTTTGTATAATATTTTAATATTATTTTCTATGTTGTTATGTGATTAAGCATGTGGAAAATTTTTGTAAGTTAATTTGATTGTCTGTGTAGTTAATTTGACAAAAGGATTAAATTGCATGAAATGTGAAAGTTGCTTGCTATTTGCTAAAGCACCTATGTGTTGTGGCTTTATAAAATGTGAGGACTTATATGGAAAATAAGCCAATTCTATAATAGTGGACGGTAATAAATGTGGTACATGCATATTTTTTTTATGATTATTAGTTTATATTATATGTTGTAAATATCTTATTACTTATTCATTAAGTTATAATTATTTTATAATAAAAGAAACATGATAGTGGATAATAGAATGTCTAAATAACCATAGTATTAGATTGTCCTATATGTTTAATGGAGGGGCACTTTAGTAAGATAAATAAATGATATTAGATTAAAGAAACAAAATATGAGTGTTCATCTTTTATTTCTCTTCTTTGACCAAAAATTAGAAGAAAGAAAAAGAAGAAACGTTGAGCTAGGTTTTGGCATTCATTAAGCATAATTAAGGTATGTTTTGGTTTTGAATTTTGATAATTTTTATGTTTTTGAGATTGTTGTTAAGTATACTATCAAGCTCATGTCTCAATTTGATGAATTGATGTTGTTCATGAAATGTGTCATTGATGATATGTTGAGTTTTATGGTGATTTATGGTGTTAAATGAAAGATTTGAGCTTTATGAACATGTTTTGTTCTTGAAGTTATGATGAATTTAGCTAAATAGGGCTAAATTGTGAAAATAGAAAATTGAAGGACTAAATTGATTATTTGATGGAAAATATGGGCTTGTATGATATATATATATGTATATTCGGTTAAGTATGTGTATGTATTGATTTTGTGAATTTGATGTTTTGAGAAAAATAGACTATATTGATAAAATGTGCAAATATGAGGGTTAATTTGCAAATAGCCCTAAATATGTATCCATGGATTGAATTGAATGAATTAGTGAATAAAAGGGTTAATTCTGAATATATTTAGCTCAAGAACCGAAGAAAACGAACTTAGATTGTAGGAAGGCGAAAGTAATCGAGTAGCTGTTTTCATTCCGATAAATCGAATCCGAGGTAAGTCACTATGCAAATAAACGTATTTGTATGATATTATATTTGTTCTTATGACTATTATTGAATATGGATATTCATGAGAAGATATGCAAATGAAATTTGAGATAAGTTCGATATAGTGACTAAGTCCGAGAAGTCCCGTACGAACCTAAGAATGATAGGATTAGATATGTCATGACATAGGTGTAGGATTAGATATGTCATGACATTGGTGTCTGTTCTGTTTTATCATGTAAGACCACGTCTGAGACGTTTGCATTGATCTAAGACTCGTGTAAGACCACGTCTGGGACGTTGGCATCGATATCAGCTTTATGAATAAGACCACGCTGGGACGTTGGCATCAATATGACTTTTACGTAAGACCATATGCGGGACATCGACATCGATTTGATTTGTGTAAGACCACATGCAGGACAGTGGCACTTATATCCGAGTGCATGTAAGACCTCGTCTGGGACGTTGGCATTGTATAATTATTCCAAGCTTTCTGAGTATCCTATTATTTTCCTATTAGTTCAACGGGCAAATTTGTGATACATATTGCAAATCCTAGTTATGAACAAATATGTGATTGTAAAGCCATTTCAGGTACGTTGATTATACACTAATTGTGTATACAAGGTAAGCATCTATGTGATCTTATTATGATGCTATGAATATGGAATTGATAATATGATTGGTAAAGTTTTGGTTAAATGAGTTATACGTTTATGTGATTCTTGAATTGTGAATATGACAAATGTGATCAAAGGTATATGAATCAAAGCATATATGTGATAATTTGCTAAGTGATTGATATGTGTTGATGTATTTATTTGCATATATGCCTCCCATGCTAAGTTTGTTTGTATATTGACTTACTAAGCTTTTGGAAAGCTTACTCTATGTGTGTGTTTCTCTATTTTACAGTGTCGTTAAAGCTCATGTGGGCTCGGGACCGTCAAGGATCATCATCACACTTCTAAACTCGTTTTGGTACCCTTTTGAAAATGTATATAGCTTAATATGGCATGTATAGGCTAGATATGTGTATATGATTTTGAAGTGAACTTAGCCATGTGTTTTAACAAGTTTTGAGTTGATAAATGCTTGAATGAATGAGCTATATAATACAAATTTTGATATGAGTTGATGCATATGAAATGGTTAAGTTTTGTTTAAACAATGGATGATTATGATTGTATATGAATTTGGTGTATTTTATGGGTTTTAATAACCTAAAAATGGTGAAAATTACAGTTTTCACACAGCTTAGACACACGGGCGTGTGCCCAGGTCGTGTGGCAAAAGTCAGAATCAAAAGAATCGCCCGTGGGCTAGTTCCACGGCCGTGTGTAGTAAGTCAGAATCTGTCCACGGGCTGTCCATGACCATGTGATTCCCCACGGGCAGGCTACACGGACATGTGCCCCTATTTTCAAGAAAAAGTTTCTAAACTTTCTATTTTAGTCCAAAATCATTTCTTAATCATATTTTGGGTCTTGTAGGGCAATATTAGGGTCGTAAAGATGAAATTTGAAAAATTTTAAATTGTGCCACGGGATTATGTCCCAATTTACTCGTTTATTTATGTTTAACTCAAGTAATGCCTCGTAAACTTGGTTCGGCGACGGTTTAGGGTTAAAGGGTGTTACAGTCTTACACTAGATCTTTCTTTAGTGCCAAAGCCATGTCCCAGACATGGTCTTACACGGGGCCTTCCTTGTATGGTGTCGATGCCATGTCCCAGACATGATCTTATACAAGACCTTCTTTATATGGTGCCGATGCCATGTCCTAGACAATATCTGGGATGTGGCATTGGCATCGAGATACATGCATGATGAGATTGAATATCCTCCAATATTTCGAGTAATTTATCGGATAAAATAGCTAAGTATGTAAAGGTGACAAAAGAGCTAAGCATGTAAAGATGATATAGAGCCAAGTTATACAAGGATGGCATTGAGTTCCATTTATGTTAAGGATCATTGTAAAAATATTAAATAAGATCATAAAATACCTCAAAAATCAAGAAAACAAATAGTTCTCTTACCTGGAGTCGAGTATGTAATGAGAGTCTTTTGATGACAACACCAAAGGGCAGCATAACTCCAAACCTCCAAATATGATACTTTTAAAGGTTTTGAAGGTTTTGGGAGATTTTGAAGGTTTTGAGAGATTTTGAAATTTTCAATTAGGGATTTGAAACTTGAAAGGTTAGGGGTTTTTTTTATCGTCTGTGTGAGTAGTGAGTGTCTATGTTTTAGTTTTACTAGACTTTTACTTTTAGAAATTTATTTTTATTTATTAAATTATTTGTAATTTTTATGATTGGGTTGGGTAATTGGGTATGGTTGGGTTGGGTTGGGTATTTGGGTTTAAATATATTAGATTGGGTTTTATGTTGGATTGGATTTGGGTAAATAGTTGGCTATTTATATATTATAATTTTATTTATTAATTTTTTTGGTTAACTGAAAAAATTCGGTTAACCGACCGGTTTCAAACCGAATTAACCGTTAACCAAAAACTCAAAAAATTATTAATCGACTCCCAATCGAAAAAATTCGATTAACCGACAGATTAGTCAAGTTCGGTCGGTTAACCAAATTTTTGGATTTTACCCGAATTTTGCACACCCCTAAACACAGGCATGTCCCTAGACCACACGAGAGTGTGAGCCTTGTATTTGAGAAAAATTTTGGAATTTCACGAAAAATTTCTTGAACACTCAATTTGTTCTCGAATCACTTCTAACACATATATTGGGCCTCAAGAGCCCATAAAAGAGACATTATGATTGTGTTATAATATGTATGTTATTTCTTTGTATAAGGTTCATAATAATTCTGAAAGGTTTGGTAATGTTTTGTAACCTTGATTTGATAACAGTTTAGGGTTAAAGGGTGTTATAGGTAAATTCAAAGTTTTATGGATCTAGTTGACATAAGTTCAAATCTCATCATATGTATATTTTATTTTTATTTTTGTAAAAATAAAAAGACTAAAGTACCTTAAAATAATATGGCTTGTTTTAATTACGGAAGAGCATTTTTGTTAATTTTCCTAATTGACTTTATGGTGATTGACTCATGACACAAACACATTTAGGAGCTTAAATATTAATATAGGTATTTATATATCAATGAACAAATAAAATGTGAAACCACATCAATACTTTTACTATTTTACTAGAAATTCAACCGCTCACATATACACGTGAAAAGTATGTTCTTAGAATACAATGTTGTATTTAAAATAATATACAATAAATAATGAAACATATAATTTGAAACTAATTAATAATCGGACTTGCAATATGTATGGTATTAAAATAAAAATAGATAAAATTGTGAATAAAATCAAATTTAAACACATAAATACATTAGATTAAGAATTTAAAGACACTACGATTATTTATCATGTTATTGTCATAAATCACGAGTTAATTTCATGTTAACTTGTGACACGTACTCAATCAATGACATTATAATACAACTAAAGGAGGTATAAAATAAGCATAATAAAATTAGAATGTACAAAATATCTTAAGATAAAATATTGGTTGGATGGTAAAATTAAAGTTTTATCAATACAAATGTCACGGGCTCAAATTCCATGTAACACCTGAAATTTACGGTTATCGGAAAGTGCATTTTCGAGTCTCAATTTTCGTAAAACGGATTCGTAAATATTTATTAAAAATATTTATGAAGTTAGTTGTGTAGTTAATTAGGTTTTAGTTAGGTGAATTAGCTTGAATTAAGAGTAATTAAGTAGAATGACTAGATTGAATAAAGGGTAAAAGTTAATTATAGATTAAAGAAAAGTTAAGGGACTAAATAAGTAAATAAATCATAAGTGACAAATGTAAGGAAAATATAATTCTATGTGTATGTATAATATATATATTTATTTACATTAAACATATACTTAATAATTAAGTATATATAAAATATTATTATATTATTTATAATATATTATATTAATTAAACATTAAATAAACAAATAAAGAAATGAAAAGAAAGAAAAAACAGAATAGAAGAAAACGAATAGGGGAGAAAGAAAGGGTAAAGAAAAGGAAAGGGAGAAATTAGTGTTTTAAGGTTTAAGCTTAATTTGGCAAGTTAATTTAGTCCATTTTCTTATAATTTTGATGTTTTAGAATTCTAGAATAAAATACTATTTGATTTATGTTAAAATTTTGAAAGTTAATAGATTTCTAGATTTTTTATGTTGAATAAATTGAAGTATTAGGGTTTAAATTGATAGAATTTCAAGTTAGAATTGAGAAAATGATTGAATTGTAGAATAAATTATAAGTTTCAAATAATAGGGACTAAATTGAGAAATTTTCAAAATTTAGGGTTTATGATGAAATTAGAGAATTAAATTTAGTTTTAAGTGGTAGTTGAATAAAAATAAAGAATAAAATTTTGAAGAAAATAAAGTTAGATTTGATTAAGGATTAAATTGGAATTTAGGCAAAAGTTGTGTATAAATTGAAATATTCAATGTGAAATTGTGTGTATTGATAATTTTAAATTGTTTTAATTTCCGTAGCTAATGTTGTGCTGGAAACCTCGGCTAAGAAAGGAAAAGAGAAAGTTGACGGGGAGTGACTTGGAAATTACGGTTTCTATTTCTATAATCCAAAGTTAATTATTAATTGTTGTATTTATTATTTAATATATGGTAAGTGGAATTGAGGTGAGTATTGGTATTGAATTGAATTGAATTGAATTATGAGTATATGTGATTATTTGAAATGTGTATTGATTGGAAATTGAAAAGTGATTTGAAAACCCTATTAACTGTATCGGGCTGTGTCGGATATAGTTGGCATGCCATAGGATTGGAAGTGTTCAGGGATACTTTGACCACGAGTTGATGAGACACTGGGTGTCAAACTATTACTTCAGATAAATTCGATGAGGTACTGGGTACCAACTTACTTCGTCATAGCCGATGAGACACTAGGTGTCAATTTATTACTTCGAATTATCCGATGATGTACTAGGTGCCATACTGGTGTGTTTTGGTTGGATTCATGTATCCGTCCGAGTCCGAGTCTTTTAATAGGGGTAATTAAATGGATTGGAAATAAAATTGATATTGAATGATATTATATGTGAATTTGGAATTGGATATTGAATTGAAGTATACAAATGAAATGCATGAACCAAGGGTTCATGAAAAGAGTGTTATTATTGTTAAATGATATGTGAATCAAAGTGAGAAAAGCTATTTTAATTAGCTATTGATGAGAAATGAAAGTTAAATGGATGGATTGAATTATTGATTGGCTAATGTTCTTATATAGTTTAAAGTGTATGTTTTATAATGTTATTTTCCTTAAAGTATTCGAATTGTAAAAATATCACTGAGTTTATACTCAGCGTATAGTTTGTTTCGGTGTGCAGATTAGGTTAAAGTCAGATCATTGAATCAACATCCAAAGCCGATCCCGAACTTAAAGTGGTGAAGTATATTTCTTTTTGTTTGTAATAGCATGTACCTAGGATGTTGAAGTTATCATTTTGGGAAAATGATTGTAAATATGTTATAAAATGATATAAGTTATTTATAAACATGAATACATGTGTGTTATGTTGAGGTTATAAAATGGTATGTTTAAGTAAATGCATAAGTGAGTATGAAATAGGTAGTTTTGGGGTGAAATTGACATAATTCTAGAAATGGCTTGAATGATAATTTGTTGAATTGTTTTGATAATATGAGTAAGATATTTAAGTGAATTTATTGATTAGGCACTTAGAATGTCTATTTTGAAATTTTAGAGGTGTTTAAATGTGTTTTGGATTGGTTGAATAATTGGATTTTGAATTGCTTGTTGTTTAAGATTTGTAGGGTTGACAAACTTGATGATTAATGTTCATTTTGAGTCCACACGGCATGGCATACGGGCGTATGACTAGACCGTGTGAGACACGCAGCTTACATATGGGCGTGCGGATAGGTCGTGTGTCCCCTACATCTTGAAATTTTAAAACATAATGCTCAGCATAAATTACACACGGGCTTGTGTCTCAGTCGTGTGAGGCATACGGTCTAGCACACAGGCGTGTGACTGGTCGTGTGACCTAAGTCAGAGAGTTACAGGGGGTTGGACACGGCCTGAATCACAGGCGTGTCCCTGGGCCACACGGGCGTGTGAGCGTTGTACTCAAGAAAAAAAATTAAAATTTCACGAAAACTTTTCTAAACTTTCGATTAAGTCCACGATTTGTTTCTAACACGTGATTTGGGCTTCGAGGGCTCAATAAAGGGACATTATGATTAAATTATGATGTATATGTTATACTATTATATGAATATTTGTATTTAAAATCTAAAATATTCGGTAATACTCTGTAACCCTATTTTGGCGATGGATAAGGGTTAAGGGGTGTTACATTCCATACATAAATATATTTGGTTTTGGTTGAGTTGATGTCTGATTGATTTGTGACACTAACTCAATCAGTGTTAAATAATAGTATAAATGTACAATTGATAGAGATAATAAAGTATGCATGATAAAATTAAAATTAAATGTCATGGGTTCAAATCCCATATATAAAATTTTAATTGGTTTTGGTGTCCAATTGACTTGACACTAACTCAATCAAAGTGAAATAATACTATTGATATATAATTGATGGAAGTAATAAAGTATGCATAATAAAATTAAAATATGAATATCATATTAAAACAAAGCTTTGATTCAAGGGTAAAATTAATGTTTTATTTATGTAAATAGCATGTGTTTAAATCTCAGATTTGAACATTTTATTGATTTTTATAATAAAATAAATAAATTACATTCAAATAATATAATATATTTTAATTACAAATTAAATAATATTTTCATATTTTCCTTAATAAAATTAGTGTCATATTAACTCATGGCACCAACTCAATTGGGGCTTAAATAATAATATACATAAAATTTTTATATATTGTTTAATTTAATCAATATAATTTAACTCTCCACACCAACTTGATCATATTATAAAATTGGGATTTGCCCACCCCAAGTATTGCTTTCCTGCTCATCAAGACCTTATTTTTATTTTAGTTGTGATTTAATAGTAAAATAATTTTAAATTTTTTTTTATCAAATCTTCATCAATAGTCTAATTCTATAGACTATCCTTTAAATTGTTCCAACAATACAGAATAAAACTCTGATTTTCACTCTTAAATTATTGATTGAAATAATAACAATCTTGTAAGAGAAAAAACACATTCTCAAAATTCAAGAAATACA
The DNA here is from genome assembly GCA_025506655.1 of Gossypium rotundifolium. NCBI lineage: Eukaryota > Viridiplantae > Streptophyta > Magnoliopsida > Malvales > Malvaceae > Gossypium > Gossypium rotundifolium. The sequence goes on from CP106732.1 coordinate 174,893,477, forward strand.
CTTATTTTAAAAAAATTATTTTTACAATAATAAAAAAACAAAAGCTGAAATTCCTTTTTTGTGGGTGTGCGTGTGTTTGGCCACAAATTTCCTTTTGGTTGATTGGTGCGGGTTGGTGGCACCATGCAGTGTAATGCATGTACAATGAAACCCAGAATTGGTCGATAATAAATCGAATAGCCGACGGATAGTGAACATTAACACTACTGAGTTGACTTTTAATGATTTTTAGTGACATGTTTTTGTTTGTTTTTGCTTTGTATTAATGGGAAACTGAAAAAAGAAAAAAAAGTTGATAGTGGCATCACCACTAGTGGACCTCTTTCCAGCCAAGCATTATCGTGCACATCAACTCATTTCTCACTTACAAAATTATTAAAATGAAGGGTTCCTTTTTTTTTTATTTAATTTTTTAATATGTTGCTCAACTTTTATAAACATATTTACCTATTATTCCTTTTCGATATGGGTTTAATCATAAAACATTGTTACAATACCCACTCATTGTATCCGAGAAGATATATAGAATATAAAACATATTGCCTTATTTGTATATACTTAGAAATGTGAAAGTCAAAGACAGGACACTGAAAGGGGTATTAACCCGAACGTTGAAAACGATATTTTTAGCAGCAAGGGTCAGAGGGCAGGCTCAGCGGCAGTCCGTCTAATTATTAACAATATATTGTGTTCGTATCTATATAAATAATTACTGACTACTTGATATTTTATGGATTATTTGTTTCGATGTTGTTGTTAGGGTAAGTCAAAGTAGCTGTATTCAACCGATTTGCTTTCATTTTTCTTATAAAACTGTGTTGTTATCTTTTCGTTTTTTTCTTTTTTTTTTCTTATACACCTTTTTTAATATTTTGGGTAAATTATATAATTAGTCACTAAATTGTAGATAAGTTTTTATTTTAGTTAATTAAAAAGTTACAATTTGGTCACTTGAATATTCGAAAGTTTTCATTTAAGTCATTAGATTGTTGAGGTTTTTTTTTTTTAAAATCACCAATAAGCTCCAAGTGATGATTTAATAATCTATACAATGAATCGATACTAATTAATGAGTAGAAGAACATACTTTAGATCCAAGTTGATTCAAAAATTTGTTTGAATTTTGGTTCCCAAATTCATGACGTCTAAAGTTATTTCATGAAAAAAATTAAGTTATAAAAGATAAATAGAAAGAGAGGTGCAGGTAGTGCGAATAAAGAAAGTCATATAACATTTAGTTTAATAGCTTAGTGACTTAAATGAAAATTTTTGAATTGTTCAATTATCAATTTGTAACTTTTTTTTATTTAAGTGATTAAAACAAAAATTAACTTATAGTTTAGTGACTAATTGTGCAGTCTATAATTTTAAATTTTTTTATGATTTCAGTTAATTTTAAAATTATTTTACAATTTTATATATTTTTAAATATTCTTTTACAATTTTTAATATTTTTTTGATCTAGTCAACAACCACACCACTAATCAATAGGGACACGTGGCATGTTCTGTTTGGTTGCTGATTTTTTTTAACACCGTTAACGACAAGGGTCAAAAAATTACGAAATTATAGTTCAAGTACTAAAATATACTAATATGAACAAATGAGTAAAATTTGATGATCAAATTGTAAATAAAACCTATTTTAAAAGAACAGTAATCACTTTTCAGAAAAATTTGAAGATAAATAAAATAATAAACTTTAATATTTTAAGTAATCAAATTTTAATACCGAGAAATAACATACTATTTTTAAATATAATTTTAAAGTGAATGGGCTATATTGAAATTTTTTTATACACGGGCCATTTAATGATGAATAAAATAATAAACTTTAATATTTAAAAGATATTTCTAGTTTCTTTTCTACATTATTCGAGCGTGGTTCCAATCATTAAAGTTCATTATTTTATTCAATATCTTTTATTAAAACTTAGAGACTTCAACTAAAATTCTGTATTTTTATTATTAGTAAATATACCAATACTAAAACTACTTAAAAGTAACGTATAGTTTTCAATTTAAAATTGTAACTATAATTTTTTAACTAAAAAATTTAAATTCTCATATTTTAAAATTAATTGTATTTCAAATATTTTACTTTTTATAATAATTTAAAATATAAATTTTAATATTTTTAATTTAAAAATAACATACTATTTTAAAATAAAATTTACAAGCGGAGGGACCATGTAAAAATTGACGAGGAATTTAATCCATATCAAGTGTGCCTCCCCTAGCTTACAGACTTGACATAAATTAGATTCCTATCAATCCAATCTAAAACCACCAAATTTAAAGCTCAAATTGATATTTCTCATTTCGATTTTCACCTCCTTTGACTATTTTTTTTTTAAATTTGAACCCATATTATTTTAATAATGAATTATTTTATTCATATTATTTTAGTGATTTTTCAATATTTATATAAGACAAAAACCCAAACACCAATCGTTTTAACTTCGACTCCAAGTTGAACATGATCAACCAATGTCCAATTAGGCTTCCAACGCTATTAACCACTTCTATAATGTTTTTTTTTTTTTTTTCATATCGAGAGAATAAGAGAGAGAAGGAATAGGATCAACGCAAACATGTATAAGCTTCACCAAAATTATTATTATTATTATTATAGACTCGTTGTAATGCTAATTGCGAGTAGTTGTGTAAATGCCTGGACTGGTCTTGGAATTTATTAAAACTAGTGGCGAATGGCGAGGAGTGGAATGGAAAATGGAGGGCAACAGTATCTGGAAAAAGGTCTAAAATGTGGAAAATATGCCGTGTGTTTAGCGGACTTTATAGCGGGGGCGTCCCGCGTGCAGCCACACCTAAAGTCCACTGCCCATTTGTTGGAGCAACTTGCGGGGTCTTCCTAAAAATATCCACATCGGTGAGGGTAAGTGTTAGAGTTGTCCATGCACTAGATGTGTGTATCGACCGGGCCGAGCCAAAAAATGAGTTTAAATTTTACCCAAATCAATTTATATAAAAGTTAAATTTTGGGCCCAAATTGACCTGCCATATTAATTTTTTAATAATATTTTATATAATTTTAAATATATATAATACATCAAAATATTAAAATAAAAATAAATATTTTTCAACAAGTTAAAATAAATTTTAAAAATATGCAGACTTAAATAACACTAAAATAGATTCAACTTAACAATCAAATTCCTCTAAAATAATAATAAAATTAACAAATATCTTTAAAATAATAATAAAATTAACAATAAAATAAGTTTTATATAATATCTAAACAATAACAATAAAATAATAGAAACATAATAGTAAAATGGTAGTAAAATAAGAAGAAAAATAATAAGAAAATATTATTAAAAAATAGTTTTTTTTCATTTAATGAATTTGGGCCGGGCCGGGCAGGGCACAGGCCAAAAATACCTTACCTGAGCCCGGCCCATTTTTTAAACGGGTTTTATTTTTTGTTCAAATCCATTTTTCGGGCTTATATTTTTGCCCAAACCCTCCTACATTTCGGGAGGGCCTTCGGGCCGACCGGGCCGCCCGGCCCATGCACACCTCTACCATGCACCGAGTCAGGTCAATAAAGTATTTAGATCTATTTTTTAGGTCTGGGTTTAATTTGATTTAAAAATGGGCTTTAAATTTTGCTCAAGCTCGATTTGGATAAAAATTGTTACAACTCGAGTCCGATCCAATCTGTTTATATTAAGTTTTTTAAATAAAAATTTAAAAATATAATACATCAAATACACAAAAAAACCATTATAATAAATATTTTCCAATAAATAGAAAAAATAAAAAAATATATTTAAATAATACTAATATAAGACTCGGGGCTAAAACCAAACATAGATGTACAAGAACAATATATCCACCGTTGAGGGAGTAAGATGCTCCAACGTAGATATTCGCCCTCAACACACATCTTTGATCCATGATATATATATATATATATATATAGTTTTATATTGTTTCGTATATTTTTGTATGATTGATATTTTAATGAACCAATCGTTGAATTTATTGATATAATTGTACTTTATCATGCATGTAAATTTTTGAACTGATCCGATATATCTATCACATCGATCTAAAATACTATATATATATTAATATTTATTAAACAATTAAAAGTTTTTTTACATAAAATAAATAGTTAGAAGTTTTAAATATATGTCAAATTTTATATGGATGATATATATGAATTGAATATGAAATATGACGGTTGAATCATTAAAATTTTAATCATACAAAAATAAACGAAAGGGTGTAAAATTACATTAATGTAAATGAATCTATCCCTATTACATTATATTATATTAAAGCACAAATTTAAAGAAATTTTTGAACTGACTAATATAACATTTGTTGTCCATTATATTACTATATTTACCATTTTAATTTATTATTATTATTTATAAATAATAATTTTAAATTTACTAAAATAATTGGTTAAAAAATTAATCATATTCATAAATAAGGATCATTTTGGAGACGGAGAGTTTAGAAGCCGTGAACTTGATCACCAGGGAATCAATGGGGAGCTGGAATAATGCTGTGCTAAGGGATATTTGGAGGATGCTGAGGAGAAATTGGGAAGTGAAGGTCTGCCATGCTCATCGTGAGGGGAATCGGGCAGCAGATAGAATGACAAACTTGGCCGGTCATCATGGTCTTGGTACCCATTTGTACAGTCCGAAGTCGTTGGAGTTATACATGAAGATCTTGAAGGATACATAATGGCTAGAGTAGTATCGATTTAAGTTTTAGTTGTCATTTATACAAAAAAAAAAAAAGAAGAAGAAAAGAAAGAAGACTTTTATTAAAATGATTTTCTATAATAATAAATAAAAAATTAAATTTTATATTGAATTATTATATATTTACATTATTATGTTTCCATTAGTAAAAAAAAAAAAGAAAAAAATATTACCTTTTAAATAATAAATTTTAATCACTTATATGATAAATAAACTTATATTTTACATATAACATTTTATAATTAATATAAAAATATTAATTATATATTATCTACAGTTAAGAAAAAATTGAGTAGTGAAAAGCTTAATTTACAATATATCAATTTTATTTTTATATATTTTAGTTATGTTAATAATGTTGTTTTACATTAATTACATGACGATATTGAATATCAAAATATTAAAATACTTTAATTATAATTATAATTTTATTAAAATATTAAAAATTAATATATTTTAATAGATTCAATAATTTGAATAAAAATATTATTTTATATTAATTATAGTAATTGAGAATCTGATATTTAAAAAAACTAATTAAAAAAGTAATCATATAAAATCACATTATAAAATTAAAACTACTGTATGATAAATATATAACCATACATATGATTATATGGATGAACATTTATACGAAATATAAGGCTTTAATTTGTTATATAATTGCCTTTATTTTTCTTTTTCTTTTACTGTTTCTTTAAAGGCTTTTGTGTTGGGTCTGATTGTAATCATGTAACGTGATTGTTGGGTCAGAATCGAAATAGGCAAGTATCTAGAAAAGAAATATAACAACAGTGCAACCATAGGGAAAAATATTACATGTACTCATCAAATGTGCTCTTAAGCCTACATATCCTTAATTGAATTTGAACGTTTGAGAAAATTGGGTCTCTTTTTCAGATATTTCATATTTAAAATAAACTTTCAACATAAATAAATATATTTGATATTTAACAAATTAATCGGTACATGTATATATGATTAATATCATTATAGATTCTTATCATCTGCTCTTTTTAATACAATGTCTAAATCTTCAAATCTACATCTTTCTGTACTAGTAAGAATATCGATGCCAATCGAACTAAAACTCAATCTGTGAGTCTATAATCTTTTTTAAGTGTAGAAGGATGTGCTTTTCTATAACAAGATGCAATTGCCACTCATTTTAGTATTTACTTTTGAATTTATCATCTACTATTAAAAAATCAGTACAGAAACTGGACACCTGTATACTGTTAAACATATGTATAACCTCACTCAAGCACCACTCGAGTGAAATTTTCTTAGAGTGTCGGTTTGTATCGGAGAAACAATATCATAACAATTCATAGCATAGCAGCACCTTCAACATCACTACTCATTGTTTTAAGATAATTCATTTAGTATCTATCTATACAAGACATATTCTTTCGTGCAATATTTTTATTCATAAAACTAACGAAAGCAAGGGGGTTTAATTGAAACAATGGCAAAATGGTTTAAATAGAAAGCTAGAATTTGGAGGGTTTTTTACCATTATAATACAAAAAAAAAAAAACCAAAATATCCAGATTGGGGCATGCTTTCCAGAAATTATCGAAATGGTATACTGAGGGTGGTGCCGCCTGTCGCAGAGGCGCAACCACCCTCTGTCAGCCTATTTTTTTCACTGAAATCTAAAAAAATATCTGAAAAAGGTAAAAAAACATGAAATGCAGAAAAATAGGTGACAGGAGACTGGTGAAGCCTCTGCCACAGGTGGCACCGGTGGTGCCTCTGGCAAAGGCGGCACCCATGATGGTGACTACTTGCTGTTTCGGCCATTTGTGGCCTTGGGGACCTTATAATGGTCCCCAATTTCAATATGGTTCTCTACCTGAGAAAAGGAAAGGAAAAGAAGAAGAAGAAGAAGAAGAAGAAGAAGAAGAAGAAGAAGAAGAAGAAGAAGAAGAAGAAATGACGGAAGGAAGAGAAAGGAGGAGGAGAAAGAAGAAAGAAAGAAGAAAAAAATAGAAAAAGTAATGGTTTTTTTTTTTAAGTAATGGATGTTGATTTGTTGTTATTATTATTTTGTTGATTATTATTATTGATTTTTATTTAATTATTTGTTGTTGTTTGTTAGTTTAATTTAGGTTAGGTTAGTTTAGTTTAGTTTAGGTATTGTTAGTTTAGGGTTGAATAAGTGTTTAAAAGTATTATTATTATTATTATTATTATTATTATTATTAGTAGTAGTAGTAGTAGTAGTAGTAGTAGTTTTTATGTTGAAATAAATAATAATTTAGCTAGTAAGTTATTATTATTAGGATTTGTAAAAAGTTAGTAATTTAGTTAGTAATAATATTGTTAGTTAATATTATAATTAGTTAGTTAAAATTAATTAATTAGTTGTTGTTTGTTAGTTTAGTTTAGGTTTAGGTTGGGTTAGTTTAGTTTAGATATTGTTATTGAAAAGTGTTTAAAAGTATTATTATTATTATTATTATTATTATTATTATTATTATTATTGTTGTTGTTGTTGTTGTTGTTGTTGTTGTTGTTGTTGTTGTTGTTGTTGTTATTATTATTAGTTTTTAAAATGTTGAAATAAATAATAATTTAGTTAGTAATAATATTGTTAGTTATTATTAGGACTTAATTTAGTTATTTTTGTTAAGTTTAGTTAATAATTTAGTTAGTAATAATATTATTATTATTATTATTATTATTATTATTATTATTAGTTTTTAGTTAAAATAATAGTTTATAATTAGTTAGTTAAAATAATAATTAGTTAGTTAAAATAGTTGTTTTTGTTAGTTTAGTCTAGGTTTAGGTTAGGTTAGTTGAGTTTAGGTATTGTAATTGAAAAAGTGTTTAAAAGTATTTTATTATTATTATTATTATTATTATTATTATTATTATTATTATTAGTTTTTAAAATGTTGAAATAAATAATAATTTAGTTAGTAAGTTATTATTATTAGGATTAGTAAAAGTTAGTAATTTAGTTAGTACTAATAATATTGTTAGTTAATATTATAATTAATTAGTTAAAAATACTAAAATAATAATTATATTGTTAGTTGTTAGTTATTATTATTATATTTAGTCAATTAGTTAGAAACCCTAAAATAATAATTGTTAGTTAGTTAGTATTATTAGTTATTATTATGATAACTAAAAAGTTTAAATATTAATTATATTGTATTATAGTTAGTTAGTTAGTTATTAGTTAGTTAGTTAAAATTTATATTAAAAAAGTAAAATAGGTACATAATAAATTAAATTATGTTATATTTTTGTTATATTAAAATATGTTATGTTTTTGTTATATTTTTTTATTGGCATGTTATTTTTTTGTAATTTAATATAAAATTAATTTTTTTATGTAGGTTAGAAATCAAATATCTAAGACGGCAATGGCTCGATTGATTAGTACAGTCTCCACACATATTTGCCGCAGCTAATGATTTGGTAATATATTGTTATTTATTAATCGCAGGATATATTAACAAAATAGGAACATAATAATTTATGTTATAATAATAATTTTTTTCTGATTTAACACTTCCAGGACTCGTACCGTGTACTAAGGGGCCGCGTGAATGGGTTAAGAAATCCCCCGGATGAACAATTGGTGCCGTATATTGAGCAAGCTGAATTTGGGTCAATAGCACTGATCCGGACGTTTGACTTGCGGTATGATTTAATATCCGCACTAGTCGAGCGTTGGCGCCTGGAGACCCACACTTTTCATTTCCGTGTGGAGAATGCACAGTCACTCTAGAGGATGTTGCACTGCAGGTTGGGCTCCCAATTGACGGGAGTTCCGTTACGGGCGTCAGTGCAATAGCTGATCCATTTACACTTTGCCAGTGCCTACTAGGGGACCCGTACGGCGATGGCGAAGAAAATTTTACGGGCTTGAAGTTTACATGGTTGAGAGTAAAGTATGGACAGTTATCACCTGATGCCACTGCAGCCGAGTTGATGTCTACCGCTCGAGCGTACATTATGCATATCATAGGGGTGTCTTGATGCCCAATGCAAATAACAATACGGTTCATATTCAGTACCTACCCCTATTGGCTGATTTCGGCAATGCTCGCTCGTATAGTTGGGCTCTGCTGTTCTTACGATGTTGTACCGTGAGCTTTGTCGGACAACACAGCCAGGGACCGTAGACATAGGCGGATGCCTTACGCTATTGCAGTCGTGGGCTCTGTATCGGATGCCATTCTTGGCATCAATTACGCACCAACCATATGTATATCCACTAGTAAACATGTGATAAAATATAACTTGTTATTAATTGATAATTTCTTTATATTGATTATATTTGACTTGAATTTTATTTTTATAGGTGAAGTATTTATCCGAATATCGGGAGGTCGTAAACTGTCCCGATATACCGACTTATGATTGAGCAACATGACGGGAAAAGGGTAAGTGATTCCAATATTAGTTACTTGTTAGTTTGTATATCTTACGCATACCGTGTTAAATTTTGACAATGTTATTAATCGTGCAGTTTATATGGACGCCATATCGTCGATCGAAAATTGCAACCGTTATACCCCCGTCCGCTTATATTCACTCATACATGTGGTACACAAACGCACCAATTCTGTGTTTCCATATAGTCGAGTGGTATCACGCGGACCGATTGCTGCGGCAATTTGGTTGCGTCCAATATATCCCCGATCCGCCATGCCAGGTGGGAGAGGTTTATGGTAAAAATAAGAGAAGGAATCAAGGCTTGGATTGGGGGGTTAGGCATAGGTAATTTATTGCGGTGTGGAATGACCGCATGTCCCATATACCCCGGATGGATATGGCTTCTGATTTTCAACCTTTATTAGAGTACATACAATGGTACTCTAGTATGGGGAAGCCATATATACTCGGGACGATCGTAGTCCCCCAACACATGCAGCGAGATGAGACAGATGAGGCAGTGGCCGATATGGAGGCTGAGGCAGCTGCAGATCCTGATCCCTAGTCGGAACCTGAGCAAGAGCCAACACATTCACATTCGGATGCACATTTGATATATACTTAGGTGGATACGACAGTTTGATATATTTGGATCGACACACTACAGACTCCCTTCCCGGCTCGATCCACTGCATGACATCAGGCCTTCTAAGTCATTTCCAGTGCATCAGGGCACTCCTTCTGGCTCGAGTTCATCTGTGCCGTTCGAGCCACAGGATTTTGAGACCATGTTTAACACACCCCCACCTGGACCCCCACCGGATGTTGGTCGTCGCGGGCACCCACGACGTGATCGTCGACCACCACAGAAGTATACACCTAGGACCACACCATCGAACCATCAATTTTAGGTGTTTCTTGCGATTTTGGTTTTCCTCTATTTTGTATTTGTAAATATTACAATGTTTGTACCTTATTTGTATAAAATTAACTTGATTATTTTGAGCTTTAACATTTCGTAACAATATTTGACCATGAGATGGAATCTTTAAGTTTGATTCATGTTTATGTATATATGTTATTAATAACTAGGTGAAAATATGTATGGTATGTTTGGATTTGGTATTTAAGTGGTTTGGACATTTTATGTATTAAGTACTTGTAATATAAATTCTTGCATATTGTTAAATTGAATATGTGATTATTTAGATGATATTCATATGGTTAAATATTGAAGCATGGCATGATTTGTACATGTGAAATGACTAGAAAAAGTATAAATTGATTTTGGCACAAAATATAAATCCATACAAATCCATACTAACACAAATCTATAAATGTAATTTTTTCCATTTAAGTTCCTAAATTTATCTATTTATTTCAATTTAACCCAAATTAATAAAAATCACCAAAGATATGAATACAAAATATGTATTTCGAATAATGTCAATTCCAATCCTTGTGACTATTGGCCAACATGATAGTTTCGTTGCGGGCATTTACTTGATTATGACCACCTAACTGCATATTCCACATACTTATCGTCGAATTTCTCCCTAAGGTCCATTTCATTACGGATTCTGGATGATTGTGGACAACCTCTCGGATTCCTGCGTAGCCCTCTGTCCGGGACAAGCTCGAAAGTCGTCCGAGGCACCTCCCATGTAGATGTGCGGGGCAGACAGGAACTCATTTTCCCAAACACGCAATGTACGCTCGAGCGTGTACACATCATTCACAAATTGTTCGACATTAAGGTTTGCTTTAGCACACGCTGCCACGACATGTGCACACGGATAATGAAGTGTTTGGAACATCATGCATTCGCACTGTCTGTTCCAAAGATCAACTCCATAAGACCTAGGTGGCAAACCGGGTCGACGACCGATAGACTCCGTAACTCGAAAAGTTTCTATACGTCATGAGTATATTTCTACAGTTATCGACCTCATAGTCCGACGGTTTGTAATCAATGCATCCTTGACATCTTCCACAAACACGTGTCCCGCATTCATCTAGTTGACTTGCTGTTCACCCATTCTTAGCATCAAGGTCACCAATCTGTAGAATGTGGCTGAGAAGACAGATGAAATTAGAAGATGTCGTGTTTTTAACAACACAGCGTTGACCTCTCCACCAAGTTCGTGGTCATTTGACCATAACGAAAGTCCTCATCAAAACTTTGAGCCCATTGCCACGGCACCATTGTACCCAACCACTCTCGAAAAGATTTGTTCGTTTGACATTCCATGTCACTCTCAAGTCGAGTCATTATTTGCCGAAAAATATGTGGCTCTAACTCGTACGCTGTATAAGTTTTAATAAAAGATAAGTTACGGTAACTAGATAACATAAAAACTTTAAACTTATATTGAAAATTTAAGGTTATCTTTTACCCATTTTCACCACTTGTCTCTTCCAGTCTGCATTATTATACTCTCGAAGAAAGTTAGCCGCAATGTGACGGATGCAGTAAACAGATCTCCATGGCACACCGGAACACCTAATCGCTCTATCGGAGATGATGCAAATATTATCGTTGCTATAACATACCTCCACAGGTTGGTAAGGAAGAATTCCCAAGATTCCATATTCTCCTTATCTACTAGGGCAAACGCTATTGGGAGCACGTTCCTATTGCCTTCTTGAGCAACCGCAATAAGTAAGATCTGTATATATTTTCCGTATAGCCATGTCCCATCCACCTGCACAAACGGCTTGCAGTGTGGAAATGCCCACATACATGGATCAAACGTCCAGAACATCCGATGAAAAATTCTTTTCCCCGACTGTAATTGGTTATCTGGGTCGTAATAAGGTCGTGTCTGCAACTCAATCGCAGTTCTCGATATGTACGCTCTCATAGTAGCTATCCATCCCTACAGCTCGTTATATAATAAGTCGTAATCTCCATATAGCTACTCCATTGCCATCTTTTTAGCTATCCATGCTTTTCGATGCGATACTCGATACTGAAATCATGCTTGTATTTCAAAGAATCAAGACGATACTTTAATGGTTGGCATGTCCTTCACCATTGGAAGGATACACGCATGTATGGTTTTCGAATCAAGTTTTTTAAGATCTTCAGTCATACGTGTCGATCTGTATGTGCGCGGTCCAACCAATTTTCGTATCTCTCACATCTACGAATTTTGAATGAATGCATTTCGACTTCGCCAATTGCGCCTTTCACGCCTTCCAACACTCCTTAATATAAATCGTCGGTTTGGACACTACAACTTTGTAATCCACTGATATATCCATGCTATACCGCTTTAATAGCGAGACACACTCTTCTTTACTTTCGAATCTCCGCCTCGAATAACTCATGCTCGAATTTACTGACCAAACCGGTGAGTAGGATATATTTCGTGGTACTTAGGAACTCGAAATGCACGCAGCGTTGCGTCGGGGTCTATGAGTGACATATGTGGCCCAGGATTATTGTGTATCGTAATACATCCCATCTGGTTCCCGACCGAAGATGCGCTATTGTTTTCATCGTCATTCACGTCTTCATCGTCAATATCATCAAGTATATCGTCCATATCGGATCATCGTCACTATCGACTTCTTCCTCATAATGATCACTACCGTCGTGTCCATCGTCACCAACCACATCAATATCGGTGTAATATTAAGATCGACATCGATCCCACGATATTCGATTCGCATCAACATATGATATTGGAGGCACCATGCACGTTCTTGAGCCCCATGTTCTTCACCATATACATTGGTGTCTTCATTTGCCTCAATACCGCTAACTCAAAGAAATAAGTGAATCGGGCATTTCATTACTCCCATTCCCACAATAAAAGCAATCATTGTCTCCACATCTTCGTCGTCTACAAGCTCCATTTCTGTGAATTTGATCGGATCTGCCGAAATTGGAAACTTGTAGAAAATTCTCGAGATTGTTCTCTCACACCGCCTAACAATTTTTGCGTTTATCCTTCGCTTCATATCATCCAGCGAGACATTTCTATTAAATCTCATTGCTATTTGTTGCTGACATTCAAATATGCATCCAACGGTTGTTGTCAAGATGATTCCATCAAAATAAACGCATCTAAAAACCGATCATCCATCTTCAATATTCAATCATTAAAAAGTTAAAAATAAACAAAATTGCTCGTAAAATTTTGATCAATATATACTATTCTTAAATAAAAAACTTAATGTTCGAATATGCTATTTTTTTCATTCTTAAGCTCACACTATTGCAATTATCATTTTGTACATGAATAATATTTATCTTTACATCTAACCACTTAAAGTCGGTTCTACATTTTATTCTATTTTCGAGCTTCTATCTTCCTCTGGGAAATACTATACAATCCAATGTAGAAATTCTTCACTCTCTTCATACTGATCTTCTACAATCCAATTTGAAAATTCCTCGGGATCTTCTTTCTCTTCAAACTTTATAACAGGTATTGAATTTAGAAATTCTATTGGTAATTTCCTAATATCTAGTTTATCCATCCATTGTATGTCAAACACACTTTGCCTCCTAGTCAACTTGCTTGAGCCCATACGTTGCCGCACTGTTTTCCTAGCTCCATAAGAGATTATAGACTTCACAAAGCATATAACTAGATTCCAATAGGTTTGTGGTACCAATGTCTTCCAAAGTTCGTCTAAAATTATTTGATGCTCTCGTTCTATTAATGTCCCTTTAAGGGTTAAGTATTGCACTTTATTCTTCCTAATCATTTCATGACCATTCCACAACACTTCTTGCATCTTCTTATTTACGGTAATAAGGTGTTCAACAATGTCTTCTTCTGGTTTCATTCTGTAATCTTGCACTTCTCTCATCATCTTATCAACTTTCTCCGCTTTGTCTTTGAAGTTATTATCTCATCGTGCAATATCCAATATGTTGCCATTTCTAACAATATCTACATCGAAATAATTTCAATTTTATCACTAATGATAATTTTACTAATCTATAAACTTTCAAATATATTAAAAATATTTAATATAAACTCAAAACTTACAAACAAATAAAACTAAATATTAAGAAAAATAATATTTAGGGTTCCTTACTAACGATATTTACTAATACTAACTAAAATATAATATACTAACTAAATTATTAATATACTAAGATAGTCAATATATGATTTTAGGGTTTGTTAGGGTTTTAACTAACATAACACATACTAACTAACATATTAACTGAAATATTAATATACTAACATATTACTTATACTTGTATATATCATTTAGGGTTTTAGGGTTTTAACAAATATAACACATACTAACAACAATATACTAACAAACTAAAATATTAATATACTAACATATTACTTATACTTGTATATATTATTTTAGGGTTTTTAGGTTTTCAACTAACGACATATTAACATACTAACAACAATATACTAAAGTAACTATGTTACATATTTATTAAATAAAATATTAATATACTAACATATTATTAATATACTCATAATATATTATTTTTAGTGTTTTTAACTAGCTTATTAGTCTACTAATAATATACCAACTAACTAACATATTAACTAAAATATTAATAGTATTCTAGTATTTTAATTATACTACTACTAACAATATATTACTATTATAGGGTTTTTAACTAACATATTAATATACTATCAATATACTAACTACCATATTATTAAAATATTAATATAATAACATATTATATACTAATAATATTTAATTTTTATTTTAGGGTTACTAATAATATACTATCATTTTAGGGTTTCTAATTAACAATAATAAGTTTTTACTAATCTAAATTTTTAAACACTTTTCTAATCTAAACTAACAATAACTAAACTAATCAAATAATACAACTAACAATAACTACTAAACTAACCTAACCTAAACTAAACTAACAATAACTAAACTAATCTAAAAAACAACTAACAAAACTAAACTAACCTAAACTAAACTAATCTAATATTACAACTAACTAACAATAACTACTAATCTAACCTAAACCCTAGACTAAACTAAACTAAACTAACTAACTAACAATAACTAAACTAATCAAATAATACAACTAACAATAACTAAACTAACATTAACTAAACCAAACTAATACTACAACTAACTAACCTAAACTAAACTAACAATAATCAACAAAATAATAATAAAAAATAATCATTCATATTTAAAAAAATACATACTTCTATTATTTTTCCTTCTTTTTTCTCTTTCTCCTCCTCCTTTCTCTTCCTTTTTTTGGTACCAGATGCTTCTTCTTCTTCTTCTCTTCTTCCTTTCCTTTTCTCACAGATTCTTCTTGAAATTGGGGACCATTATAAGGTCCCTAAGGCCAGCCACAACTCGAAGGCAGTAATAAAGTGGTGCCGCTTCTGCCAAGGGCACCTTCAGTGCCGCTTGTGGCAAAAGCTGCACTAGTGTGTGTCGATTTTTTTCGTTTTCAGAGTTTTTTTTTAAATTTTAGTTAAAAAAATAGATTTGTAGAGGTAGTCGCGCCTCTGTGACAGGCGGTACCATCCTCTCTATACCAATTTAGTAAATCCTGAAAAGTACACCCTATTTTAAAATTTTTTTTTGTAATATTTTAATAAAAATCCGAATTTAGATAAAATTGTTAAAAGTTGGAGAAAAAGTTTAAGCGAAAGACGATATTGTAAGAAAGGAGTCATCAATATTGAGCATTAAGCATGCCGTCAAGTCAAGAAAGATACGAAACACAGGAAAACCGAATGGTTGGCGCAAAATCCGGAGATTTGTAGGGGAAAGACAAGCAAAGCAGAGCAGAGCCGTAGCTGTCAGCTTCCGTAGATCTGACACCATGGATAAGAGAAGAAAAAAAGAAAGTGAGAAATCAAATTTGCACAGATTGCCTCTCATAGTCCAATTAATTGAAAGTTTTCGACCGTCAGAAAACTTCATTAATCGGCTTTTTTGTGACCTTGATAATGCCATGGCCAGCTTGCTCCGGGTCAAATAAAAACATGTGGTCTCCCTTCCTTCTGCGTCGCTTGTGCTATTTACCACCTACACTGTCTCCCAATGCATTTAAGTTGATGCTTCTTCACCCAAGTTTATAAAACTTCATTCATTCATTTACTAGCCGCCAACAAATCGACAGTTGCCTTCTTACACTTCTTGTTATTGGTGAAAAGTGCAATGTACTTTCTTATTGGCAGTGTTGAGGGAGGGAGAAACCTGGATTCCAATCGCTATACAGCATCAAGAAACTAGCTTTGGGAACTTTATACTTTGTATCTTGGTGACATGAGAAAGCCTTAATTAGATCCCTAATTAATTTGTTAATTTGTCCGATATTATCACATGTCAAATGAGCTACTAAGTTGGACTCATTAGTTCTGGACTACTACTGCTAAGCTATGGGCTTCTAGACATGGAAAATTCATATTTTTGTCAAACCCCAGCTTAAAGTTTTCATTTAAGGCCATTGCCCCAAACCCAACTACCAAAAGACAGGTAACCTATTTAGTGAATTCACGGGCTGCTCTATAGAAATACCAATACACTCTATTGATAAAATTTCCTTTCGTTTTCCTGTTCTTAGTATAAAGCCAAAAGATTCCAGTTTTTTTTTGGATCAAAAAAGGAAAAAAAACCATTTTAGAACATGTTTCACGTAAATAATTGAGAAATTATGCACTTTTTCCAGTGGTCCTAATTGACAAATAACAATCAAGAAAAATAATTTGAATACAAGTAAAAAAAATAATATCAATTTGAATACAAGAAAATAATTAGTCTTTGCTCTTGCAAACACGGGCAAGGACACTTCTGAAACATTGCAAATCAAACATGCAAAGATTGGGTCTTTGTTTCCTCAATCTTCTAAAGCTAATATTGATCGTACGTTCACCAATTTCCTTTCATTAAAGCTTTCCGCTCGATTGAAAATGAAGGGGCTGAGTCTATCAGCCTTACTAGGCGTCTCCATTTCGCAATACAATTTTCGACAGGAGGCTGGAGATTTCATGTGATTACTTTCCTTTACTCCCTGAATTATCCCATCCCACTCCCTCGAAGCCGTCGATGCTGGCAATAATGAATTGTCTCCGATTTATCATCAGAACCACGAAACAAATTCTCATGATTAGAGAGTTTAGATTTTGAGTTTTTCTTCTTTTGAGGTGTCATTGGATGAACTTTCCCTCCTATAAGATCACGGAAACTGATGGCTGAGACGCCGTTGAAGGCTGAGACATCGGCACCGTCAAAAACCGCCATGTCAATGTTGAGAACCCCCTGGATCCTACCAGAAGGTCGACGGATCATTACAGCATTGAAGGCAGAACCGGAGGAAGAAAGTCACTGACTAGCAACCGAACGGTCCCAACAGGGTGTCGCGGAGGAAACCAACGGCAAAGATTTCAATAGAAACGCCGGAGGTTTCATGGGAAAGGAAATCCGATTAAACCTTAAAGAGGAATTGATCGTTCCAGGTTGGGTTTTCGTTGCCGTCACGGTCAATACAAGTGCGGAGCTTGAAGGAGGAATCGTTCCAAGCAAGGGCGTAAGTTTTCATTTGGTGACTCGTATTCGTACCCGATCGTTCCTTAAGTCCTAGCGCAGAAATTAAGGTTATTTCCAGCACATACTTTTTCGCCATCTAAGCCTTCTTTCTTTCTTTCTTAACTTAGAAATTGATCGAGAAAAGAAAGAACCTGCAAGATTACCAAGAAAGGCACCTTTGAAGGGAAGGGTATTGCCGGCGAAAGACTCCGACGACGAAAAGATGAAAAGGAATTAGGACAGAGTTTGATGATTTGCAAGTGTAGGAGATTCTGATTCTTTGAGTAAAATATGAAAAATGCATGCGAGAAAACTGGAGAAAACATTGACTTGTGTTGGTTGGTAGGGCTGGGCCAGGTTGTGCAGTGCATGTTCCAAGCATTTTTAGTTTTAACTGTTGGAACCACCAACAATTGTACATAAAACCTCAACCACGTAATTAATTATACACGCTAAATAGCAGACAAGAATATTACAACATGTAACTCAATCTTACTCCACTGTGTAAAGTTATACATAAATTATAATTTAATGTTGGATATTATTCATAAAATTTAATTCCGTGTAATTATATACATTTATTAAATTTTAAATTGATTTAATGAAATAAATATATTAATTTATTTTTATATTGAATAAATATTATTATTTATGTAAATAATATGCCAACATAAAATGATATAATAAAAAATGATATTAGTAATTTAAAAAATTATAAAATTGAATCAAATCAAGATGTTATGTATAACATTACATGTTGAAACAAAAATCACGAGTAGTTTTAAGATTTATCACTATCTATAAATGACTAAATTAAGCATATTTAAGCTTGTTCATATTATTTTTAATTTTATTAAAATTATATTATTTTTATTTAATATTTTATAATAATTTAAAAAATCTACTTAACATTATTTTTAATATAGTATTAGATATAACCTTTATCTCATATAAACGAGATAATATATAAAATTAAAAACTATATAATACGAAGGTGGAACTCAAATTCAATTTATATTTTATTTAAAAGAATTTAAATATTGGATGAGAGTTTTGAGTTTTCAATTAACAATTAAAAGGAAATTTAATTATACCATCTAATAGAGATAGGACAGTTAAGTGTAAAGTCCAAAAGAAATTGGGCTATTTTTTAGGCCGCACAGATTGAAGGTCGGTTAAAAAAAGCAAGACATAGCGAGATAAACCCAAAACCCTCACTCAGCTCTTTTTGCCATCTTCTTCTCGGTTCTCATTCGCCTCTTTTGGCGGAACATCTTATTGTTTCGAGGGGTTGTTCTTCAGTTTCAAGGTTTCTTGCTTTTTTGTTTTTACAAGTTTCAATCTGCAGCCATGGGAAAAGCAAAAAAGGCCCCCAAATTTGCTGGCATGAAGAAAATAGTCACTCAAAAAGCTATTAAACAGCAAGTTCTTTTTCCCCGTTTTCCTAATCCTCCTTTTTAAAATAAAAAATAAAGAAAGTCTTTTCCTTCTCTTTAATTTACTTTGGTTGGTATAATCATCTGGATTGATTGTTGTTTATGTAAAATTTCAGTTACAAGGACCAAGTTTTGAACCCTAGCAAGAAGGACCTCAGCAAGGAAAAACTCCCCAGAAACGTGTAAGCTTATTTATATTCTTGTATGCTATTTCTAAATCTTCTTTACATGTTTTTTTTTTTTAAATTTAAGATTTTATTGGTTCCTTTCCAATTTTGTTGATTGTTATATGGACCAGGCCGAACGTTTCTTCAGCTCTTTTCTTTACACACAACACCTCCTTGGGACCGCCTTATCGTGTATTGGTTGATACCAACTTCATCAATTTCTCCATCCAGAACAAAGTAAGTGCTTCGTAGTTCTTGCCCTCTTGAATTTTGTTTTAGGGTTTAATTTGACTGTGATAATAGTAAAATTAGATCTGTTATAAAATGTTTATAATCCCCTCCTGCAAAGTAAAAAAATAAATTGTAATGTTAATTTTATCCACATGCTCTTTTCTTATGATTCCTTTTCTTGTCATTGATAATTCTTAACATTTTTCCCCCTTTGGTAGTTGGATCTGGAGAAGGGAATGATGGACTGCTTATATGCAAAATGTGAGTTATGGAGTTGGTTCTCCTTTTAAACATTACGTTGAACACATTGTGCATTTTTCTTAATTGCTAAATCTGTCTTTTTTAGTTACAATCCTGGTCCTTTTTGTTGCTGAATCTAATCTGTTCTTTTGCATTTGAAGGCACTCCTTGCATCACAGATTGTGTGATGGCTGAGCTTGAAAAATTGGGCCAAAAGTACCGTGTAGCTTTGAGGTAAAGCCTCCATTAACCTTTAATATGCAATATCTCTTTGCAGTGTCTTATCTGGCTAAATGCATCTAAATGTTAGTCTTTGTTTCTTAATTTGCCCTCAGTCCATCTTTGGAACCTTGATTCATTTGTTGCAATACGACTCGGTTCAATGCTTCTAAATGTTAGTCTTTGTTTCTTAATTTGCCCCCAATCTATCTTTGGAACCTTGATTCATTTGTTGCAGTACGACTTGGTTCAACAGCTATTTCTGAACTGGTATTTCATATTTAATTTTATTTCGATAGTGACAATGACAATCTCTTTGCAGTTCACTGGCCA
The DNA here is from genome assembly GCA_025506655.1 of Gossypium rotundifolium. Classification (NCBI taxonomy): domain Eukaryota; kingdom Viridiplantae; phylum Streptophyta; class Magnoliopsida; order Malvales; family Malvaceae; genus Gossypium; species Gossypium rotundifolium. The sequence goes on from CP106732.1 coordinate 174,913,762, forward strand.
TATTTTTCCTTACATTAGCTAATAAGTTTTCTAACTCTCTGTCTCTTGCAGGATTGCTAAGGATCCTCGTTTTGAAAGATTGCCATGTGTCCATCAAGGAACCTATGCTGATGACTGTATTGTTGAGAGAGTTACACAGGCATGAACTTAGTATCTTATGTGCAATTATATGCTAGCATCATTCTATCCTTTCAATGGAAATTTGCTATAAAAATTTATTTAGGATTTATTTGATGTTTGTTTACTTGATGTTTTGGCCTATAAACACACTATTTAAGGCATGTACTGCAGTTTTGCATTATGATCGATTAGAACAAACCAAGAGGAACCTCTTTCAACCATTTAAAAACAAAGAGCTCTGAAGTATCTCTCTCTCTCACTTTAGAGCTATTGACTTCTTAAGATGTAAACTTCTGGACTTGCATTGGTGTCTTCAAATAATCTGCCTGAACTTTGTGGCTTGTCTAATTTGAAGAAAACTTCAGTGATAAGATGGATTAATAAGGATGGTCTGCAATAACACCTCGGCACCTCTGTTGTCTGTTAATTTGATTTTATGTGGGATGACTTCAAGCCTGCTCCATCCTTACTGCTTATACTTACATTCTTAGAGTTTGTCTTGGCTAAGCCTGTTGTTATTTTGATTTTATAACTGCCTTCCCATTTGTTTTTTCTGTTTATTTTCTTCAAACATGAAGTTTTTTCATTCTGCAAATTATTACTTCTAATTAACTATGTGTTTCATTGGAAACAGCACAAATGCTTCATTGTTGCTACATGTGATCGGGACTTGAAGAGAAGGATTCGTAAGGTATGTATGATTAGTTAGTCGAGCAGGCATTGCATTTGAACTGAACTCTGATGGATAAAACTTATTTATTGGCAGGTTCCTGGTGTGCCAATTATGTATATCACTCAGCACAAGTACTCAATTGAACGACTTCCTGAAGCAACCATTGGTGGAGGTAAGCTACATAATATTGTTATTATTATTGTTTTCTTTGTTCTTTTCTTATCTGTTGCTCATTTTGAATTATTTTATTTTATCTTATTTGCAGCTCCAAGATTTTGACATGCAAGTATTGATATTTCAGTAGCAGTGATCTCTGGGTTCAATTTGATACGACGAGATAAAGTAGCTGAGGTTGTAGATGAGCTACATATTATATATAGCTAAACATTTATTTCCATCCTATGTAATCAGCACCTCTCCCAGGGCTTTATTTACTCTTTTCCAGATTAACATAGTGCATGTCTTCGATAGGTCTTAATGGGTGATAATTTGAGAGGCGTATACTATTTTAACAGTATAATACACTGTACTTGTCTATGACAATTGTTCAATTATCTCTAAATATATATTATTGTACTTACTGCTTTAATGTGACCATTATCATTATTGTTTTTAATATTTTTTTCCTTTTACTTTATTACTATTACTAGGTTCGTTAGCATTATTAGCATCATTTTATTATTGCCACTATTTTACATGTATTATTATTATAAAAATCGTTTTTTATATTACTATTTATTATTCCTATTTTTCATTACTATTATTTTTTATCACTATTATTACATATATATTATTACTACAATTATACTTATTATAATTACATTTATTTTACTACTACCATTATTTTTATTATTACCACTATTAATTCTAATATTATTACTATTATTTTCTTATTGATATTTTTATTTTTGCTTTTTTCAAAATTCATAAAAAAGGGGTTTCACAAAGGTAATATTTCGTGTTTGGAAGTTCGAGAAATTGTGCCCAATCGTGCTGGGCTTTGATTTTTCGCTCGTTCGATCACTAAATATTCTTTAAAGATTTTGATCATGTTTTTGAAAATAAGGCAATGTTTCGTGTTTGGAAGTTCGAGAGATTCGTGCCCAATCGTCTTTGGTCTCGATTTTCTATTCGCCCAAACAACTAAATATCCTTCAAAGATTCTTTATCGTGTTTTCTTAAATAAGGCAATATTTCATGTTTGAAAATTCGAGGATCGTGCCCAATCGTCTTGGTCTCGACTTTTAGTTTGACCAAATAGCGGAATACCCTTTTTAAATCGGATGCATGGATTTTGGAAATCATGGAACGATCTTGGTATTGAGGGTTTGAAACATCGTGTCCTATCGTCTTGGATGTGGTATTTCATCTTTTCGAACAAGAGAGTTTCGATATCCAATGCGAGTTATCCAAACATTTTAAAGATTCATATTTTAAAATATTTTCTAATTTTCGATATTAAGGACATTAATCAATCAACATGGTACCAATTTTGGGCGCTATGAGGGTATTCCGCTATTCTAAAGTGACCCAATCACACTTCAAAATGATTGGTGGCAACTCTGCTTTTCCTCTTAAAGTCGGCCCGCTTTTCCAACAAAAAATGGTTTCGACACTTGGCGACTCCATCGGGGACCAATAAGAGAGTCAAGTCAGAAATTGGTTGATGAATGTTCTTTTATCGAAAATATTTTTTCTTTTCCGTTTTTCCATTTGCATGAGTTTGTGTCGCATCATATATTTGTTTTGGTTTGAGACACGGGATATCTCTCAGATTCATATTGCATGACCGTTGTGGTCACACCCTTAAGTGGGAGCAAAAATCTATGCCTTCGTGAGGTTTTCACCTCCGCATGGCCATAGGAAATGTATTCCCGAATCGAACTCAATCAAGATGAGCCTATAATGGGTGAGGATTGAGGAATCACTGTTCGTTCAATTCTTTCTTTAGAATTAAACCACATGTAGAAAACCTAAGGGCCTACCCTAGGTAGAACCATGTCAAACCCTAGTGGTCACCCTGATAGGTTCTATGTTATTTATTTTTCTTGTACTAACGGGTTTTATTCTGTTTTGATTGCATTGCATTCACATCATAGAAAAGAGGTGTTGATTTCAAATTCGATTACTAAATAGAAAAGTTGGTCATAAGAAAATGGATTTTTGATAAAGTGGATTATAATACTCATATGAATATAGTCCAAGTGAATACAACGAGAGAAGACTGATAGTCCGTGAAGGAATACAACACCTTATCACCTAGGGATTCAAGTTGACAATACTAATCGAAGATTACTACATCTCGACATTCTTGAAGAAGCTAACAAGTGATCAGGAGTAGCGGTCCGATCAAGCAAAAGGAGTTAGAGGAAGTATCTATTAGAATTTACAAGACTTGACTTTTGCGAAGAAGGATTCATGTTTTCACTTGGACTATGAGGATAAGGCCGTGTATGCAATCCGCTTTGTGTAAAGAAATTTATTTTCTAGTAAAGTTTTTCTAATGTAATCAATTCGTAGTCAATGCTCTTATTTTTGCATTCATTCATTTGCATTGCATTTCATGCATTTGCATTGCATCACATCATTTGTATTAAATATCATAAGACAACCTTTTTAATTAGAGGTTGTATTATAGTGACCCTGGAACATCATTACTATACACGAGTGTAGAAACGGCTAAGGGTATAATGAAAACCTTGAGCATCAACGCCGTATTCGAAGAGGGATCGAATGAAGAAAACCTAGGAGGCATTCGCCCCTACGAGCCTTAAAGTGTTTTGAATAACTGGACCGTGAAGGAAACTCCTGTAGTTTTTAGAGCTAACACAGAGTAATGTTCAAAACACACTTGTTGTTTTAAGCCTAGAAACAATAAGAATCTTTTGTGAAATAGGCTCTGCTCAAACATCTTTATTTTCAATAAAAATGCATTCTTGTGTTTCATGTCGAGCAAATATTTTTTTCATTTTTTTTGTGTCATACTATACATTATTTTGTCTTTTTGGGGATTTCTGCCATTCTTCATCATCTTAAGAAATATTTATTCTTTGGAATTTGCCTTCGTACCTACAATGGGTCCCCAGATATCAATGTCATGAGCAACGCTGTTACAGACTCCCTTCTAAGTGAAATATGGGTCTAAAAGGATCTGAATATTTTGAAGATGTCAGAGATTACAACTTACCCATTGATCTATTAAGGATGGTAAAACAAAATGAAAATAGGCTCTATCGTACAAAGGGTCAGTGGACATTGCGAGTCTGGGAAAGGAGTGAAGATCGAAACATTGCCCACCATAGAAACAAAGCGAGACGACATTGAGTTATTTAAAGAATTCAAGGATGTCTTTGGGTGGTCGATCAAGATATGCCTAGCACGATGAGGCTACCATAAAAGGGAGATTTCTCGTTGTTGCCGTAAATGCCAAATTGAGAAGACATGACTTATATACTTTTTTTTTATATGTGGGGCATAGATGTTACGGGGATGATTTTATCAAAAGTATCTAGTTGATGCCTATTCATTTTCGTGATCGTCAACTATTCCACTAAGAGGGTGAGGGTCGGTTCCTATAACAAAGTTACAGGGTCAATCATCAAGTTCAATTTCAACTTCAAGTTCAAGTTCGAATTAAAAAAAAACAAAAGAAAAAGAAAAAGAAAGAAAGAAGAAAAGAAAAAAAAGAAACCATCCAAAAAAAAAAGATTTTGAAAGATGACGGAAACCTGTAAATATTGGCATAAACTAGTTACCATTTACCCTCTATGCTTCTCGAATATTGGCGAGGACTTCCACCGGGCAACACCCTTCTCATTGGTTTATGGATGGATACAGCCTTGCCCATCGGTTGAAATTTTACTTTAGATTTCGCCGTAACTAAAGTTAGACGAAGCGAAATGGGTTCACTCTGTATGACCGATCGAAACCGATCGAGGAAGTGGCTAAGAGCCATTCGCCATGGTCAATCGTACTGAAGCGGATGATGCGAGCTTACAATAAGAAAGTCGCCTGAATATTCCATGAAGGAGACTTGGTATTGAAACAGATCCTCCCTATGCAAAAAGACTTCAGGGGAAAGTGGATGCCTAATTGGGAAGAACCTTATGTTGTAAAGAAGGCTTTTTCTGGACGAGCTTTGATGCTAGCCGAGATGGGCGGCAAAAGTCTGCCAAATCCAATTAATGCAGACTCATTCAAGAAGTACTTCGCTTGAAAGTGGGCCAAGATGAAAACCCACAAAGGGCATCTTGAATCCAAAAAAAAAAACGGAGAGGCCAAGGTGAAAACCCAGAAGGCACTTTGAGACCAAAGGGGCTTTGAGTCGAAAAATCCAAAAGGGCGGCTCAAGTTGTGATCCAATCATGATGGGGCATACGGTAGTTTTGCCGCGCTTGAATTGACAATGAGGAATAGTGTTACATCTTGGGGCATCGACAAAGTACTCTGAATCCCCTAAACACATATTGAGCTTAAATGGTCCTCAAGAAGTTTGAACAAAGAAGCTTAGTCGGCGATATTTGGGGCACCTAATTGCCATCTTACCCATTCTTAATTTGCTCGTTTCAAAATACACTACCAATGAATTTCCTTCTTGATTGCATTTGCTATCTTATTTATTTCGAGCTATGCTCCTAATTAATTTCTTTCTTGTCCATTATTATGATCTTTTCCAAGCATTTTAATTGAAATAATGATTATTGAACTAATAATGCTTTCACAAAAGAAATTTTATGCACTACTCGAAAGTTTCTAAAAATACAAGAATTCAAAGGATAATTTTTAGAACTAACCAGCTTAAAAGGGCTCGAGACTTGAGATAAGGGTTTAAGCAAAGGACGACATCTTCAGATTAGTTGTTAAAGTATCACCAATGAGAAGACATACGTCGTGGGTCACCTTAATAAGCAAAGAAGCAATAACAACCCAAGTGTTAAAAATGAATCATTCTCATGACATTTTGCATCCATTCATAACATTCATGATACATATGGTTAGGAGCATCTTCCATGACATCCTAGTCATTTGACATATGCATAGACCCCATGAAATCATTTCTACAGGTAGGTTCCCCAGAGGACAATGTAGCAAAATTGATAGGAGTTATAGAAGAGCAGATCTTAACTCTCTTGAAAGCAGAGTAGAGCAGATCGAAGATCAAGCCTTATCTCCACCGAAAGGGAGGGAGGGCTAAAGATAGTAGATCCCATCTCCACCGAAAGGAGTGGAGCGGATTGAAAGCAGCAGATCTTATCTCCATTGAGTAGGAGTGGAGCAGATCGAGGATTGAAGCCTTATCTCTACTGAGCAGGAGTGGAGCAGGCTAAATATAGTAGATCCTATCTCCATTGAGCAGGAGTGGAGCGGATTGAAGATAACAAATTTTATCTCTACTGGCGAGAGTAGAGCGGATCGAAAGATCAAGCCTTATCTTCACCGAAAGGAGTGGAGCAGCTAAAGACAGAGATCCCATTCCATTGAGCAGAGTTGAGCGGATTAAGAATAATGATCTTATCTCTATTGAGCAGAGTAGAGCAGATCGAAGATCGAAGCCTTATCTCCACCGAAAGGTGAGTGGAGAAGCTAAAGATAGTAGATCCTATCTCCACCGAAAGGTGAGGAGCGGATTGAAGATAATGATCTTATCTCTATCGAAAGGAGTAGAGCGATCGAAGATCAAGCCTTATCTTCACCGAAAGGGTGAGTAGAAAAGCTAAAGACGAGATCCTATCTCCATTGAGTAGGAGTGAAGCGGATTGAGAATAATGATCTTATCTCTACTGAAAGGTGAGTAGCAGATCGAAAGATCAAGCCTTATCTTCACCGGAAAGTAGTGGAGCAGTTAAAGATAGTAGATCCTATTCCACCGAAAGGTGAGGAGCGGATTGAAGATAATGATCTTATCTCTATCGAAAGAGAGTAGAGCGGATCGAAAGATCAAGCCTTATCTTTACCGAAAGGTGAGTAGAAGCAAAGCTAACGTGAGATCCTATTCCATTGAGTAAGAGTGAAGCGGATTGAGAATAATGATCTTATCTCTACTGAAAGGAGTAGAGCAGATCGAAAGATCAAGCCTTATCTTCACCGAAAGCAGAGTGGAGCAAAAAGATAGTAGATCCTATCTCCACCGAAAGGAGTGGAGCGGATTGAGAATAATGATCTTATCTCTACCGAAAGGTAGTAGAGCGATCGAAAGATCAAGCCTTATTTCCACCGAAAGGTGAGGGAGCAGGCTAAAGATAGTAGATCCTATCTCTACCGAAAGCAGGAGTGGAGCGGATTGAGAATAATGATCTTATCTCTACCGAAAGGCGAGTAGAGCGATCGAAGATCAAGCCTTATCTCCACCGAGCAAGAGTGGAGCAAAGCAAGATAGTAGATCCCATTCCACCGAAAGAAGTGGAGCGATTGAAGATAACAGATCTTATCTCTACTGAAAGTAGGAGTAGAGCAGATCGAAAGATCAAGCCTTATCTTCACCGAAAGGTGAGTGGAGCAAAGCTAAAGACAGAGATCCTATCTCTATTGAGCAGGAGGAGCGGATTGAGAATAACAGATCTTATCTCTACTAAGGTGAGTAGAGCAGATCGAAGATCAAGCCTTATCTCCACCGGCAGAGAGGAGCGAGCTAAAGATAGTAGATCCTATCTCCACCGAAAGGTGAGTGAGCGGATTAAAGATAACAGATCTTATCTCTACCGAAAGGAGAGAGAGCGGATCGAAGATCGAAGCCTTATCTCCACCGAAAGCAGAGTGGAGCAGTTAAAGATAGTAGATCCTATCTCCACCGAAAGAGAGTGGAGCGGATTGAAGATAATGATCTTATCTCCACCGAGCAGAGCGAGCAGATCAAGATTGAAGCCTTATCTCTACTGAAAGGAGTGGAGCAAAGCTAAAATAATGATCTTATCTCATCGAAAGGTGAGTAGAGCAGATCAAAAGAAGTAGATCTTATCTCTCTCAAGGAGTAGTAAGCAGTCGAAAACAACAGATCTTATCTCCACTGAGCAGAAGTGGAGCAGATCAAAGATTATAGCCTTATCTTCACTGAACAGGAGTGAAGCGGGCTAAAGATAGTAGATCTTATCTCTACTGAGCAGGAGTAGAGCAGATCGAAGAAGTAAATCTTATTTCCACCGAGCAGGAGTGGAGTAGATCGAAGACAGCAGATCTTATCTCCACCGAAGGTGAGTGGGGCGATCGAAGATAATGAGCCTTATCTCCACCGAAAGGTGAGTGGAGCAGGCCAAAGATATAGATCTTATCTCTACTGAGCAGGAGTAGAGTAGATCGAAATCAGCAGATCTTATCTCCACTGAACAGGAGTGGAACAGATCGAAGACGATGAGCCTTAATTCCCTAAGCAGTAGGGTAACAGGCTAAAGAAGCAGATCTTATCCTACTGAGCAAGAGTGGTACAGATCGAAGACGATGAGCCTTAATTCCCTAAGCAGAGGGTAACAGTGAAAATTGCGATTTTATCTCCACCGAGCAGAGTGGAATAGATCTAACAAAATTTCTATACCCTCAAGATGCAATGGGTCAAAGCAAGGCTACTCAAGAGAAGAAGCGCCAAGAAATCAAGACTCAAAGAAATGGGGCAAAATTGGCTCTTTTAGAATCTTTGCTTTGTTCTGCTATACGACAAAGAAGCAAAGAGGGCAACAGATGACCCAATTTTACCCCAACCAACGCCCAAACAACAAACCAAAAAAAATCAAACCAAACCCAATCAACCAAGCCCAAGTAACCCTAACCCAACTAGACCACTAAACCGACCATTAACTCCACCACCCCACTAAACCGACCACTAACTCCACCATCCCACTAACTCCATCACCTCACTTGCATGCATAAGTTGTAGAATTTGGCTATAAAAGCCATTCAAAACCATTGTAAAGGGGTTTTTTTCTTATATTTTCTGGATAGTTACGAATACATGAGAAATCAAGTACAAAAAAGAAAAGAATTTTGAGATGATTCAAAATATTCAAGGTGTTCTTTTTATTTTGTTCTTTTATTCATTTTTTACACTTGTTTTTAAGAATAAACGCGAAAATACGGAAAAAGAGGTAGAAGCGCATCTGCTTTGAGATCGTCGAAAAAGAAAGTCATATTTCTTACTTAGATAATCTGAATTTGCTACTAATTGGATCCATACAAGACTTGTTTCTAACGTCATGGGGGTGAAGCTAGTTGTGAAACTCAATTATTATTATCACAAGGAACTACACAAAGGGAACATCATTCACATTAATTTAGTAACCTTAAGAAAAATCTTGGCGCAAACTATATCAATGAACAGAGATATTCTGACCCAACATCTACAACCCCATACATAATCATTCCCCAACCATATGCTTCATCTGCCACAAGGCTATCACTGTCGTCGTTTATCCGATCGCAAAACAATATTCGTTAGGAAACTCCAAACTCCTGCTCTACGAGTCTTAAGACTTTTTTCCTGATTGAATTCTATTACTTACATGTAAAACTACATTAACGAACTCTTTGTTCTAGATCTTTGGTATTATTAGCAACAATGTCCTTGCATCAACGATCCGTCGTCTGATGCATTTTCAAATGCCTCCCCAATCTCCCCACCTTCATCAAACTCTCAAAGATCCATTTCGATCTCCAGCCGCACAGGCATAATTGTTCTCCTTTCTCTCATGGTCATTCTGGGAGTATTCGCACCCTGGTCAGGTATGTCCCAGTCCATGTTCTTTAACTCGAGAAAGGTATCATCTCTCTCCAAATGGCGAGACTACTCTATGGCTGAAGCCGCGTCGTTCGTCACCAAAAATGGTACCATAATTGTGTGCGCCGTCAGCCAACCTTACTTGCCTTTTCTCAACAATTGGTTGACTAGTATTACCAGACAAAAGCACCAAGAAAAAGTCCTTGTGATAGCTGAGGATTATGCTACTCTTTATAAGGTTAATGAAAAATGGCCTGGCCATGCCGTGCTAGTCCCGCCCGCACTCGATTCACAATCTGCCCATAAATTTGGCTTTTAGGTTCAATTCCTGTTTTTCATATCTGGGTTTTGTTTACTGAAAGTTACCTTCTTATTGATGCTGATGGGCTGCTTGGTTTGTAGGGGTTCTTCAATTTTACTTCTAGGAGGCCACGGCATTTGTTGCAAAATTTGGAGCTTGGCTATAGTGTGATGTATAATGATGTTGATATGGTGTGGCTCGGGGACCCCTTTTGCTATCTTGAAGGAAATCAAGACGTTTACTTCTCTGATTACATGGCTGCGGTATGTATGCTAGCTTTGCTTTATCTTTGTTAATTTGTTTTGCTTTATATGTAGCTTAATTTCATATTTGGAAGCATGGAACAGAGGAATGGATAAACAGTGCTCGACATGTTCTATAACGTGTCATTCAGAATATTCATTAAGATGAAGCTAATATAAGCAGTTAATTAAAGTTATATTCTGTAATTAACCTAATGGGCACCCAAGACCTCAGACTCTAGGATACTGTAAAATGGACGTATTGTGCTGCCTTGCTGCATTTGTTATATACTTTTTTCATGCTTCTTCTCTTTGTTTGATCAGGTGAAGCCTCTGAACCATCCCATGATTTGCCACCTCCAGGAAAAAAGGGTCGCACTTGTATATATGCAGTTGCGTGATTTTCCTGCGTCCGACAGATGGAGCAAAACTAGTTATGAAGAAATGGACTGAGGAGCTTCAAGCTCAGCCATGGTCCAAAGCAAAGAAAGCTAACGATCAACCTGCTTTTAACTGGGCACTAAACAGAACTGCTGGATTGGTATGTCTATGTATCTTATCGCCATTACCATTTTAGGGTTGTATTCTATCCTTTTATCCGTTCTACTTCTTTGTTATTCATTTCTGGATTTTCCTTAGTTACCTCGATAATTGCCTTTTAAATCTTGTGGCTAACTCGTTATCTGTATTTGAAAAGTATTGCTATCAATGCGGTTCTTTATTATTCAAATGAATCCTCAATCGTGTAACTTAGACTGCAAAATGTTGGCAAGCCGGAAATTGGTTCATCGTAATGCTGACGGAACATGCATGGTTAAATCCACCTATAGGCTCTTTAGATATTTCATTTGCTCCTATGTACTATTTCCTTCTGTATGTCACAGAAACTCAGGTGGCTCATTCATCATTGGACCTTCATTACTGGTTCATTGCAAATTGTTGTCGGTCATTGCCTCTATGTAACGATTCCGGGGTGTGAGATCTGTGGTTCTACGAGCCTTCTCTCTCTCTCTCTCTCTCTCTCTGTGATATTCATAAATTGATGGCATGTGATCAATTATTAGATGTTTCGGGTACTGAGACTCAATTTTCCGATACTCATGAATTGATGATACTTTGTGCAGGTGGATTTATACCTGCTGCCCCAGACAGAATTCCCAACGGGAGGATTATACTTCAAGAACCAGACATGGGTGCAGCAAAGAGCAAACCAAGGGAAGGCACGTTATAATTCATGATAATCATATCACAGGTTTTGAGAAGAAGATAAAGCCCGAGAGTGTGGGCTATGGTTGGTCGATGATCATGCCCTCGAGTCTCCACTAGGCAGATTATGAAAAAAGTTGGAAGATCTTATCATTCCTTCCTGCAGAAACCAATTACAACCTCAATGAACATTGTAAGAGGTGGAGGCTTTACTTATATCCCATGCTTCTATGGGCTTAGATGCACATGGTTCATTAGCAGCAAGCAATGCTTAATTATTTATTGTCAATCTGAGGGTTTTTCCAGAGCTGATCAAGTAAGTTTTTGTCACAATATTTGCTTGAGATTATGCAAGTAGAAATGAATGTCTTTTTGTTGTATAAATCATTAGAATAGTATGGTTTGTTGGTTAACAAGTGACTAGCGTTTGTAATGTTTGCTTTTACATGGAGGGGGCAAAAACCTGGACAGTGATGACAGAGTAAATGGGCTGTCCTCCTCCATTTTTTTCTTAAATGAATTGCCTGGAAAATGGGTATTGCTTCCACTTACGTTTGTTGAGAACAGCAGAGCATTGAATTGAAGTGAGTCTTTTTTTCCTCTTTATTCTAACCTACTTAACACGGGATTACTAAAGTCTTTTTTTCCTCTTTATTCTAACCTACTTAACACGGGATTACTAAATATATACATCATTACTCATCAAGACATGATCTGATTGCTGTAAAAAGAAATCAGAAATTCGAAAATGTATCGAATGCGTTTGCCGGGAGTCGAACCTGGGTCAATTGTTTTGAAGGCAAGTATCTTGTTTGAGAGGATATATAGGAATTCAATTACTGTAGAAAATTGTTGATCAACAGTAAATTAATATATTTATTCCTGGAAAATGAAAAAGGAGTATAGTGGAGATTAGAGATAGAGGCAGCACTATCAAAAAGATCATGTCCATCTCTTTTCCTATTTATAGTAAAATCAAAATTCTATTTTTTTATTTTTATAATTACATATCTATTATTCTATTTTACTTAACACAACATTCTTTCTTTTTGTTCTTTTATTAAAAGATACTAAATTAACGACTTTCAATGTAAAAGGAGCCCATTTTAGTTCAATCTTTTGACTCTTTTTTTTTTTGACAAATTATCTTATTTTTCATTTATAAATAAAATAATAGGATGGATTGGGCATTCCATTCCCTCCTACTAAATTACTAATTCATAATGCTTCTTTTTTAATTTTTATTTATCAGTAAAAAAATAAGCCATTGTGATAATAATTATATAATATGTTTACACTACAGAAAAGGTAAGAAAAATCTGAATTAAGCTAAAGACAGGGTTAACTAAAATGAAGGGGAATATTAGATTCTGGACCCAAAGTTGCAGCGGGAGCCAGATTCCTATTTGTCTTCTCTTCGGTGTTTGTTTCACAGTCATCCTTTACTTCTTACGTCAACCCCTTTCCTTTTATCTCCAAATTTATCGCTTCTTTTGCTTTCATCCTTCGTACCAATCTGTCAATATATATATATATATATATATATATATATAAAAGACCCCAGCAAAAGAAAATTCCCTTTCCATATGTCTATTGCTTTGTGATGTATATGTCACACTCTAATCTGTGTTCATCTTCGACAATTCATTGACCTTCCAAATCCATCTAAATGCCCATTATTATAGCCATATTTACTTACAGATCATAATACTACTAGTCGCTAGCTTTTCTCTTTTCGTGATAAATAAACACTGAAGAAACACCCACTTCCAACCTTTACTTTTGCTTTTTGGGTCTTGAGTTTTTTTTTCCTCTTTATCGAGCTGTTGTTTTGGATGAGAATGTAAATGGGTTCTTTAGAAAGTCCAATTTCATTGAAGAGAGCTGGTAGTAGGAACGAAAGGAACCCTTTTTTGAGCCGAACTAGATCGAGGTTTTCTCGTTTCTTGCTCTTCAACAAGCTAGATTACATCCAATGGATTTGCACAGTTGTTGTTTTCCTATTCTTTGTGGTGTTCTTTCAGATGTTTTTGCCTGGTTCAGTATTGGACAAATCTCCAGATTCCTTGGATGATAAAGATTTGGTATTTCGTGAATTGGGATACTTGAAAGAGATGGGTGGGTTAGATTTTGGTGGAGATATCTCTTTGGAACCCTGTAAGCTTTTACAGAAATTTCAGAGTCAAAATAAACAACTCAACTTGGAATCTTCATCTGCTCTCAACCGTAGCCAACACCGTTTCCAATATAGAAAGCCTCAGCTTGCATTGGTTAGTGAAAATAATTCTCTTAAAAATTATCCGATGGATTAATTATAAGGGGACATTTTGTATTATTGGATCTTTTTCTCCATGCTGCTACTTATGATATATATATTTTCTAAATTCATACTTGAAGGTGTTTGCTGATCTATTGGTTGACCCACAACAATTGCTAATGGTGACCATTGCAAATGCATTGAGAGAGATTGGTTATGAAATTCAGGTAAATAACACTAAGTTCTAGGAACTTCACCATATGTGAGTTTGATTGTTTTCCTTTTCTTTTCTTTTTTTTAGTTTTAATGGTATAATCCTGGTTGTTAAGTCTAGAGCATACTGCATGTCTTTCAGTTGTTAACTTAGTGCTTATCTTAGAAAGTAATAGCAGTGACAATAACAGAATCTTAGAAAGTAAGTTAATCTTGTGCTTTAATTCTTTTTCCCTGGAAGGTCTACTCCATTGAAGATGGTCCTGCTTACAATGTCTGGCAAAACATTGGAGTTCCAGTCACCGTTCTTAAATTCAATCCCAGTGGGATTGGTGTTGATTGGCTCAAGTACGTGAATTTTGTTCATAATCTCTGTTAAATTCACTTTTGGAATCTAATTATGGTATATGGTGTATCAATCTGCAGCTATGATGGCATACTTGTTAGCTCCCTTGAGGCCAAGAGTGTTTTCTCAAGGTAAGATATGTTATTCTATTTCCTCTGCAAGATAAACTTCCTAGTTCCAAATTCTTCTTATGTTTCCCCCTGTAGACTCTTAGTGGTTTTCCAAGTGAAGAAGATCGTACTGTTACAGCTATATAGATGAACCGCAGTTGTGTTTTAGTGAAGTTTGAGTTTTGGCTGCTGTTGAGATTAAAAAAAAATCAGCTGGCAACACATTTAAGATCAATTTAGCATAATACTGAAGACATCAATACAATTTATTTTATATTTTTACTACTTATGCTCAAGTCTGAGTCAATTAACATGAATGAGTGTACTTGTTATAGTTTTATGCAGGAACCTTTTAAATCTCTTCCACTTATATGGACCATCCATGAAAGAGCTCTTGCTGATCGTTCAAGACAATACACATCAGCAGGGCAGATTGAGCTTGTGAATGATTGGAAAAATGTTTTCAATCGTGCTACTGTTGTTGTCTTCCCAAACTATGCGCTTCCGGTAATAGTTATCAGATTATCTTTTGGTCATCAATTCATTGTCAGAAAATTACTAACTATCAATGGCTAAGGATATAGGTTTTATTTGGTCCCATTTAGGTCTGAAGAAGTTCTAAATTCTTGGATAATATTCTAGAAACTGGTTTATATTCTGAGCCAGTTTCTACTTCATTCCTGCTTCATGCAACTTTACTTCCCCTAATCTAACAGTGGGGCTTTAACTTGAGATCAATTTCCAGTGATTTGGCTTCCTTCTGCAGATGATCTATTCTACATTTGATACTGGAAATTATTATGTTATTCCTGGTTCTCCTGCTGATGCATGGAAAGGAGAGAATGCAATGTATTTGTACAAAGATAATCAGCGTGCGAGTATGGGCTATGGACCTAATGAAGTGCTTATTGCAATTATTGGAAGTCAATTTATGTACAGAGGCTTGTGGTTGGAGCATGCACTTATTTTACAGGCTTTATTGCCGCTCTTTGCCGACTTTTCTTCTGATAATGATTCTATTTCCCACCCTAAAATCATTGTTTTAAGCAGTGATTCAGCAAGCAACTACAGCATGGCTGTTGAGGTATGATCATAATTACTTTATCCCATGACATGTGGTTTAAGTTTATAGATGGACATAGTTTTTGACCTTCTCATTAGTTTAATCCATTCCACATATATTTCGTGTTCCCCAGAAAATTGCTCTTAACTTAAGATATCCCAGTGGGGTGGTGAAGCATGTAGCTGTTCATGGAGATGTTGACAGCGTTCTGAGCATGACTGACCTTGTGATATATGGCTCGTTTCTTGAGGAGCCTTCTTTTCCAGAAATTTTGATAAAAGCCATGAGCCATGGGAAACCAATCGTAGCACCAGATCTCTCCAATATAAGGAAATATGTAAGCTTCTAATGCTCTTCCCAGTTCATCCATATTCTGGTTTATGAGGCAAATTACTGACTTTCCGTTGGAAATAACAATTAGGTAGATAACAGGGTAAACGGTTATCTTTTCCCTAAGGAGAATATTAGTGTTCTGACACAGATCATATTGCAAATGATATCCAGAGGAAAATTGTCACCATTGGCTCTAAATATTGCTTCGATTGGGAGAGAAACTGTTAAAAATGTGATGGTTCAGGAAACTATTGAAGGATATGTGATGCTACTGGAAAATGTTCTTAAGTTTCCATCAGAAGTTGCACCTCCTAAGGCTGTTATAGAACTTCCTCCAAAGTTGAAGGAAGAATGGCAATGGAATCTATTTGTGAATCTTCAGAATTCTACACTTGAAGACAAGAGTTCCAAATTTTTAAACAATTTAGAGGAGCAGTGGAACCATTCTCAAAGAAAGAAGTTTGGTTCGCCAGTTGCTATGAATGACTCATTTTCATATGAGATTTGGGAGGAAGAAAAAAAGATGCATATTTTCGATACTAAAAGGAGACGAGAGGAACAAGAGGTAAGAAGTTGTTCTGGGAAGTAATATGTTATCCACAAATTCAGTTGTAACAATATAAGGAGTCTTTGTTTAGTTTTTGCTGAATGAAGTTTCGTGCTCTTTCTAATATGTTGTAGTTGAAAGATAGAACTGATCAATCTCGTGGCACCTGGGAGGATGTATATCGAAATGCCAAGAGGGCTGATCGTGCAAGGAATGACCTGCAAGAAAGGGATGAAAGGGAACTTGAAAGGACTGGTCAAGCATTGTGTATCTATGAACCTTACTTTGGTGAAGGAACATGGCCTTTCCTGCACCGAAGTTCTATTTATCGTGGAATTGGATTGGTGAGTTATTGAAGTATCATATTGGGCTGGTCTTTTTGTTTTTATTGAATTTTTTGATTTACTTGTAATAAATAAGAATTTGTATAAAACCTTAAAGCTGTGAAAAGACGGGCATTCATGTGCTGGAATCTCTAACTCTGAGGAATATGTATGCTCAATGGGTGTTGCAGTCCACCAAAGGTCGAAGACCCAGGATGGATGATGTTGATGGACCATCTCGTTTGGAACTTCTTAAAAACTCCTACTACCGAGATATTCTTGGAGAATATGGGGCCTTTTTTGCAATTGCTAACCGGATTGACCACCTACACAGGAATGCCTGGATAGGGTTTCAGTCATGGAGAGCAACGGCTAGGAAGGTAGGCCATTGCCACACTCCCAGCCTTGTTTTTTCTTGTTTATTTATTCCCCTTCAGAAAGCCCTTTTATCTCAGCATGCTGAACACATTTTAATATATTTTGTTCTTTTATTAAATAAATTTTTCATATTTAATTGTGGGGCGTGAATCAGGCATCCTTGTCTGAAGTTGCTGAGACTTCATTGTTGGGTGCCATTGAAAAGCGTAAGTATGGTGATGCTCTGTACTTTTGGGTTCGGATGGATAAGGATCCTAGAAACAGCTTGCAGCAGGACTTTTGGTCATTTTGTGATGCTATAAATGCTGGAAATTGCAGGTAAGAGCTTAATAGATCAATTATTTCAAATGCAAAAGCATGGAATTGTAGAAAATACATGTGTATCTACTGTACTAGCATATTTTCTTGTCTCATTTACTATTCCATTGCAGGTTTGCATTCTCTGAGACTCTTAAAACGATGTATGGCATAAGGACTGAATTGAATTCTTTGCCACCCATGCCTGAAGATGGAGGCACATGGTCTGTCATGCAGAGTTGGGCTTTGCCGACAAAGTCCTTTCTCGAGTTTGTCATGTTTTCAAGGTTATAGTTGTTACACTCGATGGTTCTTTTCATGACTCGTTTAAGCTATGTCAATTTTATAACTTGTCTCAATGGCAGGATGTTTGTGGATGCATTAGATGCACAGATGTATGATGAGCACCATCAAAGTGGTCACTGTTATCTAAGTTTCTCAAAGGTAACTTGCTTATTTGCATTGATCTTCTCTTGAAAACAAGGTATAAATAAAGTGCGTTGTTATTATTAAAATTAATCCTATATCACCGGGAAATAACTGTTCATTGGACCGTCTGAAGTCACTCCGAGCCCTACAAATAGTACTGACGTATAAGTGTCTATAACTTGAATTGCCTGTTCTATTATTGAATGGCATTCCTTTCAAAGTAGTAATTTTGTTCTACAGGACAAACATTGCTACTCACGGATGCTCGAGCTACTTATAAATGTTTGGGCATACCACAGTGTACGACGGATGGTGTATGTGAATCCCGAGAGCGGTGTGATGCAAGAATACCACATATTCAAAGATCGGAGAGGTAAAATGTGGGTGAAATGGTTTGCCTTGAACACTTTAAAGGCGATGGATGAGGATTTGGCGGAGGAGGCAGATTCAGACTACTTAAAGAGAAGATGGATATGGCCATCGACAGGGGAGGTTGTGTGGCAAGGCGTACTGGATCGAGAGAGGAACATACGCAACCGTCAGAAAGAGAAAAGGAAGCAGAAAAGCAAGGATAAACAAGAGCGGATGAGGCATAAACACCATCAAAAGACCTTAGGTAAGTATGTGAAACCCCTTCCAGAAGAAGATACGGAAATATCAAATTCAACATTATTAACATCTAACTAGCTTCATCAGTGTGTGTTTTGCAGCCAATCCATGCTAGTAGAATCTTTAATTTTTATTTTTTGCTAGAAAGGATGTGCATTATTTCTGTACATGTAAGGGTTTATTTTTTTTTATTATTATTTTAATTTTTTATGTAAAGCTAACGGCATACCTCTGGTCATTGATGTTTATGATTGGCTCAAATTGTATACTAGTTTTATTTTAATTGGTGGAGATTATAGAAAAAAAACCTGTTCGAGATGCAAATACAATGGTTAAAATTTATTCTCTCTTGGAATTGCACTTTTAAGAAGAACGAAGAGAAGGTTTTAAAGATAAACCTGAGATGGTAGTGAATCTAGCATGTTTAAAACGATTAACCCCCAACTTTCAAGGTGTTTATGCTTAAGAATTATTATTTACTCTACTTGTGCTAGGACTCCACATAGAAGCACCAATAAATAAATATTACTAACTGTACATGTAAGCAGAAAAAAAAAAAAACTTTTTCCGCTCACTTTAGAAAACTGGGATCTTTTTTAAAGAGAAAAGAAATCTTTGATACGAATGGCAAGCAGAATTCAGGAACATTATGACATCTTTGCTTTAGCTTCAAGTCAAAAAAAAAAAAAATACACAAAAGGAGAAGTTTTAAACGCCACCTTTGGCCTTTGCTCATTAATATTTTGAACAGAAAATACAAAATGAAGACATCTAAGGTAGATCTGTATTGTATTATTATAATAAGTTTATAAAACAAAAGCAGAGCAGATAAATAAATGTGGGTGATAGTCTAAACAGCAGGGAAAAATACGCAAACAAAAGAAATTGAGTTCAGCTTGAGAGAAATACGCTATGTTCGCCCCATAAACTCATCCTCAGCCATGTGTATTAACAGCTTCCCACAGCAAATTCTTCGGAGCTGTGTTGCTTACGTCCCTGGCCTGCATTGCTGCAGTTCTCAGTGT
Source organism: Gossypium rotundifolium (assembly GCA_025506655.1). NCBI lineage: Eukaryota > Viridiplantae > Streptophyta > Magnoliopsida > Malvales > Malvaceae > Gossypium > Gossypium rotundifolium. The sequence goes on from CP106732.1 coordinate 174,932,935, forward strand.
CTTTATCGTTGATACATTGGCATCCCAAAAAGACAGACTTCTGTAAGGTAGATTATGTTTCTTGCAAAGATCCTTCACCACCGGAGATACCTTCCTTAATTGGCATCGGGGCAACCTGGGGAACAAATGGTGCTCTAACTGGAACTGCAAACCACCAAAGAACCAATCCATCCAGGATGAACACGCTATGTCCAACGTCCCGCTGGTCTGCTTCTCGAACCAGTCGTTGCCGTTTGGAGGTCCAACATATACATTTGCTGAGAAATGGTTCAAACAGAACTGGATATGTTGAATGGATGTAACAGCGAAGCTTGTTAGAACAAACATGAACCTTTCTGGCCAATTGGGTAGATAGGAAAGCAGGAGAGGGAACCAAGTCCAGAACACAAGGATCCCCATTATGTTAAATGCTCTATCTGGGACTTTCCGGTTTGAGAACAATAGCAGTAATGTCTGTAAATACAAGTTCACCCTTGCCACACACATAACAGGATAAAACGTCAAATGCTGGTAACTGATGAGAAACCTTGCAAGAGGGTCAAAATTCAACTTCCTCCCGTAAAAGCAAGACGTTAATGAATTGAAAAAACGTGAAGAGACTGCAAAAAAGGGGATATGCTGGAGGTCAGGGTCATAATCCAGGCTATTGCAGGCAATGTGGTGCGCATTGTGAGTCCATTTCCACCAGGCAATGCTGATACCGGTTAAACAATTCCCAGTGATCATCTGAGCGAGTCTGTTGTAACCACGGCTACTCATTACCTGGTAATGTCCAGAATCATGACCGACGTATGTACTTTGTATCCAAAGCATTCCCAACACCATGGCTGCACCCAGATGAGCCCACACGCTATCGCATCTCAAGACACCGTAAAGAACAATGGCAAACATGACAGCTACAGATGCTAATGAACAAAAAGCCACATGCCCTTTCGTTTCGAACATACCCATTTTGGAAAACTCCGTGACAAGCCTTCTGTAATCCTTGGACACATCCGAGACCTGAAAATCTTGGAGATAATACCCAGTGAAGAACTTATCAAGATATTTCCAAGCGGTTCCAGGGTGATAAGCTATAAAGGCATCGGTAACATCTTGGCCAGCCAGATTCAGAAGCGGGATTTCCCCACCAGGATGCTCCTTAGCCCAATCCGAAACATTGTAAACTTTACCCTGGATTGAGATCCACAAATCTCCTGGTTTGTTGTGTTTTTTCAGTTCCTCGGCGGTAATGTACTTCTTCTTACCCTCCATTGATCCTTCCTCACCCAAAACACGAGAATAACAAGACGAAAGTATTCACAAAGGGGAGAAGATATAAATTAACCAGAGTCAAGAAAATCAAGCCAAGAAACCCCCGATTGGTCTTTTATCTGTATAATGAATGTAAACTTAAACGGGATAGAATTGATTGAACCAAATCATCCCATTACCAGGGATTCTAATTTGGCTTTGATCTTAAAAACTCCTCCTCCCAATGCTTAACCTCTTGTTGTTTGAGTTGCTTGAGGCATTAACGGGGTTATTTATAAAAAGAAATTGGTTTGAGGGGTTTTTTTTGACAGCGAAATCCACGCGGTTAAACCAAAACCGGCCAATGAATACGTTAAAGAAAGATTTGAATCCCTAGTCATTTACAGTTTTACCAGCATCAGAATTCTAACAACTTGAAAATTTTTGTATGACAGGGGACAAGATTTGTGGGCCATGTTAGCCAGTGAAGGGCTGCGATCCGCTTTGCGCTATGAAGATATTTTGGGGAGGGTGAGATGGAGATTTGGACATCTCATCGCATCATGTGGGCTTTGTGGAGAAAGCCGCTGCCCTTTCCTGTTATTGCTTCGCATTTGACAGACAATCTTTCTTTTCTTTTTTTAAAAGCCAAGCAATTTAGCATGCTATTAATACTATATTTTAACCCAAATAGCTTCGCTAATTAATACAGGAATTTTTGTGTTTAATGCGTTATAACTGGAAATAAATACAATGTATCTATTTATTAATTCGTCTAGGGTAAACATGTCATGTGAATGCAATGTGTACAGACTAAAAATGCATCTTCTGCCCATCAAGAAAGCAAAATTTTCAAACATTTTTATTGGGACTAATAATTGTTTTTTGGGTAATGTAACAACTGTTGTTTTTAATGAATATGTCGAGAATTTCATTGATTTATGGTTTGAATCATCATTATGATTTCCAGATTTACTCCACTTGAAATCAATACGATAAGAGAAGAGAATATTTACCCCCTTTTTTTTCCTTTTATCTTAGATATAGATTAACTAGGATTATCATTAATTTCCATAAATATAAAAATAAGAATTTGTATAGCAGAAGAAATTAATGCAAAACAAAACATATTTGAACTAATAAAATTAAATGTATTTATAAATAAAAACATAAATCGAGAAGTATGTGGGGATTCAAGTTCAATATTTAGAAATACATAATATTTTAATTCTTTTTAAAAGATTTAAATATTTTTAATATCTGCAAAATATGAGATTTTGTGATTTTGATGATTCAAGTTCAATTCTCATTTTACATAAATTATACACAAATTGTTTTAAATTTCATCATGAGTAGATATTTTTTTATGTGTAAATATTTATAAATGCTTTTTTAATTATTTGAATCTTTAATTTAATTATATTTTGTAATAATTAATTTCAATTATAATTATTTGTAGGTATAATTATACTTGGTATAACTTCAAAAAAATTTCTTTTTTAGCAATAAAGCTCGACTTAGGCTAAATTGGGAGGGAATGAAAGAAAAAAAAGGCATAGAAATCTCTAGATAATCGATTTGGTGGTGCCTACGACTAATTGTTTGTTTAAATCTGGATTTGAAGACAAATCTGAAAAGGGGAAGACATAGTAGTGACAGTGTTGTCTTTTCTTTTAAATTTGGAAAAAAAATGGGTAAAATGAGGAAGTGATCGAACGTGAGGACCGTACATTGGTCAGAGTCGCGTCATGGCAGCCTTAATAACCGCGCTCTCGCCACTCCACAGTTTTTGGTGGTGCCATTTGAAATGGCGCCACCACCCTCCTAAACTTTTTTTAATTTTTATATTAATTTCTTATTTTAATTTATTTATTAAATTTATATTATTAATTTTAAAAATTTTAAATATATATTTTAATTATTTTAAATATTATATTTTTTACTTTTTTGAGTTTTTAAAAATTTGGGGACTTAAAAGCAATTTATCCTTTTTTGGTGGTGCCATTTGAAATGGCGCCACCCTACTGACACTATTTTTTTGTCTTTTTTTTCTTTTATATTACTTTATTGTTTTATATTAGTTATTTATTTTATTTTATTTTATTAATTTTAAAAATTTGTAATGTATATTTAAAATGTTGTATAATATATTATTTAAAATTTTAAATAATTTTTTAATTTTAAATTTATTGTTCAAATTGCTTTTGAAATTATTAGTTTTATAATAATTAAAATGTATGTTTAATCTTATATTAAATTTACATAGAATTTTTAAATTAAAATTTTTAATTTTTCTTAATTTATTTGAAGTTTTATATATTTTCTTATTTTAGTTGTTTATTTAACTTGGTTGTCGACTTGAAAACTGGTGGATTTGGCGGCTACTCGAAAATGGTAAATTTACTATAGGGCCCTTATAATCTCAAAATCATTAGCTTTTGGTGGAGCCATTCTTTATGGCTCCACCTCTTGGTTCTCTTCTATATATAGAGTGGTGTAAATCGATGTGCTAAGTAAGGAAGTTAAAATATCTATTAAAATGAGTAATGAGGTGTTTTTGGTGTATATTGTTTTTATGGTGAAATTGTAGAAGGTGATATTGGTACATGTATTTCAAGGTGGGCAAAAGAGTAGGTTTGCGATTCAAAAAATGTGAAGCTAGTAGAAATGAAAAGGAAGATCAAGTCGAAAATAGCTATCCGTTGTGGAAGGCCGATGTCCAAATTATTTTACAAGTTCTCAATCTCTACAGATCCGCTTCAAATTTTGTGCGATCAATTGTTAGATGATGATGACTTGTGCACTATGATGGAAATATGGTGGTCGAGTGAGAGTGAGAACCCCAACTAGTTGAATTATTTATGAGCTAGCGCCCTCGAGCCTATTGAGAATGTTAGTCCAATAAGTCAACATCACGGATTTGACTTTGATCTTAATGTTGGATGGATGCACCAATCGAATGCGGTGGAACCTCGCAGATGCGAAATTCCTAATTATGGTGGGAGTTCATACAAGAACCCTACCCTCATCCTCGCTTACAAATACATCCGGAGGTGATAATAAGCACAGAGGCAAATGTTAGAGAAATGACCAATAATGGTGAAGATTCTGATAAAGACGTTGAAGATTTTAGTGACCCCGATGTTGATGAAGTTAGGACGATATCGATGATGAAAGCTCTAAGAGGTTGAAGATGTTCACTACCTTTCATTAAGTAACCCAAGTCATGCCATTATCTTCTGAAATGAACTGGAGGCAACATGTTGAACGTAGATCCGGATCAAGACATGCATCCGAGTTTCCTGAGTATGCCGATATAGTACCTGCTCATAGATTGGCGATAAATTCACAGTTCAAGGAGTTATTCGTTGGGCAACTGTTCGAGAACAAGGCGGACTATGTGTTTTCCATCAAACAATACATTCTGAAGTTGTCGATTGATTACAAGGTTATCAAATCTACACCGACATTATATGTTGGGGAATGTTGGAGAGCCAGCGATGGGTGTGGTTGGCAAGTTCGAGCTGCATTTATACAGAGGACTCAACAATGGCAAATATGTAAACTAGAAGGGCATCATACATGTAGCGTCATACGTATGTCTCAAGACCACCGAAAATTGGATGCCAAAAGTATTTGCAATCGCATCATGCCACTAGTGAAAGATAGTCCAATCATTCCGTGTCAACATTGATTGCGTACATGCAAGCTCGATTTCAAGATGAGTTTCAGATAGGAAAGCGTGGTTAGCGAAACAAATGGCCATGCAACAATTGTACGGGATTGGGATGAGTCATACAATGAACTTCGTGGTTAGATTTCAATGATGGTTGAGTACATCCGTGAACTATCGTGGACTTGCAAACATTGCTTTATAGAGCCGTCTTGGACAATTGGGCCCGGGAGAAGAGTTTTTCGTCGATCGCTCGGACTTTCGATCTATGTGTTAGAGCTTTCCCCATCGCAAACCACTAGTGCAAGTTGATGGAACATGGCTTTATGGAAAATACACACAAATACTTTTGATTGCGGTTGCACAAGACGGTAATGGAAATGTACTACCGATCGCTTTTGCCATCGTAGAGTCAGAGAACTCCGAATCGTGGGCGTATTTCATTCAGAACTTACAGAGACATGTTGTCAGGCAAGACAACATTTGCATTATATCCGACAGATCAAAAGGTCTTGTTACTACGATTCGACAATCTGAGGTTCCATGGAGGTCCGTCTATTGTATTCGTCACATCGCTGTCAATTTCCACAATCAGTACAAGAAAAAAGACTAGCGCAAACGAATTGTAAACATGGTAAATATATCGTATTTAAATTGCATTTCTAATTATTTTGAGTCCATTTCCTAATTTGAATAGTAAAATAACTTAAAATTGGAATACATACATAGGATCTGTTGGAAGCACACCGCTTCAAACATAAGTGGTGAGGTTAGAGACCGATATGGAGGGTCCAATCCTTCTCTCAAACAAAGGTTAGGTAGCATGGAGCCGTGGCAATGGGCCCAATGTTTTGACGAGGGTATCGATATGGTCAAATGACAACTAACCTCGTTGAGGCCATTAACTCCGTCTTGAGGCGTACACGTCACTTGCCGATTTCAATTATTTTTCACCACATTTTATAGGCTAGCAACCTTAATGCCAAAAATGGGGTTGAAACAAAAAAACGCTAGAGGCGAGGACACATATCGTCGAAAAAATTAGGGATGCCATGAAAGAGAACACCGAAAGGGCTAGGTCGATGAATGCGAACTATATTCCCAAAATTTGGAAACTTTTCGAGTGACGTAGTATATCACCGTTTGTCGGGAATTCCACCATCATACTGAGTTGATCTCCTGAGCAAAGCGATGTGAGTGCGGATGTTCCAAACACTACGTTATCCGTACAGCGATGCGTGGTTGCAACAAGTGCTACCTACGCTTGAATACCGAACAATATATCGATAATGTGTACACACTTGAATGTACGTTACGTATTTGGGGTAATGAGTTTCCGTATTAGGGATGTATCAACATGGGAAGTGCAACCACCGTGTTCGAGATGTTGCCGATCGGTCACTACGTAGGAGAATCAAAGGTAGACCGACAACAACGAGGATTCGAATGACATGGATATAATAGAACAAATTGATCCAAAACGTTGCACCATATGTAGAAACGATTGGCCAAATAAAACAAATGTCCCCATAGAAAGCGTCTACACCGGTCAATCTTCACAATCTGAAAGAAATTAAATGTTCTACGATGTTTGCATTTTATAATATCTTAGAATTAAAGTTTGTATTATTTAATGTTAAGTTTTACTTAAAATTAACAGTTGCAAATTTAAACACTTTAAAAGACATCATAAATTATATAAAAACAATACTAATATATAAGTTGTGGAACTCTCAGAGTAATACAAGAAATATGACATAACACTTAAAAATTAACATAACTTAAAATTGGAAAGAGCCGGAGTGGTATCGCTGCGTTAGGGTATAGCGATTCACGGCCTTCGTTGACGAGGTGGACGTTGGGGTGTACGGTACACATCAGAATTGGATCGAGCGTGGCTTTGAGGCGAGTGGAGTTCATGTTATTACCAAACATATCAAATGATATCGGTGGTTGCTCTGGGTGAAATGAACTCGAACCGCCTATGTCTTGGTGAAATGAACTCGAACCGCCTATGTCTGGGTGAAATGAACTCGAACCGCCTATGTCTGGGTGATATGAACTTGAACCACTTATGTCTGGGTGATATGAACTTGAACCGGCAATGTTCGAGTGATATGAACTGCTATGCGACTCATCACAAAAAGCGTCAACCCATTGGTCCGATGTGTTCAAAGGTTGGTTCTCCGAGTTGGGCTCCACCATATGTTGATCCTCTGGCTCCCCCATAGGTTGATTTCCACGTCTGTAGCCATGACCTGGTACTATCATAAACTGTCCACCATATAAATAAACACGCCATCGAGTCATGTACCACTGCATGTATTCAGTCGAGGGACTAAAGTCAAACATGCACGAGTGCATCTCAGGCCGTCTGTCGTACCGGGTATTCCATAGTGCTACAAAAGATTGATGTTCCACGCGCCAATCTGTTGTATGTTTCCCCCTCATGGTCTTACCGTGGACCTCATCAAATTGTTCTGGCTCGACCGGCACAAATTGTCTACACCCAAATTGTCGCATAACTCGATCACCGTTGTACCACTCAACGGTTGAGAAGTTGAGCACCGGCGTGTTAATGCACCACGCATGGGCTTCAGCGTGAACCCTTTGAGGAATAAGGGTTGCAACGTTCGGTCAGTAATACGCATCCACAAGAATCGCATAATATAACATAATGAGTTAATTCACATAACATACTATAATCGGATAAGTTATTGAATTATAAATAATTTTAGATATTGAATATACTAACATTATAACCCTACTACATAGTGATTTTAAAATTTTTATTTCATTATGTTAAAATTTTAATTTTAAAATAAATTTTATTAAATTATAATATTATTTTACTATAAATAATTAAACATATTATAATTATTTCAGAGTTGTGAAGTTATGACTCCTTTTCCTTTTAAAATTTTAAAGCGCTTAAAAGGAATAATAACAACTAAATAGAGACATGCAATAAAATAGTTAAAATGAATAATAACAACTAATTAGAGATTAATATCATGTAAGAAAATAGTTAAAATGAATAATAACAACTAAATAGAGATAAATATTTTAAAGCGGTCAAAATATCGTTCAATGTAGTAGCGATTAGCAAGAAAAATAAGTAACTAAAACGATTTTTATTTTAATTATAAATAATTTTATTGTTTAAATCGATCATCGATGATGTGTGATCCGTATTTGCTCGTAAGACATTTTAATATCCGTACAAAAAAAAATAAATACAACAATTATTTTAATATAACATTAACTATAAAAAATACAAATAAAATAATAAAATACATAACTTTTCTCTCAATTGCCAATTTCAATCGGTGGGGGACCAAGCCCTACCCTATATATAATACAAAATTTTAATTATTTATTTTTTAGTTTATTAATAGTCACATCACTGACATGATGTGACTAGTTATAATATATATATTTATTTTTTAATTCATTCTTTAAATAAAATAAGAATAAAATTAAAATTTTTAATTTAAACAATTCTATGTAAAATTAATATAAGATTAAACATACATTTTAAATATTATAAAACTAATAATTTCAAAAGTAATTTGAACAATAAATTTAAAATTTATAAAGAAATAATTTCAAATATATATATTTAAAACTTAAAAAAATAAAATAAAACAATAAAATAATATAAAAGAAAAAAAGAAAAAGATAAAAAACCAAAAAATTGTCTGCAAGGTGGTGGCGCCATTTCAAATGGCTCCACCAAAAAAAGGAAAAATTACTTTTAAGTCCCTCAAACTTTTCAAAAACTTGAAAAAAGTAAGAAATATAATATTTAAAATAATTACAAAAATATATCTAAAGTTAAAAAAATTTATTGAAAATAATATTTAAAATTTTTAAAAATATATTATAAAACGTTTTAAATACACATTATAAATTTTTAAATTTAATAATATAAATTAAATAAATAAAATAAAATAATAAAAAGTAAAAAAAAAGGGTAAAGAGGGTGGTGGCGCCATTTCAAAAGGCACCACCAAAAAAGGAAAAATTACTTTTAAGTCTCCCAAACTTTTCAAAACTTGAAAAAGTAAAAATATAATATTTAAAATAATTACTAAAATATATCTAAAGTTAAAAATTTATTTAAAATACTATTTAAAATTTTTAAAATATATTATAAAACATTTTAAATACACATTACAATTTTTTAAAATTAATAATATAAATTTAATAAATAAAATAAAATAAGAAATTAATATAAAAGTAAAAAAAAAAACAAAGTGGTGGCGCCATTTCAAATGGCACCACCAAAAAAGGAAAAATTACTTTTTAGGCCCTTAACTTTTTAAATACAGGAAACGGTAAAAAAAGATAAAATTAAAAAAAAAGTCAGAAAGGTGGTGGCGCCATTTCAAATGGCTCCACCAAAAATTAGAAAAATTATTTTAAAGGCCCCAATTTTTAGATTTTATAATATTTTCCTTGATTTTATATGGTGGAGCCATTCAAAATGGCTCCACCAAAAATTATTTTTAATCCCTATGTCGACGTGGCAACTTGGTGGAGCCATTTAATTTGGCTCCACCTAAATTCATCATAACTTTTAGGTCATTTTGGTATTTAATTAAAAAAGTAGGTTATTTTAATAATTAATTAATTTTTTTAGGTTAGTTTAATAAAAAGGCCCTCCACAACTAGGTAGGGAAGGATCTTTTAAAATTTTAGTCCCAGTCAGCAGCGCTAGATCTCTTCCTCAGCCGCACTATCTTCACCTATGAATTTCAGTTTTGACAGATAAAAATATCACAATACTTCTATTTCAATACTTACATTTACTTTCTTTACTCGAAAATATATAACTTAGGGTTTTTTATATTAAATTAAATAATAAATTAATCTTTATATTAAAAGTTATTAAATACAGATATGATTAATTGAGCAACTAGACAATAATATTTGATATGCTACATGTATTTTGTACCGGTATGGAGGGACTAATTCAAACAAAATGAATAGAATTTTTAATAGATAGTGTAACACTCTAAACCCGGCCCAAACACTACAACCGGATCTGGTATGTCACTAAGGAAATTTTGTAAAATATTTCGCATTTTCAGAAAAATATTTTGGTAAAGTTTAACCTTTATTCGGAAAAATTTATAATTTATAGTTTTAAATAAAATATGCCTTTATGAATTAAAACCCAAATTTAAATACATGCCTTAGTTCAATTAAAATAAAAATTTAAATAACTAAAAGGAATAAAAGCCCGTAATAAAATAAAATATAAACGGTGGCCCATGGCCTTATTACAACGAGATTTAAAATCCATTAAATAAGAATATAAAATAATAACTAGAGTCTTTTGCTAGATCCAAATGTTCTTTGCATGGCCACCTTGTGCTCCTCTCCACCGTGTCGATTAAATCCCACAGAGTGCGAGGTTGGACGTAAGACTGAGTTCGTGGTTGGTATGGGCATTAATGCATTGCATATGTGGTTTTATTTGAGATGGGCTCAAGCCAGATAAATATGATTTGTGACATTTATGGGTTAAGGCCCAATCGAGGCTTTTATGGGCTAAGGCCCAATTGCCACCGTTCTTGAAATGAGCTTCTACCCAAACTGTTGTGATTCATGTTCTTATTGATGAGGGTTATGCACACTGAGTTTTTAATAAATGGCTAATAACGCTTCAAGAATGATGCAATATCGTCAAGAAGAGTACTAAAAGAGCTCCCAACGTCTAGGCGCTTTTTTGCTACACAAAGTCACCAAGAAATTATTTTGAGAAGACGTTTTTTGCGAACAAACAAGGCCAAAATTTTTTCAACAAACAAGCGGTGGCCAAAACGCTTTCAAAGATGATGCCTTGTCAGGAGTACTAAAAAGTGCTCTCACGTGGACGCTCTTTTGCTACAGTAGTCTCCAGTAAAATTATTTTAAGAAGATGTTTCTGAACAAATAGTGGCCAAAACGCTTCCAGCAGAGTGCACTGTCAGCAGGAGTCTGAAAAGTGCTCCCACGTGGACGCTATTTTGCTACAGTAGTCTCCGGCATAATTAGACTATAAATCACCAAATTTTATTCTCAGGTTGCATAAGGGAAATTGAGGCAAAAGAAAAAAATTGAAAATGACTGAACGTATTAATGCTGTTATTTACTATGATGGTGAGGTTTGTGACATCGAAAATAGTGTTGTTTTCTTATCAGAGAACACAGCGCGACTGAGTTTTAATCGGAACGTCGATGTGGTAGAACTTCGCAAAAGAATTAGGTGTAAAATATTTGGAACAATGCCAATGAAAGTTCAGTCTATTAAATATAGATTTTGCACTTCGGTTGATCCGATGAGATATGACTCATTCGACATCAAAGGTCCTCGGAGTTTTGAGGCAATGGTGGAGACTCATCTTGCCAGTGGATCACCCTATCTCGAGGTATATGTACAATTTTTATCTTCAAGTAATCTTTCTGCGACCTAAACATCTACTACTATTCGAAGGGAATACATGACCCCAAACTGACACTTTGTGAGTGGGAGGCAAAACACAGAAGTGCCCGTGTTCGGTGGTAGTATGGAAAACATAACCCCTGTACGACACTCGGTTGGTGGATGGGACATACATATCCGTCCTTCAACGTCCGATGATAGAAATACGTATTGGGGGACATCATCAACTTCTAGTGGTTGGCAATCCACATATGATTGGGAACGTTACGAAAGATGTTTAAGGAGGGATAATATACTCCCCACGACATCCACCGGCGAGGGGCCCTCGTTTGTTGCAGGTGGTGGAGGGTCGGACGATGAATCCGATGTGGATCCACCTCGAGAGCCCCGGCCCGATGGTGCAAAAGTTAGATTTTTTTCTGAATCGGAGCCTGTTCCAATTGTACCTGAAGATGTTGAGTGCGGTTCAGACGAAGAAGAAGAAGATCCGCTATTTAGGGCGTACTCGCCTCCAGCCCAAATGCATAATGTCGATCTATCTCAAGATGATGCATTAGAGTTTCCTGAACTACAACCCCGGACGCGTGACCGTACAACTTCGTCGTTGGATTCGGGCGAATTAGAAGTTGGAACGAGTTTTCCAACAAGAATATTTTTCTTGCTGTATTGAAACAATACAAAGATCGAAACGGGTTAACTACAACATGGTTAAATCCAAGCTCGATAAGTACAAGGCGAAGTGTGCAGTGCAAGACGGTACATGTTCATGGAAAATCATGGCGTCGTTGAGGAAAATGATAGGCTTGTGGGAGATCAAAAAGTACAAAAGTCCACATACATATCTTACCAAGACAAGTACCACTATGTGTTAAGTGTTTTGAATAATACTAATTTTATGTAATTTTGCATTATTTAACGATTTCATTGATGTGTGTTACACAAGATCATCCGAAGATGGATTCGGACATGTTGGTGACTTAATAATCCGACGGTGAAGGCCGATCCCGTGACTATAGTCTTGCGGCCTTAATTGGCAATATTCATAGACAATTGGGGTACACGCCTCTTACAAAAGGCTTGGATAGCCAAGCGTAAGCGTTAGAAAAGTTGTATGGTCGGTGGGACGTTTCATATAATGAAGTGTGGCAGTGGTGTCAAGTCTTTGGAGAGATATGTCTCGAGCGGCATAATGCACCTTGAAACGGAATCGGCGACTACAACGATCGTTTGCTCCGTGGATGCGCAGTGTTCAAGCGTCTGTTTTGGACATTTAAGCAATGCCGAGATGCCTTCATATACTGCAAGCCATTGGTACAAATTGACGGTACCTTTATGTATGGTAGATATATGCATCGGCTATTGCTAGCTGTGGCACAAGACAGCTGTGGGAGAATCCTTCCGATTGCATTCGCAATAACACCGGGAGAGTCAGCTGATGACTGAGACTTCTTCCTATCTAGGTTAAGGAGGCATGTCTGCCCCCAACCTGATATATGCGTTATATCGGATCGGGGCCCTGGAATACTAGCCGCAATAGAATGCCAGGAAAGCATGTGGCATCGCACACACCATCGATATTGCCTAAGGCATGTTGCATCCAACTACTATGGGCAACATCGATCTAAAAGTCAGCGATGACAAGTGACTGATATGGGTATGAAATATCTATTAATATAATTTTGTTTGTAATAGTCAATTTATTCTCAATTGAAAAGTGATATGTAATATTCGTTATCAACCTATATTGGTAGGGTACGAGATCAATAAGGACCGTTTTCAGGATATGTTGGCGAGTTTGTGCTCAGATAACGACGAAGGCACAAACTACCTGTGCAATAGTCCTTTTGAACAGTGGACACAAGCATACGACGGCGGCCTACGATATGGTCATATGACCATAAACCTGGCCGAATGCATAAATTCTATTCTAAAAGGAACCTGTCATCTACCGATTACATCAGTTGTGCGAGAGACATATTTTCGTTTAGCGGCACTATTTCTAAAGTGAGCAACGAGTTATAGAGGGCAGATGCAAGGAGGCAATGTATGGAGCCCGAAGGTTTTGTAAGAAATAAACAGGGGGAAGGCACGGGCCAACACCATGCACATAGTGTGTCACGATCGCGACAGCCTATGGTTTCGTGTCACGGAGTTTGATGACCGAACCAATGTGTTATTGGCGGGCGATCGTTTGACAAATAGAACTCGCGATTATTTGATGCACTTCGTTACCCATGCGCCATGTACTTGCACTTGTCGAATCTTCGTTTTGATCCCATGAGCTATGTCGACGAAGTGTATAAATTAGAAAACATGTACAACGTGTGGAGACACGTATTCCCACCATCCCGGATGAACGTAAGTGGTCATCGGTATTGCTTGCAATCAGTATAAGTCATTTCCGGATAGACAATTGAGGCGCAAACCAAAAGGTCGACCTTACTCGACTAGAATACGCAACAATATGGATATCCAAGAAACGAGCAACCAAAGTAAGGTCATATGGATAGTGTAGAACCCAGGGCATACATCTCGCCGTGTCCAAATCGGAATAGTTGACCGTGTTCTTAGCTTTTTGTCTCTTGATGGCTATGTAATTTCTATTTTTTGATGAAAACGGTGAATTTTGTACAAGAATCCGTATTTTATTCAAGTTATTAAATTTATATTACAAAATTTAAAAATAAAAACAACGTTTTAATTTATTAAAAAATAAAAATTAAATTACTATAAAAAATAAGAAATTGTTATTTTATTAAATATATTAAAACTAAATTACAATAAAAAATTAAATCATTTCTATTTTATTGAAGATATTAAAATTAAATTACATTAAAATAAATAAAAATAACTTTTTCTTTTGTTAAAAAATTAAAATTAAATTACATGTAAAAATAAACAACTTCTATTTTATTGATGATGTTAAAATTAAATTACATTAAAATAAATAAAATAACTTTTTCTTTTGTTAAAAAATTAAAATTAAATTACATGTAAAAATAAAAACTTCTATTTTATTGAAGATGTTAAAATTAAATTACATTAAAATAAATAAAAATAACATTTTCTTTTGTTAAAAAATTAAAATTAAATTACATGTAAAATAAACAACTTCTATTTTATTGAAGATGTTAAAATTAAATTACATTAAAATAAATAAAAATAACTTTTTTTGTTAAAAAATTAAAATTAAATTACATTAAAATAAACAACTTCAATAAAATAGAAGATATTAAAATCAAATTACAAATACAAATAAAAATAACTTTTATTTTATTAAAAAAATTAAAAAAATTATATTACAATTAAAAAATAAAAAAGTCGGTCCGAATCAGTGTTGATGCCGGTCGGAATCAGTGCCACACGGGGGTGGTCGACGGTGAGATTCCTCCGTCTTTTAGCTTCCGGCGGGGGTCGTGGAACCTCGGGTAGGGATTCGGGTTCCTCCGGCAGTGGGTCTGGTTGTGGGTATTGCGAGGATGACCCACCTTGATAAAATAACGACCCCGGAGGTGTTTGCATAAACCACGGCGGGGGTGTCTGAATCCCGTATGGCGAAAGAGGGTGGTAGAAAGAAGTGCTTCCCGACGGCGCCTCCTGTGATCCCTCACGCGACGACAGCCTCAAGATCGGTTGGCCAGGGGGAGTAGTCGGGAACAGACTCGAACTCGGCCATGCATTCCAACCTGAGGTCGGACTGGAAAAGGAAACATATACGGGTTAGGATACATATAAGGGGTAGGCATCTGGCATAAAGGGTGAAGGTTGTGATGTCGGTGTTGTCAATTTGTCGATGGGCCCAATGATGTGTGGCGCCGTTGTTGGGCCCGATGATTGTGTCGGCCGTTGATGGCCCCGCCTCATCACCCCTTCTCATTGGATTTAAAGGGCCCCGACGTTCCCTTCGTTCATGAAGTTGCCGTCGCCTCTCTTCTTTCGACAACAGATACGGCTTTCCATGGATCCTAAACCATGGCATGTATTCCGATACGCACGTTAACTCAGGAACGATGATCGGTTCTCGGATAGGTAAATAGTCATACCGATTCTCCCACGTCTCGATATGTGCTGACCAAAATCTTAGCCAATCCGTGTGCAGCAGCCGTAAGTCCACTTTGTGCTCATCATCGAGCACCTCAGGTGCCAAGGGAATCGGTTGCCAGAATCCAAATTGTCGCAGAACCCGATCTGACTGGTGCATCTCCACGGTCGCATAGGTGATCAATGGGACCTTCACGTGCCAACTGTTCAGATTTTGGAAGAACTCTTTGAAATTACTGCCCGAATTTTCGGATCCTCGTACGGTGTCCATTGAAACTATATTAACATTACCAAAATATTAGTTATATACATAATAGTAGACAGTAAATACGAAATACTAAATTATAAATACGAAATTCAAAACTTACTTGTGATTCCGACCGTTGGTCCAATAGAAGCCGTATATCTTCAAGCGAGATAAGTATTCCAACATGACTCGCCGAATGGTTCCACCTAATTAAATAAATTTTTAGCATACAATTATACTATAAATCTACGAAATAATTGTAAAATATAACATTAAATTTACCTCGTTATCAGTGGGAATGAATATGGGTGGTCGAGTCGAGGATGTAAAAATGGAAATCGATACCATACCCACGATCGCAGAGTGATAGGCAACCTCTAATTTTGCTTTACTTGTCCGCATCGCCAAGACATCTTCCGATACAACCTCGATAGACGGTTGACCCCAACTCAATTCACCTACCGCTCAAATCAACAAGTTTCAGACCATCTCGTGTACGAGGTTTCTAGAAAGGTCCCAGCATCGATAGCCTCCAATTATCTCAAGAATGTATGCCCGAGCATACCGTATTCTTTCTATTTCGGTCGAACCCTCCTGCGACTCCGGGAATGTGTCTCGTAACCAAGCCATGTCGATCCGAGCTCCTTGAATTTTATCCGAATGGCACCTAGAAGCTCATAGCATACGGCTCCCCAGTCACCAGAAGTTGCGGACCGGAGACTCATGACTCGCCCACCTAATCCCAATCAGAATCGCACATCTTCCGAGTAATGGTACACTCTCCGCATGGAAGATGAAAAGTGTGCGTCTCGGTCTCCACCTCTCTATCAATGCACCGATCAAAGACGGCCCAACTTGAACCCCTACTATCGTGGCCGTGCAAAAACCCGCTTCCATGAGTAATTCTCGATCAACACGATGGGGACCATGCATGTTGCGAATGTAACATTCCAACACCCGATCTATAGACTGTTTAAAAAATTATAAAATAAAAATTAATTAAATTTACATAGACCTAAAAAATATTATATAAATATTGAAAAATTAAAATTAAAAACTTACCATTTTGAATTGCTCGATAGAGATGTGTTTGTTGTCTAAACGAAGTAATTCCCCGGCCATTGTAATACGATCAAAAATTTTAAAATTTTTCAAAAAAATATATTAAAAAAATTAAAAAGAGCTTTTTTCTAAATAGTCAAGGACTATTTTGAAATTTGAGAGTAAATTTCAAGGACTTTAAGCGAGAATTGAGAGAAAATTGAGAGAGAATTGAGAGAAAATTGAGAGAAGGATTAAAGTGTGAAAAAAATAAAAGGGTTGGGGGTTTTTATAGGAAAAAATTTTGACCGTTAGAGGCCCAACGGTCAAAAAAATTTGACCGTTAGTCAGCAAAGCGCGTCCCCAGAGGTGCGCTTTGCTGTCTTCTCCCCCCAAAACGCGCTGACGTGGACGCGTTTTGAGGAGAAATGACCATTTCCCGTAAATATTTTTTAAACCGACCCTTTTCTAGTAATTAAATTATTTTTTTGGTATTATTTACCCCGAGGAAATATGTATTCCTCCCTCGCTTCAAATCAGCGGTCCCTTTTTTATGGAGGGAAAATTGTACAGTTGGGCCAGCGACTCAAAAGCACGCGCTTCCAACAATCAAACGTGGTTCACATTTTTATAACGGGAGAAGAATAGGGAAAAAAAGAGTGGGAGGAAAGTCGCCGACATAGATTAGCTCAAATCCTAAACGGCAGCAGTGAAGATAGAGGTGAGGTCGTTACTCATTATGAAGTGGGAGCTACATATTCATCTGCCCAATAAAAAAGCCCGCTAATTGTTGTTCAGGCCTGCCCCAATATCTAACGTTTAAAAACAGTATATATTTCCATAAACTACCATAATTCTTTTTTAACGATCACTCTTCCGCCAAACAAAACCTCAACGTCATCTAATCTAATTAGTACTACCATAAATAATTAACCCAAAAATTTAAGAAGATTTAATTTACCAATCTTCTTTGGCACGTCTTCCTATTCCCATTCATGTTTGCATGATCTCGGATACTTTCAAAACCTATTTATCTTGAATAGCAATTATTGGTTGCGGGATCTTTAGGAGATGTGGACTTCCATTGCTAATTTGAAGGAAAATTTGAATAAGATAACGCTTGACGTGCACGGGGATGACGACGAAGAACTCGAGATCTACGGTTCAGAGAATGGATGCCATTCGACTTTATCCGATATTTAAAAAATAAAACTGTATCCGGTCTTCTGATTTCACGTAGCTTTGAGTTGATTAGTCAAAATTATATATTTGAAGAACTAGTGGCTTAAGATTGAAACTGCTACACTTCTGCGCTGCATGCACTTCTTTTGCTATTATACTGGTTAGTTTGTTTTTTGTCTTGTTCATGCTAGTATACTGGTTGGTAAGGCATTTGTGGTATTCTAATCTTCATGCATGATAACTAAGCCATCTTCCTCCTCTCTCCCTCTGTGTTATTTTTGGTAGATTGGAAGATATAGAGCAGAAATTAATAAGCTTCAGGAATCTGAGGCAGAAATTAAGGCCTTATCAATCAATTATGCTGCTTTATTAAAAGAAAAAGAGGTACCCTATGGCTGGTTGTAGTTCTTGTAATAATTTTTTGGGGTTGATCTAAAGTTCAAATCTTTATAAATGATAATGATTCGAATAATTGTTGAAATTGTTATTCCTCCATCATACATGGAATCCATAATGTTTTGCTTATTGCAATGAAGAACGTTGCTTTTATCATCCATTTTACAATTTTATATGTCTAATACTTGATTTATGATAAAGTATCTAATGCTTAAATAATAAAATTTGTCAAATTGAATTGAATATCTATTTACCAGCCAGTATTGTATAAGTCCCTAGGAGGAAAGTTAGGCTAGCAGGAGCCATTGTAGAATACTAATTAAAAAAAGGTATGAAAGTTTTCCTTTCTCATACACCCTGAGAAATTGTTGATGCAAATTTTTTTATTTTTTTTTTGTTTTACCTATTTCATCTTTCTCATATGCTTCACTTGTGTATTTTACTACATGATAATGTCATGATGATTGGAGCTGATATGGCCATTTAAAATTTTGAGTTTTAGAATCTTCACAGGTAGATGTCATGCTGGTGAATGCTTGTTTGGTAATCAGTGTTAAAAGCTAGAAAATGGGCATAATTTTGTAAACTGTACATGTTGATATTAAATTAGTCATTTAAATTGCAAATACTTGTACTCATCACTTTATTCGAACTTTCTGCCAAAAAGTATCTCTTTTGCGGTTGTCTGAACTCCAACGTACTGGGTGTTAGTTGGCAGATTATATATCATGTTTAGATATTGTATTCCAATTATTTTACTGTCATAACTGCTTCTAGAAGTCATGTCATATGCTGCCTGTTTTGCTAATCTTAGAGGCATCCTTTAATTAAAATTTTGGTTTTGAATGACTTATGTCCAATAGATATGTTGCTATATTATTGTTCATACTTTTCACTTGCTGCTACTTAGCTTTCATTTTTACATTTTCTAGTGGCTTAAATTTCTTTCTCCTTACTCACCCGTCATCCTGTTCTCCAGGAGCAAATTTTCGGACTGAATCAAGAGAATGGCTCATTGAAACAAAATTTGAATGCAACAAATGCGGCTCCAAGTGCAGCTAGAAGTGAAATATCCAAAGTATCAAATAATGGAATTAATGCACTCAAGGTACTAGAGTCTTAATTAGAGTTGTTATCTGAGATTTGCTGGTTTATTGGAAAATTGCGGAATTCTTGCAATAGGTTCCCTAATTCTAAGTTATTTGTAGTTTCTTGTAATAAAAGCTAACGTAATGTGGGCCTTCAAGTGTGTTCTTTCTAATGTTATTTGTGCTGTAATTATCTAGCAAGATGCAAATATAGATAAAACGGGATTTCATTATCTTATGTTTTCGTACCTTTTGCAGCCTCTCAAGTAGTGGATGTCATGGAAACTTGAACGTAGAAATGAGATCTTTATCTTAGAATAAAAAATTGATCTTTAAGCTTTACAACTTTGTGGTCTTGATGTTTCCCTCTTTGATGAAATGAGATGGCTAGGATACCTAACATGGTTTGGTGTTTCAATTAAGTGAAAGCAGCATGATATTAATTGTTGAATATTCTTCTTACTCTTATACTGTAACATGCATTTATTTCGATGGTTCTGCTGCCACCAAGTTAGAACTAACAAGCTGTATTGATGTGCATGTCTCTTTATGTTAATCCATTTTATGCAGGGAAAAGGTGATCAGTCAGCAAACGGACAGCATAAGTCAACAAGTTTAGTGAAAAACTGTTATGCTGGAAACCAAATGTCCAATGGTCTTAGCTCTAAAAATGATGGAAAATAAAAGGAAATGGCTTTTTTTCTCTCTCCCTCTTTTTTTCATTTTTTTTTTTTTGTAATAAGTGCCGTTTTAAGCTGCCTGGATATATAATTGGTTTGCACCTGGTGCATGCATCCTTCTGTTGTTTTATTCTTCCCCCCTCTTTTTATGGGATGGTGCACCCTTCCTAATGATTTTTTTCCATATTATTCTAGTGTAGAACTTTTTCCTCCTATAAGTTTAGGTAATGAGTAAACTTGATAAAAAGATATATGAATGCCTTTTAGGAGCTTGCAGATTTGCTGGAAGAAAAAACTAGATCCCTGGAGGCCATTCAAGCTAGTCATGAATCGCATATAAAGCAATTCAAGATGGAACTTGAAACAGAGCATGATAAATTAGTAAACGTACAGATAAGATTACAAGGTATATTTGTACACCTTAAGACCCAATTATGATACTTGCAGTCACCCCTTCTCAAACAATGGAACAGTCTTTTTTCTTTTTCCATCTAATTTTGTGTTACTTTAAATTTCCAAAGGAGCACAAGCGGAATGAGTCTTTTCAGGAGGAGCTTAAGTTACTGAAATCAGACAAGGATAAAGTAAGATTCTCAATCTGTCAGATATGATAAATGTTATACTATTTTGGCTGTATAAAGTAAACTTTTAACTCTTTTGCTTATAGAACCCTAATGGTTCACACTTAATTATCAATTAGGATAGTGATGCTGAGTTTTACATGCTTTGTATTGCTTCACTTGAGCATGTTTCCAATCATATAATGATGTTGTTGTACCATATATTTTTCTGTATTTTTAGCCTCAATCCTGGCAACTATAGTGTTCCTAGAAATTAGTATGTTTTTATGATGTTTATGCTATGTTTATTGCATACATACAAGTTTTATTAATTTTTTAGTAATTGCTACTTCATGAGATAGTGTTATTCATTTGAGTAGCATTTAGGAGGTAAAAAATCATTTTGATCTATTTCATCGATTGTTTCATCACTAAAAGAATATGTATAAGCTCTTCTCTTTGTTTTTGTTTCACTTTTGAGTTCTATTGTCAAATATTTTTAATCTATTTAATTGGCAGTGTTCTGCAGAGTTGAGCAAAATACGTAACGAATAAGAAAACAATAGAAATAAATTGTCTACAAAAGAGTTGAACAGTCGGTAGGATGAAAGTTTTGATGATACAATGGAGAATATGAAAAGATTGGTTGCCACCTTGGAGAAGGAAAACACTCATCTTAAGGTTGATACTTGCCCGGTTAAATTTGTTTCCATTTTAGTGAAGTGTATCATTGTTAACAAAAAATACATTGACCTTTAATATCCTGAGTTTGCTTCAGTTACATCCTCCTATAGATGGAGAAGAATGAATTGGAGGCTGCTCTGGAAAGTAGCAAGAAAGCTTCAACTGACAAGATTGATCCCATTCCTTCAGAGAATCTGGTAAATATCCACTTTGATAAGCACATACTATATGCAGTGTAGGTTATCTATTGGGGGGAGGGGGTTGTTTTTGGTCTGTATGCACCCATGCGTTGCAGTTGGAAAACTTGATCTGTGTAGAAATTGGTTACTGTTGTTATTTTGTGTGAGTTTCTCAGATTATGTATTGGAGAAATATTATTTTTCAAGGAACTTTTAATGTGTAGGTGTTCCATTTTATCAATTTTTTTTTAAATGTATACCAGAAGGTAGATTCATCTGGAAATTCTCCCGGAAAGAAAGAAACGGAACTATCATTGCAGAAATTGGAAAAAGATCTGAAAGAAACATGCTGTGAAAGGGACAAAGCTTTGCAAGAATTGGCTCGTCTTAAGCAGCATTTGTTAGAAAAGGTTACAGGTCCCCGACCTTTTATGGAGTTTTGTTCAAAATTTAAACTTATACATCTTCAAGTTTCACTTATAGTGGCCTTTACCAAAGTGTATATTATAGAGTTTATGTTGCTTAATTGTTAGACTTTTGGCCTGCAATGCAACAGTAAACCAGCAAGCAGCAGCAGCAGTGGAGCTGAACCTAGTGCAGCAGCTATATTTTGTTCTTTTGATTGATTTACTCCTATGAAGCTAAGCTTAATTCTTGTGCAATGTAATAGCTAAGCTTATAGGTCATCATGTTTGATGTAAACTGATGTAATAGCTTAAGTATTAACTATTATTTTATGTACAACTTAAGCTTGTATTAGTCATAGTCTAGTGGGAGTGGATAGTACACTAGACCATAGTCTTTTTGACTATTCAAATTTTGTATTTTATGTATATATTTGCATATCAATGTAATGGTTTTATGACTTTCAACCATTAACTTGAGTGTTCTAAGTTTTAAGTTCAAGTTGCTGTTTTCTCCTTTTCTTCTTTTGTTTTCACTTAAAATCACATTCACAAAGAATGCATGATGCATGTTGAGTTGCTGCCAATGTCCCAACAAATGGTAATCAGAGCCACTTATCTTTGAAGGCCTCCATTGTTGGTTATTGACCAGTGAAAGAGAGCTTAAGAAAGAAGAGAACGAGATGCTGAACTTGTTTCATCGAGATGAGTTATACAACACCTCCACCAATTGCTTTTATCAAGAGAACTATCACATATGGTCGTTGAAAATGAAAACGCATTCTGAGCACAAGACTTGTGGAGTGCAGTTGAGAGTGATGTTGAACCACCTCCATTGAGAGCTAATCCCACCATTGCACAGATGAGACAGCACAGTGAGGAACGAGCCAAGAAGCATAAGGCCATGGCTTGCCTGCAAAATGGAGTATCAGATGTGATATTCACTAGAATCATGGCTTGTGATTCACCTAAGCAGGCATGGGAGAAGTTGAAGGAGGAGTTCATGGGGTCTGAGAAGACAAGGCAACAGCAGTTGATTAACTTAAGGAGAGACTTTGAGAACTTGAAAATGAAAGAAGCTGAGACTATCAAGCTGTATTCAGACAGAATAATGGCCACAGTCAATAGTATAAGGCTGCTTGGTGAAGAGTTCAGTGAGAGTAGGATTGTTGAGAAGGTGATCACTACTCTTCCTGAGAGATTCGAGTCAAAAATCTCCTCATTGGAGGACTCGAGAGACCTCACAACTATTTCTCTATCTGAGCTAGTGAATTCACTCTATGCACTTGAACAGAAGAGCCAATAGACAAGAAGACCATTCGAGGGAGCCTTTCAAGCAAAGACTAAGGAAGACTCAAGTCAAAAGAAAAGAAACCATGGCTCGATAAGAAAGTGAAGTCAAGAAGAGAGTCGGGCAAGAGAAGACTACCACCATGCAAACACCGCCAAGACCTCACATTCGGAAAATCTCACTGCATGCACCGGACATCCAATGCAGGAGTTGCAAACAGTTTGGTCATGTGGAGAAGGTCCGCAAAAATAAAGGCAAGGCACTGCACAACAAAGTCAAGGCTCAAGTCTGCGAGGACCTTCAAGCTCGGGAGGAGCATGTCTTCACAAAGAAAGTGCTTTGCAACAACCAGAAGGCTAAAGTAGAGTGGTTAGTGGACGGTGGTTGCACACACCATATGGCGACTAATGAAGGGTCATTTAAAGATCTTGATAGAAGCTTTGTCTCGAAAATCGGGATAGGCAATGGAGATCGATTGAAGCTAAGGCGAGGCAATGTGGTGATCAAGACTGCTTGTAACAAAATAATCTCGATGTACTTTTTGTACCGAAATAGACCGAATTTGTTAAGTGTTGGACAACCGTAGAAAAGGGTCACTCACTTACCTTTGAAAATGGTTCTGACCGTTAGAGACCTTTATGGTCAGGAACTGATCACAGTAGCAATGACAGATAGAAGCTTCATGCTTGATGTGAATATGCTTGAGAAGAAGGCCTATACAAGTTTGGCTGATAGCACTAGTCTGTGGCATAAAAGGCTAGGTCATGCTAGTTACAAATCATTAGATTTGATGAGTAGATTGAATATGGTTGATGATTTGTGCAAGGTTGAAGTCAAGGAGTCTGTCTGTGAAGTTTGTCAGTTTGGTAAACAAGTCAGACTGCCCTTTCCAGTTGACAAAGCCTTTAGAGCTCGAGAAAAGCTTGAACTGGTTCACTCTGATATCTGTGGACCAATGAGAACTCCCTCCTTGAATGATAGCAGGTATTTTGTGCTATTTATTGATGATCTGACTAGATTCTGCTATGTTTATTTCTTGAAGCAGAAATCTGAAGTCTTTGAAGCCTTCAACAAATTTAAGGCTTTAGTGAAAATCAAACAAAGTTGCAAAGTTAAAGCCACGAGAACCGACAATGGCTCGAGTATTTATCCGATGATTTGAAGCTATGTGAGCAAAATGGGATCCATCACCAACTTACTACAGATGTATACTCCTCAAAGAAATGGAGTATGTGAAAGAAGAAAGCGAGCGTGATGAACATGGCGGTGTCTATTATTTGAAAGCAAGTTACCAAGCAAGTTTTGAAATGAGGCGATCAATACCTCGGTGTATTTGTTAACAAACCGCCAACACAAGTCGTCAAGGACATGACACCCTTTGAAGCATGGCATGGACTTAAGCCTAATGTTGCACATTTGAAGGTGTTTGGTTGTGTCTGTTATGTTCTTATTCCAATGAAAAAGAGAACAAAGTTGGAAAGAAGAGTCGTTCGTGGATATTTGTTGGTTACAATACAAACAAGGGCTATAGGGTGTTTGATCCAAGAACAAAGAAAGTCTTGGTGAGTAGAGATGTCGATTTAATGAAGAGAGGATTTGGGCGGAATGATCCAAACACAAGTCGCTTTGAGAAAGACCATCAAGACAAGAGCCTTGAAATAGTCAAGTGAGCCTAGCAATGAAGATGTTGATGATAATCCTACAAGAGGTACAAGGACTATTGCGACATCTATCAAAGATGTGATGTTGCAATAGTTGAACCATCGATTTTGAGGAAGTCGCCAAGAATAAGCGGTGGAAGAAGGCAATGGAAGTTGAATTGGAGATGATTCATAAGAATGATACATGGGAGTTAGTGGACGACCAACTCATAAAAAGGTGATTGGTGTAAAATGGGTGTTTAGGGCCAAGTACAATGCGATGGCTCCTTGAACAAGTATAAAGCAAGGCTAGTGGTCAAGGGTTACAATCGACAATATGGAGTAGACTTTCGAAACATTTGCTCTCGTGGCGATTAGATACCATTGTCATTATGTGCTATAAATTTGCTCAAAACGATGGAAGCTTCATCGTTAGATGTCAAATCAAGATTTCTTAATGGTTTCCTTAAAGAGGAAATTTTATTGAACAACCGGATGGCTTCTTAATAGAAGGACATGAGGACAAGGTCTACAAGTTGAAGAAGGCTTTGTATGGCTCAAACAGCACCAAGAGCTCGGTATGACAGGATAGATACCTACCGTCAAGGCTTGGGTTTGAGAAGAGTGTCGATGAAGCAACACTCTATGTAAAAAGATCGAAGGAGAAACCATGCTGATTGTATCCTCTATGTCGATGATTTGCTTGTAACAGCAAAAGAAAGATGAGTTAATCTCGAATTTAAGTTGCAAATGCAACAGGTTTTCGAAATGACTGATTTAGGGGTCATGACATACTTCCTTGGAATGGAAGTAAGTCAATCTGATCATGGTATCTTCATCAGCCAACATGCTTTTGCATCAAAAATCCTCAACAGATTTTGTATGCAAAACTGTAAGACAGTTAGTACACCAGTTGCACAAGGAGAAAAGCTAACTAGTAGTGGAGATCATGCAAGGGTAAATGAAAAGGAATATCGAAGTTTGGTGGGCTGTTTACTATATTTAACAGCAACTCGACCAGATATCACTTATGGAGTTAGTCTCCTATCCAGATTTATGCACTGCTGTAACATTGTTCACTTCAAGGCTGGTAAAAGAATACTCAGATATGTCAAAGGGACTTTGAGACATGGAGTTAGATTTGAAAGCAAAGATGAACTCAAACTGACAGGGTATTCTGATAGTGATTGGGCAGGCTCTTTAGATGACATGAGGAGCACCTCTGGTTACTTCTTCACACTTGGTTCAGGTGTATTCTGTTGGAGTTCCAAGAAGCAATGACTATTGCTCAATCTACAAGCAGAGGTCGAGTACATCGCAAAGATCTGCAATGTTAATCAAGCCATTTGGCTTAGAAAACTCTTATGTGATTTGAATGAAGAATGCACAAAGCCAACAAAAATCTTTGTGGACAACCAATCAGAGATTGCTATAGCCAAGAATCCAGGTGTTTCATGGCAAGACAAAGCATTTTAAGATTAAATTTCACTTTGTTAGAGAGGTTTGATAGTCTAGAAGTCCGCCTTGTTCATTGTAGTTCACAAGACCAATTGGCGGACATTCTAACCAAGCCTCTTGGTACATTACGATTTGAATTTTGAGGATCTTATTGGTGTTTGTTGCATACAGTCCAAGGAGGAGTGTTAGACTTTGGCTGCAATGCAACAAGAAACCAAAGAAGCAAAGAAAGAAGTGAGTGAACCTAGTGCAAAGCAGCCTATATTTTGTTCTTTTGATTGATTTACTCCTATGAAGCTAAGCTTAATTCTTGTGCAATGTAATAGCTAAGCTTATAGGTCATCATGTTTGATGTAAACTGATGTAATAGCTTAAGTATTAACTATTATTTTATGTACAACTTAAGCTTGTATTAGTCATAGTCTAGTGGGAGTGGATAGTACACTAGACCATAGTCTTTTTGACTATTCAAATTTTGTATTTTATGTATATATTTGCATATCAATGTAATGGTTTTATGACTTTCAACCATTAACTTGAGTGTTCTAAGTTTTTAAGTTCAAGTTGCTGTTTTCTCCTTTTCTTCTTTTGTTTTCACTTAAAATCACATTCACAAAGAATGCATGATGCATGTTGAGTTGCTGCCAATGTCCCAACA
Source organism: Gossypium rotundifolium (assembly GCA_025506655.1). Classification (NCBI taxonomy): domain Eukaryota; kingdom Viridiplantae; phylum Streptophyta; class Magnoliopsida; order Malvales; family Malvaceae; genus Gossypium; species Gossypium rotundifolium. The sequence continues at coordinate 174,959,823 of CP106732.1, forward strand.
TTAATCTTGTTCCTCTTGACTAGTTGATATCACAATCATTCGTGTCTGTTTGATATTTGCATGCAACAGCATTTGTTTGGCCTTTATTCACAAATGTCATGAAAAATATTGCTCTACCTTGTTACCATTGTTCATTTCTCCCACTCTCCTTCTTGACGAAAAAGTAGAAAAAAGAAAAGAAAAGAAGAGTTTTAACATAAGATTTTTCTATGTTAAAGACTCTAGACTTGATTTTGTAACTTCTATATTGATGCTATATTTTGTGATATTTTTATGTGGACGAGGATGTTCGCTGCATGCCATCATGAGATGGAAAATAAAAATACTAGCAAGGTTGTCTAACTTTTAAGCTTTCTTTAGTATCAACTTCTGCTTTCTGTTTCATGTTCTAGATTCTACGAGGATCCTGGATCCTGTGTGTTTTAAGTAGATGTAGTTTTGTACAAGTTCTGCTGTCAAAATTGACGATGTTTCCGGTGCTGCAATATTTTCTAGGCATCTGAAGAATCGGAAAAAATGGATGAAGATAGCAAAGTTATTGAAGAACTTCGTAAGAGAAATGAATATCAAAGAGCTCAAGTTGCACATTTGGAGAAAGCCCTGAACATGGCAATGGCAAATCAGGAGGAAGTTAAGCTAATGAATAACAATGAAATTCAGAAGTCAAAGGAAATTATTGATAATCTGAATAAGAAACTTACGAACTGTATGAGAACAATAGATGCAAAAGATGTTGAGCTACTAAATCTTCAAACTGCCCTAGGTCAGTACTATGCTGAACTTGAAGCCAAGGTAAAAAAAAAAATTTTGGTATTGTGTAGGCATAAACTTTCTCAAAAGCGGTCGGTGAAATAGAACTCAGTTTTTAATGCTTATATTATTCTGTTACAGGAACATTTGGAGCGAGATTTGGCTCTGGCAACAGAAGAATCAGCTAGACTTACAGGTCCTCTGAAAGTATTGTCTTCCCTGCTTTTCTTTCTAGTTACTTCTCTACATTAATGGATTCAATAAACAATGTGACTTAGGAGTTTTATTCTATATCAGATTTTTTCTGAACGTATTACAACTTCTTTCTTGAGTTCAAATGTGAAAAATCCTGTGTCTTGAGGTCAAAGAGCTTTTCCCCACTTTTTCTTTCTAATCATCTATGCATTCTCCAGGATGCAGATGAACATGCAGAATTCTCAAAGAGGGAAAAGGAAGAAATTCTGACAAAGCTTTCACAAACTGAAAGAATGCTAGCAGAAGGGAAAACCAGAGTAAACAAGCTCGAGGAAGAAAATGGAAAACTAAGGCGTGCTCTTGAGCAGAGCATGACAAGGCTTAACAGAATGTCAATGGACTTTGATTATCTTGTTGACAGGTTAGCCTGTTTAAATGTTCAATCAGGTTCTTACTACTTGTTGGAATTACTAAAATTAAGGATAGATTACTAGAAGATCTTTTGTAAATAGAAACTAATCCTAAATTACTGATTCTTAGGCTGTCACTGTTTTTTTAGGGATTATTTTCTACCTTAGATAATTTCTCTCTATATATTTGTAAGCTAACTAGCAGAAAATGATAAGAAATAAATCTCTAATTTTCTACATGGTATCGGAGTTCTAGGAATCATTCGATCTCTCATTCTTTTCGAAAAATCCCTTCCTAAAATTTCCTCCGTTTTTTATTTCTCCCATGGGTGACCTCAATGACACCATGTACGAAACTGAGATCTCACAAATATCTCAGTCTGTTAATCGAGGGATCAATTAAAGTGACCTAAATTCCTCACTGATAATCACTAGTCATCGACTAGATGGAAAAAACTTCTTACAATGGTCTCAATCTGTCCTTATGGTGATTCGTGGTCGTGGCAAGTTAGGATACATCAATGGAGACCTCCCACGTCCGAATGTAGCTGATCCGACTTATGCTACTTGGGAACTCAACAACTCCATTGTTATGGTGTGGTTGATTAATTCGATGGAAGGCCATATAAGCCGAACCTATCTCCTCTTCAAGACTGCAAAAGACATGTGTGATGCAATCAAAGAGAACTATTCTGATCTTGGAAACGCTTCTCAAGTTTTTGTGATCAAACTCAAGTTAAAATATATTCGACAAGGGACACTCGAGGTAACTCACTACTACAACAATCTGAAAATCTTGTGGCAGGAGTTAGACATGTACTATGAGGCAGATTGGGGTGAAGCCTTAGAACACACTAGGTTTATGACTCAGCTCAACAACGAACGTCTCTATGAGTTTCTAGCTGGACTGAGGAATGAATTAGATGAAGTCCGGGGCAGAATTCTGGGCAGATCACCCCTCCTAACCATTGGTGAAGCTTTTGCAGAAGTGAGAAAAGAAGAAAAACGTCGTCTTGTCATGATGGGAGAATCCAAACCGATGATCTCTTTTGGAAACAAGCCTACTGAATCTTCTGCTCTCGTCTCCAAAGGTCCACCAACTCAAAAATCACGTGCTGGAAGTGATACTAGATCAAACAGACCATGGTGTAGCCACTGCAACCGTGTTAGTCCCACAAAGGAAAAATGTTTTAAACTTCATGGTTATCCAGATAAAAAACAGAAAGATAAGAAAACTTTCCTGTTATCCTCCAATGCTGCAAGTGATGATGTGCTCGATGTTCGCCTAACCAAAACTCAACTTGAAAATCTCCACAAGATGCTTAATACCTCTATTGGTCATGGGTCTCTTGCCACTCAAGGTACTGCCCTTAATATTGCCCTTGAATCTAATAACCAACCCTCTTGGATACTAGATTCGGTGCCTCGGATCACATGACAGGTAACTCCACTCTGTTTCAAACCTACACTACTTGTCATAACAAGTCCCGAATCCGTATAGCTGATGGTTCATACTCACCTGTGGTTGGAGTAGGGAAAGTAAAAATAACAGAAAATTTTTCCCTTGATAATGTTCTACATGTCCCAAACTTGTCCTGTAATTTACTTTCAATAAGTAAACTTACAAAAGATGGAAAAATGCTTGCTGAATTTTTTGAAATTGGTTGTTTAATACAAGAACAAAAATCGGGGAGGATGATTGGAACTGCTAAGGTTGATGATGGATTATATGTTTGGAATAAAGACAGCACACAAGGGGGATTGGCTCTATCTACTTCAAAAGAGGACACTATTATGCTATGGCATTGTAGGTTAGGACATCCAAATCTCTTGTATCTAAAAAGGCATCTTCTGCTGTTATTTCGAAATAAAAGAATAAATTCTTTGAAGTGTGAAATTTGTGAATTATCTAAACATACCCGTGTACCATACCTTTAAAACCATATACCCAATCCCAACCTTTTTCATTAATCCATTGTGACTTATGAGGAGCTAGCCGAGTAAAAAACATTATTGGTGCTGAGTGGTTTATAACATTTATTGACGATCACACTAGGGTCTGTTGGGTCTATCTATAAAAAGAAAAATCTGAAACACCCAAAGTTTTTCAAAATTTTCACTCAATGGTTCGAACCCAATTCAACCCTACCATACATACCCTCCACACTGACAATGGAAGAGAGTACTTTAACTCTGTCCTAAGTCCAGATCTTTCTGACCATGGCATTCTACACCAAAGATCTTACCCAAACACTCCTCAACAAAATGGGATTCCTGAGAGAAAAATTGACACCTTCTTGTTGTGGCTCGAGCCATAATGTTCACTATGAATGTCCCTAAATACCTTTGGGGAGAGGTTGTTCTCACTGCTTGCTACCTCATAAACCGAATGCCCTCAAAGGTATTAAACTTTCAAACACCTCTAAATACCCTCCTAAAATCCTTTCCCCTATTCTGTGTTACTAACCTTCCAGCCAGAATATTTGGTTGCAAAGCCTTTGTCTATAACCATCAACCAAATCAGTCCAAACTTGACCCTCGAGCCCACACCTGTATATTCATTGGTAATTCTTCCACTTAAAAGGGCTATAAGTGTTATTTACCTTTTTTACGCCAAATGTTTGTCTCTCGGGATGTGACCTTCTTTGAAAATGAACCATATTTTGGAGCCTCTCATCTTCAGGGGGAGACTTTCAATGAAGATGAAACCCTTAATACCCTTCTTATCATACCTCCTCAAGATCCTACCACTACCCTTAATATAAATACTATTTCTCCCTGTCTTATAAACCAAACAGTTATCACAATCCTATCTGATCTTAATACCGAATCGGGACTGCCTTCTAATAAAGGAAAACAAGAAGAACAGTGCCTAATCAGAGGTTTACTCTCGACAAATCGTCGTCCGAAACTAATACAAGAAGGTTTATTCCATCTCCACTCGAGGACTATTCTGAAACTACTGAAACTGAAGTCTCACCTCCATCACCGTCCATCTACTTCCAATCGCAGTGAGAAAGGGCACAAGGAGCTGCACTCAACACCCTATTTCTCGATTTGTATCCTATGGTAACTTATCTAAGTCCTATAAAGCATTTGTGACTAATGTTGATTCTGTAAAAACTCCAAAAACTATAGAAGAAGCACTTGAATCAGATGAATGGAGACAAGCTGTAATGGAAGAAATGGAGCCCTCAAGAATAATGGAACTTGGGAAGTTTCAAATTTGCCTAAAGGGAAGAAAACAGTAGGTTGCAAATGGATTTTTACTACCAAATTCAAATCTGGTGGCCATATTGATAGATACAAGGCTCGACTTGTGGCTAAGGGCTTCACCCAAACTTATGGGCTTGACTATGAAGAGACATTTGCACCGGTTGCCAAACTTAACACCATTCGAGTTCTCCTATCTCTTGCTGTCAATCTTAATTGGCACTTGACTTAATTAGATGTTAAAAACGCCTTCCTCAATGGGGAGCTAATGAAGAAGTATACATGGATTTTCCTCCGGGGTTTGAAGAAAGCAAGGACCAAGTGTGTAAATTGAAAAAGTCATTGTACGGGCTGAAACAATCTCCAAGGGCGTAGTTCAGTAGATTTGCAAAGGCTATGATGAGCAGACATTATAATCAAGGACAGGCAGACCACACCATGTTCTACAAGCACTCGGAGCAAGGAAAATGGTGCATTCTCATTGTCTATGTGGACGATATTATTGTGACAGGAGATGATACAAGTGAAATTCAGAGGTTGAAAGAATTTCTTGGAACAGAATTTGAACTTAAAGACTTGGGGAATCTTAAGTACTTTCTTGGCATGGAGGTAGCAAGGTCTAAAAGAGGTCTTTCCATCTCCCAAAGGAAATATGTCCTCGATTTGCTATCTGAAGTTGGTTTGATGGGTTGCAAACCAGCTGAAACTCCTATGGAGTTTAATCTCAAGTTGGGTACTGATGAGGATGGAGAAGAAGTTGACAGGGGGAGATATCAACGACTAGTAGGTAGACTTATCTACCTAGCTCACACTCGTCCAGACATTGCCTTTAGTGTGAGTGTTATAAGTCAATATATGCATGCCCCAAGGGAGAAACACCTAGAAGCTGCATATTGAATACTAAGGTATCTAAAAGGGACTCCTGGCAAAGGTCTATACTTCAAGAAAAATGACAACAGAAATGTGGAGGTCTATACGGATGTCGATCAAGGTGTTCTATCAACGACAGACGCCTACCAATTGGCTATTGTAGCTATGTTTGGGGTAACCTAGTGACATGGAGGAGTAAAACCATCTGTGGTAGCACGCAATGAATGCGTAAGCGAGTATCGAGCACTAGCGCATGGTATTTGCGAAGGAGTTTGGATACAAAGACTAATGAAGGAACTAAAGTTCCTTATACTAGGCCTATGCAGCTTGTTTTGTGACAACAAGTCTTTGTCAAGATAGCTCACAATCCATGCATCATGATCGCATCAACATGTTGAGATAGATCGTCACTTCATAAAAGAGAAAATACACTCGGGAGAAGTGAGTGTTACCTATCTACCTACCGCGAACAAAGGTTCTTGATGTGTTAACAAAAGCTTGAATGTAAATATGTTTGAAGAACTTGTTGGCAAGTCGGGTGCAGAACATCTACACTCCAACTTGAGGCGAGTGTTGGAATTACTAAAATTAAGGATAGATTACTAGAAGATCTTACGTAAATAGAAACTAATCCTAAATTACTTGATTCTTAGGTCATCACTATTTTTTTAGGGATTATTTCCTACCTTAAGATAATTTCTCTCTATATATTTGTAAGCTAACTAGCAGAAAGTGATAAGAAATAAATCTCTAATTTTCTACACTGAGGAACTGTCTGCATGTTAGAACTGGATGTATGTATATCAATATCTGCTTTCAGTTTTCTTTTCTTCAATTTTAATGGGAGCTTTCTTTTTCTCTCCACGGATAATAGATGCATCATCTGTGTTCAATTGAATAGCACATTTTATGCCTTGTAAAGGAACTTCTATAACAAACTAGCAATCTACCTTCAAAGAAAAATAAGCCTTCAATGATGGTGAACCCTGAAAAATTCTTAGGCCGTTACTGGTTGGGTAAGTTTCAGAATTCATATGCATCGTTTTTGCAACAGTTGGACTTCAGAACCAGTGTAACCATATAGCTGTTAGCTGATACCAACTTCTTCTTTCACTACAGAACCAAAAAGATTTGTGCAAAAACAATAGATGCCAAGTAGAGCAAAAGACCTTGGACGTGTAGTGGGTCTTGAAGTACTATTTCTGCTTCCCCCTGACCAAATCCACCCACGTTAGAAATAATTGTTAATGGTTGATCGAGTTTGATAGATTCAACCACTTGAATATCTTTGATTTATTATATTCTCTTATTGTGTAATCTGTCATTGAATTATTGTAATGTAACCCTTATTTTTCTCTCCTTTTTGAGTTTGGAACTGCTGTGAGTCATTTTCTTTAATGTTCTCGAGAAAAATAGTTCGTTTTGCAGGCGTATCGTGATCAAACTACTTGTGACCTACTTCCAGAGAAACCACAGCAAAGAGCTATTATGATTCAAGTAATTTTGTAAAAGAACTAGAAAAATGAATTTTCTCTACTCAATTCCTTTTGTGTACTGATATTCTTGGGTTCTAATGCTGGAAAATAATTGCTCGTGGGATATAAGTTAGATTCCTTCTCCTGTACTTACATTCATATAAATTTTTAGGTTCTGGATCTTATGGTCCGGATGCTGGGATTCTCTGATGAAGACAAGCAGAGGATAGGTGCTGCTCAACATGGTCCTGGCAAAGGAGTTGTTCGGGGTGTTTTGGGTCTACGTGGTCATTTGGTTGGTGGCATTTTGGGTGACAGTCCAGCTAACACACAGGCAAATATGGCCTTTGATAACCAGGTTCTTTTTTATTTTTTAAATTTTGGTTTCTCTCTGCATGAATTACTTAGGAGACACTGCAAATAGCATTAGGGCCTAATCCGTCAACCAGTAAGCTTTGAAAGCCACTGCGATCTCCACGAGCCATGACATGCAAATCACAGTATTCAAAGTTACCCATGATTATTTATCTTTTAATATAGGGTTGTTCTTTTTAATTGCTCTTATTGGTATAAATAATTCAATATACTTGGGGAAATCCAAGAGCCTCAACCAACTTTTTCTCCTCAGTCTGTTGCAGATCTGTGGGTTGATTTTTTGCTTAAGGAAACTGAAGAAAGAGAAAAGAGGGAATCTGTAGAAGATGTCAGTATCACAGTATTCAAAGTTACCCATGATCATTTATCTTTTAATATAGGGTTGTTCTTTTTAATTGCTCTTATTGGTATAAATAATTCAATATACTTGGGGAAATCCAAGAGCCTTAACCAACTTTTTCTCCCCAGTCTATTGCAGATCTGTGGGTTGATTTTTTGCTTAAGGAAACTGAAGAAAGAGAAAAGAGGGAATCTGTAGAAGATGTCAGTAGATCCAGGGAAGACCTTCATGGAAGAAGTCCGAACACTGCAGGACCCAGTTCATTTGTGTCTGAACAAACAACTGCTGTTTCTGATGTCTCGAGATCTAGTTTCTCTCCAAGCCCTTTACCATTACAAGGAAGTTTTCAGCAACTTGAACATTCTGATTCTGAATTCTCAACTGTTCCCCTCACCTCATCAGAGAGTAGCACTCGTCTATCAAGACTACTGCCAAAATACTGAAGTTTTTTCTTGGATGATGTAATTATTGAAAGGTATAGTTCTTTATCCATAATGTAGCCATGATGAAACTCACTTCCATCAATTCTTTTATATACTTGAAATGAGAAGATATCCTTACATTGTTCAGTGCTCCATGCATAAAGGTAAAGCGGCTCATGACAACATTAATTGAATACCAATAATGCTATTATCTCAGCATAGTATTCAAGCATAAGATTACCACCATTTCCCACTTCTTTTTGCTCTTAAAATAGATGGAAGAAAGCATAAAGGACTAGGCATCAGGTAAAAGTAAAACATCCGAGAAATCAAACCGGTCAAGAAATAACACGCGCTATAACACAAAATCGGGTTGTAGCCATATGTAAAAAGTTCGGTCTATTGTTAACAACTCATTGCTACTAAACGATTATATTCTGAATTGCAAGGCAAAACATTTGTGAACAGTTGATCGAGGATTGAGAAATAATACCTCTACCTGATGTGAATAGAGAATACAACCACACCCTTGAAACCCCCAGGACTACCCAAATGTTGCTGCAGTGCAAAGCATTCTAAACTTTCTTGATCTTCAAGGGACCTATTGGAATATTACTCAGAACTTTGACATTGAAAACTGCATATTGCTTTTTTATCTCAACCATTGCCTTCTCTACAAACAGGTCAACCTTCTCCTCATATTTCTCATAGAAAACCGGCACCATATGCAGCAATATAAAAGCTGATCTCCAGATAAAAGATAAACAAAAAAGTTCAGTATGATATCATAATAAGAAATTAACTTAGCACTAAAACTAGTGAGCAGTGTCATTACCTATGTAGAACAAGGTCAAGAAGTTGCACCAACTCTCCACAATTGAGGACCCAGGAAGCAGCTATAACCTGAAACCCAAAACATGGATGGCGTTCTTCTAAACAAAGAAAATATGAGTGATCCCCTCCCAGTCAGACTTAAAATAATCATCCACAAAATAACCACAGACATGAAAATAAACACACCATAAGGAACTTCTTTGGATTTCTTCCAGAGGCAATATCTCGCAGTAGTTTCAGTGCTTGATTAAGTTCCAGTGTCAGAGCAGAGGCAACTTGGAGGAATGGCTCCTCCGGCAAATGAACTTCTGGGATGTGAGGTGGAGTCCTATAAAGGAAGGGGGAGGGGGAGGGGAGGGAGGGGGAATGTCAGGGTAGTCTTTAAGAAATCATACAGTATATAACCAAAGCAATTAAAGTTCCTGCAAAGACTGTAAAGCTTACTTGTGGATGAAGGTATAGGCATTGGAAAACAGGAATATTAGTGCAATAGAGAGAATAAAAGTGTGACAAAGTAGAGTAGGTGGTATTCCATTAATTCAAAAAGGACCCAGATTGCAGTTGCTCTACCAAGCACACCAGCTGAAATCTTCTTGTTCCTCCACAACAACAGATCAGCAGCTGCACCAAAATATTACCAACGGAATACAATGGAAAGAGACAAACATCAGCATCCAACGCGAAAAGAAAAAACAGAATCCACAAATTCAAAAACTTTATGTTTTGCTTTATAACTCAGCATGCAAAAATGAAGACCCCAAATATTGAAGTCGCGATATGCTTAGATGGCTTGTGTCTCAAGCAAAATAGAATTTTAGCTAGTCTTTAAAGAGGTAAAAATTTCAACTTTCAATTTCAAGTTTTTACTAATAAATGAATCAATAATCCAAAAATGGGGCCAAGGCCATGCATTTTCTGAATTACCAAACAGATCAGAAAGCATATAATAAAAAATACAGATCCATTAACCTTCCATCAATGTAATATTTTTTTAAGCATTTCTAAATCTGCATTATATCATTTACTTACATTCCAGCAAATCCATTAGGAAACCAAATATAAAACCCTGATCTCATTAACAATATATGAAGCATATATCCAAAAGTGAAATGACAGGTCAGCAGTTCGTACATTTTCCACCACCAAGAACATGGTGAACGGGTCTCTCTCTTCCAAACACTCGATAAATCTTAGCTTTAACGAAGGAAGGGGAACTCGGGTTCTTATGATCCGAATCCGATGATGAATCATGGTCGTGAATTTTCCGATGATATTCCCCATCACCGACTCCACCGTCGATTGCTTACTCTCTGATTCCTCCGCCATTGCAAAGAGAAAAGAATCCGACCGAATACCCTAAAAGATTTGGATTCTTTGTCTCCGATTCTTGAGGTGTTCAAGAAGTGAGTGTGAAATGTGAATATACGCAAGCAATGTAATGGGGTTTTAGCGTTAAACTATTACACCACGTTTGGTTCGCTGTAATGTAATAGAGCTGTAATTGAATAGAGCTGTAATGGAATAGAGGTGTAATGGAATAGAGTTGTAATAAGTAATTCAACTGTTTGGTTGAATGGAATGGAATAGAATTGTAATAGAATTCTTGTGTTTGGTTGAATGGAATGATGTTGTAATAGCATAAGGAAAAGAACTAAAATGACCGTAATACCCTTAGCGAAATTTTGTTAGGTAGATAATTATTGTTATTGTTATTAAATTTTAATAAGGTTATTATTGAAAATAATTTAATAAAATAACAAATAATTTAATGATATCTTAACATAATTATTATTAAATATAATTTAATAAAAATATAATTTAATAACATGCTTAATATAATAATTATTATTATATGAATTAAAAATCTTAATATATAATACTATAAAAAAATATAATTTATTTTATTATTTTTAAACTGCAATACATATATGTGCTAAAATATCATTATTGAAACAAATAATTTAATTACTCTACAAAAAAATATAAGTAATTAATTAACTTGAGAATTATATTTCACATCCAAGCATAATATTCATATATTAACAAAAAGTTACATGATTCCATATCCATTTTCTTTTAATCTACAACTAAACTTTCACACTTTATTCAATTTAATCCTTTTCTCCTAATTATCCCTAATATAAGCTAATTCACTTTATTAAACTTTAATTAACCAGTCACTTAACTTCAGAATATTTTTAATAGATATTTACATATCCATTTTCAACAACGGAGACCGAAAATACATTTTTTCGATGACCGTAAAATTATAGTCATTACAATTATAACACATGATGAATCAAAGGAAAATAAATTATTATTCAACAAATCTAGTACGATACAAAAAATAATTCAAACACCACCAAAGTTTCATAAACTAGATACATGAAATAACATAAACAACGTAACATTTACTATTTTTACCCTAAAGCTAACTAATTTCTAGATGCTTGCCATTCATTGAACATTCGGTTGGCTAGTTCTATCCTCCAAGTAGCCCATGCATCCGATGGATGAATATTTGTGATATTCGGTTCATCATCATCTATCACATTACTAGGTAATCTTTCTTCCAACTCCGCTTCAATAGGATCAATACTCATATAGGTTCTAATAAAATTATGGAGCAAACAACATGCAATAATGATTCTATTGTGCACCCTCACGAGATAGAATGATGGACTCTAAGTATTCCCCATCTAAGTTTTAATAACCCAAAACATCTTTCAATAACATTACGAAATGAAGCATGTTTCATATTGAAAAATTCTTCCGGAGCACTTGGTCGGTAACCCCGACGCCACTCATTCAAATGATATCTTTGTCCTCTAAATGGCGCAAGAAATCCTCACAATTTGTGTATCCAAAGATCAACTAAATAATAACAACCTATAAAAAACAAACATTTTGTCATGGTTAATTTCCATAAAAGTATGATCTTAAAAATTAATTCAAATTCCTATAATTTTGCACTTTACCATGCGAAACTTTTAGTCCATGTCTCCTACTAATAGCATCTCAAGAACTCGTCCATCGCAATGAACCTTCCCAACCAGGAAGAACATAAACAAAATGCATATCGTGTACAAACACCTAACATATTTGTTGCTATGTCACCTTTTCGCTTCGATATCTAGATTTATCAACTTTTAGAACCCTAATCTTGATGTGGGTTCCATCTAAAGCACCTAAACAATTCTACATCACATGTATAAAACCTCGAGTTAAGATACTATATTTAAATCTAAAAGGATTATGTACGAGCTATATATAGTATTCATCCAATACCTTGAACCATTTCCACCTTGGGTCTCAGAGAATTAGTCGTAATTGACTCTGCTTTTTAAATAACACATGTTGTAAGCGTGACAAAGATTTAAAACATTGTGAAATGATCTGCTAACGGTTTCCCAGCACCTATTAAAGTGATGCTTGATAACTCTATTTTAAGGTGATGAGAAATGATATGTAAAAACATTGCTACTTGCTCATCAACAAGCATGTTCCTTGACGACTTCAATCCCCAAAGTTTGTAACATCTCACATAGTTTAAAAAGGCAATTCTATTCATCCTAACTTGTTCAATACAAGTCTCGTCACTAGCATATACAAGTCTTTTCACATAATCTCGTTGTATAAAAATCTAAAATATAGGATCTAATCCTTGGTCTATAAGTATGTAGGCTATGGATGGCACCCAATGCAACTAAGAACCAACTCAATAAAGTACACATTTGCAACCATATTGTAACAAAGAAGACCAATTCTTTACTCCTCTCACTTTGTCCAATCAAAGGCGATTTGAGCCATAAGCGCAATATATTAAAGTGTTACATATCTTCAAATCATAGTAAAAGGGTCACATTTCTTCAATACTAATTTCAATAACAGTAAAAAAAATCAAAGAATTTAATTGCCATATAACTTACAGTGTTTCAGTGAATACAAGAAATATTACGTAATTTTGACAGCTTGGTTGCTCATTCAAGTTAGATAATTCCTTGTCAACTATCAATGTAGACAAAGGCTACATGATACTTTTACCAAAATGTTACTCAATGTAGACAAAGTCAAATGAGACCATGGATAGTTTTAACATGGTTTAGGTAACAATTTACATGTACATTTTTTCTTTACATGCGGAGTATTTTCTTGTGGTGCACCGAGATTAACAGGAGAAAATTAAAATACCTTGAATGATCATCGATCGATTGAACAACATCAATGGTTGTGGTATTATTATCGGTATCAATTTGTTCCATGCTTGAAAATACACTAATCCCAAGAAAAGTAACTTTTCTAAACCCTAAACGAAGCCTTAACCAAAGAAGGCGAGCCACAAATCCTTTTTTTCTAAACAAACCATCAAAACTTGAACTTTGATCTTAAATCAATGAAACGTAAAAAGGTTTGCTTTTTTTTGAAAAGGACTGTTCTAAAAGTTTCTAACTCTTTTAAAAATATTTGAAATAATTAATAAAATCCAATAATTTAAAAAAATAGAAAGAAGGGAATTGTTGATATTAATAGATAAATACAAGAATTGAAGGATAAGTAGCAGATTTGTCAAGAGCTATCTTTTATTTTATCATAAAAATTAGTGGGAAAGTGAATGATGGAAAGTTGGGAATGATAGGAATATATATATATATATATATATGATTTAATTAGAAATTTTAAAATTTTAAAATAAATTTATTAACAAATTTAATCGATATATATATATGTATATTTTCTAAATGCAACAAAGCGATACCTAACATTTTCAAGATATTTGCTTTTGAAATTAAAACAAATAAACAAACAAGGGAATAAATAATCTAAAATACTAATATATTTACGGACCAGACACACGGGGCTCAAATACAAATTCAACATCTATGAGCCACCCTAATTTTACAAGGCCTAATAAGTGTCAAAAACAACAAAAGGTCCGGGCTTATAGGACTAGACTGTTCTTGATTAGATCTAGTTTGGATTTTCCATGTATTCATAGAATAAGTAGACACAGTATGTTGTAATAATATGGATATATAATTTATTAATATATGGCGATAAATGTTTCCGAGCTTGAAAAATTGGGTGTAAAAATATATGGCGATAAACTATTAATAGAGATCAATGAAACCCAAGCAATTTGTTGCGGGCTTTGGATTTTCAATCGAAAGTTTGGATGCTAAACACATGGATTATGCAAGGGCTTTGGATTTTCCATTAGAAAGTTTGGATGCTAAACACCGTGGAGTTTATGTTTCATAGTTTTCCAAAGAAAAGAAGGTCCAAAAGGAGATGGACATTGAACAAAAGCAAAATGATCATAGAGATCAATGAAACCAAAGTCGCCTTCTTTGGGACTTTGTGTTTTCAATCGGAACCTGTGGAGTCTGCTTCTCATAGTGTTACAAACAAGAAAAGAAGGTCCAGAAGAAGAAGGATATTGAGTTTCTTTAGTTTACCTGTATGTGTGTGACAAAAAGTGTCAAGAACAGCAAGAAGAAGCTATTTATTGGTGGGCCCACGGAATAGGAATGTAATGGCATAGCCATTACATTGAACCAAACAAGGTGTAAAAATGCAGAAAAGTAAAATGGGATTGTAAGGCAATGCCATTGGAGAGCAAATAAGCAAAGGCAGGGGAGGAACTTGGTGAGAGGCATGTAAGAGTGATGTCGGTTGGCTTTAAAGGAGCATAAGATGGGTTGAAACGGGAGAATACATGTGGGAGATGGTGAATCAAGAAGCAGTGAACATAAGATGGGTTGAAACTTGATTGTGAGAGAGCACAAAGTTGCCAACAGTAATAGGGCAAGATGTTTCCTCACAAAGGTCATGAGTTTCTTGATGGATATGAAACCCGAAGAAGTAAACGTCAATCACTGCTTCGCCACCAAAGATAGCTTGACTCAAAAATGCATTCATAATATGCCAAAGAACGCACCTCTATGAACCGTGGATGTGAAAACAAAAGGCAATTCTCATATAAATATACACCAAGTGTACCACAAAAAAAAAGGCACTCAAGGACACAAATGAAGACGGTTCTCAATGCCAAGAAATAGTTTTGCCAAGAAAAGACAGACAATTCGAGCAATTAGGAATGAACTTTACATGAAAGAGCATAGTCCACTAAGATTAGAAATGTATTTACTAGATAAATTGGATAATAATGTAGGGTATCGTAAATCATAAAGAATCTTGGGAAGAATTAACTTTCATCAAGAGGGTTACAAAAGAATTCATAAATTAATGATATGGGTTTTGGGGTTGTCTGCAACTTGAACAAGATCGAGACCGTTATTTAGAGGTTTTAGGTTAAGTTTAACAAGAGCTTTAACCACTGTTTCATACAAGTCAATACATTGAAGGTTAGATTCTTAATTAAAAGAAAACTCAAGCTTTTAACCTAGATTTGTTTAACCTTCATGCTTGATGTCCCCGAGATTTGAACATGGTATGATATATGATCTTCAAAGACCCTTTAAATACATGATAAACTGAAGAAACAATTGTATTCACACTCAGGTTTAAGTAACATAGATAAAATTATCCTTACACACTTCTAATCTTACCCACAACAAACTTAGAAAAATATTTTATTATCTTTAGTTTATGATCTAGAGAACTAAACAAATCCCAAAGCTCACAAAAAAAGTCAAAACCATTTAGAAATTGCAAAAGTGAAAGTTACCAAGTGGAAGTCGAGATCGTGAAGGTGGCGGTTTCCGCTAATCACGAGATTAGGTGATATGTCGACTCCATCGACTTTTACAACGTAATTACCTTTATTATCTGCATTGATTTCAATCTAGGAACTCGGCATATTGAAAACACAAAAGAACTAAAAAACTGAAAAGCGATTAAGATTCTATGGAGTAACACATGTATGATCCTTTTTGGAGCGAGATATTAGGAAAAGGGGAGAGAGTAAACAACAAAAATCTAGCAAAATGAAAGATAAACCGACATGAGAATCGAAATCGGTGGCTTCGGAGAAAAGGTAAGAAAAGCAAAGAAATGGATAGAAAGGGCAAAACGATGAGCTTGAATCGAGTGCTAATGTGTCCATGGCGGATTGCTTATAGAGGTAGGTTTGACAAGGAAAATTATATCCAAGTAATCTGTTTTGTCTTTGCTGATTTTGTTCGACTTCGAGTATGAACATTTATAAGAATGGCAAGAAGAACTAGCATGTTCAAAGAACGGAAAAAACTTTAAGAATGGCAAGAAGATTGAACATAAAACTTTAACCTTTGTCTTTACTTTCCTCAAGTTTCCTCTTCAATTAAATCAAAAACTTAACCCAAACTCCAATTTTGAAATTGAACAAAAAAAGTAAGAAGATTGAATGAAAATCGATTGAAATGGGAAAAGAAAAGTTGAAAGAGGTGAAAAGGAATCGGAAAAAAAAAAAAAAAAAAAGCGTACTGTTACAATCCTTGGGAGATGAAGATGAAGGGCTTGAAGAGGAAGAAATCGGAGAGAATAAAGGAGGCGAGCTATTTTGGTCTAAAAGGGTAAACGCAATGAGGCGTTGAATGGGTATTCGCACCCCAATCTCTTTGAATAGCTAAACGGTGAAATAAGGGAATGAGGTGTAATAGTTATTCGTGGAATCACCTAAGCAGTAAACCAAACACATGATTAGATGGGCCCACAGAATAGGGGTGTAATGGCTATGCCATTACACCCAACCAAACATGGTGTTAAAGTTATCGATGATGCATTTTATAATTCAGTTTAATTCAAAAAAAAAATAGGGTTTAATTATTTTTTGAAAAATTTGAGTTTTTTTTATGCATTTTAAGTAAGGGCTTAATTGTTTTTGTTTTTTTAAAAAAATTTGAAGGTCGTTTTAATGTATTTTGAAAGTTCAAGTACTCAATTAAATGAAAAAAAGCATGAGCTTAATTATTTTTTGAAAAATTTTAAGGGTCTTTTGATACATTTTAAAAGTATAAATACCTAATTGAGTGTAAAAAAAAAAGTCTATGCTTAATTTTTTTTTGAAAAATTTAGGACTTCTTATTTCCTTAAGCGAAAAGAAATCCTTTAACAAAATTAATATATAAGTTAAAATATGTTTCAAATCTATGTACTTTTTACACATTTAAAATTTAGTCATTCTATTTTTATTTTTAGAAATTTAATCCTTTTATTTTCATTTTCTAAATTTTAAACATAATTGATAACTTTGACTAATTTTTCTGCTAAATTTGTTTGTTTGACATATTCACACATTTGAAATTTAGTCATTTTATTTTTAATTTTAAGAATTTAATCCTTTTATTTTTAAATTTCAGAATTTAAATATAGTTGGTAACTCTAGCTAATTTTTTTGTTAAATTTGTTAGTTTGACATCTTCACACGTTAAAATTTAGTCATTCTATTTTTATTTTAGGAATTTAATTTTTTTATTTTCAAATTTCAAATTTTAAATATAATTGGTAACTTTTTTATTAAATTTGTTGGTTTGACATTTTGAATTAAAAAAATTACTCACTTAATAGTCATATAAAAGTTTTACAATGAACTTAAATATAACAAAACAAAATTAACCGTGTTAACAATTAAATTTATATTTTAAATTCAAAAATAAAGATATCAATATTTAAAGACGTAAATATAAATAAAATTGTCAATTAATATAAAAATGTCTTGGTAACTTTAAATGACGATTGAGATTTCAAGCTTTAATGAATGTGACAATCAATGATGAATTTTAAAATTATACAGTTTATCCTTTTATAATAGTTTCATTTATTTATTCAAAATTTGTCTGTGATAGAGAAATGGTTATTATAGAGTCATAACATCATGTTGTTACAAAAGATAATTGTTGTAAATTTAACATTGAATTCATATAATGAATTTTTATTAAATAAAAAAGTGAGAATTATGTTAGAAAAAAAAAAGTGAGACTCAAATCAACAAAATTAAAAGATGTATAACATGTGCATGTATTATTACTTATATGTATATTTCATTCTAGATTATATCACGTGATTAATTATAAAGTTCATAAATCTTACAAATTCAATTAATCAATATGAGTTATCAAATTAAATTAATTAATTTACAATGAATTAATAAATTTAAGTAATCAATTTATAAGTTTATAGTGTTCTAAATTCATAGCAAAATATTTAATTAAAGAACTTAATAGTTTCTTAAATTGATATTGTTAATTCGCTCATTGAAGATTTTCAATTAATAAAATATGATTAATATATTTCTTCACTAGAAATTTAATCATTTTATTGAAATAATATTTTAATTAATATATTTTTATTTAATAAATGATAATTAATAGACTTACTTATATGGAATAACAATAATTTTACTTAAAAATTTAGACCCTATATTGTTATAAATAACGTACTTAATAACTATGGATATTAGTATTGTAGGTGAAAAGTTGTAATAGATGGTTAAAATAAAATATATAAAATTGATTGTTCTAAAAATTTTGTTATTATAGTTAAATATTGTTATAACGGTTGTTTGTTATAGTGAGGGCTGATTGTATATCAATTTAATGCTCAATAGGATAAATAATTTTTAATTTTGCATAATTATATAAATTAAATTTTAATTGAATTATTTTTTTTAAAAAAAGAAACTTTAATTTTTGAAAGGGAAAATTTGTTAATTCGTTCCACGAATGAGACCTTACGACTTGGGTAAAAGAAAAAAAAGACACTTGTCGTTGGAGGTGAAGGACAAACTCTATCAACATTCAGTATCAATAAAACATTATGATACGTTAATGATGGACTTTGGCATAACTTAAGCACGACATATTTAGAATGACTGCAAGCAACTATCACGATAAAGAAATCAACCACAAATAGTCTAAAGTGGTAGGTAAAATGACAAAAGAACTAAGTATTCACCAAATTTGAGAGAAAGATAACAAAATCGTCCCTAAAATCACTTACAAAAGCAAGGCTACATGCATAAGTAAGATTATAAAATGTGCCACAAGAGTAGACAAAAATTTCTAAAAGTAAACACTTATTAAATAATAAAAAATAAAAAACTTAGGGTAATCTACACAAAAAGTCACTCAACTATCAAAAATTTTTATTTTAGGCACCCAAAATAAAAAGTTTACAATTTAAACACTCACATTATATAATTTGATCATTTTGATCACTCCCGTTAAAATCACAAACGACAGGATGACATGGTAGTTAAAGAATTAGTATCATAACAAATTTAACCCTAAACTTTTACATATTATATTAGTTTAATCATAAATTTTTTAAAAAATAACCCCCAAAATTGACAAATAATCACAATTTAATCCTCAAAATCTTTATCGTGTAATATAATCCTTTTTAATTGAAAGATTCAGATGTGTTAAATCCTGAACAACATCCAACTAAATTCCATGTCTTCTAGCACTATCAACCTGGTGAAAATTAAAAAGCCAAAAATAAGAACTTGAATGAGTAAAAAAACAAGCTTTGACAATTTCAAAACATGAAAACCCACAAGTCAAATTTTGGGCAATGCATTCATATTTGAAAAAGGTTTCGTAGAAAGCTAACCTTAACTGGAGTCAAAGTGGGTCAAACGCCATTGATCCTGTAAAAAAGACAATAACATAAATTTAAAACCTAGAAAAAAAAAAGATGAAACCCAAAATCAAAATCAAACAAAATACAAACCCATCCTTATAATAAAATTTTCATATTCATCAAGACAAGGATGTCACTCCATTTTTTTTCTTAGATTGTTGTTTCTTTGAAGAACCCAAAAAGGGTAAACTTAAAAGGGAAAAAGAAACCCTTTTTACGTGTAGAAAAGAAGGAAAAACAACAATAATGTTGGTTGAATCAAGCAAGGCTAAATGCCAGTTATGCTCGAAGCTCTTTCATTTTGTGTTTCTTTCGACTAAATTGCTATTAACAATTGCCCACTTAACTTTTTATACTCAGGATGAAATTGAAGTTATTTGTAAATTTTGAAAGTTAATTTTTTGAAATGTCTAAATTTATATATTATGTAAAAGTTGATGGCTAAATTTGTTATTAGATCGATTTTTTCAACTGCCATGTCAGCTTGTCATTTGTAATTTTAATGGGAGTGATAAAAATAATCAAACTATACAATTTGGCTGCTTAAATTGCAAACTTTTTATTTTGGATGCTTAAAATAAAAATTTTTGGTAGTTGGGTGACTATCCATGTAGTTTACCCTAAAATTTAAGACAACACGATCCAAATTGATTCATGAAATCATTTATTATTTTGAAATACTCTTAAACCAGAAAGAAATTAAGAAGCCGGCGAAGAGCCACCCACTTTTCAAGGGAAATTGTTGGTGACCCACAAAATAGATCTACAAATTGAAAAGAAGAAAGACACGTGGAGTGAATGAAAAAAAAGAAAGAAAGGGTTGGTGGGAGGGAGAAAAAGGTGGATGGTAGCCGGCAAGGAAGCTAGCACTGCAAAAGAAGCAAATGACTTGAAGAAAAAAAGAAGAAAAGTTTGAAAATAATATATTACAGAAAATTATATTCATCTAATATAAAAAAAATTTATGTATTTATATTTTTATGCACAATTAAATTAAAATAAAAATCTCATGTATATTATTGTGCCTAAGGTTATTTGTAGTAATGATTAAAGCTCTAATTTGACACTTATATGATATGGATTAAAAAAAAATTGGTGGAAAAGAGACAACATTAAACGATTAGAACAATCAATTCATACATTAAAAGGATCTAAACCTATTACGATCTTTAACCAATAAATTTCTAATCAAAACTGACGAAACTGCAAACAAACGGAGCAAAGAGTTTCTTGTATCAGCACATTTAGTCATGTGATCTGCAACCCCATTTTGATCCCTCAGAATATGTCAGACACGAACCTCCCATCTTTGACACAACAACTGATGTAATAATCTGAATTCCACTAAGCTACTATTGGCTCCTCCACCAGACAAGATCAATTCAACCAACAAAACATTATCACAATCAACTTCAACCTTTTTGAACCCCTTCTCCTAAGCTATAAAAAGGCCTTCCAACATCGTTCTTGTCTCAACTTTAAAAATTGATTCTTCGTCGAAACTCATCATATAACCCCACAACCAGTTTGCATTCGAATCCCTTAACACTCCTTCAATAGAAGCACTCTGCCCACTAATCATACAGCCCCATCTGAGTTAATCTTTATCTAACCCATTTCTGGAGGCGACCAACTCGAAAGAACCCTCATGGTTCTTGGCGAGGGTTTTTTACCAAATTAATACAAAAAAATATATACTATCCAAAATGGGGTGCCGTTTTTAGTATTTACGAAAATGGTACATTGAGGGTGGTTGCGCCTCTGTCAGAGGCGACACCACCCTCTGCAAGCCTATTTTTTTACACTGAAATAAAAAAAATACTGAAACAGAATTTAAAAAAAAAACACGAAATGACAGGACCCTGGTCAAGCCTCTGCCACAGGCGGCACTGAAGGTGCCTCTGGCAAAGGCGGCACCGATTGACACGAAATGACTACTCCTGCATGTAATTTCGGTAGGTTGTGGCTTTGGGGACCTTATAATGGTCTCCAATAATCTTTCAGCAGCAGCTGAGAAAGGGAAGAAGAGGAAGAAGAAGAAGAAGAAGAAGAAGAAGAAGGAGGAGGAGGAGGAGGAGACGGCGGCGCCGAAAAAAGAAAGAGAAAGGAGGAGAAAGAAGAAAAAAATAGAAGTATGATTTTTTTTTTAAAAAAATAATGGATCAATGGATGATGATATTGTTGTTTTTATTGTGTTGATGATTTTTGTTGTTATTATTATTAATGATTTTATTTTTTCCTTTATTTGTTGTTTTTGTTTGTTACTTTAGTTTAGTTATTGTTAGTTGTTAGATTAAGATTAGTAAAATATTTAAATACTACTTTAGTTAGTAGTATCATTAAATAGTTATTATTATAATTAGTTTAAAATGTTGAAATAATAATTTAGTTAGTAAGTTATTATTAGGATTAGTAAAAGTTAGTAATTTAGTTAGTAATATTGTTAGTTATTATTATAGTTAGTTAGGGTTAAAATAATAATTTAGGTAGGTATTTAGTATATTATTATAGTTAGTTAGTTAAAACCCTAAAATAATATTTGTTAGTTAGTTAGTATATTGTTAGTTATTATTAGGAGTACTAAAAAGTTTAAATATTAATTATATTGTATTATAGTTAGTTAGTTAAAAATCTTAAAATAATAATTTAGTATATTGTTAGTTAGTTAGTAAATTGTGTTTTAGGATTACTAAAAGTTACAATATTAATTATATTGTTATTTATTATTATTATAGTTAATTACTTAAAACCCTAAAATAATAATTTTGTTAGTTAGATTGTAATAAAATTATTATGCTAGTTAAAAACCCTAATTATTATTTTAGTTAGTATATTGGTAGTAAAAACAATGGTTAGTTAAAAACCTTAAATATTATTTTAGTTAGTAGATTGTTGTAAAAATTATTATTGTTATTGTTAGATTAAATGTAATTATTATTATTTTAGTTTAGTTAGTATTATTATTGTTAGTAAAATTATTATTATTGTTAGTATTACCTACCTTAGTTATTAATATTGATAGATATATATATTAAAAAATAGTAAAATATTTTATACATTTGAAACATTATGTACTAAAATAATATAAAATAATAAAAGACAAAAATAGATATTTATATTAAGTAATAGAGTTTGAAAATAAAGAAAATACGAACAAAGCTAAATAAGTGGTTTTACTAAATTTATATTAAAGAAAACACTAAAATAGGTACATAATAAATTAAATTATGTTATATTTTGTTATATTAAATTATGTTATGTTTTTGTCATATTATTTTTATTGGCATGCTATTTTTAGTAATTTAATATAAATTTAATTTTTTTATGTAGGCTAAAAATTAAATATCTGAAACGGCAATGGCTCGATTGATTAGTACAGTTCCACACATATCTGACGCAGCTAATAATATGGTAACGTATTGTTATTTATTAATCGCGGGTTATATTAACAAAATAGGTACATAATAAATTATGTTATAATAATAATTTTTTTCTAATTTAACACTGTGAGGGCTCGTACCGTGTATTAAGGGGTCAGGTGAATGGCTTAAGAAATCTCCCGGATGAATGATTGGTGCCTTATATAGAGCAAGCTGGATTCGGGTCAGCAGTACTGATCAGGACGTTTGACTTGTGGTATGATTTAATATCCGCATTAGTCGAGCGTTGGTGCCCGGAGACCCACACTTTTCATTTCCCCTGTGGAGAGTGCACAGTCACTCTAGAGGATGTTGCAATGCAGCTTGGGCTCCCAATCGATGGGAGTCCCGTTACGGGCGTCAGTGCGATAGCTGACCCATTTACACTTTGTCAGAGCCTACTAGGGGACTCGGACGGCAATGATGAAGAAAATATTTTGCGCTTGAAATTTACATGGCTAAGAGCGAGGTATGAACAGTTATCAGCTGATGCCACTGAAGGCGAGTTGACGTGCGTTGCTCGAGCGTACATTATGCACATCATAGTGGGTGTACTGATGCCCGGTGCAAACAATAATAGGGTTCATATCATGTACCTACCCCTGTTGGTTGATTTGAGCAATGCTCGCTCGTATAGTTAGGGCTCTGCAGTTCTTGCGATGTTGTACCGTGAGCTTTGTCGGATGACAAAGCCAGCGGCCGTAAACATAGGCGAATGCCTTACACTATTGCAGTCCTGGGCTCTGTATCGGATGTCATTCTTGGCATCAGTTACCCACCAACCATACGTATATCCACTAGTAAACAGGTGATAAAATATAACTTGTTATTAATTGACAATTTCTTTATATTGATACTATTTGACTTGAAATTTATTTTTGTAGGTGGAATATTTATCCGAGTATCAGGAGGTCGTACACTGTCCCGATATACTAGCTTATGATTGAACAACATGCCGGGGAAGGGGTAAGTGATTCCAATATGGGGTTCATGTTAGTTTGTATATCTTACGCACACCGTGTTAAATTTTAACAATATTATTAATCGTGTAGTTTATATGGATGCCATATCATAGACCGGAAATTGCAGTCGTTATACCCCCGTCTGCCTATATTCACTCGTATATGTGGTGCACAAACGTACCAATTGTCTGTTTCAATGTAGTCGAGTGGTACCACGGGGATCGAGTGCTGCGCCAATTTGGTTGTGCCCAATATATCCCGGATCCGCCATACTAAGTGGGAGCGGTTCATTGCATAATAAGATAGGGAAACAAGGCTTGGATTGAGGGGTTAGGCATCGGGAATTTATTGCGGTGTGGAATGATCGCATGTCCCGAATACTCCAGATAGATATGGCTTCCGATTTTTAACCTCCATTAGAGTACATACAATGGTACTCTAGTATGGGGAAGCCATTTATACTCGGAGGGCAGTCGACTGTAGTCCCCCCACACATGCAGTGACATGGGGCATACGAGCCAGTAGCCGATATGGAGGCCGAGGCAGCTGCAGATCCTGATCCCGAGCTGGAGCTCGAGCAATCACATTGACATTCGGATGCACATTCGTATCATCCAAATGTGTCGGGCAATGACTACTTCCCGGGCTTGTCAAGAGGTTGATACCAATACGGGTTTGATATATTTGGAACGTACACACCACAATCAAAGACTCCTACCATATCCATCAGTGGGACATCAGCCTCCCGGTCGTATCCACTGCATCAGGGCACTCCTTTTGGCTCGAGTTCATCTATACCCTTCAAGCCACATGATTTTTTGGCCATGTTTAGCACACCCCCACCTGGACCCCTACCGGAGCCTGAAGAGGATGTTGGTCATCGCGGGTACCCACGACGTGAATGTCGACCACCGCAGAAGTATACACCTAGGACCACACCATCGAACCATCAATTTTAGGTGTTTCTTATGGTTTTGATTTTCCTCTATTTTGTATTTGTAAATATTATAATGTATGTACTTTATTTATATAAAATTAACTTGATTATTTGGAGCTTTAAAATTTCGTAACAAGATTTGACCATGCGATGGAATCTTTGAGTTTGATTTTTTGTCATGTATATATATATATAGCCATGTGAAAATAGCTTAATCATTTTGTTTAGATTCGGTTATATGAGTTCATGTTTAAGTGTTTAATGTGTTTGGTTTTATCATTTCAACCATGGCTTATTTATATACGGGTTAGAGGTACTACAAATCTCATTTGTCATTAAGTACACAATGAAATTATTGACCAAATATTCATGAAACACTTGCAATAACCAAGCCATTTTCGCACGTCTTATATACATTCAACCCAAAATACAACATTTATTATTTTACCCATATCGCACAAAATAGAAATCTATGCAAATTCATATTCATACAAATCCATACATGTAATTTATTTTGCATTTCAGTCCCTAAATAATCAAAATCACCAAAAATCTGAATACAAAATATGTTAATCTGAATAAGCTCAATTCTCACTCGCTCGTGACGATTGTTTAACATGATAGTTTCACTGCGGGCATTTACTTCGATTATGACCACTTAACCTGCATATTCCACAGTGCCTATCGTAGGATTTCTCCCTAATGTCCATTTCATTACGGATTCTGGATGATTGCGGATGACCTCTTGGATTCCTGCGTAGCGTTCTGTCTGGGACAAGCTCGAAAGTCATCCGAGGCACCTCCCATATAGACAGGCCGGGTAGCACAGGGAACTCATTTTCCCAGACACGTAACATACACTCAAGCGTGTACACATCATCGACAAATTGTTCAACATTAAGGTTCGATTTAGCACACGCATTGTCTGTTCCAAAGATCGACTCCATAAAACCTAGGTGGCAAACCGGGTTGACGATCGATGGACTCCGTAACTCGAAAAGTTTCCAAGTGTCGTGAATATATTTCTACAGTCATCGACCTCACAATCCGACGGTTTGCAATCAATACATCCTGACATTTTCCACAAACATGTGTCTTGTATCCATCTGGTTGACTTGTTGTTCACCCATTCTTGGCATCAAGGTTCCAACCTGTAGAATGTAGCTGAAAAGACAGATGAAATCGGAAGATGTCGTGTTTTTAACAACACAGCGTTGACCCCCTCCACCAAGTTTGTGGTCATTTGACCATAACGAAAGCACTCGTCAAAACTTTGAGCCCATTGCTACGGCTCCATTGTACCCAACCACTCTCGAAAAGATTTATTCGTTTGACCTTTCATGTCACTTTCAAGTAGAGTCATTTTACGCTGTATATGTTTTAATAAAAGATAAGTTACGGTAACTAGATAACATAAAAACATTAAACTTATATTGAAAATTTAAGGTTATCATTTACCCATTTTCACCACTTGTCTCTTCCAGTCTGCATTCTTATACTTTCGAAGGAAGTTAGTTACAATGTGACGGATGCAGTAAACGGATCTCCATGGCACACCGAAATGTGTAATTGCGACAATTAATCCTTTCCCTCTATCGGAGATGATGCAAATATTATCGTTGCTAATAACATACCTCCGCAGGTTAGTAAGGAAGAATTCCCAGGATTCCATATTCTCCTTATCTACTATGGCAAACGCTATTAAGAGCATGTTCCTATTGCTGTCTTGAGCAATCGTAATAAGTAATATCTGTGTATATTTTCCGTATAGCCATGTCCCATCCACTTGCACAAACGACTTACAGTGTGGAAATGCCCGCACACATGGATCAAACGTCCAAAACATCCGATAAAAAATTCTTTTCCCCGGCTGTAATTGGTCATCTGGGTCATTATAAGGTCGTGTCTGTAACTCAATCACAGTTCCTGGTACGTACTCCCGCATAACAGCTATCCATCCCTGTAGCTCGTTATATGATGAATCGTAATCTCCATACATTTGCTCTATTGCCATCTGTTTAGCTATCCACGCTTTTCGATATGATACTCAATATTGAAATCGTGCTTGTATTTCAGCAATCAGTACCGAAACTTTAATGGTCGGCATGTCCTTCACCATTGGAATGATACACGTACAGATAGATTTGGAATCAAGTTTTTTATGATCTTCTATCATACGTGTCGATCTGCATGTATGAGGTCCAACCAATTTTCGTATCTCCCACATCTGCGAATTTTGAATGAATGCAGCTCGTACCTGCCAATTGCAGCCTTCCGCAGCCTTCCAACACTCATCAATATAAACCGTAGGTTTAGACACTGTGACTTTGTAATCCGCTGATATATCCATGCTATATAGTTTAATAGCAGATACGCACTCTTCTTTACTTTCAAATCTCTGGCCTACGAATAACTCATGCTCAAAATTTACGGCCAACTGGTGAGCAGAATATATTTCAGGATACTCTGAAAACTCAACTACACGCGCTGCATCGGGGTCTATGAGCGACATATGTGGCCCAGGATTATTGTGTATCATAATACATCACATCTGGTTCCCAACCGAATACGCGCTAATGTTTCCATCGTCATTCACATCTTCATCGTCAATATCATCAGGTATATCGTCCATATCGGGATCACTGTCACTATCGACCTCTTCCTCACAATGATCACTACTATCGTGTTCATCATCACCAACCACATCAATATCGGGTGTAATATTAATATCGATATCAATCCCATGTATAGTCGATTCGGCATCAACATACGATATTGGAGGCACCATGCACGGTTCTTGAGCTTCATGTTCTTCACCTATGTATTGATGTCTTCATTTGGCTCAATACCGGCTAACTCAGCAAATAAGTGAATCGGTGCATTTTTGTTACTCCCATTCCTCAAAGAAAGAGCGATCATTGTCTCCACGTATTCGTCGTCTACAAGTTCTATTTCTGTGAATTTGATCGGATATGTCGAAATTGGAAACTTGTAGAAAATTCTCGAAATCGTTCTCCCACAACGTCTAACAATTTTTGCGTTTATCCTTCCCTTCATATCATCCAACGAGACAATTCTATTAAATCTCATTACTATTTGTTGTCGACATTCAAATATGCATTCAATTCCATTGAAATAAACGCATACGAAAAACTGATCATCCATCTTTAATATTCAATCTGTTAAAAAATAAACAAAATTACTTAAAAGAATTTCGATCAGTATATACTATTCTTAAATAAAAAAATTAATGTTTCAATATGCTATTTTTTTCATTCATTCTTAAGCTCACACTATTACAATTATCATTTTGTACATAAACAACATTTATCTTTACATCTAACCACTTAAAGTCAGTTCTACATTTTATTCCATCTCCGAGCTTGTATCTTCCTCTGGGAAATACTATACAATCCAATTTAGAAATTCTTGATTATCTTCATATTCATCTTCTACAATCCAATTTGAAATTTCCTTGGGATCTTCTTCCTCTTCAATCTTTATAACAGGTATTGAATTTAGAAATTCTCTTGGTAATTTCCTAACATCTAGTTTATCCATCCATGGTATGTCAAACACACTTTGCTTCCTAGTCAACTTCCGTGAGCCTATACGTTGCCGCACTGTTTTCCTAACTCCATAAGAGATTATAAACTTCACAAAGCGTATAACTAGATTCCAATAGGTTTGTGGTACTAATGTCTTCTAAAGTTCGTCTAAAATTATTTGATGCTCCCGTTCTATTAATGTCCCTCTAAGGGTTAAGTATTGCACTTTATTTTTCCTAATCATTTCATAACCATTCCACAACACTTCTTGCATCTTTTTATTTACGGTAATAAGGTGTTGAACAATGTCTTCTTCTGGTTTCATTCTGTAATCTTGCACTTCTCTCATCATCTTATCAACTTTCTCCCTTTGTGCTGAAGTTATTATCTCGTTAGGCAATATCCAATATGTTGCCATTTCTAACAATATCTACATTAGAAATATTTTCAATTTCTATCACTAATTAACAATTACTTTATGATAGTTTCACTAATATAAAAACTTTCAAACAGTGGCGTAGCTAGGGGGCTGGCATGGGCCCCGACCCCCCCTAAAATGTAAAATTGCTTAAAAGGCCCTTAGAATTTTTTAAAAATTTTAAATTAATAAAGGTAAAATTGCACTTCAAATTTCTAAAATTATAAAAATTCAATTTAATCTTTTATAAATTATAAAGATATAGACTATAAAAATTAAAATTTTATTTTGCCCCTAAAAATTGTTCTGCTTACTTACTTTCAAATATATTAAAATTTAAAACAAAACATTCACAAAAAAAATTAATTAATATAAACACAAAACTTACTAACAAATCAAAACTAAATAATAACAAAAATAATATTTAGGGTTTCTTACTAACAATATTTACTAATACTAACTAAAATATTAATATACTAACATAGTCAATATATTATTTTAGGTTTTTAGGATTTTAACTAAATAACATATTAATATACTAACATATTAATTATACTTATATATATTATTTTAGGGTTTTAACTAACATATTAACATACTAACAACAATATACTAACTAAACATACTAACAACAATATACTAACTATGTTACATATTAAAGAAAATATTAATATACTAACAATATATTATTTTACGGTTTTTAGGGTTTTTAACTAACATATTAGTCTATTAACAATATACTAACATATTAACTAAAATATTAATAGTATTCTAACATTTTAATTATACTACTAACAATATATTATTATTTTAGGATTTTAGGGTTTTAACTAACATATTAATATACTAACAATATACTAACTAACATATTAACTAAAATATTAATATAATAACATAGTAATATACTAACAATATTTTATTTTAGGGTTACTAACAATATACTACTAACTAAAATATTATTTTAGGGTTTCTAACTAACAATAATAATAATGACTAACTAACTAACTAAGATAATAATTAACCTAGTAATCCTAATAACTAATAATAGTTATAAACTAAACTAACAACAACAAATAATAAAAATAAAATCAATATATCATAATAATAACAACAAAAATTATAAACACAATAACAACAATATCTTCCATTATTTAAAAAAATTATACATACTTACTTTTTTTCTTTCTTCTTTCTTCTTCTTCTTCTTCTTCTTCTTCTTCTTCTTTAAAACAACATGCTGGTGCCGCCTCTGCCACTGGCACCATTGGTGCTGCCTCTGGCAATGGCACCTTTGGTGCCGCCTGTGGCAGCCCATTGACCAAGGCCCTATCATTTCGTTACATGTTTTTTTTTAAAATTCTGTTTCAGTATTTTTTTTTTAATTTCAGTGTCAAAAAACTAGGCTTGCAGAGGGTGGTGCCGCCTCTGACAGAGTCGCAACCACCCTCAATGTACCATTTTTGTAAATACTGAAAAGTGCACCCCATTTTAGATAATATATATTTTTTTGTATTAAATTGATAAAAAACCCACATATAAATCCGGTAACTCCTAGCCCAAGTATAACCTATATCCACGATGACTTAGGTGCACTTGTGACTATTAGAAAAAAAAAAAAGACATATTTTTATTTTTCCAAAGTAGCCAACATAAAATTACAAACAGAGTTTGCCAATCAATATCATCACTACTCGGGCTGCTTTATTCTGCAAGTTCCATAATAGCCACTCCTTAAATGTCAAAGAGAAAAAAAAAAATACTCTGAGCTTGCCTTGGAACCACTGCTAGCCATACAACTTTAGCAAAGGAGCAATCTTGAACTACATGAACCCCCTTTTCCAAGCCACCATTACACAAAGGGCAATTACCATCATCTGTCATGTGCCTTTGCCTTCTTTCATAATTCGTCAACAGTCTATCCTGCCACAGAAGCCATAAGAAAACACGTACCCTTTTAGGCACCCAAGCTTTCCAAATCACCTTCTAAATAGTAGAACCACCATTATCCTTAATAAATAAATTCTTATAAGTTTCAGCAGAGAAAAACCCATCATTTTTCATCCATTTCCAAGCCAAACAATTTAATCTCACCTCAACACTTGGAGGCATCATCACTGTAATTTGTCGAACAATATACCTTGGGACAAGATCATTAAGATGATCCCAATCCCAAAGTCCATTTTCAGTCACCAAATCACAAACGCGTAAAGTGTTATCTAGCTGGTCAACTCCTTTAAAAACTTCCCTTAAGGGACCACACTACCTAATCCACACATCATTCCAGAAGTTTATGATGAAACCATTGTCAATGGACCAGTAACATTACCATAACTTCTGGCCAAACCCTCATTAAAGATTTCAACCAGAAAAAACAATTACTGTTGAAAATAGAAAACAAAAGTGCCCTTTGTACTTTATATTTTTTCTTTAACACTCTGACCCATAATGCATCAGTATTCGAGAGCAAATGGTAACCAAGTTTTAGTAAAAAAAAATTGTTTTGGGCAACTAAGTTCTGCTAACCCAACCCTCTATTATCCAGCGGACAGCAACAGTCTCCCCATAATAAAAGAGCAATTTTCTTTTTATCAGCAGTAGTTCCCAAGATGAAATTACGGGCAATTCTTTCAATCTCATTGCACACAGAGATAGGGGTTCGAATGGTAAACATAAAGTAGTTTGAATAGCTAGAAGAATTGACCGTACCAAAGTTATTCGACCTGCCATGAATAGTTTCCTCGCTTCCCAACCAAACAATTTTTACCCAACTTTATTCACAACAAAATCAAAACTGTTTATTGTAACTCTATTATGCAGCAGCGACAATCCTAGATAAGTACCAAGATCCTCAACTCGGTTAAAACCCACATTGTTGCATATCGACTCAATAACAACTCCTGACATATTAAGGGAAAAAACACCTAAGATTTATTCTTGCTCACCTTCTCCCCAGAAAAATAACAAAAAGTCTCCAAAAATGCTATTCACCGCCGCTGCTTGATCCCTACTAGCCTCACAAAAAAGTTTAAGATCATCAGCAAAGAAAAAGTGAGATAAGGACGAACCTCTTGAAAGAACTACCCTTTTCAATTGCCTCCTCGATAAGATGCCCAAGTCACTTCGTGCAAAGGATAAAAAGATTAATGTTTAAGTTTAAGGGTGATTCATAATTTAAAATAAGGATCAGCATTTGTTACCTTGGCAAGCAATGTTAAAAAATTGTCACATTTTTTTTTAAATATTTATTTTTTTAATATTTTACTATATCTTTATATAATATTTGTTAACTTTTAACCTTATTTACAATTCTTAAAATTAATGATTTATTTGGGTAAATATCCCATATATACCAAAAAATTAAATTATTTATGAAAATAGGCCAGTTTGAAGAATATTTACGGAAAAGGGCCGTTTCCCCCCAAACGCGTCCACGTCGGTAGCGTTTGGGAATAAACAAGCAGCGCCCGAGGACGCGCTTTGTGCCATCTCACAAAAGCGCGCTTATGTGGGCGTGCTTTGCGAGGTGGCACAAAGTGCGTCCTCGTAATGCTCATTTGAATAACCAGAAAACGCTACGACGTGGACGCGTTTTTGTCCTCCTTCCCGTCCAATTACGAGATGAAAAATTAATTAAATTTTGGGCTAGGAAAAAATATATATATAGGGTTTTGGGCAAAATATATTAGCATAAAAATTAATTGAATTTTTGTCACGATGAGTCTCCACAAAATTAATTTGAGAGACGTTTACAATAAACATGGCCAAAAAGCTTCCAAATAGGTGCACTATCGGCGAGAGTCTTGAAAAGAGCTCCCACGTGAACGCTCTTTTACTACAGTAGTCTCCGGCAAAATTAATTTGAGGAGACGTTTAACAAACAAGCACAAAAACGCTTCAAAGAAGGTGCACTTGTCGTGAGAGTATCAAAAGAGCTCCCACGTGGACGCTCTTTTGCTATAGTAGTCTCCGGCAAAATTAATTTAAGGAGACGTTTCTGAACAAACAGTGGCCAAAAACACTTCCAACAGGGTGTACTATCAGCAGGAGTACTGAAAAGAGCTCCCAGGTGGACACTCTTTTGCTACAGTAGTTTCCGAAAAAATTAGGCTATAAATCAGCCAAATTTCATTCTCAGGTTGCATAAGGGAAATTGAGGCAAAAGAAAAAAACTGAAAATGAGTGAAAGTATTAATGCTGTTATTTACTACGATGGTGAAGTTCGTGACACCAAAAATGGCATTGTTTTCTTATCGGAGAATACAGCGCGACTGAGTTTTAATCGGAACGTCGATTTGGTAGAACTTCGCAAAAGAATTAGGCGTAAAATATTTGAAACAACGCCAATGAAAGTTTCATCTATTAAGTATAAATTTTGCGCTTCGGTTGATCCGATGAGATATGACTCATTCGACATCAAAGGTCCTCGGAGCTTTGAGGCAATGGTGGAGACTCATCTTGCCAGTGGATCACCCTATATCGAGGTATATGTAGAATTTTCATCTCCAAGTGATCTTTTTGCGACCTCAACATCTACTGTCGCTCGAGAGGAATACAAGACCCCAAGTCGACACTCTGTAAGTGAGAGGCAAAACAAAGAAGTGCCCGTGTGCAATGGTAGTATGGAAAACAAAACCCCTGCACAACACTCGATTGGTGGATGGTACATGCATATCCGTCCTTCGACGTCCGATGATAGAAATATGTAATGGGGGACGTCATCAACTTCTAGTGGTTGGCAATTCACATATGATTGGGATCTTTACGAAAGATGTTTAAGGAGGGATGATGTACTCCCGACGACATCCACCGGCGAGGGGCCCTCGTTTGTTGCAGGTTATGGTGGGTCGGAAGATGAATCCGATGTGGATCCACCTCGGGAGCCAAGGCCCGATGGTGCAGAAGTTGGATTATTTTCTGAACCGGAGCCCGTTCCAATTGTACCTGAAGACGTTGAGGGCGGTTCAGACGAAGAAGAAGAAGATCTGCTATTCAGGGCGTACACGCCTCCAGCCCACATGCATAATGTTGATCTATCTCAAGATGATGCATTGGAGTTTCTTGAACTACCACACCGGACGCGTGACCGTACAAATTCTTCGTTGGATTTGGACCAATTAGAAGTTGGTAACCAGTTTTCCAACAAGGATACTTTTCTTGCTGCATTGAAACAATACAGCATCAGGAACGGGGTTAACTACAATGTGGTTAAATCTAAGCTCGATAAGTACGAGGCGAAGTGTGCAGTGCAAGACGGCACATGTTCATAGAAAATCATGGCGTCGTTGAGGAAAAGGACAGGGTTGTGAGAGATTAAAAAGTACAAAAGTCCACATACATGTCTTGCAGTGCAGATGCAAGATGTGTTCAATGATTTGAATAACACTAATATTATGTAATGTTGCATTATTTAACGTACTTCGTTGATAGGTGTAACACAAGATCATCCGAGGATGGATTCAGACATGTTGGCTGACTTAATAATCCCGATGGTGAAGGCCGATCCCAAGACTATGATGCCGACCTTAATTGGAAATATTCGTAGCCAATTGGGGTACACGCCCTCTTACAGAAAGGCTTGGATAGCCAAGTAGAAGGCGTTAGAAAAGTTACACGGTCGGTGGGACGCTTCATATAATGAAGTGTGGCAGTGGTGTCAAGTGTTGGAGAGATATGTCCTAGGCAGCACAACATACCTTGAAATGGAACTGGGGTACTACAACGATCGTCTGCTCCGTGGATACGCAGTGTTCAAGCGTCTATTTTGGACATTTAAGTAATGCCGAGATGCCTTTATATACTGCAAGCCATTGGTACAAATTGACGGTACCTTTATGTATGGTGGATATACGCATCAGCTATTGCTAGCTGTGGCACAAGATGGATGTGGGAGAATCCTTCCGATTGCGTTCGCAATAACACCGGGGGAGTCAGCTGATGACTGGGACTTCTTCTTATCTATGTTAAGGAGGCATGTCTGCCTCCAACCTGACATATGCGTTATATCGGATCGGGGCCCTAGAATACTTGCGGTAATAGAACGCCAGGGAAGCATGTGGCATCGCACACACCATCGATATTGCCTGAGGCATGTTTCATCCAACTACTATGGGCAACATCGATCTAAAAGACAGCGACAGCAAGTGACCGATATGGGTATGAAATATCTATTAATATAATTTTGTTTGTAATATTCAATTTATTCTCAATTGAAGAATGGTATGTAATATTCGCTATTAATGTATATTGGCAGGGTACGAGATCAATAAAGACCATTTTCACCAAATGTTGGCGATTTATACCGATAACGCCAAGACGCAAACTACCGTGCAATATTCCTTTCAAGCAAGGGACACAAGCATACGATGGCGGCTTCACGATATGGTCATATGACCATAAACTTGGCCGAATGCATAAATTCATTCTAAAAGGAACTCATCATCCGCCGATTACATCGGTTGTGCGAGAGACATATTTTCATTTAGCGGCACTATT
The DNA here is from genome assembly GCA_025506655.1 of Gossypium rotundifolium. Taxonomy (NCBI): domain Eukaryota; kingdom Viridiplantae; phylum Streptophyta; class Magnoliopsida; order Malvales; family Malvaceae; genus Gossypium; species Gossypium rotundifolium. Next base: position 174,995,067 of record CP106732.1, read on the forward strand.
TTTGAAGAAAGTAGCGAGTTATAGAGGGCAGATGCAAGGAGGCCATGTATGGAGCCCGAAGGTCTTGCAAGAAATAAACAGTGCGAAGGCACGGGCCAACACCATGCACACAGTATGTCACGATCGCGACAGCCTATGGTTTCGTGTCACAGAGTTTGACAGACCGAACCAAGGTATTGTTGGCAGGCATTATCATGTACACTTGACAAATAGGACCTGCGACTGCCGGATATTTGATGCAATTCATTACCCATACGCTCATGTACTTGCGGTTTGTCAGAATCTTCATCTTGATCCCATGAGCTATGTCGACGAAGTGTATAAATTAGAGAACATGTACAACGTGTGGAGACATGTATTCCCACCAGTCCCAAATGAACGTAAGTGGCCGTCGGTATCGCTTGCACCGTATAAGCTGTTGTCGGATAGACAATTGAGGCGCAAACCAAAAGGTCGACCTTACTCGAGTAAAATACGCAACAATATAGATATCCGAGAAACGAGCAACCAAAGTCGGCTGAGCAGATGGTGTAGGAACCCGGGCCATACATCCCGCTCGTGTCCAAATCGGAATAGTGACCGTGTTCTTAGTTTTTTTGTCTCCTAGTGGCTATGTAATTTCTATTTTTTTGGAGGAAAATGGTGAACTTTTTTACAATAACTTTTATTTTATTCAAGTTATTAAAATTAAATTACAAAATTACAAAAAAAATTAAACCATTTCTATTTTATCAAAGATATTAAAATTAAATTAAAAAATAAAATTACAAAAAAATAAAATTAAACTCAAATTTTATTAAATATATTAAAACTTAATTACAAAAAAATTAAACCATTTCTATTTTATCAAAGATATTAAAATTAAATTAAAAAATTAAATTAAAAATAAAATTAAACTCAAATTTTATTAAATATATTAAAACTTAATTACAAAAAAATTAAACCATTTCTATTTTATCAAAGATATTAAAATTAAATTACAAAAATAAATAAAATAAAACTCAAATTTTATTAAATATATTAAAACTTAATTACAAAAAATTAATCCATTTCTATTTTATCAAAGATATTAAAATTAAATTACAAAAAAATAAAATTAAACTCAAATTTTATTAAATATATTAAAACATAATTACAAAAAAAATTAAACCATTTCTATTTTATCAAAGATATTAAAATTAACTTAAAAAATTAAATTACAAAAATAAAAAATTAAACTCAAATTTTATTAACTATATGAAAACTAAATTAAAAAAATTAAACCATTTCTATTTTATCAAAGAGATTAAAATTAAATTACAATAACAAATAAAATTAAATTACAATAACAAAATAAAATTGGGGTTTAGGGTTTAGGGTCGATGCTTGGGGTGGGAACCAAGACCACACTTGGGCGATCGTGATTCTGTTGGATTCCTCCTTCTTCTAGCTTCTGGAGGGGGTCGTGGAAACTTGGGCGGGGAATCGAGTTCCTCCGGCAGTGGGTCTGGTTCTGGGTGTTGCGATGATGACCCACCTTGATAAAATAATAACCCCGGAGGTGTTTACATAAACCACGGCGGGGTGATTACCTCCCGTACGGCGAAGGAGCCTGGTAGAAAGAAGTGCTCCCCGACGATGCCTCCTCTGATCCCACACGTGACGTTGGCCTCACGATCGACTGGCTAGCGGGAGTAGTCGAGAACGGACTCGAACCCGGTCATGCATTCCAATCTGGGGTGGGACTGGGAAAAAGGAAACATATATGGATTAGGAGGATACATATAAGGGGTAGGTACGCTTTGGTATAAACATGAGATATTTGTGATGTCGGTGTTGTCCGAATTTGATGGGCCGATGATCAGATAGGTCTTGTTCTTTGGCCCGATGATCGTGTTTCGGCCGTTGATGGCCCCGTCTCATCACCCATTCTCCTTAGATTTAAAGGGGCCCAACGTTCCATTCGCTCGCGAAGTTGCCGTCGCATCTCTTCTTCCAACAACAGATACGGCTTACCATGGATCTTACACCATGTCATGTACTCCGGCACGCACATTAACTCAGGAACGTTGATCGGTTCTCGAATAGGTAAAAAGTCATATCGATTCTCCCACGTCTCGATATGACCTGACCAAAATCTTGGCCAATCCGTGTGCAACTGCCGTAAGTCTACTTTGTGCTCATCATCGAGCACTTCAGGTGGCACGGGAATCGGTTGTCGAAATCCAAATTGTCGCAGAACCCGATCTGACTGGTGCATCTCCACAGTCGCGTAGGTGATCAATGGGACCTTAACGTGCCAACTGTTCGGATTTTTGAAGAATTCCTCCGGAATTACTGCTCGAATTTTCGGATCCTCGTACGGTGTCCATTGAAACTATATTAACATTACCAAAATATTAGTTATATACATAATACAAGACACTACATACGAAATACTAAATTATAATAACAAAATTCGAAACTTACTTGTGATTCCGAATAGCTGGTCCAATAGGAGCCGATATCCTCAAGCGAATTAGGTATTTCAACATGACTCACGAATGGTTCCACCTAATTAAATAAACTTTTAGCATGCAATTATACTATAAATCTACGAAATAATTGTAAAATATAATATTAAATTTACCTCGTTATTAGTGAGAATGAATATGGCTGGTCGAGTCGAAAACGTAAAAATGAAAATCGAAACCATGCCCATAACTGCAGTAGTGATAGGCAACCTCCGATTTTTACTTTACTCGGCCGCGTCGCCAAGACATCTCCCGATACAACCTCGATAGACGGCAGACCCCAACTCAATTCACTACCGCTCAAACCAACAAGTTTGAGAGCCATCTTAGGTGGACGAGGTTTCTAGAGGTCCCATCGAGATAGCCTCCAATTATCAAGAATGTATGCCCGAGCATACCATATTCTTTCTACTTGATTGAACCTCGTTCGGCTCCGTGAATGTGTCTCGAACTGTGCCATATCTATCCGAGCTCTTTGAATTCTATCCTAATGGCACCTGAAGCTCGTAGCATACTGACCATCCAATCGGTAGATGTTGCGGACCCATGACTACCGACCCGGCCCACCCAGTAATCTCAACAAGAATCGCACATCTTTTAGAGTGATGGTACACTCTCGCATGGCGAGATGAAAAGTGTGCGTCTCGGTTCTCCACCTCTCTATCAACGCTACCGATCAAAGGCGGCTCCAACTTGAACCCCCAGCCTATCGTGGCCACGTGCCAAAAACTCGCTTCTCGCAGGTAATTCTCGATCAATGGCGATGAGGGACCATGCATGTTGCGAATATAACATTCCAACACCCGATCTACAGACTGTTTAAAAAATTATAAAATTAAAAATTAATTAAAATTACATAATTGAAAAAAATTAAATAATATTGAAAAATTAAAATTAAAACTTACCATTTGCATTTGCTCGACAGAGATGTGCTTGTTGTCTAGGCGAAGTAATTCCCCTGCCATTGTAATCCGATAAAAAATTTTAAAATTTTCCAAAAGAAAATATATTAAAAAAATTATAAGGGGCTTTTTCGTAAATAGTAAAGGGCTATTTTGAAATTTGCGCTCAAATTTCAAGGACTTTGAGATAAAATTGAGAGAATATTGAGAAAGGATTGAAGTGTGAAAAATAAAGGGTTAGGGGTTTATATAGTTTTTTTTTTCAGTTGGGCCCCAACGGTCAAAAAAAATTGGTAGATGGGTTTTGACAGTTGCAGAGGCTAAAAGCGCCACAGGGGCCAGCGCTTTGTACCACTCGATAAAGCGCGCTACGTAAGGCGCTTTCTTTGAGTAACATAAAGCCATCTGGCGCATTTTCTTGTTTCCTCCAAAACGCTACCGACGTGGACATGTTTTGGGAGAAAACGGTCCTTCTCCGTAAATATTCTTCAAACTGACCCATTTCCGTAAATAATTTAATTTTTTGATATATATGAGATATTTACCCGATTTATTTTACTAAAACGGGGAAAAGATTTTTTAAAACCGTGTAATTTCAAGAATCATGCCCCAAATTCAATCCAAAAGAAAGCAAGAACATATAGTACATAGTTGATGTTATGGTGGGCCGACTCCACTTTTATAAAAGCATTGGCCCATTCCCATGTGCAAAAATCTGTCTCTTTCTTAACTCTCAAACTCTCTTAAGTCATAAGACAAGGACAGACAAACCTACTTTCATTGAGATGAGGCTATCATGCCATTTGCTTCTTCATCTTCATCTTCATCTATCCGTACCTCTATGACTATACAATTAAATTTTTGTTTATTTCGCAGCCATGAATAATCAATCATTAGTTTCTGAACTGGTTTCCCAACATCATATCATCTAATCCATCAGAAAACATTATTAAACGAAGGAGACGATGGACGGTCCTTGTTTTCAATGTCATGCTGTGTCTATTTTTTATGTCAAAAAGTTCTGCATGTATTCACTCAATTCACCCGGAATGTCAAAAGCAAATAGCACCGTGTCTCAGCACTCTTTTGACATGACCCTCACCTCATTCATATATCAGTGGGTTCTCTTTAGTTCCTCTGTTCTCTCTCTGCAATTCCTGGCAGTCGGTTTTATCGTCAATTAGACAATAAACTTTTAGTATTGAAGAACAAAAAAAGAAAAGAAAAAGAAGAGCTATAGGGATATTAACCAAAGTTTCGAGTTTTATAGATGAAAACAACAATCTTTAATCAGATAAAAAGAAATGGACTGAAACCATTAGACAAGAGGAACCGAGTCAATGTCTCATAAATGAACAAAGAAAACAAAATTGATGCAAATTATTCAGTTCAAAATTAAGCTTATATAATTTTCTGAAACAAATCCCGAAACTAAAATGAACTCCCAGTGAATCACTTTTTACCACCTAATTCATGCCTACTAACAAAGCACCCGATTCGCTAAAAATCCTTTTCTTTTTCCCTCTGTTTCCCCTAAAATAGCCAAATATCATAATCCATCGACCAAATATACTCCAAACCCAATTTTCTGTTTCTTAATTACTTAACCCCAAAAAATTGTTTTCTTTTTTGTTGGGCAGGGGAAAAAAACATGATGACACCCAAAAGTCACCTAATCCTCCTTCGATCCGCAGCGAACTGAGATAACGGCACGACTTCCGACAAGGGCGTGGAAATTGGGGTCGGAAGCGGCGAGTTCCGACAAACGGGACAAGATCCATTGAGTTTTAACCAAGCATCGATGCAAAAAACATGGAAATAATGCTTACACTCAGGCATCATCCTTAACATCTCCAAATCCTTGTACTCACACAGACAAATGGAACATGTGGTGTTCAAGTTACTAGCAGCCGAGTCTTTACAGAACTGGAACTTGGGGTAAGAATTGATAACGGCCTGGTCGAGTCCGAGGACGACGTTGTCAGTGGCTTCATCTTCGGCAACGAAGATAATAGTGGGGAGGAGGATGCCATCGGAGTTGGAGGCGGGGATAGCGGAGGGATTGGAAGAGAAAGCGCGAGGAGAAGTGGAAGAGCGGAAACAGATGTAAGAAGCGAGGAGGATGGTGGAGAGGAGGACGAGGAAACCGACGGCGATGGCAATGGAATAGCCGAGGCCTAAGTTGGTGAGATAGGTAGGGGAAGAAGGGGAAGGAGTGGACATTTGGGGGCAAGGCAAGGATCCATTTGTTGATGGAAAAAAGGCAAGTGTAAAGGAAGAGATGAGAAAGTGGGTTGCTGCATTTAACACTCAGTTTGGAAACAGCGGGGTGTCATTTATTGTGATGTTGCCCACTGATTTTTTTTCTTTGCTTTGCCGTGATTTCAATTTCATTTCTACCTCAAACAATGGGACTTCCCCTTTCTGCGCATGCCATTGCCTCTCTTCTATTTTCATTATTGCTTTTTCCTTAATTTTATTGCAATTTTAAATTAGTTTCTTAATTTTGAAATCATTTTTTTACTATTTAAAGCATCAGTATATCAATTAATCATTAGTTTAATTGTTAAAATATATTTAAAACATGTAGAAAAAATATTTTAAAAATTAATGTGTTATATCAAAATTTACAATTTAATTCAGATATTTTAAAAGTATTTAATGTTAAATTTAAAAGATATTTATTTAAATTGGCAACTGTGGTTTTAAATAGCGGTTCGATATCGAATAGCAATATTATATAACGGTAGCGATACTGCTCAAACCATTAATCTTGAAAATAGAGGTGTGAAGCGAGTCACACCGATAATAAGATGATCGCGGCGCAATTTAACGGTAACGCTAATTGCGGCAATAACGGCCACTATTCTCAAGTATTTTCATTACAATAAATTAAAAATACATATCTTCTAAACAAAAATCAATGAAGCAAAATAAAACAAAAGGGAATATATTTCCCTACGCAAAATCGAGATTTTCAATAAAAAAAAGTAAAAAGAAGTGTAAATAAACAAAAAAAAAAAAACAATCAAATTCAAAACTCAAAAGCAATAGAAAATATGAAAATGAAATTCTATTTTTCATTTTCGGCAAACAACACACACAGCAGTAGATGAAAGCAAGGAGCTGAGGACTTGAATATGAAAAGCAAACCCTACCCTGATTCTCTGATAATTTTCAAGTAAGTAGTAGAGTAGTACCTGAAATTTTGTCTTGAACTCTTGATTCTTGCTTGCTTGCATGTCTTGAATCTGCAGCAGTGCAAATATTTTCTTTAAACTTTAGGGATGAAAGCCGGGTTAAGGATGAAAACTCTTGATTTCTCTGATGAAGGGAGAATTGAAGAAGGCACAAGTTGGGATTTGGGAACAAAGAGAACATTTTGTGTGTTTAGCCTTTAGGGATTTTAGAACAGAGAGGCAGAGGACGTTTCATTTTCTTTTTCTTTTATTTTTTCATTTTGAGTTATGATCAGATAGGAAAAGAAAAGGTAAAAAAGAGAGAGTTCATAAATAATTAAAAAATAGAGAACATAAATAATTAATAAATTGAGAGTTATAACCGTTTCATTTGAGATTGAGTATTTATTAATAATTAATAAATTAATAATTTTATGAATATTGTGTATTTATTTGGGCTTAGGTATGGATATGAATTAGGTAAAAAAGTAATAATAAAATGATTTTCTTAACCCATTTGTAATTAAATTAGCTTTGATTTTAGTTTATTCCATTTATTATGATAAGATTTAAAATATATATATTATATAATATTGAATGATGGGGTCATACAATTTAAATTTGTGTTAAATGAGTGTCATCAAGAGTTTTAATCACTTAATACTGACTCAAGGCTTAAGATATGATTATTATACTTCAGTTTGACATAATTTAATCTTTTTTTTGTAATATTATTGTAAGTGCAAATCGATAACATTGTAAATTGGCATTAAAGTTATAATGTGAAATTTTTAAGAGTTTATCTTAGATAGGATGATATTAAAAATCTCCTTTTAATCACTCAATAATAATATACCACATCATATTTTTTGTAGAGTGCATGAATAATATAATAAATTAAAACATCAAATTAACTCTTATTACTATTTTCAAGTCTAAAATAAATCTAATTTTTATATAAAATTCTTAGATTTTAGAATTTTATATTATCTAAAATAATTTTTATATTGTCATTCATTTATAAAATATAGGGCAATGAGAGTGTTTTATATATATATATATATATATATATATAAATAAAACTATAAGGAAACAATTTAAACCTAAAATACTTCAACTAAAATTATAAAACTTGTAAAATTAAGGGTGGATTCAATAATTTTTAGGTATTGGAATTGAATGTTTGGAAACAGCGGGGTGTCATTTATTGTGATGTTGCCCACTGATTTTTTTTCTTTGCTTTGCCGTGATTTCAATTTCATTTCTACCTCAAACAATGGGACTTCCCTTTCTGCGCATGCCATTGCCTCTCTTCTATTTTCATTATTTCTTTTCCTTAATTTTATTGCAATTTTAAATTAGTTTCTTAATTTTGAAATCATTTTTTTACTATTTAAAGCATCAGTATATCAATTAATCATTAGTTTAATTGTTAAAATATATTTAAAACATGTAGAAAAAAATATTTTAAAAAATTAATGTGTTATATCAAAATTTACAATTTAATTCAAATATTTTAAAAGTATTTAATGTTAAATTTAAAAAGATATTTATTTAAATTGGCAACCAGGGTTTTAAATAGCGGTTCGATATCAGAATAGCAGCCGCTATATAACGGTAGCGGTACCGTTCGAAACCATTAATGCTGAAAATAGAGGTGTGAAGCGGAGTCACACCGATAACAGTAGATCGCGGCCGCAATTTAACGGGTAACGGCTAATTGCGGCAATAACGGGCCACTATTCTCGTTATTTTCTGTTACAATAAATTAAAAAATACATATCTTCTAAACAAAAATCAACAGAAGCAAAATAAAACAAAAGGGAATATATTTCCCTACCTGCAAAATCAGAGATTTTCAATAAAAAAAAGTAAAAAGAAGTGTAAATAAACAAAAAAAAAAAAAAACAATCAAATTCAAAACTCAAAAGCAATAGAAAATATGAAAATGAAATTCTATTTTTCATTTCCGGCAAACAACACACACAGCAGTAGATGAAAGCAAGGAGCTGAGGACTTGAATCTGAAAAGCAAACCCTACCCTGATTCTCTGAAAATTTTCAAGTAAGTAGTAGAGTAGTACCTGAAATTTTGTCTTGAACTCTTGATTCTTGCTTGCTTGCATGTCTTGAATCTGCAGCAGTGCAAATATTTTCTTTAAACTTTAGGGATGAAAGCCGGGTTAAGGATGAAAACTCTTGATTTCTCTGATGAAGGGAGAATTGAAGAAGGCACAAGTTGGGATTTGGGAACAAAGAGAACATTTTGTGTGTTTAGCCTTTAGGGATTTTAGAACAGAGAGGCAGAGGACGTTTCATTTTCTTTTCTTTTATTTTTCATTTTGAGTTATGATCGGATAGGAAAAGAAAAGGTAAAAAGAGAGAGTTCATAAATAATTAAAAATAGAGAACATAAATAATTAATAAATTGAGAGTTATAACTGTTTCATTTGAGATTGAGTATTTATTAATAATTAATAAATTAATAATTTTATGAATATTGTGTATTTATTTGGGCTTAGGTATGGATATGAATTAGGTAAAAAAGTAATAATAAAATGATTTTTCTTAACCCATTTGTAATTAAATTAGCCTGATTTTAGTTTATTCCATTTATTATGATAAGATTTAAAATATATATATTATATAATATTGAATGATGGGGTCATACAATTTAAATTTGTGTTAAATGAGTGTCATCAAGAGTTTTAATCACTTAATCTGACTCAAGGCTTAAGATATGATTATTATACTTGATTTGACATAATTTAATCATTTTTTTTGTAATATTATTGTAAGTGCAAATCGATAACATTGTAAATTGGCATTAAAGTTATAATGTGAAATTTTTAAGAGTTTATCTTAGATAGGATGATATTAAAAATCTCCTTTTAATCACTCAATAATAATATACCACATCATATTTTTGTAGAGTGCATGAATAATATAATAAATTAAAAACATCAAATTAACTCTTATTACTATTTTCAAGTCTAAAATAAATCTAATTTTTATATAAAATTCTTAGATTTTAGAATTTTATATTATCTAAAATAATTTTTATATTGTCATTCATTTATAAAATATAGGGCAATGAGAGTGTTTTATATATATATATATATATATATATAAAAAAAAACTATAAGGAAACAATTTAAACCTAAAATACTTCAACTAAAATTATAAAACTTGTAAAATTAAGGGTGGATTCAATAATTTTTAGGTACTGGAATTGAATAATAAAATTTTGAGAGATCGAATATAATTTTACAATGTATTAATTTACAATTTCATATTTTAAAAGGATTAAACATAATTTTATTTATTTTTAAGTGTCAAAATGTAATTTTACTTCAAATTAATATTTAATTTAATAATTTAATAAGGACTTATATGAAAATTTTCTATTTGAGGGGGGCCAAAGCCTCTGCCTACCCTTTCAAATTAACCCCTACTTGAAATTATCAACATTGTGATTTAAGCCAAAATTTCATTAATAATTTATAGGTCTAAACATACCATAAGTTCCTATACTCTTCACAAGTTAAGTATTTAATATTTTATTTTTATTTTTATTTTTAAGAATTTAGACTCTTTATTTTTAAATTTCAAAATTCATATCTAATTGCTAAAATTGTTAATTTTTTTGTTAAATTTGTTGGCGTGACATTTTGAAATAAAAAAATATCATTTAGTAGCCATGTAACTAAAAAAATGACATTGTAATTAAAAGCTGGATTTAACAAAATAGTTTTAAGCGTGTTAACAATTAGTCTTAAATTTTGAAATTGAAAAATAGATAGACTAAATTCTTAGAATTAAAAGTATAATGACTAAATTTCAATTTTATGAAAAATATAAGGACTTATTGCATATTTTAACCTATTTTGTAAATATATTTTCACTTATGACTTGTATTATAAAAGGAAAAAATCAAGACAAATAATTCATTGTGTTTTTCTTTATCAAATCCGATAGATGACTTCAATTCAACATTAAATAAATCTCTATTGATTTTAGTTTGCATAATATGAAACACTTGAATTTTTAAATTGATCTAATTTGAATTTAAATTTTATTAAGATGGAATGGAACAAAACAAACTATTTATACCAAAACTTTGGAACCAAGTAATAATGGGTTATGGTGTATCGTTGTTTTAAAAAATAAATAAATTATGTATGGATTATGCAATAAATTTAAATTTTCCATGTTAATGATGTTTACTTTTTTTTTTGTATTATATCGTTGATAATATAAGTAATGAGTTGCTTATATTTCTAAATATAATTTTATGTTTCTTATATATAAATAAAAATAAAGCATGCCACCACGTGAAGAGTTCCCGACTAAAGGATTGGAGAGAGCACCAAGTAATGATATAGGATGGCACTTTGGAATTCCAGTGCCAAATGCGAAAGGAAATATCGTGTGTAAGGTAAAGTTGTGAAAGGAGGAATAACACGATTTAAAGAGCACATTGCTCATAAAATCGGCAATGTTGTACCATGCCCTAATGTTACTGGTATGTGATACTTCATTATTATTTTTAAATGTTATTGTAAATTTATCAATAAAGATTATATAATATTAATAATAATATGAAGTGTGAATTATTTTTATTTTATTAACAGGTGTCATTAGAGAAATTATGATGAATATACTGAAGGAAAGCAACACAAAGAAAATAGAAAAAAAGAGGAGAAAAGATGAATTCTTATCTCAATTAATAGAAGAGGAGGATGAACACGAGGAATTCATTGATGAGGTTTCTGCTATAAGGCAAGCAACTCGAGAAAGTATCCAATCACAACACGAGTGGCATAGAAGGGAAGAATTTAGACGAAGTACTGGTGGTTGGGATAACATTTATGAAGAAGGGTGATCTTCTCATGGATCAGCTAGAGAATATCATAGAGAAAAAATAAGTAAATCCATCCTAAGTGAGTCTGAGTTTACTTTAAGGGGAGTTATACCTAAATTGGTTAGAGGCTAAAATTCAAAGCAACCAAAGGTCAATGACTATTTTTTAAAGAGTTTTCGAAAGAAGATAGGTGAAGCGTTATCTAAATTTTTAATATATGAAAGACTTCCTTTTCAGTTAGCAAGCTCTCCATGGTTGTATAACTTAATTCAAGTGTCAACAGAAGTTGGACAAGGTGTAAAGCTTCCAACACCTTATGAGGTATCAGATTTATATTTGGAGTTAAAGTATCAACGAGTTCATGATTGGGTAAATGGACTAAAGACTCATTGGAAAGAATTGGGTACAACTCTAATGTGTGATGGTTGGACCAACAATTTGAATCAAATGCACATCATTAATTTCCTTGTTTATTGCGATAAAGGAACCATTTTTGGAAATCGGTAGATGCCTCAAGTGTTAAGTAGTAGAGATCTGAATTCTATTACAGTTTGTTAGATTCAGTTGTAGAAGAAGTTGGAGAAAATTACATTGTCCAAATAGTGACTGATAATAAGGCAGCAATGAAAGCTGTTGGAAAAAAATTAATGTTGAAAAGAAAACACCTATATTGGACCTTATGTGCAGCTCGCTGTTTAGATTTATGCCTTGAAGATATTGGGAAAAAGCTCAGTGTAGCAAAAGTGTTAGATGAGGCAAAGGAAGTGACTTGTTTTATATACAATCACATTTGGACTGTTGATTTGATGAAGAAGTATACACAAGGGAACCAAATACTTCGACCCGCTCTTACTCGATTTGCAACTCATTTCATTCAACTTGAAGAGATAATAAGACGAATGGAATGTCTGAGAGCAATGTTTAATTCAAAGGTTAGTATTTTATAATTAGTTAATATAATTACTTAAATTTAGCAACCTTTAACGATTTTATTAGTTCCAAATAATTTAAATTATATTATTTTAAAATTTTTCTTATGAATATATAGGATTTTAAAGAATCAAAATGGGGACAGCAAAAGTCAGGGCCTGCTTATGAAGCCAAAAAAATTGTTTTGAGAAAAGATTTTTGGAAAAAAGCCAATGACCTCATAAAAGTTTACGAGCCCTTAGTAAAAGTATTGAGACTTGTGGATAGTGATGAAAAACCAACAAGGGGATTTATTTATGAGGTTGTTGATAGAGCTAAACGAGCAATTCAACAAGATTGTCGATATTTCACTGAGTACGAAAAGATTATTGACAATAGATGGAATTTTATGCATTCCGATTTGCATTCAGCTGGTAAGATAAAATGTTTCATATAATTAAGAAATATTTTTATATTTTATTATTTTAAGCTTTATATTATTATTATTTGATGATATTCTTATAATTTATACTTAGGTTATTTTCTCAATCCTCAATTTCAATTTGGGGTGGAGCATTTTGAGAATGTACTAATAGAAACATTAGAAAGTACACGATCAGTAATTGAAAGATTAGAACTTTCTCTTGATAATCAAGTCAGAATGGTTAATCAGGTTAGATTCAAGTACTATTATTTGTAACTTAGTTACATAATTTGAAATAGAATTTTTTTTTATTTTTACTCTATCTTTTATTTATGCAGTTGTTACTATTTAGAGATAAACATGAGACATTCGGCACTCCACAAGCACAAAAAGCTTGGAAGCAAATGAATCCAGGTAAACAATTAATTAAATTATTTAATTTAATTTATATTATTTAATTATATTATACATTTTGAAGTTATTTTGAAATTTAAATAATATTATGCAGCTGAGTGGTGGATAATATACGGCACATGTGTTCCCGAATTACAAAAATTAGCAATTAAAGTGCTTAGTCAAACAACTTCAGCATCAAATTGCGAATGAAATTGGAGCACATTTAGTTGTATTCACACCAATGCAAGAAATAGGTTAAAGTATAAAAAAAATTGAGAAACTAGTGTTTACCTATTATAATATGAGGCTTCAGATAAGGCATCAAAAAAGAATGAGCACTGATGATATAAACGTTAGTTTTAATCATATTAGCCTTAATCATATCTTTGAAGATGTTGATCCGCTATCAGAATGGCTTCATGAGAAAGAGAATCCATTATTAGATAGTGAAAATGCCGGTGTGTTGCCTGTGGATACCTCTGATGATGAAATGGATGTTAAAAGTTGTCCCATTCAAGTTCTAGTTCAACGCCAAGTCAAAGTGGCGATGGACCCGATGGTGTTGGTTTAAGTCCAATTGATGAAGATGATGGATATAGTGGTGATAGAGGTGAAATTAGGTCTTCTAGCCAGTATGGAGGAGAATATGGGGTTGGTACCACTAGTGGACATTTTCGTGATAGATCAGAGTTTGATGGAAATGTGTTTCCTGAACCTAGGAGAGTCAGAATTGAACCTAGAGCTCCATCAAAAGGAAAAGGCAAAAAGCATACTTCTATAGGCTTTTCATCTAATAGGAGGTCTAGTTCTAGTAACCTTGGGTATAGTGATTCATCTACTAGCACTCAAGGTTTTTATCCACCAGAACAACCTTCATATTTTCAACCTTCACATGGTTATCCACAACCATATGGTTATTATCCACCATTTCCTAATTATGGTGTTCCATACCAGCCTCAAATGCATCCTCCACCACCAATGTATCACCTACCTCCACCTCTCATGTATCCTCCTCCTCAAATATATCCTCCATATCAATTATATGAAAACCAAGGTGAAAATGTTACTTTTTTTAGATATATTTTTGGACAAAGGCCAGGAGAATCAAGTCAATAACGCTCTCAAAGTGAAGGTGAAGGATCTGATCTTCCTCGTCATTTCACTAATTGGTGAAAACTAAATCGTACCACTACCATTATTTATAAGGTATTTTTTTTAAAGAAATTTTTTGTTAATATTCTTAATTTTGATGATATTAAAACATTTAAAATATATCTTTAGATAAATGGATGGAGTATATTTTATGAAAAGATAATTAAGAATCAAGCATGTTAAACTATATATGAAAGTAGAATGAGAGTGAGAATAAGTGGTAGGAAATAGAAATAATTAATGAGAATCTATACATTTATCTATTCTTTTTTCCTTTTGCAAGATAGAATGTTTATATCTTCACCATCTTCAAAGCGGTCAAGAAATATTGTAGACATCTCTCGTGTATGAATTTTCAATTATTTTATCTATAAAACTTTCAAACTTAATAAATATGATAAATGTTTAATATTTCTTTTTTTTTTACTTTTTATTAGTTGATATAACGTTCTTAGAAAATTAAGTAAATAAATATAAGAATATTTAATGATTATAAAAGTTGTGTTCTCATATCATATTAATAAAAGTTCATAAGTGTTAGAAAACACTCTAAAAATCATTAAAAGTGACTTTTATAATTATAATTATAATTATTATGTTTTATAATAAGTTGTGTGAATTTTAAAAATTCACGACCATGATACCATGATGACCGTAATAGTATTAGTTATGTCATATGAACGCGACCAAAAACGCGACCAAAACGCATACATGACCGCAATTTAAATCCCTGTTGACAACTAAAGAAAAACTTATTAATAAAACTTTCTTACTTTAATTAAAACATTTTGAATGGATTCAGAGGGTCCACAATAGTTTAGGTGTAATTAATTTTTGGATAAATTACACAAATGGCCATTTAAATATGTTCGTATTCTTGTTTTGGTCACCTAATTTTAAAATATTAAATTTAGGCACTAATGTTTGAATTCATTCTTTTTGATCATCTGCTAACAGAAAGTTTTTTTTCTAACTGGTATAATAACACACTTAGGCCTCAATATTTATATATTTTATTAATTTGATTCTAATTTTTAAATAACTCAATAAATTTAACCCTTCGTTTATAAATTCTATCAATTTGATCCTCAAACTTCCTAATAAAAGCTTTCGATCATCTATAAATTTGTAATTATGATATGATCCTTACACCTTCCATTATCTCTTTATAAAATATATATTTATTTAAATTGAATTATGTAAATATATTAATATAATTTTAATGTATTTACTAATCAATTGTTTAAAAGAAATGCAAAATTTGTTTGTTTTATTATCACATTCATAATATCTTTTTAATATTTGAAGTTGTTGTAATATAAAACATTTACAAATCTTTTCCTAGTTAATAAACTAATAAATTTACAACTATTTTAAACTGCCCTTTTTTTCTTCATCTTCGAGCTTGTATAAAATTCTCTGAATACAAGTTTTTTAGAGAAATATAAAAGTGTTTTTTATTTCCTATAAATTTCATTAATATAATTAGGTTTTAGAAATGTTTTAACTTTTAATTGCAAAGTCAATATTTAATAACATTGTTAATTCTTAAACTTAATATAACATTATCACTATAAATAATATATCAATGCATATATTTTAAGAATTGAAAGTTTTGATTAGAAAGTTTGAAAATCAAATTGATAGAATTTATAAATGTAAATATTTAAATTTATTGAATTATTTAAAATTAGGACCAAACTAATAGAATCTATAAGTCTTGAGGACTAAACATATTAATATACCAGTTCAAAAAAAGATTTTTCCTTATCAATTTAACGGCTTGTGACTAAAATAAGAATAAAATCAAATGTTAATGTCTAAATTGAAATATTTTAAAGTTGAATGACCAAAATAAGAACGCAGATATAATTGGATGACCATTTGTATACTTTATGTACCCTTAACCTTTAAATTTTATAATTGGTTGGGTTAAAGATTAATTAATTTCATGAGATTATTCATATAAATCAAGAGTGTTAAAATCGAACGTCGATAATGACAATGAATCACAAAGAAAAATAGAATACATATATTTTACGTAGAAATCCTTTCAAGGAAAATTACGGGCAGAGTAGAAGAAAAATTCATTAACTATTGAATTCAAATTATATAAGAGGAGAGAAAACTAAGTCTTTATTCTAATCAAAGTCTAATAGAAGCAATGCAGTAAGGTTGAAACATCTTATTCAAATCAATATCAAATAGAAGAAGTGTAGTTTTATTCGGCCCTTGACCTTCGCTCCCACAAATCTTCTTATCTAACCACTTTTTTTAACAAAATTTAGATCACACAACTCTAACAAAAAAACATTTTGGAAAGAGAGAATTATTTTTACTTTCAAAACGCGATACAATATGTACCCAAATCAGAAATCTTTGAATGGCAAGAAATTTCAAAGGATGGCGATGGCAGCAACTTGTAGTGTCCCAGGGTTGGTCCCAACTCCAAAAGGTGTTCAGCTCAATTTGTACCTTCTTTTTCAATATATATATATAATTGTAGTTACTAAGTTATTAACAATGGAGAAAGCTAGTCTGAATTCATACTATAGTGGCATGCTTTGTTTTTTTCTTGCTTTTTCTACAATATTCTTCTACTTTTTAGTGGGAACCTAATACCTTTTTTTTCTTCAGCATTTCGCACACTCTATCATGATACTTTTTAGTGGAATGTAAGGTTAAAACTTCCTCATATATCTTTGCCTCAATTTAAAAAAAAAAAAAAAAAAAAAGCATGGCAAGCGAACATCAGCAAGCTCTTGTTTTACACAATCTACCATAGATATATTTCATCTATGCATTTATAGACAAGACACTAACATCTGATGGACCACCCAATTTGAATGTGGTCTGACAATATTGGGTGGACTTTCTTCCCCGTTTCACTTGCATTGCAGCAGTAGCTGAGACCTTAAAAACAGAGGCTCCACTTAAACAGGTTGTGTGATGTTTAGTATAACACTGAATAATGGTCATGGTGTTGCATTTAGTGTTCAATGATACTTTTTCCTTTCCGGTCAAGCTAATTCTGTTTTTGCTCTCTTTTAATTGAAGGAAAGCTACTAGTCACTACTAAGTTTTGGGGCCATGGATTCAATCACCATTAATGGGTAAAAGGAAAAAGAAAAAAAGAGAAAAGGTATAATATTGCATGACATTAGTCGCACAAATTTGGGTTTGATTGTATGAAAAAAGCACAACAAATTAACAAAATAGCAATGTGATGCTATTCTTTTTAAACCATGGTCGTGAAAAGGGCTAAAAGCAAAGAACTTGTTCCCGCTTTCGTTACTACAGTGCCAAATACTTTATTTCCCACCTTTTCCTACTAATAATAGTATTGTTCTGATTCAGTCAAAGTTCACTTGAATCCTGGAAATTCTGTAGTTTTTTTTTTCCTCCCTTAATTTGGGTTATGATGTTTGGTCAATGAAATCATGTATCTAATTTTCCAAACCATCCGATGCATATTTCGATGATGGCAACTTTGGGCCACGAAATAAATAGTAGGAGTAAGCAAGTTGTCTGTTAAAGATGCTTACATTGTTAACACCTAAGAAATTTACCCATCAAATTTCCTCTCTTTTTTTTTTCTCTATTTATTTTGTTTTGGAGGCAGGCATCTCATTGCTCTCTGGCCTAAGGCTGGACCAGTTTATTAGTAGTTGTTCAATCATTCAAGTAATCAATGCAAAAAAAAAAAAAAAATTGGAACACAGTTGTTGAAGATAAAGGTCCGTCCAATTTTTTTCTGAAATTAGTTTGGGTAGAATTTAAGGCGTTGGGGGTGAGGAAAATCAACATAAGTGAGGGGGCCATTCTGTACAAGCAAAATTAATCAATGTTAACTGCAAGTAACCATCCGCAGTCTCAATTAGGTGTGACCAAAAACTGAAGTTAATTAATAATATATATTATTTTAGAATTAAACCAACTTCTAATATTTATTATTTTTAATTTTTAAAATAAATTTAAAATACATAATATATAAGCTTTTAACTAAAACTTACATCAACCACAATTCATATTTTATTTCTCTTTATAAAATTAAACAAGAAAATATTTAATTTAAACAATTAATTTAACTAAACAAATATTAAGTCGATTAGTCAATTAGTTGATTGATGAGTGAATTTTTTTTTTTATTTTTAACCAAACCAACATTAGGGGTGTTCAATCAATTAACCGACTTGAACTACCATTAACTGAATTAATCGACCTTTTTAAACCCTTAACCGTTAACTGAACTAAAATTTAAAAAAAAATTAACCGAATCGAACTTTTTCTATTAATCCGATCGGTTAACTGAATTAACAAAATTTATATATATATTGGTTAAAACAAGTATAAAACATATAAAAATTAACTAACTTAACCGGCCGATTAATTTATATTTCTAAAAAATTAACAAAACCGACTGAATACTTATATATTATAATATTATTTATTAAATTCAGTTAACCGACCAATTTCGAACCGAATTAACCGTTAATCGAACTTTTAAAAAATTATTAATCGACCCGACCGAATTAATTCGGTTAACCGACCGATTAACTGAATTAATTCGGTTTTACCCAAAATTTGCACATCCCTAACCAACATAGCAATCTCTCGGCTTTTTTATAAAAATGACTCAAAATTTTGTAATATTTACGAAAATGACCCATTTTGAAAATTATGTACATAAATTACTTATTTTGAACCGTAAACGTCGGTGACATTATTGCCATTGGCATCACCACCCTTGATTTTAAAAAAATTTGAGTGTCGCCGTTGCCATTGTTGACGCCGGATTGAAGTTAAATAGCCTTTAAAAAATATAAGAATAACAAAAATAAACCCTTTTTAATTTTTATTATTTTTTAAAAACAATAAGCTTAAAAACTATATAAAATTTTATTTAAATTACTCAAATATACCCTCAAAATTTTCCTCCAGTTTTAAATAAGAATTTTATACTTTAGGAAAATTTTTGAATCATATATTGGGAAATTTAAATAAAATTTTATATAATTTTTATTTTATTGTTTTAGAAAAAATAAAATTGAAAGAGTTATTTTGTTATTATATTTTAAAGATTATTTAAATTTAATTTAAAAAAGACAAACTTAATACAAATAAATTTGTAGTGACCTAAAATTTGCTTGCGCTAATTGAGAAAATTATTAAAATTTGAAAACAGTTTCAATTTTATTTAAAAAGGAGTCGCCACGATCTTTTTTCTAGGTGTTATCGGACACCTAATAAATCCTCTTTTAAAGAAAAATTATTTTTGAATTTTCTTAAAAAAGGATTTAAGTCTGCGACAAAATTCGGAGAAAATAGGGTTCGAGTCGATTCTGCGAGGAAGGTATTAGCACCTGCGGCCAAAATTGATATCTCGTTAAACGCGTTGTCTTAATTTTCAAAAATACAAGTTCAATTTAATATTTAATCGTGATCCGATTGAGACACGAAATTTTTTTTTAAAACAAGAGAATTTTAAGACTAGAAATTTTTTTAAAACCGAGAATTTTGAAAACACGAAATTTTTTAAAACCCAAAATTTTGAAAACACGAAATTTTAGAAATACAAAACTCTAAAAACACGAGAATTTTCTCAAACGAAATTTTTTGAAAACACGAAATTTTTTTAAAAACACGAAAATTTTAAAACACAAGAAATTTTTTTTGTTTTAAAACATGAATTTTGAGAATCTGAAAACTTTGAAAACACGAGAATTTTTTAACACGAAATTTTAAAAACACGAAATTTTTTAAAAACACGGAAATTTTAAAACACAAGAATTTTTTATTTTAAAAAACATGAAATTTTGAAAACCGCAAATTTTGAAACGCGAAAATTATTTTTTAAAACACAATTTTTTGAAAATCGAAATTTTGAAACACAAAATTTTTGAAAATATGAAAATTTTGAAATCTGAAAATTTTTGAAAACACGAAAACTTTTAAAACATGAGAATTTTTGAAATACGAGAATTTTAAAACACGATTTTTTAAAACACGAAAATTTTGAAAATCGACAATTTTCTAAAACACAAAAGTTTTGAAACTCAAATTTTATTTTATTTTTGTTTTTTTTTAAAAAGGGCTTATCGATTTAACACGAACCGATGATATTCACCCAACATAGCGATGAAATCAACGACAAGTGTTAAACCGATTCGTTTTATTTATTAAAATTATCAAAATAAAAGTAAAAAAAGATACAAATAAAATGCTAAAATATCAATAATATTAAAACGAGATGTAATCAAAATATACAAATTAAATTAAAGTGAGTAAAAAGGAAATTACCGAAAATCAAAAATACGGGCTTGATCGAATGATTTGCGCGTCTCGGTTTTTCCTTTTCCTTTTTCTTTTTCTTCTTTTTTTTTTTTTTTTTTTTTTTCTTTTTCTTTTTTTTTCTTTTCTTTTTTCTTTTTTTAATCTTTCTTTGAATGGGCTTTGGTCTTTGTTAAATGCTTGTTTAATGGCCTGCTTTTTTTTTTTTTTTGCCTCTCTTTTTTTTTTTTTTTTTTGGTGGTACACGGGTGGGTTGGGTCACCAAGTCAGGTCACCTGATCAAAAAAAATATTTTTTCTTTTCTTTCTTTTTCTTTTCTTTCTTTTCTTTTTCTTTCCTTTTTTTCTCTTTTTCTTCTTTCTCCTTCTTCTTCTTCTTCTTCTCCTCCTTGCATTGCTGCATTCTCGACTCGACCCCTCACCGGTGGTGAGCCTTCTCTCCTTCTTCTTCTTCTTCTTCCTTCTTCTTTCCTCTTCTTTTCTCTCTTTTTTTTTTTTTTTTGTTGATTGGGGGTTTTGATTTTGGTGGATTTCTTTTATAGTGTTTTATGCAGTAGCAGGTGGCTAGGGAAGGGAGGCCATCCCTTAGGCTGGTGGCAAAAAATCGGTGGGTCTTGAAATCCGCCGGATTTTGGAGATTTTCTGACAGAAGGACCAGATTGAAAATGCAGTAAAACTGTTAGCCAAAGTGTAATTTTAAGAAAGATGAGGTAAAATGTAATTTTGAAAATTTTAGGCCAAAATGTAATTTCAAGAAAGTTTAGGGGTTAAATATAATTTTTAATTTATTTTTTAATTTTTTAATTTTTTAAATAAATCCATAATTAATCCGGATAAAATTTAGTGCTTACAAAATTAATAGTTTAAAATCATTTAATTTGTGTGGAAGGTGGAATGGGTCACCACTTTTTTCATCCAATTTAAAAGAGTAATTGCTTCATTAGATTCTTAGACGTTTTATATAATCATAATTCAGTTCGATATTGCCAATGACAACAACATTTTTAAAAAATATTATTTTTTTAAAACCAAGGGTGATGACGCCAATGACAATGACATCACTGATATTTACTGTTCAAAATATGTCATTTACGTAGTGAGTTATTTTCGTAAAAAATGTAAAATTCTGGATTGTTTCTGAAAAAACCCGAATCTCTCCTAATTTCAGTCTTATGTGCTGCTTTGTCTCTGCTCTCTTGACTCAGCTTCAATGAAGACAAAACATTAAAGCCCTTCATAATAAGCTTGTTACATAAATTTCGAAAAAAACTAATTTTTATGAATGATAAAATGAACATAAAAAATACATTAGTTCCTAAAAGAAGTAACATCCCTTCTGTTATAAATACGTGGATGTGATGTGAAATTGATCAATTTTGTATCAAACGAGCCAAAAAAAAAAAAAATCATTGTATTAAAGCTAACATCGACAAAAGCTTCAATGATAAAGAAATTATTATCATACCATAAGTTCACTTACCTAAAATGCCGTTATCTATGTATAATAGTATTATATGTATGTATGTATGTATGTATGTATGTAAGCTAGAGGGCAAGGCAAGAAGCAAAAATAGTATCAAAGCTAGAGATCAACCTTTTGCTTGCACTTCTGTTCTTGAATTGCCTGGCTGGTGATGTTAACTGTCACCGTACAATTCATCATTACCGTAACATGCTTCTTTATAATGTTTAACATATTCACCCTTCCTCCAATTCTCGAGTAACTGATCATGGTCAACGTCCCGGAAGTGAGATCCGCAGTCAGATTTGGACTGGCCAACACCCGATCCGTCATAATATCAACAGTGATATTCATCTGTATGGTCCGACGGGCCTTTGCAGTGCCCCCAGGGCCTCGAGCATCCCCGACTTCGGTTCCGTAGTAATAAAGAGTAGTGGTGGTGTTCCTATACTTGAAAGATGCTATGTTGGGGTTTTTGACCGAGACGTCGGCTATTAATGATATGTTGGACCCAGTTGTAGGGATGGAACCATTGATTAGGTTCAGATTTG
Source organism: Gossypium rotundifolium (assembly GCA_025506655.1). NCBI lineage: Eukaryota > Viridiplantae > Streptophyta > Magnoliopsida > Malvales > Malvaceae > Gossypium > Gossypium rotundifolium. The sequence continues at coordinate 175,017,687 of CP106732.1, forward strand.
TAAGTGAGACGGCATTCAATTTGATGATCGGATCCTTGACTCGAAACACTGTTAAAATTAAGACAATAATGACCACGGCTAAGATGATGAACAAAGCAGCGATGCAAGCGGAACATCGGATGAGTTTCTTGCGTCTGACTTTTTTGAGTTGCAAAGCAGCCTCTCCGTCATCACTGGTTGGAGCGTCAGCAGCAGGCGCTAGAGGCCTTACTTGGTCCCTTTCCACCATGGCAACAGCTTGGAGAAGGAAAATGCTGGAATGATTTGTTGTGGAGATTTGGAGGGATCTGATTTGGGGTTTTATAAGATTTTAGTAAAGTTTGTGTGTGTTTCTACCAAAGATTTTCATTTTCAAGCTGCTTTATGTTGACTTGGAGCTCTTTTTTCTTTGGCAATCAAGTTAAAGAAGCAATAAAAAACCAGAAACGGCAAAATGTTACTACCACCGAACACTTGAATCACGTTTGGAAGTCAATCGATATAATCAAATTTTACTCTGGATTAAAATTTTATTAAAAATAACAAGTTTCAAGTTTCAACCCAAAATTTTTTTTAATAAAAAAAAAATTAAAAACTGAGATTTTCATATATTTTTTTCAGATCATAAATACGTGTACAACAACTACAAATCACAATTTAATGTATTTCAACATTTAGCAATACATATAAATAAACTGCTATCAAAATAATCGTTTTGAGTCTTAATCTTTATTAATAGAAGAAGAGAGATGGATTAAATTAGAAATTTGCTGTTAAGGTTAGGAAGTTTCCTAATCATCAATATTTAGAACTGGACTTGGGGAAGCCGCCTTTTGATTTGACATTATTATTAAGTTTTGAGGTGGCCAATTACCAAACCCCACGGCCACTTAGGGCACCATGTTCCTAATCAAAAGCCTTCTAGATGAAATTTTTATTTGGTAAAAGGGTAACTTAAATTTTTCTCACATTCACAATGGCAAAATAATTTAAAAAACTTGACATAATTAATCTGATAACTTTTTAGCCTTTAGTTTTCTCATCTTATTTTGTTTTGAATGGAAAAATTGATTTAACTACTAAAAATTTAATAATATCAATGTGATAATTTATGTATATTTTATTATTAATATGAATACTTTTATAAATTTTTCATGAACTTCTTTGAAATTTGTTAAAATTTTATATTTATTACTTTTAGATTTTTTTAATGATTTATAAATGGGCTGCCAAAATTTTAATAGTTGGTTCCGTTTAAAAGAAAACAAATTGATTAAATCAAAGTGATTAGAAAAAAAAAAAAGGACTTAAAATGAAAAAAAGTGAAAGTTAATGGTTAGATTTATATTACACCAAAAAGATTTCACTAAATTAAAGACTTGATACCTTTTTTGGACCCTGTGCCATTGCTAAATTATCATCTTGGTTCGTGTACTATTTTATCAATTTGACTCCTGTGCTTTTATTGTATAGTTTGTTCCCCTAATCTAGTTGTCTGTTAAAAGAATTAAACAGAAACAACCAAACACTGACACATGTCCAAAAATCAAAGTTTTTCAAAATTTTAAAAAAGTAAAAATTCAAAAAAATTAAAAAATCCCAAAAAGCTTTAAACCTTAGAAAATTATAAAATCTAAGAAATCATAATTTAATTTTTTAAAAATATTCTATAAAATTTAAAAATGCGTTTGTTTAGAATTCAAGGTTTCTGAAAATTCCATAATTTGAGTTTGTTTATAATTAAAGGTTTTGAAATTTTCATTAATTTTATAAAATTTAAAGAAATTTATGGTTTTTGGGAAATTGTAGAGATATGTTTTGTATTTTCATTTTATTAAGAATTTTAAGTTTTATTAAAGAAATACCATAAATTCTAAAAGAATTCATAAAGTTCTAAAATTTATAAATAAATAAAAACTCAAAATCCATAAAACAAATTTTTAGAATTTATGAAAATTTTAAATCTATAATTTTCTTAGTTTAAGATTTTTTGAATTTTTCAATAATTTTAAATTTTATTATATTTTAAAATTAAATTGTTTTAGTATTTTTGTTGTATTTTAAAATTTCAGATAATTTGATTTATTTTTTGTTGACATAACGGAAATTTAGATGTAAATGGGCCAAAGTAATAAAAAGAAGAGAGCGTAAGAACCAGGGCCAAGGCCGAAAGAGAGGTATTATACCTAAAAAAACATTTTTTAAAGACTGTTGCGTTGCTACTCCTATATCGTTATCTCCCCGTCGAAACTGCAAATGCCTCTTCTTATTATTTCCTTCTGGGGGAAAAAGTGTACTAGTTTCGTCTTGTCATCCTGAATGATCCCTGTTTTAGCTTTTCGTGAAAATGAATTTCCATTTCGTCCACCCTATAACTATTGGCCAATGGAAAACCGTTAAAATTTTGGGAATTAATGCGAGCAGTGGGAAAGTATGGAATCTTTCCCAAAGTTTGGCAACGAATTCAGTGAATATGTCTTAGCTTCAGGGTAAGAGAAAAAGGTTGAATCAGCCTTGATTTGTTCGTTGGCAGGCAGGCTCGCAGCATTGTATTTATGTCTTCCTTGTCCTGTTGGGTAAAGGTTAAATGAAGTCTAATAAAATTTCTGCCTTAATAATTAAGTAAAGGACCCTGATTCTTCACACCGAAAAAACAAGTAAAGCTGGGTATTAACTCTGTTTGAGTAATAAAGAAAAAGATGTATCGTATTAAAAGAAAAACAACCTAGTATAGTTCGATATATTCTTCATGTTACAGCATGAGTAAAAGGGAAAACACACAAGTTTTATGAGTATGAGAGAGACATAATAATGATAAATCTAAAAGATGTCACTGAGAGTAGGAAGCTTAATCTCTCCTTTCTGAGAGAGAGGGATAGTGAAGTTCCCCACGATAGGAAGATCAATGGTGAGACCCAATTCCAATTCATAGTCAATGTCCCAATCTGCACCAATATCCTTTGCCAAGCTTACTAAGATGTTATACGGTACCTTCACTGGCACGTCCAGCATCGTTGTGTCGCTGGCTTTCAACGACCCCGGGTCTGGTATTGTCCCTGATGCTATCCCTCTGTCCCCAAATTACACATATAATCAAAATCAATAATTCAAACAAAATAGACAAAGAAGATGGAGGAAGAGGGAACATTACCGTCCAGCACTTTTGAAATTGTAAGAGATCTCACAAATGGGGATGGAATGGCTGTAGGGGTTGGAGACAGAGACCTTAGCGCCATACTCGACGCACTCACGGCTCACATGTTTCAGATCAACGTCCGAGACACTAGCCTCCGGCTTCTTTATGTTGGCCACCTTATCCACCACGAAGTCCTTCGCCTTCTCCAACAACTGCGACATTCCGTACAAAGTCTTTTTTGGAGGGTTTTGATATATTCTAGGATGCAATCTGAGGATGAGCTTCGCCAATGCTCGATTTTTTCCATTTACTTGTATAGAGCGGAGGAGGCATCTGGGTTGGTGCCACGTGTAAATGAGACGTGATAGGTGGATTGCTTCATTGGGAACACGTAAGAGGGTGGATGGGAGAGTAGAATTAGACGCGTAGAGGAGGTGGTATTTCCGTGGATGGAGACCTCCGCTGTCGGCTCCTTATTCTTTACTTTTCCTTTCTTTCTCTCCTTACACATGTTTCACTCGTTACGTGAAAAAGAAATATATACAACTTTTTAGGACAAATACTTAAATTAGGGTTTAACTTTTTAGGAATTAAAGGTTAAGATTTTCAGACTAGTCAAATAAATGTCTAGTTTAAATGAGGTCAAATTTTCTAAAATGTTAAAATAAGGACCTCATATTTTTTAAAGCATTCAAATAAGGGTTAAAGTTTCTCAAAAGTGTTTAAATATGACTTCTCAAATGTTGTATATAAGTTTAAACTTATGTTCAAACTATTTTCTTTTCTTTTCAAGCAATATCTTATTCAAGTATGAAGTGTTTTAATCTAAACACATCACCATTTACCCAATTTTTTCTCTAAATTATGTTTAAGTACGTGAAAAACCCTTATTTGAGCATTTATGCAAATGTTAGGCCCTTATATGATCATTTTGAAATGTTTAGCCTTTATATGAGCAACCTCTAAAAGGTTAAGCCTAATTTGAACAACCTCTAAAAACAATCCTTTTTTTTTTTAATTTTGAGTTAATCGAATCGAGTTATTTAATTTTTTTAATTCAACTCAATTTATTCAAGTTCGAGTCTGAGTTCAATTCTACAATTCAAATAACTTGAATAACTCAAATAAAAAATTGGTGTAATATCCTTTTAGTCATTGTCAATTTTGAAATTGAATAATTTGGTCTCTTTCAACAAAAAATCAAAATTTCTTTTAAAATTTCTTTTAAAATTCAAAATATTTATAAAATTTCAAAAAATATATATTTTAAAAAATTAAAAAAATTAAAATTCTAAATTTTTTCTAAATAATATATAAAAAGGTTAAATAATTTTTAAAAAATAAAAATAATTTTGAGACCTAAATAAGTAAATTAATTATTCAAGTTTATCATACTAAAATATCTTATTTTTCCTTTTATTTTGTTTTGAAAGAGTTTTCAAATATATATATATATATATATATATTTCAAATTTATGTGCTCTAACATAGAATTAGTTATATTATAACAAGATTTTAATTTGACATTTTTTTTTAAATTTAATCGGAATAATTTCACTCGATTTGATTCAAAAAAATTCAAATCAAGTTAGGATGATAAAATGAGACTTGTCAACTCAATTAACTCAAAAAATTTACTTAATTTGACTTGATTCAATTGAACACTCACTCCTAAGGTAAAGTGATAAAAAATTGTATATAAATATTTATTTCTAGTCACTTAATTTATTTTAAATAATATTTTTATTCATTTAAAGATTTTATATAAAAGATAAAAATACAAAAAATTAAAAACATATTAAAAAATTATCAAAGTTCAAAAAAAAAAGCATGAAATACATGTGGATTACCATGTGCTACTATGTTTAAAAATTTAATGTTTTATTCATAATTTCTGTTAGAAAAACAACAATTCAACTTTGTTTGAAAGATTTATGATCAAATATGACTTTTTTTTAAAACGTTGAGGACCAAATTTAGCTAAAGAAAAAGAAAAAGGGCCAAATTGACAAAAAAATGTAATGTTAAGGGCTAAATATGATATTATGCTTAATCCATATATAACCGGCCCGGCCCAAGTTGGTATGAAGCAGACGAGCTGAGGTATAGGCTGGGCCTGGGCTGTGTTTTTATTACAAAGGTCAACCCACTGATGACGTGAATATCAAAAGATTGGAGAACAACATTAGTGAAAACGGAAGACGAAACAAGTTTATTACAATTGATTCTATACTCCAAAATATGTGTATGAGAAGAAGAGAAAGCTTAATTGATATCACAGCAAACATGAAATTAAAAGCTAGAAAGGAATTGCATTTGCCTGAGAAGAGGAGTTAGGGTTTCCATAAGCTTTTCGCAGGGATGGTTGTGAATTCCTTCGTAAGTAGTCACCACGATGCTGGTGTCTTTGGACAGCCTTTGAACCTGTTTCTTCACATTGCATGTGTGATGCGTGCACCGATAATAGCTCCTTCATTTTTTTTTTAAATATTAGAAAAAAAAAATCAATAACCTTTCTCGATTTAATAAAAATGGTTGTTATTTCATGATGGTTCGCCAAAATCTATAAGAAATACTGCATGAATATGGATATGTATACACATTTTAGAGAATTTTTTAAAATAATTATAATCAACCCAAATATTTTACATGTCTTTTGTACTATATATATGTACCCTGTATTTAAAAATGTAAAATTGTTTTCTGAAAATAATATAAATTGTATGAATCTAGAATATATATAATGGTATTGTTAACCCATTTATTGCAACTTAATTCCAAGTGTTGCATTTACCCTATTCACTAGATTACAACGAATTCAACAACTAAAATCTCATGAATTTGTGGATACAATCTTTAACTCAACCTTCCAAATTAAACTATAATCGGTCAGGTAAATACGTCCATATCATAATTTAAACTAATATTAATTACATCATTTCATCAAGTGTGCCTCATACATGCCTTGTCTCAACTATTACATTATAGTTTAAAGATTTAATGATAAAATTTATTTTTTACATTTTTTCTTTTGCTAGATATAAAAGAATAGAAATGAGTTTTCTATAATATTTAATTATATATGCATCAAGTATTATAATTATTATAATAATTACATTTAAAATTTTATCCCTTAATTTAGGAATTAAATTTTTTTTTTTTTGGATTTCAGTTTTAAATAGTATACATTTAGAATTTAGCCTCTCAACTTATATTTTAGAAATTTCATCTCTTATTTTTTTAAAATTCAAAATTTAGAAGCAATTATTGTTAATATCAAAATTCTTTTAATAAATTCGATGGATTGTAATTTCTTAAATAAAAATACTCACTTGATAATCGTGTAATAAAAATGATGTAATAAACTTGAATTTAAGAGAAAATTTTAATAATATTAACAATTGATTTGTATTTTTAATCTAAAAAATAAAATTACTAAATTTCTTAAAATAAAAATAAAAGAAATTAGATTTAGATAAAGCACATTTAAAAATCTGATTTGTTATTCTCCTATTAAAAAGTAATAGAAATAACGTGGAATCACAGTTTCATTCAATCCATTCTCGTAAAATATTAACACACATAAATTATGGCAATAAATCGGTTAACAGCAGATTGAAACCAGCGTATATAATTAGGTTTAATAACATATGCATGTTAAAATTTTAGCTGCAGTAAGTTCGACTTCGATTATATAATGCATCAAAAGTTAAGAATAAACATGCATGCCATGCAACGTACATGTAAGAGAAACAAACCTTGGATGCATGCTATTCTTCACAGCTTTTTGACCATACTTTCTCCACCTGTAACCGTCGTCCAAAATGTCATCTTCACTCCTGGTTTGGAAAGCAAACCTAGGCCGGCTTGTCTTCTTTATCCTACTGCCTTTCCTCTTATCCATATTGGCGCCCTTGGCATCCTGATGATGATCGGCTCCATTCTCAGACATTAAATTATTAGAACCGCTTTCAATCATTAGCTTATTCTCATGACCGGAGAGGAGGCTAACCCAATCGATATCGGGGAGAATATTTTGAGTTTGTAAAGGAGGATGCAAAGAGGAGGAGGGAAGTGAAGTTGGGAAGAAGAAAGGAACATCAAGGGGTGATAGTAAGGGCGGCGGTGGGTTACTTTCTTGGCCATCCATCTGTGAGAAAGTGAGAGAGAAAGGAACTGAGAATGATTAAGAAATGAAGTTTAAAAGGGAGAGGAAAATGGTGGAAGGTAAAGAGGTTGGACTGCCCCCACCCTACAAGTACAACACGGAAGAGGAGAAGTGTTTGATAAGAGTTAAATTTGGGAGAGGGAGGAGGCTAATTGCTAAGGTCTTTTTAAGTTGTAATTCCTTTCTCTAGCACCCAACAACATCTCACCTACTTCTGTTCAACCGCCCCTCTCCCCTCCCTCAAGTAATAGTCGACACGTTATCACCAAAGCATGCATATATAAACTCATAGACGTATATAACCTGAAGAATATAGTTTACATTTAACATTGTAGTAACTCTTTGAAACCTATAGTGCAATCTTCTTTGTATAAAAAACCTATACATGTTACCATATAAATCAAGGGCTACACATGTTGATTATTTGTTCTGCTTACCAACCAACGGCATTTGCCTTTTTGTGTATGAAGTGAGAAAATAACCTAAAATCTTAATTTTACAAGGAGATTACATCCCGGGTCAATTTAGTTTTCTCTATATTAGAGCAATTTAACTTCGGCATTTTCACCTTGTTGATGCATTGATAGTGTATAACTTAATATACTATTCGTAAACTAGATGATGCTAAATGAACTTAGTTTTAAAATTTTTTGATGATCTATCAACATCTAATTCTTTGACAATCCATAGACTTATACATTTTCAATGCATCAAATCAAAATCCATATAAATGTACAAAAATACAAAAATTTTGACTGTTGATGACAGTTGAAACAATGATATAGCATTCTATCCAGCTCTAGAAAAGAAAGGACCCCATATATGAATGTGAGTTGTATTGCATTGTAAACCATAGGAAACAATTCTTTCACTTGTTTTGTACGAGAACTTTTATGGTACTTTAACCATTGGGAGAGTTTAGTGATTTGGTCACTCAAATTCCCCGCAATTTGACTACACTGCTCGTATGTTCTATTGTCTTATGTCAGCTTCAACTACACAATTTTTTTTTTTTTTTAAACTTTGGTGAGCTAAATCAGTTTCCCTTACCATCAAAGACTTGCTACTCTCAATGCTTTCACTTGTTTTGTAACTAAATCTTGAGATGCACAACATGCAAATGGATTCAATCATAAGACAAAGACACTTCCAGTGCGGCTGATTATGATAAAGAAACCCAACAATCGTATCAAATATTAGCTTGGTGCCGAACAAAGTTCGGTTCCTCATTATGTACACAGGCAATACCCTAATTTTGATTTCAGAACAAAGGCTTCTTCCCGTTTAGCATCCCCATCAAATGATCAAAAACTTGACCACCTCCATCCCGAAGCCCGGAATGCATGTATTCATTGGTTATCCATAACCTTATTCCTGCTATTTGAGACGCTGTTTCCTTGACCAGCTTGAAGTTAACATACATATCCTCATAGTATACGGCTGCTGCTACCGCTACCTGCTAGCATTTTAGATAAATTAATAAAGTACTAGGCCGAATTGAAATTTTCGGAAAAAAGAAAATGTGGATACTAATCTTCATACCTTGTTATTTTTCAATGCAGTGACATCATACAGTGGAGGCCAATCTTCCTTCTCAGCCAATAATTGAGTAGCCTCTTTGAAAGGCCTCAAAGCTTTAACTTCATCAAACATCCATGGAAATATCATCTGCATAGTTTTAAAACCACGTGCATTAACAAGCAGTATAAACATCATGATAAAACCACAGCACCAACGGCATAAGCGAGCAACGGTTAAGCCTTTTGTTGGCCCCCAAAAATCAGGGTTCAGACCTTGCTATTGTCACCCTCTCCCCCAATTTGTAATATGAACCAAAAGAAAATGCTAAAACCATGGCAGAGAACTAAAATCAGGAAAGCGATTTGTAGGCCACAAACTACACTTAAATTGTCTGGAGCCATATTAATTGTAGAAGAAACTCTTTCCTGAAAAGTATCAAATTCCTAAGCATACATTACTGACAAGAAGATTCACCTTCAAGATGAAGGTTCAGTTGAATAAAATCGTCACCACTCTGGCTTCTCAAAATGCAAGGGGATGCCATGGTACACGTCAACTTTGACAAGGTTTGAATGTATGGCATTATATACAAGTAAGAAAGACTTGCACTATATATATTTACCTCAGCAGCTATTTGGGATTACAAAATATCGCGGGAGTCATGAGATCCTATATGTCAGTGCTAGTCGCAATCTGACCAAGAAAGCAAGCAATGAAGTCTTACTCTATGTAGATGACAGGAAGCTATATAAAATATCTTCAATGTCTCTGACAAGTTGCCATGCCTTTAACATATTTGAAACCAAATCACGAATAAACTTAGACAATCCAATGCAAATTTTTAGTAGTAGTAGTAGTCATCTCTAAAACACAATAGTATTACCTCCCCTGTAAAAAGCACAGGACGCCCTTCTTTTGCAGCCTTGATTGCATCAAATTTGCTCTCATGATCAGCCCTCACTCTGTGAGCAGACCACCGCGAAGAAGCACCCTTTAGAACACAATGTAGTTAATATCAAGTTCAAGTAACATTACGTATCAAGACCTTGCTAGGTGAAGATTGTTTAACCAGAAACCACGTTATTAGGTATCAAGTTCAAGTAACACACGTTATTACATTCTTTTCCATCATTAGAGATCGTGTGCAACATTACAAACAATACCAAGAAACTCAAGAAAGCAACATTCTGAAAAGCATGGAAGCTTACCTGACAGTATATTGACTCATGGAGAATAGCATAAAGTGGATTTGTATCAAAGGACACCCAATTTTCGTACTGCAGGTAAATGACATTAGATAGATCCACTAGTAAAACCTCAATTTGTGATCAATAAGGGGTAAAAAATCTGTGTTTTCTTACTGCATTTAAAAAGTATGAACTGATCTGCTTTGGTGCTCCAGGAACTAAAATTGGATCCCAGGCCCTCTCAAACCTGTAGTTGTTAGCAAAAGATGAAAACTAAAAAATAGCATATATTGCACAACATTAAGTCATAAGTTCTAAAGGATGGAATTAGAAAGTGTGAATTCTAATGTCTTACATATAATGCAAGCGTTCAAAACCAGCGCTGGATCCTAACCCAGATAGACCAAGAAATTGCAGCCCCCTAGGGGTTAAGATTCCCCCAGATGGAAGAGGTACCTGAAGAACAATGAAATTTGAAAAAGATTTTAGGTACAATTCTAGCATTTAGGTAGAACAACAAGATCAAATGAGGAAGATCATCACCCCGCCTGCTTCGGATTCTGCCAAAAAGGTAACAACATCTCGGACAATTTCAATATCTTGAGGGAACCTCTTATAGTATTTTTCATTCTGATGAATAATCTGCTCAAAGCAAGCTCTATAAACAGAATCTGCAGTACATCCATCTCCAATTGGAGGTATCCCTCCTGTTAAAAGCACTTGTTTCAAACCTTGGGGTGCAAAACTCAGATAAGTAACACCACAAAAACCACCATAACTCTAAACAACCAAGAAAACAAGGGATAAGATAACGGCACGGTGATATGCAAATTACAATTGTACACAAGCACAATCATCAAGAACAGAGTATAAACTGCTATACCTGACCCAGAACAGTCCAAGGCCTAGCATCGGGAACAAGACGAACACGGATGAATTCAGCATCGTTCACGATACTGTCAGCTCGAAAATGTGTCAAGTAATCAGCCAGTTTTTGGGCAGACTTTATTTGCTGCATAGATGATGGAGTCAAAGGGGTTGATAAACCTGTTCCTCGCTGCAATAGAAAGTGGAAGACATCAAGGATTCAAAGCATAAAGAGGTAGTGAATTTCAATATAAACATTTTCAAAGAGACCATGCCTGATCCATCAATACAACCCGAAATTCTTCGCATGCTTTAAGTATCCATCCACTGGCTTCAGTTGGTCTAGGGCACTCAAAACCAGGCCCTCCTTGAAGGAATAAAAGATATGGCATTGGCTGCTCTTCTTTCCCAACTGAAATCCAATTCAGCATTAAACATTGTTCAATAACTTAGAATCAATCTGGTTTCAACATTGTTTCTTGAAACCCAAGCGAAAATGAAACAGACATTAATCAAACAGTGATTTATTCAAAAAATAAATTAATTAAACAAGTTTGCCTAAATTATAGGTTAAGGGAAACTAGTCGGGTTACCAGCAACGATTTCGCGAGCGAAAATGGATATCTTAGAAGAAGCTTCCCGATTTTTATAATCCAGAGGGACCATAAATCGGTGGTCCTGGAGTCGGAGGCCCGGTACCGAGTACCAATTCCCGGCAACATGATCCGGCATTGACTGGCCAGCGGAGTCGGATTTGGGGACGGACATGGTGACAAGTGCACGAATTGAAGTCCGACGAAGACGAAAGCGGTGGAGTCTGGCGGATTGGAGTGGCGAAAGAGTAGCAGATATAGATGATGAAAAGGACAAGTCAAAGGAAAGGAGAGGCTTTATCAAGGTAGGTGGCGCGTGAATTTTCAACATTTTCGGAATAGTGAAGTCCGCGACGCATAGAATTTTTAACAGATAAGGAAGGACACGTACATTTGAGTTTGAGCGTGTTGATTCCTTAGTCGTTGGATGCCGACATTCACTTCAGATTCAGATCTTACACGTGATGTATGGGAAACTCAACATGCGTGCAAGAAACGCGCCAAAATAATTACAACTTGGTAAAGTATCTCTATTTTAATTACCTTGTAAACATTGGAAGTTTGGCATATCAACGAAGCAAAATGAACACTACACTACTCGTATCAAGCGATCAAGCTTGGAATGTGTTGCATGAACTGGTGAGACGGCGAGCGCCTCTTGAAGCTCCTCCTTTCAACGCACTTTTAACCGAATTAGGGAGGCGTGGGGATGTTAATGGAATGACTACAGTTTTGGCTGAGATGAAGGAGAGTGATATTATGCCGGAAGTTGGAACTTTGGGGATTCTTGTTAATCTGTTATGTAAGTTAGGGAGGGTTGATGAGGCGATGGAAGTGTTCGACAAAATAGGTGAAGAAAACGAGAGTGATGGTCCTTCAATTGAAGCTGATGTTGTTATATATAATACTATGATTGATGGCCTTTGTAAGGCAGGGAGGCTTGAAGAAGGGTTGCATTTGATGGAACGGATGAAGTCCACGAAGGGTTTGGCACCTAATACAGTTACTTATAATTGCTTGGTTGATGGGTTCTCTAAAGTTGGAGAGATTGAGATAGGGAAGGAGCCATTTGATCTGATGAATGAAGAAGGGGTTTCACCTAATGTTGTATCTCTTAATGCATTGGTGGTTGGTATGTGCAGACATGGGAGGATCAATAGTGCAATTGTGTTCTTCAACGATACGCGGGGGAAAGGACCGAAGGGCAATACAGCTACGTATGCTACTCTAATTACTGCTTTATGTGATGTTAACGATTTCCCTAAGGCGGTTGATCTGTTTGATCAAATGTTGAGAAGTGGATGCTCTGCAGATGCTACTGTTTGCTATAGCTTGATCTATGGTTTTTGCAAAGCTGGAGGATGGGTGATGCCAATGATGTTTTGTCGCAGTTTAAACAAGCCGGTTTCCTCCCTGACATCAATGATATAATGCTCTTGTCAATGGGTTAAGTAAGAAGAACATGGTAGATAAAGCTTATGAAATCAAGAAGGAAATGGAGGAAGTGGGAATGAAGCCTGATAGTGTCACCTGTAACACATTGATCGCTTATTTTTGCAAAAGTGGGGATTTGGCACTTGCTCTTAGGGTGATGAAACGGATGATTAAGGGCGGTCTTGTGCCTACTACTGACACATATAGATCGCTTCTACATGCGTGCTGCTTAAATGGAAAAACAAAGGGAGCCATGAAGCTTTTCACTGACTTGAGTTCCATATCAATGATTCCACCAAACACTATAACATACAACTTTCTTATAGAATCTTTGTGCAAGAATAACGAAGTCAAAGTCGCTTTATCTCTGATGGAAGATATGAAAGCAAATGGGGTGCCTGATACGACCACTTACAATGCATTGTTTAAAGGCCTGAAAGAGAAGAATATGTTGGAAGATGGCTTAATATAGATAGACAGTAAGATTCAGCATGCTTGCCATCCAGACTATAACCATGCAGATTCCAGCAGAATGGCTTTCTGCTGTTGGTGAACTGGAAAAATTGAAAAGCTTCGTTCAAAGAAACAAGGTTTCTACCTCGATTGCATAGAATGGTTGAAATATGAAGGTTTTTGGATTACTGTGTGGCATAATGTGATGACTTGGCCATCATCGGGGCATGAAAGAAATGAGAGACTTGCTGTTTTTTGTTCAGTCTATGATGGCCAGCGGCAGAGCTTGACCTAAAATTGTAGTTGAGTGAGCCGCCTGAACCTGAAATTATATCTATCATTGGTTCGGAAAGGCTTCATCAGCTTTCATTGGAACAGCCCAAGGGGAGACTCATACTCCAATGGATGTTGCCCGTGCAAGTTCTTGTACCATTGGATGTTTCATCATTATTAATCTAGTCATTTATATTATTTTGTCTATAACTAAGAAACCCAAGGGCTCATTAAACCACTCTGTAAACACCGCTGCCATGATAATTTGAGGGCAGGCGGGCAGGCAAATGGCATATAGATGTTGCCCTTATGTCCCCACTCCCCGGCAGCAAAAATACATATTCAGGTAAATTCAATTGAATCAAAAACCTATACAAGGAAGGTAATCGAAGATGGTCATGATCCTGATAAATTAATGAGCAATTTCCCACTTTAGTTGTATCAGAAAATACTAAAAAAAAAAAAAAAAGGTTCCTAAAAGTATTACTTCTAACTCTGTAGCTAACTTTACGAGAAATAGGAAACTATTTTTATCTACGAGACTCGTTAATGGAATCCTAAAAAGGTACTGAACAAAAAGCATTTTCGGCTTAGATTCTAACAATGGGGTACAATCCAATTCCCTCTACCTTTTGAAATGTATGGCATATACAAGCATCAAAAGCAATGTTCCAGGGCGATTCTTAAAAGCCACCGGCGGCAGTAGCTGCATTGCTGGCTATCCAAGGAAGGTCAAAGGTTGGCTGAAAACGATCAGAAAAACAATTACCAGTGACCATGTCAGCGATTCCTTCTAAACCCTCGAAGAAATCATCACTCACCGCCGTGTCCGACATCCCAAAATCATCTTCCCCTTCATCTTCAACCAAATCCTCTCTGCTCCCCGCCTTTGTATTTTGAACCATGAGCTCTTCATCCACGGAGGTAGTTAGAGATGAGCTTCCGGCGGGTTTGGCAGAGACGGGTTTGACGGAGTCGCCGGCGGTGGGTGTTTGAGAGGTGAAAGGCTTCTGGCGGGTGCTGCCCGCGAGTGAATTGCGGTGCGTCGGAGCAGGGTGGTTGTGCTCAGCTGTGTATGTGACTATGAACATAGCCGGATCGGTTCTGCTCCGTTCCACTTGTTTTCGGGCCAAACATCCTTTCGAGGTGCTACATCTGTAATAGCCCCTGTTACTCATCAAAGAAACAAACAACCAAAGCTTCAATCAAACATGCAATCAAAAACCAAAAGTTATTATAAATTATAATCCAACATGAAAAAGAGACAAATTACACCTCTCTGTAAAATAGTTTACCTTGGATAAGGGGAGCCTTTGATAGGCTTTTGTCCATATTTTCTCCATGCCCACACGTCTGAAGAGAGCCCTTCTGTTGGGACTTGGCAAACCTTTTTTAGCTGGTTCTTCCTGTTAATAGGGAAATTAAACAATTTTAATAAACTCCAAAAAGAAAAAGGAGACAATCTTTATGGGTTTCTGAATATATCTACTTTTTTAATTACAAGTAAAACTAAAAAAAAATTCACCTTCTTTTAGATCGAGAATTATGAGAAGTGGAAGTCGCAGAATTGTTAGTAGGTGCAGTAATAGCAGTGGTAACAGAGGCAGCGAGAGACAGCTTAGATTGCGGCTGTTGCTCTTCTATCTGCGCTTCTTTAGAGAAGCTGATAGAAGAAAGTGAAGATAAAGGCGTGCTCTGTGGGGAAAGTGGCTGAGATTTGGGGAAGAAAGGCTTGTAAAGCTCATGCAATTCTTCCAACTGATTTGGGGAAGACAAAGCATGACCCTCAAAAGCTTCTTCACTTCCAAACGAAGAAACACCAGACTGAGGAGGGTGCAAATCCGCCATGGAATAACCGCTTCCAACACCACCGTTACTGGTTGCTGTAACAGTGGCGCAACCTCTGACCACCGCATGCAAATCCCAATCAACTTCCATGAGAGCAGTATCGCTTCCTCTCTATTTCAAAAAAATATAATAAAAATAAAAAGCCTCTGAAATCTGCAGCTGAGCTGACTCCTATGGCAAGAAACTGTTAGAAAACAGAGAGAAGACAACAAAACAAGGCGCTGACTTTTTAATGGCTGCAAGAGAGAAAGCAAAAAAATATAAAAATATGGAGATTGTGTCAGAGTGGGGTTTCGCAATTATATATAATAATTAAGAAGCGAAAGGCAGGGATGGATGAGAGAGACAATGAGTGGTATTTTGGGTTAGCAAAATTGGGAATCTCAAAGCTGTCATTTTTCTTTATTTTTAACTACATTGAAAACCACTTCCGGTTTTGGAGTTGACTTAACAACATTGTCAAAGACGTGAACAATGTCAAAACGGCATGTCGTCTCTTTTTATCCTTCTTTCGGAGTCTGAGTGGAGAGGCTCGTGAATTAACGACAAAAAATGAATAAAAGTGGGTGCCAGTTAATTTGGGTGCCCACATCAATAATCTATATAAATGTACATATATGTATGCGTCGCCGACCGACACTCGCACCACATACAGAGTGCTTTCTATCCTCTCCCTTTTCCTCTCCAAAATAAAATTCCTATCTGATAAAGATTTGAGTTTTTTGGTATTTACAATTGTGAAGAGTAAGCTTTTACTTTTTGTTATCAAAGATAATTTTTTGTTCAAATATATTCCTATTTTTTGCCCATTTATTTGCACTTAATAAACTTTCTTTACAACTTAATTTTAAAATTTTATAGTATTTGATAAAAATCCTATCAAAATAATTTTCTTAAATTACAATCACCATAATAAAATAAAATGAAAGCTATTTAAGTCCTTTAGTTTTAAATAAATAAATAATGGCTAAAAATAACTACTAATTTAAATGTTATTTTATTTTTTATATTTAACTTATTTTTTAAACAAAAAAAAACTATTTATATACTTCTATTTTGATATATTAAATTACTTAATAAAATAATAAAAAGAATTTTTTTATCAACTACCCGAGTGAAATGAATTTTAGCCTAGACACCAACTCATTAACAAGATTGCTTCAAATTTTAAATTAAAATTACAAAAACAAAATTAAGAGAGTTGTATTTAAATATTTTAATTTTACTAATTTATTAAAAACCCTTAAACTATTATGTTTTATTAAATTCATAAATAAATTTTGTAGTTATATAAACTCTAACTTATGTTTTTACCAATAAAAATTTTATTTTAATATTAAAATAAAAATATTTTAAAATTTTAAAATTAATTTAGATGTGAATTCAACGAGAATAGTTCATTAAATTAAAATTTTAAAATATTTTTAAGAGTTTATTTAAACAAAGAGTAATAATTTAAGGGTTTTTATTATATATATATATATATATATATATTAGTCATTTAATTTTAATAATATGTTGAAAATTATTTGGGTAAATTACACCATTAGCCATTATTATGGTAAGTTTTTGTTTTGATCACTTAACTAAAAAAGTTATAATTTGTCACTAAACTATTCAAATATTTTTATTTGAGTCACTGAACTATTTAAAATTTTTTATTTAAGTCACTACGCTGTCATTTAAAAAAAAAAGTTTCACTAGTGAGCTCCAAGTGACAATTCGATTGGTATGGTGGATCAGTACCCATTTACGAGTAGAAGAACGTACCTTAGATCCAAGTTAATCTTATGATCAGTGTCGGAGATCGGAGAAAAAAATTGCTTGTATTTTTGTTCGTAAATTTGTGAAGTCTAAAGTTATTTTATACAAAAAAAGTTGAAATGTAGAAGAGAAATGAAAGGAAAATTTTCAATTGGTGCGGGCAATGCAAAAAAAGAAAGGCATACAACATCGATTTTAATACTTGGTGACTTAAATGAAAACATTTGACATGAAAAAAAAAAGTTGAAATGTAGAAGAGAAAGGGAAATAAAACTTTCAATTAGTGCAGGTAGTGCAAACAGAAAAAGCCATATATAGCATCGATTTTAACATTCCAGTTATTTAAATGAAAACTTTTAAATAATTTAGTGACTAAATTGTAACTTTTTTTTAGTTAATTTGACTAAAATGAAAACATACCCATACTTTCGTGACTACTCGTGGAATTTACCCAAATTATTTTCATAGCTTTGCACGCGGGACAGCAGTCGCTCCGCTCGTGACTGACACGTGCAAACTATCACTATTGTGTTTTTTATTCTTTTGTGAAAATGAAGAAAGAAAGGAAAAATGAATTTCTCCACCCCGGTATTCCATTCTTTTCGGTAGATTCCTCTGGACTTAGCTAAAACAAATGAGAAGCCGACAACAAATTTTCCGGTATCCACGTGTTTGTTGGATGTAGCGAGTTTTTCAGAGCTTTGAGTACTCGAAACGTTTGCAATTTGACCAGTCTTCTTCATCGACGGTTGAAAGTGGAAGCTGGATTGTTCACGAGATCCAGATTAGCGCGTGGCGGTGAAACAAGATAAGGTGAGTTGGCATCGGCAAATAAGAGCTCCGAGATTTTGTGGGCCCATATTCTATTTCCATCTTTTCTTATTTTTCTCTTTTATCGTTACAACTGGCATGGTGTGGCTCGTGATTTTACTTGAAACCGGTTTGTTTTCTGTTCTTTTTCTTATCTACGGAATCCTATGATGGAGGATCGGACGGCCAAGGATGATTGGAAATAGGTGATGAATCAGTGATATTTTATCCGACAACGAATAGGTGATGGAGGATCACCTCTAACTGACGTAATAATAAATGATTAATTAAATCAGTAAGGTTGAATTATTAAAATGATAACATTTTGGATTCAAATTCTGTAAATATTTTTTAAAATTTATATGAAAAAATAAAATTATTTTCAAAATAATATTTATTAATTTTATAAAAAATAAATAAATTTTTATGTAATTAAAATTCGATTAAATAATGTAAATTCTTACTAAAATTTATCACACCTACTCACCAACACCAAACAACTTTTTGAGTCTTGACTTTTTAAGTTGACCTGGTGATGAAAGGGTAATATGTTACATTGCAAAAATAAAAATAAAAAATAAAAAATTCAGGTGAGTTTTTAACGATGTCACCCCTATCTCTAATTATAAAAAAACAAATTCATCACACCTAATGATGTGAAGGTGGAAAGTGATAGTTTGCAAGCCACACAACTTTTATGTGGTGTTACAAAGAGGGGCTGTCAGGAGTATTCGAAATTTATGCTATAGACAATTGAATGTTAAAAGGTGGTGTTTGGATTGTAATGTTATAATTGAATTTGAGTATTAATTCTTCAAATTACATTTTCATAATTATTGTAATTTATGATTTTTATTGAATTTGGTATAATTAGAGTTATAATTATATTTTTAATTTTTAGGAGAGAGCAAGAATTAGAGTAATTATACAATTAATTTCACCTAAATTTAATTTTTAAAATTTATTTTATACAAGTTATAAAAATTATATTATAAGCATAAACATATATCAAGATTTGAGACGATTATCATAAAAATTTATTATATTATAAATCTTAAAATATTATATTATAAAAATAATGTGTATTTTTATAAAGTTATAAAGGAACAATAAAATTTATATCTTTTTTTTTTAAGCTATGGTGAAAAGGTTTATTATAAAAAATAATTTACATGTTATAAACGTGTTATAGTATAGTTATTTATAAAATGTTATGCCAAGAAGTACGAACATAACTAATTTATGTGTCCATCTTTGTATATTATAAAAATATATATTTACTTATCCATAAAAATGTTATTGTATTTTATCATTACTTATTTATAAAAATATTACTTATTTATAAAAATAATCTTCTAAAATTGTGATAAAAATAATATTATTTATAAGAAGCGTTATGAAAGTTTTGAACAATTTTATATTTTTTTTACTTGATTTTTGTGTTATAAAAAATGGATATAACGTAACATAAGTTGTAACACCCTAGCCCGACACGGTTGTCGGGTCCGAGTTACAAGATGCTACAATCATTGTCAGAGTAACTACCGATAAAAACACATTAATTATATCAACCAAATAAACATTTATAATTTAAGCACATTCATAATACAATTCACAACTAAATATGAGCCTTAATCGAACTTACGAAGCTCTTTTGTTAACCCAAGCATGAATTAGAATCAAATTGCATAGTTTTGAAAATCCAGGATTGATGTCGTGATGTCACCAAACAATTTTCATGTTGTGACATCCGGCCACTCGGCGTCAGGACGTCACAAACTGTCAGCTAATGTTGCGGCGTGGAGAGTTTCTCATCTCGATGTGGACTCTATTTTGGTACATTTTAGACCATTTGATACCTATTCCATGTCAAGCCAAACCATTAGCTCAATTGGTGCATAGTACACACTTATATCCTGCACAAAATCAATCCAAAAACATGTTTAACCATTCATTTGATTATTTCTAAACTTCCATTCCAACATTTTCATAAATTTGGCAACAACAAATCAATCTAACCATACCAATTCAATCAACCAAGTCCTTGGTTCATAATCATCCAAAATCATCCATTTTACTATGTCTTATCACACTCAAAATACCATTCAATTAATGTTCATTATAAAACATATTCAAAGTATCAATTGGATGATAGATCAAGCATTACTACTTGTTACCAAAGCATTACTATTATACTATGCATTTAGTCATTCCACACTTCAAACATTGAACATCTCAAACCAATTTATCCATCCAAGTAAACACATATAATAACATTTAAATATATGCTACATAACTTATAACACCCCTAACCCACGTCCGTCACTGAAATAGGGTTTTGGAGTATTACCGGAGTTTACCGATCAAACAGATATAAATTACAAACATTTTATATCATATAATATTCATATAAAAAAATCAAACTCATATATATTGTCCTTTATTCGAGCCCTCGAGGTCCAAAATACTCGTTAGAAACAAATCAGGACTAATTCGAAAACTCAAGAAATTATTCAAAAATATTAAAAAATTTTAAGGCTGCAGGGTTCACATGGACAATAGACACACCCATGTCTTAAGCCGTGTGGGCATTCGAAATAGAGACACACGGTCGTGTCTCAGCCCGTGTCCATGCCCGTGTAACTTTCTGAATTGGGTCACACGGCCAAGCCACATGCCCGTATGCCAGACCGTGTGCCCTTTCGAAATAGCCTGGCACGCCCATGTACTAGTTGTGTGTCTTACACGGCCGAGTCACACGCCCGTGTGTCTGGCCGTGTAGACTCAGAATGTATCTTAAACAACAAGTTTACCATTCCCTACAAGCTTGGACACTAAGTAATTCAAAAATCATTCGTTTAACCAGTTCAAAACACAATCAAACACATTCAAATCATGTCAAAACAACCATCCTAAGTGTCTAACCAATATACCCTCATTGGTACCACATTTATATCATCAGAACATATCATCAAAGAATTATTCAAGTCCAAATTATCAACATACCTAATTTAATCCATTTTGCCTAGTTTATGAATACTTAAACATCAATTTAACTTGCCATAATATAACTTCAAACACAAACACGTATCCATATGTATATAGCAAACCAATATTAAACTTATAACCCCATTTACAATCAAAACACAAAATAACTATTATTTAGACACCCTAGGTACATGTCGACACAAAAGGATAAACATCACCACATTTGAGATCGAGATCATTGTTGGATGCTGAATCGACGATCAAAAGTTAAGTACCTAACCTGCGCAAGGAAAACAAAACCATACGCTGAGTAAATTAAAATATAGACACATATTAATATTTAAAAATCGTCACAGCTATCATATGCCAACTCTTTGAATTCATACATGATAGCATATCATAATTCATTTGTTTCACAGTATCTCAATTCTCATACTTGCTATATAAATAGCTTTTTTGATTCACATTTCATTCAAACAATGGCATTATTCATTCCATATTCAATTCACGAGTATATAACTCATATATTCCATGTATTTACAACATATTTCACATTCTATTTTCAATTCACTATATCACTTCTATTTCTCATACCATGCCATTTCAATACCAATTGTAGAACTTTATTATTTATTTACCCCTATTAACACGACTCGAACTCGGGCTCGAACGAATACATGGATCCAACCAACACACCAGTTTGGCACCCAGTGCCTCATCAGATAATTCGAAGTAGTAAATTGACACCCAGTGTCTCATCGAATAAATTCGAAGTAGTAATTGGCACCCAATGTCTCATCGGTTAAACCGAAGTAAATTGGCACCCAATGCCTCATCGACTCAAAGTCGAAGAAATCCTTGAACTCTTCCTATCCTACGGCATGCCATCTATATTCGACTCAACCCGATACAATTAATAGGGTTTAATTTCACATTTCAAAAACAACCAATATCCAATATCAAATTTTCATCAACTTTAATTCAATTCAATACCAAAATGCCAAATACCCACCTCAACCACTTACCATAAGCATTAAATCAAAATACAACAATTAATAACTAGATTCGGATTATAGAAATACAAACTAGAAATTTCGAGCTATTCCCCTTCGACTTTATCTTTCCCCTTTTTAGTTGAGGATTCCTGTACGACATTAGCCATGGAATTAAAATAGTTAAAATTCATCAATACAACACAATTCAATTTCATTTTGAATATTTCAATTTTTTTGCTCAATATTTACCTAATTTTTAATTTAGTCCCTAAAGTGAGACTAACTTTATTTCTTTACAATTAATTCTATATTTTCACATGATTTCACTTTAAATTAA
This sequence comes from Gossypium rotundifolium, assembly GCA_025506655.1. Taxonomy (NCBI): domain Eukaryota; kingdom Viridiplantae; phylum Streptophyta; class Magnoliopsida; order Malvales; family Malvaceae; genus Gossypium; species Gossypium rotundifolium. The sequence continues at coordinate 175,040,040 of CP106732.1, forward strand.
ATTTAACTTTCTATTTTTATTTAAATCCTTGAATTTCAAAATTTTCACAAATTAGTCCCTATTATCCAAAATTTACCATTTATTTTACAATTTAGTCATTTTTCATTTCTAGCTTAAAATCTATCAATTTAGTCCCTAAGACTAAAATTATTCAACATTAACAACATTTAAAAACTCAATAATTGCTAAAATTTTAACATAGGTGTAAGCACTAAATTTTGTCCTATCGATTTCATGTATAATTTTCAAAATTAAAAAAAAAGTTGAAAAATAAAAAATAAAAATTACATTTTGACCCCTAAACTTTTCTTAAATTGCATTTTAACCCTAAATTTTCTAAAAATTACACTTTAGCCCTTGAAGTTTTGCTGTATTTGCAATCTGGTCTTTCTGGAAAAATCACGTGATTTGAGCACCTACCCTCCGTGATTTTCGGCCACCAGCCTAGGGCATGGCCTCCCTCCTCCCTAGCCACCTAATACCTAAAAAAAAAAAACAATAAAAGGGGTTCTTACCCCAAAAATCGGCCAAGAACCAAACCCCCCAAAAAAAGAAGCAAAAAGTGAGAAAAAGAAGAGAAAAAAATAGAAAGAAAAAGAAGAAGAGAGAAGAGGAGAGGCGGCGTCGCCACAATCACGATTAAATATTAAATTGAACTCGTATTTTTTAAAATTAAGACAATGTGCATTTAACGAGATACCTATTTTTTAATAAATTCAATTTTAAGCAACAAATTGCTAATACGATCTCAATGCTATGTTGGGTGGATATCTTTGTTTTGTGATAAATATAGAATGCCTTTCGGACCCTATTCTTATCTTTTTTTTCTAAAAAATAATAATAAGAATTTTGAAAATTTTATTTTAAATTATAATACGTCAATATGTACCTAAACTAGGCCTTTTTGTAAAAGAAAATTCAAAATAATTTTTCTTTTATAAATAAGATTTAATAAGTGTCAATCGGATCACACTTAGAAAATTAAGATCGGTGGAGACTCTTTTTTAAAAAAATCGAGACTCGCCTTTCAAATTTTCAATAATTTTCTCAATTAGCGCCTCTTTTTTAAAAAAATAAATTTTACGTAATTTTCTCAATTAGCGCCCGTACTGATGAGTCCACTAGGGGGACCTTTTTTGAGAGTCAAGTCTGGTGTTAAACACGTGTTATCAAAATTTTTGAAATTCCTTGTTCAAATTAACATTTAATCGTGATCCTTAAATTTTAATTTTTTGAAAATTCATGCATTTGCATCATGTTGTAAATATTTTTCTAACTTGTTTTTTATCTTTTTGTTTTTCAGCTCTAAGTTTTACGGTTCTAGTTTTTTAGTTTTAAAATAAAAATGAAAAGGTTTGTGAGTTTCTCCCCACACACCGTGCACTTGCATTTTTGCATAACATGAGCTCTCTATCCGGGCTCCGTCCACTTAAGTGGAAGTAAACGCTATGCCTTTGTGAGTTAACTCTTCCCTCTGCACAGGCTGGTGAATACTTCAGGGTTACTTATGACTTATGCTTTCGTGAGTTAACTTGTCCCTCCGTATAGGCATAAGTAAATGTAATCCCTTGAATTGAACTCGTGAGCCTGTGATGCGTGATGACCGAGGCTCCGTACTAGCCTTAGTAGGCGACAGTACGGACAATTCGAGCACCTTTTTAGAATCGAAATCGTATAAAGTGAACCGTATGAGCCACTCGATTAGAGCCATGTCGAAACTTCGCCCGTCGAATAGTCACCTAAATAAGTACATAGGAGAAACGCCTCTTACTTTTTATTTCTTTTACATATACACTTTTTATGCAAGGGAATCGAGTCCGTTTAATAATTTGGATTGGTAGATTATTTGATAAGTATATGGGGTAGATTTTTGTAAAGCATGATGAGGCAAAAACGTGGGTTGGTTTCACCAAAATACATGATTGGTTAGCTTAATTTGTTAGATTTTCCATAGCTTTTTCTTCATTTATACTTATTGTGATTACTAACCAAGGCTATTTGTCTTCATTTTGTTTTTCATCATGCATCACAAGCATTTTATTAGGAAGGTGTTGATTAGAGATTGATTGCCAAAAATGAGTTTCTGATGGAGGAGTCAATTATGCAAGTAACCGAGAAAAATGTCGTAGTCCGAGACTGGTCTTTGAAAACCCAGAAAGAAAAAGGGTACAGTTTAAAGGAATGATGTGTCTCTAATCTTCCCGAGCATGTGACTTCAAATGCTCGTCAGAATAACCTCGAAGACTTGACTAGGATCTAGAAACATTGGGACTCAGACACGAGGGGCATCTTTACTGAAAAGTACGGGGATATAGTTCACTTGATCGCAGTCAATTTAGACGAACAGTTAATTCAAACCATGGTACGATTCTGGGACCCATGTTATCAATGTTTCACTTTCAATCAGGAAGATATGACTCCGACCATAGAAGAGTATGACGCTTTGCTTCGCGTTGATAATGCGCAATTCAACAAGATATATGTCAAAGAGTCTAAACCAATGACCTTCAGGAAAAAAACTAATGAAGTTGACGGGGATGACTGATACATGGGCTGAAAAATAGATAAAGAAAAAGAATGAAGTCAGTTGTGTTCCATGGTTTTCTTTTAGAGATTTAGTTCAAAACCATCCAGATGTTTTGAAGAGAGTTGATTTGTTTGCTTTGGCCATTTACGGATTGATCGTCTTTCCAAAGGTTCTCGAGCATATAGAAGTTACGATAATGGATTTTTTCGAAAAGTTGAGGCAATGAATTAACCCCGTCCCAACTATCTTGGCTAAGACGTTCAGATCTCTAAGTAGTTGTAGAAGGAAAGGGGAAGGACGTTTTATCGGATGCGCACAGTTACTTAATATTTGGATTCTAAGCCACTTTTGGAAAGTGGAGCGCACACCTTTCCATATGTTTTCAAAAACATTTACTCTATTGGAAGCTTACCTTGGGAAAAATTGGCCAAAGGATGTCACTGAACAGTAGTGAGTCTCGATTTTTAGAACCTCCGCGCCGAAGATATAACTTGAAAAGCACCATGGATCCGTCCTTCGGTTCTGTTATACAAATGTGAAAGCCAAGATTGTGTGCCTTTACTCGGATTATAGGGAGGAGTTGGATATGCTTCATTAATGGTTCAAAAGCAGTTTGCTTTACGACAGTTCATACCAACTACCGGGCGATTGGTATAGTCTGAGTTTGCCTTTACAGGTGAGGGTTACATGAAAAAAGTCTAAGATACTGCAAAGTCTTGGAAGGAAATTTACCTAATGGAGTTAGCTCTCTATGCTGATACTATCACTCAAGATTATGACATATGGAAACAATGACGAGTGAATAGTTAACAAGTCTCGCCAACGGATTACACTTTTCAGAATCATTTCTCAGAAGAAATACCGTCCGTGCTGGAAATGGCAAGACATGAATTTGAATGTGAAAAGGCCAAGCTATTACAGGATATTATTTCTCTTTAAGAGGAAAACTACAGCTGAAGATCGATGTTCAAATTGAAAAATCCAGAACCGAGAAAGTCCAGAAAGAAGCTGAGTTCATGATAAATGACTTGAGGTATCTTCATTTGGAAAATAAGAAATTAAGAGGCACTATAAGGAATAGTGGGCTGGGCAAATCATTGGTAGAATTGAAGGAAGAACTAAGCACCATCAAAGGTGTGATGGAATTCTGGAGAGGGAAAGTGAAGAAGGAAGAGGAAAAAGCTGCGCGTGCTATGATAGAGTTAAGGAAGAAGAATGTTAAATACAAAACCGTGTCTACAGAATTAATGACTAGTCAGTCTAAGTGTCAATAATTAAGAGGGAAAATACGAGATTTAGAAAATACATTGCAAACTCATCAACAACATTTAGATACTCTCCTAAAAGCCCTAGAAGAAAAGAATGGTCAGCATGATAGATACAATCGTGCCTACGAAAGATCTCTCCAAGAAAAGGATATGCACCTCGGCCATTTGATCAATGAAATTTGCAAGGCAGCCGTGCAAATTATGCGATTATCAGATGAAGCAGAAGTTCTCAACTGCCAATTCCCTCCAAGCCAAAGATCAAGCATGTCAGAGTTCCTTGAACGGGTGAAGAAACAAGGTGATGTGGATAGGGAATTTGTGTAACAATTAAAACAAAGATGGTAAAAATGTTTTGTCATGAACTCTTTTGATAAATGAAACGCCCAAGTATGGGGCTATCTTGAAATCAACACCTATTTTTTGCATACTTACGCATGACTGACATTTATTCATTCATTCAAACATTAATTCATTGTATGTACATATCACTCTAATCATTCACTAAAGTTAAAACTGTACAATCCACAGTTGCAGCACTACAAGTCTGGAATCACGCCATTCTTATAGGACGCGTCTAAGAGCTAAAATTATGGAGGTTGAATTCAATGAGAGAATTGAAAGGATAAAAAGGACCCAAAGAGAGTTGCAAGAGCAGTTGGCTAAGTCACAACAGGAAGCAAGAGATCTGATGGTAAGATCTTGAAAGGAATCGCTTGAGCAAAGGGATCAAATGGCCAAAATGATGCAGATGATGACAGCTTTGGTCAAAGGAAAATGACCCATGTAGAGCCCTGATATCATAAAACCCCTGTTAAGAGCTAATCAGGATCCACTTTATCCTCTAAGATTCACTCTACTTCACACCCATACAACACAAAGAAGGTTTCCCCAAGGGGAACCCACAGTCATGGAGCAACATCCTGCACCACCTATTTATTTAGGGTAAGGGATATTCGTATCAAATCTTGGGGCTAATCCTGCAGATCCAATTGTTCCAGATTTGGATGATCCGATATAAATAGCCAGGTTGAAAATGGATGATCATGATGCTCAGGATAAGTATATGATCCAGGAAGAAAGGCTCAAGGCGATAGAAGGTACTGAAGTCTTCTCTGCTCTGAGTGCCAAAGAGCTCAGTTTGGTGCCCGATCTGGTTCTGCCTCTGAAATTTAAAGTGTCAGATTTTGAAAAATATGATGGAATGAGATGTCCAAAGGCTTATCTTATCATGTTTTACCGGAAGATGACTGGTTACGTGAATGAGGATAAATTGCTAATACACTGTTTTCAAGATAGCTTGGTCGGATCGGCTCTTCGATGGTATAATCAACTCAGTAGAGAAAGGATCCGATCATGGAAAGACTTAACATCAGCATTTTGTGAACAATATAAGCATGTATCTGACATGGTGCCTAATCGACTAACTCTGCAGATGATGGAAAAGAAGCCGACGGAGACTTTTAGGCAATATGCGCAAAGATGAAGGGATATCTCAGCCCAAGTAAAACCCCCGTTAGCTCAAACTGAGAGATAACGGTCCTCTCATCAACACTTTGAAAGTGCCATTTTATGATAAGTTGGTAGGAAGCGCCACGAAAGACTTCACAGATATTGTAATATCCAAGAAACTTATAGAGAATGCCATCAATAGTGGAAGGATAGAAGGCCTCGAGAGTTCAAAAAGGGCAATACCCATAAAGAAAAAAGAGGCAGAAACCCATATGGTGAGAATCGAGAGCCACTACACTTCTAATCCGTACCCAACCCAATCACGACCTCGATCGCCCACCTCCAAACTTCTATTTTCCTTCCCAAAGCACTTACTATCAAGCACCTCCTCCTTACCCCATCTACGCCATAAATAACCAAAGACCATTCGCCATGTTCCCACCAAATACCATGCCTGCTCAAAGCCAACCCAAAAATGAACAAAGACCGGCAAGACCCAATCTTAAAAAACCTCAATTCACCCCTATTCCCGTGTCATACAAAGAGTTGTACCCAAAACTATTGGAAAAATAATTAATATCCCCACATTATATGACACCCCTGAAGCCTCCATACCCAAAATGGTACGATCCTAATGCTAGTTGCATGTACCACGCTAGAAACTAAGGGCATTCTACAGAAAATTGTCTTGCCTTTAAAAGGAGGGTTTGAGGTCTTATTGATGCAGGCATTTTACGATTTGATGGTACTAGTAATATAGCTGAAAATCCACTCCCTAACCATACTGTAGGGAACGTGAGCGCGGTGACAAAAGAAGACAAGTGGCGAGCTAAAAGTTGTGTTTCTGAAATAAAGACACATTTGCGGAAGGTTTGGGAGGTAATGGTCTGAAATAAAGACACATTTATGATACCCTCAGGAAGAATCCACCTATGACTTCTCTTGATATCTAACTTTTAATTCATATGACTTCTTTACTTAGTTTGATCCGTGAGACTCCCTAACCTATATTAAACCCTCTCTCGAGGCGAATAACGTCTAACCTTAAGTTAATTAGTGAAACTCTCGTTCTCTTATAATAACCTCCTAAGGAAGCAGTAAATCGATCAATGGACTCCCATATTATGTTTCACCTTAATCCGGAAAAATCTCGTCACCCTATCTCTAGGTGTGCAATCAACTCCGCTTAATTATGCTAGATCTACTCTTGGCGGTGGTCTATTCCTCCTCCACCTAAGCACATCAGATTAAATTAAGCAACATAATTAAGAACAAACTAAGTACTTATCATATAATTTAGAAATCAAATAACAAAATCCATTATAGGTTTCATCTCCTTCAGGTATCTGAAGGGTTTAGTTCATAGCAAAATAAGAAAACATCTTAAGAGAAAAGATAAAACAAAACATAAGAAGTCCCTAAAACCCCCTGAAGGAATTGAAGAGGAGATGCTCTGTCTTAAGTAGAACTCCTGCTTCTTGAGATGGATCAACTGCTATCTTTGAGTAATTCCACGAATAAAAGCTCGCGTAAAACTCTCCTAAAACTCCCCTGCTCCGCTTCCGTCGAACTCCTCTTTAGTTACTACCTTGGGTGTTTATATAGGCTTTGAGATGCTTTACTTGGCTCCTAAGTATCCTAATTCAAGTAGAATTCCTCTTAGGATGTTTAAGTAGACTTAAAATGTGTTTCTTTGCAAGCATCCAAACCGAGTGAAATTGCTCTTTCTTGGCAGTGGTCATGGTACACGTGTAAATCGTTTAATGTCTCGATTCTCACGATTGGGGCATGGCCATGTAAATCGTGGCATAGCCGTGTGAAGTAATTTGATGAGGCACTAGTGTGGCTTGAAGTCCGTGTCAGGCCGATTTTCTCTTTGGCCCAAATTGGCCCGTTTTAAGCCCGTTTCTCGATCTTTTCGTCCTCGGGTGCTTTCCTGAGTATAAACATGAAAAGAAAGGATTAAAAGCACATTTTTACATAAATCAATGGCTAAATCATCCAAAAGCATACTAAATATGGGGTTAAAATATGTTACTTTTACAGTTTATCAAATACCCCCACATTTAAGCTTTTGCTTGTCCTCAAGCAAAATTCTCAACTTACAATTAAAACGAACTTTCCATAATTCATAATTCCTATCGACAATGTCTCATCATAATTCATAGATAATTTATACATGGATAATTTAACTCAAAGAACCCTAAAGATTCAATCAAGATAAGTCATACCTTTGTAGTACGAAAACATAGGTGTCTCCCATTATCTAAGTAATTACCTTTAATTCAAAACCGACAAGGATTGACATCCTCACAAAGATTCACTCAAATCACTTGAAGTGTTTAAGGTTCAAGAATAAGCACTCTAAGTCGAACCTGAAAAGTTAATCCCATAGGCTTGCCTGAAAATCAAATCTCCACCACTGTATATGAGATGATACACAAATCAAAAGGTCTTTAATCAAGGTTGTAACAGGCTTGGGTTAAAAGGTATGGAAAAAGGTGAATTAGAAGGTTAAAATTGAGATCGACTTGACAAATTACCTAACTAGAAACAATGAACTAAATATGAATATTTACATAGAATGAAAACTAATAATACCACTATTGATAATTACTCTATAATAAAGAGTATTTTCATCACTTAAAATTTGATAATACTTTAATACGAGCTTTTTCTTCAACAATTGGAATTTAAATGCTCTAAACTTTTTTATATACCATTGATATTGAATATACTTGGTTTTTTAAGAACAAACTAAAACATTACATCATAAATGATAAATGTAACTACTTGAACTAATATAATTCAAGAACTTAATCAAATCAAACCTCGATTAAAGGGTAGTAAAAAGAAAGGGTGATAACAAATACAAAGGGTTTTGGGTTAATATTAGTGGGTGAGTCAATAAAAGGTTGGTAGGATTCAACGGGGTTCACTAAGGGTTAATTTGTGAAGGTAGGCTTTTTATGGAGTAAGTGGGTTAAATCCTAGGTGCCTTTATCATCTCTCGCATATCAAATCAAAAGTGTGGTCTCGACATGTATAAACGAGGAAGTTCTAGAATAACAGTTCAAAGTTGACACACTCATAATCAATACAAAGAGCATGAAAAAGAATATATGCTCTATAAGGCTCAAAATCTCACAAAATTATGGGTGTTTTGACATCAATCCTATAAATTTCAAACTTCAAAGTAATACTCAAATTCAGTTCAACGACCTATTAATTTTTAATTTTTAGAAAGTAAACTTACCATGCCGATTCTATAGTATTCTTTAAATTTAATCATCAATACATAATTAACTATGACTTACTCTAAAACATATCAATACAAATCATAAATCAACGAAATTTCATTCTAATTAGTAATATGAGAAAATACTTGAAAACAAGACTAAATTGAGGATTTGAGAATAATGCAAAAAGTCAGGTACTTTTACCCCCACACTTAAGATGTACATTGCCCTCAATGTACAAAGATAGATAAACAATTATGTAATAATAAAATCAAAAGAGAAGGGGAGAAGTAACACTTCTTGAATTTTTGGATGAAGTCTATGAAAAGAAACCGGATAAGATTGGAGGTGAACATGGGGAAGCATCTTGAACCATTTGAAATTGAATCCTCGAAGTAGACGGCTTGGTTTTATTGTATCCTAAGCTAAATCTAAATGCCATTGAGAAAAAGGAGAAAATAATAAAGGAAGTAAAAATAAAAATAAAAATATGAATAAAAGTAAATAATTAAATAGAGATAAGGTCCACGCTCATGTGCCTAGTCGTGGTGTCCACACGGCCACTGCCATGGCCGGGTGCAAGGCCTTGTGGGTATGAAAACCTATACCTAAATGCGAAAAGAAATAAAACCAAACTAATTAGTACGGTTAGTACTCGGGTTGCCTTCCGAGAAGTGCTCGTTTAAATTCTTGAGCTAGACTTACCTGTTGTACGCACAATCATGGTGGTTTGAGGAGGTGGAAATCCTTTCTCATGCGATTAACTCGGTTATGGATATAAAGTTTAAGTCGAGTAATGTTTACCTCAAAAGTGTTGAATTTAGGATTGCTTACCTTGACTGTGCCGTATAAGAAGGCATTAAGTACCTCAAAAGTGATTTCTTCATTTACCTTGAGTTCTGCATTGGTGATTCGAGGGTCTTCCTTATTCAACAATACCTGATCCTCTATTTTGATGTGATTCGTTGTTCCTATCAGCTCGTTTGGGGTTTCCTTCGATTTCACTTCGTGTGGTTCTGGTTCCTCGTGTAATTCTTTTTTATTGGCACGAGATCTATGATCCGACTCAGGTTTGTAGCTTTGTGGTGTTTCCTGCAATAAAGGTTGACCAAATTGGTTATCAACTGAATTTACTTTCTCACCTTTATCACTTGATGTTTTGGCCGAGTCAAGAGCTTGAAGAGTGACTATCTCGTCGCCACACAAGTATGAGTTCTCCTAGATAGATATCAATTTTAGCTCGCGCTTGCTAAAAAGGGTCTTCCTAAAATTAAGGGATCGTGTTGTCCTCATCCATGTCTAAAACGACAAAGTCTCATCGAATACGAATTTATCAATTTTGATTAGAACATTTTCTATTATACCCTAGAATTCTTATAGTTTTATCGCTAATTGAATGTTTATCCTAGTTTGTCTAGGTTTCCCTGACCTAGTTGTTTAAATATTTTGTAAGGCACAACATTGATGTTTGCCCCTAAATCCACTAACGCATTATCAATAGATAAACTACCAACTAAATATGGAATTGTAAAACTCACTGGATCTTTTAATTTCCATGGCAGTTTATTTTGTAGAATTACTGAGCACATTGCGTTTAGTTTCACGTGGTGCTCTTCGTCTAATTTGCGTTTGTTGGTCAAGAGCTATCTTAAAAATTTCCTCGTGTCTGGCATCTGAAAAAGAGCTTCAAGAAGAGGTAAGTTAATATGTATTTTCTTTAAGAGTTTAAAAAACTTACCGAACTATTCCTCTAAATCGTGTCTTTTTATTGCTTCAGGATAAGGTATGCGAGGTTGGCACTCCTTGATTACCGATTTTTGCTTTTCTTGTGTTACCTCTATCTTACCTTCGTCTACCTTGTTTAATTGTATTGAGTTTGGTTCATCTAACCCATTACTATCTTGAGCTGAGATGGCTTGAATTTGCTCCTTTGGGTTAATCTCGGTGTTATTTGATAGACGTCCTAGCGGTCGTTCTGACATTAGCTTTGCGAGTTGTTCGACTACATTCGTAGCTTCCTTGACTAACTTCGCAAGTTCCCTGAATCGGTTCTCGTTTCTTTTAAGTGTTTTCTCATTTTCTTGGAAACGATTTTCTGTGTTTGCCATGAATTTTGTCAGCATCTCTTCAAGATTCTGCTCCTCGTCTTGTTGGTGAGGTGGTTGTTGAAAATTTGGAGGAAGTTTCGATCTTTGGCTATTTTGATCATCCCACGAGAAATTGGGATGGTACTTCCAACCTGCATTATAAGTGTCACTATAAAAATTATTTTGATATCTAGAATAGTTACTTGTATAGTGAGCTTGCTTGTTTTCCATGCCATATCCGTATGGTGGGTACTCAGGATTCGCCACGCCTCCTAGATTCAAATCATATTGTATTTCGGATGTACTGCGAGGACTATACCAATCATCAATCTTTTATTCATCATCTCTAACTCGATTAGATAACCTAGTGACCACGTCGAGGTTAAAGACACTGGCTGTTTTAGTAGGAATTGTCTTCAAGACTTGCCACTGATAATTATTTAGTGCCATCTTTTCCATAGACTAAAATTTTCTGCCAAAAGAACATAGAGGAAAAATTAGCAAAGTAAAAAAATAATAATAAAAAATAATGAAAAAAATAAATTGTAAAAAAATGGCTAAAGTAATAAAAATTAAGCTTTCTTAATATTTTAGTGTTCCCCGACAACGGCGCCAAAAACTTGATCGTGTCAAACAGTCGAGTTTTAATATTTATAAAGAATGATCGAACCTGTAGACTAACTATGACAACGATTGAGGCAAGTGCACTTATCGAACAATAGTATAGTTTAGGCAAGATTATTTTATCGAACCTAAAGGAGCCTAAAAGTACTACTAGTCACTTTCTTTCTATTATTTAGCCTAAAATATGGAGTGATTGGTTTATTAATCTAAAACTAATGAAAAACTAAACTAGATGCAAAGACAAAAGAATGAAACTTTGGGAAAAAACTATGGAAAAACTCAGTTGATTACGACGATACCCTCAGGAAGAATCCACCTATGACTTCTCTTGATATCTAACTTTTAATTCATATGACTTCTTCACTTAGCTTTATCCGTGAGACTCCCTAACCTATATTAAACCCTCTCTCGAGGTGACTAATGTCTAACCTTAGGTTAATTAGTGGAACTCTCGCTCTCTTATAATAACCCCCAAGGAAGCAAAGAATCGATCAATGGACTCCCATATTAGGTTTCACTCTAATCCAAAGAAAATCTCGCCACCCTATCTCTAGGCATGCGATCAACTCCGCTTAATTATGCTAGATCTACTCTTAGCGTGGTTTATTCCTCCTCCACCTAAGCACATCCGATTAAATTAAGCAACATAATTAAGAACAAACTAAGTACTTATCATATAATTTAGAAATCAAATAACAAAATCCATCATAGGTTTCATCCCTTCGGTATCTCAAGGGTTTAGTTCATAACAAAATAAGAAAACATCTCAAGAGAAAAGATAAAACAAAACATAAGAAGTCCCTAAAACCCCCTGAAGGAATTGAAGAGGAGATCCTCTGTCTTGAGTAGAACTCCGACTTCTTGAGATGGATCAACTGGCCATCTTTGAGTAATTCCCTGAATAAAAGCTCTGCAGAAAACTCTACCTAAAACTCCCCCTGTTTCGGCTTCTACCGAACTCCCTCTTTAGTTGCTACATTGGGTGTTTATATAGGCTTTGAGATGCTTTACTTGGCTCCTAAGTATCCTAATTAAAATAGAATTCCTCCTAGGATGTTTAAGTAGACTTAAGAATGTGTTTCTTTGCCTTCAAGCATCCAAACTGAGTGAAATTGCTCTTTCCTCATGTAGAGGGCACTACCATGGTACACGCCATGTAAATCGCCTTTAGGCCGTGTCTCGATTCTATCGATTGGGGCACGGCCGTGTAAATTGTGGCATGGCCATGTGAAGTAATTTGACGAGGCATGGCCATGTGGCTTGAAGTCCAGGCCGTGTCGATTTCCTCTTTGGCCCAAATTGGCCCGTTTTAAGCCCCTTTCTCGATCTTTTCATCCTCGGGTGCTTTCCTGAGTATAAGCATGAAAAGAAAGGATTAAAAGCACCTTTTTTACATAAATCAAGGGCTAAATCATCCAAAAGCATACTAAATATGGGGTTAAAATATGTTACTTTTACGGTTTATCACTGACTGCGGGAAAAAGAGCCTGAGCGAAAAAGGTTTGGGAAGATATCAGCAAGGGATAGTTAGAGCACTAAAACTAGTACACCACAAGGCTCGATACGGTTTAAGATTCAAGCCGGATATACGATAAAGAAGAAAATAGTTGCAGAAAGATCAAGAAAGTAGGATTGCAAGAGCCTCAGGTCGGGAATTAAAATGAGAGCCCATAGCGTATCCTCCTGTGTCAAAAACATTTACATCTGCAGGAATGATGTACCCAAAGTAAGCACGCTGTTATTGATTGAAAGGGGTCTTCAAAACATCAGTATAAATGTTATTGACAAAGGGGATGATGCAATTAAAAATGTTTCAATGATATGCCCTTGTCCTCCTAGGATTTGTTTTGAATAATTGGACAGCTTTAGATCTTCTTGTAGTTTCTAAGTCCTCCCCAGAGTAATGCTCAATGTTAACTCTCTCTTTTTTGTGCCCCTAAGTAATAGTAGGATTCTTTTCTAAGAGCTTATGTTTTCTCTTTATCATTTAAATGAACATAATGGAGATGCATTTTTCATGGTCTTTTCATTCTCATTAACTTCATAATTATTCCCTCTTCTCACAGCCTGTCCTTACATGTATCTCATATCATGCCATAGCATTATGCTTGTTGGTTCCAATACTTTGATGCTCCTCTATAGTTTTCTTTTCCATTCAACTTTCAGGTGCTCAGATATCAACGACATGAGCAACCCCGTTACAAGTCTTGAAATCGATTTCGAGAGAACTATTTGTTTAGGAGAATTCAAAGATGAGGAAAATGCTGAAGATTATGTCTCGTCTCCTGACTTACTAAGAATGGTAAAACAAGAAGATAAATAGATTTTATTCCATCAAGAATCGGTTGAGACAGTAAATTTGGGAAATGAAGAAATGAGACAAGAAGTGAAGATTGGGATTCTATTTCAGATAATACCAAACATGATTTGATCGCATTGCTTCATGAGTACAAAGATGTATTTGCATGGTCGTATCAGGACATGCTAGGTTTGAACGAAGATGTAGTGGTCCATAGACTCCCACTAAAACTAGAATGCAAACCTATTCAACAGAAGCTAAGACGAATGAGACCTAAAATACTGTTAAAGATAAAAGAAGAAGTAAAGAAACAATTTGATGTTGGCTTCTTACATGATCGTTGTTTTTTCGAGTCTTAAAATTTATATAAAGAATGACCGAACCTGAAAACTAACTCTGACAACGACTTAAGGCAAGTGCACTTATCGAACAGTAGTATGGCTTAGGCAAGACCGGATTGTTGAACCGAAAGGAACTAAAAGTACTAATACTAACTTTCTTTTTATTATCTAGCCTAAAATAAGTGAAGTTGTATGTTTAATCTAAATTTAACTAACTATTAAGCTAAAGACGCAAAGACAAAAAGAATGAATTAGGGAAATCCTGTAGGGAAAACTCAGTTGATTAAGACGATACCCTTAGGAAAAATCAACCTAGACTTCACTCGTTATCTAACACTAAACCAGACGATTTATTCACTTGACTTGATCCGTAAGATTCCCTAATTTATATTAAACCCTCTCTCGAGGTGCATAACGTCCAACCCTAGGTTGATTAATTGAAATCTCTTTCCAATTAAAACCCCTAGAATCGCATTAACTCGATCTATGGACTCTCATATTAGGTTTTACCCTAATCCGGCAAAATCTCGTCACCCTATCTCTAGGAACGCGATCAACTCCGCTTAATTATGCTAGATCTACTCTTAGACAGGGACTTTTGCTCCACCACCTCAGCACATCCAACTTGAATCAATATCCCGAAAATATTAACACAAGAATTAAGCACACATAATTAAGAACAAATCAAGTATTTATCATATAATTTAGAAAACAATAACAAGATTCATCTTAGGTTTCATCCCCCTCAGGTATCTGAGGGTTTAGTTCATAATAATAAAAGAAAATATCTCAGAAGAAAAGATAAAACAAAACATAAGAAATCCCTAAAACTCCATGAATGAATTAAAGGAGAGATTCGCCATCTTGAATAGAATTCTGGCTTCTTGAGATGGATCAACTGGCTAACTTCGAGTGATTCCCACAAATTTGGCCTTTCGGTTCGACTCCTTGGCCTAGCTGACCGCCCTCTAGGTTGTGCTTAGGGTGTTTATATAGGCTCTTGGAATGCTTTATTTGGCCCCTAAGTATCATAATCTGAGTGGAATTCCTACTAGGGTGTTTGAATAGGCTTTAGAATGTGTTTCTTTGCCTTCAAGTATCCAAATCCGAGTAAAACTCCTCTTGGCCGCGGTAGGGACACGGCCATGGCACATGCCCGTGTGAATCGATTTCAGGCCGTGGTCGAGTCTGCTGCTGAGACACGCCCGTGTGTTTCGAGGTCCAGGCCGTGTTAGAGTAAACTAGGGAGGCACGGCCGTGTGGTCTTGGGCCCAGGCCGTTTCGATTTCTTATTTGGCCCAATTTGGTCTATTTTGAGCCCGTTTCTCATTCTTTTCATCCCTAGGTGCTTTCCTAAGTATAAAACATGAAAAGAAAGGATTATGAGCACCTTTTTACATAATTCAGGGAATAAATCATTCAAAAGTATGCTAAATGTAGGATTAAAATATGTTACTTTTATAGTTTATCACTACAAGTCTCCAAATACCTAGAATGGGTAGCTAACATAGTCCTAGCATCGAAGAAAGACGACAAGGTGCGAATGCGCATATATTATCGCGATCTAAATTGAGAAAGCCCTAAGGATAATTTTTCTTTGCCACTCATTGATATGTTGGTGGATAATACAACAAAACATTCTTTATTTTCTTTCATGGATGGTTTCTCGGGTTATAATTAGATAAAGATGACTCCCGAAGATATGGAGAAAACCATATTCGTGACAATGTGAGGAACGTTCTGCTATAAGGTGATGCCATTCGGATTGAAGAATGTTGGGGTAACATATCAGAGAGCAATGGTAATGCTATTCCATGACATGATGTACAAAGAAATAGAAGTTTATGTCGATGATATGATTGCCAAATCTTGGGAAGAAAAAAGCATGTTGAGAACCTCAAGAAGCTGTTCAAAAGGTTAAGTAAGTTCCAGTTGAAGCTTAACCCATCCAAATGTACGTTTGGGGCTACCACGGGAAAATTGCTAGGTTTCATTATCAGCGAGAGGGGTATTGAGGTTGATCCAGCTAAAATAAAAGCCATACAAGAATTGCCACCTCCGTGCACACAAAAAGAAGTTGAAGGATTTTTAGGAAGGTTGAATTACATTACTCGATTCATTGCTCAACTTACCAACCAGTGTGATCCAATTTTTCGACTCCTTTAAAAACATAATCTAGGAAAGTGGAATGAGGAGTGCCAAGAGGCCTTCGACAAGATAAAACAATATTTGTCTAACCCTCCGGTGCTAGTACCGCCGACCCTTGAAAAACCTTTAATATTGTATTTGACCGTATTTAAAAACTCAATGGGTTGCGTACTGGGCAACATGATGAGTTGGGGAAAAGATAAAAGGTGATTTACTACCTCAGCAAGAAGTTCACAGAGTATGAAGTAAAGTACCCATCAATTGAAAAACTCTGTTGTGCTTTGGTCTGGGTAGTTTGAAGGCTCAGACAATTTATGTTATATCATACGGCATAGTTAATTTCAAAGCTGGATCCATTAAAGTACATGATGGAATCACCTGCACTCTCAGTGAGAATGGCATGATGGCAGATCCTATTGTCTGAGTATGACATCACGTATGTGAGCCAAAAGTCGATAAAGGGAAGTGCAATAGCTGACTTCTTAGCAAGTCGAGCAATGGAAGAGTATGATTCATTGAGATTTGATTTCCCAGACGAAGACTTGATGTGCATTACAAAAAAGAATATGAGTCATCAAAAGAGAAATCATGGAAGATGAGCTTTGATGGTGCATCGAATGCATTGGGGCATGGGATTGGAGCAGTCTTAGTGTCACCAGAAGGGAACCATTATCCGTTCACTGCCAAATTAAATTTCTTCTGTACCAATAACATAGTGGAATATGAGGCTTGCTATTGAATGAAACATTGAAATTTTAGAGGTGTACGTTGACTCAGCATTGGTGATTTACCAAATTCGTGGAGATTGGGAAGTGAGAGATTCGAAATTAGCTAAATATCGTGATCTCATTGTGGAACTGATTAAAGAATTCAAAGAAGTGACTTTTAATTACTTTCCACTAGAAGAAAACCAATTGGCTGATGCCCTGGCCACTTTGGCTTCAATGTTCAAAGCAAATAGAGAAACGAAAATAATGCCTCTCCAAATGAGCATTTATGAGGTCCCTGCACATTATTTTAGCATTGAAAAAGAGACAGATAGATGACCATGGTTCCATGATATCTTAAAATGTGTCAAGAATCAAGGTATCCCGAGCAAGCAAATGAGACCGATAAAAGAACAATTAGAAGAATGGGGGTGAGATTTGTTCTTGATGAGGATATCCTGTACAAAAGAGGAAAAGATCAAGTGTTTCTGAGATGCATGGATGCCGTTGAAGCCAGAAAAATACTTCAAGATATCCATGAAGGAATTTGTGGGACGCATGCCAATGGTTTTCACTATGGCTAGGCAGATTATGAGACTCGGTTATTACTGGCTGACGATGGAAAATGATAAACCATAATTTACACATATTTTAACCCCATGCTTGCCTTATTTTTGGATGAATTTTCATTAGATTTAATGAATTCGATGTTCCTAATCCCTTAATTTCATGTTTTATACTCAGGAGAGCTTAGGAGTCGAAAAGAACGAGAAATGAGCCAAAAAGGGACAAAATGGGCCTACATCAGAAACCACACGGCTTGGACCATCGACCACGGGCAGATTACACGGTCGTGTGTGGCGAGAAGGATCGACCACGGCCGAAGGAGTCCACCACGGGCTTGTCCCTACCGAAACAAAGAAGAATTCTATTCGGAATAAGCTACTTGTGGGCCAATAGAGGTGTTCCAAAGCCTATATAAACACCCTGAGGGCAACCTAAAAGTGGACGTTGAATAGACGCCGAAGAGGAGGCAGAAAATACTCTAAGACAGCTGTTAGGAATAGCTTAGAGAAGGATCTCTATCAAGACTGAGGATCTCCCATCAAGTTCTTTAGAAGTTTTTGGGTTTTCATTTTGTTTTGTGGTTTTCCTATTTTATAATGTTTCCTTCTATTAGTATGAACTAAACCTATCAAATACTTGAGGGGATGAAACCTAAGACGAATCTTATTATTATTTGATTTGTAAGATAAATATTTGTTCTTATTCTTAATTGTGAGTTTTATTATTGTTTTGATAATTCAGGTAATTAATCCAAGTCGAATGTGCTTATTCAGTGGAGCAAAAGTCCCTGTTTAAGAGAAGATCAACACAATTAAGCGAAGTTGATTGCAACCCTAGAAATATGGTGATAAAAATCAGCCGGATTAGAGTCAAATCTAATAAGGGAATCCATAGATCGAGTTAATGCGACAATAGGGGTTTTAATTAGAAAGAGATTTTAATTAATCAACCTAGAGTCATTTGTTTTTAGTCTTGAAAGAGATATTAACATAAATCAGGGATTTCTACGGATTAAGTCAAGTGAATAAATCATATGAATCAAAAGTAATAAGTGAAGTCTAGGTGAATTCTTTCTTAGGTATTGCCTATCTCATATAAGTTGTTCGAAAGTATTTTCTCAATTCACTCTCTGTCATGTTCATAGTCATTTAGTTAGTTAATTTTAGATTAAAAATAAATCCCCTTAATTATTAGGCTAGATAATAAAAAGATAGTTATTACTAGTAATTTTAGTCCTTGAGGATACGATATTCCAGACTCACCATAGCTATACTACTGTTCGATAGGTGCGCTTGCCTTTGTTGAAATAGTAGTTAGTTTCGAGCTCCATCAAGTTTTTGGCGTCATTGTCGGGGACTAAGATATTAAGAACACTAAATTTTTATTACTTTAGCCATTTTTACTTTATTTGCAATTTATTTATTTATTTCTATTATTATTATTTTCTTCACTAATTTTTTCCTTTATTCGCTTTTGGCAAGTAACTCTAGTTTATGACTAGAAGGAACTCGTCAGGACCATTACTTTACGATAGTGATATAGAAGGTACCGCTTGCAGATGATTCAACAATTTTTTCAGTTTGATGGTTTGCAGGATGAGGATCCAAACAATCACTTGACAAATTTCCTAGTGTTTTGCAACACCCTCAAAATTAATGGCATTTTTGATGATGCCATTCGCCTTCGGTTATTTCCCTTTTCATTGAGGAACAAAACTAAACAGTGGCTGAACTCGTTACCACGAATATCAATCACTACATGGGACCAAATAAGTTAAGGAATGATATCTCCTATTTTGTGCAGATGGATTTAGAGACACTTTACGATGCATGGGAGAGATAGAAGGATCTATTGAGAAGGTGCCCTCACCATGGGTTACCTTTGTGGCTACAGGTTCAAACCTTTTACAACGGTGTAAACCCCTCAACTAGGCAATTGATTGATTCAGCCGCCGGTGGAACCCTGAATAACAAAACCCCTGAAACGGCTTATGAGTTTATGGAAGAGATGGCACTGAATAACTATCAGTGGCAAGTTATGAGGACAAAGCCAACAAAAGCCGCCATTGTTTTCAACCTCAACGCAGTAACCATGCTATCAAACCAGGTAGAGCTTTTAAGTAAAAAGATTAATGGTTTGTGTGGTTATTCACAAGTACATCCAGTGATGCAGTGCGATACATACGGAGGAGGGACGAACAATATAAAATACGCACCCTACAACCCTGGTAGAGAAAATGAACAGATGAACTATATGGGTAACAATTTTAGACCCCAAAATAACCCTTATAGAAACACTTACAATCCAGGTTAGAGGAATCACCCAAACTTCTCATGGGGTGGCCAAGAAAATCAGAGACAAGAACCCTTCCTAGGCTTTTAACAGCAACCCTACCCACAAGAAAAGAAGCCGAACCTTGAGGAGATGCTAACAAAATTCATCGCGGTGTCAGAAACTCGTTTCTAAAACACCGAAACAACACTTAAAAATTAACAAGCATCAATTCAAGGGATCAAGAACCAATTAAGATAACTTGCTAAGCTGATCTCTGAACGACCACAAGGCACAACACTGAAATTAACCCAAATGAGCAACTTCGTGTCGTTACTGCTCACTATCATGAAGGGTTACATGAGCCAAAACCGCGACAAGAGAATGTGGTAAATGAAGGTAAGGTTGAGATAAGCCATGATCAACCAAAATCGGTAATTACAGAGTACCAACCTTATGTGCCATACCCCAATATGACAAAGAAAGACCGACAGATGAACAATTTGGTAAATTTCTAAACTTCTAAAGAAATTACATATTAACTTACCGTTTCTTGAAGCTCTTTTGCAAATGACCAATTCAAGAAAATTTTTAAATGAGCTTTTGACGAACAAACGGAAGTTAGACGAGGCATCACATGTGGAGCTAAATGCAGTGTGCTCAGCAATCCTACAAAATAGACTGTCACAAAAGTTAAAAGATCCAGGGAGTTTTACGATTTCTTGCTTAATTGGTAGTTTATCTGTTGATAATGCTTTAGCATATTTAAGGGCAAGCATAAATGTTATGCCTTATAAAATGTTTAAACAGCTAGGTCTCGGGAAACCCAAAAAACCTGGATGAGCATTCAATTGGCTGATAAAACTATCAGAGTTCTTAGGGGCATAATTGAGGATGTACTAGTAAAAATTGATAAATTCATATTCCCAGTAGACTTTGTTGTCTTAGACATGGATGCAGACAACAATGTTCCTTTAATTTTAGGAAGACCCTTTTTAGCAACTGCTAAAGATAGAATTGATGTTGGTACAGGAGAACTCACACTTTGTGCAGGTGAAGAAACGATCATTCTTCAGGCTCTTGACTCGGCTAGGACATCGAATAATAAAGGTGAGAACGTAAATTCTATTAATGACCATTTGGTTCAACTTTCTTTTCAGGAAGCACCACGAAACTACACAACTGAGTCAGATCCTAGACCTCGTGCTAACAAGGAAATAACTCATAAGGGGCGAAGGCTTCAGATTAATGAACTAGACGAGTGGAAGATACATGACAATGAGAAACTGGGGAAACACGATGAACCAAAGCAAAATCCATGTCAAACTTAAGGATGAGACAACCCAATTTTAGATCAGAGATCAGGTATTGTTGGATAAAACAGACCCTCGGACCGCCACTTCAGACCTTGATACAAACGAAAAGATTCCTTTTAAGGTACTCAATGTCTTCCCATACGAACGATGAGGTAACTAATCCTACATTCAAAGACTTTTAAGGTAAACACCACTCGACTTAAATTATATATCGATAATCGAATTGATAGCAAGAATGAGGAGTTTCAACTCTTTAAACCACCATGATTATACGAATGAGAGGTAAGTCTAGCTTAAGACTTTAAACGAGCGCTTCTCGGGAGGCAACCCGAGCACTAACCCCATTAATTTTTATATTTTCAATTTTTAGTATCCAACTAAAAACTAACCAAATTTTTAAGCGCAGGTTTCCCTACCACACTGCCTTGCACACGGGCGTGGCTGTGGCCATGTGGACACCACGATTAGACACATCAGTGTGGCCAAGACCGTGCGAACCAAGGATGAAATATCCTCAAATCACAGACGAAAATAAAATACCACGGTTGTGCGATACAAATGGTCAAGACCGAGAAAGTAACACGGTGTAGGACATGCCTGTGTCCCTGCATCAGAAATAAACCGATTAAGCAACATGGGCATAGAAACATCTACACAGGCGTGGGAGAAACGAACGAGACACCCCACGGCCATGCGATACAGCCGTGTTACCTAGCACGCCCATGCCAAACGGGCGTGGGCAGCCACCAGGACCCTGTTCTTATTTAAACCCCCCATTCTTCTCATTTTCTCCCTAAATTTCTTCTTCTTCCAAACCCTAACCACCACACCCCTCTCTTTTCTGCTTTCCCCTTTCATTTTCCTTTTTCCCTTTCCCTCACTCTTTCTCTACACCACTATCTCCATGGCGAAGGAGCGAAAGGACCATGGCACAGTTTCCTTGTGCGAGATCACTCTACATAAGTTTATGCCGGCCGCTTCATACCCTCGACAAGACAAGGACCTTTGAGTCCATTTGATTTTCCTTTTTCTTTCCTCTTCTCATTTCTTTCCCTTCTCTTTAACTCTCTTGTACTAATTTATATTATTATATTTTGATTTCTTTGATTTAGGTTCAAAAAGCTGCTAGGAAATCACCACACCACGACCCCAGTACCCACCTCCACCGAAATAGCCTCCTTGAACTCGGCCCGAATTGCCCCCGTTTCTTTTCTTTGACTCCATCCAAAATTCAGGAAGTTTCACTTCTCTTCCTCTCTTGTGATTCTAAATATATTATTGTTATACATTTTTGTACATTGGGGACAATGTACATCTTAAGTGTAGGAAGTTATTGATTTCATTACCAGAAAATCCCTGAATTATGTCTTGTTCTTAAATAATTTTCTCATATCCCCAATTAAAATAAAACTTCCATTAATTTGTGAGTTTTATTGATATGTTTCGAAGTAAGTCATAGGTAATTGTGAATTGATGATTTATACTTTAAGATAATAGAGAATCAAGCATGATAAGTCTATTTTCAGAATCAAATTTTTAGTTTGTTTTCCTAAATTTAAATATTACTTTGAAATTTGAAATCTGCAAGGTTGACATCAAAAACCATAATTTTTGTGAGGTTTTGAGCCTTTAGAGCATATATCTTTTCTTGCTCACTTTATTGATTATGAGTGTGTCAACATTGATTTGTTATTCTAGAACTTGCTTCGATTATGCATGTCGAAACCACACCTTTGATTTGATATACTGAGATGATAAAGGCACCTAGGATTTAACCCACTCACTCCACAAAAATCTTACCTTCATAATTAACCCCTAGTGAACCCCTTTGATCTGAATAAACCATTTCTTAACTTAACCTTTAATATTAACCTAAAACTGAATTTTTACTCTCCCTAATCTTTTGATGTCTCTTTTGTCGAGATTTGATTTGATCAGTTGCCTAACTATTTTCTCTATTTCAGGTTAAATTTATCCTATTCATACTTGTTATTATTCTTAAAAAAAAATGTTGAAATTTATTCATTATTAGTTCTATTTTTTGAGATTAAGCGATTAATTTCATATTTTGAGAAGAAGCTCGTGTTATTATAAGTTTTCAATTGATGTAATTATTTAGTATTATTCTATTATTCTAGTTAGGTAATTTGACAGTTCAATATCGATTCTAACCCTTTAATTCAGCCTTTATCCACACCTTTAACCCAAGCCCCATTACAACCCTTTTAAAGACCTTTTGATTTGCGTATCATCTCATTATATAGTGGTGGAGATTTGATTTTCAAGCAAGCCTATGGGATTATCATTTCATGTTTGACTTTTGAGTGATTAAGTTGAACCTTAAACACTTTGAGTGATTTGAGTGAATCCTTAGTGAGGATGTCAATCCTTGTTAGTTTTGAATCAGAGGTAATTATTTAGGTAAGGGGAAACACTTATGTTTTCGTGCTATAAAAATTGATAACTCAGATTGTTTGAATCTTTAAGACTCTTTGAGTTAACTTATCCATATATGAATTATCTATGAATTATGATAAGACATTATTGAGGAGAATTATGAATTGAAGGAAGTTAATTTTAATTGTGAGCTGAGGATTTTGCTTGAGGACAAATAAGCGCTTAAGTGTGGAGATATTTGATAAACCATAATTTACACATATTTTAACCCCATGCTTGGCTTATTTTTGGATGAATTTTTATTAGATTTGATGAATTCGATGCTCCTAATCCCTTAATTTCATGTTTTATACTCAATAGAGCTTAGGAGTCAAAAAGAACGAGAAACGGGCCAAAAAGAGACAAAATGGGCCTACATAAAAAACCACACGGCCTGGACCATCGACCACTAGCAGATCACACAGCCGTGTGTTGCGAGCAGGATTGACCACGACCAAAGGAGTCCACCACGGGCGTGTCACACGGGCGTGTCCTTGCCGAAACAAAGAAGAATTCTATTCTGAATAAGATACTTGTGGGCTAATAGAGGTGTTCCAAAGCCTATATAAACACTCTAGGGGGCAACCTAAAAGGGGGCGTTGAATAGACGCTGAAGAGGAGGCAGAAAATACTCCAAGACAGCCGTCGAGAACAGCTTAGGAGAAGGATCTCCATCAAGACTGAGGATCTCCCATCAAGTTCTTTAGAAGTTGTTGCATTTTCATTCTGTTTTGTGATTTTCCCTATTTTATGATGTTTCCTTCTATTAGTATGAACTAAACCTCTCAAATACTTGAGGGGATGAAACCTAAGATGAATCTTATTATTATTTGATTTATAAGATAAATACTTGTTCTTATTCTTAATTGTGAGTTTTATTCTTGTTTTGATAATTCAGGTTATTAATCCAAGTCGAATGTGCTTATTCAGTGGAGCAAAAGTCCCTGTTTAATAGAAGATCAACACAATTAAGCGAAGTTGATTGCAACCCTAAATAGGGTGATAAAAATCTGTCGGATTAGAGTCAAATCTAATAAGGGAATCCATAGATCGAGTTAATGCGACAATAGGGGTTTTAATTAGAAAGAGATTTCAATTAATCAACCTAGTGTCTGTTGTTTTTAGTCTTGAAAGAGATATTAACATAAATCAGGGATTTCTACAGATTAAGTCAAGTGAATAAATCATATGAATCAAAAGTAATAAGTGAAGTCTAGGTGAATTCTTCCTTAGGTATTGCTTATCTCAATAAGTTGTCTGAAAGTATTTTCCCAATTTACCCTCTGTCACGTTCATAGTCATTTAGTTAGTTAAATTAGTTAGTTAATTTTAGATTAAAAATAAATCCCTTAATTATTAGGCTAGATAATAAAAGATAGTTATTACTAGTAATTTTAGTCCTTGAAGATACGATATTCCAGACTCACCATAGCTATACTACTGTTCGATAGGTGCGCTTGCCTTTGTTGAAATAGTAGTTAGTTTCGAGCTCCATCAAGTTTTTGGCGTCGTTGTCAGGGACTAAGATATTAAGAACACTAAATTTTTATTACTTTAGCCATTTTTACTTTATTTGCAATTTATTTATTTATTTCTATTATTATTATTTTCTTCACTAATTTTTTCCTTTATTCACTTCTGGCAAGTAACTCTAGATTATGACTAGAAGGAACTCGTCAGGACAGTGATATAGAAGGTACCACTCGCAGATATCAAGAGAAATATGGCGAAGCCTACAATACATAGAAGAAGAGCAAGAAGACAATACCAACACTACCGAAAGATGGTTGATAATAATCCGCTACCTCTTGTGGTTGCCGCAAATCCGGTGAATCAAAATCCTGCTCCTCGTACTATGTATGATTATGTTAAACCTAATTTAACATGAACCAAACAAGTATTGTTAGACCTGCTATTGCTGCAAATAAATTTGAACTGAAACCTAACACTACACAGATGATTCAACAATTTTTTCAGTTTGATGGTTTGCAGGATGAGGATCCAAACAATCACTTGACAAATTTCCTAGTGTTTTGCAACACCTTCAAAATTAATGGCATTTCGATGATGCCATTCGCCTTCGGTTATTTCCCTTTTCATTGAGGAATAAAACTAAACAGTGGTTGAACTCGTTACCACGAATATCAATCACTACATGGGACCAAATAACCTAAAAATTTTTGTTAAAATATTTTTCGCCGGCTAAAATGACTAAGTTGAGGAATGATATCTCCTATTTTGTGTTGATGGATTTAGAGACACTTTATGATGCATGGGAGAGATAGAAGGATCTATTGAGAATGTGCCCTCACCATGGGTTACCTTTGTGGCTACAGGTTCAAACCTTTTACAATGGTGTAAACCCCTCAACTAGGCAATTGATTGATTCAGCCGCCGGTGGAATCCTGAATAACAAAACCCCTGAAGCGGCTTATGAGTTTATGGAAGAGATGGCATGAATAACTATCAGTGGCAAGTTATGAGGACAAAGCCAACAAAAGCCGCCAGTGTTTTCAACCTCGATGCAGTAACCATGCTATCAAACCAGGTAGAGCTTTTAAGTAAAAAGATTGATGCTTTGTGTGGTTCTTCACAAGTACATCCAGTGATGCAGTGTGATACATACGGAGGAGGGACAAACAATATAGAATACGCACCCTACAACTCTGGCAGAGAAAACGAACAGATGAACTATATGGGTAACAATTTTAGACCCCAAAATAACCCTTATAGTAACACTTACAATCCAGGTTAGAGGAATCACCCAAACTCCTCATGGGGTGGCCAAGGAAATCAGAGACAAGAACCCTTCCTAGGCTTTCAACAGCAACCCTACCCACAAGAAAAGAAGCTGAACCTTGAGGAGATGCTAACAAAATTCATCGCGGTGTCAGAAACTCATTTAAGAAAAGGGTTGATTGCAACCCTAGAAATAGGGTGACAAAATCATCTGATTAGAGTCAAATCTAATAAGGGAATCCATAGATCGAGTTAATGTGACAATAGGGTTTTGAATTAGAAAGAGATTTCAACTAATCAACCTAGAGTCAGTTGTTTTTAGTATTGAAAGGGTTATTAACATAAATGAGGGATTTTTACGGATTAAGTCAAGTGAATAAATCATATGAATCAAAAGTAATAAGTGAAGTCTAGATGGATTCTTCCTTAGGTATTTTCTATCTCATATAAGTTGTCCAAAACTATTTTCCCACTCCACTCTCTGTCACGTTCATAGTCATTTAGTTAGTTAAATTAGTTAGTTAATTTTATATTAAAAATAAATCCCCTTAATTATTAGGCTAGATAATAAAAAGATAGTTATTACTAGTAATTTTAGTCCTTGAGGATACGATATTCCAGACTCACCATAGCTATATTACTGTTCGATAGGTGCGTTTGCCTTTGTCGAAATAGTAGTTAGTTTCAAGCTCCATCAGAAAATGACTGCATTAGTTATGCACGAAAGTGCCACAAATGTCAAATTTATGGCGATAAAATTCATGCAGCCCCTTCGCCCCTTCATGTTATGACTTCTCCGTGGCCTTTTTCCATATGGAGCATGGATGTTATAGGGCCAATTTCTCCAAAAGCTTCTAATGGACACCGATTCATTTTTGTGGTTATAGATTACTTCACAAAATGGATAGAAGCCGCTTCTTTTGCTAATGTGATAAAGACTGCAGTTTGTAGGTTCTTAAAAAAGGAAATCATATGTCTATACGGTTTACCTGAGAGAATCATTTTAGATAACGCTTTAAATCTGAACAACAAGATGATTAAAGAAGTGTGCGAGTAATTTCAAATAAAGCATCATAATTCCTCACCCTATCACCCAAAGATGAACGGAGCAAAGAGAAGCGCTAACAAAAATATTAAGAGGATTATTGGAAAATGACCGAGACATATAAAGACTGGTACGAGAAGCTACCATTCGCTTTGTATGCATATCGCACATCTGTGCGGACATCTACGGAAGCAACTCCTTTCTCTCTGGTCTATGGAATGGAAGTTGTGCTGCCTATCGAAGTTGAGATCCCCTCTCTACAAGTCTTAATGGAGTTAAAACTAGAGTAATCAAAATAGGTTCAAGCTCGATATGACCAGCTAAATCTTATCAAATAAAAACGCTTGAAGGCAATCTATCATGGATAGATGTACTAGAAGAGAATGATCACGGCCCATGACAAGAAGGTACGGCCAAGAGAATTTCACGAGGGAGAACTCGTACTGAGAAAGATTCTCCCAATACAAAAAGGCTTTCGAGGAAAATGGGCACCATATTAGGAAAGGCCATATGTCGTAAAGAAGGCCTTCTCGGGTGGAGCTTTGATTTTCACTGAGATGGATGGGAAGGAGTTACCTAATCCAGTGAACTCAGATGCCGTGAAAAGTACTATGCCTAAAAAAAAAGAATCATCAAGATGAAAACCCGGAAAGGGCATCTTGATAAACAAAAAGGATTAGGATGAAAACCCAAAAGGGCGTCCTAATGAAGCAGATTTGGGCTTAAAGAGCAAAGCGATTTGAACAGGGAGTCAAATGGCGAGATTACAATATTTGAAGCATTCTTGAAAGCTCGAAATCTTCTACACAAGAAGCTACGCTCAAAAAGATCATTGACTAAGAAACATGGAAAAGTTCATGCGTTGAATATCTAGAGCATTTGTAGCCATTAAATGTGATTTCTTTTCTTTATGACGCTTTTAACTATTCTTGGTCAACTTTCTTTGATTGTTGCTTTTGAAATAAATATGAATGTGAGATATCCCTTTCATACCTACTTTACCATTTCCATGCATCTCATGTATGCTTTATTTAAATAATAAATAGTGAAATGACATGCTCTAAACAAAAGGAATGTTGAGCATTACCCGGATGAGAATTTGATAAGTACAAGAGCCTCAAAGCAAGGAAAAAGTTCAACAGGGGGCAAAAGGGTGATATACGAGAAACAAAAATTACTCGTAAAGCTTGAGGACAGGTACAAAACAAGACCAAGGCGCATGGCATAATCATGTTGGCATAAAAGCATTTAAGACAAACACCTGCATATCATTTACTAAATCAATAGCAAGAGGTTTTGATGATAGCTGTACTTAATCAAGGAAAAAGAAGACATCCGAGTTCCACCAGATGATATGTTTTGAAATTATGATATTTTAAAAAAATTATTTCATTTACGTTTTTCCAAAAATCAACATATAATACGAGAGGTGAGTTGAGCCTCGAGTCACACGCTGAGGTATTTTTTAATTTCTGTTTATCAATTTCAATTTTTTCCCAAAAAATCAACTCATAATGTGAGAGGTGAGTTGAGCCTTGGGTCACATGCCGAGGTATTTTCAATTTTTGTTTTTCAATTTCAATTTTTCCAAAAAGTCAACTCATAATGCGAGAAGTGAGTTGAGTCTCGGGTCACACTCCGAGGTATTTTTCAATTTCCTTTTTAAAAAAAAATCAACTCATAATGCGATAGGTGAGTTGAACCTCGGGTCACATGCCGAGGTATTTTTAAATTCTGTTTTTCGATTTCTGTTTGTTCCAAAAAATCAACTCATAATGCGAGAGGTGAGCTGAGCCTCGGGTCACATGTCGGGGTATTTCTTCAATTTCTTTTTCAAAAATCAACTCATAATGCAAGAGGTGAGTTGGGCTTCGGGTCACAAGCAGAGGTATTTTTCAATTTCCTTTTCAAAAATCGACTCATATTGCGAGAGGTGAGTTGAGCCTCGGGTCACATGCCGAGGTATTTTTTTTAATTTCTGTTTTTCAAAAATTGACTCATATTGCGAGAGGTGAGTAGAGCCTCGGGTCACATGCCGAGGTATTTTTTTTTAATTTTTGTTTTTCAAAAAAATTAACTCATATTGCAAGAGATGAGTTGGGCCTCAGACACATACCGAGGTGTTTTTAAAATTTTTGCTTTTCAAAATCAACTCATAATCCGAGAGGTGAGTTGAGCCTCGGATCACATGCCAATGTATTTTTCAAATTTCTGTTTTTCAAAATCAACTCATAATGCGAGAGGTGAGTTGAGCCTCAGGCATGCTGAGGTATTTTCGATTTTTGTTTTTTAAAAATCAACTCATAATTCGAGAGGTGAGTTTAGCTTCGTGTCGCATGCCGAGCTATTTTCGATTTCTATTTTTCAATAAAAAAATAAAGAATAAATATTGGACAATCGAACAAAATTTAGTACTTTTAAGTCTTTGCACTATCTCTGTTTCATAGCGATGAGCAAAGAGGGGCAGCTGTAAGTACTAAATTTTGTCCGGCTCGATTTCATGTTTAATTTTCAAATTTAATTGTTTTGAAAATACAAGAAATAAAAATTATATTTTGACCCCTAAACTTTCTTTAAATTGCATTTTAACCTTAAATCACCTAAAAATTACTCTTCGACCCTAGAAGTTTTACTGTATTTGCAATCTGGTCCTTCTGGCAAAATCACTTGATTTGAGCACCTACCCTCCGTGATTTCTGGCCATCAGCCTAGGGCATAGCCTCCCTCCTCCCTAGCCACCTAATACCTGCAAAAAAAAAAACCATAAAAGGGGTTCTTACCCCAAAAATCGGCCAAGAACCAAACCCCCCAAAAAAAAGAAGCAAAAAGTGAGAAAAGAAGAGGAAAAAAATAGAAAGAAAAAGAAGAGAAAAAAGAGAGAAAAAATAAGAGAGAAGAAGAAGAAGGAAAATAGAGAGGTGAGAGTCGCACCACAAGTGGAGGAAGCGACAGAGGCGTCGACGACGGCACAATTGGAGAAGAAGAAGAAAGAAGAAAAGAAGAAAGAATGAGAAAAAAAGGAAAAAGAAAAAAAAAGGAAAGAGAAAATAAAAGCAATGGTCGACCTGGGCCAAGGCAACAAATTGACTCGACCCGACTACCTAACTGCACCACCCAGCAGGCCCAAGTCCTAGCGACCCAATCAAGAAAAAAAACAAAAAGAAAAAAAGAAAAGGAAAAAGTACAGAAGCCCAACAAAGGCCCATTTTCGAACAGCCCACTTCAACAGCCTAAATTTTTGAGCATTGGTATATTTTTTAACCTTTTACTTTGGGTATTGGGCTCATGTTTTTATATTGCTTCAATAACATTATTTTCATTTTTAGTATTATGGTGTGATTTTATTTACTAATTTTAATTTTTTTAATGAATTCACTTTTTAAGCAACAAATCGATTAGGCATTAAATTATCGATCTCAGTGCTATGTTGAGTGGATATATTTGATTTTATGTTAAATATAGAATGCCTTTCGAAAGTAGAAAATTCAATTATCTTTTTTTTCCAAAAAATAATAATAAGAGGTTTATTCAAAATTATCAAAATTTCATTTTAAATTATAATATGTCAATATGTAATTTATCAAAATTCTCGTGTTTCAAAATTTTAGTGTTTTCAAAAATTTTCGTGTTTTCAAAAATTCTCGGGTTTCAAAAATTCTCATGTTTTTAAAATAAAATGTTTATTTATTTTATTTTTTGTAAACTATCAAATTATATTTAAACGAATATATGATAATATGTTATTTATTAAAATTCTCGTGTTTCAATCGGATCACGATTAAATATTAAATTGAACTCGTATTTTTGAAAATTAAGGCAACGTGCGTTTAACGAGATACCTATTTTGGGCGTCGCGAGGGTGCTAATACCTTCCTCATGCGTAACCGACTCCCGAACCTTATTTTTCTCTGAAATTTTGACGTAGACCTAAACTAGGCCTTTTTTAAAAAAAGAAAATTCAAAAATAATTTTTCTTTTAAAAAGAGGATTTAATAGGTGTTCGATCACACCTAGAAAAAGATCGGTGGCGACTCTCTTTTTTTTTAAATAAAATCGAAACTTTGTTTTCAAATTTTCAATAATTTTCTCAATTAGCGCCCGTACTAAATTTTACGTCGCTACAATAGGTCGGGTAGTACTTAACACCGGGATTCCAAAAACATAAAAAATACAAGAAAATGGACTAAATTAACTAACCAATTGAACTTGGAAACTTTAAAACCCTAGCCTTGTCTTCCTCCTTTCTTTCTTTCTCCTTTTTCTTTTCTTTCTTTTTCTTTCTATTTCGTTTAGCCTTCTTGGCTTTTTATTTATTTATTCATTTACTTCTTCTTCTTCTTCTTCTTCTTCTTCTTCTTCTTCTTCTTCTTCTTCTTCTTCTTATTATTATTATTATTATTATTATTATTATTATTATTATTATTATTATTATTATTATATCATATATATACTTAAATATTAAGTAAACATATTTTATTAATAAATACATATGTATATTAAATTTACACATGTAATCACTAATACCATCCACTTGTTAAAATTACATAGAGACCCTCATTCGGCCAACTCTTCCTATTTTGATAAATTTTATCTCTTTAATTATCATCTAAAATAAAAGATAATTCAAGAACTATCCTTACCTAGCCGAAATTACTAAACTCAAAGTCCCTTACTTGGCCATCACTTCTCCTCATTCTCTAATTAGAGAATAATTCTTCATTTATCATCTGTTATCCTTAAATAAAATAAAAGGATAAAACCCATAAAATTTAGCCATGTGTGAGTCCATCTCTGCTCTTCCTAGAAGAAAAAATAAAATTTCTTTTATTTGCTTCCCAAGTGACTCGATCCTCGCCCAAATACACAAGCTTGTGGCGTCACTTCTCGGGCTTTTAAGTGGTGCCTTCAAGCCACTTTGACAAGCTTTGTTTGTGTGTCAAATCCTTCCTATTAATTTTCTTAAGGCCACCTTGCCTTAGTTTCCTCTTTTGAAACTTAACATTTCTAAATCATTTCTTACATTTCCAAGTTTCCAAAATGTTCATAATACATTCGGATTCCAAAACATAAAAATACAAGAAAATGGACTAAATTAACTAACCAATTGAACTTGGAAACTTTAAAACCCTAGCCTTGTCTTCCTCCTTTCTTTCTTTCTCCTTTTTCTTTCTTTCTTTTCTTTCTATTTCGCTTAGCCTTCTTGGCTTTTTATTTATTTATTCATTTACTATAAGAATGGGTGAGCCCATATCAATTCTTCTTCTTCTTCTTCTTCTTCTTCTTCTTCTTCTTCTTCTTCTTCTTCCTCTGTCTTTCCGGCATTCCCTGCTTATTATTATTATTATTATTATTATTATTATTATTATTATTATTATTATTATTATAATCACGCTATATGTGTTTGTGGGTGCTACACGAGACCTCCACGGAACCTCAACTCCGTTGGCTCGATCGCTCTACAGACTTTCGAGCATCGCTCTACCACCATTTCGAGAACTATATACTTAAATATTAAGTAAACATATTTTATTAATAAATACATATGTATATTAAATTTAAAATCCGGGCCTTTTCGATAAATTTGGAAATTTTAGGGTATTTTGGTAATTTTAAATTTTGGGGTATTTTGGTAATAAACATGTAATCACTAATACCATCCACTTGTTACAATAAGGTTTAATTGCTTCTTTAGTCTCTTCTTCTTCTTCTTCTTCTTCTTCTTCTTCTTCTTCTTCTTCTTATTATTATTATTATTATTATTATTATTATTATTATTATTATTATTATTATTATTATATCATATATATACTTAAATATTAAGTAAACATATTTTATTAATAAATACATATGTATATTAAATTTACACATGTAATCACTAATACCATCCACTTGTTAAAATAATGTTTAATTGCTTCTTTAGTCTTTTTAATATTTTTTAATCTATAGTTGACTAATTTAACTTTCACCTATAGGTAATTTAGTCCTCATAACTAATTACTCTTAATTCATGCAAATTACTTAACCAAAACGTAATTAACTACACAACTAACTTTGTAAATATTTTTAATAAATGTTTATGAGTTTGATTTACAAAAACAGAGTCTCGGGAATATATTTTCTGACACCATTGACTGTCGGGTCGTTACATAATTGGACATAGAACGCTCCAAAAGCTACCGATTTGATGACTGGATAGTATGAGCTCGAGATGATCCAACTGATAGGATTCCCCAAATGCACAACTATAAAAAAAAACAACCACAAAGTAAGCATTTTGAATGCTTAGTAAGTTCATAGGTTTTAAAACAATAAGAATTTTGAATGCTTAGTAAGTTCATAGGTTTTAAAACAATAAACTTACCTCAATTCAAAATTAACATAACGAATTAGCTAACTAAACAACTTTCTAATCTTCACATTTCACAACAATAAGATGAGATCATCAAATATGAATCATATAACATTTCAATCTGTATAATACAAATCCAGTTCCATCAATCAGAAATATCGAACTTATACATCATTTACATCATTCCATTTACATATAGACATTTGAGCACAACCTTATAACATTACTTCATCATTTCTCTTTTAAAATTTAATCTAGTAGTCTGATAAACTATAATAAATAAATTCGGATACATGGGTAACTACACCACACCAGAAGCACCGAAGTGCAAACCCATACAAGTGTGCAACTAACCATATTGGAATGCCAATCATATTCTATTCTTTAATACGTTCACTCGGGCACAATTAACTCTGATCGTGTGTCAGAGTCTTAAAAATTTATATAATGAATGATCTAGCCTAAAAACTAACTGTGACAACAACTTGAGGCAAGCACACCTATTGAACAGTAGTACAATTTAGTGGCAAGATCGGATTGTCGAACCCAAAGGAACCAAAAGTATTAATACTAACTTTCTTTTTATTATTTAACCTAAGAATTAAAGGAATTGTTGTTTAACCTAAAATTAACTAACTACTAAGCTAAAGATGCTAAGACAAAGAGAACGAATTGGGGAAATACTTGTGGGAAAAACCAATTGATTGAGACAATACCCGAGGAAGAATCCACCTATACTTCACTTGTTATTTAACTCTAAGCCAGACGATTTATTCACTTGACTTGATCCATAGGATTCCCTAATTTATATTAATACCTCTCTCGAGGCTACTAACGTCTAACCCTAGGTTGATTAATTGAAATCTCTTTCTAATTAAAACCCCTAGAATTGCATTAACTCGATCTATGGACTCCCATATTAGGTTTGACCCTAATCTGGCAGATTTTTGTCATCCTATCTCTAGGGTTGTGATCAACCCCGCTTAACTATGCTAGATCTACTCTTAAATAGGGTCTATTCTTCCTCTGCATAAGAGCATAAATGCTTGAATCAATATCCTGAAATATCAAAACAAGAATTAAGAACACATAGTTAAGAACAAATCAAGTATTTATCATACAGCTCAGAAAACAATAACAAGATCCGTCTTAGGTTTCATCCCTCTCAAGTATTTGAGGGGTTTAGTTCATAATTATAAAAGAATACATCTCAGAAGAAAATATAAAACAAAACATAAAGAAAACCCTAAACCCCCTAAAAGAATTGAAGGAGAGATCCTCAGTCTTGAGTATGATTCCGGCTTCTTGAGATGAATCAACTGGCTTTCTTCGAGTAAATTCCACAATTTGGCCCCTCTGGCTTGGCTCTTTGGCCTAGCTGAACGCCCCCTGTAGGTTGGTCTCTAGGGTCTTTATATAGGCTTTTGGAATATCTTTCTTTGCCTCTAAGTACCCTAATCCGAATAAAATTCTTCTTTGCTGTGGCAGGGACACGCCCCGTGTGGCACGCCCGTGTGAATCGAATCCAGCCCGTGGTTAGATCTGCTAAAGAGGCACGGTCGTGTGTCTCGGGCCCAAGCAATGTGCAATTAGTACTTTGGCCCATTTTCTTTGGTTTTAGCCCGTTTTTCATTCTTTTCATCCTCCGGTGCTCTCCTGAGTATAAAACATGAAAACAAAGGATTAGGAGCACCTATTTCCATAATTAAAGGGATAAATCATCCAAAAGTATGCTAAATGTGGGATTAAAATATATATTATGGTTTATCAAATACCCCCACAATTAAGCTTTTGCTCGTCCTCAAGTAAAATTCTCAACTCACAATTAAAACGAACTTCCTCAATTCATAATATTCATCGATAATGTTTCATCATAATTCATAGATAATTTATACATGGATAATTTAACTCAAAGAGTCCTGAAGATTTAAACAATCAAAGTCATAGTTTTTGTAGCATAAAAATATAGGTGATTCCCCTCATCTGAATAATTACCCTTGATTCAAAATTGACAAGGATTGACATCCTCACTAAAGATTCACTCAAATCACTCAAGGTGTTTAAGGTTCAAAATAAAGCACTCATCAATCAAACATGAAAAGTTATTACCATAGGCTTGCATGAAAATCAAATCTCCACCACTATAAAATGAGATGATACACAAATCAAAAGGTCTTTAAAGGGTTGTAATGGGGTTTAGGTTAAAGGTGTGGATAAAGGCTAAATTCAAGGGTTAGAATCAAGATCGAATTGACAATTTACCTAACTAGAAAAATGAACTAATCCTGAATAATTACATCAATTGAAAACTTGTAATACTAATAATACGATCTTATTCTTCAAGATGTGGAATTTAAACGTATAAGCTCACTTAATTACAGAACTAATAATGAATATAATTCAATTTTTTTTTAATAACAAATCAAAATAAGTGCATAATATAAGATGAATTTAACTACTGAGATAAAATAATTAGGCAACTGATCAAATCAAATCTTGATAGAAGGGTAGTCAAGAAAAATGGTGATAACAAATACAAGATGGGTTTTGGGTTAATATTAGTGGGTCAGTCAATAAAAGGGTTGTTAGGATCAAAGGGGTTCACTAGGGGTTAATTGTGAGGGTAGGCTTTTAGTGGAGTAAGTGGGCTAAATCCTACGTGCCTTTATCATCTATGTATATCAAATCAATGATGTGGTCTTGACATGTATAGTCAAAGCAAGTTCTAGAATAACAAATCAATGTTGACACACTCATAATAAAAAGAAGTGAGCAAGAAAGAATGTATGCTCTAAAAGGTTCAAAATCTCACAAAAATTATGGGTTTTTGATGACAACCTTGTAAATTTTAAACTTCAAGGTAACAATTGGATTCAGGTAGACAACCTAACAAAATTTTAATTTTTGAAAATAGACTCATCATGCTTGATTCTCTAGTATCTTAAAGTTTAAATCATCACTGTATAATTATCAATGATTTAATCCGAAACATATCAATAAAAATTACAAATCAACAGAAATTTCATTCTAATTAGTGATATGAGAAAATTACTTAAGACAAGATATCATTCAGGGATTTGAGAATAATGCAAAAAGTTAGGAACTTTTTCTAAATAAATTTTCACCCCCCACACTTAAGATGTACATTGCCCTCAATGTACAAAGATAGATAGTAATCATATATTAAGAAAATTAAAAGAGAGGGAGAGAAGTGAAACTTCCTGAATTTTTGGATGGATTCCTTGAGTTGGAAGTGTGGAAACTTGATTCGTAGGTGAAAAATAAGTTGGAGGGGGCGTCTCTAATTCCTACGCTAGATGAAGAAATTGGGAATCTCGTTAAGAGTTAGCCAGGAAATAATAAGAATAATTCTAAATATACTAATTATATATTTAAAGAAAAGAAAAAGAAAAAGAAAGAGTGTAAAAGGTGAAATAAGACTAAAAGAAAAGATTAATGGACTGAAAAGTCCTTATTGTTAGATGGTTCGCGAGGTGGAAGTGATTTCTAAGGCTTGGTGTACTAATTCCCTAGCAACCTTTAGAACCTAAAACAAAAAAACTAAAATAAAATAAACCAAATTTAGTATAATAAAAATAAAATAAGGAAAATAAATGAGAAGAGAAAGGAAAAAAAGATTAAATGGACTCAAAGGTCCTTTTCCTGTCGAGTTAATGGAGCGGCCAGCATGAACTTATGTAGATCGGTCTCGCACAGGGAGAATGGGCTAGGATCCTTTCGTTTCTTCGACATGGATAAAGTGTAGATCAAGAGTTTGGAAATTGAAGAAGGAAGAAATGAAAATGGAGGAGAGTGTACAGGTTGTGGAAGAAGGGAATGGAAAGTATGTGAGAAGGGGAGTAGGTGTTTTAAATAAAATTTTCAGCTCTGGTACATCCCCACGCCCGTGTTTCATGGGCTTGTCGCATCACACGACCATATCGCATGGCTGTGCGGTGGTTCATTCATTTCTCCCACGCCTGTTATTCAGGTTGCCACGCCCGTGTTGATAAAACAGTGTCGACCACGGCTATGTTGCACGGCCGTAGTGTTTAGTCAGAGCCCGTGGCTTAAAGATATTTTTCATCCTGTTTTGTACTATCTCTATCATGCCAGTACGAAAATCCGTAGTATCCACATGGCCATGGCCACGGCCGTGTGCAAGGCCGTGTGGTGCGAAAATCTACGCTTCATTAACTTGGTTAATTTGTAGTTAGGTGCTAAAATAAAGAGAATAAAAATCAATAGGCTTAGTGCTCGGGTTGCCTCCCGAGAAGTGCTTGTTTAAATTCTTAAGCTAGACTTACCTCTCATTCGCACATTCATGGTGGTTTAAGAAGTGAAAAATCCTTTCTCGTGCTATCATTATATAGTTTGAGTCGAGTAGCGTTTACTTTAAAAGTACTGAATGTAGAATTACTTACCTCGACTGTTCCGTAAGGGAAAATATTTATTACTTTAAAAGGGATTTCTTCGTTTGTATTCAGGTTTGATATGGCGATTTGAGGGTCTATTTTATCTAACAGTACCTGATGTCCTATTTTGAAGTGATTTGATATTCCAGTAAGCCCGTCTGGGGGTTCCTTCAATTTCACTTTGTGTGGTTTTGATTTCTCCTTGAAATGCGCTTTCCACTCGTCTAGTTCATCAATCTGAAGTCTTCGTTCCTCATAAATTTCTTCTTTATCGGTACGAGGTCTAAGATCTAGCTCAGTTATGTGATTTCGTGGTGCTTCCTGTAAAGAAAGTTGAACAAAATGATTATCAATAAAATTTACGTTCTCACCTTTATCATTCGATGTCCTAGCTGAGTCGAGAGCTTGAAGACTGATTGATTCGTCACCTATACGAAGTGTGAGTTCACCTGTACCAACGTAAATTTTAGCTTTGGCAGTTGCTAAAAAGGGTCTTCCTAAAATTAAGGGGATACCATTGTCCTCATCCATGTCTAAAATAACAAAGTCTACTGGGCATATGGATTTATCAATTTTCACGAGTACATCGTTAATTATACCCCTAGGAATTCTAATAGTCTTATCAGCTAATTGAATACTCATCCTAGTTTGTTTGGGTTTCCCTAGACCTAGCTGTTTAAACATTTTATAAGGCATGACATTGATGCTTGCCCCTAAATCAGCTAAAGCATTATCAATAGATAAACTACCAATTAAACATGGAATTGTAAAACTCCCTGGGTCTTTTAATTTTTATGGTAGTTTGTTTTGTAACATTGCTGACAACACTGCGTTTAGTTCCACATGTAATTCCTCGTCTAACTTCCACTTGTTTGTTAAAAGCTCTTTTAAAAATTTCCTTGAATCTAGCATCAACGAAAGAGCTTCAAGACACGGTAAGTTAATATGTGATTTCTTTAAAAGTTTAAGAAACTTACCGAACTGTTCATCTGTATTGTCTTTCTTCATCGCATTAGGGTATGGTTTCGAGGTTGGTATTATTTAATTACCGATTTTAGTTTTTCTTGGCTTACATCAACCTTACCTTCACTTATCATAGGATCTTGCCTCGGGTCAGATTTAGATTCCACTAACTCTTCACTGTCATGATCTGTTACAGCTTGAAATTGTTCATCTAGGTTAGTCT
The DNA here is from genome assembly GCA_025506655.1 of Gossypium rotundifolium. Classification (NCBI taxonomy): domain Eukaryota; kingdom Viridiplantae; phylum Streptophyta; class Magnoliopsida; order Malvales; family Malvaceae; genus Gossypium; species Gossypium rotundifolium. Next base: position 175,079,053 of record CP106732.1, read on the forward strand.
CCGTGTTGCTTGGCAAGCTACCTTGTGGTCGTTTGGAGATCAACTTAGCGAGTTGCCCTAACTGGTTCTCGATCCCTTGAATCGATGCTTGTTGATTTTTAAGTGTTGTTTCGGTGTTTTGAAAATGTGTTTCTGACACCGCTATGAATTTTGTCAGCTTCTCCTCAAGGTTCGATTTCTTTTTCTGTGGGTAGGGCTGTTGTCTCTAATTTCCTTGACCACCCCATGAGAAATTGGGGTGGTTCCTCCAACCTGGATTATAAGTATTACTATAAGGGTTATTTTGAGGTCTAAAATTGTTACCCGTATAGTTTATCTGTTCACTTTCCATGCCAGGATTGTAGGGTGGGTACTCATGATTCGCCATACCTCCTATGTTTGAATCACATTGCATTACTAGGTGTACCTGCGAGGAACCACACAAACCATCAATCTTTTTATTTAACATCTCTACCTAATTTGATAGCATGGTGACTGCGTCGAGGTTGAAAACTCCGGCTGTTTTTATTGGCCTTATCCTTGTAACTTGCTACTGATAGTTGTTCAGTGACATCTCCTCTATAAAATCATAGGCCGCCTCAGGAGTTTTGTTATTCAAGGTTCCACCGGCTGCTGAATCAATCAGTTGTCTCATTGAAGGGTTCACACCATTGTAAAAAGTTTGGACCTATAGCCACAAGGGTAATCCATGGTATGGGCACCTTCTCAATAGATCTTTGTATCTCTCCCATGCATCGTATAGTGTTTCTAGATCCATCTGCACAAAAGAAGAGATATCATTCCTTAATTTGGCCGTTTTGGTCGGTGAAAAATATTTTAACAAAAAATTTTCGGTCATTTGATCCCATGTAGTGATTGATCCTCGTGGAAGAGAATTCAACCACTGTTTAGCTTTATTCCTTAATGAAAAGGGAAATAACCGAAAACGAATGGCATCATCAGAAACGCCATTTATTTTGAAGGTATTACAGAATTCTAGAAAATTTTCTAAATGAGTATTTGGGTCTTCGTCCTGCAAACTATCAAATTGAACAATTTGTTGAATCATTTGAATAGTGTTAGGTTTTAGTTCAAAATTATTAGCAGTTATAGCAGGCCTAACAATACTCGATTCAGTCCCTATTAAATTAGGTTTAGCATAATCATACATAGTTCGAGGAGCATGATTTTCGGCCACCTCCTGAAGTAGCGGATTATTCTTAGCCATCTCTTCAGTAGTATTAATTTCGTTCTCTTGCTCTTCTTGTATGTAGTTTAAGCTTCGCCTTATTACTCTACGATTTCTGCGAGCAGTTCCTTCAATATCACTGTCGTAAATTAAGGGTCCTGTTGGGTTCATTCTAGTCATAAACTAGAGGTACCTGCTAGGAACAGATAAAAAGAAAAAGAAAATTAAAAAAGTAAAAATAAAATTTAATTGCAAAAATAAAATATGGCTAAAGTAATAAAAATTGAGTGTTCTTAATATTTCAGTTCCCCGGCAACGGCGCCAAAATCTTTATCGTGTGTCAGAGTCTTAAAAATTTATATAATGAATGATCTATCCTAAAAACTAACTGTGACAACGACTTGAGGCAAGCACACCTATCGAATAGTAGTATAGTTTAGTGGCAAGACCGGATTATCGAACACAAAGGAACCAAAAGTACTAATACTAACTTTCTTTTTATTATTTAACCTAAGAATTAGAGGAATTGTTGTTTAACCTAAAATTAACTAACTACTAAGCTAAAGATGCTAAGACAAAGAGAATAAATTGGGGAAATACTTGTGGGAAAAACCAATTGATTGAGACAATACCCAATGAAGAATCCACCTAGACTTCACTTGTTATTTAACTCTGAACCAGACGATTTATTCACTTGACTTGATCTGTAGGATTCCCTAATTTATATTAATACCTCTCTCGAGGCTACTAACGTCTAACCTTAGGTTGATTAATTGAAATATCTTTCTAATTAAAACCCCTAGAATTGCATTAACTCGATCTATGGACTCCCATATTAGGTTTGACCCTAATCCGGTAGATTTTCGTCATCCTATCTCTAGGGTTGCGATCAACTCCGCTTAACTATGTTAGATCTACTCTTAGACAATGTCTATTCCTCCTCTCCTAAGAGCATAAACGATTGAATCAATATCCTAAAATATCAAAACAAGAATTAAGAACACATAGTTAAGAACAAATCAAGTATTTATCATACAGCTCAGAAAATAATAACAAGATCCATCTTAGGTTTCATCCCCCTCAGGTATTTGAAGGGTTTAGTTCATAATTATAAAAGAATACACCTCAAAAGAAAATATAAAACAAAACATAAAGAAAACCCTAAAATCCCCTAAAGGAATTAAAGGAGAGATCCTCAGTCTTGAGTATGATTCTAGCTTCTTGAGATGAATCAACTGGCTTTCTTCAAGTGAATCCTACAATTCGGCCTCTCTGGCTTGGCTCTTTGGCCTAGCTGAACTCCCCCCCAAAGGTTGGTCTCTAGGGTCTTTATATAGGCTTTTGGAATATCTTTCTTTGCCTCTAAGTACCCTAATCCGAATAGAACTCTTCTTTGCTGCGGCAGGGACACGCTCGTGTGAATCGAATCTAGCCCGTGGTCGGATCTGCTAAAGAGGCACGATCGTGTGTCTCGGGCCCAGGCTGTATGCAATTCGTACTTTGGCCCATTTTTTCTGATTTCGGCTCGTTTCTCATTCTTTTCATCCTCCGGTGTTCTCCTGAGTATAAGCCATGAAAACAAAGGATTAGGAGCACCTATTTCCATAATTAATGGGATAAATCATCCAAAAGTATGCTAAATGTGGGATTAAAATATGTGTATATTATGGTTTATCAAACTCGTTTAACCATCTCTTTACAATTCAATCCTTATCTCACCTTTTTAAACCATTTTGTAAACAACTCAATTTACATACACACATACACAAAGATTATAATTCAAGTATACATAACAATTAAATATATCTATAGCTTATAAACTTACCTAACAAAACTCAACAAAACAAGTTGAATCGTAGAGACTATTCAACAACTTTCCCTTTCCCCCCGTTATCCTCGACTTGATTCAAATCTTGATCTATATGATAATTTAATTTCAATATATCAATTCCAATTATCCTATAACATCCAAATATATGCATATGACATTTTAATTTTATTTTACAAAGTTCTCTAAAATTTCACATTTAACTCAATGGAGTTCCTAAAACCGAAATTACCATAACTTTCAAATTTGAGCCTCGATTTTGAAATCGATCTCAATTTTATCGTTTTACAATTCATTATTAAGCTTAAAATCTAACCAAATAACATCAAAAACTTCAAGAAATCATCAATGATAACTTTTGTAAACTTTAACAGTTTCACAAATTAATCTCTAAGCTAGCTAAATCAAGCTTTCGGGATCTCAAAAACATTAAAATTATAAGAAACAAACTTAAAACGGCTTACCAATTTTGAAAAACAAAGTTTGGACGATGGAAGGGTTTTCTTCTTCCTTTAGAAATGGTTCGAATGAAAAAGATGATAGAAATAGGTTTTATTTTCTTTATAATTTCCTTTTATACTTTGATTAAAACTAAATAACCTTAATTAATCTTAATCTAATCATCATTAAACTAAACTAAGTGGATGATGACATCACCATCCACCATTCACAACTAAAAAATAGTTTAATTATTCAATTGGTCCCCAAATTAAATAAAATTTTATAATGATATAACTTTTATCACTTTTACGATTTAGTTCTTATACCTTAATTAACTATCTATTTAGAAAAATTAAAGGATCAACCTTTAATTAAAGTTTATACTAATCTCATAAATATTAAATAATAATATTTATAGACTCACTCATCAAAAATGGGGTTCCAAAACCATTGTTTCCGACACTAGTAAAAAACGGATTATTGGATAAGTCTTTCTTCAAATTAAATATATATAAGTTTTTTATAATTAAAGCTACAGACTATTTGGACTGTGAACCCAAATATTTTAAGGTCCATGCTGCTTATCCAAATGGAAAATGTTTTATTACATCATATCATGAGGTATGATATTATTTAAAAGAATAGTGCTAGATAGAAGCACAATAAACAGCTTGCAAACTCTTTAATTTGAAATATTCAATGCTTCAAAATGTGATTGAGAAGACATTTGTTGTTCTAAATTTTTTTTTCTCATATTAACAACATTACCTTAGTATAACATAAAAAAGCAATGTTAAATTGTACTAACATGGTGTATATTTCATAACTTCAATCATGGGTAGACTTGAGATGATCCATAGTTCGAAGAATACATCGAAGAAGGAGATTTTCAAAGTATGGATCTTGATAATCTTAATTATGTAGATTCAAATTCAAATGATGATGAACTCGGCCAAAAACCAACAGATAATGATAAGAGCATGTGTTAAAAATTTAAAAGGGAATAACCCAACAAATATGAACTTGAACAATTAGATAAAATTGAATACAAAATTTATTCTTATTTTTATTTTTAGTAATTGTATTATCAATTACTTTTTAGAATGACACAAAATAAATGATAGTTTAATTTTAATTCTTGTTACTTGTTTAAATTTTTTTATCTTACTAATAATCTTTATAGTAATTAATATTTTTAAAATTGTAAATTATATAATTGTGTAATTACAATTTGTATTACCAAACATGATATAGGGAATTATGATGTAATTACAATATGTCAGCCAAACACGTATAAGAAATTACAATTCCTTGTAAAAGAGTGTAATTACTACCTTGGTAATTACATTTTCATTCAATTACTCTGTATTGTCTAAACAGACTTGCTCACGTTTACAGGATTGGCCAATCGTATCGATACAATCAAGAATCAATCGAGATATCGTTTCAGAATAAGAGGTTGGGTCAATTGACCCTCCAGCTGGTATGGACTGATTGAATCAGTTTTTTCTCTTTTTTATTTTTATGATCTTTTAATCGCACTGATTGATCCATTAAATAGGTGATCTGATCAATTTGACCAATAATCTGATTCTGAAAACCTTGAATTTAAGTGGGAGAAACACTAGCAATTATGTAACTTAATTGCATTGTTGGTACTGTCCTAGGAGTAATTATATTTAATAATTTAAAACTATTTTTAGTTGATATTTTAAGAGCATATGTTAAATTAATGTTTTTAAAGGTTGGGTAAAACAATTCAAATTCTTATTAAATGAGTGTCTAATAATAGTTTTAAGCATCTTACATTCAAGTCAATAAAACTAAAATTTTTAAAAACATATTTTCCTAACCAAACATTTATTTTAAAACAGTTTTAAAATTACTATAACTAAATTAATTAAATAACATGTGAGAATATATATATATATATATATATATTTTAATTTAAAAATATAAATCTAACATTTTTAGTATTTTCATATTAATTTTATAGTTCATATTCGAGGTTGTCACTTCTAACAATACTATTTAAAAAAGAGTTTATTTAAGAAGAGGTTTTTAAAGATATTAAAACAAATCTACTAAATTAAAAACTGATTTAAAGCAAAATCATTTTAGTAAAAACATATATATTTAAAAACGTTTTCAATAAATTCATAATTTTTACAAATTGGTGTTATTTGATAAATTAAATTAAATACTAAAAATCAAATAAAAAATTTTACAAGTGCTAAATTTATGTTATAAAATTATACATTTTGTTAGTAAAACTTAAGTGTTCTTATATAATTTAGTCCTTTGATAATATAAATATTAAATTTAAAAATTCTTGTTTCATAATTTTAATATTATTAATATAATATTTTAAATGAAAATTTATTAAGATTATCAAATACGTTTAAAAAATTAATTTTGAATAAAATGAAAAATTTTAATAATTTATTAAACACGCCAATATCATCCTAATACTATAAATTTAACATGACTTACTTAAAAAACTCAAAATTGAGTCTGCCTTTTGGCACGATTCTCTCTGTCTGCCTTTTGGCACGTAGGTTTTTGATTTCATCGATTATCTTTTTTAGATCCGGTGTTCTTAATTTTCTGTCTATATTCTTTGGACTTTGTTTTTCTAGGGTGTGTTTCGTTCTTTTTCCTAGGATGGAGGAAGTGTTAGCAGGTCTCAGTTTACTGGAGGATGAAGAAGAGGCATTCCAAGAGGAAGCGGTGGCGAGTCGATAAATACAAGTTCTGTTTTGGGCGTATTCGACGCATGAAAGTTGTGAATTTCCTCTCTTCAAAACATGATGGCTGATCTTTGGCATCCACTTGGGGGGATTTGCATTCTCGATCCGGGTGACAAGCGATATTTATTTCAATTTTTCATGACGTCGGCGTGCAAAGGGTGCTTAATGGGACTCCATGGTTCTTCAATAATCACTTGTTGATTCGCAAAGTATTCAAAATGGGAGAATCCTTCATTATAGATTTGAATTTTTCAGACTTTTGGATTCAAGTGCATGATTTACCCTCGGTCATTCTCCGCAACCATGGCAAAGCAATTTGGGGATTTTTGAGAGTGTTTCTTGATTATGATTCTCCGATTGGTTCGGTACTAAGAATTACATGCGCATTCGAGTTAAATTGGATGTTTTGGCTCCTCTAAACGTAAAAAGAAGATCAATATTGGTAAAGACACCACGGTCTATGCTCGTTTCAAGTACGAAAAGCTGGTGTCGAGTTTATTCTGTTTCATTTGCGGCAAACTTGGGCATAGTGAAAGCTACTGTCCTTATCGTCTTAGTATTGAGCCTTCAAAAATTGTTTTTGGGTGGGATCTTTCTCTAAGAGCGGTGCCAAGACGCCGAAATATGGTGGTAAGTAGGTGGCTAAGGGAGGCTGACGGTTCTCAGTTCTGCTCTGATTTTTCAGAAAGTGCCAGTAAATGAAACTTTTCTAAATCTGAGACTGCATTTAGGCGTGATTTTGGGGAGGATTTAAGGAATAAAAATATTCTTCCGGATTCTATTAATTTGAAGTTTGATCGCCATATTATTACTGAGCATGTTATTTGGCGTAATCGGAGTACTGTTTCCTCTAAAAAAAATAATATGAATATTGGGCCCATGGATCAGAATTTGGATGAACATGATACAATTGCTTTGACAGATTGAAAAAAGAGGCAATGGAGAGGGGAGGAACCGAATGCTCTTGTGGGTTTTACTAAGGATAGTGGCTCTTATGATTTAACGGCTAGCTCTAGTGGACAGAGCAGCAATGAGCATTATGAAAATAATAAGTTGGAACGTTCAGTGGGTTGGGAGACCACGAATCTGTTCATAAACTCAAAAATAGATTACGAGCCATAATCCCCAAATTTTGTTTCTTTTAGAAACAAAATTATGTGTAAGAGGATGGAGAAGGTGAGATTGAAATGTGGCTTCACAAATGGTATTGATGTTGGCGCAATCGGCTCAAGTGGGGACTATCTTTAGGGTGGAAAGGAAACTCTTTGGTGACTCAAAAGCTACTCCGCTTTCCACATTGATGTTTGAAATTCAAGACAATGAGTGTGGGACGCTTTGGCGGTTAACGAGGTTTTACGAAATCCAGATGCTCGAAGCGACCGATTCATGGAATCTACTTGATCTTTGAGTAGTAACCAAACAATTCCGTGGATCGTGGTGGGAGATTTTAACGAAATTGCACATTCTTTTGAAAAAAAAGGCGGACGCCTGAGAGCGGAACGGCAGATGAAGGAGTTTAGATTGGCGATTAAAGACTGTAGTCTCAATGATTTGGGCTATGTTGGGTGGTGGTTCACGTGGGAAAGAGGTAAGTTTGCATCCTCTAATATTCGGGAAAGACTGGACCGTGGAATTGCCACTTGTGATTGGATACAACTTTTTCCAAATTACAAAGTGGAACATTTGGGGCACTCTTTTTCTGATCACTGTCCTCTCCTCCTTGATACTATGGGTAATCCGTATAATAAATCTGTGAATCGGATGAGGCCTTTCTGATTTGAAGCTAAGTGGTGTCTTGATAATTCTTTTGAGAATTTGCTTAAAGATTGGTGGGGTGAAGACGCTGGAAGTGTTGATGTAAAATTGGAGAATTTAGGGAGGCGTTTGCAACAATGGGGCATTGTTAAGCATCAAATGGATAGAAAACAACGAGTGATATTGGAAGATAGATTGAATCACCTTTATAACCAAGACCCATCGATGAGGTTCTCGCCAAATTACGATGTCCAAATGGGTCTTAATTGGGAAGCAGAAAAAGAGGAACTCTTTTGGGAACAACATGCTCGTGTTAATTGGTTGAAGAATGGAGATCACAACACAAGTCATTTTCACAAGGTGGCAGTCTCTCGACAATCTCGTGGTCGCATTTTGGCTTTGGAGGATGAGAACGGCAAACAAATGTCTTTGACGGAAGATATTTTAAATTTAGCTGCAGATTATTTTAGCAAACTTTTTACGGCCTCAGATACGGGTCCAGATGAAAATTTATTTGGCCTTGTGGAACCAAGAGTTACTGATAGTATGAATGTAAATTTGCTTAAAACATTCACAGTAGATGATATTGATCAGGCAGTTAAGATGCTGGCACCACTACATGCTCCTGGGGTGGATGGTTTTCCCGCTATCTTTTTTCAAAGGTATTGGCATATTATTGGGCCTGAAATTTCTTCATTTTGTTTATCTGCTCTTAATGGTGATTGTGAAATAGGCCCTATTAATAAGACTCGTATTGTTTTGATTCCAAAAATTGCTAAACCAAGGAATATGACTCACTTTCGACCTATAAGTCTTTGTAATGTTCTCTATAAGATAATTGCAAAGGTTTTGGTGAATCGGATGAGTGATATGTTGGGCTCTTGTATTAATGAAGCGCAAGGAGCTTACGTCCCTGGCGAGACTCATTTCGGATAATGTCTAATTATGTATGAAGTCCTTCACTCTCTTAAATTGAAAAAGAGGTCAAACGGGAATTTTGCGCAAGCTTGATATGAGCAAAGCGTATGACCGAGTTGAATGGGATTTTAAGGGAATGATGAAACATTTAGGATTTCATGAAGAGTAGATTATTCTCATCATGCGATGCATTTGTTCGGTATCCTATTCACAAGATCAATGGATGTAATAGTGATTGGTTTTCTCCGTCAAGGGCTTAAGACAAGGGATCCTCTTAGTCCCTTTCTTTTCTTTTATGTCTTTGAGGGTTTTCTATTTTGATTGAGGATGCGAAGAGAAGAGGACGATAAAAGGCCCTATTGGCAGAGAACGATTTTCTATCAATCATTTGTTCTTTGCGGATGATGATATTTTGTTTGGTTGACGCTGAATGAGGGAGCTGAAGCGGTTAGAGATGTTATTAAGGAATACGAGTTGATTTCTGGTCAACGGGTGAATTTCGATAAATCTCTTATCTACTTTGGAGCCAATGTAAAACAGGAGACTAAAGATTATATTGTCAATTTGTTAGGAGTCAGGGTTGCTGCTAATCCTGAGAAATACCTAGGCCTACCTATGATGGTTGGTCGAAAGAAACTGGCCTTTGCCTATTTTTCTGGATCGTTTGGAAAAGAATTGAAGGTGGAGCTTGCGTTATTTATCTACGGTGGGAAGGAAGTCTTTATCAAATCGGTCCTACAGCCATTCCCTTTATGTTATGCAATGTTTCCTTATGCCAAAAACTTTTGTCGTAAGCTTGAGGGGATTATGAATAAGTTTTGGTGGACCAATAACAAATCGTCGAAGGGATTCATTGGAGTGGATGGAGCTGTAAGCAAACCAAAACCGAGGGGGTATGGGGTTTAAAGATTTGGTTTTGTTTAATAAACCTTATTAGCAAAGCGATTTGGCGTGTTTTAACTCAGCCTAATTGTCTTTTAGCTAAAGTCTTAAAAGCACGTTACTTTCCTCACTCTGTTATTTTATCTCGCTAATATTGGATCTTACCCATCCTATACCGCGTAGTATTTGCAACAAGACGGAGTTGATTGAGAATGGGTCATTATGGCGAATTGGAAGTGGCTCGACATCAATATTTGGAATGATCCTCGTTACCCAAGCGAATAATAGAGTTTCGATTCAGTATTTCTCCAAATTGGACTCATCAGAATCGACTTTTCAATTGTGGCACCTTTACCTGGAATGATGAGATCCTGAATAGTATTTTTGATGCTGATACGGTCAATCGTATTCTTGCTATTCCAATTGCAGGAGGTCAGTCGGGTGATTTACGGGTGTGGAAGTGGGATGGATCGGGCGAATACACGGTAAAAAGTGGATACAGGGTCCTATATACAGAACATTTACAGACCTCTTCTATAGCTACCTCTGATGATATGATTGATCCTAAATTTTACAATTGCTTATGGAATTTAAACATTCCTGCGAAAATTAAAATTTATGTCTGGAGGTTAACTAATAATTTATTGCCCCATCTTTGTAACTTGGAGCGCAGGAAGTTGTGTGTGGACGTGGTTTGCCCTCTTTGTAAGAATGGCCCGGAGAATGCTGATCATCTTATGTGGCTCTGTCAACTGACACAAGATGTTTGGAAGTCTCGAATATCATGGTCCTCCTTTTGACCCATCGATGATGGTAAGATCTGCTTCATCAATACATTTTCTCACTGCAAATGAACAACAACGACAGGTGATGGTCCTTTCCTTATTGGGGCTGTGGACTCGAAGGAATAAAGTAATTCATGAAGGGGTCAAATTCTCTAAGCAGGAATTATTAGGGTTTCTTAAAGGTTACAATCAGGAGCTGAACCTTAACAAAGCAACATCTTTTCCGTCCTCAACATATTTGGGGAATCAGAAGTGGAAACCCCCTAACGCAAATTTTATTAAACTGAATTTTGATGCATCATTTCAAATTGATACGAAAATTGCTATCACGGTGGTTTTAGCTAGGAATTCGAAGGAGAAATAGTGGGAGCGGAGACTTATCTGCTTTAGAGCCGTACGATACGTTTGTATGGCGGCGAGGCATGCGAAGGGCCTTTATTCGGCGAAAGACTGGGCTTCCGACGGATAATCGTAGAAGGTGACTCTTAACCGTTATTAAGAATATTTCAAGAAACAGAAAGACAAGTCCTTTATCCGACCGATTACACAATATTCTCTATGGAAGATGAATTTGATGAAATCTCTTACCGCTTTGTCCCCGGAAAGCAAATAATACGGCTCATACTGCTGGCGATGGAAGGTAGGAGAAGACACGATTTTAGAAGGTGGAGGACGGGTTCCAGGACTGCTCAAAGGCCACTTTGAAGGAGTGGGAGATGTGGAATTCTCTACCTAGGAGATTTTCCGGTGATGCTTCAATGGTGGAGAAGGTTCGTTGAATTTCCACCTTTTTCAAGCTTTTGGTTTTCTTCTGGTTTTTTGGCTTTTCGGATGCGTAAGAAACAACTCATGATATTGGGTTTTGAATGGTGCTTTGTATGCAAAGCGGTTTTATTAGTGGTTTTGTTATTTTTAGGCTTTCAATTATTGCTCTCTACTACTTTATTTATGGTTTTTGCCTTTTACTTGTTTTGTCGCCTTTGGTCTTGACCTTTTATGTTCTTTATTTTATTGGTTGTTTTTTAATTTGTGTGGGCCACACAGCATTAATATCAGTCTATTATTTTAACAAAAAAAAAAAAAACATGACTTACTTAAAAATCAATAATTTTTTTTGCGATAATAATGACATACACGTTTCAAATAATTAATCTTATGTTTTTTTTTTAAAATCTAAATACAATTAATGGTGAAGTAGATATTTTTGTTTTAGACCTAACTTTAATAAATCGTGCTGAGATTAAATTATATAATTAATCATCTTTTAAGGTATCTAAGCTATCCCACCCTGCATATAGTTATATTAAAAACGATTTAAAGTTAGAACTGTGGATGCCTCCACTTCATCAACCATTTTCAAATCTCATTAAATATAGGCCAATTTTTTTATTTATATTCAACTTTTTAATTTGGTTGTTGAATTTGTTAATAAGTGATATATGATTATACTTAAAATAATAAAAATTTTAAAAAATTTAAATCTGCCATAATAGACAAATATTAATTGTGAATCGCTTGAAGTCTGTTTTCCCAGTTAATTGGGTAAATGTTGAGAAGATGCAAATTATTTTTCTTCAAGTGTTAATGAGATTGTTGCCATAGAAATTAGTGCCAAGCTGGGGTTTAGGAGGGTGAAGGACTTGGGTACTTATTTGAGATTGCATGAAATGTAAGTGTTTTCTTTTTACGGGGAGAATGTTAAAGGTGTTAGACCTCGTTAGTTAACTGTTAGCTATTAGTTAGCAGTTAGATAATCTGTTAGCATACATAGCATGAGCAGTGGGTATAGTTGAGATAAGTTTTCACAACATGTATTCTGTTTGATTAATACAATTTCCTTGCTATAGTTTAACATTTAGTAGCAAGAGTGAAACTTACAAAATATGGGATTATGATTTTAAAAGACATAATCTACAATTAGATTGAGAGATTTATTCGTGAATTCATTTGGAGTTGGAATAATGAAAGTAAGATGGGAAATAATTTGCCAACAGCTTAATAAGGGGCTTACCATTGAGAAAATTGTTTTCATTGAAGTTGAGTTTTGATATTATCTCTCTAATTTAGATTTCCATACCAACAGTTTGTGCAATTGACCTCCAAGAAGTTGAGGTACTAGCTGGAAGAAGGCTAATTAGTGACACCTAACGGATATAAGGTTGTTGAAATGGCTTTTGGCCGTGTTGTAATATTGCATGAAAGGTTACACCAGCAGCTTGGGTATTTGCTCAGCCTTGCAAGCTAAAATGTGGTCAATTTGTGATAAGTTCCTCACCGCAAACAAGACAAGCAACAACAACATAGGCTTTATTCTATGGGAAGTCTGATTCGCACTTGTCGAGAGGCAAACGGATCGGTTAATTTTATGGCTAAATTTCTTTTGGACAAAGAACCTTGACTCCAAATTTTGGATCTCCACCAGCAAAAATTCCACCAGTCCTGTTCAATGACATCAATGGACTTCCTCATTGTAAACAAGTTCCTTTGGCTTAGTAACATTACTCGGTAAATTCCCCGTGTTACAAATAATAATAAGGGGATAGATCGGTTTATACCAATTTAAAATCATCTTAATTTTAAACTATTTTGTATTATTTTATATAATTAATATTTTAATAATTTAACCGTTGAATTTGATATTCATTCATATAAATCATATTTATCAAATCTATTATAATGTTAAAAAGAAGGGTTATTTTTCATGGTATAAAGTAAAATAAATATTATTAAGTGTGATTTTAAAATTACCAAATATCTTTAAATTGTATTAAAAATAATAAATAAAAAAAGACAATAATTTTAAATCAGCTTGTAACAGTGTTCTTTTATTATTATAATTTTACTATTGGTATATCTAATAAAAAGCAATCAAGTTGATGGATCCTTAATACTAATATCCCTTTATCGGATCAGCAAAACAGGTGTATCAATTTGCATAAGTTTCCACATCGTGAATGTGGCAATGTAATAATGATGCAAATTTCACATTGGGTTGATTTCCTGTACACCAATAAATTAAGCTGCCGACGGGGCAAACTGTATTTTCAGCTAGCCGATAACTATCAGTCCTTTGCTTTTATTGAACGTATCATGATGATATCCATAGATTCGGAATTGCAGAAAGAAAATTCCTTTTAAAGATAGGGTTTGGTTGGTGCCAAACCAAGAGATGTTGATAGCAGCTTAGTCAAACATAAACCATACTTTGGGTTACAATCTCTAGGTTAGGCATGGGAATATTGTGACAAGACTTGCAGAGAGATTTTCCCAGTTGAACTAGAATGATGTATTGTAATTCGATGGAGACTTGACACCATATGGATGATTACAAGACTTGGCAACCATATGTGGCTTCTGTCTATCAACCCTACGTTTTAGCACTTAAAGAGGACGAAGTAATTATTGGAATAATCTTGTTTTTATTTTTGTGGCACGAAAATGATTAATTTAAAACTATTAGACACCTTGGGTAACCAAAAAGATTAGCCAAAACCATATACTCCTCTGGCCCTACCACACGTCGGCCCCGTTCTTCATTGATTCTGAGATGAGTTTTTCTATTGAAAAGTGCTTTTCAAGGAAAAACAATAAAGAACACACACCAGTGCAGGAAAAATTTTAACTTATTTGAAGTGCTTTTGCATAGATGAAAAAGCAGAAATTTTTAGTTTTTTCAGCCCAGAAGTGCTTTTGGGGTTAGTATTTTACTTGTTTAACCTTTTTCCCTTCTTAACAAATAGACGTTACTTTTTTTTTCAGTAGAAATTTCTTCCTCTGGTTCTTTGTTCTTCTTCTCCACCGATGAGTTTATCTTTTTCTTCTCTTCTTCTCTTGCTCACAAAGAGAGGTAACTTCCCTTTTCCTTTTTATTCTTCTGTTTCATTATTCAATTCATTTTGATTTGTTTTTTTAATTTATAGTGTTAGATTTTGTATTTGAATTTTCGAAATTGACAATTCGATATGGAATTATCTTTTCTTTGATTTACTTTTATGCAATTGTAGGTTTTGATGAACTGAAATGAACCAAAAAAAAAAAAGGACGCAGTGTAGTTTCACATAGGATTTTGGGATTTAGGGTTTTTAGTAAAGTGGTTTTTGAGTGAAATTGTTGAAAAAAAGAGGAAAAAATGACAACGGAATCGCTCTGGGGTTTCACTTGTGGGAATAGTTTAGGTTCTATTATGAATAAGTTCCAATCGGATGCTATGAACACCGGTTCCGAGATGATTTCGATCGGTGGTTACTTTGTACCGCCATTGCACATGATATCTTCCGAGAATTCTAGTACCCTTTCCCTGCTTTGATCCAACCCGAAAACCCTTCGGCTCTTCCTCGATTCGGTTGCGGTGGTTCCAAGATGATATGGGGTTTGCTCTTGAATGGTCTCTTGAGGAGCAATATTTATTGAAGGATGGCCTTGAAAAGTATGTTGAAATTCTGCTTTTTATTCAAAGTCTTTTGGTGATGTATATGCATGTTTATAATTTGAAATGCTAATTTGAGTAATGTGTTGAATTGGTCATAGACTCATAGTTAAAGTAATAGATTACCTAATTATGTTATGAGGATTGTTGTGTGCTTTTGTATATGCTTCTTATGATAAAAATGGTTTTATGGGGGTACTTATTAGCTATGTTACTCGGATTCGGGTATGGTTGTTGTATATTGGTATTTTCCTGACAGGGGTATATTGAAACTTTCAAAGTTTTTTTTTATGTATTTGAAGGGTCGCATTTTTATACTTATGTCCAAATAGGTGTTGGACATGGGTGTTGGATAGGGTTACTTCAATAAAAATGAAGAATTGTAGCAAACATAGCTTAGTAGGTAAATTAAAAAAATGGTACTAATTGTTTATTTTCATTTCATTGTACATGTACATAGATATAAAGAGGAACCAAATATTTTGAAGTGCATAAAGATTGTGGCTGTCTTGCCTGATAAAATCGTACAAGATGTTGCATTGAGGTGCCGTGGATGCAAGTAAGCTCCATGCTTTTTTAATGATGAATTTCTACCATCATTGCTACTGATTTCTATTGCCAAGAAAGATGAGTTACCGTTGACATTAAGATATAAAGGTAGTTTTTGGAAATTGGCAGAGAAAGCGAATGAAACTTGAATAACTTAATGCTGGAAAAAAGGTGAACAATAGGAAGGAATGCTGATGATTATTTGAATTCTTAGTGGATATGATTGTCCGTATTCTAATAACGATTACTTCCTTAGTCATGAGTCATGACATGTTAACATGCTGCTAGAGGTCGAAATAATCGATGTTCAACTCCACAAGGACTTTTGTTAAAATTTTTCTAATTTGCTAAATTAGTGCTTGAATGGTAAGATGAATTTAAGAGTAAATTGTTTAAATTTGGACAATGGAGCATAAAATTTAAGGCTTGAATATAAAATAGACCACAACAACTCACTTTAATAACTGATATTTAATTTTTTTATTCCCAATTTCTTGAAAGCATGTTTTATTTAATACGATAAATGTGAAGAATATAGCAAAATTGTGATAGTAGTGTTTTACTTTTCTCAAATAACTTGGTTTCAATTTAAATTTTGAGGGGATAGGGATAGGGTAAACAATAAGAAATGCTAATCCTTTAAAATTCGAAAAAGTGATGAGTAATTGGAACAAGATCACATGAATTCATAATGAAATGAAATTTTCCTTTTGATTGGGATAAATGGGATGACAAATAATAATTTGTTTGAAGGTTTTGTCTTGTTTCGTGACCATCTATGCATTCATCTGAATTCTCACCATATGTGCATTAATAAAATGGTATGTGCATTTAATTTCCCATATTGTCAGGTCCCTTTTCTTTTTATTACAAAAAGTTTGATTCAATATTGAGGTAAAAAAAAAATTTATATTAGTTTACTAGATATTGCAGTTTAAAGAAATATAGGGGTTGAGATGTAGGTTTAAGGGTACCTGTGAGTTGTTTTTGGAGAACCCTTTTTTAACTTTGGGTTAAATTGTTCACCCTTTTAAACAACATCCTTGTTTTCTTAAAACAATAGGGTTCCTCAACCTCTATGGTTAATTTAAGGCAAAAGGATGAACCTTTTGCATTTGCCTTGATTTTGGGCAACCAATTTTGGGTAACCAATCCAAATATTGACCTTGTTCTTTCTTATGTAGGGTGAGGAGGATGAAGTTGGTCAGGTCTTCTCTAATCTCCCTAGCTACAAGATATTCCTTAAGTGCATCTTGTAATTGAGGTTCCAAAGAGCTGCATACAAACGACGATGATGATGGTGATGATGACGGTGAATCAAGCAATTCAAGTGGTTTTGAAATGGAATTAACAAGAGATGCTATAACTTCTAGTTTAATGAATTCATTTTAAATTGTAAATGCTATTGTAAAATTTTAGTATTTATATTTGGTATATAAATATTATTCCTTTTGAAACTTTAATCCAAATATATGTAATATTTTAATTTGTTAGGTTTATATTTTCTATGTTATGTTAATATCTAATATGAGTTTTATAAATGTGTTAAAAGCAATAAAATAAAAAAATAATTTTTAAAATAATACAATTGTGTCAATATCTAATTACAAATATTTAAATATATTTTATATATTCTAATTAAATTTAATAAATAATTAATATTAATTACTTCCAAATATTTAAAATTAATATTATATATTAAAACATTAACAATAAGTTATAATAAATTATTTTTATATTTTTGCTAAAATATCATAATATTAACTAATTTGAACATTATTTAAATACATATTCACTTTATAATATCATGTCTAAAATGGACATTTTACTTCTCAAAAGCACTTTTTGCAAAGAATACCAAACACTTCAATTTTTCAAAAGCACTTCTCAAAAGCACTTTTTCACAGCACTTCTAAAAAGCACTTCTCAAAAGCATTGCCAAACTGGCCATTCATTTCTTCTTTTTTCCCATCATGGACTTGAAAGGAAAGAATGTATTTTAACGTGTGTAGATTACTACTATTAAAATGCAATAATGAGGACGAAAGTTAAAACACTGCTATTTTATTGGTACTGTTATCTAACCCTCATTTGGGGGATGCAGGCAAACTTCTGGGATGTGTAAAAAATATATGCTCATTGTCAGTTTCAATGAATTTTTTTTTATTATAAAATGAAAAGCATTACAATAACTAGTCTACTCTAGCAATCTTTTTGCCATTGGCACTTTCAATTAGCAAAGAAAATAAGCTGTCTAGCGGTGCAAATAAAAGAATTAACTCCCGAGTCAAGATTTTGTGCCAAGTTCGCTAGATGATCTGCACATCGGTTCCTCTCTCTATGTATGTGTCTTATTTCAATCACCCTACTCTCCTTGACAAATTCCATGCAATCTCGAACTAGTGAGCCGAGTGGGTGAGTATCAACCACACCATCTTTCAAAGCCATTACCCCGAATCCATTTCAACTATCATATTAGATTATCCCTTCGCCTTAGCTAATAGAAATCCTTCTCTTACAGCCCAAAGCTTGGCATGTAAACTGTTAGCACTCCCAATCTTACACAAGAAACTAACCACCATGTTCATCCCGAATCAAGCCACCCGCTGCAGCACTTCATGTTGACATTCGAACGCGCCATCGATGTTAAGAATGTATGCGCATTTAAAGGTGGTCTCCTCCAGCTAACCCATCGCACAACAGTAACAAAGCATGTAATAGATTTCTTCCAAACATTATAAACGTCCAAGGCGAGCCTTTTAAAATAACCCACCACTTGCACGCGTTAGATTAACTCAGTTCTTGAAAAATCTCTATGTTTCTTCCCTTCCATCATCCCCATATAATGGTCACAAAAAAGATCCCCCAAGAAAGCAACAAACTTGCTAGTTGTTCAGACTTACTGCTGTTTTTTATCCGGTGCTTCAAATCCATATTGAAGAAACTCAGTTCTTGTGAGAGAGCTTGAACCACACTCCAGACTTCTTTGGCCACTAAACAATCTCTAAGAATATGATATGTAGATTCGATTAGATCACCACACCATTGACAAGTCGGGACTGCCACTATATTCTTTCTATATCTTACTTGATTAGTATTAATTTTGTTAAAGATGATAAGCCAGATGAAGAACCTCACTCATTCCGGACATTTAAGCTTCCAAATCCACATCAAATTCTCTCTAGAATCACCCTCCTCCTATCTATTACATAGCGTATTATAAGCAGAGGAGACTAAGAATTGATCATCTTTTGTCAAACCCCTGTTGGTGTAGCAAAGACTTAATTGAATTATGGAACAACAGATGAAACGAAGGGATCAATTAATTTCATTATCAATCCAGCCCTTATATACAAGTCTCAAGTAACAACCTCAACAAAGATTAAAATTACTACTCCTATTAACAAGCTAACAACTCTTACTCCTACTAACAAGCTAACAAATCTCCCTAGGACTTAGTCTTATTTTTTTAAAAATAGTTGCAGCCTTGAGATACTAACACTCCTCCTAACTCAAGTGCTGCAGACATCAAGTTTATTCTTATAATTGCCTCTAATAGTTTTCTAGCATGAAATGCCATTTAAATCAAAATTCCATAATTCAAAAACATCAAAAACATCACAAGCTGCTCCAGAAAAGTCACAAGAGTGGCCAGAATGCTTTCACTTCTTCCAAGGTTTTGTGTAGTCACTATACTTGCGATTAATACCATTTATAGTTTGATTAACAAATCTTCTCGCAGTTAATAATTCCTTTTTCAATTTTTTATTTTGCACTGAAGGCTTGATCACCTTACCAACTAAATTTTTAAACTCAACAACATCTACAGATGTCAATTCTTTCGCCAGTCGGCTTTTGATTTTGGAAGCTTAACCCACTATTCTCTTCTAAAAGTTGCACATCACTCTTGATCTCCTGAGATATATTCTTTTTCCGTGGCTCATTAGCATGTTCTTCAAATATTTCATGTGTAAAATATGGTAGTTTATCAGAGAGAGATGTCAACTACTGCTCTAAAAGAGTTACCTTTGCATGCAACTCCTTATTCTCAAAACACTTTTCATTACATTGTGCCATCAATTTCATAATTGTTTGTTGCATTGCTATCATTCCTTCCTGACACTTGGATGCCACTTGCTCCTCCTCAAATGGATTCAATGAGAAAGTCTTCTTCTGCATCTTGATTCTAAACAATTCATTGCCACTAGAGTCAAGGATTAGACACATTCCATCTTCAAACATCACCTTAAATTTCTTCTCTACCAATTGCCCCACACTCAACAAGTTTTGATCAATCTTAGGTACAAACAGAACATCTGAAATCAACTTAGTTCCAGCACAGCTCTCTATTGCTACTGTGCCTCTTCCCTTCACTTCTAGGTATTCTCCATTTCCTATCCTTACTTTCAACGTCAATGACCTGTCAAGGTCTTTAAACAACTTCTCATCATAAGTTATGTGATTGGTACAACCACTATCAACTAACCGACTATCATATAAAATGCTTGATGAGAAGCAAGAGATGACAAATAAATGGTCTTCTTCTTCTTGGTCTTCTTCTTCTTTAACTACAGCAAGTGCTCCACCTTGCTATTGATTTCTCAGTTCCTTACAGAACCTCTCAATGTGCCCCACCAAGTTACACCTTCTGCATTTCACATCTGGCCTTCTCCAATACCTAAAATAGGGATGATTCTATTTTTCGCAATACTTATATGAAGAATACTTATTATAATTTTCAGTATTGTTACCTTTTGCAACAATTTTTGAACCACTATTGTAATCACTCTTCTTCCCATTCCACTTCTGTTCCTTTCCTTTTTCGCCTTCCTGTATCTTAGCCTTCAAAGCTCCTTCTATGCTTCTTTCTATCCTTCCTTCATGCCTCATTAGCCTCCTCTGCTCTTGTGTTTGTAAAGCACTGATCAACTCCGCTACTCTCAATTGAGTCAAGTCCTTAGTGTTCTCAAAAGAGGCAATAGTTGCTTCATATTTCTTAAGCACAGAGACAAGTATTTTTTGCACTAGTCTAGAGTCAGAAAGATCAGTCCCAAGAACTCTTACCTTGTTGGCAATATCTATCAGCTTGTCTAAGTATTCTTTGATTGACTCAGACTCCTTTATTTGTAGCCTCTCGAATTTTCTGATCAAGTTCAACACCTTCATGCTCTTGATCCTCTCATCTCCTTGATACTCATCTTTGAGGTAGTCCCATATCTCTTTCACTGATCTAAAAGCCATTCTATTGAATATGGCTGGTGAAACCGAAGCATAGAGACAAGACTTTGCCTTAGCCTTCCTGTTGGTTCTCTCCTTGTGAATTTTGATCTGGTTCATAGTTGGATTGTTGGGAAGTGGAGTCACCTCATAGTCTTCCTCGACAGCTTCCCAATAATCACAACCCTCCATGTATGCTTGTATTCTCACGGCCCATGCTTGAAAATTCTCTCCATCAAACACAGGTGCGGCTAAGATGGACAGGTTACTCGATTCTGATTCTATTTTCCTCAAAACCTCACAAGTGTATCTCTCAAATTTCCTCACAAAACTTTTCTCACAAGTCCCACAAGAAAAATGGCTCTCGATACCAGTTGTTGGTGCAGCAAAGACTTAATTGAATTATGGAACAACAGATGAAATGAATAGATCAATTATCAATCCGTGTCTCATAACAACCTCAACAAAGATTCAAATTTCTCTCAAGCTAACAACTCTTACTCCTTAACAAGCTAACAAATCTCTACAGGACTTAGTCTTATTTTTAAAAAATAGTTTTGACCTTGAGATACTAACAACCCCAACAATATTTATCTTTCTTAGTTTTAAAAAAAAATGGCTCCTCTACTATATTAGATAAGTTTTGAACCTCATGGAGCCTTGTTGGTGCAAAAACCATTTCAAATTCTTTTGTATTTAGGAAAAACTTGAAAGGAAAGTTTGTTTTGGGTTGGGCTTGAGTTGATTTATTTCATTATTAAAAATCCTTTTGATTTATTTTGGGCTTTGAATTAAATTAATTTTACTTAATCTTTTAATAAATATAAAGGATGCTCGATAAATAAAAAGTAAAGTAAGCACTACGACCTATTACATCAAATAATTTCCCAAAATTAAAACCAAAATAAACTTTAAAATACTTAAAATAAAATAAAAGTCTAAGTCGTAAAATGAATGGATCCATCATTAATGTTCCCTATGAGTCATCAATCCAAATTCGGGCATAACAAATCATATTCATACATATCATAATTTCACATTTAATGATTCAAGATAATGATGCAACCCAAACCCAAACCTTCCGCTATATACAAGTCTCAAGTAACAACCTCAACAAAGATTCAAATTGATACTCCTATTAACAAGCTAACAACTCTTACTCCTACTAACAAGCTAACAAATCTCTTTAGCCACATTCTTAGGACTTAGTCTTATTTTTGAAATCAAAAAATAGTTGCACCTTTCGCCAACAGATACTAACAACCCCAACAATATTTATCTTTCTTACCTTTGGTGTCGATTTTGACTAAAATCTAAAAACTTTGAAGGTTAAATAGGAACCGCCTTTTATTTCCTCTACTATATTAGCAGCATCAAGTTTTGAACCTCTTAGAAGTGGAGCCTCTAGAAACTTCCTTCAAGTAGTCGACCATAGACATTAATAGAGTTAGAGTCTAATTTTGACCTAAGAAAAGAAATAAGATGATAATCTTTAGATCCTTACCCTTAATACACAAATCGACAACCTTATGATTCCCTTATTTTCCTTCTATTGCCGAAATTCCTAGGCTAGAGTCCCTACTTGGCCACCACTCTTCCTTTGTGATAAATTTTTATCTTTTAATTTAAAAAATGAAGAATAATCCTTATTATCTCTTAGAAATAATCCAAAACAAAATCATTTATTTATCCCCTAATTAGCGAATTTAAAGAGAATGAAACTCCTCTTTTGCAAGCCTTGTGTCAAATCCACCTCTGTGCTTCTAAAAGCAAAAATAAAACTTCTTTTATTTGCTTCCCATGTGACTCGAACTCGGGCCCAACACCCTTGCATGTGGCACCATTTCGGAGGCCTAAGTGGCATCTTGAACCACTTTTCAAAGCTTTGTTTGTGTCAAATTTCACATATTTTTTCTCTTAAGATTCCATTTTCCTCAAAACCTCACAAAAGTGTATCTCTCAAATTTCTATTCTCACAAAACTTTTCTCACAAGTCCTCAAGAAAAATGGCTCAACCCAAACCCAAACCTAGATGCCATCTGCTACACATCCCGTATACCCCTCCAGGTTGTTTGTGGCATAGCCACAGATTAAATAATTGCAACATTGAATAATGTAGCAAGTTACCACATTCGGATAATGATTTAATTGAATTATGGAACAATATCATACTTAAATTCACATTCATGATAAAATGAATGGATCAATTAATTCATTATCAATCCATAAATCTATATATACAAGTCTCAAGTAACAACCTCAACAAAGATTCAAATTGATACTCCTATTAACAAGCTAACAACTCTTACTCCTACTAACAAGCTAACAAATCTCTAGGACTTAGTCTTATTTTTCAAAAATAGTTCCTTCAAGTAGTCGACCATAGACATTAATAGAGTTAGAGTTCTAATTTTGACCTAAGAAAAGAAATAAGATGATAATCTTTAGATCCTTACCCTTAATACACAAATCGACAACCTTATGCTTTAAGTCCTTCAAAGATTGACTTGAGATACTAACAACCCTCAACTAGAAGCAAAAATAAAACTTCTTTTAATGTGACTATTTATCTTTCTCTTAAGGCCACCTTTTAAAGAAGAAATAGGAAACTTGCTTTTATTTCCTCTACTATATTAAAATGTTCACTTTCCTATTTTACTTAGGTTTCATCAAGTTTTGAACCTCATGGAGCCTCCAAGTCTTCGAATCAGATAAGTAATGCTCAACCTTTCAATCAGCTTGATTAGAATCAGATAAGGACGAGTGAATTAACGATTTCTCTCCAACCCACCAATTTTGCCAAAAGCTCACTGTCATGCCATCACTAATTCACCATCAATCCCTTTTTTGATGAATTCTTGGGTAGCTATAGTAATCACCTCCAAGTAGAAAACGCATGTGCAATCCCTGTACTGTCAATAAACTGAGTAGAATGCAGGTATTTTTATAGAACACATCACACCAAAGTGCATTGGCCCTTGTACGCAGTTTCCAACCATGTTTAGCAAGTAAAACTAAATTGTTCTCCCTAGATTTCCTCAAGCCTAGAACACCAAAACGTTTCGGTCGACAGACCGTCTCACAATTTAAAAGGCCTCCATTGATGGTTCGCAATTCACTCCAAAACCATTTGAGATAACTTCTCCATAACAAGAATGAATAAATAAGGTGATAAAGGAACACCCTTGTTGAGGAGAGAAACTTGGTAAACCTTATCCATTCCACAAAATTGACATCTTATTTGATTTTACGCAAAACATAACCAATTCAATGAAGCTTATCAAAAAAGCAAAATCCACCGGTATTGCTTCCAAGAAATTCATATCCACATTGTCGTATCCTTTCAGCAAATCAAGTTTTTAAAACCAACACCCCTTCCTTACCTTTCATATTCATCATGACCACCTCCTAAGTGATTAAAATGGTATATGGCCTGCTCTTTCTCGATTGGTCTCATATGAAGTACAAGAACCTTCGACAAAATCTTGTACGAAGTGTTAAAACAATTGATAGGGCGGAACAAAGTAATCTTATTAGGATTTGGACCTTTCGGAATTAAAACAAGATGAACTCTTGTCAAGTTACCATCAAAATAACCTCGACACAACGCCTCATTAACAAACCCAAATAAAGAAATTTTCAACATTTCCCAAAATCTTCGATAAAAGATTGGTTGGATCTCATCAGGGCCCTGAGCTTGTAATCCCTCCCTAGAAAAAGTAGCTGTATGAATCTCCTCTATAAAAACTACCTGTAACGACTCAATTTTAATAGGTGCCAGGAAAATGTGATTTTGAAGTCGGTTTTTGTGAAACAAGTTAATTAGATTATTAATCAAGAAGTTGTCACAAGAAATATGAAATTGAAGTATTGATTTATTATGTGGTTAAATTAGAGAATTGTTAATTATAGTACAGGGACCAAATTGAGATGTGAATTAAATTGGGATATTTGAAAAAGGAATTAACCTAGTATTTAAATTGATATTAGACTATGATTATTTTTGGGTTAAAAGATTAAGGTGATTAATTGAATAATTTATTTGGTAAAGGATATAAAGATTTAATTGAAAGTGATTTAAACTAGAGGAGTGTGATTAAGGAAATAATTTAAGCCTTTGGAAGCTATTTAACCATAGCTATATTGGAGATAGTGGATGAACTTGATCAAGGTCATTAGCATTTCATGTAGTGATAATCGCCATTGGATCATTATATTAAAAGAAATATTAACTTATTTATATATGATAAGAATGAATGATGAAAGAAATACTTCATTTTTGCAAATGGCAACCATCTATTCTTCCTCCGTTGTCGAATCTCATCCAACCAAGGTGAGGATGATTTTTCTTTAAATCCTTGGTAAATTCTTAGTTTATGATGGAAGTTATACATGACTCAAGTGTTAGATTCTTCAATTGTGACATTATATTTAAATTGTTATGGTTGAATTCTTGATGAAATGAAAGCTTGAAAGTGAAGAGTTGATGAATATTAATCTTAAATTATGTTAAGATTTTGTTAGATTCATAGTGGGAAATGTTGAATAAGTTTGAATTGAATGTAGGTCAAATGGTTAATTATGAGTTATTAGGGACTAAATTGTAAACAATGAAAGTTGTTAGAAGTAAGTGTTATGGATTGATAGTTTGAGGTCCCTGGAGAATAAATACGAAATCAAATTTTGATCCGATCGGGTAAATAACGAGATATGAGCATTTTAGACATTAAGATTAAAAAGGACTTAATTCTAAAAAAGTACAGTTATACTTAGTTGTTTGTTGTTATGAACTAATGTTATTTTGTAAACGAATTAATGTATGTAGCTAACAACGAGGTTGAAATGTTGATGGACAAAGACGAAATAGGCGATGGATAATAAAATTGGTTTGTGCTAACTTAATATGTTTTAATCCTTGTTTTTAATTGGTGATTGAATAACTTAAGTTAATGGTAACTATAAGTTTCAAAGTATGTTGTTTTATGTTGTGATTAATATTCAAATGATAGTATAAATATCAGCGATGATCTCCAAGCTTGACTAATGAACAAGGTAAGTAACTATACCTAATGTAAATTGATGTAGTTGAGATTGAATGCTAAATTTCTATGCTTGGTTTTATGATTTGATATAAGGTTGTGATATGAACTATATTGATGTTGAGATAAGTTTGATAACTTAGATAATATTTGTTGAAATCATATGTATATGCATAATTGTATGTAGATGGGATTGGTACAAGGCTCAACATGAATTATAAGATGATAATAATAATAGTAATTGAAGTAGATGTAATGTGAAATATGAGATATAATGCTATTGAGATAAGGTTAAAGACTTGATAATATTGATGAGATAATATACATATATGAGTGAATATATTCATAACGTATGGTGATTTTGGAATTACAATGAAAGGATTAATTTAATTTTATTATATGTTGATGAGAAACAATAATGAGAATTGTCTTATTAAACGACACATTTATATCATCAAAACATATCATCAATGCATCATTCAAATCAAAATTATAAACATGCCCAAAATCCATCAAATTGGCCTAGCTCATATCTACCAAAAACACTAACTTAAATTCACATGCACATATCAAGCTTTGATTTAATTTACCATACCATACTATGGCTTCAAACACAAACACATGTTTATATATATATACCAAACCAACATTACATTTATAACCTCATTTACAATCCATCCACAAAATAACTATCATCTAGGCATCTTAGGTACATGTCGACTCAAAAGATAAACATCACCACATTTTAGTTCGAGATCGTTGTTAGATGTTGAATCAATCAAAAGATAAGAACTTAACCTGCGTACGGAAAAACAAAACCGTACGCTGAGTAAAACTCAGTGATATTTTTATAATCTGAATATTTAAAGACAATAGATTACAAATGTATAATTGAAATATAAACACATATTAATATTTAAAAATCACAACTACCATATGCTAACTCTTTGAGTTCATACATGATAGCATATCATTTCATACTATATTCAACTTACACATGCTATCATATTTCATTTGTTTCACAAATATCCCAATTCTCATACTTGTTATATAAATAGCTTTTCACAATTTGATTCACATTTCATTTAAACAATGGCATTATCCATTCCATATCCACTTCATGAGTACATAACTCACGTATCTCATTTAATCACAACATATCTCATTTTTATGTTTCAAATCACCATCCCATTTTCAATTCTCATACAATATCATCCAATATAAACCATAGTACAGTTTTATTTAATTACCCCTATTAACATGACTCAGACTCGAACAGATACACGGATCCAACCAACACACCAGTTTGGCACCCAGTGCCTCATCGGATAAATCCTAAATAATAACTGCGCCCAGCACTATATAAAATTGACACCCAATGTCTCATCGGTTAAATCGAAGTAAATTGGCACCCAGTGCCTCATCAACTTGAAGTCGAAGAAATCTCTAAACTCTTCCTATCCTATGGCATGCCATTTATATCCTACTCAGCCCGATATAGTTAATAGGGTTCCAATTCACTCTCCAAATACAACCGATATCCAATTATCACATTTGCACATTATCAAATTTACATAAATATTCATTTCAATTCAAATAATCAATACATTCCTAATATATATACCAATTCAATCCATTTCTATCAACTTTAATTTAATTCAATATCAAAGTGTCAAATACTTACCTCAACCACTTAACACATGCATTAAATCAAAATACAACAATTAGTAACTAGGTTCGTATTATAGAAATACAAATCGTGGATTTCAAGCTATTTGACTTTGATTTTATCCTTCCCCTTTTTAGTCGAAAATTCTAGTATGACGTTAGCTATGGAATTAAAATAATTAAAATTCATCAATACAACATAATTCAATTTCATGTTGAATATTTTAAATTTTACTCAATATTTGACTAAATTCCAATTTAGTCCCTAAATCGAGACTAATTTTTATTCTTTACATTTAATCTTATATTATTATACTAATTTCACTTTAAGCTAAATTTAACTCCCTATTTTCACTTAAACCCTTAAATTTTTATTTTTTTACAATTTAGTCCCTATTACTCAAAATTCATAATTTTTTCTACAATTTAATCATTTTTCATTTCTAGCTTATAAATCTATCAATTTAATCCCCAATACTAAAATTATTCAAGATTATCAACATTTAAAATCTTAATAATTGCTAAAATTTCAACATGCGTCGGGTAGTACTTAACACTGGGATTCTAAAAATATAAAAATTACAAAAAAAGGACTAAATTGACTAACCAATTGAACTTTGAATCTTAAAAACCCTAAGGCCGTGCGTTGAACCTTCTTTTCTTCTTTCTTTTTCTTTCTTAGTTTTGTATGGCTTTATCTTTTATTACCTATTTTTTATTATACTTTAATTTATTATTATATAATACTTATATACATTTACTTAATTATTAAGATAACATATTTTAACTTTTATTATTATAATATATAAAATAAATTTACATATAAGTTATATATAATTTACTAATACCGTCCACTTAATGGAATAAGGTACAATTGCTTCTTTAGCCCCTTTAATTAATCTTTAATATAAAATTCAATTTTCACCCTATACGCAATTTAGTCTTTATACCTAATTACTTTTAATTCAAGTAAAATTGCTTAACTGAAACCTAAACGAATTCATAAATATTTATAAGTCTGACTTACGGGAACAGAATTCCAAGAATGCACTTTTTGACACCCCTAACTATCGGGTCGTTACATGGCATGCCATAGGATTTTTATATGTTGCTGGTGGGAGCATTTTAGCACTTAAATACGATTCATTCTAGCACTTTGGTGCAATTAATTTTGGCACTTAGGTGCGATTCATTCTGTA
This sequence comes from Gossypium rotundifolium, assembly GCA_025506655.1. Taxonomy (NCBI): domain Eukaryota; kingdom Viridiplantae; phylum Streptophyta; class Magnoliopsida; order Malvales; family Malvaceae; genus Gossypium; species Gossypium rotundifolium. Next base: position 175,107,678 of record CP106732.1, read on the forward strand.
GAGTGTTAGGGGATTGATCCACATACCCACACTAGTGTCTACATACAGTTAATAGGGGTTAAAAGTAAATAATGATAAGTCATTCTGATATTAATAATGAAATGTCATTCTTATCTTGATAATTAAACATAATCTTGATTTTGAAAATGATATGTAATAATGATCATATTAATAATGATTATAAAATGATTTTGATCTTGAGATTGAAAAGAATGAAATGGTATTGTGAAATCATTGATGATGGTATGAATTATGATAACACGTTATTAATGAACTACTAGTTGGTAGAATTGTTTTGATAATTTGATGAGTTTAATGTAACATATCAAATGCATGCTTATCAATTTAATGATTTGATACTTTAAATTCAAATTATGTTAATAACACTGAGTATTCAATACTAACGTACGAATTAATTTATTTTTGTGCCCAAGCTTTTATTTAATTACTCAAAGTGGTTGTGAGTTTGTCAGCATCCAAGACATAAATTCTTAGCTTAGCTAACAGTTGTAATGTCCTTATAATGTTAATTTATATATGGCTTGTACCTAGATCAATAGGAAGTAATCTGAAGTTCTTATGCTATTTTGAATGATAGTTATCTAATGTTGCATCAGTTGGATGTTTTGGGTGATTTTGGTACTACTTGTCTTATGGTCAAATGATTAGTTTTACATAAGTAGATAATTGGTTCTGTTAGGTTAAGTTATGATATATTGAGTGTCTTGCTTTAAGATTTGTTTGAATATGTTTTTAAATGTCAAATAAGTGTGCATTGGTTTGGTTTAATCTTGGTGTGAAATAGGTGGCATTTAAACACCATTTTCCTACTTGAAATATTGCATTTTGGGAAATTTGGTATGCTGGTCTCGAGACACAATAGTCATGTTTCGAGACACCATGAACAAAAAAGATCATTTCATACATTTCTGGGTAATAGTTTCAAGACACGTTGAGCATGTCTCAAGACATACATTACCACATCTTGAGACAAATAATCTTTTGTCTCAAGACAAGTAAACATCAAATCTAAAACAAAATTTCTCTATTTCAAGTCATGTTCTTGTTCTGAGACATCTAATCATCGAAGTAAAAATAGGAAAACAAATGAAGCATTTCTTAGGACATAGTATTCAATGTCTAGAGGCACACTGTAGTATTTCAAATGATTGAGTTTGGATTTGAATCCTAACTTCGTATTTGACTATGTTTAACTCTAAAGAGCTTTAAATGAGACTTTTTAATACATCAATCATGTTTATGCTGATAGTTGTGAATTTATGAAAACTATTATGATTGAATGGCATATTATTTGATGAAATGTATTAAGACAGTTTGAGTTGCTTTGGCAACGTAAAGTGATGCCACACATTGGGATCCGATGATCGGGTCGAGTGTGGAGTGTTATATTTAGTGATATTTAAGCTACAGGTTTAGCCAGTTCTCGGATTAAATCGAGCCCCATATTGAGTTTAAAGGTACATGCCATTTAAGTGTCGAGTCTAGTTGAGATTTGAAGGTTGAGTTTGCTTGTTAAATTGTTTATATAAATTGAAATGCTAGTATAAATATAATGATAATTAGCCTCTTATGGGCGGGATATAATTGATGATTGATCTCTTGTGAATGAGATCTTATTAATGATTAGTCTCTTGTGGATGATATATAATGTTAAAATTCATTAAAGGAGTCGTAACCTTAGGAGTAAATGAAAGTACCAAAATTTGCATGATTTGTTCTTATTCATTGATAATTAAGTATTATAGCCTGTTAGAATTAAGTGACCCGAATCTTTATTTAAATAAAATATTGGTAAAATAAAATAAAAGAAAAATCCCTATAGAACTACATTTCTTTTATTTTATTTTAGAATAAGGATTTTTAAACCTTATTAAACTCTATCTATTTGATATTGATTAGAATAATGTGTTTCAATCTTACTACACTCCTATTAGAATATAGTTTTACAAGCCTATAAATAGACATAGTCTATTCCTCTTGTAATTATTCAAATTTGACATAGTGAATTTTCTTCTCATCTGCCCGTGGTTTTTTTCCCAAAAGGGTTTCCACATAAAATTTGTGTGTTCTTTAATTTTTATTTCTCTTTTCTTTGTAATATATTGTTATTACCGACGTTATATTTTTCACAAATTGGTATCAGAACTTCTGAGTTTTTCATCTTGATCATGGAATGGCATCTTTGAATTATGAAATTCCGCTGTTAGATCGCAACACCAGATTCATGTTGTGGTAGATAAAGATGCAGGCAGTTCTTACAGATGGACTTAGAGAAAGCCTTGCTAGGGGTAGATAAGATGCCTTTGACATTGACGGAGGAAGAGAATAAACACAAGGATAGAAAGATGTTAACACAATTACATCTGCATTTGTCTAACGAAATTTTACAAGATGTGATGAAGAAGAAGACCGCCGCTGCATTATGGAAGAGACTGGAAAAAATATGTATGTCGAAAACTCTAACTAGCAAGTTGCATATGAAACGTCTTTATGCTTATCGTTTGGAGGAAGGTGCGTCTGTGCACCAACACTTAACAGTGTTTAAAGAAATTCTCTCAAACTTGAAGGCCATGGAGGTTCAGTATGGCCAGGAAGATCTAGGGTTGATTCTACTTTGTTCCTTGCCCCCGTCTTATTCAACCTTTAGAGACAATTTTATATAGCCGCGAGTCTCTTACAGTTGATGAGGTTTATGATTCTTTAACCTCATATAATAAGATGAAGCATCTTGTGGTTAAAATCGACTCTCACACTACAGCAAAACAGACTTTTAGCGCATTTTTTTCCTTTAGCGGTATTTTTACAAGCGCCGTAAAAAACACCACTATAGACAACGCCGCTAAATTTTGCAGCGTTTATTTAAAAAAATGCCGCTAAAGAACATGACATTTAGCGGCGCTTTTCCTAAAAATGCCGCTAACGAACATGACTTTTAGCGGCGCTTTTCCTAAAAACGCCACTAAAGAACAAGACCTTTAACAGCGTTTTTGGAAAAGCGCCACTAAAGAACATGACCTTTAGCGGCGCTTTTTCTAAAAACGCCACTAAAGAACATGACTTTTAGCGACGCTTTTCACAAAAACACCGCCAAAAGTCATGAAAATTTAAAAGAATTAAAATATTATAAATATTAAAATTGTAACACCCCAAACCCGGTCAATACACTACAACCGAATCTGGTATGTTACAGGGAAAAAGGTTTTTTGAGAGGTTTAGGTTTGAGTTTAAAAGTTTGAGGAAAACACTTCGCTAAAATTTTGTATTTGAAGAAAACTTGAGTGGGTTTGATTGGAATCTAATGATGTATTTGAAAACCCAAAAATTTTGAAAACTCAATCAGACATGTAGGTAAAACAGGTTTATCTCGTTAAGAAGTTTGAGTTGTTTATCATTGTTACAAAAACATTTTGACTTAGTAGAAAAATCGTGCTTAAGTTAGAAAAACGTTTGAGTTCACTTTAACTCAAATCATAGTGTGATACCCGATGGTATAGCTTAAAAATATCGCTTTTGTAGTTTTTTGAAATCGTTTGTCTTTCCAAATTTTAGCGCATTTTAACCCAATTAATTTGTTAAGGCATATTAAAAATCTACTTTAAGCATAAACATAACAAAACATAATTTTAAAAGGCCTTTTACAACCCAGAATAAAACCAAGTAGAAATAAATAAACTAATGTACCAAATTTTATAAAGTCTACGCAATTCTTTATTTAAGCATGGCATGAGCACCTCGAGTCCATCCCGCCCATGTCCGCATCTAAGTGTCACCGAAAGGTTAAAGGAGAGAGTGAGTCGCAAGACTCAGTGTATAAATCCTCTCCCAGATAACATGCCAACACACGATCATAACAAAATAATGCCAAGAATGCACTGATCCTAGCCAACCATATCACCTTTTCTACCCCGTGGTACCAAACCACCGGTGGTGCTAAACCACCGTGACCCAAAGTCACGATATCCATAATGTGGTGCCAAACCACTGGTGACCCAAAGTCACAATAATCCAATGATGGGGCCAACCCATCGTGTGATACCAAATCACTAGCGACAATCCCAGATCTCATAAGTGGGGCCAACCCACTGGTGGTGTCAAACCACGTGGACGAGTCGAATGAGGTGCTAAACCTCGTGTCCCAAAGACACAGCAGGATACTAAATCACCGGTGACCGCAGCCACAATCGATGATGGGGCCAACCCATCGTGTGATACCAAATCACCGGCGTCAATCCAGTATAATCAATCGCGGGGCCAACCCACCGTGGTGCTAAGCCACTGGGACGAGACGCCGAGGTGCCAAACCTCGTGACCCAAAGTCACAATAATCAATCAGGTACCAAACCACCGGAGGTGCTAAACCTCCGTGTCCCAAAGACACGGATATCATATTCCCTCCTCTCATCATACCCATGCAATATGACATAATAATTGGTATGCAGATGACATGTATGCAAATCATATATCAAATATAAGTATAACATGAATTACCATCATAATCGATAGACATAAAACAACATAATCATGCTAATTTACCCACCAAGGTATTTTCGTAATTTACCCACCAAGGGTATTTTCAGAATTTACCCACCAAGGGTATTTTCGTAACTTACCCACCAAGGGTATTTTCGTAATTTACCCACCAAGGGTATTTTTGTAATTTACCCACCAAGGGTATTTTCGTAATTTACCCACCAAGGGTATTTTTGTAATTTACCCACCAAGGGTATTTTTGTAATTTACCCACCAAGGGTATTTTCGTAATTTACCCACCAAGGGTATTTTCGTAATTTTGTACCTGGAATGGCCTTTCTAAAGGTGCAAAGGTCGCCTTGAGCGACTTAACTACCATTTTCTTCTTTCTTTGACTGTTGGGCCTAAACCCGATTTCGGCCCATTCGAGCCCAATACTGCGTGTGGCCCACCTAACACAAATCTATCCACGATATAAGTTCCACCTAGTCTAGTTCACTATATATTATATCATCATACAATTTATTCCAATTGGCTTCACGGCCCATTGGGCCCACTTCTACCATCGCACCAAGCAATTTCAACCCACAAGAATACTACCGATGGCCTCAACTATCGCGTTGAAGCCCCACACGCGTGCTCGCACGCTCGTGTAGCTACTATTGCCGTGACTCCAGACTTCTAAGATTTGCCGCTTTACAACTAGTAGAGAGAGAGTTACACACCGACAGACTCGGTGCTAAATCAGCCACGACCACTCCTGTGCCCAACGCCCACCAAGGTATGTTAACCCTTCTCCGGCATGCTCTTTATATAGCTAGCTCTTTACCTTCATTCCTTGTATCTTTTCGATGTGGGATCCCTTCACAAGAGAGTTTAAATTCAACCTGAAACTCTTACCGTCCACTCAATAAAAATAAATACTCCTCGCTTCTCATGAGATTCAACCTGTGCTCCTTATAACATAATCCACACTGCTAGCCACTTTACCAACTAGCTTCTTGTGCCTCAAACCATGCGCAATTAAATATAACCCTATGGCCAAGGTCTAAATTCATTTAATAAAATAATCAAAAAGGAATGCAAACGCTACAACTAGAACCTTGGACCTCCTTCCTTCCTTGGCGCCACTTTGCCACTACACCACACACTCCACTTGTGTCATTTTCCTCCACATTTTATTCTTAAGGCCTACCTTAACCTCCAAGGTTTTTTCACCTAAACCAAAATTTTCCCAAAGTTAATATTTGATCCCGGACTTCATGAAGCCCCTAACCTTCCAAAATCACTTATCTAAAAGGTCCAACTTGTACTTAAGCCGATCTCCTATTCTCCAAAAAATTTTAAACGCTACTATGCCTAAGGCCCATTGGGCTCAATCCTACTAGGCCTAATTTCAGATGTTACAAATCTACCTCCTTAAAGAAATTTCGTCCTCGAAATTTCCAACTAACTAACAAACACACGTCCTAACCTACCACACTACGCCACGCGCACTCGATCTAATAACACTAATAAACCAAATCTAAAACTTCTTTCTCATAACTAGATAACTAAACACAAAAGCAAATCGATATTTATACATACAATTTCTATATCCAAACCAAAGACACACAAAATAAATACCAAAAATACATAATAACATTGTCTTAACAAACATAAAATAAGGAACTTACTGATTTGGATGCTGGAGACTCAAGGTGCCATACTTCCAAACAACATGTATTTTCAAACAAACTTTTTTTGAACCCCATAACCCACAAATGAAGTTTTTGAAACCTAGGCTCGATATTAATTTGTAACACCCCAAACCCGGCCAATACACTACAACCGAATCTGTATGTTACAGGAAAAAGGTTTTTGAGAGGTTTAGGTTTGAGTTTAAAAGTTTGAGGAAACCACTTCGCTAAAATTTTGTATTTGAAGAAAACTTGAGTGGGTTTGATTGGAATCTAATGATGTATTTGAAAACCCAAAAATTTTGAAAACTCAATCGGACATGTAGGTAAAACAGTTTATCTCGTTAAGAAGTTTGAGTTGTTTATCATTGTTACAAAAACATTTTGACTTAGTAGAAAATCGTGCTTAAGTTAGAAAACGTTTGAGTTCACTTTAACTCAAATCATAGTGTGATACCCGATGGTATAGCTTAAAAATATCGCTTTTGTAGTTTTTGAAATCGTTTGTCTTTCCAAATTTTAGCGCATTTTAACCCAATTAATTTGTTAAGGCATATTAAAATCTACTTTAAGCATAAACATAACAAAACATAATTTTAAAAGGCCTTTACAACCCGTAATAAAACCAAGTAGAAATAAATAAACTAATGTACCAAATTTTATAAAGTCTCGCAATTCTTTATTTAAGCATGGCATGAGCACCTCGAGTCCATCCCGGCTCCATGTCCGCATCTAAGTGTCACCGAAAGGTTAAAGGAGAGAGTGAGTCGCAAGACTCAAAGGTATAAATCCTCTCCCAGATAACATGCCAACACACGATCATAACAAAATAATGCCAAGAATGCACCCGATCCTAGCCAACCATATCACCTTTTCTACCCGTGTGGTACCAAACCACCGGTGGTGCTAAACCACCGGTGACCCAAAGTCACGATATCCATAATGTGGTGCTAAACCACCGGTGACCCAAAGTCACAAATAATCCAATGATGGGGCCAACCCATCGTGTGATACCAAATCACTAGCGACAATCCCAGATCTCATAAGTGGGGCCAACCCACGGTGGTGTCAAACCACGTGGACGAGTCGCAATGAGGTGCCAAACCTCCGGTGTCCCAAAGACACAAGCAGGATACTAAATCACCGGTGACCGCAATACAATCGATGATGGGGCCAACCCATCGTGTGATACCAAATCACCAAGGCCAATCCCAGATAATCAATCATGTGGGCCAACCCACCGTGGTGCTAAGCCACACGACGAGACGCCGAGGTGCCAAACCTCCGTGACCCAAAGTCACAATAATCAATCTGTGGTACCAAACCACCGGAGGTGCTAAACCTCGTGTCCCAAAGACACTGGATATCATATTCCCTCCTCTCATCATACCCATGCAATATGACATAATAATTCGTGTATGCAGTATGACATGTATGCAAATCATATATCAAATATAAGTATAACATGAATTACCATCATAATCAGATAGACATAAAACAACATAATCATGCTAATTTACCCACCAAGGGTATTTTCGTAATTTACCCACCAAGGGTATTTTCGTAATTTACCCACCAAGGGTATTTTTGTAACTTACCCACCAAGGGTATTTTCGTAATTTACCCACCAAGGGTATTTTTGTAATTTACCCACCAAGGGTATTTTCGAATTTACCCACCAAGTGGTATTTTTGTAATTTACCCACCAAGGGTATTTTGTAATTTACCCACCAAGGGTATTTTCGAATTTACCCACCAAGGGTATTTTCGTAATTTTGTACTGAATGGCCTTTCTAAAGGTGCAATGTCGCCTTGAGCGACTCAACTACCATTTTCTGCCTTTCTTGACTGTTGGGCCTAAAACCCGATTTTCGGCCATTCGAGCCCACACGCCGTGTGGCCCACCTAACACAAATCTATCCACGTATATAAGTTCCACCTAGTCTAGTTCACTATATATTATATCATCATACAATTTATTCCAATTGGGCCTACGGGCCCATTGGGCCCACTTCTACCATCGCACCTCAAGCATTGTCCAACCCACAAGAATACTACCGATGGCCTCAACTATCGCGTTGAAGCCCCACACGCTGCTCGCACGCTGTAGGGCTACTATTGTAATGACTCCACTTCTTCTAGATTTGCCGCCTACAACTAGTAGTAGAGAGTTACACACCGATAGACTCTGGTGCTAAACCGCTACCGCGACCACTCCTCGTGCCCAACGCCCAAAAATATTATAAAAAAGGTTTAAGGAAAAATAATAAAATTAAACATTTTTCACCTTTTATAACATTTAAACCAAAAAAAGAAATCGATAACAAACAATATTCAACAAGAATTTTTCTCCAAAAAAATTTTAAACGCTAATGTAAAATATATGCAGGATGAATTTGTTTTCTAATGCTATTCAACAAGAATTTTTAAAAAGAAGTAAAATATATGCAGGATGAATTTGTTTTCTCAATTCAACACACCCAATTTTGCACATTGATATGCAGGACCTTGGTAATGGCAAATGCTTAAATTGATATGCAAATTGTCCTACGAAGGTTTACAAGATTTGTCTGTCTCTGTCTCATCCTTTATTTTCATCTGCTCTTCATCTTTCTCATCACATTCATCCTCCTCCTCATCACTTGAACCTACATCTGAACCCTTTTCATCCTCGGACTCCTCACCAATGATGGATTTCTTCAACTCTTCATATCACTTTTCATTCTCCAAGTATCGAGGATCTGATTTAAAAATGTCTACAAGGACAAATAAATGCATTCATGATGCATGCCAGAAGGAATTAACCAAACATGTAGAGTTCATCAATAAGATATAACTAACAAAAAATGCAGCTGGAGGCATCTTGAAACATACCAATGGTTATTTTTAGATCAATCTCATATTGGAGAGATATGAGTTAATTGGTCATCTTCCTCAACAAGGTCTAGTTATGGATGAATAGCAGGATATCCCTGCAAATGTATAAATGGCAAATAGAATTATAAATTGTTCCTTTTGTAATAGTGAGAAGTTCCAAAGCAATAATCTCATGAGTGACTTGCTGGTTTACAAGATGAGCTATAAATTTAACAGCAGCTAATAATTGAGGCTGACGGACAAAAGAAATAGTACAAGGTAATCAAATCATAAAATTTTTTAACCTATTCAATTTAGAATATATATATATAAATATATATATATATATATAAGACAGTCGGGACAGACAGGACAAAATAAGAACATAATGGAAGAGGAAAAATTAATTTTACAAGACATAAAGCAGCAGGGAACTATGCGTTGAAAACCTCAAATAAATCGCAAGTCGATGACATCTAAAATAAGCAAGTTAATTAGGCACATGAAAGTTTGACATGTTTCAGAAAGAGATTCCAACACAAACTATAATTCCTCACGTTGATGTTCAAATGAACATATAAACATAAGACCATAAGTGTCGACATCCCAAGAGTTAGAATGCAAAATATTCATATACCACATGTAGCTAATCGCAAATAGGAGACATGCAAATACATGTATTCGCCAAGTTCCTACCAGATACCAATATGGACTTCCAAAGACCAAGAGCAAGTCCGCACAATACAGATAGGAAAACGTAGTGTGCAAGCAACTAAAGACAATATAACAAAAACATTCCAACAAACTAGAGAATTGAAATCTACAACCATCTTATAAAGGCCAGAGGAGCCTCAACATTTGAACTCAAATTAAGACGCGTAACACATATGAGTATAGGATGATCTTATTTTTGGATGCAATGCCAGAGTCTGGTTTTCATTCTGATTTTGTGCAGAATGTGAATCATGTTCTGAAAGATCATAAATATAAATACATATAAACATAAAAAAAATGGAGAAATTAAATGTTAAAATCTAAAGAATTATTTGAAGAGATCGAACTAAGTTCAATATTTATCGCAAGATTTGAATCAAGGGGGCAACCACTAAATACCCTACCCAATCTATTCCAAATTGCTCCTAACTAAACAGGAAAGAGACTATTTTTCTACAATACATAAGTAAACAATTTGGATAAGTTTCAAGTCCAAGAAAAATAAATCTAGGGAATATTAAATGCATAGCTTCCACTTTCAGCACCTCCTAAGATGCTATGCACTTGGCATTGTAGTGCATAGAACAGATGCTAAAATGACATATTCAGATGCAGAATATAGGTCTGACAAAGCATTCGTAATTCAGACTAAGCAAATGAAGAAATCGAGTCAAATCAAGTATCAACTAAAGAACGTAAACAGCATAGACTGCAATCATAGATTGCTAGGTAATGTCAATGCCTAATAGACAAAATTGAATGCATAAACAGACCCAAAAAACTTGTTATAAAAGGAATATAACTTCTTTAACTAGCTTTTGATTTGGAAAAAGAAAAAGATCCAATTACATGTGTTAATATAAACCAATTCAATCATAAACCCAATTATAATATAAGTGTCGCTACCTTTTAGTGTGTAAAAGGTTCAACTAGATTACAAGGCAATTTTAGTTTTATCAAATTACACAAGGCAATTAAATAAATAATCAACCATGAAAAGCTGCGAAACAAATGGTATCATTCACTAACAAATTCAACATTCACAGTAATGCAAGTGAAAGTCACCAATGTCACCACCGAAAAGCCTTTAGATACAAATTTTAATCATCCCATCAGAACAGATAACCAAACATAACAAACTGAAACAGAAGGTATTGTTCTTCACAAGAGTGCAAGTAAAAGTCAAACGATATCAACACTTAAAATCCTTTAGGCAAACAAGCTTCAATCATCCCATCAGAACAAATAATCAAACATAGCAAGCTACATCATAGAATGTATTATTGACTATCCTAATTCAAATTTTCAACACAATGTAAATACAAGAAATGAAAGCAATAAACATAAAACACTATGTAACCATCTTACCCTCTGTGACAATCGAGCCTTTATCTTCCAAAGATAGAAACCTCAAGAATTGAAAAGTCTTTGCTGCATATGAAGCATAGGGTTCCAAAGACATCTCTTTTGTTGAATGCAAGCTATGACGGCTTCATACTCCCCAACTTCCCGACCTCACGCAAATGATGACAAAGGGTGTCAATCATAGCATTGGTCAAATTCACCTCAGAACAAATTTACCCATCGCAACCAATAGATAAAGCGAATTAAAGCCGTTACGCTTATCGGAAACCAATTCGATGATGGTACTAGTTGAACTCGCACCTCTTCTCCTCCACCGCACCGCCAACGGCTCCAAAGATCACCACCTCTACCGCCTCTCGCAATGAAGGAGCGAGAAACGCATTTTATCGATAAAACTACATTTTCGATAGCATTGCCATTGAGGAAAAGAAAAAACGCTCCCAAACCGATAAAAATAATTAAACCGCTAAAACAACATATATAAATTAAAATACCCAAAAACAGATCTAATTAGCTTAAATCCCACAGAATCCAACGTGATCACGTAAAATCACAAACAATTTCTTTTTTAACTCAACTTAATCCAACTTCAAAATAGATATAATTAGTGAAAAAAAATTAAAAACAGGGTCTTGATTTACTTTTTAAAGGGTTAAAAGTCAATCTAAAGGATTGGTTTAGTTCAGTAAGATGTGGAAAAATGGGAACTTTGCTTTGGTTGTGCGTAGATTGTGAAAAGGGAAGCAATTTAGGGTTTGGGTACCTGGTTTTTTGAAAGAAAAACAAGGAAGGCCCTTGTCAAATTGAAAGAGATCACGGCTTGGCTTATTGATGACGTATAAAGATCCGATTTTATAGTGGCTAAGATCCAACAAAACTTTCTTGCTTCGAGTCATTCAACACAAATAAAGATTCGGCACTAAAGAGTGTTTATGTGAGAGGGAGAAAGCCTGAAAACGAGAGATTCAGAACCCGAAATCAAGATCTATCTTGACACTAAAACCCTAGATTATAGTTAAGATATAGAAAACAACCAAAAAATAAAAAAAAAAAGAGAAAGAGAGAGGGGCTCACCATTGATTCGGAGGCGGAGAGAGAAGATCTATCTACAAATTTTGCGTTTGTTTGGCAAAAGTAGAGCGAATCGGAGTAGACTGATTTTGGGAAACCGATGGAAAATTTTCTCTGCTAAAAAACTAAATAACCCGGATTTGTAGATTTTTATTAAACTGACAAAATTTTGTGGCGTTTTTTACTAAAATGCCACTATAGTTTCATTTTTTGTGGCGTTTTTACACAAACGCCACTATTACTTTAACCTATGTTTTTTTATGTTTTTTTTTTTCAAAATTAATCTTATTGTTATTATTTTCATAATAAAATTTTTCTATTACGATTAATTATAATTAATTTATATAAATTAATTTGTTCATTAGCACAAATTTCTTCTATTTATTTTAACATTTGACATCTCTATTTATTATAATCATTTTAATTTACTATTTTCAAAGAATAAAATATATTTTTATACTACTAATATGTATTATTGATTTTTAAGTTAAGATTAAATTTATTATTTATTTTTAAAAAATAATTACATTGACAAACACTATTAGCTTTGTATGTCATATGGGTATACAAATTAGTTATACATATACTATAGCAATATAAAGTTACAATAAAGAAAATAAATAATTATTATTCGATATAGTTTAAGCACTAAATCCAAAACCCTATAGCTCTAAAATAATAAAAACTAAACTATAAACCCACTTAAACCCTAACCTAACCTTTAATCCTAAATCTTAAATCTTAAATCTTAAATCTTAAACCCTAAAAATAAACTCTAAACCTTAAACTATAAAGATTAATCCATAAACTATATGCCCTAAATTAAACCATAAACCCCAAATTATCATGAGAATTAATTCAATATTTTAAAATTAATACTATCTCTTTTACGATTATATAAGAAATTATTTAATATTATTTTCATTTTAACAAATATTTTCTCTTAAATAATTTAAACTAGAATCATAATTTTAATGTATTAAAATTAATGTTATTTCGTTTACAATTATATAAGAAATTATTTAATATATAAATTAAAATACACTAATTTAATCTAAACCCATAACCCCTATCCTCTATCCCATAAACCCTAAATCATAAACTATAAAACCTTAACCCCTAAACCCCAAACCTCAAACCCTTAACCATTTACATTTAAACCCATTAACCCTAACTTTTAACCCATGAAACCCTAACACATCCCCCTTAAACCTTAAACCTCAAATATTTTTAACAAATATGTTTCTCTTAAATAATTTAAACTAGAATCATAATTTTAATGTATTAAAATTAATGTTATCTCTTTACAATTATATAAGAAATTATTTAATATATAAATTTAAAACAATCACCATATATATCCAAAAAACTTTAAAATTATTTGCGGCTTTTTCCAAAAGCGCCGCTAATCTTCAGATTTTTAAGCGTTTTCCAAAAGCGCCACTAATGCTCAGACTTTTAGCGGTGTTTTTTCTAAAGTGCCGCTAATTCTCAGACTTTTAGCGGCGTTTTTCCAAAAGCACCACTAATGCTCAGACTTTTAGCGGTGTTTTTTCAAAAGCGCCGCTAATTTTAGCGGTGTTTTTCCAAAAGCGCTGCTAATGCTCAGACTTTTAGCGGTGTTTTACAAAAAAACGCCGCTATATATGCTTTTTAGTGGCATTTTGTATATAAACGCCGCTATTGCTCATTTTTTGGTGGCGTTTTCCCTCAAATGCCGCTAATGTATAATATTTGTGGCGTTTTTATTTAAAACACCGCTAAAAGTCTATTTTGCTGTAGTGTCAGGGAGAGGGTCTCATTGTTCATGGGAGACAAGATCGAAATGCTGATGATGATCGTGGAAGGACACAGGAATGAAATCCTCGTGGTAAATCTAAGGGTAGCTCGAAGTCTTCAAACAAAGGTAAAACTTGTAACTTCTACAAGAAGAAAGGGCACATTAAATCTGAGTGCTATAAGCTACAAAATAAGATCAAAAGGGAGGCAACGAATCAAAAGGGAAAACAACCAGAAAATTTCGCTGAAGCTGATGTTGTAGAAGACTACAATGATGGTGAACTTCTAGTCGCTTCTATCAACAATTCTAATGTGAGCGATGGGTGGATCTTTGATTCGGGCTACACCTTCCACATGAGTCCCAATCGGGATTGGTTTACAACTTACGAAACAATGTCTGAAGGTGCTATTTTGATGGGAAATAATGCTTCGTGTAAAATCGTAGTGTTAGAACAATTAAAGTTAAGATATTTGATGGAGTTGTCAGAACACTTAGTGACGTAGAACATGTTCCAGAAGTGAAGAGAAATTTAATTTTGTTAAGTACTCTTGATTCAAATGGGTACAAATACACTGTTGAAAGTGGGGTTTTGAAGATTTCCAAAGGTTCCCTTGTTGTGATGAAAGGGCAAAGAAAGACTGCCAAGTTATATATTTTGTAGGGTTCTACTGTTATTGGTGATACAGCTGTCGATTCCTTTTCCTTGTCAGATGATGATATTACTAAAATTTGGCATATGCGTCTAGGGCATATGAGTGAGAATAGCATGAAAAAATTGAGCAAAAGAGGACTTCTTGATGGGCATAGAATTTGCAATCTAAAGTTCTGTGAGCACTGCGTTTTGGGAAGCAAAAGAGAGTTCAATTCACTAGAGGAATCCATAACATGAAGGAACATTGGAGTATATTCATTTTGATCTGTGGGGGCCATTAAGAGTGCTTTCGAGAGGTGGAGCTAATTACATGCTAACAATTATTGATGATTTTTCCAGAAAAGTTTGGGCGTTCTTCTTGAAGTAGAAAAGCGATGTGTTTTCTGTATTTAAGTATTGGAAAACTATGATTGAAAAACAAATGAAAAATAAATAAAATACCTCTGCACAAATAATGGTATAAAGTTTGTTCTGATAAGTTTAATAAACTGTGCAAGTTAGAAGGGATCGTGAGACACTTGACAGTTTGTCATACTCCACAGCAAAATGGCATTGTAGAACGAATGAACAGAACAATCATGGAGAAGGTTTGATGTATGTTGTCAAATGCCAACTTACTAAAGTCGTTTTGGGCTGAAGCAACCTCTATTGCATTTTTTTTATCAACCGATCTCCATTCGTTGCCATTGAAAAAAGACTCCACAAGAGGTATGGTCTGGTAATCCTACTAATTATTCTGATTTAAAGATCTTTGGGTGTCCTACGTATGCTCATGTTGATAATAGAAATTTGGAATCGAGATCCATTAAATGTGTTTTTATTGGTTATAAAGTTGGTGTAAAATGGTATAAGTTATGGTGTCCTGAAAATAGAAAAGTTGTGATTAGCAGAAATGTTGCTTTTTATGAAACTGCTATGCTACCTAGCTTATCTCTTAAAGATTATTCCAATAAAGAAAATCAAAAGCAGATGGAGTATCAGATTAATAAAAAGTCGACTCCTCAAGCCAATACAAAAATTGAGAATAGAGTGGCTTCTTCACCACAATACTCTATCGCCAAAAATAGAACTAGAAGAGAAATTAAACCTCCAAAAAAGTATGCCAAGGCTGATCTAGTTGCTTATGCTTTAAATGTGGCTAAAGATATAGATGCGAACTAAGAGTCATCTAATTATTCGAGGCGGTTAGCTGTGAAGACTCAGAAAAGTAGATGTTTGCTATGCAAGAGGAGATGGAATCATTCCACAAAAATAGAATATGGGATCTTGTGAAACTTCCTAAAGGTAAAAAGGCTGTTCATTATAAATGGGTGTTTAAAAAGAAAGAAGGGACTCTAGGAGTTGAAGAATCAAGATATAAAGCAAGGCCTATTGCAAATGGTTACAGTCAAATTCCAGGAGTGGACTTCACAGATGTGTTCTCTTCAGTTGTGAAGCATAGTTCGATTCGAGCTTTGCTTGATATTGTGGTCATGCATGATTTGGAGCTTGAGCAGTTAGATGTAAAAACTATATTTTTGCATGGAGAACTTGAGGAAGATATTTACCTACAACAACCAAAGGGTCTTGCAGTCTCAAAAAAAGAGGACTATGTTTGCTTGTTGAAAAAGTCCCTTTACGGTTTGAAACAGTCACTAAGACAGTGGTACAAGAGGTTTAATTCCTTTATGACTTCTCGTTAAAAGAAGTAGTTTTGACAGCTGTGTTTACTTAAAGAAAAACAGTGATGGTTCTTTTGTATATCTACTTCTTTATGTTGATGACATGTTGATAGCAGCAAAAGATAAATGAGAGATAAGAAAAGTTAAAGCCCAACTAAGTGAAGAATTTGAGATGAAAGATTTGGAACCAACAAACAAGATACTTGGTATAGAGATTCTCAGAGATAGAAAAGAAAGTAAATTGTACCTAAGTCAGAAGGGGTACATTAAGAAAGTTCTTTGCAGGTTCAATATGCAGAATACTAAACCTGTCAGTACTCCTTTAGCAGCCCATTTTAGACTTTCATCGGCTTTGTCTCCACAATCAAATGATGAGATTGAGTACATGTCACATGTTCCATACTCTAGTGCAGTGGGATCTCTCATGTATGCTATGATTTGTTCACGTCCAGATTTATCATATGCAGCCAGTGCAGTTAGCATATACATGGCAAATCCCGGTAAAGAACATTGGAAAGCAGTTCAGTGGATTTTAAGATACTTACGAGGTACTACTAATGTTTGCTTACAATTTGGAAGAACTAGAGATGGAGTCCTTGTGTATGTTGATGCTGATTTTGCTAGAGACCTTGATAGAAGAAGATTTCTCACCGGTTATGCATTTACAATCGGATGTTGTGCAATCAGTTGGAAAGCTACTTTGTAAACTATAGTCACTTTGTATACCATTGAAGCTAAGTATATGGCAATTACTAGGGCTTGCAAATAAGCTATTTGGTTGAAGGGACTCTTTAGTGAGCTCAATGAATACCTTAAAATTAGCATAGTATTTTGTGACAGACAAAGTGCCATCTTCCTTACAAAATATCAAATGTTTCATAAGATAACAAAACACATTGATGTTCGGTATCATTTTGTTCATGATATTATTGCTCATGGTGATATTATTGTGAGTAAAATTAGTACTCATGAAAATCCTACAGATATGATGACTAAGTCACTTCCTATAACCAAGTTTGAGCATTGCTTAGACTTGGTTGGTGTTCATTGTTGAAATTAAACCCTTAAGGGGTTTTATGGAAGAGGTGGAGAACTTGTTCGTTGAGAGTTTGCGATGAAGAACTTGTTCATTGAGAATTTGTGTCAAGGTGGAGATTGTTAGAATTAGTGACCTGAATCCTTATTTAAATAAAATACAGTGGTAAAATAAGATAAAATAAACTACACTTCTTTTATTTTATTTTAGAATAAGGTTTTTTAAACCTTATTAAACTCCATCTATTTGATATTGATTACAAATAAGGTGTTTCAATCTTACTACACTCCTATTAGAATATAGTTTTACAAGCCTATAAATAGACATAGTCTATTCCTCTTGTAATTATTTGAATTCGACATAGTGAATTTTCTTCTCCTTTGCCCGTGGTTTTTTTCCCGAAAGGGTTTCCACGTAAAATCTGTGTTATTTAATTTTTATTTCTCTTTTCTTTGCGATATGTTGTCATTACCGACGTTATATTTTTCACATAGCCCATGAATACAATGGTGTTGAATGTTACTTTCATCATGCTATATGTTTGTTGAATGTGTACAAATTTGATAAATGTTGATTCAAAGGTTGAAAGTGTGATACATACCATGTAAACCGGGGCTATGAATAGTATTTAATCAACAATGACATGAGTTAAAGGTTTTATTTGTTGAAAATGAGCAAGGAAGAGTAATTAAGTAAATGTAATGTGATAAGATATGTTGAATTGATAATTGATCTTGTAAAAAGGTATGATAAGCTTAAGTGATTTAAGTGTTTCAAGAAATAAAGTTATTGTTGGAAAATGTGTCGATATTGTAGTAAACATGTAACTGTTTTTTTATTTATTTGAACGATGAATAAATAAATAAAGTTAATTTCACATTTTACTATTATGTCTTTTTTATTTATGTCTTTTATATTTTACATGCATAGCAAAATCGTGACAAGTAAATATTAGCTCATTGATTGTCTAAGTTCAAACTGAAGATAAGTGGCATTGTAAGACGTTTACATTGCGAGAAAGACAACTTACTTTAGTAGATAATTTAAATAAGTCTGTAATCCCATAAAAGAATCAAAGTGAGCATTTGGTTCAAATACTGAGAAGGATTATTATGTCGTTTACAATTCCAATTGGAGAGATGGTTAGTCTTGGCTATTGGAGCAGTTGACTCAACGAGTAGAAACATAGATGTATTCATTGGTAGAATGATACATTGGACTGGACCCAAGATGAATTAATTCTGAAACTGTTTGTGAATTAATTCACTCGTGACATTCATGGTGTGATTTACCTAAATTCTGAGTTAGTTACTGACCATGCGTATGCAACTCATGTGCTTTGATATAAGTGAAGGCTTATACTTTAAAGATGATCGAGCCCATAGCCGGTATGTTGGGTACATGACTTGTATATGGTATGAATTTACTAGCAATAATAGAATTCATAGCTCAATTAAAGAGTTAATGATATCCTCCCATTGGCATTGTGTGCATTGATAAATATGGAACGTGGCCACAGGTTGCTTGTTCTCGAACGAGCAATTTATCACAGTCATTTGTTGACAGTGATCATATTAATCATGAAGAAGACACAATGGTGACAATGAGATAAAATAAGTTTGTAATGAGTGAAGGAATTTAACTTAAATGAATCAAGGATATTATATGAGGATAACACACACATGACGATGTCATTGGACAAAACAGTTGGATGAATTGCTTTCGTAAAGAGTATACAATAAGGAGTTTTCAATCATGATACTTATTGTGAACTAACTCAATGATTAAGTAATTGCAAATTATTGGAACAATGCTTCTAGACATAATTGCAATCACTAGAGCCTAATTGTATATGTCCGATTGGTCCATTCGCTAGCTTAACAAAAGCTCGATCAACTGTATTTGGATCAGAAGAAAATTCTATGACTTTAAGAATAATTTAATTGAGTCGATTTATTTGATGTGAAATTAAATTAGGTGGTCGTGAGAATTGTTCAATTAGAAAATTTGATTAAAGAATTTTCTTGAAAAATTAATTTGGGAAATCTAAATGATTTTTGGAAAAATTAATTTTGATATAGTAAAATTAAATTAATCAAATCAATTAAAATTAATATGATATTCTTGGAAGTTAATTTTCAAGTTAGCCAATTGGTCTAATGGGTAATTGAACTTGAAAATTGGATCCGATATCGTAAATTGGGCCGAGAGCCCAAAACTAAGACAAGACCCAAAAATTAGTTGAACTGGGCTCGATATGTGAAACCGGGCTGATGGTCCAACCGGTGGCTAAACCAGCCCAGTCGGGTCGTCATTGACCCGGAATGAACCTGCTCGGGGTGCCGTAAGGGTATCGCACCTGCAACCCAAGACACGGTGGTGCCGATGGTTGCGACGGCAACATCTCGGTGGCCAACAGCAGTTGGTCGTCGGTGGTTGAACAGTAAAAGAGTTACATTCCTACTGAAATTCCACCAAAGAATTTGATTTTAGATTAATTATTATAAAAATAATATTATTTTAATGATTTAATATTAAATTAAATTTAATATTTACCTTAATAGCAATATAAGAGTAATTATCTTAATTTTTAACAACAAAGAGTGTTTTAAGAAAAAAATACTCAAATTTTAAGGGGAAATTATAATCTAAAGAAGAAAAAAAAAAACCTTATTTTCTTTGCTTTATTTTTCTCTTCCTTCACACCGTTAGAGTTTACGCATCCAATGGCCCATAAAACTTCGGCAAAGATAAAAGCGGAAACCAACCATTATAGAATATATTTTATTTTTTCTAAAATCTTAAGGGGGAAAAAGAAAAAGAAGAGGGAGTTTCATATCATTTTCTCCCCTTTTGATTCTTTCATATCCTGGAAACGAAACGATCGGAGTACTTGTTGTCAATGGAAATGTAGCTGCCTTTCCTAAGCCCTAACCCACATAATTTCTTCAATGTCGATTAGTTTTCATTCACGTTCGTCTTCTTTATTTTTATATATAAATATTCCTTCTTACAATTCATTTTGTTTTGGCAATTTTTAAATAATTTTCTTCTGTATTGCTCTTCTGATTATTGCAATGAGACGAACTTACACAGTGAATCCGGAAATTGCTTTTGATCAACGGGGGTTATTTTCGTGTTCCAGTTCATCGTTACCGTCACCAAATCAATGGGGGTTATTTTTCTCTTTCTGATTAAAAAGTGCACGTGCCACACGTGAGCTGAGCTATTTTCCCGCCTAGCAGCTCTCGTGGCGCGTTTACAATTTTATTTTTCAAATCCCGCTCCATTTTTTTCCCTAGAAAAATAGAAAAGGAGCGAGAACCCCAAAAGAAAAATTAGCAAAAAAAAAAAAAAAAAAAAAGAGAGCATAGAAGTAGCCGGAGCAATGATCAACGAGAGCTCCTTTTCCAAAACTATATGTTCTATCTGCTACGAAGATCTTAAACCGATCGTAGAAGATCTCCAATGCATCTCCATTTGCGGCCATGTCTTCCACGAGCTCTGGTCAGTATTTACACATTCATTTCTTAGTTAATATTCAAAATATACACACACACACACATATATAAGCGACGTTTTTTTATTATTTTCTTATGGAACCGTACAGTTTACAACAGTGGTTTGAGTACTCTTCGAGTTCTACGAAGAAGTACAATTGTCCTGTATGCAAACAGACTTGTGTTGGGCACAATGCGACTCGTCTTTATTTCCAATCAGTTGGAGACCAGACCCAGTCGGTTTGCTCCCAAAAGTTGATCGATCGTGAGGAAGATGCGGAGTCGTTACGCTTTGAAGTGAAGAAGTTGCAGTTCAAAGTATCGGGGCTCAGCGAATCCTTAAAACGTCATGAAGAGAAACACGATGAGATAAACGAGCAGGTACTTTTTGATTCAATTTTTTCGTTCTGAAGAAATGCAGAAAACGCTGTTGCTATATGGAGTAAAAATGGAATTTGAATTGAAAATTTAAATTTCTCTACTTTCAATTTCTCAAATCATGTGTCTTCTGGAGTTTTAGCTGTGTAATTTCAGAGATCAGGCGAGGAAGGAAATGGCCTTGAAAAACGAGGCCCTAAGAGAAAAGGCATCTATTCAACAAAAGCTCAGTTCTAAATCTGAGGTGACTATTGTATGCCATCGGGGAAAAAATATTTTCTTTTAGAGTTTCATTTAAATGATTTTGAGTTTTTTTGGGCGATTTGTAATCTAGGAGCTTAGTAAATCAGTTCTGGAATGTTCAAGGCTGGAACAAAGGAATTTGGCACTAGCCAAGGAACTTGCTGTACTAAAACTGTGAGTTTTTTTTATTCATTTTTCTACTCTTATTATGTCAAAATGGCAGTTCCAATTATGTTAACAATTAAACAAATCAAACACTTACACTCAACTCACAACCCAATCTCAAACATATAAATCAATCAAAACTCAATAGCCAAACCCAAATCAAATACGTACCTAAACCGATCTATTAGCACTTTTTGCTCTATCTTTGACACTCTATAACTGAACCTTTAGATATACACATCCATGGGATCTCTCCTTTAGCCCCGTGGAGTGTGTACCTTGCAATCCTACGACCCTCTTTACATCTTTCTTCGTACTACGTTCTAATTAATGATGTTTGTTACTTCCTTGTTTCTCTATGGTTTATGATAGGGTGTCAGATTTCGACCTGGAGCAAGACGAGATTTTAAAGTTAGCCTCACTGGGTAATGAAGGGAATAGCCAAGATGTAGTAGATAATCTGATTAGGTCACTATCCTGTCATAAAAAGTAAGTTGGTTACCACCTCTGCATAGTCCATCTGCTTACCTTCTTCAAGCTACATTGTACAAGTCTAGCTGTGTTTTCTAGATAATGAATTTTTGTAAGTTCAATTGGTTTTGGCTTGGCTAACTTACTAAGATTTATCAATACATTTTGGAAGTTTAACACTGCTCGTCACTGATGCTCAGTTATTACAATTGAGCATGTATTAAGTGGCTTGGCTAACTTGCTTACTAGGATTTAGCAATACATTTTGGAAGTTTAATACTGCTCGTCATTGATGCACAGTTGTTACAGTTGAGCATGTAATAAGTGCTGGGTGATTTAATTTTAACTCCTTGTAGTGGTGGAACACCCTATCCATCTCGAACGCTCAAATGTATATTGGGTCATTGGATGATGGTAGGCTAGTGATTGAGAAAAAAAAAAGAAAACGGGAATTAAGATTAACATATCTGCTCATCTTGCTCATGACGTCTAATTCCAAATGCAAAGATTGAAAAACGAGCAAAGAAAAAAAAGTTTGTGTTGTCCTAATGTTCTTTCTTTGTTGTGATATTGGACATTGTTTTTCTTTAATATATATTTTATTAATAATTCAAATTGCTGCAATTATCTTTTCCATTTCATTTTCCATTACTGATGGTTGCAATCCATCTCAAACTTCAACAGGAGTTACAAAGAATTGATGGCCAAGTGCAATCTTCTTGGTAGAGGTGAAGCTCGTTTGCAGAAGAAACTTGAGAAAGCAAAATCAAAGATAGACAAATTAAAAGTGAGTCTGAAATTAAGCATTATGAATATCTGGTTCCACGAGTGCTGTAATGTTACTAAAAGTTATTCTGTTTTATGGTTTCATCAGAAAAGAGTCCAGGAAATGGAGACACTGATTGAAGTGAAAGATAATGAAGTCTTGAGGGCTCTTAAAGCTTCGAAGAAGACTGATAGTAAAATGGGTGACAATTCCGATTATTCAAATGCCAAAAATTCTTCAAAAGAACAGGAGATGCAACAACCTAACTTGGAATTGAGTGGAATATCACTTAAACCTTTACCAAGTTCAAAGAAGGAAAACATCCCTCTAGATGGTCCTAAGGCTGCCAATTATGGTAGAGAGGGATGCTCATGTACTGTAGTTATAGACGATGAGGGAAACATGGGTGAGGATGTATACATAATTTCGGGTCCTGATTTGAAATGTCGAAATGGTGAGAATATTATTCAAGAGTCTGCTACATCACTGCCAAAGGTAGTGTCTGATGTTAATATGGAAGCTGCAACTATGGCTGGATTTTCAGGGTCGAGAACTAGTTCAAATATTGAAAATGCTACAGATGCTGCTCCCATAAAGCCTATTTTCAACATTAAAATGGATACTCCTTCACTTCCACTTTCTGAACAAGGTATTTTGTTATCGTGGTAATTCAAGTTTCATAAGTAGGTTTCTCAGTGTGTTCCTAAAGCCAAAGCACAACAAGTGCATTGATCTTATATGTTGAACTTGGGACTACCTTCCACGTAATTTCTTAACAGAATATACATTTGGTGTTCTTATATATTTTTTTTGGAACATTTGCATACCTACAGGGAATATTTGTTTCTCTGGTGGGCTGCTAGGTCCGGATGGAACTAAACGGCATTTAGGGAAATGGTGCAAGCGTGGCCAACTACTTGGATCAACGCCTGAACAAGGTTCAACTAAAAATAGTGGTGATTTAATTGCTGTTGGTGCTGATGGGAGAGGTGGTAGAATTAAGGTTATGCGATCTGCGAATCAATCTTCAATGGTGGGTTCAAGAGTAGTTTTTATTCACTATATTTAGTTGAAAATTTTCGATTCAACAGTTGATCATAATATCAGTTTTTGGCCAGCCCAAAGTTATAGATCACCTTAATGAGCACATTTTATCTTTGGCAATACTTAGTATTGTATCTTGATGTAGCAAAAGAAAATGTCTTGATAGAACGTTGTAATAATTTTGATAAATGTCTTTACCTATTTTCCTACTGTACATAACTATTGATTTTATTCATCAATGCAGGGTGATAAGGAGAATTCAGTTAGTGCAAAGAGATTAAAATGTGGAGCTAAACAAAATAGTTTGCCATCTCGAGGATGCTTGCAAATAGAGCACTTCTTTGGAAAGACCCATTACTGATTGAAAGTTGAAGACTCAGCACATGGTATGTCCTTGAAGGCCCCTATTCAATTTTTTTGACGAACGAGAACAGCAATTATATTGTAACATTGTTAGTTGACATTAACATTATGGTGTTCGCCATAGACATTTTAGGTTAAACTGCCATCTGGAATCTAACTAGGCGGCAGACAGGTTGTAGTTCACACCAATCTTCAATATAAAAAAGGGTGTCTAGTAACTTGGTATCTAGGATTCTAGAGGTATACACATCATAAGGGTTAGCTAATTCATCACTACCATTTAAAGCTTGAGAAAATTAAGCTTATGAACTTATATTGGTTGACTGCCTGACCGGGTTAAGAGTTTCATTCGTGAAATTGTCTTCTGTTGTGTTTTAATGCTTGTTAATTCTGAGAGCTTCACAAGGTAAACAATTAATCAGCTTAAACTGTCCCCATTTTTCTACATAAACAATATCATAATAAGGTTGACAGAAGTCGTACATTAGATTTTAGGTGAAGGTACTTGACAGGCCCCTCTATAATAGTGACCTTATCAATTTAGTCCCTTTACCATCAAATGGATTAATTTAGTTTTTGTATTATTATAAAGAATTAAATAAGGACAAATTTTATAATAGTTAGCATTTACTATTTAAAAATGTTACCTTTGAAGCTTTTATGGCATTGCAAATGAAATCTTTTGGAATTGAATTATAAATAATAATAATAAATTTTATGTTCTTTTTAAATAGTAAATGTTGATTAGTAAAAATTTAGTTTTATTTGATTTTGCTAATAATATAAATATTAAATTGATAATTTTAGGAACCTTTAAGTAATTTCACCTAAGGAGCCTGAAAAATATATTGGTGTGGAAAACTTACAAAATCTCATTTTGTTATGTTTTAATGCAGCTTGAACTTGTACCGGGGAATAATGAAACAAGGCCGAAGCAAATTTGCTTATATGTCATCAGTGTATGATGACGTAGGCTTGATGCGGCTTGAATAGTAAGTTATATCATATATTTGTTTGATAAATTTTAAAATTATATATGAACTATAATTTAATGTGTAATTTTATATATGAATTTTAATTTTGTGTAATTTATATATAAAATTTTAATTTAATCTAATTTTTGTAAATTATTAACATAATTATTGATATAATATTATGTTATATTTATATATATTACACAAATAATTATATTTATCTTGATGTATTTTTATTTTTATAAATATGTATGATTAAATTAAAATTAAAATTTTAAGAATACATTTGAAATACAATTAAAATTTTACATATATAATTTTGTGTATATAATTACATATTAAATTAAAATTCATGTATAATTTTAATATTTATTTTTATATTTGTCTCATGTATGTTGCTTATTTGATGTTAATAACTTCCCTACATAATATAACATGTGGAGCGCGTGGGCTGTTGCCAAGAAAGTTATTTAATGCTGTCCCTTTCTTTCGCTTCCGAATTGTAATTTGCCTCTCAAGTTTGACACGAATCAGGGTTGGATGGGGTTGATATATTACATTGAAACATGAATTACGCACATCCGGGGGAGTATTAATGTTTGTCTTTGTGCAAGAATCTCGATGGCTTTTGCAGCAAACGTTTTCTGACAAAACTGGCGGTCTTACGTTGAAACATGTCGGTTTGCTGTGTTTGCATGCTGGGTTTTGAAATTTCATGATAACACGTGGTGCTGATTTTCTCTAGATTCGGCCATCGGAATTGGTTCTGTTGCTAATTAGATACAATATTGAGATTAGTTAAGAAACCACATCTTGTTATAAGACGATTGACGATTCCAGAACAAATGCCAGCACCTTTGCGTAAAAAAGAACGAAGAAATGTTTTTACTGGATAGAGATAGTTTGTTGAGAAAATAAGCTGAAGAATGTAGAAGATTATGACACTACTTATTCTCTTCAAAATAGGAATAATAATAATAAAATTGCTTGGAATAAAGATTATTTCTGGAGTTCTAAAGTCGTTCTACGCTGTTCAATCAATATACTAATGGCTGCCCCCAGATTTACGCCACTTTTTGGTCTTCTGGATTCTTTACCTCTGCATGAATATGCCCATTTTTATGTACTAATATATTTTTCGAGACAGTGCTTGGTCTTCTGAGTTTTTGTTAATAATTTATTTGATTCCTATGTTTTAATCTAATGAGAAATATAAAATTTTGAAGGGAAGTTCGACTGCTTCTTGTCGTCTTACAGACTGCTGTACGCGTCTCATTCTCCGATGACTTGAATAGCCGAACTGACTTTTTTTTTTTTTTTTTATTGTATTAAAAAGAAAACAAAGAAATGGAGGGCAACCGGACAGGCGGGTCTAAGTGGACAGCTAAAAAGCAAAAACAATTTTTTTCGAATACGCTTACGCTCGCATTGATATTTGAAAGTCAACACCACCTAATTAGTTGACCATTGTTAGATAAAAGATTCATTTTAGATTTTGTTTCTTTTGTGCTTTTATTTTTTTATTTTGTTTTTAATAAAAATAATAATAAAACAACTATAAAATTAGACAGTTAATAAAAAACCGTAAAACGCTTGATATTGTAATAGTAATTGTATTATCAAGTTTATTCTTCATATTTTAAAATAACAAAATTATTTAATACATTTTAATTTATTACAATCTATAATTGCTTGGTAATGTTAATGATTGTAGCTAGGTTTATCGAATATATATATATATATATATATTGTATAAAATTTGTAGCAATGACAGAGAATGAAAAAAGACAAAAATATTATTGAAAATTTAAATAGGCAGCCAACATTTTTGTCACCTGTCAGTAGTAGATACTCGTAGGGTTCAATCAATTCAACGCCGTAAGGAAACGGAAGCGAATGTATAATACTCGTATTTGTAGTACTAATTTTTGTAATATAATAATGAAAAGAATATATGTTCTTTTCCCTTATAACGAAATTTATTTTTTGTTAGGAAATTTAATTGTTTATGTTAATATTATATGCTATATACATGATTCTATATACTTATGATCTATAATTAATTAAATAATATAATCAATTTAAAATAAGGTTAAAGTGTAAATTAGTTGCAATGTTGAATTTTTTACTATAATTTATTTTACTTTTATTGTTAATGAAAAGTAATACATTCAAAATAAAATTTAACCTTTCTATTTGTTATTATAAAAATTCATTTAATAAAAGTATTTTTAATAGCATCATATCTTTTAGTAGTGATAAATAAAATTAGAA
Source organism: Gossypium rotundifolium (assembly GCA_025506655.1). Lineage (NCBI taxonomy): Eukaryota > Viridiplantae > Streptophyta > Magnoliopsida > Malvales > Malvaceae > Gossypium > Gossypium rotundifolium. The sequence goes on from CP106732.1 coordinate 175,135,161, forward strand.
TTCTTATAAATAATAACAATTTAAAAATGATAAAATATAACAAACAACAAATGATATATTAACCAGTTTAAAAGTTTTTTTTAATAGAATATAAAACAATCACAAAGATAAAGTAGTTGTACTACAAATTAGATTCTCATCCAACGAAACTTGCTTAATGATTTCCGTTGAGATTTCCTTGAACCTAATAGAACCATACTGGACCTTTTGCATTGCACTAGCCAATATGTGAGTTGTAGTATTAACTTCTCTTAGGACCTTCTGTAAAATCACTTATCATTTCCTGCTACAAAGTTCCTTTATTATTATCACTAAATCCTTATACGATTTACCATAAGATTTGTCTGAGATTACTGTAAGGGTTTGGGCACAATCTGTATCAACAATAATGTTATCCTATTTAGCATCTCAAGCTAACACAAGTATATTATTAATCGCCCAAAATCCTGCCTGTTCGACACTACATATATTATTATCTTATAAAACAAATGTGTAAAATCTTATAATTCATTTTATAAAATTTCTAGAGTTGCTTAGGTAAAAAGAAAGAAAAGGAAAATGTAGAGTAAAACGTGATATTTTTTTTTAATTGCTATTAGTTAGAAAAATGTGGTAATGAAGACTAGAGTGAGAAATAAGGGTTGGTATTATCAATAAGCAAAGCCCATGGATTACGTTTGGACAGACTGACTCAGAGTCAATGGGTTTGAAGTTTGAACAGTCGTCGGCTTTACTCCTCTCCCAAGAAATGTTGACTTTCTGCCATTAATTCCAAAACCAAAGTCAAACTATATCTATAAACATTAATAAATTCCATCACATATCAAATTGTAGACTTCCCACTTGTTTTATCAAATTTTTTTATTTAATCACCATCTCCTTTGGAACATAATAACACACCGAATCAATGTCGAAATATGTAAAAAGTAGCATAGATTGAGTTTACGTATTTTATATCAGCATGTTTACATCTGAAATTGGATACCACAAAGTTAGCTCCACCAAATAAAACGTTTATTTATGTTTATATTAATTATTCTTTATTTTACGCGTGTCACTAATAACTAAACAATATATACGAGATAACACAAATTAAATTCATACGAAACGAATGTTATATTATACTTAATATGTCATTTTAATGAAGTTCAAAAAAAAAAAAGTGATATGTTAACTATAGTTTATTTATTATATAACCAATATTGCTGATAAATTTTGAGTGGAGGAACTCAACACATTTTACCAAACACAAAACTTGTAAAGTTGGACACTTCATTGTTTAGCCATCTCACCAATGGAAATTCAATCATCTTTGATCTTTTCTTTTTAAGAAGAATTGAATGTTGTTGGTTTGATTCGAAGGGCATTTTAGGTTTCACACCTTTTATATAGATAGTGAAATTAATTATTATAATAATCGATGTTGGTGGTTTGATTCAAAGGGATTTTAAGTTTCACACATTTCACATAGATAGTGAGATTAATTATTATACTAATTAGATTAAAATCAATAGTAAAATATTTGGATATAAACGTAAGGGTGATGATAAGATGAAAATGAAAATGACACTATATTTTATAAATTTATTTTAATGTTTTAAATAAAATAAATAACTAATTATATATTTTGTAAATCCACTTATTATTTTAAATAAATAAATAACTTAAAAAATGGAATGGATATCCTTAATTGTAGCTTTTGGCTTAATTTTATTCTCAAATATAGGAATATTCAACAATTCCATGAGGTAGAATTTTAAAATTAGGTTTATCTAAGTATTCAATATTTTGAGAGATGTTGAAATACAACACCTCAATTCCTATTATGTGAGACATTATATCATTCATTCTTCAACACCATTACTGTTTGATTTGCTTTTTTTTTTATATGTTAAAGAACAACATTTAGTCCTTAAATTTGATAATTTTTTTAATTTAGTCCTTAAATCTTTTGAATTGCCAAATTTAATAACTAATGTGAATGAAAAATAGAGAAAAATTGTAAAATTCAATAACTAAATATATTTATCATCCCCGCTTATTTATTACTGGGTGCTTTTTAGAATGTGATTTGTTTATTAATTTGTATTTTTTCTAAAAATATTATGTGAGTTATATTTTATGAATTGAATAAAGTAATTATAAGTTTTTTGGCATAAAAAGTAACTAAAATTTTATTAGAGATTCTTTTTGACATAATGCTTAGAACTATTTATAATTCCTCCCGAACCCATAAATAGGAGGAGAATGCGTTTCAGTGCATTCGAACTCACATCCTCCTGCATTTTCAACAATGTTTATATCAATTAAGCTAAGACTCAACCGACAAAGATATATTTGCTTTTAAGTTAAAGATAATATTATAAAAGAAGGGTAGTTTTTAGAGTAAAGTATTTTCTAAATTTTTTATAAAATAGTTTTTATGTAGTTTGTTACAAATAATTTTGGCTTTAAAGGTTTTATTAAAGTTATTAAAAGGCATAAATACTTTAAACTATATTGGTTGGTTTTTTTTTAAAAACAAAAAAATAAAATTCCCATAACGTAAAATTATCATCTCTACTAATAATAAAATGTGCAACAAAATTAACATCAATCAAACATTTAATTATTAATATAGATGCGAAAATGATGAGTGTGCAGCAATTATTTTCCACAAACATTGAATAACAATGCCCACGATTAAACACACATTAACAATAGGAGTTGTAGTTTAATTCATCAATTATAACAACAGTGTTGGATGGATCCAAGTCTTGCGCGGCAATGGCATGTTGAAGTGAACATTGATACAAACACGTTTTACATGGCTCACTCCTCTTAACAATGTTTAATTTAATGCGCAATCAAGCACGATGAGCGTGGACGGCAGGTTCGTATTTTTGTTTTAAATTTGGGTCAATGGTCTAACCTTATGAGAAATGCATCGGCTTGTTTTCAATCATGAAAGCACAAGTGGATAAGTTTTTGCCATTTTAAAGGAAGCATAAGCAAGACCAGTTAGCTGAATCAAAGCAGTAAGCCCAGAAAAATGGGAAACTGATACATGCAAATTTTAGTGATCCCAAAAGACATGTGCGTGTCATCAATTTTTTTTTGGTGCCAGTTGTCGAAGTTGAAAAATGTACCAACTGTGACCAATTTCTTTATGTCAGCTGTAATGACATGATTGGGCAATGCGTTTGATAACCGACCAAAAGGTGGAAAGTCATGGGTTACTTAATATGTAATTAAAAACATTTAAGCATTAATTAGGGGCGAAGCTAGAATAATTTTTTAAGGGGGGTCAGATAAAATTTTAATTTTTTATAGTTTATACTTTTATAATTTGTAAAGGATTAAATCAAATTTTTATAATTTTAGAGGGGCCAAAATGCAATTTTACCTTTATTAATTTAAAATTTTTAAGGGCCAAAATTATAATTTTACATTTTAAGGGGGGCCGGGGCCCATGCCAGCCCCCCTAGCTACGCCCCTGGTATTAATTATTCAAATTTGTTTTTGGAGTTAGAAATATTTGATGAAGAGTGTATCATATATTGTTAGATTAGGGAAATAACAATCAAAGATTAAAGGGTCTACTCATTTCATTGATAAAGACTCTAATAACTCAAATAAGGATCGAGTCCGCTCTTTATATAATATTAAGCTAACAACAAGTTGAGATCAGTGCCAACAACTCTCCTAATTGATCTTCAACTGCTTTTCAGCTGTAAATAGAAACAATTACAACAAATAACAAGCTTAACTAACTTTTAACTACAATATTTAACTACATTGCAAAAGCATTAACAACTAGTAGACTTGCCTAGGTATATTCTTTAATATTCTCCCTGCCTGTCATACCTGCTAGTGACTCCGAGTTTAACTCTAAACTTTGTGAAAAAACCCAACAGATAAAGGCTTGGTGAGAACATCAGCTACCTGATCCTAAGTTGTAACATGACCAACTAGTAGTGTCCCTGTTGCTACCTTTTCTCTGGCAAAAAACAGATCTAACTCCATATGTTTGAATTTGGAACGAAAGATTGGATTTGCTGCAACAATAACTCCTGAACTGTCACACCACATTACTACTCTATTGTTGATTTTTACATGTAATTCAGTCAACAAGGACTGCAACCAAATCTCCTTTACAGTTGCATGGGTCAGACTTCTATATTCTGCTTCAGCAATGGACTGAGAAACAAATTGTTTTCTAGAGCTCCACAAAACAAGATTACCTCCCAAACACACATAGAACCATGTGGTCGATCTTCGATCATCTATATCAATTCCCCAATTAGCATCTAAATAACCTTCTAGGGACAGTTTAGAGGCTGCAGTAAACATGAGATCATGCTCTAAGGTATTTTGCAAGTATCTTAGATTTCGTTTCACAGCTTTAAAGTGTTGATCAAAGGGCTTATGCATGAGCCGCCAGATTTCATTGACTGCAAAAGCCTATAGGGTCACACAATATGGTTAAAGCGAATAGAATCCAAACACAATTGATATTGTGTTTAGCTGTTACATGAATTAAATTAATTATTGAATTAATTTAATTTGACAACTAAATATTGAACACATTATATGTACAAACTTTTGTACACAAATAGAGAATATAGTTAAAATTAGTATATGAATTTGATTCATATAAAATTTTAATTCAATATTGTTTATCAAATTATTAAAATAAATAGTTATAATAATTTCGGTCAAAGATAAAATATCTATGGAAGTTAATGTTCTTTTGAAATATAACATTTTAATACCTTCCATAGTTTTCTCTAAAACTAAAAAGAGAATTATTCCGTTTTTATTATGGGTGATTAATAAAAAGGAATAGAATCCCTAATAGGGTGAAAGTTACCAGAAAAATAAAACAAGGTCTAGCAGCCATTTTGAAATTCTCTATGAAAAAGTTCAAGAGAGTTTTGTTGTTCATTCTTGACTGGGTGGATTACATAGAGGTTGAGGCATTATTGTTGCGGTTTGAGTTCGACATCGCGCAGAGGGATCGAAAAAATGAAAAGGTTTATTTTCGACCATTGGTTCAACCTGATTCGTTCCTCATTCATAGATCCATGGTTGACGATCGCCAGAATAAATTTTATTTTGCTGCGCTACAGGGCTTACCGGCGATCCAATAGTTTATATCTCTGAATGTAGTTCCTGTTATAGCCATTCAAAGCAGATTCCTTAGACTGAGTGTCACCATTGCCTTTTTTCTGACTCACCGAATTGGCTTGCATTAGGACATCAGCTTCAAAATCCAATTGTCTTGCTTCAAAATCAAGAAGTGTTTCAGTGAACAAATCAAAGGGTACTTGAGTTGCTGATGCCAGAACTTGTAGTGGCTCATATTTAATTGAAAGACTTGCCAAGATAATGTTGACCTGTTCTTGGTCAGATATTATACTGCCAGCTGCAATTAAGCTATCACACATATTCTTAATCTTGAAGAGATATTCTTTAACAATGAGCTGACCTTTCTTTTGAGAATACAAAACATGTTTTAGACTAGAAATCTTGACACTAGACTTAACAATAAATCTTCTTTCAATGGTTGCCCAAACATCAAAGCTAGTATGTGCACTAGTTAGATACATCGACACTTCATCCTTTACTATAACATCCCAATTTTTCAGTGGTGTTGAAAACAGTGGTTTAGGACCACCAAATTCAGCGAGTAATAATATTTACAAGTCAAATATGGTTTTAAAAAGATTTTTGAATTAGTAATTTGTGTTTTATAATGATTTATTAGGTCAAGTGGTTTTAGAAAGTGAGGTATCGGACCTTGTTTCTATAAAATGAGCCGTAAATATTTTTATAAATATTTACGGAGTGTCATTAAGGTAGTATTAAAGTTTTGTTGAAAAATTTTATTATTTTGATAGTTAATTAATTAAAAAGGACTAAATTGAAAAAGGTGCAAATCTTACTAATAATAAAATTTAAGTGATTAAATGGCTTGATAAATAAATTAGAGAGGACTTAAGAAGCAATTAAACCTAAATTAAAAGGGATGAGGCGGTATAAGAAAAAAATAAAGCCTTTAATGGCAAAGTTGTATTTTTTATGAAATTAAATAAAACAAATTGAAATTGAAAAGCTTTCTATGCATTTCTTCTACAACATTCTACCAAAAATCGACATAGGAGAAGGGCTTAACTTGGTTCTTTTATATTGTAACACCCCAAACCCGGCCTAGACGTTATGGCTGAATCTGGCGGTGTCACATGATAGTGCTTTAGAAAACATAATTACAAGAAAACCATTCTCGATATCCTAGGCTATCGTCAAAAACGTGTTGTTTGCTCGTTCATTATCCCTTTTCAAAATATTTATATGTTGCAGAAGCTTTTAAAATGATTCACAAAGTCGTATGTATTTTATTAAAACATTTGTTTATTTTGAAAACTCGTGTCTCATCCTACTACTAGCAGTTTATAAAATAATGATCCCAAATTTTAACAAAAATCCGAAAGGCCTTGTTACATAAAATTTACCAAAATATAACCACATCATGATTAAAAATAAACCGTAAATAAGTGTCCAGAATCGTGGTCACCACCGAGTCTTCCGCTGCACCGATCCGTCTACTGCGGGGGATTACCTGAACAAATTAAACAGAAAAGGGTGAGTTTTCACAAACTCAGTTTGTAAACCCCACAGAAAACATACACACAGTAATATCAGATAACAGACATAATTTCACAGTTCGGGTCTGAGCCCATTACAGAAAAGGTGTGAACCATAGCCCACTCAGATTCAGAATCAGACATATTATAGGGCCTTAGCCCATTCCAGACAGCATATGCAAAAAACAGAGTCCTACCCACCAGCCTCTACACACCAACTCCATCTAACCCTACACACCATGTGGGGATAAAATCAACCCACCCAGCCCTACACACAATGTTGTACTGAGTGCGGTACATAATCAGAAATTTGTAGCTGAGCTACCAGATAACAGGCTTAAGAGACTTTCAGATACTTCCTTCAATCAAAATCAACCCATCCCGATGCAATACAACATAAAAGAATGACATACTATTATGCAAAACTCATATATTCAGATCAGTATACATGCTTAGTACAGAAATCAGACAGACAGGTCATTCATTTAGGGGATAAGTATCGCTTATCGACCCTACGGTAGGTCCACAGTCGACTTGGGTGACTCGTGCAACTTTACAGAGTTTCTCAAAAAACGGGCTCACATGCCCATGTGGCCAGCCCATATGGGCCCACACGCCCGTGTGGCCCATACGACCCAAATTGGCCTTGGCCGTGTGGATCACACTGCCTGGCCCATAATCTTACACGTCTGTGTGGCCCACACGGTCTAATTGGTCGAGCTCGTCTGTCGCACACGGCCTTACCCAGCTCGCGCACGGCTTGGCTTGTCGATCACACGGTCTTGTGGTGACTAACAATCTTGCACACGGTTGACCACATGGGCAACCACACTCCCATATAACGTCGACAGTAAGGTTTTTAGCTTTTGCTGAAACCTTGTTTTTTGCATTTCTGGGTACACACCTGGTTTGTTTCGCTCTTTACGCAATTCTGAAGTCACTAGCACCTATAATTGAACATGCTTTACTCATTAATCTCTTAAATGATCGAATTAAACTAAACCCGAAACGGAATGCTCATCCAACGAGCGACCAAACTTACCTTCGAGCAAGAAGTGGTGTTTGTTTGCAACACAAGAACCCGATTACAACCTTCAAGCAGTACCTAAATGTGGGTAAAACTTTTCTTTCATTAATCGTTTAGTAAAAAATAACACTAGAAGTAACGAAAAACCACTTACCGAAACAAGGGAAACAACGTTGCACTGACAGAAACTAATTGAACAAAGAACACCAAGGAGAGAGAAGATCTAAGGGAAAAGGCAGTAGTAAGGGGAGGAAAAGTGAAGAAAACGACAGCCAAAATTTTTGGGAAATAAAACGAAAAATCGAAAAATAATCAGATTGGCAAAAATTCTGATAACTCCCCTATTCAACTCTCCTTAATTATCTCCATCAACCTCTTCACCATCAGAATTTTAGTCCATCTCAACCTCTTCACACTACACAAGAAACAAAAATAAATCCCTTGTTCGCACAGGGATTCGAACACAAGACCTCCACCATAATAACACACCACTTAACCACCAGACCAACAAGCTCATTCTATTAGTTACTTACACACTTTCACTTATAAGGCTATTAACTAGAGTTTGGGCTTTATTCATAAAAATACCAAAATTTACCCAAGTTTTGACTTGAACTTGGGACCTCCCACACACACCCAGAACACATAATCACAGAAGCAGATATGAGTTTTGTGTCAAAACTAAAAAAGCCGAAATTAAGAAAAATCGGGGCGTTACATATATTTTTTCTTCAAGTGAGTTCAATTCTTACTCGTTTCTTGTAATTTTTATGTTTTTGAATTTGTTACAATTAGGCCTAACTAAATCTTACGTTATTTTTTGATTTTATTAAAAATTTTAGTAGTTATTGTTGATGAATATTTGATGTTTTTATCAATAACATGGATTTAGAGATTTGATTGTGTTGTATGATGATTATATAAAGTAATTTTGTTAAATATTGATTTTAGGATTAAATTGTGAAAAGGTTAAAATATTAGGGTTTGTTAGTGAATTTTTGATTTATTAGGGGCTGCATAATGGCTTGGAATATTTGAATAAGTTATTGATTGAGGAAAATGAGTTAATTTGATAGATTAACTAATTAAAGGATTAAATTGTAAAAATTGTAAAAGTTTAGGGTAATTGTGTATATTTAAAAAATAAAAGGTATTAATTGTGAAATGAATTGGAAGTGAAATATATGCTAATGAATGAATAATTTTATATTTTAGATCAAGATCCCATAGAAACTCGTGAAAAAGGAAAAATAGCAGAATAGTCCCTAAACTTTTGCAATTGCTACAATTCAGCCCAGGTAAGTTCGTAAGGTTAAAAATTTAATATTTTTTTATAAATTGATGAATGGTATTATTTATTTTTTCTATTGTTGGAATTATAATATTGAATTGGATTTCGATTTGAATGGAATGCGAGATTTGAGTACATTTATATTTTGGTGTATGATGGCATTGGAAGGAGACAACAACATTTTTCCCAAGTAAACCGAGGTTCAGCATTTGTTGCGAACTCTCGTGTTTTACTTTCTGTTAAGCTCTTTCGAGCTTCTGTTGGCACATTCGGGAGAACCAGCTCTTATGAGCTTCTGTTGACGATGTACTCTTATCTGTAAGTCGTTCTTCGAATGGAAAGATTTCGGTGATGAGATTTATTAAATGAATTTGAAAGACATGTTATTTACTTTTATATTGATTTGAATACGAATGTAATTATTAGTAGATGTTGTAAATGACAGGAAATTGATTATGAATGACAGGGAATTGACATGAATGATTTTATTTATTTGATTTGTTATAGTAGATTCAGTAAGATTTTGTTTAATCCGTCGAACTTACTAAGTTTCATTAAGTTTACATGTATTGTTTAATGTCTTTGTAGATTTTCTGAAGGTTGGATGATCGGATCAGCACTCAAGTCACACTATCCAAGTTATTTAGGTAGTTTTTGAAACATTCAATATGGTTTGTATGGCATGTATAGGCTTTTGTACGGACTTAGTTAAAATTAGCTTATGTAAATATTATGAATAATATTTTGTTTATATAACCAACATACATATTGACAAGAAATTAAGGTATGAATATAATTGAGTTAAAGTGAACTTTGGTAACCTGGTTAGATAGATTAATTAGGTAAGGTTGGTTACTTAATGGACATATTTTCAAGTTGTCATTAAAGATACCTATGGGTATATTGGTTGTATGTGGTAATAATACATGTTTAGGATTTGATTTTAGTTTGTGTAGAATGTATTGTTATGACTTATTGATGTGTAAATTGTTAAAGCTAGGTTGGTATCAATTTGGGTGAGAAATGTGGCTTAGAACATAGCCTATATTTGTTCACACGGATAGAGACACGAGCATGTGTCTCAGCCGTGTGTGACATACGACCAAAAGACATGGCTGTGTGTCCCCTGTATCTTTTAAAAATGCAAGTCAGTATATTTACATGGCATAGCACACGGGTGTGTGGCTTGGCCGTGTGACCCAAGTCAGAGAGTTATACGGGTATGGACACAGGCTGGACATGGTCGTGTGTTCCTATTTCGAATGCCCACATAACCTGAGACACGGGCGTGTCTCCTGGCCGTGTGATCCTTGCAGTGTTGAAAATTTTGAATAATTCTAAAAAAAAAATTCTCTGAGTTTTGGATTTAGTCCCGATTTGTTTCTAATATGTATTTCGGGTCTTGAGGGCTCGTTTAAGGGATAATAAATATGATTTTGATTGGTTTTATTATGAGTATTGATATGTAATGTAATGTAATGTTTGATTAATCTGTAAACCTGTTTCGGCGACGGATATGAGTTAGGGATGTTACACTTATAGTGGATAACAGCCAAGAAGCTAGAAGCTTGTCCTGCTGTCTATGCATTAAAAAGTCCAAATTTTCAACCAAATGACCATATTTATCTACCAAGAATTGAGGAGAGCCAAAACATACCCTTGCAGATCACATCCTTAAAGAAATAAGAGAATTTGGCATTTCCAAAAAAAGAAAATTATTCTCACCAAGTTTGACAGTACTATATTTTGAAAATGCTGAATTTTTCTGATGCTGGTAAAAGAAACTGATCTTGAATCAGTTTGATGAGGATTCACCTACTCACCACCACTTGAGGAATGTTGTTGACTCTCCTCATGTCTTAGAACTACCTCTAGAGCCATGAAAAAACTAGCAAACCTTCAGCAGGTCTTAAAAAAAGCGAGAAATCGTAACTCTGATACCATGTTAGAATAGAGAAAACAACCAAAGATAAAAGGTCTACTCATTTCATTGATAAAGACTCCAATAATCCAAATAAGGACCAAGTCTGCTCTTTATACAACATTAAACTAACAACAAGTTGAGATCAATGCTAACAACTCTCCTAACTGATCTTCAATTGCTTATCAGCTGGAAACAAAAACCGTTACAACAGATAACAGACTCAATTAACTAACTGTCATTAACTAACTTTTAACTACAATAAGCATTAACAACTAGTAAACTTGCCTAGGTACATTCCTTAATAAATATTAATCTCAAAAATTGTTTATTTTCAGCATATACTAATTTTTTCTTTTAAATTCAAGGATAATACAATAATAATGTGATTTAAGTTAAAAGACTCATGTGGATGGTGGATTAATTTCCTTATGGCGTTTCTGGGAAATTTCATGAGTTGAACATTTGAAGCACGCATCTCTGGAAATTTGCTCATTTATCTATTTGCTTTTGTACCCGTGGAGTATTAAGTACCAACCCAAAAGAATAAATTTCTAATAGAGGGTAAGCAGAAATATTAAACTCCACCTTTTTTTAAATACAAAAGCAATCATACTTAAGAATCTATTATCACGTGAGGAGGCAGAAAGTGAAGAAAAGTGATGGTTTCAAATAATTAAAATGAATTTTTAAAATAAAATAAAAGATGTAAAGAATTATTAAATTCATATAAATATTTATGAAATAAAAAGGAAAAAGTTTTGAGAGAAAAACTTGGTTTGCACGTGCATGACATCACATCTTGAGACGCAAGCTCTTTCGTACTTTGGACCTTGAACCAACTCCTCGCTTGAGTTGGCTTAACTTTGTTGTGTCCAAATCAAAGACTTTATTTTTTCTTTCTTATATTCAAAAGAATAATAATAATAGACTTTTCGATTCTTGCTTTGTACATTCCTCGGCATTAGTCGTATTCCTCTCTCCTATAAATAATACTAGAAACCTATCAAATGTTTGCTATCACAAAACTTCCTACATCACAATAACAATAATATTCCTTTACATCACACTGTTTGGTTGCCCCCACTAATACCCAAATGGAGTTTACGAGAAAGAATCGACAGCTGCTGTCTAGGATAGCCACTAACGACCGACATGGAGAGAATTCACCTTATTTTGCTGGGTGGAAAGCCTACGACAGCAACCCATTTCACCCTATTCACAATCCTGATGGTGTCATCCAAATGGGGCTTGCCGAGAATCCGGTTGGTTTGCTTTTGCTTTTTGCTTTTCCTTTTCCATCCTTTCATCACTTTCCTTTATTTGCCTTCCACACCCTGATTCTCACCCCAATTATCTTACTCTTTTCTCAGCTTTGCTTTGATTTGATTGAAAAGTGGATACGGGAAAACCCTAATGCTTCCATCTGCACCGCTGAAGGACTCGATAAGTTCAAAGATATTGCCATTTATCAGGATTATCACGGCCTCAGGGAGTTCAGAGAGGTATATATATATGAACAAAATACTCTCGCAACGTTTATTACTTTCTAAGGCAACGATGAAAAAAAAAGTGATTAATGGCGGCATCTCTGATAAATTATTACTTCTTCTTCTTCAGGCTGTAGCCAAGTTTATGGGAAGAGTAGGCGGAAATAGGGTCACATTTGATCCGAACCGTATAGTTATGAGCGGCGGAGCCACCGGAGCAAACGAGACCGTCATTTTTTGCTTGGCCGACCCTGGCAGCGCTTTTCTTGTGCCTTCACCTTATTATGCAGGGTAGGTGGAAAATTCAAAATTTACCCGTCAAAATTCAGTATGGGTTCACCCAGCGTTTCTGATATCAAATTGAGTTGCAAAACATTTTGAACTGTTTACTTTGATTACCGTAAATATAATGCTGTGAGATAGGAGGCAATTTCTTAGAATTTGGTTTCTAGTCAACACCAACATTTCAAAATGGTTTGATAATAATTTTATTAAATATAAGTTAGGTCAAGCTCACGTGAATAAGAAAATACCATCTTAATTAACTCATTTGCTACATATAAACTATGATTATTAGATTAATTATTTAACTTAAAACATCTGGACTTTTGTCTTTGACCTATGGCTTCCATAAAATTCTAAAATTATGTTGACTCCAATTCCTCAAATTCAACTAAAACTTTATGATATAGCTTACAGGTAGCCAACTGTCTGGACAATTTCCATTATTCTTTACACATTTTCTGCTTTATTTAAGAGTGTTTAAAACGTACTTCTCCTCTTATTACTTGGTTTCACCTTAACATATGCCTTCATACTTCTTCTATTTATGACATTTTCCCATATCCTAAACATTAAATTCAGTCGTTAATTTTTTAAAAAAATATTTAAACCATGCAGATTTGCCCGGGATCTAAGGTGGCGTACTGGGGTGGAAATAGTTCCTGTTCACTGCAAAAGCTCAAATAATTTTCGCATAACAAGAGCTGCCCTGGAAGAAGCCTATGAAAAAGCTGAGAGATCGAATATCAATATCAAAGGTGTCATCATAACCAACCCTTCGAACCCTTTAGGCACGGTCCTCGACAAAGAGACGCTGAGAAGCTTAGTGAGCTTCGTCACCGAAAAGAACATCCACCTCGTTTCCGATGAAATCTATGCAGCCACAGTCTTCAGCTCTCCCAGATTCATTAGCGTCGCCGAGGTCATGCAGGACATGGACTGCAACCGTGATTTGATTCACATTGTTTACAGCTTATCCAAGGACATGGGGTTCCCTGGTTTCCGGGTCGGCATTGTTTACTCCTTCAACGATGATGTTACGAATTGTGCCAGAAAGATGTCGAGTTTCGGATTGGTTTCCTCTCAGACACAATTTTTACTGGCTTCGATGCTGTCTGATGATGAATTTGTGGGGAACTTCTTAAGGGAGAGTTCAAAGAGGTTAGCCAAAAGACACCATGTTTTCACAAAGGGACTGGAAGAAGTCGGGATTTCCACTATAAAAAGCAATGCCGGTTTGTTTTTCTGGATGGACATGCGACCACTCCTTAAAGAACAAACTACCAAGGCCGAAACAGAACTGTGGCGTGTGATTATCAATAAAGTGAAACTCAATGTCTCCCCAGGCTCTTCTTTCCAATGCTCGGAACCTGGCTGGTTCAGGGTCTGCTTTGCAAACATGGACGACAAAACTGTTGAAGTAGCACTCGACAGAATCCGAGAATTCGTTCTTCAAGGCAAGGAGGAAAACAATCATGAAGCAGACAAGTCTCAAGCTCGGGCTCAGCGTTGGCGAAAGCAAAATCTTCGCCTCAGCTTCTCTTCGTCTAGGTTATACGACGAGAGTCTCATGTCTCCGCACATGATTTCCCCTCACTCCCCAATTCCTCACTCGCCCCTCGTTCGAGCCAGGACTTAAAAAAAAATAATCCCAATATTCATAACCTATGGCATGGCATGGCATGGCATGCATGCCTAGTAATGGTTTTTTCTTTTTTACTTAACCTTTTAACTAGTGATCCTAATTCAATTTTAGGAGATTGGCAGGGCTCAGATTGGTTTATTTTCTATCTTTTAGTCTGAAGCGTATTCATTTGAAACATAGTGAATACTACTGTTTCTTTCTCTTCATTTTTTCCCACATTAAAGCCTATGCTATTGAGCATTGTTTTTGTGGGAGATCACTATATATGTACTGTAGTATCAGCAAATGCTAGTCTTAATTTGTACCTGTTTGATTATTTCAATAATAATGATAAAATAAGTGCCTTGTAATTTATTTTATAAATTCAGTTTTATTGTGTGCATCGGTTGGATTATCTTTTATTATTTATTTTTATATTATAAACTAGATGGAAGCTCAATTTTATAGCTAACGTTCTCCATGTCTTAAATTTGCTTTGGTGGTGAAAATATATAAATAAAACACTTCTGACAAGAACTCATGGTACGGAACACGTTGTGATCATGATATGTGTACTACGAATGAGAATAAATGCATGTATATATATTATATGCTGGATTTGTCCTAAGCACTCTATTAAATTGACCAGGTTTCGAGTGATATCTAGCAAGACAAATATTCCATGGTTAACTGAAACAGGTATACTGTTAACCTACGAATTAATACATTTCCGAAAATATCTCCATTCATGCGGTTTGAGTGAAATATTGGAGAATTAAGCTTTCTTGTCTTGTTTTAGGTTTGCTGATGTAGACTAATTAGGAATATATAAGATTTGCAGAAATCGGTGAAATCAAAGATTAACTTGTGTATTTTGTATGTGATAAGGTAAATGTTAATTTAATTATCTTCCTATTTTTATTTTACTCACTCAATTTTAAAATTTTTAATTTTGGTACTAATATTTTATTGTGCGAATAGGGTAAAAAGAATATTATATTGTACTAAAAATCACATTAGATTTAATTCTCAAGAAAGATTAAAGAGACCACAAACAATCTCACTCTTAAAGCCCAACCTCCTAGACATAATCTCCATACAATGTAATTTAATAACACATTATATCACTACAATTACACCTTACAAAATATTGAAAGATAAATAAAAATAATAAAGAACACTAGAAATTTAAAGAGGTTCGGTAACTTATGCCTACATCCTCAGACACTAACAAATATATTTCATTACAAAAAATATAAGTGAAAAATTACAAATAAGAAGAGAGAAAATTTTCCCTATGAAGAAAATGGCAAATTTTGGGATGATTCAAATGTGGAAAAACAACCAATTTATAGTAGTACAAACTCTCCTCAACCTTATATTTTTTAGATATAGGATTGTGCTGTGTCAACAAATCTACACCTGAGCAAATTTTCATATCTTCAATCTCCTTACAAGACAACATTTGATAGTGTCTTCAAATTTCAATCTTCAAGTTTTAACATTGATCAAGTCCAAACATAGTTGGAACTTGACCGCCGTCATAACCTTAGTCATCATACTCGACAGAATTCTCAGTTGTTCAAATTTTTTGGATCTTTACTCCACAGCTTCTTCCAAAATCTCTCGTACAAAATTATATTGGACATCAATGAGCTTCATCCTTGCACAATAAACTTGATTCTTTGCCAACTAAATAAGCACTACGACTATCACAATGTACTTTGACATACTTTTGCTTAATTTCTATTTTACCAAGCAATCCTTGAAGCCAAATTGCCTTTTTTATAGCCTTTGTGGTTGTCATATACTCAGCTCTTGTAGTAGATAAGGAATCATTGACGGTAAAATAGACTTCCAACTAATTAGTGCCTTTGCAAGAGTAAAAACATAACCAGTAGTTTATCGTCGTTTGTCCAGATCACCAGCATAGCCTGAATCACAATATCCAACCACACCTCGGTTATCTTCTTGCTCAAATCAATCCAATATCCATTGTATTATGGATATATTGCAAAATCCATTTTACAACTTGTTAATGCTCTTTTCTTGGATTTTGCATATACCTACTCACGACCCTGACTATTTGTGAAGTGTTAGGTCTAATACATACCATAGCATAAATTAAGCTACCAATAACATTTTCATATGGTATCTTTGATATATATTCTTGTTCTGCATCATTCTTTTGAGACATAGAGGCATTAAGCTTGAAATGAGGAGCAATGAGAGCGCTAACACATTTTGACTTTTTTATTCATGCCAAAACATTTTAGTAATTTTCTCAGATTTTGTTTTTGAGTCAAACAAAGTCTTTTCAAACTTCTATCTCGAGTTATCTCCATGCTAAGAATCTTTTTTGCTTCTCCTAAAACCTTAATCTCAAACTCCTTTTTCATCTATGTCTTTAGCTTTTAAATCTCTATTTTACTTTTGGAAGATATCAACATATCATCAACATAAACAAAACATATATGAGAAAACTGTCTTAAAGCTTGCGAAAACACACACAATGATCATATTTGCTTCTTGTGTACTTTTATTCTGTCATAAATTTGTCAAATTGCTTGTACCACTACACCGGGAATTACTTTAAACCGTACAATGATTTTTCAAGTTTTCACACTAAATTTTCTGTTCCAGCAATCTTGAATCCTTCTGACTAAGTCATATAGGTTTCCTCTTTCAAGCCTCCATGTAAAAAAATGAGCTTTTACATCCAATTGAACTAGTTCCAAACTCAATTATGCCATCAAAATAAATAAAATTCAAATGGAGGAATACTTCACAACTGGAGAAAATACCTCATTGTAATCAATTTTCTCCTTTTGAGCATAACCCATCACCACCAATCTTACTTTGTAAGTCTAATTCTTATGAAGGCTCTAATTCTTATGAAGGGTTTGCATTTCTTTGCAAACACTCACTTGCATCCAATTGTCTTCTTTCCCTTCAGCAGACTAACTAGTTTTCAAGTCTGACTCTTATGAAGGGACTGCATTTATTAATTAATGGCAATCCTCCACTTTTCTTCTTTGAACTCTGAATTGCTTCATTAAAAGTGGTAGGGATGTCATTGGCTACAACTGGGAATGTATAAGCCACCGTATCAGCAAAGCGAATAGGTTTTCTAATTATTCTCCTTGGCTTATGAATTGCAATTAATTTAAGTTGTTGTAGAAGTGTTTAAGTTTAAACCTCTTCTTCACTAGAGCATTTTTCTTCCACTGGATCCACACTACTAAAGTCTTATTCTACAATATAACAATCATTACCTCTTTTATTTGTTGAAATCACCACTCTTTCAAACTCCACATGCTTATGAGTATCATCTGTCTGCTCCTTTTGCACCTTTGACAATATGGTAGATTCATCAAATGTGACATCACTGCTAGAGGTGTACATGAGCCGGCCCCAACTAAAAATCTAGGCCCGTTTTGTAGGCCCGGGCCTGGCCCCGCCTGTAATATGGGCCTAAAAAATTGTCTAAGCTCATTTAAGATGGAATTGGTAAACCTGAGCCCTATTGATTGTTTTTTTTATTTTATTAAATTAAAAATAATGAATCAAATACATTTAAAGAAAATAGATGCTTATTTTCTACTTTGAATCTTATAATAATACTATTCGCCATTTAATTTTTTATTTTGTGAAAATAGATGCTTAATTTGTTTAGCTTAATTTATAAATAATTTTCATATTCTCAAAATTCAATTTTAAAGAAATTAACTATGAAATTAAATAAACACATGTTCCTAATTTGATAACAAAAATCAGGTAAGTTACTTGAATTAATTATCCATAGCCATAAAAACAACCAATAATTGAATTAATTATTTAGCTAAGTTACTTGGGCACTGGTGTGAAAGTCCGATATGGATATGTTCAATTTTTCAGTTTCAGGAGTTCCATGTATTTGAAGAGTCTTTATGGGACCGTATTTTTATATCTATATCCAGACATGCATCTAACATAGGTATTGGACATCGATTCTTCAAGAATATAGACATTTAGTAAGAAATCTACTAACTATAAAAAGATGGCAAGTATTTGCCTTGAAGATTTGCACTCAAGATTCGCCTACTAGTAAAGCCCACCAAGATTTGCCCTATAAATTCACACCATCCCTAGGAAAAAATAAAACCCGTTGCAAACAAAGTTCACAAGAAAATGCACTCTCCAAAAAGGATATATAATTATGAGGATCTTACTCGTGCAAAGTTGCATTGTGAAAATTCGAACCCACAGTTAATCACATAATTCACTTAAGAACCGACATACCCAAATTTTGCACATCAAGATTTGCACGTGAGAAAACACGCTTTTGAGACAGCAAAGTGAAATCCACAAATGAAAGATCCTGCACAAATAAAGAGGGAAAAAGGAGATGATGAGTCCAAAGTGCAATAACAAGCGGCATTACATTACTTCTTCTTCTTCATACTTCAGACATGATCACAAATGAACAAAGCCATTAAGAAAAGCCCCACACAGCCTAAACAACACAATCACAAACAACCGTAAACCAAGAACCACATTCGAGTCTAAAAACAAATGACTTGGAGTGAATGATAAAGCGTACGATACACCTTGCAGAAACAACTCCCAAGGCCGACAAAAAGAAAGAAGGCGTTAATTCAAGGAAAAATTAAAGAACAAAGTTCCGAAAAAATAAAAATGTCTGATAAAAATAAAGAATCTGAAAACAACTGAAGTTGAACTATAAGGGATCGAATGATAATAAAGAGAGACATCAAACATTTGGATTAAAACTAAAACACATACACACATTCAACAATCCAAAAGAAAATGCCACAAATAACCACCATCATCATGGATAAGCGAAAATGAGAAAACTAGTAGATCCAAGAGGCATGCACAAAAGCTACAAACAAAAG
Source organism: Gossypium rotundifolium (assembly GCA_025506655.1). Classification (NCBI taxonomy): domain Eukaryota; kingdom Viridiplantae; phylum Streptophyta; class Magnoliopsida; order Malvales; family Malvaceae; genus Gossypium; species Gossypium rotundifolium. The sequence continues at coordinate 175,154,320 of CP106732.1, forward strand.
ATTAATAAGACTGAGTCTCGCTTCCTGCGAACAAAGATTCTACTTCTCGAAAATAAGAGTTTCACACAATATTTTGTTAAAAATTTGGGATCAGAAATTATTTACCAATTTAGAGAGATTAAGGCCAGAAAGGTTAACTCCTCGAAATTTAACTCTTTCAGATCAGACGTCAATGTTTGGGAGGAAGAGGGAGGAAGATGAAGAGGAAGTTAGGTTAGGGATTTTGATTTCAGAAATGGAAAAAAGGGGAGGAACCGAGGAAGTCTGGAAGAGATTAAGAGAAAGGCACGTGAAAAAATAAAATAAAAATAATACTAAAGTTAAAATTTTATAAATAATAAAATAAAATTAATACTAAAGTTAAAATTTTATAAATAAAAAATAAAATAATACTAAAATATTTGGTAGTAGTAACATTTCAAACCCGCCCAATCGTTAGGGACCTAATATGGGTCGTTACTAAGAAGAAGTTTTTGAAACCCATTTTCTAAATCCACTTAAGTTTTGTTGAAAACTGCTCATTTTAAGTTATCTTCTTGAAATTATACTTAGTCCAATTTGAGCATTTAATTAAGTCAAGTTGTTACACAAATTTTCGATGTGTTCGATGGCACGATAAAACATTTTCGTGTTAATTTTATAAAACGCGTGATTCAAATTTCATAGTACAAATGAAAAAATATCCAACATATAAAAAAAAACCAAAGTAAAGTAATATGAGGCCTTATTACAACCAAATAAACAACCCAATAACCAAATTTAAAATAACAAAAATCAAAGTCTATTTAAATTTAAATCCACCGCATGGCCTCCTCAAGTCCCTCCTACCCATGTCCGCGATCTAAGCATCACTGAAAAATTAATGGAGAAGGTGAGTCACCAAGACTCAGATGTAACCCTTCCCTGCTTTAAAATATATTTCATACACAAAATATAACATCTAATATGCAAAATAATGTGTACCCAACCTAGCCAACCATACGCCACTGTTTACCCCGTTGTGGTACCAAACCACCGGTGGTGCTAAACCACCGGTGACATATAGTCACAATGTGTTACTAAAACACCGGTGTCCGTAGACACAAATCGGGTGATGGGGCCAACCCATCGTGTGATACCAAATCACCGGCGAGACGATCCCATATCTCGGGTGGGGCCAACCCACGGTGGTGTTAACCATGGGACAAGTCGCTATTGAGGTACTAAACCTCCGGAGGTACCAAACCTCCGTGACATATAGTCACGGTGTGTTACTAAAACACTGGTGCCCGCGGCACAATATCACCGCCTCCACTCATCAATCCCACAATGCATAAACATACATATATTTCATGCCATCACATTCTTAAATTTCATGTGTCAACACATCATGCTTACCAAAAGCATTAATAATAATAAATCACATTAACAGGTACTTACCTGAATCACCACTTATACCGATTTGGTATTCATTCCAATGCTACATTCATAAAAATGAGCATTCACAAAGTTAAGCATATTTAATATATTATATAGTGTGTATGTACACACCTGTCACCACTGGATAGTCTAAATCCCGAAAGGAAGCGTTGGTCACCACAGATTCACCTGACCTATATTCGGCCAAATCCATGGATTAGTCCTATGGCCTATTCGGCCAAATTAACCAATTTAAAGGGGTAACCTTTTGTACCCGAATCCTTACCTAGTCTCTTTGAATACTAGCCTCTGTGCCCAAATCACTAATCTGATTCACAAACTATAATCCACAACATAAATAATCACAACCCTTTTAAATGAACACCAATCTATATGTAACTCCTCATCAAGATTGATTGACTAACGTTGGTGAACTTACTTGCTTATCTCCAAATCCCAAGATCCTACAAGGATTAGTTTAATCTGTGATTAGTATCCTTAATCAATAATTACCAAACCCATACCTATCTTTACCAAAGTCGACTTAATGAAATACCAATAATATAGGTATTCGCCCAAGATCCTTACCTTCAAACCGCCAACAAAAGGTGCCTACTTCTCATGCACACAATTCGCCAAGTAGAGCTTAAAGAAAAGGGATTTCAGACTTTGATGGAAGTTAGATTCGCTTTTGGAGGTAGGACAATAGGGTTTTGATCTATGAAGAAAACAAATAGATGGGCTATGGAGATGTGGAGGATTCGGCTAGTAGAAAATAAAAGAAGAAGAGATTAAAGAATTAGGTTTCAAGGGTAAGTAATGAGAGTTTCGCTAGGGTTTTGGAGAGGATGTAAAAAGAAAAGAAAATATATGATGAGAGGGTTTAGAGATTCGCTAGCAAACTTGGAAAAGAAAATAAGGTGATCACTTTAGATGCTTATATAAGAATTCGCACCCCCTAGTGCCCTTTGCTTCCCCTCTTCTCCCAAGAGTCCAACATCCATCAATCTTCCTTGAATCACTCCTAGCCCCTTGTTTAATTAAATTCAAAATAATCAATTAATCCCAAGTAAATCAACTAATATCTCCTTTATCACCTTTTATTTGTTTATCAAAATGAATTAATATCATCCTCATTATCCTTGGGAATTAATATTAAATAAAATCCTTAATTATCTCATAAAATAAAGAGTTTAAAAGAGAAGAAACTCTCCTTCCTATGCCGCCCAACATAGTGCCAAAAGAGGATTTCCATGACTCGAACACAAGCTCTCCCCTGCCCTTGGTGGCGCCACATGTAGCTCTTAAGTGGGCTTACTTTGCCACTTGGTCTAGGCTTATTTTATGTCCCAATTATCCCCATTTATTCTTATAACACCCTCTTTCTAAGGCTCCCTACCTTAAAAGTTAAAAACTAAAATTTCCTACCAAATCGAGCCAACACAAAGCCTTAAATTGATCATTATTATTCCATAAATAATATCTCAGCAGTTCTTACATAAGAAAAATGATTAAATTCCAAATAACCCCACTTTTGGGATGTTACAGTTCTACCCCCCTTAAAATAAATTTCGTCCGAAATTACATAACTAAAATGTATGAGGTATTGCGTAGATCACATCCTCGTGTTCCCACGTAGCTTCTTCCACACTATGGTTTCGCCACAAGACTTTCACTAAGGGCATCGACTTCCTACGTAGAACCTTTATATCCCTATCCAAGATCCGGACAGTTCTTCCTCAAAAGATAAGTCTGTTTAACCTCGATTTCATCACGGCACCACATGGGATGGATCTCGACCGATACTGCCTCAAAGATTGATACGTGAAAGACGCCATGTATCCGACTTAATTTCGCGGTAACTCTAACCGATAAGCTACCGGTCCTATTCGCTTCAAAGATCAGATATGGGCTAATGAATCTTGGGCTTAGCTTCCTTTTCGCCAAATCTTAGTACCTTCTTCCAAGGCGATACCTTCAGAAGACCTTATCTCCCACAAGATACCCATTTCTTTGCTTGAGATCGGCATAAGACTTCGCCTATCTCGATGCTTCCTTGAGACGAGACCGAATCACTTTGACTTTGTCTTCGCCTCGCTACCATTTCTGGCCCAACACTTGTCGTTCACTCAACTCCGCCCAACACGCCGGAGTTCGGCATTTCCGCCCATACAAAGGCTTCAGATGGTGCCATCTCAATACTTGCTTGGTAGCTATTGTTGTAGGCGAACTCACTAGAGGTAAGAATTCCTCCCAACTACCTCGAATTCTAAGACACAACCCTCAAAGATATCCTCTAAGATCAGATGACCTTTCTCGATCGCTTCGTCCGTCTCGAGGATGGAAAGTCATGGTTGAAATCCAACCGCTGCACTCCAACGCTTGATGTAACGCTTCAAAACCTCAAGTGAACCTTGGGTCCCTATCCGAGATAATCGATACAGTACACCGTAATCGACTATCTCGCCACATACAACTTTGCTAGCTTCGAGTGAGTAGTCCATTCTCACCCCAGATGAAGTGAGTCGATTTAGTCGACGGTCTACGATCACCCAAACTACATCTTTCTTCTCACGGGCGGGGTAGACCACCGACGAAATCCATAGTTATCCGCTCCCACTTCCATTGAGGGATCTTTACCGGTTGAAGTAACCCGATGGTAATCGGTGTTCACTTTAACTCGCCGACACGCCAAACACTTCCCACTAATTCCGTTATCTCACGCTCAACCCGCCACCGTAATCAAGCTTCAGTAGATCTCCATACATCTTGCTTCCTCCCGGATGCATAGCGATGGGTCGCTATGAGCATCCCGGAGAATTTTCCGCCTCAACTCCATATCTTTTGGCATACAAGGCCGTCCCTCGAAAACATAACACACCATCACCAAATGACTATACCCTCTACACCACCATTCTCAACTTGTATTCTCTTCGATTTAGCCCTTCATCCACTAACTGCTTGTTTTTAATCTCCTCGATCCATGTTGGCTTAACTTGAAGTTCGCCAAAAGGCTTCCATCGTCATAAAGGCTCAATCGAGCGAACATTGCTTTTAAATCCGCCACGACCTTCCGGCCAACGCGTCACCACCACGTTAGCCTTACCCGGATGATATTCGATGGAACAATCAGTAGTCTTTAACAACCAATCCATCGGCCATTGCCTCGATTCGAGATCCTTCGTGTCAAGATACCTCAAACTTTTGTGGTCCGTAAATTACCGACTTCTCCCGTAAAGATAATGTCTCCATACTTTCGTATAAGACGATCGCGCTAACTCTGTGTCGTGAGTTGATAGTTAACCTCATGCGGTCTCACCGTCGGACGATAGGCTACTACCTTTCCATCCTGCATCAACACACACCCCAACCCGTGTGAGATGCATCACAATAGATCGAATAATTTCCCCGCCTCGGGTTGTACTAAAACCGAGCTCCGCCGTAATCTTCCTCACCTATCAAAACTTTCTTGCTTCTCCACCATACAAACGGAACACCTTTCCTTAGCAACTTAGTTAACGGCACACGATCGAGAGAACCCTTCCACAAATCTTCTGTAATATCCTCGCTAACCCGTGAAACTTCAGATCTCCGCCAATCGACTTAGGCGGTTTCCACTCCAATACCGCTTCAATCTTATGGGATCCACTCTAATTCCTTCCACCGACACTACGTGACCTAAGAAAGCCACCTCCTTAGCCAAAATTCGCACTTCATCGAATTTGGCATACAACCGTTTTTCCTCAACACTTGTAGGACTATCCGTAAATGCTTGTCGTGCTCCTCCTCCATCTTTGAGTAGACCAAAATGTCGCCTATGAACACCACAACAAATTGGTCTAGGTATCGTTGAAAACTCGCTCATTAGATCCATGAACGCCGCCGGCATTGGTCAACCCGAATGGCATCACTAGAAACTCGTAATGCCCATACCGAAGTTCAAACGCCGTCTTGTGAACATCGCCCCTTCACCTTAAGTTGATGGTAACCCACCTAAGGTCTATCTTCGAAAACACCGACGCTTCTTCAACTCGGTCAAACAAGTCATCGATTCGAGGTAATGGGTACTTGTTTTTGATCGTTAACTTGTTTAATCGACGGTAATCGATGCACATTCGCATAGAACCGCCCTTCTTCTTGACAAACAATACAGCGCCGCCACGGAGATATACTAGGTCGAATAAATCCTTTATCCAAGAGTTCTCGAATTTGAGCCTTCACCACCAATTCCTTTGGTGCCATTCGGTAAGGTGCTATAAACACAAAAGTGCTGCCGTAGCAGTGTCTATATCAATTCGACTTCCGATCCGAGGCGCACTTAAGTTCTTCCGGGAACACATCAAGAAATTCCCCAACCGTTCGGACCTTCCAACCATCGACTCCTTAGCCTCCAAAGCACGATTCAACCAAGTACGCCTTACAACCCTTCTTAACCATCTTTTCCGCCTTCAAGGCAGACACCACATTGGATAGGTAATTCCTTCTATCACCTATCATAACCACTTCATCATTCTCACTGCCTTAAGAACCATGCGCTTAGTCACAAGAATCCAAATTACCGATACTTAACCACCAATCCATTCCAAGGATCAAATCGAACTCCCCGAATGGTAGTTCCATCGATCGACCTTAATACGACCCCTTGAGTTCTAGGGTACGTCCCAAAAGTTTGTCTACCACTCACAGAGTGACCTAAAGGACTCACTACACCATCTCCCTAGCAGCAGCCTCGTAGTCTAGGTTCAAAGTCTCTACCACACCATCGGCTACGTATGAGTGTGTAGACCCCACATCAATTAACGATAATAAGGAGACCAAAATCGAAACGCATCTATGACATCCCAAGGCACCCTCCTCGACGCCTTGCCAGATAGACTAAGCCAGTCGCTTAGCCTCTTGTTGCTCGAACCTCTCCCTGAGTTCCTCGACCTCGGTAGGACCATTGCTCTCTCGCCATTACCACGACCCTCCGCGGTCCCACATTTCGCCCCGAGTACGGTTCGCCTCAGCCGATTTCGAGCTCGCTCGGGACAATCTCGACCATGTTCTAAAGACCCACACTCAAAACATCCTCTATCACGGCCGAGCATCCTCCCAATGGGACTTCCCACAACGATTGACCGAGCCGCCTCGATTATTAGCTACGGCCTTGTCACCCGACGGCCCACTGCTCTAGCCTTCTTCCGATCATTACCACGGATCCAATTGACCCAAATCCTCTCTCCGATTATTTCTACTATAATTCGCCACACCTCCTTAATCCCTCGGCTACTTTAGCCTTTTCCACCGTAGATGAAAACTCACGAACTTGTCATGGGCAATCAAGAACCTCAAGTCATCTCGAGTCCGTCCTCAAAGCGGACACACATGTGTTCAGAGCCACGATGCCTCTTGCATACCTACTCGGCCTTAAAACTCCGCTCATACTCTGGCCACGGACTTAGTTCCTTGCACTAGACCTGTAAAAGCCTTCCTCTCACACACACAGCCGGTGCCCACATACTTCTTCCGAAAGCGGTTTTAAAGTAGTCCCACGTAAGATCATCACCGTGGCTCCATCCCGAATCGTCACCACCACTGTACGCTTCATCCTTTAGAAGCGACATCGCCTTTCACTTTTTCCTCCCTGCTAGGTCAAGATCATCCATTATCCTCTCAGAGATTCCACCAATACTCACTACACTGGTGCCACTCGACACACCCGGAACACCTCACCGTTGGACCGAATCCGCCGGAACAGATTGAGCTCCTAAATTTCCACCACCTCACCACCAATTCGAGGACTCGCAATACCGCCATGAGCATCGCCTCCTCCTCCGCCTCGATCCTCGCCTCCGCCCAAAAGTCAAGGTGGTGGTGGCGAGGTACATCGCTTTAACCTTGTCCCGACTGACGGGTTCGACACCGCCATCCTACCCTACCAAGGCCTCTGGCCCACGCCCTCTAGAACTCATTCTATCTACTTGCGCTTTTAATCGATTAAGAAAATTTTTATGCTAAGATTCGCTCCACTTTATTATTCACAAGAAATTTTATGGATAAAGTTTAATCGAGATTCTTTCGGCAAACAAGGTTTCAATCTTCTATCCTATTCTTTTCGTTTCTTGTAATTTTTATGTTTTTGAGATTGTTACAATTAGGCTAACTAAATCTTACCTTATTTTTGATTTTATTAAAAATTTTGGTAGTTATTGGATGAATTTTTGATGTTTTTATCAATAACATGGATTTAGAGATTTGATTGTGTTTATGATGATTATATAAAGTAATTTTGTTAAATATTGACTTTAGGATTAAATTGTGAAAAGGTTAAAATATTAGGGTTTGTTGGTGAATTTTTGATTTATTAGGGGCTGCATAATGGCTTGGAATATTTGAATAAGTTATTGATTGAGGAAAATGAGTTAATTTGATAGATTAACTAATTAAAGGATTAAATTGCAAAATTGCAAAAGTTTGGTGTAATTGTGTATATTTAAAAAAAAAGGTATTAATTGTGAAATGAATTGGAAGTGAAATATATGCTAATGAATGAATAATTTTATATTTTAGATCAAGATCCCATAGAAACTTCGTGAAAAAGGAAAAAAGGAGAATAGTCCCAAACTTCACAATTGCTACAATTCAGAGTAAGTTAAATGGTTAAAAATTTAATATTTTTTATAAATTGATGAATGGTATTATTTATTTTTTATTTTTGAAATTATAATATTGAATTGGATTGATTTGAATGGAGAGATTTGAGTACATTTATATTTTGGTGTATGATGGCATTGGAAGGAGAAACAACATTTTCCCAATAAAGAGGTTCAGCATTTTTCGAACTCTGTTTTTACTTTTTAAGCTCTTCGAGCTTACATTGGCACATTGGAGAACCCTCTTATGAGCTTATTGACGATTACTTTTCGTAAGTCGTTCTTGAATGGAAAGATTTGGTGATGAGATTTATTAAATGAATTTGAAAGACATGTTATTTACTTTTATATTGATTTGAATCGAATGTAATTATTAGTAGATGTTGTAAATGAAAAATTAATTATGAATGAAAATTGAAATGAATTTTTATTTATTTGATTTGTTATAGTAGATTGATGAATTTTGTTTAATTTGAACTTACTAAGTTTCATTAAGCTTACATGTATTGTTTAATGTCTTTGTAGATTTTCGAAGGTTGGAGATCGGATCAAACCTCAAGTCACACTATCCAACTTATTTAGGTAGTTTTGAAACATTCAATATGGTTTATTGGCATGTATTTTTTGGGACTTAGTTAAAATTAGCTTATGTAAATATTATGAATAATATTTTGTTTATATAACCAACATACATATTGACAAGAAATTAAGGTATGAATATAATTGAGTTAAAGTGAACTTTGGTAACTTTGGTTAGATAGATTAATTAGGTAAGGTTGGTTACTTAATGGACATATTTTCAAGTTGTCATTAAAGATACCTATGGGTATATTGGTTTATGGGTTAATAATACATGTTTAGGATTTGATTTTAGTTTGTGTAGAATGTATTGTTATGACTTATTGATGTGTAAATTGTTAAAGCTAGGTTGGCATCAATTTGGGTGAAAAATGTGGCTTAGAACATATATTTGTCCACGGATGAGACACGAGCATGTGTCTCGGTAGTGTGTGACATCTGACAAAACATGGTTGTGTCCCTTCTTTTAAAAATGCAAGTCAAGTATATTCACACGGCATAGCACCGGGTGTGGGCTTGGCCGTGTGACCAAATCGAGAGTTATCGGGTATGGACATGGACATGGCCGTGTGTTCTATTGAACCCAAACCGAGACAGGCGTGTCTCGGCCGTGTGACCCTGCGGTGTTGAAAATTTTGAATAATTCTAAAAAAAATTCTCGAGTTTTGGATTTAGTCGATTTGTTTCTAATATGTATTTGGTTTGATGGCTCGTTTGGGATAATAAATATGATTTTGATTGGTTTTATTATGAGTATTGATATGTAATGTAATGTAATGTTTGATTAATCGTAAACTGTTCGTGACGGATATGGGTTGGGATGTTACACTTACGTGGATAAACCAAGAAGCTTTGTCCTGCTTATGCATTAAAAAGTCCAAATTTTCAACCAAATGACCATCTTTATCTACCAAGAATTGAGAGAGCAAAACATACCCTTGAGATCACATCCTTAGAAAATTAAGAGAATTTGGCATTTCAAAAAAGAAAATTATTCTCACCAAGTTTGGATTCTATATTTTGGAAAATGCTGAATTTTTTGATCTTTGGTAAAAGCGATCTTGAATCGGTTTGATGAGGATTCACCTACTCACCAACACTTGAGGAATGTTGGACTCTCCTCATTTCTTAGAACTACCTCTGAGCCATGACAAAACTAGCAAACCTTGATTTAAAAAAAAATCGTAACTCGATACCATGTTAGAATAGAGAAAACAACCAAAGATAAAAGGTCTACTCATTTCATTGATAAAGACTCCAATAATCCAAATAAGGACCAAGTTTGCTCTTTATACAACATTAAACTAACAACAAGTTGAGATCAATGCTAACAACTCTCCTAACTGATCTTCAATTGCTTATCATCTGGAAACAAAAACCGTTACAAAGATAATGGACTCAATTAACTAATTGTCATTAACTAACTTTTAACTACAATAAGCATTAACAACTAGTAAACTTCCTAGGTACATTCCTTAATAAATAAATCTCAAAAATTGTTTATTTTCAATATACTAATTTTTCTTTTAAATTCAAGGATAATACAATAATAATGTGATTTAAGTTAAAAGACTCATGTGGATGGTGGATTAATTTCCTTAGGCTTTGGGAAATTTCATGAGTTGAACATTTGAAACGCATCTCGGAAATTTTGGTTTTTATTAAATTAGGATAAAAAAAATTCAAAAATGGGAAGGCGGGTAAATTACGAAATAGGTGAAAATGGTGTCCCATGGCCCCTTCTCCCCCCGGACATGCCCCCGGTGACCTCCACCACGAAGATTGGTTTGCAATGGGGCCCGGGTAAATAATACCACAATAAGGCACCAAGGTCCTTAAATCCTTCCCCTTCCCGTCCCCCCAACAACATTGATGAAGCTCGATGAAAAGAAGAACACGGAGAAAGAAAAGAAGGAAGGAAGAAAGAAAAAAAAAAAAAGAAGGAAGGAAGGAAGGAAGAAAGAAAGAAAGAAGGAAGGAAGAAGGAAAAGAAATTAGGAGAAAATTAGGTATAATTTTTTAAAATAATGTTTATGTTGTTAATTTTTATTTTTATTAAATTATTTTGTTATATGTTAGTTTTATTTTATGATATATTTGTTGTTAGTAGTTTATAATGTAAGTAGTTTAAGAGTTTATAATAATTTTATTAAATTTATTATATGTTAATTTATATTTTATGACTTAGTTTATAAGTAACATTAGTTGTTTAAGTTGTAGTTAGTTAGTAACTAAGTTAAATACTATTATGATTAATAGGTAGTTAGAATAGAAACCCTAAAAAATATTTAATTATGTTAGTTAGCTAATAATTTATTATGTTAGTGTTATTAATATGTTAGTTTTAACTCTAACATGATTTTAGTTAGTATATTATTATTAGTTAAACTTTAATAATTAATTTAGTTAGTATATATATAAAATAATTATTATTATTGTTGTGTAATATTATCGTTAATAAAAAAGGTAAATGTGTGGGTTTAAGTATTATGTTACTATTGTTAGTAATATATTATAGTTATTGTTAGTATAAATAACATTAAAATAATACATAAAATATTACTATAAAAAATAATATAAAATAATAAAATATGAAAATAGTATATTTTTTAAAGTAATAGTATTTGAGAAAAAGAAAATACGAATAAATAGTTAAAATAAGTGGATTTTATTAAATTGATATATAAAAGTAATAAAACAATACATTTGAAATATTACGTAGTAAAAGAAATAATATCAAATAATAAAAAACGAAAATAGTAAAATAAAATATTTGATTTATTATACTAAAATAATACATAGATAATATATTTGAATGATTATGTATGAAAATAATATAAAATAATTAAAAACAAAAATAGTAAAATAAACTATTTGATTTATTATGCACTAAAATGTTACTAGATAATATATTTGAATGATTATTCGAAAATAATATAAAATAATTAAAAGCGAAAATAGTAAAATAAAATATTTGATTTATTATGCACTAAAATGTATACATAGATAATATATTTGAATGCTTATATGAAAATAATATAAAATAATTAAAAATGAAAATAGTAAAATAAAATATTTGATTTATTATGCACAAAATTCTAGATAATATATTTAAATGCTTATGTACAAAATAATATAAAATAATTAAAAGCGAAAGTAGTAAAATAAAATATTTGATTTATTATGCAAAAATGTAACTAGATAATATATTTGAATGCTTATTCGAAAATAATATAAAATAATTAAAAAGGACAAAGGCTAGTAATAGAAAAAGCTATACTATTAATATTATTAAAGGAATCGTAAAAAACTATATTATTACTTTAGCTATGTTAATATAATATTATTATGAAGAAAGTAAATTTATTATTAGTTATTATCATTGTTTATAAAAAACTCTAATTAATATTTAACTTAATATTATGATGTTTGTATAAATAATAAAATATTATATTTATTATGCATCGTTGACATGATATTCTTATTATATGATTAGTATTGGCATGTTATTTGTTACTAATTGAATATAGATTTATTATTTTTATGTAGGTAAAAATTTGATTTGAGACAAACTTCATTGATTAGTAAAGTTCCTCAATATCGATTCTTTAAAAATATGGTAATGTATTGTTATTTATTAATTACAGGTTATATTAACAAAATAGCTACATAATAAATTATGTTATTCTACATAAGTAGTAATCTTTTATGATTTAACATCGGGACTTCTCGGTATTACGAGGGGGTGAATAACCTAAAAATCCGGATGAACGGTGCCATATATAAACAAGCGGATTAATTGACCATCCGGACGTTTGACTTCGGTATGATTTAATATCCGCCTAATCGGCGTTGGCGGGGACCCCCTTTTCATTTTCCGTGTGGAAGTGCGATCCGCTAGAGGATGTTACCTGCGCTTGGGCTCCCAATTGAGGGAGTCCTTCAAGCGTCGTCTTTGACTTTACCCTCTTCGAGCCTACTAGGGCACCGTCGATCGATGGAAAATATTTTTGAATTAAAATTTACATGGTGAAACGGTACCAAAATATATCTGATGCCGGCGACTTGATGTGCGCTAGTCGGCGTGCATTATACATCATGGGGTATCGATGCCCATTCAAACAATAATGGTTCATATTATTACCCTTTATGGGATTTGCAATGCTGGTCTATAGTTGGGGCTCCGCGATTCTTACGTGGTTGTCTGTGAGCTTTCGGACGCAGACCGGGAGACATAGGCGGATGCCTTACACTATTGCGTCTGGGCTTTGTATAGGATGCCATTCTTGGCATCGATTACCCAAACCATCGTATATCCGTTAGTGAACGGTGATAAAATATAACTTATTTTTAATTGAAATTTCTTTATATCGATACTATTTGACTTAATTTTTTTGTAGGTGGAGTAATTATCCGGGTATCGGAGGTCTACCTTGTCGATATCTTAACATGATTGAACAACATGCCGGGAAGGGGTAGCGATTCCAATATTAGTTACGTAGTAGTTTGTATATCTTATGCCCTGTGTTTAATTTTAACAATGTTATTAATCGTGCTTTATATGGATGCCATCCGTAGGCCGGAAATTGCATTTGTTATACCCTCCTCCTTATTCACTCGTATATGGGTGCAAAACGCACCAATTGTTTGTTTCCATGTAGTAGAGTGGTATCACGGGGAATGAGTCTTTGGGCAATTTGGTTCGTCCATACATCCGGAACCGGTGCGGTGGGGCGATTCATTGCAAAAATAAGAGGGAGACGGACTTGGATTGGGGGTTAGACATGGTCAATTTATTGGGTGTGGAATGATCATGTCGAATCCTCGGATGGATATGGCTTCGGTTTACCTCCATTAGAGTACATACAATGGTACTCTTATGGGAACCATATATTCTCGGGGGCGGTGTAATCCCCCACATGTCGGACATGGGGCATATGAGCGATGGGAATATGGGAGGCTGAGTCCCGATCCGGGGAGCCCGAGCGGACTGGCCGGGGGAAAGCGGAGTCGGCGGGCCGAAAATTTAAATCACATTCGGATGCAATTATTATCATCCATATGTGCGACCGACAACTTTGGGCTCGTCGGGAGGTGGATACCAAGGGTTGATATATTCGGATCGTACACCCATATACTCTCGGTTCGTATCTGGGTCGTATCCCGCATGGGACCTCCATCCTCGAGTTCATCATGCCCTTGACGACATGATTTTTCCCATGTTTAGCCCAATACTGGACCCCGGGGGCGAGGATGTTTCATCGCGGGGGCGTGCGCGACCACCAAAAACCGAGGACTACACCATCGAACCATCGGTTTTAAGGTGTTTATTGGCTTGATTATTTGTATTTGTAAATATAACTATGTTTATACTTTATTTTTATAAAATTAACTTGATTATTTGTAGCTATGATTACTTAATATTGTTATGAGTTTTGATGATTTGGAGCTTTACAATTTCATAACAAGATTTTAAACATGACACCAATAGCTCATGTACACCAACAAAATTGATTTGTTTGTTTACAGTGGATTAGTTGCAATTTAACCACATTTCTATACTCTCAAATGAATCTACAAATCAATACCATCAACCACAACGAAATAAGCTTCCAGACTTAGTAAGATTCAAACAATTCATTCGAAATAATTTAGCGGAAGTTTCATAATTATTATCGTATCTGTTATAATATATATCAATCAAATTTATTACAATTATATATATAGACATCATATTTGATAGATAGCACATGTTAATTTTAAGCTCAATTCCCGATCCTTACATCGATTGCAACTATTAGCCTTTATTCGGGATTTACTTATTAACCACGAACCTACGTCATCAGCTCAAGTTCTCCGAGTAGTCCATTTCATTCGGATTACGGATGATGATGACGACCTCTTGCATGGACCTACTCGGACAAGCTAAAACTCCACTCAACCTCCGCAGCGGCGCAGACTCTTCCTCTCACAAAGAGCCTGGCGTAGTAACATCATTCCAAAAGTTCGCCTAAGTTCGCTTTAGCACATCGCCAACATGTGACCATAATATCGTTTCGGAACCTCTTGCATACCTCCACTAGAGATCCACCAGCTGGTGGCCAACCCGTTGACGGCGAATAGCCGTAACTCGAAAAGTTTCCATTCGTCTGAATATATTTCTCAGTCATCGACCTCGCCGCGTTTGCAACAATGCATCCTCCTGCTTCCAAAACTGTCCTCCATCGTTGCTCTCTCAGAGTTCATTGGATACAGTTGCCAACTGAGCCTCCGACAACCGGGAAATCGAACCGTTGGACCAATCCCAGGATGACCCTGACCTCCTAATTTGCCATGACCACCAACGAGGACTCGCAATACCTTGAGCTGCCTCCTCCTCGTCCCGATCCTGCTCCCGCAAAGATTTGGCGGTGGCTTGGCGAGGTACATCGTTGAACCTTGTCCCGACTCAAGGTTCGCAACTCATCCTCGTCCTACTTAAAATATTGTCTCGTTCTGGAACTCATTCTAATCACTTGAACTTTTAATCGATTAAGAAAATTTTATCCTTTACCATTTTCACCACTTTTTTCGTTTGAAATTTTATGTAAAGTTTAATGCGAATTGTCGGATCGACAAGGTTTCAATCTTCTATCCTAGTTCACACAAAGAAGTTCTTGCATCCTTTCCCTAATGCTTTCCATACTATTCACTCTTGACATTTCGCATTTCTAACGTATTTTCATCATTTTCTGAGGAAATTTCGTAATAAAAAAATTTAAAACTTTAATAATGTAGATTGTTTGAAGTTCCCAATTCATTGGTATTATTGAAAATAAAAGATCTGAAGTTATGGCATTATTTCACCGTCACTTGGTAATTTGGTCCTCCAATGTATTTTGTAATTTTGTAAATCAAGGATGTTTTAACCATTGTAAAATTCTGAGGGTCCCTTTTGAGAATTTTTTTTCTTAAACGGTGATGTTGCAAAAATTTGTACTCAGGCATTTTGGTAATTTTATAAGTTGAGCGCTATTTGTAATTTTTTCCAAAACCAAATATTTTGCTGATGATGTCCAAGGCTAAGTTGTTGAATAATTATAGAATAGTTAAAATTTTGGATAAAATCATTGATTTGATATTTTAGACCAAGGTATTTTAGTAATTTTCCCAAGCCATTTTCGTGATTTTTACCACAACATAGAACTTTTTGAGGAAAACGTTGTATAGAGTTGTCCTTACTTTTGAAGGAGTGATTTGAAAAGTTTTAAACCAAGTTTTCTAATTTTCCATTTTTTTCCGAAAATCAAGCTAATTCTTCGGGTATTAGTCATTAGGTTTAGCCTATGACCGTGCTCTTGGTCGATTTAACCAGCTACTGTAATCGCAGATTTGGTGGAGGAGGTGAGTCACGATGCTTAAATACCAGCTCCTAACTTTCTAGAATCGGCAGGAGGTTACTCCTCATAGCCCTCGAGTTAAGGTGAACCCAAGATACTTTGGTAGGAATACTTCGAAGAGGTGGTGAGTCACTGAGCTTGAATGCTAGGCTCTTCGTGTTCCAATCCTAGACATGCGTGTCGACTAACCACACTAAGCTCGTTGACCAAGTCATGTTGGTTTAGTTCTTTAAGTCTTATTTTATCTTGTGTTTGAGTCATTTAATCCTAGGGTTCAAATTCCTATAGTCTATCTTCGTCCATGCTTCCTACCCTTCTACTAACAATTCACAAAGAGGTTTAGAGATACTTACGAGCGGATCTTTCGTTAAGACTCAGCATCGATTTGGAGGCCCAAATCAATTAATAAGCCTACTAAAATTTTTCGCCTTGGCCTTTGCCTACGAGTTTTGAACTCGGCTATACAATTATGTTAAACCCGCCCAATCGTTAGGACCAATATGGGTCGTTACTAAAATAGTTTTCGAAACCCATTTTCTAAATCCACTTAAGTTCTTTGAAATGCCATTTTGAGTTATCTTGTGAAATTAATACTTAGTCCAATTTGAGCATTTAATTAAGTCAAGTTGTTACAATTTATCAGATGTCTTCGATGGCACGATAAAACATTTTTCGTGTTAATTTTATAATGCGTGATTCAAATTTCATAGTACAAATGAAAAAATGTCCAAGATATCAAAAATCCAAAGTAAAGTAATAGACCCTTATTACAACCGAAATAACAACAAATAACCAAATTTAAAATAACAAAAATCAAAGTCTATTTAAATTTAAATCCACAATAACCTCAAGTCCCTCAAATCCAATGTCCGCGATCTAAGCATCACGAAAAATTAATGGAAGAAGGTGTTTTACAATTATTTTAATGTAATCCTTCCCTATTTATAACATATTTCATACACAAAATATAATATCTAATATGCAAAATAATGTGTACCCAACCTAGCCAACAAACGTTAAAAACCTAAGGTTTTACCAAACACATGGTGCTAAACCACTGGTGACATATAGTCAAGTGTTTATTAATACCGTGTCAGTAACACAAATCGGGTGATGGGGCCAACCCATCGTTATAACCAAATCATATTACGACGATCCCATATCTCAATTGCAACAACGGTGGTGTTAACCATGGAACAAGTCGCTATTGTTACAAATCTTTTAAGGTTTTCTAACCTACGTGACATATAGTCACTATACTAACAAAAAATGTCCTGCACAATATCACCATCCACTCATCAATCCCACAAATGAACAAACATACATATAATTTCATGCCATCGCATTCTTAAATTTCATGTAACAACAAATCATGCTTACAAACATTAATAATAATAAATCACATTAACGTACTAAAAAAATCACCACTTATACCGATTTGGTATTCATTCCAATATTACACTAAAAAAATAAATTCACAAAGTTAAGCATAATTTAATAATATTGATAATGTGTATGTACACACTTTCACCACGTTTAGTCTAAACCAATAAAAAGCGATATCTAACAAGATTCAGACCTATATTGCCAAAATCCATGGATTAAGTCCTATGGCCTATTAACCAAATTAACCAATTTAAAGGGTAAAAAGTAAAAGAATCCTTACCTAGTCTCTTTGAATACTAGCCTGCCAAATCACAATTGATTCACAAACTATAATCTCAACATAAATAATCATAACCCTTTTAAATGAACACCAAATCTATAATGTAATAACATCAAGATTGATTGACTAACGTGAAAACTTAACTTGCTTATTTCCAAATCCTAGATCCTACAGATTTTTTAATGTTTGATTCTATCCTTAATCAATAATTGCAAACCCATACCTATCTTTACCTTTGTCTTCTTTTTACGGTGTGGGGAAGAGTGGTTTTAAGGTGTGGAAATGGTCGCCTCTGTAACACATTTTCGGCTTGGTGCCTATGCAGGTGTATTGATCAAGTTTGTGTGGGGTTTTTCCGTGCTTTGTGATTTTAACTTCCTTAAATTTTCTGTTGATCTGGAGGGGAAGTGGTCGCCTATGGGACACCATTTTCACCCATTTTGGTAATTAACAACCCCATCCCATTTTGAATTTTTTTTTATCCTAATTTAATAAAAACCAATGCTCATTTATCTATTTGCTTTTGTACCCGTGGAGTATTAAGTACCAACCCAAAAGAATAAATTTCTAATAGAGGGTAATAGCAGAAATATTAAACTCCACCTTTTTTAAATACAAAAGCAATGAATCTATTATCACGTGAGGAGGCAGAAAGTGAAGGAAAGTGATGGTTTCAAATAATTAAAATGAATTTTTAAAATAAAATAAAAGATGTAAATAATTATTAAATTCATATAAATATTTATGTAATAAAGGAAAAAATTTTAGGAAATTGGTTTGACGGATGTTCCTCTTGTGACCATTTTCGTACTTTGGACCTTGAACCAACCCTCCCTGGTTGTTAACTTTTCCAAATCAAAGACTTTTATTTTTCTTTTTTATATTCAAAAGAATAATTAATAGATTTTCGAAATTCTTGCTTTTACATTCCGGCATTAATCGTATTCCTCTCTATAAATAATAAAATATAATGGTTTGCTATCAACAAAACTTCCTACAATAAAAAAAATTAATATCTTTAATTCAATGTTTGGTTGCCCATAATAAAAGGAGTTTGAGAAAAATGCGTGCTGTCTAGGATACCACTAACGACCGACATTGGAGAAATTACCATTTGCTGGGTGGAAAGGCCTACGAACAAACCATTTCCCTTATTTCAAATTGAATTGTCTCCAAATCTTGCGGAATCCGGTTGGTTTGCTTTAAAATTTCCTTTTGCTTTTCCTTTTCCATCCTTTCATCACCTTTTTTGCCTTCCACAAACCCTGGATTCTACCCAATTATCTTACTCTTTTCTATGTTTTTTCAGCTTTGCTTTGATTTTGATTGAAAAGTGGATAGGGAAAACCTAATCTTCCATTGCACCGCTGAAGGAATCCGGATAAGTTTCAAAGTATTGCCTTTATCATTATCACGCCTGGGTTCAGAATATTTTAACAAAATACTCTCCAAGTTTTTACTTTCTAAGGCAAGATGAAAAAAAATGATTAATGGCGGACTCTGATAAATTATATTCTTCTTTTCAGGTTGTAGCCAAGTTATGGGAAAGTAGGAAAAGGGTCACATTTATCCAACCGTAAGTTATAAGGGCGAGCCACCGAAAAAACCTCATTTTTGTGGCCGATGGGGCGCTTTCCTTTGTTCAACCTTATTATGAGGGTAGGGAAATTCAAAATTACCCGTCAAATTGTTGGGTTCACCCGCGTTTTTGATATCAAATTGAGTTGAAAACATTTGAACTGTTTATTTATTATTAAAATTAAGGTTTTTGATTATAAAATAATGCTGTGAGATAGGAGGCAATTTCTTAGAATTTGGTTTCTAGTCAACACCAACATTTCAAAATGGTTTGATAATAATTTTATTAAATATAAGTTAGGTCAAGCTCACGTGAATAAGAAAATACCATCTTAATTAACTCATTTGCTACATATAAACTATGATTATTAGATTAATTAATTAACTTAAAACATCTGGACTTTTGTCTTTGACCTATGGCTTCCACAAAATTCTAAAATTATGTTGACTCCAATTCCTCAAATTCAACTAAAACTTTATGATACAGCTTACAGGTAGCCAACTGTCTGGACAATTTCCATTATTCTTTACACATTTTCTGCTTTATTTAAGAGTGTTTAAAACGTACTTCTCCTCTTATTACTTGGTTTCACCTTCACATATGCCTTCATACTTCTTCTATTAATGACATTTTCCCATATCCTAAACATTAAATTCAGTCGTTAATTTTTTTAAAAAATATTTAAACCATGCAGATTTGCCCGGGATCTAAGGTGGCGTACTGGGGTGGAAATAGTTCCTGTTCACTGCAAAAGCTCAAACAATTTTCGCATAACAAGAGCTGCCCTGGAAGAAGCCTATGAAAAAGCTGAGAGATCGAATATCAATATCAAAGGTGTCATCATAACCAACCCTTCGAACCCTTTAGGCACGGTCCTCGACAAAGAGACGCTGAGAAGCTTAGTGAGCTTCGTCACCGAAAAGAACATCCACCTCGTTTCCGATGAAATCTATGCAGCCACAGTCTTCAGCTCTCCCAGATTCATTAGCGTCGCCGAGGTCATGCAGGACATGGACTGCAACCGTGATTTGATTCACATTGTTTACAGCTTATCCAAGGACATGGGGTTCCCTGGTTTCCGGGTCGGCATTGTTTACTCCTTCAACGATGATGTTACGAATTGTGCCCGAAAGATGTCGAGTTTCGGATTGGTTTCCTCCAGACACAATTTTACTGGCTTCGATGCTGTCTGATGATGAATTTGTGGGGAACTTCTTAAGGGAGAGTTCAAAGAGGTTAGCCAAAAGACACCATGTTTTCAAAGGGACTGGAAGAAGTCAGGATTTCCACTATAAAAGCAATGCCGGTTTGTTTTTCTGGATGGACATGCGACCACTCCTTAAAGAACAAACTACCAAGGCCGAAACAGAACTGTGGCGTGTGATTATCAATAAAGTGAAACTCAATGTCTCCCCAGGCTCTTCTTTCCAATGCTCGGAACCTGGCTGGTTCAGGGTCTGCTTTCAAACATGGACGACAAAACTGTTGAAGTAGCACTCGACAGAATCCGAGAATTCGTTCTTCAAGGCAAGGAGGAAAACAATCATGAAGCAGACAAGCCTCAAGCTCGGGCTCAGCGTTGGCGAAAGCAAAATCTTCGCCTCAGCTTCTCTTCGTCTAGGTTATACGACGAGGTCTCTCCCGCACATGATTTCCCTCACTCCCCAATTCCTCACTCGCCCCTCGTTCGAGCCAGGACTTAAAAAAAAATAATCCCAATATTCATAACCTATGGCATGGCATGGCATGCATGCCTAGTAATGGTTTTTCCTTTTTTACTTCACCTTTTAACTAGTGATCCTAATTCAATTTTAGGAGATTGGTAGGGCTCAGATTGGTTTATTTTCTATCTTTTAGTCTGAAGCGTATTCATTTGAAACATAGTGAATACTACTGTTTCTTTCTCTTCATTTTTCCCAATTAAAGCCTATGCTATTGAGCATTGTTTTTGTGGGAGATCACTATATATGTACTGTAGTATCAGCAAATGCTAGTCTTAATTTGTACCTGTTTGATTATTTCAATAATAATGATAAAATATGTGCCTTGTAATTTATTTTATAAATTCAGTTTTATTGTGTGCATCGGTTGGATTATCTTTTATTATTTATTTTATATTATAAACTAGATGGAAGCTCAATTTTATAGATAACGTTCTCCATGTCTTAAATTTGCTTTGGTGGTGAAAATATATAAATAAAACACTTCTGACAAGAACTCATGGTACGGAGCACGTTGTGATCATGATATGTGCACTACGAATGAGAATAAATGCATGTGTATATATTATATGCTGGATTTGTCCCAAGCACTCTATTAAATTGACCAGGTTTCGAGTGATATCTAGCAAGCCAAATATTCCATGGTTAACTGAAACAGGTATACTGTTAACCTACGAATTAATACATTTCCGAAAATATTTGAGTGAAATATTGGAGAATTAAGCTTTCTTGTCTTGTTTTAGGTTTGCTGATGTAGACTAATTAGGAATATATAAGATTTGCAGAAATCGGTGAAGTGTATTTTGTATGTGATAAGGTAAATGTTAATTTAATTATCTTCCTATTTTATTTTACTCACTCAATTTTAAAATTTTTAATTTTGGTACTAATATTTTATTGTGAATAAGGTAAAAAGAATATTATATTGTACTAAAAATCACATTAGATTTAATTCTCAAGAAAGATTGAAGAGATCACAAACAATCTCACTTAAAGCCCAACCTCCTAGACATAATCCCATACAATGTAATTTAATAACACATTACATCACTACAATTACACCTTACAAAATATTGAAAGATAAATAAAACAATAAAGAACACAAGAAATTTAAAGAGGTTCGGTAAATTATGCCTACATCCTCAGACACTAACAAATATATTTCATTACAAAAAATATAAGTGAAAAATTACAAATAAGAAGAGGGAAAATTTGCCCTATGAAGAAAATGGCAAATTTTGGATGATTCAAAGGTGGAAAAACAACCAATTTATAGTAGTACAAACTCTCCTCAACCTTATATTTTTTAGATATAGGATTGTGTTGTGTCAACAAATCTACACCTTAGCAAATTTTCATATCTTCAATCTCCTTACAAAACAACATTTGATAGTGTCTTCAAATTTCAATCTTCAAGTTTTAACATTGATCAAGTCCAAACATAGTTGGAACTTGACCGATCATAACCTTAGTCATCATACTGGAAATTCTTAGTTGTTCAAATTTTTGGATCTTTACTCCAGACTTCTTCCAAAATCTCGTACAAAATTATATTGGACATCAATGAGCTTCATCCTTGCACAATAAACTTGATTCTTTGCTAACTAAATAAGCACTCGACTATCACAATGTACTTTGACATACTTTTGCTTAATTTCTATTTTACCAAGCAATCCTTGAAGCCAAATTGCCTTTTTTATAGCCTTTGTGGTTGTCATATACTTTTGTAGTAGATAAGGAATCATTGAAAATAGACTTCCAACTAATTAGTGCCTTTACAAGAGTAAAAACTAACTAGTAGTTTATCCGTTTTGGATCACAAGATAGCCGAATCACAATATCCAACCACACTGGTTATCTTCTTGCTCAAAAATTAATCCAATATCCATTGTATTATGGATATATTGCAAAATCCATTTTACAACTTGTTAATGCTCTTTTCGGATTATGCATATACCTACTCGACCGACTATTTGTGAAGTGTTAGGTCTAATACATACCATAGCATAAATTAAGCTACCAATACATTTTCATATGGTAGCTTTGATTATATTCTTTACGATCATTCTTTTGAACATAGAGGCATTAAGCTTGAATGAGGAGCAATGGGGCTAACACATTTTGACTTTTTATTCATGCCAAAACATTTTAGTAATTTTCTCAGTTTTGTTTTTAGTCAAACAAAGTCTTTCCAAACTTCTATCTGGAGTTATCTCCATGCTAAGAATCTTTTTGCTTCTCCTAAACCTTAATCTCAAACTCCTTTTCATCTATGTCTTTAGCTTTTAAATCTCTATTTTACTTTTGGAAGATATCAACATATCATCAACATAAAACAAAACATATATGAGAAAATTCTTAAAGCTTTGAAAACACACAATGATCATATTTGCTTCTTTGTACTTTTATTCTCATAAATTTGTCAAATTGCTTGTACCACTACAAAATTATAAACGTACACGATTTTTCAAGTTTTCACACTAAATTTTCTTCGACAATCTTGAATCCTTCCCAGAGTCATATAGGTTTCCTTTCAAGCCTCCATGTAAAAAATGAGCTTTACATCCAATTGAACTAGTTCCAAACTCAATTATGCCATCAAAATAAATAAAATTCAAATGGAGGAATACTTCCCGGGAAAATACCTCATTGTAATCGGTTTTCTCCTTTTGAGCATAATCACCACCAATCTTACTTTGTAAGTCTAATTCTTATGAAGGGTTTGCATTTCTTTGCAAACACTCACTTGCATCAATT
Organism: Gossypium rotundifolium; assembly: GCA_025506655.1. Taxonomy (NCBI): domain Eukaryota; kingdom Viridiplantae; phylum Streptophyta; class Magnoliopsida; order Malvales; family Malvaceae; genus Gossypium; species Gossypium rotundifolium. The sequence goes on from CP106732.1 coordinate 175,178,034, forward strand.
GTCTTCTTTCCTTGGCGGTAACTAGTTTTCAAGTCGACTCTTATGAAGGGCGCATTTATTAATTAATGGCAATCCTCCACTTTTTTCTTTGAACTTTGCTTCATTAAAAGTGGTAGGGATGTCATTGGCTACAAGGTGTAAACCATATAATAAGCGAATAGGTTTTCTAATTATTCTCCTTGGCTTATCAATTGCAATTAATTTAAGTTGTTGTAGAAGTTTTTAGGTTTAAACCTCTTCTTCACTAGAGCATTTTTCTTCCGGATCCACCTTAGAGTCTTATTCTATAATAAAACAATCATTACCTTTTTATTTGTTGAAATCACCACTCTTTCAAACTCCACATGCTTATGAGTATCATCTATCCTTTTTACCTTTGACAATATGGTAGATTCATCAAATGTGACATCACTTTAAGGGTACGGACCCAACTAAAAATTGGCGTTTTGGGGAGCAAGCCACACTAATATGGGCCAAAATTGTCCAAGCTTTTTCGGCATGGAATTGTAAACAGGCAGCCCGTATTGTTTTTATTTTATTAAATTAAAAAAATAATCAAATCATTTAAAGAAAATAGATGCTTATTTTTACTTGAATCTTATAATAATACTATTACGCCATTTAATTTTTACTTTTGAAAATAGATGCTTAATTTGTTTAGCAATTTATAAATAATTTTCATATTCTCAAAATTCAATTTTAAAGAAATTAAATATGAAATTAAATAAACTCATGTTCCTAGTTTGGTAACAAAAATCGGGTAAGTTACTTGAATTAATTATCCATAGCCATAAAACAACCAATAATTGAATTAATTATTTAGCTAAGTTACTTGGGCCTGTGTGAATGTCCGATATGGATATGTTCAATTTTGATTTGGGAGTTCCATGTATTTGAAGAGTCATTTAGGACCGTATCTTTATATCTATATCCGGACAACATCTAACATAGGTATTGACATCGGTTCTTCAAGAATATAGACATTTAGTAAGAAATCTACTAACTATAAAAGATGGCAAGTATTTGCCTTGAAATTTACTCAAGATTCGCCCCTAGTAAAGGCCCGAAGATTTGCCAAATTCACACCATCCCAGGAAAAAATAAAACCGTTGCAAACAAAGTTCACAAGAAATGCACTCTCCAAAAAGGATAAATAATTTTGAGGATCTTACTCGTGCAAAGTTGCATCGTGAAAATTCCAACCCACAGTTAATCACATAATTCACTTAAGAACCGGACATAGAAATTTTGCACGAAGATTTGCCGTGAGAAAAATATGTTTTTGAGACAGAAAGTGAAATCCACAAATGAAAGATCTGCCAAATAAAGAGGAAAAAGGAGATGATGAATCCAAAGTGCAATAACAGGGCATTACATTATGATCACAAATGAACAAAGCCATTAAGAAAAGCCCCACCTAAACAACACAATCACAAACAACGTAAACCAAGAACCACATTCGAGTCTAAAACAAACGACTTGGAGTGAATGATAAAGCGTAGGATACACCTTGCGAAACAACTCCCAAGGCCAACAAAAAGAAAGAAGGCGTTAATTCAAGGAAAATTAAAGAACAAAGTTAGAAAAAATAAAAATGTCGATAAAATAAAGAATCAAAACGAAGTTGAACTATAAGGATCGAATGATAATAAAAGAGACATCAAACATTTGGATTAAAACTAAAAACACACACATTCAACAATCCAAAGAATATCCACAAATAACCACCACCATCATGGATAAGCGAAAATGAGAAAACTAGTATTAGATCCAAGAGGCATGCACAAAGCTACAAACAAAAGATTAATGAGGGTCTCCTTCTTAAACAAAGATTCTACTTCTAAAATAAGAGTCTCACAAGATTTTGTCAAAAATTTGGGATCGAAATTTTACCAATTTAAGAGATCAAGGCGGAAAGGTTAACTCCCAAATTTAACTCTTTCTTTTGTCGTCAATGTTTGGGAGGAAGAAGGAGGAAGATGAAGAGGAAGTTAGGTTAGGGATTTTGATTTGAAATGGAAAAAGGGGAAGGAAGTCAGAAGAGATTAAGAGAAAGGCACGTGAAAAAAAAATAAAATAATACTAAAGTTAAAATTTTATTAATAAAAAAAAAATAATACTAAAATATTTTACAGATTCATCCAAACACGAAAATATTTTCTCGGTAAATCATTTTCCGAAAAGTAAATCATTTTCCAGAAATCATTTTCTGGAAAACATTTTACTGCCAAACAAACAGACCCTAAACTTAACTTACTGATTCGGGGCATAAAAATTGAAACTGTCCATCTGCGTCATGTTAAGTAAATCAATTATAACTTGAGTTACGAAACTCGAAATATAGATCCATAAATTTTTCCTAAAACTAGACTCATATATATTCTTACTATAATTTTTCCAGAATTTTTGCTGTGGCCAATTAGTACAGTTTATTAGTTAAAGTCTCCCCTGTTACACAGACTGACAGTTCTGACCCCTCTGTACTAAAAATATATTATCTCATAATATACAACTCTTTTTCCTACACTATTTTTTTATTATAAAAATAGACTCAATAAGCTTTAATTATATATCTCATGGCCAACATAATTCCATTTCTACTAGTTTTGGTGATTTTTCAAAATCACGTCACTGCTGCTATCCAAACTGTTCCCCACATATAATTACATAATTTCTTTAAAATAACTATCAACTAGGCATTTCATAGTATCCAAAACATGTTCTTAATTAACCATTTTAATGGCTAATCATTACCAAACATTTACAAGCCAATCTTAAGCCATACCATAAGGACATACACACAAAATGGCTAAGTCCCTATACATGCCATAACTTAAAAGCGTTCGAGTCACAAAATACCAATATAATCCTTTGACGGTAGCATGAACGATCTCCAGATCCTTTGTGATTCTCGAGTTGGCTTGTAATACTATAAAAAAAATTAAAGAATGGGAGTAAGCATAAAGCTTAGTAAGTTTACATGTAAATAAATAACAACATTCTTAATCAATTATCTTATTCTTTTCTTATCAAGATCACTTAAGCTTTTAACTCAATATACTTAAACTTGTATTCTTACTTGTACCTTTTAACATGAATTTGCCTTACCTTACCGTTTTAGCTTGAACTTGTCTTACCTTTACTTGGGTATACTCTTTGAATTTTCCCGTTGAACCACTTGGAATACTAAGGATACGCTGGTACCTTTCCTTATGAAACTTAACCATTGCCATGTCTTGACATGGTCTTACGTCGTATCCTTGCCTTATGAACTTCACCAATGCCATGCCTTGGCATGGTCTTACATGGACCTTTGCCTTATAGTAACATATCAATGCCATGTCTTGACATGGTCTTACATGATTTCCTTAAACCCTAATGTCATGACATTTGTATCCTACACATTCCTAAGGTTCAACGAACTTTACGAGATAACTTTCGAGATAACTTTTTCGTCAATTCATACTTGAGTCTTTAAATAATAAATTTACAGAATAAATATGTAAACACTGGAATTTAACAGTATTAAATGTAAAATAATAGAATATTGCATTTATTTACCATAAACTTACCTCGAAACAAAAACTCGATCAACTATATCGATTTAGTCCTCTATCTTTTCTTTCCTTGATCTAACTCGGATTTCATTTTTCTTGATCTATAATAGCAAATTTAGATTATTTAATACTCACATTCATCAAAACAGTCCTTAACTCTTAACTTTAGCAAAATTACAATTTTACCCCTAAACTTTTACATATTTACCATTTTTCCCAAAGCTCGAAAATTAAACTTTATCCCTTATTCTAAATTTAACTCTTTCGGATCAGATGCGTCAATGTTTGGGAGGAAGAAGGAGGAAGATGAAGAGGAAGTTAGGTTAGGGATTTTGATTTGAAATGGAAAAAGGAGAACCAGGAAGTCTAGAAGAGATTAAGAGAAAGGCACGTGAAAAAATAAAATAAAAATAATACTAAAGTTAAAATTTTATTAATAAAAAAATAAAAATAATACTAAAATATTTTGAGTCGGGCTCGGGCCAAAAAAATATACCAGAAGCCCGGCTCATTTTTTAAACGGGCTTCGTTTTTTGCCCAAGCCCATTTTTTGGGCCTATATTTTTACCCAAACCCTTCCATTTTTCGGTCGGGACTTCGGGCCGAGCTGGGTAGCCCGGCCCATGTACACCTCTAATCACTGCTGAAGATGCTTTTCTTTGCTCTTGGATCCAACTTTGATTCATTAACATGCTAGTATGTAGCAGGCTTCGCACTCAATTTCTCTAATAGTAGTTTTCCCTCAATTGTAGTAGATGATAGATGATTAATGAGATGACATGCAAACGTTATAGCCTCAACCCAAAACTCTCTACCTAATAGAATTACTTGATGATGCATTCGATTCGTGCGCTCTACCACCTCATTTTGTTGTGATGCAGATTTGATAGTGAAGTGCTTGATGATACCCTCATCTTCACAAATCTTTGCAAATGGATCACTTCTACACTCTCTACCATTGTCTGTGCGAAAGTGCTTGATCCTATTGCTCGTTTGAGTTTCTATTAATCTTTTTCTACTTAAGGGAAGCTCTTAACACTTCATCTTTTGTCTTCCTTGTATACACTTACACTCTTCAAGAATAATCATCAACAAAAGTTACTTAATAATTGTAACACCCCTAACCCGTATCTGTCGTCGGAGTAGGTTTATTGAACATTACTGGAGTTTACATTTTAGAACTATCAAAAATTTTAAAGCATTTAATTCATATCATCAATCACAGCAAAACCAATCAATAGCATACATATTGTCGTTTAAACGAGCCTTCGAGGCCCTAACAACACATTAGAAACAAATTGGGACTAAATAAAAAACATATAGAAATTTCAGGGAAAAGATGAAAATTTACAAACTGCAAGGGTCATATGGCCGTGTGGCAAGGTAGTGTGACTCACACGGTCAAGAAATACGTTCGTGTCTTAGGCCGTGTAGGCATTCGAAATAGGAAGACACGACCGTGTCCCAGCTCGTATCTGTACCCGTATAACTAGCTGACTTGGGTCACACGGCCAAACCACATGCCCATGTGCCAAAATTAGAGGGTATACTGACGTGTGCCACATGGCTAAGCCACATGCCCGTGTGCTAGGCTGTGTGACGTTACAGACTTGTTTCCTTTAGAAATTATAGGGAACAGATGGCCATGTCACCTAGCCATGTGTCACACATGGTTGAGACACACGCCTGTGTCTTTACCCATGTGGACGAAAATAGGCTATTTTACAAGCCATTTTTCTCATCCTTTTCAACATGCACCTATAACCCCTTTTTGTACATATACTTAAGCCCTCAAAAGGCATCAAAATTATGCATAATCAAGCCAAACACATATGGTATAATAACAACCAACCAATATGCCCAAAGGCACTTCAAATGAAAACATTAAAACATGTATAACCATGTACTCAATTTGGCCAAAATAATTGATTAAATTCTCACTAAGTTTGCAACATTACACAACATGTAAATCACTTACCAAAACATACCATTTAGTACCAACTGTACCACATAATCATTAGTATCAAAATACATATATGCTTATTATGGCAAAACACCAATTCAAAACAAGTTATATGTCATATCTAATATGCACATTCAACTACTTTTCTATCTACCATCATTTAACCATAACAAGTCATATATCAACCATTACAAGGCAACTTATATACACCTCATAATATATATCATTTTACCAACACAAGGCCAAATTGCAAACTAACCGAATAGTCATTTCCACAACCAAAACACATAGGCTAACATTAGCCAAAATACCTATACATGCCATTATAACCTTAACCAATATATTAAAATCTACTGATATAATCGCTGGATAATGTGATAAATCTCCTGATGTTTCTCTAACTAACTATGATCACAATAAAGGCAAGCGCACCTATCGTTCAATAATATAGTTATGGTAAGACCGGTAATATCGTATCCAAAAGGATCAAGAGTACTAGTAATTACTATCTTTTTATTATCTAGCCTAAGAATTAAAGTGATTTATTTTAAACTAAAACTTAATTAAAAACACGACAGAGAACGAAATTGGAAAATACTTTAGACAACTTTATGAGATATATAATACCTAAGGAAGAATCCACCTAGACTTCACTTATTACTTTTGATTCATATGATTTATTCAATTGACTTAAACCGTAGAAATCCCTGATTTATGTTAATATCTTTTTCAAGACTAAAAACAATTAACTCTAGGTTGATTAATTGAAATTTCTTTCTAATTAAAACCCCTATTGTCGCATTAACTCGATCTATACATTTCCTTATTAGATTTGACTCTAATTCGACAGATTTTTGTCACCCTATTTCTAGGGTTGCAATCAACTCCGCTTGATTGTATTGATCTACTCTTACACAAGGACTTTTGCTCCTCTGAATAAGCACATTCGACTTGAATCATTAACCTGAATTATCAAAACAAGAATAAGAACTCACAATTAAGAATAAGAACAAGTATTTATCTTATAAATCAAATAATAATAAGATCCGTTATAGGGTTCATCCCCTTAGGTATCTAATGGATTTAGCTCATACTAATAGGGGAAAACATCTTAAAATAAGGAAAATAACAAAACATAAGAAAACCCAAAAACTTCTAAAGAACTTGATGGGAGATCTTAAGTCTTGATGGAGATCCTTTCTCCGAGCTACTCCCGATGGCTGTCTTTGAGTATTTTCTGCCTTCTATTCAGCGTCCCCGTTTAAGTTGCCCTCTAGGGTGTTTATATAGGCTTTGGAAGCCTATTCCTAATAGAATTAAACTTTGATACGGTAGGGACACGCCCGTGTGACACGCTCGTGTTCGATTCCTTAGACCGTGCTTGCTTCTGCTCGCCACACAAGGTCATGTGGTCTTCCCGTGTACGTTGATCCAGGCCGTGTTGATTTCTAAGGTAGGCCCGTTTTGGCCCGTTTATCATTCTTTTCGACTCCCTAAACTCTCCTGAGTGTAAAACATGAAATTAAGGGATTATGATCATCGAATTCATCAAATCTAATGAAATTCATCCAAAATTAAGCCGAATGAAGCTTCATCCATGGTTTCTTTTTTCTTTGCTATTCGGTTGAAGAAACAAAAATAAAGATGCATATGTGTTATTTTGTTTCTTTAATTATTAACCTTTATTAATTATTTACTTATTTAATCTTAAAAACTAACCAAAATTTCAATAATTTCAAAACATTACCATCCACTACCAACTCTAATGGTCTTATTTCCATATAAGTACTTCCACTTTAAATTTCTATAGCTATTTAATACCTTTAGCTATTAGAACTCAAATTTTGCACTTTACGCTATTTAGTCCTTTTTATCAAATTAAGCATGTAAACGTTAAAATTTATTAACGAAACTTTAATATCACCTTAATAACACTTTGTAAATATTTATAAAAATATTTACAGCTCGATTTATGGAAACGGGGTCCCGATACCTCAATTTCTAAAATCACTTGAACTTAATAAATTATTTATACAATAGAAATCACTATATCAAAAATCTTTTTAAAAACACAAATAACTCATAAATATTAATTATAATATTTACAAACCTATCGATTTGGTGGCCTCGAAACCACTGTTTTTGACATCACTGAAAAACGGGCTGTTACAATAATGTTTCCTCCCTAAAGAGTTGGTTTTAAAAGGACCTTAGACATCTGAGTGAACATAATAGAAGATGACTTTAGTATCATAGATTATAGTCTCAAACTCTACCATTGTTTACTTCCCTTTGATGTAACGATCATTGAAATTGAGTTTATAGGTTCTTACTTCATTTAATAACCCTTGATTTATGAGTAAATTCAAGGATTTTTCACCGATGTGCCCCAAGCATATATGTCATAGCTTAAGTGCTTTTAACTTTCGATTTTCAGTTGATTTCGTAGCAACTATCCCATTAACTATACTAACTAGATAATGATATAGGTTATTATTTTGGTGGAACCCCTTCATTACCATATGGGCACATAATCTTCATCACATCATCTTTATCTCTCACTTCGAAACCTTTTGATTACAAGGTTTCCACTTAAATGAGATTCTTATCTGACACATGATGAACATCATATAAAATTATGATTGATTCGTCATGATTTCTCAATTGAATGAAATCAATCCTATATATGGTAAGAGGAGTATTATTTGTTGTATAGACATCTTTACCCTTTAGCTCTTTAAAATCAAGGAACCATTCCAAATGAGGACAGATATAATTAATAGCCACAAACTGAATCCAACATCCATACATTAGAATGTCTAATTACTTATGTAACAAGTGAAAGATTTGAATCTTCATCATCACTCTAGCTACATTTGATTTTGTTGCAGCTTTCCCTTTATCAAGTTTACCCTTATTTTTCAAATTTGGGAAATCTTTCTTCCAATGTCCTTTCTCTCGATAAAAGCACACTCATATTTACTTAGTTCCCCCATTGACTTGGATTTCCCTTTCTATACTTCAGATGTGTGAATGACCCTAGACTACCAAAGCTTTTGCATCTCCAGTTGAGTTTTCATGCTTTTCCTTCTTTCTCAGTTCATTATTGTATAAAGATGCATACACTTCACTAAGAGATACATCAGCCTTCCCATGAAGTAGAATAGTTCGAGGAATCAAACTCCTCAGAAAGTGACCTCAACAACATCAAAGTCAAATCTTCATATTTGAAAGCCTTATCCCTATTCACCAAATTAGTGACTAATTGGATAAAACGGGTGATGTGATCATTCATAGTAGTACCCAAAACATAAGTGAAGCGAAACAACCTTTTCTTCATGTAAAGTTTATTCTGATTGTTTACATAGATTAATTTTTATTAATCTATTTTGAAAATATTTTGTTTACATAGTTTAAATTTTAAATTCAAGTATGCTACTTAAAAAATTAAATTATTTTTAATTTACTAATAGTTGGATGGCTAGCTACCAATGTAGTTTAAAAGAACACTCAGAAACCCACATCTATAGGTTACAAAATGATTAAATATATTTAATTGATACACACATCTAGCCAGTGCATTGCACAAGTATATTTTGTTGCACGAGATTTAAAAAGGTGTTTTTGTTTTCTTGGAATGTCCCTTGTATTGCTTACAAATCATATACTTATTGGGTTAAGTGATAAAAAATTTAATATCTAAAATTCTAAGTTTGAGTATTGTAAATTAGAAAAAGAAAAAGTTTTCTTGGGTTACTTTGATACCAATTTAGAGCGCTTACCATTTGTTATATTGGAGAAGTTTTTTTTTTGGGGGGGGGTTGACAAATTTATAGATATGAAATAACTCTGTTTTAAAAATTGAAACCTTTGGTTAGGAAGGTTGATGATCAAATTGATAGAATTTATAAATTTGAAGGGTTAAATTTATTAAATTATTTAGCATTAGGATCTAATTGATAGAATATGTAAGTATCAATAACTAAATATATTATTATACCAATTAGAAAAAGATTTTTTATTATCAATTTAACGGTGGGTGACCAAAACAAGAACGAATTCAAACTTTAGGTGACCAAAATAAAAATACAGACATAATGAGTGACCATTTACATAGTTTAGCCAAGATTTATATATTTACATAAAGTTTCATACGTTAATTATTCATAATATATAGATTTTAGTTATTGATATATATTATTATTATTTATTTAAAATTCACAACATGCAATATAAATTATTTTTCCTTTTAGATAAAAGATAGTTGTTCAAAATTCAACCTAATTCAATTAACTATGTAATATTATTTGTTTCATCTTTGTTATTTACTTACCTACCACTATCCAAAAAAATCTAAAATTAGGTCCAGATGTTACATAAAGGAGAGGATCATGAGTTAGAGGAAAAATCCTAATTATTGTTAGCGAAATATTAAAAAAAGGTAAAAATAAGTCACTTTTGGATTATTATTGAAATAAATAAATTTTAATTACAAAATTTAAAATTCAGATAATACACGAAATACCAACTTTAGATATTAATATCAATGTCAATTGACTGCTCAGTTCAAGGATAAGAACTCTACTATGGTAGATGTATCTTTGTATGCAAAAAAGGACACGTATAGATACGAGACTATATACGATTACGATATATATAAAGCAGTAGTGCAAAGTCCGAGAAAAAAGACAGGTCAGTAAATTCCAAGTTTGGGACAGTGTGGTGGCAGATGGTAATTGGATCCACGTTAGTGAAGGTTGAGTATACTGACTTTGAGCACCAACATGGAAACGTAAAATTGAAGTCATTTCTCAAAGGGGATGAAACATCCTGCCCCCACCAGCAACAATATGTTTCTATTCTGCAGCTGATTGTCCCATCAGCATAGTCCAGAACCGACCACCCAGCTTTAAATGCTTTTATATCTGTACAAATTAATCAAGGGGCGACATTTTGGCTATGTTAGCTAAATCCATTACTGATTTGTTCACCGTCTAAGGCTTCTCCACACCTACTTCTTTCTTCCTCGTCTTAAATGTCATCTTCTAGAATCGTGAGGACATGTATATGTTAATTATTTTTATCAAGGATGGAGAAATGATAGTTTAGAAACCGAATTTAAGATATTATAAAACGGTAAGCCAAGTTCACTTTAGTTATAACTCTTTTTTTTTTAAATAATTTTTTTTTGTAAGTTTTGGGTATATTTATTTTTTTATATAATATTTAAAATTATTTATAACACATTTCTAATCTATAAGTGATAAGATAATGTACTACAGCACACTCAAAACTCACGTTCTCTTACATTAATAATAATGTTCGTACCAATCGAATTAAGACTTAATCAATAATTATAACATATTTTTGTTTTACTGCAAAACTAAAATTAAGTATTCAACATGGGAAACTTGCACTTTGCTAAATATCGCTTGCCAAGTATCTATATATGTTATCCCAGTCAATGTAATAATAAATAGTTTTTTCCCCGCACCAGCCAACTCATAAGTTGCTTATCATAAATTTATTTTTTGGTATGATGGTTAATAGTATGTAATGTTAATAATTTTATGTTGTAACGAGATACATAATATAATGAATTTAAATAAATTTTTTATGCTTTGTGTAATGAAGGTGCTTAGTTCATTAAGTATGTGAGTTTAGTTCTTAAGTTTATGGTTAAACTTAATATTTCTAATTTTTAAATTTTTCGAAATAATTATTATTTTTTATCAAAAACATAATTTATGCGATAAAATATGTATCAAGTGACATATATATTAATGTACAAACATTTAGTATGTATATAAAGACTAAACTCAAATCATTTTCATGATTTTTTTTGTATTATAAGTTATCTAATAAAGATCACGCTCAAGATAATATCAATGAAATTTGATAATATATAATTCGTGTTAACACGTATTTTAAATGTGAATGCTTTATCTAACTTTTTTTTTTCTTCTAGTCTAATTTCATATGGTATGTTGTGTTGAAATGTTGAAAAATCGAACACTGTCCTAAAGTCAACTAAAGTTTTTCATCAATTGAAGTGAGGATGCAGGAGAATTTTATACGTTTAGACAAGTAAAGAGGTCAAAAGAAGCAGGCATGCGATTGGAGTTGATTATGTGCGTTAGATGAGCTGACCTCAACTCGTCATTTCGACGAAGAAATAGAGCACGTCGTGGACTGCTTTTAAATTTTTTTATTTTTCCATTCACTCTTCGGCAAGTGCACGTCTCTAAGTCTCCAACAATGCTGGGCTATTTCCTTTGCCATTAAACGAGCTTGTGGACTTGGGATTTCTGTCAGCTTCATTGTTGATCATATTCAACTATTGGTGAAGGTGAAATGGGAAGAAGCACAGTAAGACAGTGAAGTTCTTATTTTCTGCATCGATAGCTTTTGTATTTTAGGTGTACATTCAAGATGTCTCCAATGAATCTAGATTTATTTAAAATTATATTCGAGTGAGATTTTCATCATTTCAACTAATGTTTATAATGGATAGAGATTAACAAATTATTTTAGGCTGCAACTCATTCTCATCCACATGTTTAGAAATAAAATTTGAAAAAACTAAAATTCCATCACGTTTGTCACATACGACTTAAATAAATGTACTAAACATAATATTATTAGACATCAACAAGTTTAAAGGTATGTAATTTCTATTTTTGGCCAATACATATTTTGTTACAATTAAACTTGATAAATTGAATAAAGTTGAAGAGTTGAGTGAGAAGTTAGCCTAAAGCATTTTTTTTCTCTTTCAATCTAGAAATTTGATGCACTGTGTATTCGTCTATTTTTTAAATGAATTACGATTCACGTGTTGTTTAAGATGAAAAAGTGCACGCCGAATACTTATCAGATACAAATAATTCAACGGGTCACGTTACTTTAATAAACTTGAATACAAGAAGTCCATCCAGGGCCTGATCTTCATCTGGAATGTTGCATTACAGCAGCTATATCTGTTTCTTTTTGCTTTTGCAAAATTAATTTATTCAAAGAGTTGATTAGTTTAATTTGAATATATATATATATATATATGACTTAAATGAAGCTACACCTGCTAATAGTAGTTCATTAAACTCTGAAGAATGAGAAAGAATAACAGAAACCTGGAAAGCTTGACTAGTAAAGTCGGACCCTTAAATTCATGAAAGGCAGGCAGACGAGGCGATCTTCAAATGAGAATTTGTTAAATGTGTGATGAGCTAACTTCATTGTTTAATTTTCAGCGGGGACTCCCTCTGACATTGATATTCAAATTCAAAGGTGGAATTTTATTTTGCTTGTCGTAGGGAGAATGAAGAAAATTCAAAAAAGAGCACAGTTTGCAGTACAGTAAAGGATAAGATTCAAGGACTTGCGGTAGACAGGAGAAGATTTAGGGTCACCAAGTTTTCTATTAATTTGAAGTACAAAAAAAAAAAAAAAAAATCAGTGAATTATATAAATTATATAAATATTTTATATATGATAAAATATTAAATTTAAAAATTCCACAAGTAAATTTTTTTTTTGCAATCTTAAACTTATCTTAAAACTACCCATAATCCCTCCCCGATTTATAAATACGAGGATAATGAACTTTAGCACACTCAAACCCACAACTTCCTGTATTGATAATAATATCTACGTCAATTAAGTTAAACATAAATAAAATATAATAATATATATAAAATAAGACAGATGATAACTCTACAACTCTACTTATAAAATAAAAAAAGTATACTGAATACAATTGTTGAAATGAATTACATAAAATATTATCCAATCACACAAATTATTAAAACTTTGAAGGACACACGTTCTAGAAATTTTATTGACAGAGGAATCAGTTAGTATTAGATTTGCAAACCCAAAGATCTTTAAGAAGAAAGACAAAGTAATTCCGTTTTCAAGCCCAGCTGAAAAGGAAATAAATACACAAATAGTAAATTGGGCTAATATTTAAAAACTAGTGTTGAAGATCCAACTCGAATTGGGTTGGATCTACTGTATTGGGTATATAGTCAACAGGTCTTGACCCAACAATCTTTATCCACTTTAACTAAGCTGGTCCAAAGTAAAATTATTATAATAAGATAGAATGATAAATTTAGCATTTAAATTTAACTCGATTGGTATGGATATTATTGTTAATGCAGAATAATAAGGGTTCAAGTGCACTGAAGTGCATTATTCTTCTACTTATGAGTTAGGGAGAATCTATAAGTAATTCTAAGCATTGTCTCAAAAAAGAGTAAATATTAACCTAGAATGAGATAGTTCAAAAAACTAGTACTTAATATTTATTTATTTTGTCACTTTTAACTCTATTTCCTTTTCATACCATGTTGACTTACAATCTTTAAAATTTATTTAAATTGCTTTATTTGGAAGAGACTTACAAGTTGATTGAAGTTTTGAAATTTTAATGGCACTAACGTAGTAGTATGTAAGCAATTTGCATGTAATTTATTATCAACATGGATAATATTTTAAAATTTTATGAGTTTTATTTTTATTTTTAATTTTAATATTTTTGAATTTTTATAAAACATACTTAGATTTTCATATGAATTATCACATCACTATTGTAAAATTTAAAAATTAAAGATAAAAAATCCCCAAAAATTAAGATTAAAGTGATAAAATAAATTCATTATTATCCCTTACGATAAAAGATGACTAATGGTATTTAAGAGTTTTAAGTTTTAATATACATCTACCTCTTAAAATAACCACCCATTTAAAAAAAAAAAGTCTTTACTCTTTTTCCAAAATATAATTATCTTTTAAAATGCAAATAAAAAACATTTATAAAATAATTAAAAATAAATTAAGCCTTTAATAAAAATTTTAATAAATTAAGTTCTTAATTGAAAGAGTAAACTACATAGATAGTCATTTAACTATAAAAAAATTTCATTTTAGGCACTTAAAATAAAAAAAAATGCAATTTAAGCACTTATATTACATAATTTGATCATTTTAGTCACTTCCATTAAAATCACAAACGACAAATTGACATGGCAATTAAAAAATATGTATAATAACAATATTAAAATCATTATAGGTTCTGGTCATATTTGTAATTTTTGACACAATGCCTAGAACTATCCATAAATAAGAGGATAATGCACTTCAACACATTTGAACTCACATCCTCCTGTATTGACAATAATACTTATATCAATCGAACTAAGACTCAATATGCAATTATAAAATATTTTTATTTAAGTGCAAAATTAAAACTAAGTATTCACCATACAACACTTGCACTTGGCTAAATATCTGTTGCCAAGTATCTATGTTATCCTAGTCAATGTAATAATAAATTGTTTCTTCCTCCACCAGCCAACTCATAAGCTGCTTATGATAAACTTATTTTTGGTATGGTATGATGGTTAGTAGCCTGTAATATTAGTAATTTTATGTTGTAACCACATACATAATATAATGAATTTAAATAACAATTTTTTATAATTTGGGTAATTGAATTAGGTACTTGGTTCACTAAGTATGTCAGTTTAGTTATTAAGTTTATGCCCAAACTTAATATTTTTAATTATTATTTTAAAAATTTTGAAATAATTATAATAACTATTTTTATAAAAACACAAGTTGTGCGATAAAGTATGTACCAAGATGTACAACTATTCAATACCTATATAAAGACTCAACTCACATCATTTTCATTATTTCTTTTGGTTACTATAAATTATCTAACAAAGATCACGCTCATCACAACATCAATGAAATTTGTTAAATATAACTTAATATGGTAGATAAATATACCCCAACCCTTGAATCATAAAATTGTTGAGATTTTAATTAAGTTTCATTGTTGAATGATTAGAGTTTAATGAGATAATTATGAGAACTCCTGAAAATAATTCTAGTTTTTCAGTAGTTTGAAGTCCCTCTAATGTATTTATAAAATCGGATAGAATCAAATGGGAGAACATATAGTTATAGGGAAACTAAATATTAAAGCCCTAGTGGGTTAAATTGAGAAAACGCATATTCATGTTTGAATTTTGATTGTTTCTATGTTTGATTGTGTAATTGATATTGTTACCGTAATTTTATTGTCGTACATAGTTAAAGAAGACGCCGAGACGTCAAAAGACAAAAAAAGCAAAAGTCGTCGATGAGTAGTATTTTCGGTTTGTATTTTCATAATTTGTTTTTAATACATAACCTATTACGTAGTTAAATTTATAAAGTTAGTGATGAAAAGAAATGATATGAGAGGTATGTCTATACTTGTTCTATTTGAGATGAATTTGTATAAGCTTAATGTTTATATACGTGTGTGTTTGAGATAATTATATTATGATACTAGTTATGTTGGAAAACGCGTTTGGTAATTATAATGAAAACTGCCCTATCAGTGGTGTTGGATAGAGTTACGGGTATAATTGACATATCATAGGATTTGTTATGTCAAAGGGGGTTTTGGCGTTAAGCACAAATTTTATTATTTGATAACTCTCTAATACCCCAAGGGCTAAGAACATATCACTAGTTCAAAAACCTTGGGGTACGAGTATATATTAGTCTAGTTGTAAGTATTGGTGCATTTATGCCCGATCAACACTTATGTGTGTACTCTAATATGTTAGTGGATTGATACATGTATCCGTTCTTAAGTCCAAATCAGTTAATAGGGGCCGAAATGTGTATAAATTGTGTATTAGATTTGATAATGAAATGTGAATAATGTGATAGTATTGAATATTGATTGCAATATAATAAAAACGATATGCAAATACTTTAGGGTGCATCGATATTCTATTACGTAGTAAGTGAAATGATACATTGATATTGAAAATGATCCTGTTAGTAAAAATTGATAACTGAGACATGAATATCCCGAAGGTTTAATGATAAAATGACATGAGATAATGTGATAATTGATGTTGAAATTAAACTTGGATATAATGTTTTATAATGCCATTTTATTATGTTTTATTATTTAATACTATTACGTGTTTATTTCAAATATGTTAGCACTATTGAATTTTCACACTCAACGTGCGAATTTGTTGTTTTTGTGCGTAGGTATTGATAAGTCGTGATTTGATCACAAGAATTGATCATACTCCAGCTCAGCAAATGTTGGTTATTATCGTTTTGAACCTAGTTAAAAATGGCACCTACCTAAGTTACTAGGTTGAATTATGTGTCAAATATGTTATTTTGGCCATTTGGTTATGTTTTAGGCATAGTTTGGTTCATTTTTTGAATTTGATCACTAGATTTATATCTATGCATATATGTTTTAGTGTTTCTTGTTGGTCATTTAATTAGGTTATGATATGATGCATTGGGTGCCATGGTTTCAAATGTTTTGATTGTGTGTTCACATGTTAAATTGGTTTATTATGATTTGGTGATAAGTTAGTTTATGTTAGATATGAAATGGTAGTCATTTGTATGCTTTAAAAGGCTCATTTTAGGCTATTTTGCATTAGTGTCTCAAGATATCAAGAGTATGTTCGAGATCTCAAAACAAAAATGATCATTTGGTGCATTTTTGGGTTTAGGTCTCAAGACTTGAAGTTTCTTATCTTGAGACTTGCAAACATCGAAGTTAAGGATCTGAAACAAGAGAGTTGTGTCTCGAGACATAAGAGGCCAAATCTTGAGACATGAACCCCAATGTCTCAAGACATTTCAACATTGGAACAAAAATAAAAAGTCAAGGGAAGCAAGTCTTGAGACCTGTTTATATTGTCACAAACATCAGTTCGGAATTTGTTGATTGAGTTAGGATTCGTACCTTAATTTTATATTTGATCCGACATAACTCTAGCCTCTTTGTATAGGTCCATTTGATTATGGATTAATACATTTTCATTTGCATAATACGAATTTTATTATTAATCCTCGTATGCATGTATAGTTATAAATGAAATGGGTTGAGATAGTTTGAATTGCTCTCACAATGTAATGTGACATTACGCATTCGGATATGTGATCAGGTCGGGTGTAAAATTTTACATCTTTCACATCTAATTTTTGTTATTAATGATTTGTCATGACAAACTATAGTTTCTTAAGTTTTTTATTAGAGTGTTTAAGGTTCTAATAAAATATATGTCTACCATTTACCCTCCAACCCCTAGAAATCAGAAAACCTTTTAAATATGCTTAAACTCTCGTCTTATTTGTTGTTACAACAATAATAGTGTCATCCAAGTTAAAGTTCAATCGAAAACTAAAACCAAATTCAAAATCTCAATCATATATCATATATATTATATTATATATTACAAGGTATAAGATCTAAAGATATAGACAACTTACTTAATTCAGACGTGGATCATTATTATTTAAAATCTTAAGTGAAATTTGAAAATGTTAGTAAATTTTGACAACACTAAGTAAATTTTTATGTAAAAAGAATATAATTAACACAAAGATAAATAGTATTCCATAAATATAATATTACTTATGAAAATATTATTTAATTATCATTAAGATAAATATTATTTACCTTAAAATTTAAATTTTTATCATTATATTTTTTAAAATTATCATTATCATTAAATTTAATATTTTATTTTATTTATTTCGTTAAATTTAAAAAATCAGAAATATGTATTATTTAATTTAATATAACTATATATATAAATTTAATATTTTTAGAAAGAAATTATATAACTATTGTATAAAATTATTTTAAAATAATATTTTAATATCTTCATTTTAAACATATTTTTATGTTCTTACTTTAAATTTTTAAAGCATTATTAATTCTTTTAAAAATTTTAATATTAAATTAAAAACAAATTATATTTTAATTAATACAAATAATTAAATTTTACATGGCACGGGAAAGAAACTAATTATGAATATATATTAAAATATTTTTTACATAAATTTAATTTTCAGTCGCATCATAAATTATGCTACATTAAAATAATCGAAGTGAGCATGGTGAGAGTGAGTGGATGAAGGGCAGAACAGAGGTGTGTCAGGGCCTATGAGATGATTCTACACTCACACCAAGATCCTGGGCCCAAGCCAGCAAAATATGAAAGCGACGCGTGTGTTTAACCATTAATGTCTCACCTCGCCATCTAAGCTCCCTGAGGCAAAGCCGCATAGGTTCTTGTCTTTGACTCGGCCCTTGTTTTGCTCTTGGCCACTGCCATTGCCGAATTATTATCTTAAAATTCACAACAAACCTCCCAAAAACAAACAAACAAACAACAACAAAAACCATCCTTGAGTGTTCATTCCCAGCCCCTCAATCTTCCTAAACCCTAAAATTCCCCCCCCCCCCCAACTAAATCCCATTTCCTTTTTCCTTCCCATTTCGGTCATTCATGGTTATCCCCAAAATTTCCCACTTTTGATATCCCAATCATTCCCCCCCCCTCTAATTTGTATGTCATGGACCATCAAATGCATGATCGTTCGTCAATTCTAGCCCAGAAAACCTCGAATTCCTACGATCTCATAAACAATTCCTCGGTATGGCTCGAAATCCGTCTCTTTTATGTTCGAATTGCGCCCTGCGTGGTCGACAACGTTCCCGACCACCTAACGCTCTGCCACCTCCGCCGCGAAATCGGTGTCTCTCTCGAAATCAATGGCTCTCGTGTCCCGGCTTCTGATTCCGCCGTCCTTACCCTTCGCTGCGACCGTCTCAACCGGGAATTATCCGAGGTCACTTATTTAAGCACTGATAGCGTCCGTGTCACGGGAGGGTTTGAATTCGAGGCTTACGAGGATGAAAAGAAGTTATTGTTGTGTGGCTCGTTGGAAAGGATGGAAGGAGAGTGGAGCATGGACTGCTATCAGGCGGCAGCGGTTAAGGAACCTGGAAATTCAGCTTTTTTTAAGCCCAAGATGGGTGTTTCTGCGCCGAGTATTGAAGTTTATATTGCCGGGTGTTGTGCTGGCACGCCCGTGATATTGACCAAGACAATACTTGGGAGCCCTAAGAGGAAAGGAGCATCGAGGCTTAAATGGATGTTGGATGCAATTCCTGAGGACGAGGAATTCGGGAAAGGGAATGATAAGGGTGGCAATGGGTTTATCAGACACCGGAAATTGCAGGTAAAATGTAACTGGTTTTATAGTCAGTTTTTTCAATATCTGATCAATATTCATTATGTTGATGTAGATGCAATCATTCAAGCATGGTAGAAGCAGATTGGCATTGAGTGAAAAATGTTGATTGTTTAAAACTGTTATGACAGGGTTTCAAAGGTTATTTATGTTATTGGTGCACAAAGATTGTTCTTGCTTTTATAATTCTGCGAGTCGAAATGCCATCTGGGCTTTGGGTTGACTATATATGATGGGAAAGTTATTTTTTTGTCAGATGGTAGGCACCAAGGATTTATGTATGACGATTCTAGGGATATAATTGCGTTCTACCTGTTTCTTGATAAAGGGTTGCCGTTTTCTTTGTTGTAATTATGATGATTAGGTCGTTCATTTGCACCTCCAAGCACTTGGGGGGGGGGGGCATCTAATCCGAATTATTTAGGGTATTGTCAGCTGCTCTGAGTAATCTGCCACCCAAATTTGTCTCCTGGATTCACTTTTGGGGTGCAAATATAATATGCCTGAGTTCTGGAGGAATAAGAGCAACAGCTGCCTGTTATGATGGCATAGCTACATCATAAACCAACATAGGATGACTGCTGCTTTGAGTTTCTTATTTTCTTTTTATACAGATGTATATATAAGTTTGTTTCTTTACCCCTTGTGTGTAACTACGAGCTTCAAAATAACAATGGGAATATCCAAAATTTGCTTGTTTTGTGCATTGAAGTAGATTCTCAGCTTCTATTTTTTCTTTCTTGCAATTCAATTTGTCCATAAATGGTTTTCTTGTCATCACATTTTACTACAATGGAATGATTGTTGTGGTGGTGTACAGGTTACAGATGCCGAAGTCGAAGATTACGACTCTGATGGTAAAATTGGACTTGGTCACTATGCTGAAGAAATGTATGCTGGTGAAGATGGCCAACTTTCATGGTTTAACGCCGGTGTTAGAGTTGGTGTTGGAATTGGCCTTGGAGTGTGCCTTGGGGTTGGAGTCGGAGTTGGACTGCTTATGCGATCATATCAAGCAACTACCCGGAATATCAGGAGGAGGTTTTTCTAAGATAGATCTCTTCACCTATCAGCTTCGTTTTTTGTTCTAATCATAAAGGAGAAGGGTATCTTTCAGGATTTTGATGGCAATCTGGAAGATATCAGGGTTTCAGGCCAGAAATAAATGAAAAGCACAGGACAGCAACTCAAACTTATAAATGCAAGGTCCTTTTGGGTTCTGGTAGGTGGGTGGAACTTGTTTGCTTAGCATGTTTAAGATATGAAATTGCTCTCGAGAATCTGCTAACTGCTATAGTAAGTGCCTCTACGATCCCCTCAATAGCTTAGTAGACTATGGATTGTAAATATATCGTTTTTTTAAATTTCACCTTGAGCCTGTTGATATTACGGACTTGTTCAGCAGTTGGTTTGGTGTGAGGCTTGAGAGTAATCTTCCACAAAAACATATCTAGTTTTCTATATCCTGTAGAAATTTTGATTTGTATGGTCTGTGAGAAGATCATATGTTTGTTGTTTTGGTAGGTAATGTAAAAGTTTTATGTTCTGTATCAAACTTTGGGCAATTCTTCCATTCAAATTGAGTTGCAAGCTTGTGAGCTGTCTGCTGCTTTGTGAAAAATAAATAAAAAGTCTCCGCTTTTAATTTTTAGCTTATTATACAGGTATCCTGTTTAAAAACATTGTTCATGATACAAGGTTCTGAGTTAGGTAATTGTAGGTTGGCATCTTTAGTGAGTTCTTGGGGACTCAGTGCTTCTATTTGCTACTAATTCTCCTGCTAATAAATGCACAAAAGATTATTTGAAAGTATTAAGGAGCAATATTCCACTCTATGATTATTGCTTTGTGTGGATCAAATTAGACGGAACTGGTTATAGTATTAGGCAGTACATTGCATGTGCTATAATTAGAAGAATTCACTTAGATAATAGATTGTGATATTATTATTTGATTATTGTTTCAAAAATTAATGGTAAAAACTGATCGAGAACTCTTTTTTACCAATTACCGATCATTAACAAAAAGCTTTTCATAATTAGAAGTGTAATTTAAATTAAATTTTGCACTGTAAAATTGAATTTTCTGTACACACTTTGTTTTAATACCCATTTGCCTAAGCTGTTTGGAAGGCATCCTTGTTGCATGGATTTGTTGGTGCATTCGAATAGCGTGTAATGAATTTGTGTTCGTGGGGATCAAAACATGTTTGGGAATTGTTTTGGTCCAATCATAATGAAATCATGAATCTATATTTCTTACTCCACTCAGTGTAGAAAATAGATCAGTCTTATGAATAGCATCCTCCATCATTTGATGGTGTCAAACTTAACATCGATGCAACCTTTGGTCTGCTGAAAAGAGTGGTAGGCATTTCATTGCCAGGGAACCATTTTTTACGTGTGACATTTATTGTCCATCAGCATTTATGCTTAAAACCAAAAGCTTTGAGGTTTGACTCTGATATGATATCATTAAGAATCAAGAATTGTGGAATGTAACAACTTTGGACTGATCAATGGTGCTAAATAATGTGATCATCCATGACTGACTACATGCGCCAACGTCAAGTTACAACAAAGTTGCAGATTGGATGACACATGCTCCCTTATGATTCCTAATGAACTAATAATCCTCGCGTTCTTTAATGAAAGAAAGAAAGGGATGTTTCGTATACTATATATTTGGACGGAATTTTTGTATCATATATGCACGTAATGTCACAATTCATAGCCTAGCCTACTATATAAAATGTGGTAGACAGAGCTTCAAAAAAATGACAATAGTCTGAACGCAGCGCAGGGCGTTTATTTGCCAAAAACTGGGACATAATTGGAATTTTGAAATTAATGGTCAGTTGCCCAAAAACAAGGGGACACATTTCATTCCTTTAAAATTCCTCCCGAAGCTGAGGAGCTACATCAAGCAACAACGATGAGACAAGACGCGTAAGCACGGTTTTACTTATGCAAGCAAGTACCCTTGGCGAAACTTCAGCCCCGCAAAATGCCCAAAGTTACACTCATCAACCATATCCAGTGCCCGTAACCTCTAATTCCCACCCGAAGTCTCTTTTAACCTCGTCACAATAGTGAGTGCACGATCCGAGGATGAACCTCGCCTCCAACTCCACGGCGTCGCTTATGCTCAGATCCTCTTCCGGAATGCGTCACCGTGACAACCCTACGCCTCTCCCTTTGGTTATTTCCCTCAACTGCATCGAAGATTGCGCCCTCGAGCAAGAATCCTTAGCCGGCGTCGCAGTGGTCCACCACGTCCCTCTCAGCAGCTTAGGCGACGGGAAGATCGAGGGGGCCGCCGCCGTTCTTCTCCACTCCCTTTCCTACCTCCCTCGAGCTGCCCAGCGTCGCCTCCGTCCTTACCAGCTCATCCTCTGCCTCGGCTCCTCTGACCGCGCCGTCGACTCCGCCTTAGCTGCTGACCTCGGACTACGTCTTGTCCATGTCGACGCCTCGCGAGCTGAGGAGATCGCAGACACTGTCATGGCGCTGTTTCTGGGCTTGCTCCGTCGCACGCACTTGCTCTCTCGCCACGCGCTTTCGGCTTCCGGTTGGCTTGGATCAGTTCAGCCGCTTTGTCGGGGAATGAGGCGGTGCCGAGGACTAGTGTTGGGAATTGTTGGTAGATCTGCGTCGGCCCGATCTCTGGCCTCTAGAAGCTTAGCCTTCAAAATGAGTGTGCTGTATTATGATATTGTGGAGGTAAAAGATCGGCTAGTCTCGAGAATTAATGGTCAATTAGGTTGACTTCCGACTGCACTAGACACTCTTAACTTTCTTTAACTCCGTTAGATTGCTACTTAAAATTGACCTCTTATTTCCTTCACCAATTTAACTTCGAACTTAGCATTTCTGTACTTGCTTGTTTATGAAATTTAGCAAGTACTAATAAGGTACTCTCTTATTTACTTTGGGCGGATGCTTTGTGAAAAGTGTCACAGATTTTGTCAAAATCAACACTATCTGAAATTGCTAGAGGCATTTTGATCTGGTGTAAAGATCTTAAAGATATAGTCTCTTCTAACATGTTATTCACTTATATCTTCTTAGGTAAACTGAAAAGGAATTACAGATCTACTGCAAATTGCATTTAAATTAAAAATGAGCTTGGTTTTTAGTGGTATATATATGCATGTTTTATGTTGTTTACATGTTCCGTTAATTCAGAGTCTCACTGTTTGGATTTTAGTAGTTAACAATTTATTTTTATTTCTCATGCTGTTGGATCAATTTTCCATTGGAATAAAATTTCCTCTGAATCATGTTTTTACAGGAAAATGGAAAAGTAAGTAGGTCGTCTGTAACATTCCCACCAGCTGCCCGTAGAATGGATACACTTAATGATTTACTAGCTGCAAGTGACCTTATATCACTTCATTGCGCTTTAACAGATGAAACCATTCAGATTATAAATGCTGAATGTTTGCAGCATATAAAACCTGGTACATTTGCTTTCATTTGTTTTTCCAAGAAATTTATGATTTCTTCTCCTTCTTTTGTATGAGTCTGTTTATTTTTCGGGGTATTTCCCTTTAGGGGCTTTTCTTGTAAATACGGGTAGCAGCCAGCTCTTGGATGATTGTGCATTGAAGGAGCTTCTCATTGATGGCACTTTAGCTGGTTGTGCGCTGGATGGAGCTGAAGGACCACAGTGGATGGAAGCGTGGGTATGATGAATTTTCTTATGCTATGAGTTCAGGTTTTACTGTGCTATGCTGTTTATATAGGAAGATAGTGATTATCTTTAAAATTGTGTGTGTCTAGACAGAATTGATTCTTTTTGTGTTTTGAAACAGCAAAAAGGTCTCTGGGTCTGTAGTCAGGTTACAAGATCAGCCATCTAAATGAGTTCATCTTTGCAATATGTTACATTCTTGTTTCTGTTCCATGACATACCGGATTCCTTCCATTTGCCATAATCTGTGATTTTAGTAGAATTCTGTTCCAGTACATGCAAATTCCAAGCATGCTGAGGTCAAAATTTTTTAATTCTGCATATCTTTCTCTCCTTCATCATCTTCATCTAAGATAAAATAGTACTTTTCTGCTTGTGAAAGAAAGAGTCAGTTTTGACTGTGTTGAGGTAGTATATTACCATTTTGTTTTCCATAACTAAGATTACTAAAGATTTAACTAATCAAGTTATCCTCACATACTTTGTTTCAGGTGAAGGAGATGCCCAATGTATTGATACTTCCTCGAAGTGCTGATTATAGTGAAGAAGTGTGGATGGAGATTAGGGAGAAGGCTATCTCTATGTTGCAAGCATTCTTTTGTGATGGGGTTATTCCAAAGGATGCTACTTCTGATGAGGATGAGGAAGAAAGTGAAATAGTTGATGAAAAAGGACAGTTTAGCATACAAGAGAAAGAAAGTGCTTTGCGGGGATCCAGTGGTGAACAATTTACTGATGATATTCAACATAGTCCTGAAAGTTCCCTTAAAAAGGATGCCAACCAAGCTAAGGATTATCCTAATCAGAACCAGCATTCTGGTATGTCTTCTAGTACTCCAACTAAATCAGATGCTAAACGCAGCAGATCAGGTAAAAAAGCCAAAAAGAGGCATGCCCGCCGAAATAACCTACAAAAACCGGATGAGCCCTTAATATTAGAGAAAGAAAGTACTTCACGAAGAGAAGATGACACTGCTATGAGTGGCACAGATCAAGCATTAAGTTCTGGTTCTCGCTCTCCTGTAGACTCAAGAAGTAGGAAAACACCTAAAGAATTAACACAAGGGTCAACTTCTGACCAACTTCTTAAGATGAGCAGGAACCTGAGTGGACAGTCTGGGGATTTGCTGAAGGAGGGATATGTTATAGCTATGTATGCAAGAGATCGACCTGCACTCCACCTGTCCAGACAAAGAGTTAAAGGTGGTGGTTGGTTCCTAGATAGCATGTCAAATGTAACTAAAAGAGATCCTGCGGCCCAGTTCCTTGTTGTCTGCAGAAGCAAGGTTTGTTGACAGGAATTTATGACTTTTGCAGTTGGTCCTTACTTTCTGCACTGCCTTTACTAGAAATTATTTTTGGTCGGCTTTGTTTAAACTATAGTTCTGGGGCTTTTGGCAATTGTAGTTGAAAATTTTATGCATTTTTCCAGGACACAATTGGTCTGCGTTCTTTTGCTGCTGGTGGGAAGTTGCTGCAGGTAACTTTACATTTTACAAATTATTAGGGAATCTCTTGCTAAGCATGACTTCACTAAAAAACTTGTTCCATCTTTTGATTGATTCTTAGCTCAAAAATCTCACTGTGAATCAGTACCAGAAATTTGTTGTGAAATAGTCTTTTAAAATTTTAAATGACCTGTGCAATTAAAAGTTTTTGGGTGAAATTCTAATTTATGCTATTGTAATTGGTTAATGTTTTCTTTGAATTAGAGCAAAGTAATCTTTCTCTCTGGATAGTACCTCTAATTTTGTCACCTATATACGAGAGTAGTTATGTTGTACCTTATCATAAGAATATTGCAATTTTCATGACATTATCAGCCTAGATACAATGATGGCTTTTTGGTCCCAAAAGAGCACACTTGTTTTGCTGTTGCACATCTCTTTAAATATGTTGAAATTCAGCTTACACTGAGTAAATAGACATTTCAAAGGGAGAGATTTTTAGTGGCAATGTATCTCAAACAATGTTGCATATTTAAGATACTAATTACTAAATAAGAATGCTAGTATAGACAATTGGGGTATTGAGAAATCTTTTTTTGTCTTATGTTTTAATCCATTCTTAGTTTATGCTTTGTGATGAAGTCAGATTTTAATGGTCTATATTCTCGTGGCAGATTAATAGAAGAATGGAATTTGTATTTGCGAGTCACAGTTTTGATATTTGGGAAAGTTGGACATTGCAAGGTCCGTTGGAGGAATGTAGGCTGGTCAATTGCAGAAATCCTTCTGTAAGTTCCCATCATTTATGTAGTCCTCTTTGTACGGACTATATAGTGTATGAACACCTTAATTCTAGGTTATATTACCGGATATGAATGCGGAGTGTGGACATAGACTCGACACAATATATCAACTATTTAAGAATAAAAAGAAGCAATACCATATATTTGAAAGATTTTACCTCCATATTTTATGTTGGATTATATTTACGATACAAGTATCCCGACATGGATACTTTAAAGAAAATAAATAGTGCATAGCTCAGATAAGTGTCTCTCCGTAGATTGTTCTCCCTTTTCTCCTTTGCGGTATTACCTTCTCTCATTGTCATTTGCTTCGATTACTTGAAATGGCAGGCAATTTTGGATGTACGCATAGAGATTCTGGCAGCTGTAGGGGAGGATGATGGGGTAACTCGGTGGCTTGATTAGGTTGTCAACTGATTTAGCGGCTAACTTTACTATAGCCAACTTTTATTTTTTATTTTAAAATTCTTCCGAGTTTGTATTTCCAAACGAAATCGCCAGAACGGTTTGTAAATCCTTCTTTACTAATTTTTATTTGTTCTCTATTTTGTTTATTTTTTGGTGGGGGAAGCATTATGAGCATTGAAAATCCAGTACAGATGAGCTAAAAGGGAGGGGGAGGATCCAAAGGTGGTTTAACTTCGCTGATTGAGCAAGTAATGTGCAATTGTGACTCGTTGTCATATTGTTAGCGGTACATGGCTCACGTGACATGTTGAGTCGGACCCCACCCTCCGTCCTCTAGCCAAGCAACTGACGCAAGCATGCTTAACTAATAATTTCGTTTTCGATTACGACATATATTACCGGTTAAATATTAAAATAATTATTTTTATTTGTTTCATGTTATATTTTAATTATTTATATTTAAAATATTATATTTTAATTATTTATGTTATTATTTAATTACGAAATGATCATTTTATCGTTAAGATTTATTTCTTTTCAAATGACAATTTGATATGACAGTTAAAATAAGTTTTAAATGTCAACGTGGATGTTAAGTTGGATGAAAAAAGTTAAAAAAAAATTATAAAAATAAGATACAAAATTTTGCAATAAAATCTTTTTTTTTTTTTCGATTTAAAAGGAAGCAATAGTTGAGTCTTTTTTGTTACTATCAAAGAAGAGCAAAACGATAGAAATAAGAGGAAGAAATGGATGCACCGACTTCTATACTTGCTTGCAACTGTCGTTGTCCACGATACACAAATAAACAAAGGTGAAGTATGCCATTTTTTTTGTCATATATACAAAAAAATATGAAAAGATGTATAACCTTTTTACAAAAAAAATCATAATATTTGAACTCAAAACTTGGGTAAAGAATAAAAAATCCATAATTGTAATCCATGCCAAGATCTTCCATTGAATCAATCTTTTATTCTTCTATTTTGAATAAAAATCCAACGATTGATGAAGTACGTAATTTGATTTTTACTGTTTTGATAACTATGAAAATTGATGGTTTTTCAATCAATATAGAAATGAAAACTAAAAGAAAAAGGAGACTAATGGTTCTTTTTCTAGTTTAAAATTAATCTGATGTATTGGTTTTGATTATTTTAAAAAATAATTAACATTTTCCTTTAATTTATTTAATTAAAAATCAATTAATTTATTTCACTGGACATTCACATTAATATTTAAAACTCATTTTAATTGTTACGTCGAATTACTGTTTAAGAAGTAACGATCTTAATGGAAAAATGATTATTTCGTAACAAAACGATAACATTAAGATTAAAACATAATATTTTAAATATAAATAATTTAAAATAAATAAAAGTGACTATTTTAATAATTTACCGTTGTTTACCCAATAATCCACCCACAAACTGCTTTTTTCCGGCAATGGTATGAAGTACAAACACTCGTTTCCAACAACTACCTTAGCTGCTGAGTTTGACGGTATAACCTTGTAAATAAAATAATTCGAGCGAAATATTACACGAACCACTTGTTATTGTCTAAATTGCCGATGTTTTTATGATTAAGTTGGCTGGTTTTTTATAAAATCCTGGAAAGCTTAGATAAACACATTTGCTTCCTATGAGTCCAGAATTTTCGTTTTTAAGCCTCCCAAGATTTGGACGGTGCTAACGTGATCATACTTGATATTACACCTGTGGCATCCACTTTACATTTTGAATAGAATAAAGGTTAATATATATATATATATATATTCTTTTTATTTGAAATTTAAATTGTTTATCAAAATAGATAACATTTTTTTCAGTAAGTAGTAGTAGGTGGGGAAAAAATCTTCGTGAGTTAGAGAGAGAAAAATTAGTTTGTTTTTATTGGAATATTAGATTATGATGTATTTAAGAAATATAAAAAAAGTTAAATTTGGCAATCTTCCATGAATTAGCTTTGTTTTTTAATATGATATATTTAAGATGCGAGTGAAGGAAATTTATAAAAAAATTATATAAAATTAAATTTGACTTTAAAAACAATTATAATAGCACATTTAACCAATATCTTAGTTGAAGAGTGGAAACAATGAAAGAGGGCACACCGCAACTGAATGATTCGAATGTTACTTATAAATAAATTAATTTAATTTGAATCTTTTATAAATATTACTTAAAATAATTAATTTTTATTTTAAAAATAGTTTTATTGGCAGACATAATTGCAAATTACTGGTATAAAAGAATAATGATTGGATGAGACTATCAGTAGGCTTGTATAAAAAAATTGTCAGTGTCGTTCTTTCCACATAATAAATAAAAAATACATAGCTACTGTCGTTCACATCAATCTAATGATAAAAAGTTATCCACGTGTACGGTAAAAGCTCGCCATTATGCAAAATCCGGAATTTTTGGTTGTGCCGTCTCCCGCACCATGGAAACCAACCAGACCCTTTCTATATAAAATCTCATTGTCAGTTCCCTTACCACACTTCATTGCTCCTCGCCTTTTGTGTGCATTTTCTGGAAGTTAAATTATATATAACAAGAGAAAGGAAAGCAAAACCGAAGCCTTAAGCTTATGGTGTCCGTGAGCCCCAACACGGCTCCTGGGTTTTACTTTTTCGATCCCATGAATATGGGTCTTCCTGGTCTTAGTTCTCTGCCGCCTGCCAACGCGGTGGCCCCTCCTCCTCCTCCTACTGCCGGTTCGCCGTATTTGGAGGATCCGAGTAAGAAGATCCGGAAGCCTTACACTATTACCAAGTCCAGAGAAAGCTGGACTGAGCAGGAGCACGATAAGTTTCTCGAAGCTCTTCAATTGTCAGTAAATTCATTAAGTTTTTTTTTTTCTGATTTTAGCTACTGTTTTGTTTGTTGGAAAATTGGATTGAGTGAAGTAAGAGGCAAAGTCAATTCCTTTTTCTTTTTCTAGTTTGGTTTTTACTCCACATAAATGGCATTGTTTGTTTGGTGAGTTACTGGATTAACATACTGATATTAACTCCAAGTGTATAACTTAAGTTCATTCAATGCATAGAATTTGCATTAGCCTCCAAGATAGCAATTCTGTTGTTTACGCTTTAGATGCACATTTCCTGGCTCATGGTGCTGATGTAGTTCCTTCATCAATTTATCATTGTAGATTTGATCGTGATTGGAAGAAGATTGAAGCATTTGTTGGGTCCAAGACAGTAATCCAGGTAATTAAAATATATATATATGTTATGATTTCTTCACTAACTACTAGGCTATATGTTGTTTTCGATATGTTTTACTGAACGCCTCAATGGATGCTCTTGGCAGATCCGTAGCCATGCACAAAAGTATTTCCTAAAGGCCCAAAAAAATGGGGCAACTGAACATGTACCTCCCCCTCGGCCAAAAAGGAAAGCAGCTCATCCGTACCCACAAAAAGCTCCCAAAAATGGTCAGTGGGGCCGCCACATTCGTATTCCTTTTAGGCAATTCTTGATCTTAAATTGACCCTCATTTACTTGTTGCAGCTGCTGTTGTACCCCAAGTAGTTGGACCGTTTCAATCTTCATCTGCCTTGCTTGAATCTGGTTATACCTACAGACCAGATTCATCATCAGTGCTTGAAAATCCAATTGCTAAGGGAGCTTGGTCTTCCAGGAGTTACGACTCTGTCCCACCTGTCACTGTTTCTCAACGGACTAAAGGTTTTTAATTATTCCTGCACCTTTTTATGACCTTTTTCTCTTCCTCTTGAGTCTCAATACTATAGTAACATACTGATGTTGTATGTTTTAGATGATGCAACATTTGCTGGACCAAATATTGCGCCCAACTGCTGTTACAGTAGTAGTAAGGAAAGCACTCCCAGAATTTGGTCATTTGGTGAAACAATTGCCCAAGGGGATCATAGGAAGCAATCTAGAGGTTAGTATTTTTATTTCTACTTTGAGCTTGATATTGGCATCAATGGACCATGTTAATGTATTTTTGTGGACTTCAAATTTTTGCTTAGTTCACTCCAGAGAAAAAGCTTCAATGGTAACTATTTACTTGGTTTGGTTGCTGTCATTCGAACACTTGACTTTTAGGAAAACCATATAAAGAAAAATCTTTTTGATGCTTTCCTGTCATGAATTTTCCTTTGCCCTTTTGGAGTTAACTCAAAAACTCTGCTTTCATTTGATGCAGTTGTGCCAGATTTCTCTCAGGTGTACACTTTCCTTGGCAGTGTCTTTGACCCCGGTGCAAGTGGGCACTTGCAGATATTGAAGCAGATGGACCCAATAAATGTGGAAACAGTATGTCACCCTGAATGATGTTCATATTCTGAATGTTTCTCAGTTGGCTGTGTGTCGAGGTAGAGATTTCATTGTATCTTAGAATCTTATGGTTAGCTGAAGGGATGTTGTTTTGCCCTTTGCAGGTGGTGTTGTTGATGAGAAATCTTGCTACCAATTTGAAAAGCCCCGAGTTTGAGGATCAAGTAAGTCCTTGCTCCTCTCATTGGCATGCATTTAGATTCACTGTTGGCACTCACACTGTATATTTCTAATTTTATGATTCAGTTTTTAGGCCCGAAACATTATCTGCTCTTATAAAACTGAAACCACATTCAAGTTGAATATGAACTGATCATTCTTTACCTCCTTACCATCATTTGTCTTGTATAAATGTCATCCTGTTTTTTCGTTTTATAATTTCTTCTTTGCAAAAGAAAATGAAAACTAGTTAATGCCAAAAGATTAAACACAATTGTTTCATTTTTCATCTATTAGGAATAGAGATTTCATTTTTTACTGACTAATAATAAAATGAATGCAGAGAAGGTTGCTTTCAACGTATGATGCAGAGTCCAGAGGAGGTTAAATTTGGTAGCTCCTACAATGTCATTCACCATCATAAACCAGCTACCGCTGTTACAACAACATAATAAGTTACTTGAGAGTTTTGGAACCATCCTTTCTTTGTCAGCTCATTGCTCGTTTGAAGGCATGAGCACCAGGCTGCAAGAAAAACGGATGCAGCCGGTTAACTTGCAAACTGCATGTACATATGTACACATGTATGTAATGTATGTATGTATGTACGTATGTACATATGTGAGATGTAGATATGATCTTTCGAGGACCTGGTAGCTTGTCAAATAGACTGGTGTCTTTTTTTATGCACCGTGTATATCATACAAAAGTCGTTGGTTAGAGGCTAATATCATGTATAAAAAGAGCCGTTGAGTTTTCCACTGTAAATATTCTCAGGACTAACAAAATCAGGGTTTGCATTACCGTCATTGACTCATTTCCCAATGCTGTGCCGTGCTTATTAGAATCAATTTTTATCTGGTACAATTTCTATACCCAGTGTAATTCTTTTACTCCTTCAAATTACCTAATTGGATTTCATTTACATAGCTGAAATCCACCATGTGTAAAAACATATATCAATTGTCAGCTGTGCTAATGTTACTAAATTATGACCTTATAATGTTCTTTGCAGACAATTAACTTTAGCATGGATGGTGTTGGTGAATTTGAAGCTCTATTAAACTTGTTCCAATTGTGTGATGGTTATGCTTTAAGTATCTTTACTAGCAACCTTAGATCTAAAATTTCTCATATCTGCAACGGCAGCCAATGAATGCTCCCGAGGAACTCAATTGACAGGCCAAATTACCGGTCAGGTTTCTCAAACGGGAAACCATCAGACAACTGGTGTAAAACAATTTTCCTTTTTATTTTTTATCAGTTGAGTTCACAGAATCCATCAGTTATCTCTCCAGCTGCTGATGTCAATGCAAGGAGACCTCCACAAAAGCCATCTGTTGGCCACAAGAAACCACTTGAACCTCTTGCTTCATCACAAATCCTGAGAATGATTGTCAGTGGTCTACTATAACCGAAACTAAAGGATATTCGGTCCATTTTTAAGATTAACCATTTTGTACACATTTTAACGGGATTCCCCGCAGTAGAAGGAAAATGGTATTCAAGGCCTTCTCTGACCACGACATTTATCAACTCAATGATATTTGACGGTCACCTCTGTTGCATGCAGATTTCATTTATTTATTTCAAATAAGGGTCAGATTTCCAAATAGGGAACTTCACCAAATTTTGACATTCTATTTTAACGTTGAGTCCTTTATTGATGATGTCTAGTTTCTCTCTGTGTACATTTATTTCTGCCTTTTTTATATAAGCAATTTTGATCCTTTTATTGGTATCTACTTTCTATATGTTATTGGTAGTGGCCAAATGGGGGAAGATGACATATCAAAACAGCAGCAGATTGAGGGGAGACAAAGGCAAGGTAAAATCAGTAAAGATAATCATCCCATGGAATTTGCTAAGCACCAGCCCTTTACCAAGTATTTACATTAAGTTACTAATTCTTGGATACAGTCCGGATGAAAGAGGACGTCTTTGCTGTACGTGCTGCTGTTGGGGGAGATGATATATCAAAACGGCAGCTAACGACCGAACAAGCCTGGCAGAGATGTGCGAGTGGGGAAATGGGGAAGGATGAAAAAGCGAGTTCTCAAGCAGGTAAAGATTTGAACCATGAGTCTTCCTCAACATATGGAATTAAGCACAGAGGACAATCAAGAGCCTGAATGGAACCTCGCTTATATTTTTCCAAAAGGAATCCACTCATTGTAATTGCCCAAACTTATTTTATGTTGTACAACGACATTTTTCCTGGTCTGAGGTCTGTTCCCTTCCCTTTAATTATATCAAGTCCTACCCCACGCAACATGCTGCTCTCTATATACTGCTTTTTTAGTTTCTACTCTACTATTGTTTCAACAGGACCAAGAACCAAGGGGCAATTGCTTTTTTAGTTTTTACTCCCCAACTAGAAAATTCGGTCAGGACCAAGGGGTCGTCCCTCAAACCAGAGTAGCTCGAACTATTTGCTGTTCTGGAAAAGGAGCCCCTATTGCATAGATCAACACTGATTTATCGCCTGTACGAGAGAATTCAATCCCTGACTGCGGTTTAAGTTCAGGGATTTAGGCTATACTAGTGTTTAATCAGGGTTCTTGATCACAGGAGAATTTCTGTTGTCTTAGCTTAATTCATCTGCAGAATTTGATATTTACAGCGTGATAATTACGTTAGAAGGTTCTATATGCAAAAAAACAATGATATTGTGAGGTTAGGTTCAATCATTTTCACTTTGGTAAAAACTTAAAGCTCAGAATAACACCAGAAACGACAAAAAGAACAAAGGAGCAATTGCAACAAATGCCAATTTCAAATATGATAATGACCATTTTAATTACAGTGAGCCAGAGAAATCCCTCCTGAATTAAGAACATCAAACCTATCCTCAATTCTAGGAGAAACAATCCATTGGGGATAGGGCAAAACTACAACCAATGCCATTATCTATACTGAAAACCCATGTCTGGCTCATGACCATACATACCTTGGCCTTGACTATGGCCAGGTGCACCAAAAGGGCCCATCTGCTTCGACTTTGACCTGAGTTCCATCTCAATAAGCCTCTGCAATGCCTCCGGATGATGGCTCCCACTGCCGACATCATTACCTGAAATATCAAACAAATAATAATGTGGATAATATTCGCAAATAGAATGCGAAATGTAATCATTATGGTAACAGTAGTTCAAATACAAGACAACCCACAACAGACTGCAGAAAAATTTCTTTTCATTTTTTCCAGCAGAATTGGGGGATCCCAGATTAAGTAATCATTTTGCAATTATGTGCAAAAAGTTTTGGCATGGTCATTATCATCCTTCTTAAATCACCTTAAGCATAAAAACAGTCCATAACATTAATTGTAGGCATTTCCAAGAATGAAATGGGCAGGTAGGTTTTCCAAATTTGAAATTAGCAAAGATGAGAAAGAGACAAGACATGTATTTTATACTTTACCTGGAGGCATTCCAAGACCAGCAAAGTTGGGTTGGGGCTGCCGGTGACCATGCCCCAATGGAAAACCATGCATTGGATTCAATTCAGGTAGCAAACCAGCCATCTGATTAGTTGAATGAGGTGCCAGCGGTGGAACACCAGGAATTCCACGTTGCATGATTGGAGGAGGAAAGTTTCTGGGCATATGCATTTGTTGTAACATAGGATGATGAATCAGAGGATCAAATCCAGTTAGTCCACTGCTAGGATGATGGAGAGGATGAAGCATATTTGCAGGTAAATGATGATTTGGTGGGGCATCATGATGGATCATGCCTTCTGGAGCCATGAACTTCACCTGAGAACTGATGTTAGAACGATCAGAATCTAATGGATGAAACATAGGACCTCCATGATTCAATTGAGGACGAAGCAATGGAGAAGATGGTTGGACATTTAGTGATGGAATATCTGGATCCCTCATGTCATAGGGACCAGGAAGAAAAACAGGACCTTCTTTCCCTCCTACTACAGGTCTTTCATCCTGGAAGATGGCCTTTAAAGCTGCTAGCTTCTCAGCAACATCAATCGGTGTC
This sequence comes from Gossypium rotundifolium, assembly GCA_025506655.1. Lineage (NCBI taxonomy): Eukaryota > Viridiplantae > Streptophyta > Magnoliopsida > Malvales > Malvaceae > Gossypium > Gossypium rotundifolium. The sequence goes on from CP106732.1 coordinate 175,213,465, forward strand.
TCTTGGGAGGGCAGTAACTCTGATTTTGCAGTACCAGCCATGAAATTCTGGAGTTTCACAGGATTACTGACACCAAGCAAACTATCCTCTTCAGGAAGTCCAATTTCAGCAGATCCATCAAAACCACCAAGTTTAGATCCTAATCCAGCTTGGATATGAGATGAATCCGCTGCGGATGGAGCATCATTATAGCCTAACAAATGCTCTTCAATGCCATCAGATTTCATTCGCTCTCTCTGGGTAAATGGTAAAATATTTTTTTCAAAATTAGTCCTGTTTGACACAATGTGACCTGCAGAAGGAAGAAGACTGTCATCTGTAACATGTGGGGGAAGCCAGTTAGATTCGGATACATCGACTCTTGCAGAATCCGTTGAGCCCCTCTGAATAGAAGCTGGTGCTCCAACTGATTGTAGTTCTTTCATGAAAGCACTTCCAAAAAGTGTTTCAAGAGTTAGACTCTTCCCTGAACTGGAAGCATTTTCTGCATTTGTGTCTATTGAATCACAAGGTGCCATATCAACACTTGCTGTTTCAACAGTGTGTACCCTTTCTGAAGACCCGACATCAAGATTGGAAGGTGTTACTATGTTTTTCACACTTGTTTTATTTTGTAACAATGAAAGAAGGTGCTGGGATGCTTGATTGTCAATAATAACTTCTTGCTTCTCACATTTGACATCAGTAATTTTCCGTCCTTCAATAGCAGGAGGCAAACTCGGATCATTTTCAGTGCCTTCGGACAGAATTGACTTTTCAAGATCCTCGCATGTGAGGACAGTTGGAACTGCTGCTGATTTATTGACATCCTTAATATTCCATGATTGCTCAGAGTTTTCAATTCTAGGAGACATCAAATTTGATATAACATGCCCGTCTGCAAGTTCAGAGTTTTCAAATGGAAAGTTTGCCTCTACATGCTTAGTAGCTATCCTATCATGGGAACCACCTTTTTCACCACCCTGAATAAAGGAGAGCAAGTCTTTTGGCCTGCCAATGGAGAAATCATCTGTAGGCTTCTTCTCTGCGATGACAAGATAAAAAGAATATTAGATCATACTTTTTACTTGAGAACTAAGTAGATTCACTTAAAGCCAGATTACTTGATGAACAAGAGCCAACAAACCTTCATCATGAAACAAATGAGCAAACTTAGAAGAATGCAAAGTGTCAGAGGCCCATGTCTCATCTGTGTTGCTGTCATTAGGCTGAAGAACAAGAGATATTAAAGACTGTTAATCATTTCTTCAAGGAAAACAGGGAGTAAAAGGATAAAAATAAAATACTTAAATAAACAATACGTAGATAAGATGTATGGTTTATTGATCAACCAGGTTTTAATTACTTCAAGCAGGGGAATTAAAAATGAACATCTAAGTCATACGGAGCAGAAGTATTTGACATATGTTTTTGAATTTGAAAGCAATGTCTCGAAACCAAAATAATACCGCAGAGATATTATTGGAGCCACCTCCATTTGCTGTTACAGCAGTTCCAAAAAGCTTGTCTAGAATTGAAATTGAACCATCCTGGTTGGTTTCAGTCACAATTTTATCAGCAACCAGCTTCTTGGAATCAAGTTCAGTAACTTCACCGTTCCCAGGGGCTATAAAGGCTTCTGAAAGACTAGAACTCTTGTATATTTGGGAATCCTTGCTTATTGTGTCATTAAATTTATCTAAAGCTGATGGGGTATTTGGAGCCTTCACACTCCTAATATTGTCTAAAAGGTGAATGTTTTTACTTTCAAGCCTCTGCTCACTCAAAGTTTCCTCTTCACACTGTTTAGAATGTCTGCCCAAAAGATCATCAGAAATCCCATTTATAAGAAGGCTGCCTTTGGACTCTGAAAGGTTGCCATCAATTTCAGAACTCCCAACCTATAGAAGCATACCAGAAGATCAATTCCTAATAAAGTGTAACGGCAAATAGTGTATGTGAAATATGAGAAGCAACATCTGTCAATATAATTGAAACATGCTTTGTCTGAATGGCATCAGCTCTAAGTTACAATATAAGAAAAGTACAACCACTGAATGAAAACCACATGCGAGCAACAACCACCAGGTAACAATAACCCATATTTCAGCTCTCCAAACAGAAAAATAACAGATTGGCAAAAACAAGGAACAGGAAAAAATACACGTCACAAGGCAATGTGACCTCTGTCAAATCTATACTTCCATTAAATAACTTAAAATATATATATCATCTTCAATAAAGTCTCACTTATGCATGTATACCATTGGTGCCCTTTTTCCAGTCAAATCCAAAAGGAGAAGGGAAGTCTTCACCCAAAACATCCCACAGAATTTCAGCTATATACAGATGGCCATTTTCACACACTAATTTTAAATGATAAACTTGCTCCTCCCTATTCCAAAAAAGATATGGGAAATTCAAAATTACCTTTATACATTGGGAAGCAACACAATTTTAATGGATACGTTGCTAGAGAACAAAAAACTTAGAAGTAACAGGTACATGAAGAGCAAATAGTTGGTTGCGGTTAAAGATCACAATGGCAAAAAGGAAGAGAACTTACAAACTTATGATGGCAAAATTAGATACCAGAAGGTACAACAGAGAACATGATGAGTGTTTTAAATCCTGAAAACTATTTTAGTACCTACCTGTGAAGAATGGGAGTGCATTGAACTTTTGGTTCCAACATTCCTTTCCAAAACTGTGCTCGTAAAACCAGGTGGTACAAGTGGTCTAGATGCAGGAGTTTGTGAGTGAAGAAAAGTTTTGTCAGAAACAATATTTGATGCTGGAATAGGTTCATCCGATTCCTTGTTTCTATTTGCAACTCCTTTATCACTTTTGGAGTCCTTTAGCAATTCAGAAATATCGAAGTCATCTTTACGCCGTTCAGGATTAATCTTCTTCTCCTGGAAAGCTTTCTGTTGTTCCTTCCTCCATGACTCAAAGGAAGCTAAGAGGGAAAGTGATCATGCTTCAGTTTTTATTATTCGAAAAGAAAGCCAGAGTAAAAAAGAAGATAGAACAAATACAAAATAAACTACAATCAGCAGAGTTATCTACAAAAGAGAACCTACCTCTTCTCTTTCTTTCCTCTTCTGCTCTATCTTCACTAGTGAACTCAGTGGAACCAAATGTTTCATCATTATATGAGTCGTTAGTTTCCCTCCTTGAATGAGGTACAGCCTTAAAAGAATAACATCTATTAAAGCAGCATTTCAATTGCTACTGGATCATCTTACAATTCCAGACAGATATAATTCAAGCAGAATACTTAATACTTTTATGCTAAAATGGATAAAACAGCTATCATGATGCTAGTCCCAATATTGTCTGCAAATGACAACTAAAAGCAAATGAGTACCTTATAAGGGCGAGGTGGATGGTATGGCTCATTACTTCTATTAAGATGGTATTGGTCATTAGCTTGAACCTTTGGACCAGAAGCTCCTGCCATATATCCAGACGGTCTAGGGAAAGAACCACTCCCCAAAAGCCCATCATGATCAGGACCTTGCCAAGACCGCCGGGATTGATTACCATGGCATCTTCCATGATCTATGTAGCATTAGAATCATTCAATTTCCAACATAATACAATTTTTAGATGCTATATGCAGCACATAAATGAAGTGGGTAAAAGCCCCAACTACAAGAATGGCTTTAGCAAACATCATGGAGGTTGAGGCAATGAAGTGAATTACCACACGTGTTAACAAAAAGCACAATACATACTAGTCCATATAAACAGTAAACATAAATCATACCATGAATAGAACAATAGAACTATAAACATTACCAGAGTCCCAATCAGATTGGGTATCACTGTCTCTATCACTCTTTCCACTAGAACGGCTGTCCCACCGTCCATGAATGCCCCGGGAATAGTCTCCTCTTGTAGGTGGTGAAGAACTATATTCATTACGTCTATAACCTGACAAGGTGCCAGGAATTCTTTGCCGATCTTGTGATGTATCCTCAAAGTCACTGCTCCAACCACATACCAATGAATACCAAAAAGATCTAAGTTTGCCTTCTTCACAATTTTATTAAGTACACACTCCAAGAACATGAAAAAGAATCTCACCTCAAAATTGAATGATCAAAACCGAGGGGTAAATTTTTGCAAACATCCAGTTCACTCAATGACAATAAAAAGTCTCTGGTGTATGAAATTCTTGGTTTCCTGAGTCATTAAAAACAAATTGGCATCAGCGTTACTCAACAAAAAACATATGCAAAACATTGAAAAATTATTTATTCATCCGAACGAAGTGATTACTTTTGAGGTTCCTTACTGGTATCCGCAGGCTGATCTAAGGAATGTTGTCCTTCATTTTCTAAGCTCATTTCTACAAAAATTCAAAGATGAGAATATACCAAATACTCTTTAACAGTTTTAACTCAATTTAGCTCCCCGCAAAATTCACTACTCAAGAACTCAAATTTTTGAATCTGCTAAGCCAATTCCCATATATCTTATCCCAATCAAAGTTCCCAAATTCTCCCAGATTAAGGCGTCGCCATCATCAATTAACCCCAAATCCAAAGATCCCTAAATGAAGATACAGCTGATATGAGGCTACTCCATTCTTTTATCAAGATAAAATCTCCAATAAAACCCAAATGACTAACAAAATATTACACTATTACGGTCACCAGAACTTCTCTCCCGGAATCCCCTAAACCAAACACGATCATTTTTTCCCTATCTGAACCAAAAGGATATTTACAAAAAAAATCAGCATCTCCTAAACATATATATCATTCCGAGTATTGAATCAAATAAAAGCACTAATTAAATCGAAATGAGAATTTCTAGGGTTTTGTGCTAAACTGCGGAAATTCAGAGAGAAACTAGGGTTTTGTTCTTGACATAGAGAAATCAAATTGAAAACGAGCTACCTCGATCGAAGGAAATGTGTGAGAGAGATCGAAAGCTTCTTTTTTTTCAAAGAAATTGAATCGATGGGATAGAGAGAGAAAACAAAGTAGCGTGTTTTTGGGGTTGGAGAGAGAAAGTTTTGACCTTTGAGAGAGACAGCGACTGGCAATGCCTCTCTCTCTCCCTGCGCCAATTTACTCTTTCAGAACGATGTTCTCCACCTTTCCCTGCGCCAAACAAACAAGGAAACAATAATTAACGTGGAAGTTGCGTCTCGTTTTCTACACGCTCCAATTTCATTGGCTCCTCTGCTCCTCTTGCGCGCGCGTGGGAGCATAAACGTAAAACTTGAAATTTACAAGCCTAAAAAAATTAACAAATGCCTCCTCTAATTTTCGAATTAAAATATGCAATAAATTGAGTAAAATATTTAAATATACTAAAAATAAATAAAATTTACGAAAAAGGATCGATTTTTTAAAATTTTACGGAAAAAGGTCGATTTCTCACAAAAACACGTCCACGTCAGCGCGTTTTGTGAAAAAAAAATCGAAAAGCGGCAGCAGGGGCGCGCTTTATGCTAAATCAATAAAAAGCTACGACGTGAACGCGCTTTTGATGTGGCACAAAGCGGCGTCTCGGTAGCGCTTTTCTCTCTAACGATCAAAATTAAAACTCTATAAATACTCCCAACCCTTTTATTTTTTCACACATTAGTCCTCTATCATCTTTCTCTCAATTTTTCTCAATTTTCTCAATTTTCTCTTAAAGTCCTTGAAACTTACTCTCAAATTTCAAAATAGTCATTTACTATTTACAAAAAGCCCTTTTAATTTTTTAATATATTTTTTGAAAATTTTAAAATTTTCAATCGACATAAATGGTAGGGAATTAATTAAATCAGACAACAAGCACATCTCCATTGATTAAATGCAAATGGTAAGTTTTAATTTTAATTTTTCAATATTATTTAATATTTTTAGGTTTATGCAATTTTAATTAATTTTATTTTATAATTTTTAAATAGTCGTAGAGATCGGTGTTGCAATGTTATATTCATAATATGCATGGTCCCCATCGCCGTTGATCGAGAATTACTGCGGAAGCGGGTTTTTGGCACGTATTACGATAGTAGGGGTTCAAGTTGGAGCCGACTTTGATCGGTCGTTGGTAGAGAGGTGGAGACCGAGATGCACACTTTCCATCTTCCATGCGGAGAGTGTACCATCACTATGGAAGATGTGCGATTCTGATTGGGATTGTCGGTGGGCCGAATTCCAGAGTCACCGAGTCCGCAACTTCTACCGATTGGATGGCCGTATGCTACGAGCTTTTGGGTGCCATTCCGGATATCATTCATGGAGGTTAGATCGAGATGGCCTGGTTACGAGACACATTCCCGGAGCCAAATGATGATTTGACCGAAATAAAAAGAATACGGTATGCTCGGGCATACATTCTTCAGATAATTGGAGGTTATCTGATGCGGGACCTGTCTAGAAACCTCATACACTTGAGATGGCTGCTCAAACTTGTTGATTTTAGAGTAGCCGGTGAAATGATTTGGGGGTCTGCCGTGCTATCAAAGTTGTATCAGGAGCTGTGCGGGGCGACGCGGCCGAGTAAAGTAAAAATCGGAGGTTGCCTATTACTACTGCAGTCATGGGCACGGTTTTGATTTCTATTTTTACGTCCTCGACTCGACTACCCATATTCATTCCTACTAATAACGAGGTAAATTTAATGTTATATTTTACAATTATTACGTAGATTTATAGTATAATTGTATGCTAAAAATTTATTTAATTAGGTGGAACCATTCGGCGAGTTATGCTGTAATACCTACCTCGCTTGAAGACATACGGCTTCTATTGGACCAACTGTCGGAATCACAAGTAAGTTTCGAATTTCGTATTTATAACTTAGTATTTAGTATTTAGTGTTTAGTATTATGTATATAACTAATATTTTGGTAATGTTAATATAGTTTCAATGGATACCATACGAGGATCCCGGCAATTGAGCATAATTAGGAGGAGTTCTTGCAAAATCCAAACCTTTGGCACGTGAAGGTCACATTGATCAACTATGCGACCGTGGAGATGCACCAGTCAGATCGGGTTCTGCGACAATTTGAATTCAGGAACCGATTCCCGTGCCTCCTGAGGTGCTCGATGATGAGCACAAAGTGGCCTTACGGCAATTGCACATGGATTTGCCAAGATTTTGGTCAGCACATATCGAGATGTGGGAGAACCGGTATGACTATTTACCTATCCGGGAACCGATCGTCGTTCCTGAGTTAACGTGCGTGCTGGAATACATGTCATGGTTTAGGATCCATGGTAAGCCGTATTTGTTGTCGGAAGAAGAGAGGCGGCAGCAACTTCGTCAACAAAGGGAACGTCGGGGCCCTTTAAATCTAAGGAGAAGGGGTGATAAGACGGGGCCATCAATAGCGCCGACACAGTCACAGGACCCATCAACAGCGCCCACACAGTCACCGAGCCCATCAGTTCAGCCGACGACACCTACATCACAGCCTTTACCCTTTATGCCAGGTGCATACCCTACCCTTTATATGTATCCTAACCCATATATGTTTCGTTTTCCTAGTCCCACCCCAGGTTGGAATGCATGGTCGGGTTCGAGTCCGTTCCCGACTACTCCGACTAGCCAGCCGATCTTGAGGCCGCCATCGCGTGAAGGATCACAGGAGGCGCCGTTGGGGAGCATTTCTTTTTACCAGTCTCTTTCACCATACGGGATTCAGACACCCCCGTCGTGGTTTATGCAAACACCTCCAGGGTCGTTATTTTATCAAGGTGGGTCATCCTCGCAACACCCACAACCAGACCCACTGCCGGAGGAACCGGAATCCCCGTCCGAGGTTCCACGACCCTGCCGAAAGCTAGAAGAAGGAGGAATCCAGCGCGTAACCACCACCACCCCGGTGGCACTGATTCACCAAGATCAACATTGATTCGGATGGGCTTTTTATTTTTAACTTGTAATAATTTTTTATTTTTTAATAAAATAAAAGTTATTTTTATTTGTGTTTGTAATATAATTTTAATATCTTCACTAAAATAGAAGTTATTTATTTTTTTGTATGTAATTTAATTTGATTTTTTAATAAAATAAAAGCTATTTTTAATTTTTATTTTTGTAATTTAGTTTTAATATATTTAATAAAATAATGGTTGTTTAATTTTTTCATTGTAATTTAATTTTAATATCTTTAATAAAATAGAAATTGTTTAATTTTTTATTGTAATTTAATTTTAATATATGTAATAAAATAAGAAGTTGTTTTTATTTTTTATTTTTGTAATTTAGTTTTAATATATTTAATAAAATAATAGTTGTTTAATTTTTATTGTAATTTAATTTTAATATATTTAATAAAATAGAAATTGCTTAATTTTTTTATTGTAATTTAATTTTAATATATGTAATAAAATAAGAAGTTTTTTTGTAATTTAGTTTTAATATATTTAATAAAATAAGAAGTTGTTTTTTATTTTTATTTTTATTTTTGTAATTTAATTTTAATATATTTAATAAATAAGAAGTTTTTTATTTTTATTTTTTGTAATTTAGTTTTAATATATTTAATACAATAATAATTGCTTATATGTTTTTGTAATTTAATTTTAATATATTTAATAAAATAGAGTTTGTTTTATTTTTTGAAATTTAATTCTAAAATAAAAATCTAATATTTGTAATTTTATTGCAGGCCTAAAGCGCGCCCCTGGAGACGTGCTTTGTGCCACATCAGCAAAGCGCGTCCACATCAGCGCGCTTTTGTTGATTTAGCACAAAACACTTTTCCAGGGGGGCACTTTCCTGTTTTTCCCTACAAAACGCGCTGACATGGACGCATTTTGTGGGGAAACGGCCATTTTCGTAAATTTTCATAAAGCCGGTCCTTTTTCATAAATTTTGTTTTTTTTGTATATTTGGGTATTTTACCCCAATAAATCCCATAAGGCCATAATCTTCAAAAATTTAGAATTTAATTTTTTATTTTTCAAATTTTAAAATTTAGATTTAATTATTAATATTGTTGTTTTTTTAATTTATTAAAATGTTATTTTAAAATTTAAAAAGAATCAATTTTATAATCATATAATATAACTGAAAAAAATAACATTGTAATAAATTTGAATTTAACAAAGTAATCTTAATTTTGTTAATAGTTGGACTTGAATTTTGAATCTTGAAAAGTAAAAGGACTAAATTTTTAAAAATAAAAAGTATAGTAACTAAATTCTAAATTTACAAAGAGTCAGGGAGTGTTGACATATTTTAACCTTTACAATATTATCATTTTTTAGAGGCTTAAATGATACTATACGTTATTATCACTACTTCTGGCAAGGTTAAACAATTCCTCTCGTTGTTTTATGAGATCCTGACTCCTGAGAATGATCATCAATGGTCTATTAAAACAGGGATTAGAGGCTATTTGATCCAACTTTGGGATTAACCATTTTGCACATCATTTCTCAAACGTTTTAATGGGGTTCCCTTCCCTACAGTAAAAGGAAAAGGGTATCAGGTGCCTTCTCTAACATCACCGCTGTTGGTTGAGCCTAGTTCCAAATAAAAACATCTAGAAAGGTTATGCATGAAGGAGAAAGAGGGAGTCAATTGAAATTTCCTTTGCAGAAAAAGTTGGCTGAGATTAGATAATACTCTGATAGCCTGCTTGTTGATTCATACAACGAAGATCCTGCAATTACATGTGAGTACATTCATTTCTGCTTTTTTTCTATGTTTTGGTAGTAGCCAAATGTGTTTTGAAGAATATAAGCAATGATGTCGAGCTGAGGTTATCCTTGGTGAAATACTAGCTACTTGGTCTTTTTATTTGTAATGAATTTTACTTCCTCTTATGTGAATTTAATAGTTAGTGTTGTAGAACGAATCTGTATATGCGATTTAATCTGACTTTCAGAACAGGTAAGCCTCGATACAACTCGGTTAACTCTAATGTTCTTTCGTAAGATCTCTCTCATTTCAAATGTACCCCATAGCGGGCTGATGCTGAGAAAACTATGCACCCAAAGCGTATCACCTCAGATACTGGGCAACAAATCAGTGAACTGAACTGCAAGGCCGAGGAAGAAAAGGACAAAAAGCGGGCTGAAGTGAAGAAGCACCAAAAGTTTTAAGGTGGGTCAGGTGCTGTTTGTATTTGATGATAAGATATCCATAGTGCAAAGAAGAATCCAGAATGCATGCACAAATAGACATAAATGAGAAAACCTGATTTCAGGAGAATTTTGGATGTCTTAGGTTAATTCATGTGCAAGAGATCAGCTGGATAATTACATTAGAAGGTTCTATATGCGAATAATAAAGATTTAAATTGTAAGGTTTGGATAAATCTTTTTCAGTTCGTTAAGATTTTTTCGCTTAGAATAACATCCAAAAAGTTAAATCATTATTTTGGACCGGATGCTTTTTCTCACATTGATATTTGAACGTTTAAATTTAGTTTTATCCAAGTTAAACCTTAAATTTAATAATTGTTCTCATTTTGAAGCTTAAACTTGACAATTGTAAGGCTTAAACTTTAAAGTTTTCAAAGACAAATTTGGATAATAAAAAATTGAAATCCCAATGTTAGAACATTTGCCAAGTTCAAAGTCTAACTTGAATTAAAAAAAAAGTTCAAACTCTAATATAAGAACAATTACCAAATTCAAGATCTAACTTGAACCAAAAAGATATTCAGGCCCAAATATGAAAATAGTTGCCGAGTTCAAACTCAAAATGTGATTTAACCCTTAAAGGAAAGAAAAACACACTACACAAAGCACAAAAGGGCAGATTGCAACCAACAGCCAATAGCAAGTATGATAATGATCATTTTAGTTACAGTCAGCGACAATAATCCCTCTTGAATTAAGAACATCAAACCTATCCTCAATTCTCGGAGAGAAACAATCTAGTAGGGATAGGGCAAAACTACAACCAAATTATCTATACTGAAAACCCATGTCTAGCTCGTGGCCATACATCCCTTGGCCTTGACCATGGCTGGGTGCGCCGAAAGGGCTCATCTGCTTTGACTTTGACCTGAGCTCCATCTCAATAAGCCTCTGCAATGCCTCTGGATGATGACTCCCACTGCCAACGTCATGACCTGAAATATAAAACAAATAATAATGTACATGGTATTCACAAATAGAACGTGAAATGTAATCATTATGGTAACAGCAGTTCACATACAAGACAACCCACAACAGATTGCCGGAAATTTTCTTTTCATTTTTCCAGCGGAATTGGGGGGGTCCTGGATGAAGTAAAAAGTTTGCAGTTACATGCAATAAGGTTTTGGCATGGTAATTATCATTCTTCTTGAATCACTTTAAGCCTTAAAACAGTCTGTAACATTAACTGTAGGCATTTCCAAGAATGAAATGGGCGGGCAGGTTTTCCAAAGTTGAAATTGGCAAGGATGAGAAATAAACAAGACATGTATTAAATACTTTACCTGGAGGCATTCCAAGACCAGCAAAGTTGGGTTGAGGCTGCCGTTGACCATGCCCCAATTGAAAACCATGCATTGGATTCATTTCCTGTAGCCCAGTCATCTGATTATTTGAATGAGGTGCAGACGGTGCAACACTAGGAATCCCTCGTTGCAAGTGGGGTGGAGGAAAGTTTCCAGGCATATACATTTGTTGTAACATAGGATGATGAATTGGAGGATCAAATCCAGTTAGTCCACTGCTAGGATGATGGAGAGGACGAAGCATATTTGCAGATAATTGATGATTTGGTGGGGCATCATGATAGACCAAGCCTTCTGGACCCATGAACTTCACCTGAGAACCGATACTAGAATGATGAGAATCTAACGAATGAAACAAAGGACCTCCATGATTCAATTGAGGATGAAGTTGAGGAGAAGATGCTTGGACGTTTTGGTTATGTAATGGAATATCTGGCTCCCTCAAGTCATAGGGACCGGGAAGAAAAACTGGAACTTCTTTCCCTCCTACAACAGGTCTTTCATCCTGGAAAACGGCCTTCAAAGCTGCAAGCTTCTCAGCAACATCAATTGGTGTGTCTTGGGAGGGCGATAGCTCTGCTTTTACACCAAGCAAACTATCCTCTTCAGGAAGCCCAATTTTAGCAGATCCATCAAAACCACCAAGTTTAGATCCTAATCCAGCTCGGATATGTGATGAATCCACTGTGGATGGAGCATCATTATAGCCTAACAAATGCTCTTCAATGCCATCGGATTTCATTTGCTCTCTCTGGGTAAATGGTGAAATATTTTTTTCAAAATTAGTCCTGTTTGACCCAACGTGACCTGAGGAAGGAAGAAGACTATCATCTGTAACATGAAGGGGAAGCCTGTTAGATTTGAATACATCAACTCTTGCAGACTCTATTGAGCCCCTCTGAACAGAAGCTGGTGCTCCAACTGATTGTAGTTCCTTCATGAAAGCACTTCCAAAAAGTGCTTCAAGAGTTAGACTCTTCCCTGAACTGGAAGCATTTTCTGCATTTGTGTCTATTGAATCACAACTAGCCGCATCAGCAATTGTTGTTTCAATAGTGTGTACCCTTTCTGAATACCTGATGTCAAGATTGGCCGATGATACTATATTTTTCATACTTGTTTTATTTTGTAACAATGAAAGAAGGTGCTGGGATGCATGATTGTCGACAATAACTTCTTGCTTCTCACATTTGGCATCCGGAATTTTACATCCTTCAATAGCAGAAGGCAACCTTGGATCATTTTCAATGCTTTCTGATAGAATTGACTTTTCAAGATCCTCACATGTGAGGACAGTTGGAACTGCAGCTGATTTATTAACATCCTTAATATTCCATGATTGCTCAGAGTTTTCAATTCTAGGAGACAGCAAATTTGATCTAACATGCTTGTCCGCAAGTTCAGAGTTTTGAAATGGAAAGTTCAACTCCCCATGCTTAGAAGCTACTCTATCATGGGAACCACCTTTCTCACCACCCTGAATAAATGAGAGCAAGTCTTTTGGCATGCCAAGGGAGAGATCATCTATAGTTTTCTTCTCTGCGATGACAAGATGAAAAGAAGATTATTAGATCATACTTCTTACTTAAAAACTAAGCAGATTCACTTAAAACCAGTTTACATGTAACAAGCACCAACAAACCTTCATCAAGAAACAAATGAGCAAACTTAGAAGAATGGAAAGTGTCAGGGGCCCATGTCTCATCTGCATTGCTGTCATTAGGCTGAAGAACAAGAGATATTAAAGGTTGTTAACCACTTCACGGAAAACAGGGAGTAAAAGGATTAAAACAAAATACCTAAATAAACTACACGTAGATAAGATGTATAGTTCAATGATCAACCAGGTTTTAGTTACATTAAGCAGGGCAATTAAAAAGGAGCATTTAACTAAGTCAATCAGTGCAGAAGTATTCAATATATGAGTTTGAATTTGAAAGCAATGTCTCATAACCATAATAATACCTCAGTGTAATTAGTGGAGCCACCTTCATTTGCTGTTAAAGCATTTCCAAAAAGCTTGTCTAGAATTGAAATTGAACCATCCTGGTTGGTTTCAGTCACAATTTTATCAGCAACCAGCTTTTTGGAATCAAGTTCAGTAACTTCATTGTTCCCTGGGGCTATAAAGGCTTCTGAAAGACTGGAGCTCTTGTATATTTGAGAATCCTTGCTTATTGTGTCATTAAGTTTATCTAAAGCTGATGAGAATGTTGGAGCCTTCACACTCTTATTATTGTCTAAAGGGTGAATGTTTTTAATTTCAAGCCTACGCTCACTCAAAGTTTCCTCTTCGTTCGGTTTAGAAGGCTTGCCCGCAAGATCATCAGAAATCCCATTAGAAAGAAGGCTGCCTTTGGACTCTGAAAGGTTGCTGTCGCTTTCAGAATTACCAACCTATAGAAGCATAACAGAAGATAAATTACTGATTGGGTGTAACAGCAAACAATTTACGAGAAAAATATGAGATACAATTCTATATAATTGGAACACGCTTTTTCCTAATGGGATCATCTCCTAAGTTACAATATAAGAAGAATAGCATATCGGCCAAAACAAGGAACAGAGCAATAACATGCTAGAGCAGAGCGCCATGTAATCTTTGTCAAAACTATACTTCCATTAAGTCACTTGCAAAAACATATCATCTTCGTTGAGTCTCAGTTCTGCATGTGTACTATTGGTGTCATATACAGACACCTACTATGAAACAACAGGGATTTTTTTTCAGTCAAATCCAAATTAAGGAGGAAAAAGGAAGTCCTCAGTTAAAAACTTCCCACTGAATTTCAGTTATATACGGATAACCAATTTCACGCACTGGTTTTAAGTGATAAACTTGCTCCTCTCCCCATTCCGACCAAAATAATGGAAAATTCAAAATTGCCTCATCTTTGACTAATTCATACTTCATTCCTGTTATATTATATATTAAGAAGCAGCATAATTTTAACAGCAAAGTTGGTAAAGAACAAAATTTGAAAGCAACCAGTACATGAACAGTTCGTTGCTATTAAAGATCATGTGATAACAAAAAGGAAGAATACTCCTGACACTTACAATTAAAATTAGATACCAAAACGTACAACAGAGATCATAATGGGTGTTCTAAATTCTGAAGGCCTATGTGATACTTACCTGTGAAGAATGGGAGTGCATTGAAGTTTTGGTTCCAACATTCCTCTCCAAAACTGTGCTCGCAAAACCAGGTGGTACAAGTGGTCTAGATGCAGGAGTTTGTGAGGGAAGAGAAGTTCTGTCAGAAACAATATTTGATGCTGGAATAGGTTCATCTGATTCCTTGATTCTATTTGTAAGTCCTTTGTCAACTTTAGAGTCCTCTAGCAATTCAGAAATATCGAAGTCATCTTTACGCCTTTCAGGATTAATCTTCTTCTCCTGGAATGCTTTCTGTTGTTCCTTCCTCCATGACTCAAAGGAAGCTAAGAGGGAAAGTCATCATGCTTCAGTTTTTATTATTGGAAAACTATGACACAGTAGAGAAAGAAGATAAAACATGTACAAAATAAACTACAATCAGCAGAGAGTTATCCACAAAAGAGAACCAACCTCTTCTCTTTCTTTCTTCTTCCGCTCTATCTTCACTAGTGCACTCAGTGGAACCGAACGTTTCATCATTGTATGAGTCATTAGTTTCCCTCCTTGAATGAGGTACAGCCTGGAAAAAAAATAACATCTATTAAAAGAGTACTAGAATTGCTACTGGATAATCACAATTCCAGGCAGATACAATTTAAGTAGAATACTTATATTTTTAAGCTAAATTAAACAGACAGGTATCGTGATACTGGTCCCAAAATTATCTGCAAATGACAACTAAAAGCAAACAAGTACCTTATAAGGACGGGGTGGATGGTACGGCTCATTGCTTCTATTTAGATGGTACTGTTCATTAACTCGAAGCTTTGAAGCAGAAGCTCCTGCTGTATATCCGGATGGTCGAGGAAAAGAACCACTCCCCAAAAGACCATCATGCTCAGGACCTTGCCAAGACCGCCGAGATTGATTACCATGGCGTCTTCCATGATCTATGTATCATTAGAATCATTCAATTTAACACTAATTAGTCCATAAAAATTTTAAACATAGATCATACTATTTGATAGAACCAAAGAACTATAAACATTACCAGAGTCCCAATCAGATTGGGAATCACTGTCTCTATCACTCTTTCCACTAGGACGACTGTCCCACCGTCCATGAATGCCCCGCAAATAGTCCCCTCTAGTAGGTGGTGATGAACTATATTCATTGCGCCTATAACCTGACAAGGTGCCAGGAATTCTTTGACGATCTTGTGATGTATCCTCAAATTCACTGCTCCAACCACATACCAATGATTAACAAAAAGATCTAAGTTTGCCTTCTTCATAATTTTACTACGTAAATACTCCATGACCATAAAAAATAATCTCACCCCAAAATTGATTGATCGAAACCTTCTGGTAACTTTTTGCAAATATCCAGTTCACTCAATGACAGCAAAAATTCTCTGGTGTATGAAATTCTCGATTTCCTGAATCATTTAAAAACAATTGGTTATTAGCGTTGCTCAGCCAAAAACATATACAAACCATTAAAAAATTTATTTATTCAGCCGAAAGAAATGCTTACTTTTGAGATTCCTTACTGATATCCGCAGGCTGATCTAAGGAATGCTGTTCTTCATTTTCTAAGCTCATTTCTACACAAATTTAAATTTGAGAATATTCGAAATACTCTTCAACAGTATTAACTCTAGTTGGCTCCCCGCGAAATTCACTACTCAAGAACTCAAAATTTTGAATCTGCTAAGCCAATTCACTTGTATCTTATCCCAATCCAAGTTCCCAAATGCGCCCTAATCAAGGCGTCGCCATCATCGATTAACCCCAAGCTAAAGCTAATTCACAAATCCTTAAATGAAGATAGAGCCGATATTAGGCTACTCCATTCTTCAAGATAGAAACTACAATAAAACCCAAAAGACTAACCAAATATTACGGGCACCAGAACTTCTCTCCGGGAATCTCATAAACCAAACACGAACATTTTTTTTTTTCGATCTGGACCAAAAGGATATTTACACAAAAATCAGCATATGTAAATATATATCGTTCCGAATATTGAACCAAAAAAAGATCCTAATTAAAATCGAAATGAGAATTTCTAGGGTTTTGTGCTAAGCTGGGGAAGTTCAGGGAGAAAACTAGGGTTTTGTTCTGGACATGGAGAAATCAAATTAAAAAAGAGCTACCTCGATCGAAGGAAGTGTGTGTGAGAGAGAGAAGGTTTCGATCTGGAACTGTTCTTTCAACTTCTTTTTTTCCTGTTTTCTTTTTTTCAATGGATCGATGGGATAGAAAGAGAATTAGAGAACGCAATTTGCGTGTTTTTTGGTGTTTTTACCATAATATCAAAATAATAATAATCTAATAATTATTACGAAACTAATTTAACACTCAATTTATTTGGCGAAACAGTAACAACCCAAAATCTCGTCTCCGTATCAATTTCTGGGGAAAGTTGGGATCAAAATGTCTGTTTTTATTTTTTCTCCAAATGGGATAAAAAAGTTGAACGGGATAATTTTGAAAAGAAAGAGTGAATTTATAAAAAAATTACAATATAAATATTAGATAATATGTTTAGAATCTTAATAAAAAATATTAAATATTTTAAAAAATAACAATGAGTTGCTATTAAGTAAGCATGGTAATAATGATGAGACTGAGAAGGATATTGATATCATCATATTTGTCAAGAAATTCAATAGCCTCGTCAAGTTTTAAAGGGTTAAGTTAAAAAAATTGCATGTCGCATTGGCAAAAAACCAAATGAAGTAGACAAGTCAAGAAGAAATTTACTGTAATCGCTTGGAATGGAGTAATACTTCCGATTGATGGAGCTTTTCACAACATTTTCTCCCTAGCTTTTGAAGATTTTAAGGTATCATCTACCTTTAGTCAAAATAATTTGATGTGTTAGTTTTAATTTTTTGAGATGATTGAATTCTAAATGTAGTAAAATGAGATTTTTTTTCTTTTCAAAATAAAAAGTTAATTTTATAATAATAAAAATATAATTTTATTATTTTAATAGCATATATCTTTATAATTTTTAAAGTATTAAATTAAATTTTATTATTTTTAGAGATGAAAATATAATTTTATTTTTATTAATTTAAAATTTTAAAAAATTTAAAGAGTCTAAATAATTTTTTTTTCATTTTAAGGGGCTGGGTCCTGCTAACCCCTATCTACGCTCCTGCACATTTATATTATCATAATCACACATGATATATTTGTCCCAATAAAAGAACTTCGTATAAATTTAAAAATATATGGGTTTCTAAAGAAATAAGAGACACTGTGACTAGTCTTCAAATACTCAATTTAGGTACAAAAATTCAAGTAATCATCGTTAGAATACTGAGAAGTAAAATGCATTGCTTTGGATGCTTTAGACAAATAAAAAGTGATGAGTAACTTTTAAACCATATATTTTAGTTGTGGATGTCCATTAGTGCTTTGTTTTATTTTGAACTTTAATGGTCTTATATTTATGTTTTAAAATGTTTTATCGATATATGAGGAAGACATAGAATTGAATATATGTTAATGCCTTTAATATTAAGCTAATTAGTGAGAAAATTGAGAGTAATGATATGGGTTAATCTCAAATTTGTTTTTGGTGTAGATGATTGATTTTAGAATCCTGGTTAAAGATGCTTATTAACGAGTTTTTGCAAGCTTTTCATGCAGAGGGCATTATATCAATATGGGATCCACAAGTCTGCTTAACCTTTTAAATATTATTTGATAAATGAAAACAACAAGAACCATTGATAAATGGAGAACATGGAAAAAGCTTATTTTGGACTTGATATGCAAAATCTGCTATTGTACAGTAATAATATTCAAGGTATTTGGACAGGCAAACTAAGTAACTCGACCGTTATTACACTTTTCCTTTTCTTTCTTTCGTGTAATAAGACAGGGAAAGAAGACAAGAAGCCTGGTTGGAACATGCATATTATGCAATATTAACATTGTTGATTGTTGTCGTAACCATTTTTTGATAAAACAGTAAACGACGCGGTCGACTCGGGTTTTGAAAACGAAAAAGAAGGGAGTCGCCACCAACCTTTTTTGATGAGGTGTGATCGGGCTACCTCGTAAAATAGTTATTTTTAATAAACAGTTTAATTTATCAAAACAACGATTTTGGTCTACGAAATCCAGAAAATGAGTTCGGGAGTCGGTTACGCACGAGGAATGATTAGCACCATCGATACGCCCAAAATTGGTACCAAATTTATTGATCGATGCCCTAATGTTGAAAACTTTGAAATGATTCGAAAATAGATACTTTTTATTTCCACAAAATTGAAGGAATTAGAAGGGAAGTTAAGGTTATCTTATTTTCGAAGAGATAAAACATCATGTCCAGTAAGTTATGGCACAATACTTTAGACTCCCGAAACTAAGCTCGCCTTTTAAAACTTGGTTTTATATTTGAAAAGGATTTCCCATCATTTGTCCAACGAGAAAACAGAACCCAGTAAGTTAGGGCTTGATTTCCCGAGAATCAAAATTAGGAATATTGCCTTTATTTTTTGAATAAACTTATCCGAAGTATCTAGATGTCAAGTCCGATAAGTTAGGTGCGACATTTCAATTTCCGAGAACAAGTATTTTATTTAAAACTTGTATTACGATTTCAAGAAAAGGTATTTCGTTATTAAGATTGAACAAGAAAAATCGGAACCCGATAAGTTAGGGCACGATTTTCTCAAACCCATAATCTGAGATATCAATTATTTGAAAACTTGATGCATTGGGTAAACCGATACGACAAATCGATGTTGTGTGAGAAAGGAAATAATTGATAATATTGATGAATTAATAAATAGACATAATAAAATAGATAATAGTAGTATTAACACACTAGTAATAATAATAATAATAATAATAATAATAATAATAATAGTAAGTATATATAGGTAATAATACAATAATCGAGTAATAGAAATAATAATAAAATAGTAATAATAGTAATAATGATAGTAAAAAGGTAAATAATAATAATAATAATAATAATAACAATAATGATAATAATAATAATACGATAATAGTAACCATCGATAAACAAAACGATAAAGAAAAGGTATATATCATTATCTGAATAATAAATAATAAGGATAATAATAAGGTAGTAAAATAATAATAGTAGTACTAATAATGTGAAAATGATAATAATGGAATAATAATATAAATAATAATAATAAATAATAATAATAACAATAATAATAATATAGTAAATATAATAATAATAATAAAATAGAATATTAAATAATGGTAATAATAACAGAAATTGCAAAATAATTAAAAAAGGGGCTAAATTGCATTAAAAATGGAAGTTTGGGGTCAAATTGTAAATAAAGTAGAGGTTCAGGGGCTAAAAAACACGCGCATAAAAGGAGGGGGGCCAAAGAGGCAATTTTCCGATAAATTAAAACGCAGCGTTTGAGGGAGGGACTGAATCGCAAACCGTGTGAAATCTCTGGGTCAATATTGCAATAATGGAAATCTTGATTTAGAAACTAAAAATGCGGAAGGGTTGATTGCACAATTTCCCCCTCTGGTTAAAAAACACGCGGATCCTACCTGGAGCGGGTCGGGTTCGCCGGACCGGGTGAAGCAGCGTAGTTTTGGGGTTAAAGGCCGACCAAAACGACATCGTTTAGGGGCTATATAAGGCCCAAAACCCTGAAAAAATTCATTTGTGCTGAGAGTTTTTTTTAAAAAAATTTCTTTTCTCTTTTTTTTCTCTGCAGAGCTCGAGAGGGAACTCCGTGAGTCGTCATGCATGAGACTTCAGAGATTGTTGTCGCTCAGCCACCGTGATACTGATGGTAGGAAGGTAAAATGTGTTATTTTTTCCTTATATTTTTTCATCAGACTATTGTTTATATAGATATATATATGTGTATCAAAAAGAAAGATGGAAAGTTTCGAAAACACAAAAAATTTTACCTTTCCTTTGGCCTTTGTTTTCTGTAGTTTTTTAATATTTTTTTCTCTGCGCTTTCGTGTTTGGATCTCTGTATTTGGGTTTGAAATTTCTCGAATCTGTTTCTACTTCTCTTTGAATCGGTTTCTGCTTTTTTGAATCTATTTTTTTGTATTGATTGAAAAAAAAACTTCTTTACAAATACTTTGAATCGGCTTTTATAGCCATTTTTTTGCTACTTTCTGTCTATTCTCGTTTAATGTTTGCGGTCGGGAGGCGGTGGAAGGCGGTGGACAAGGCCATGGTGGCGGAGGCAAGTGGAGGGTAGGGTGGCGGTAAAGGCGAGGCAAGTGGCCTAGGCTTGCAGGCGCACCTGGGGTTAGGGTTTACATTGTTGTTTTTTTTACTTGGGTTTGAATGGTCGGGTTTTGGGCTAAGGTAATTTAGGTCTTGGGTTTAGGGTTAATTGGGTGCAGGCCGGGCAAAATGGGTTTGTCTGATTTCTTTTTGCTCATTGTCGGTAACGACAATAGAGTAAAGACATAAGAAAGACCCATTTTGCTTGGGTCTCATGAGCTTTAACTTCTTTGGTGCTCTTTTCTTGGTAGCCTCATTCACCATCCGCATCTTATTGCTTTGATCCACTTTTTGCAACCTTGAAAGATGAAGTTTGTAGTTGTAATTGGTTTAGTCCTACCTACTACAACTTCAGAGGTATAGGATTCGTTGTTTTAATCCGCTTCACTACAACTTCAGGGAGATAGGATTAACTGTCTTCAGTCTACTCCACTGCAACCTCAGAGAGATAAGACTTGTTTTGATCTGCTCTGCTGCAGCTTTAGATAGATAAAATCTGTTTATTTATAGCTTCCATCTGTTCCACTACAACTTCAGGGAAATAAGATTCGCTATTTTAGTTTGCTCATTGGCTTCGGGGATAAGACTTGCAACTTCAACCCTCCAACGCAACTTCGGGAGATAAGGTTTGTTTTGAATCGCTCTTACAACTTCAAGGAGACAAGATCGCCATCTTCAATCGCTTCGCAACATCGGAATGCCAAATCATTATTTTCAATCAGCTCTCGCAACATCGAGAACGCTAGACTTTCTATCTTGATCTGCTGCATTGCAAATCTTTGATCCGCTCCTGCAACATCAAGAATGCCAAATCTGCTACTTTCAATCTGATCCCTACAAACTCAAGGACCACCAGACTGATATCTTCGATCTGCTTCAGAACCCGGAAGGTTAAATCTGTTATCTTCAATATGATCCCTGCAACATCAGGAATGCTAGACTTTCTATCTTCGATCTGCTCTATTGCAAATCTTCGATCTGCTCCCTGAAATATCAGGAATGTCAAATCTGCTACTTTCAATCTGATCTCTGCAAACTCAAGGACCGCTAGACTGATATCTTCGATCTGCTTCAGAACCCGGGAAGGTCAAATCATATCTTCAATCGATCCTCGCAAACTCAAAGACCACCAGACTGATATCTTGGATCTGCTTCTTGCAACTTCAGAAAGGTCAAATCTGCTATCTTCAATCTGATCCTTACAAACTCAATGACCACCAGACTAATATATTCGATCTGCTTCCTGCAACTTTAGGAAGGTTAAATCTGCTATCTTCAATCTAATCCCTGCAAACTCAATGACCACCAGACTGATATCTTCGATCTGCTTCCTGCAACTTTAAGGAGACAAGATCTGCCATTCCCTCATCTGTCCCTATAGTGTCCTTTTAAGGACATAACCTGCAGAATGAGTACATGCTCATGCTTAATGGTTAGGATGCCATGATTGGAAATGAGTTAAAATGTTATGAGTATGATTCATATTCAAGGTGTTATCACTCATTTATCTGTCAAGGTTTTATCTTCGTTTCCACTTGCGATGAAGTTTTCGCATGAATGACTTGCCCTCGTGGAAATTTCAAAGCCCATTTTAGGCCTCGGAACACGGCCTGCATTGACTTCTAGCTGTCTTCCCCGAGAGTCACAACTTCTACTTGAAGAATGCCTGACTTGGTTCGTTTGAGATTCGTTCCTCGGTAATTTAGGGTTTTTGAATCTTTTCCTATCAAAAATTGGCCTGTCATACTTTTTCTAAGTGACCAAGTAACATTATTCACCCTGCCACAATTCTTGAATAGAGGCGAGGGACTTTGAAGAAATGGTCTCCATTAAGACCCCTTTCTCCAATGTCTTTATCCTGTTCGTGGAAATTCTAAACAATTGTCCTGCTTTGGTTTCTGTTTTATCTAGAGATTTAAGAAATGTCGTGGAACTTTCCTTTGTGAAATTGGTAGTTCATCAATTATTGATTCAATGCAGCATGTTAATGATGGGTAACAGTAGGTCGATTTCAAAGAGAATTAAAATGAATTATCTATGAAACAAAGAAAAATTGACTAGGGACATATCCCCTTGTTTACGGAGAAAAAGAACTCAAAAATAGTAAAATAAACAACATGGATCAGATGCCCTAGACATCGCCAATTGGGCTTCTATATACTGACTTCAAGAAGACCGTTTGAGCCTGTCATGTGTTTAGAAGACTCAAAGTATTTTGTCGATGCCCCGATATGCAACGTGCTTCCTCTTCTGTTGATTCTGGCGCTGCAATATCGTGATATGTCCATTCAAAACTCGAGCCGCCCTTTTCGGGTTTTCAACTCAAAAGTCTTTTGGTCTCAAGGTGCCCTTTTGCGGGTTTTAACCTTGGCCTCTCCGTTTTTTTTTTGAAGTCTCAAAGTGCCCTTTGCTGGTTTTTACCTTGACCTCTTCCATTTCAAGTAAAGTATTTTTTAACTGAATGTGAGTTCACGGGATTAGGCAAACTTTTCCCGTCCATCTCAGTCAGAATTAGTGCACCTCCCAAGAAAGCTTTCTTTACCACATACGGTCCTTCCGATTCGGCATCCATTTTCCTCTATAATCCTTCCGTATGGAATGATCTTTTTAAGACGAGGTCCCCTCGTGAAATTCCTGGCGAACCTTTTATCGTAGCTCACATCATTCACTTTTGGTACATCGACCATGACGGATAGCCTCAATCTCTTTTCTTCAATTAAGTTCAACCGATCATATCGAGCTGGATCCATTCACCATACGACTTCACTTCGACAATACTCAAGAGAAGGCATTTCCACTTCAATAGGTAGAATCGCCTCCATCCCATAGACCAACGAGAAAGGCGTTGCCCGAAGAGAGGTTGAACGGACGTTCGATAAGCATAAGCGAATGGTAATTTTCATGCCAATCCTTGTAAGTCCTTGGTCATCTTTCCCACTATTTTTTGATTTTTGTTGGCGCTTCCCTTTGCCCCATTCATTTTTGGATGATACGGAGATGAATTGTGGTGTTTAATGTTGAATTGGCTGCAAATTCCCGCTATCGTACTGTTGTTTAGGTTCAATGCGTTGTCTGATATGATCCTCTCAAGCATTCCATATCGACAAATGATTTCTTTCTTCAAGAACCGACTGGCCGCTGACTTAGTGACGTTAGCATATGAGGTCGCCTCTACCCACTTGGTGAAGTAGTCGATGACCACAAAGATGAACCGATGCCCATTTGAAGCTTTCGGTGAGATTGGTCCAATGACATATATGCCCCACATGGAAAATGGCCATGGGGAAGTCATAACGTGTAAAGGTGACGGAGGCACGTGAATCTTGTCTCCATAAATCTGGCATTTATGATATTTTTTGGCATAGTTGATGCAGTCTCCTTCCATAGTAGACCAATAATATCCAAACCTCATTATTTGTCTTGCCATTGTGAAACCATTGGCGTGAGTTCCGCAGACACCTTCATGGACTTCTTCCAGGATTAACTTAGCTTCAGCGGCATCCACACATCTTAGCAGCACTTGATCTTTCCTTTTCTTATATAGGACCTCTCCATCCAGGACATATTCACAAGCTAGTCTTCCAGCGTCATTTTATCGTTCTCGGTTGCTTGGTCCGCACTCACGATTTTTCACGCATCGCGCAGATATCGTGGTACCATGGTAGCCGATTTCTTCTTCCTCAATATTGTAGCAATGGGTCGGGCCTCGATGAATGCTCATTCAGATAGGCTTCATATCCTCATTCTTGTTTATTCGGACCATGAAGGCTAAGGTGGCGAGCATCGACCATCGATTTTAAATCTGGGTAAATAACGGAAAGTGACGTCGTCAAACTCTCGATCAAATCTTGGGCCAATCTTTTGTAGACGGCCACTTTAGATCCTCGGTTTCCCATTCCCCTTTAAGTTGATAGATTACGAGGCCAGAATCTCCATACACTTTCAATACTCTTATTTTGCGTTCGATAGCGGCGCAGAGACCCATGATGCAAGCTTCATATTCAACCATATTATTAGTGCAATCGAAATCCAGTTTGCAAGCAAATGGGTAATGGTCTCCTTTGGGGATATCGAATCGCCCCAATTCTATTGCCCACTGGCATTTGATGCTCCGTCAAATTCACTTCCAAGGATGATCTTCGAGGCACCCTCCGTTGTTTGCCACATATATCAAATCTTCGTTAGAAATCGAAGTCTAAAGGCTCGTAATCTTCAAGGGCTCTATTGGCTAAAAAGTCCGCTATTGCACTCCCTTTTTATCGCTTTTGGTTCACATAGACTATGTCGAATTCGTAAAGCGTAATCTACCATCCGCCATCCTTCCGTTCAAAGCGGTAGACTCCATCATGTATTTCGGAGGATCTAGCTTGAGATAAGCCATGTCGTATGATACAAAGATATAACGCCTCAAACTTGAGTTGTCCAAATCAAGGCATAACATAGTTTCTCAAGTACCTTGTTTCACACTCATGAAATTTTTACTAAGGTAGTATATTGCCTTCTCTTTTTCTCGAATCGTCATGTGACCAAGCAAACATCCCATTGAATTATCGAAAGACCGTCAAATAATGGATTAACGGCTCACGGATGAGCGGTGTCAATCTTGGGGCATTGGACAAGTATTGCTTTACTTTGTCGAAGGTCTTCGGCATTCTTCATCCCACGTGCGGATTGTGTTTCTTAAGAAGATGAATATAGGGTCACATTTCTCGATCGGTTGTGAAATGAACCGAGCGATGTAATTTAGCCTTCCTAAGAAACCTCTAACTTCTCTTTGGAGTGCGTGGTGGAGGCAACTCTGTATGGCCTTGACTTTGTCAGGTCAACCTCAATCCCTTTTTTATCGACCACAACCGAGCAACTTTCTAGATCGAGCTCAAGGTACACTTTTTGGATTAAGTTTTAGTGAAATTTCCTCAACCTCAAGAATAGTTTCCTTAAGACTGCACATGTTCCTTTTCGGTTCGGGACTTGGCGATCATATCGTCGATGTAAACCTTAATTTCTCTCTGCATCATGTCGTGAAATAAGGTTACCATGACCCTCTGATATGTCGCTCCCATATTTTTTAGCCCAAACAGCATCACCTTGTAGCAAAACGTCCCCCACATGGTCACAAATATTGTCTTATCCATATCTTCAGGATGCATATTTATTTGGTTGTATCCTGAGAAACCATCCATGAAGGAGAACAACGAATAGCCCGCCGTATTGTCTACTAAGGTGTCGATGTGAGGCAACGGGAAATTGTCTTTAGGGCTAGCCTTGTTTAGATCCCTGTAGTCTACGCACATTCGCACTTTCCCATCTTTCTTAGGGCCAGGGATGATATTAGCCACCCAATCCAAATACTTAACCACTTGCAATAATCCGACGTTAAATTATTTCTCGACTTCTTCTTTTATTTTTAACAAAACATCCGATATCATTCTTCGAAGCTTCTGTTAGACGGGCTTATATTCTTCTTTTATGGGCAACCGGTGTACTGCGATATCAGTGCTTAATCCGGGCATATCTTGATACGACCACGCGAATACATCCTTGAATTCTTGGAGTAACTCGATGAGGTCTCGCTTGGTCTCTGCCGTGATACAAGCTCCGATCTTCACTTCTTGTCCTTCTCCTAGGTTCACCACTTCCACTAACTCTTTATGCGGTAGGATATATTTTTCTTCTTGCTCTACCATTCTCAACAAATCTGGAGGCAAGTCACATTCTCTGTCACTTTTAAAATCCTGAGATTCCTCTAAACACATGTCTTGTTCGAAACGAACCTCTGAATCTGTAGTATCGTTGCTCATATCATTGATGGCTAGGGACTTGTGATGGGTACCAAGGGATGTACAAAGAATGAATGAATTGAAGGATAACTACTCACATGATATGAATGAGAACAAGAAATGAAAAAAAGTTTGTTAGAATTAAAGATGCATTTCATTGAAACAAAATATCCAAACATTAGCCTGTTTCACAAAAGAAATCTCATTGTTTCTAGGCTTAAAACAATGAGTGCATTCTGAATATTACTCTGTATAATCTCTAAAAACTACAGGAAATTCCTCTGCAGTCCAATTGTTCAAAATGCTTTTAGGTTCAATGCAGGCGAATGCCCAATGTGTTTCCTTGATCGGTTTCCTCGTCGTGTATGGCATTGATGTGAGGAAGATTCTCGGGTAGATTATTCCTCCACAAGGCGCGGGATATGTGGGGAATGTCATTGATTCCCACTTGACTTCCTCTCTGCTCAACCTTGCCTTCTTTTTCTTGTTTCCTCTATTTCCTCCTCATTTGTTTTGCATCCGTTTGAAACCCAAGCCAAAACTCTCTTCTCTTTCAACATCGGGATCTAAACTTTCCTTGGAGATGTTTGCCCAATCCTTTTCTGGTAGAGCCCATTTTCCTATCATCATTCGTAGGCCCATCCTTTTGGTCTTGGATAGCTTAGCACCTGACTTCATTCCCTCCGAGATGAAAGTAGCATTTACGAACTCTAAGGACCGAAAGGAACATTCAACAGCCTCTTCACTTGTTTCTAGATATGGTGCTTCATTGGTAACGATTGCTATGATGTCTTCTTCATTTTATAGTTACCGTCGGTTTTACATTACCGAGCTTTACATATGCGGTGACAAGGGCACAAGACACTGTAAATGAATCCAATGGCTTCCCAACAAGCAGTTGTAAGAGGGCTTGATGTCCATGACTAGAAAATCTACTTCATATGTGTTAGGCCCAATGGCACGTCAATTCTTCCCATCACTCTTCTTTTGGTGCCATCAAATGCTCTCACTATGTTCTGGCATACTTTCACGTGAGAGCTGTCTATAGGCAACCTCCTCAGTGTAGCCAAAGGTAAGACATTTAAAGCTGATCTATTATCTACTAACACACTCGGTAGAGTGTATCCCTTGCAACGAGTAGTTATGTGCAAGGCCTTTGTTGATCCCATGCCCCCTGGTGGGATTTCATCATCACTGAAGTAAATAAAATTGTCAGCACTTATGTTACTAACCAGACGGTCCAATTTGTTAATGGATATATCCTTAGTAACATAAGTTTCATTTAGTACTTTCACCAGTGCTTCACGGTGCACTTCTGAGCTTAACAATAGGCTAGTACGGATATCTGAAATGGTTGTTTACGCAATTGCTCTACCCATTGACTTCACTATGTTTCAAGAATTTCAAGAATTCTTTGGCCTCCTCCTCTTTTACGGGTTCATTGACAGGGGCTTTGGGTTTCTTTTTCTGCCCAATCAGCACAGTCTTTGGTTTCACTGGTTCTGCTCCTTTGTTCTTAGGGTCGTACCGCTTCCCACTACGCGTATAGGACCCTTCATTATTGACTTCCTCAGAAATGCTAGTGGAGCTTTTCGCCATTGGTATCATCACATTACAATTGTAGTCCCAGAGTACCTTTTTACTGTCTTTGTAGGGAAGAGAAGCAGGTCTCTGAATTATAATCTTTGACCTTCCCTGCACCTCACCTTCCGCGTTTCGTGAGATGATGATTCTCGGGTAATTGACTCCAGGCTTCATTAATTCTTCCTCGGTCACACATACATTCCTTTCATCTACTCCTTCTTCATAAAACTCCAGTTCCTTGTTGTCCATAAGGTTTTGCACCAAAATTCTAAACTGGGCACATTCTTGAATCTCGTGTCCTTTTGTTTTATAGAGTTCGCAGTAGTTCTTTGTATACCTCCAATTTTCTGCAGGATCTGAATCTGTCAATCCTCTCTTTGCCATTTTCTCCCAGACTACTCTCAATGGGGTTTTCACCTCCGTGACATCCTTCTTGATCTTTTTCACCACCTCCTCACCAATCGTGTTTACCCCTCTACCCTCGTGATTGGGTAGTGAGTTCTCCTTTTTTATCAAATCGTCGAATGTTATGACCTACATCTTTATTAACCTCTCGACTACCTTTTTAAATGCGAGGTTATTCTCTATCGAATGCCCCGCTACCCCCACATGGTAATCGCATTGAGCGTTAGGGTCATACCACTTAGGGTATGGAGGTTGCAATGGTTGTAAATAGAATGGGGATACGATATGCTCATTGAACAAGGTCTGGTATAGCTCATTATACATTATTAGAATTGGCGTGAATTAAATTTTTTAGTGTTGATCGGTTCCCAATTCTGCCTTGCAGGACCTTGTTGTCCAGAGTGATCGCTTTTGGCCGATTAATCGTGATCGCCTTGTGTGCTCACATTATTTACTTCACTGTCCTTCTTCTTAGAGCAAGCCTTCTAGCGCTTTCTCCCGCCTCGATCTTGCCGCCTTTATGACATGTTCGATCATCTCTCCCGCCATTACTATGTCGGTGAAGGTTTTAGTCTTACTCCCTATCATATGAGTTATAAAAGGGGCCTTCAGGGTGTTAATGAAAAGCATGGTAGTCTCTTTTTCTAAGAGGAGTGGTTGGACCTGCATGGCGACCTCCCTCCACCTTTGCGTGTATTGTCTGAAACTTTTATTTTGTCTTTTTTTCATGCTTTGCAGAGTAATTCTATCCGGTGCCATGTCCGTAACGTGGCTGTAATGCTTTAGAAATGCTTGAGCCAGATTTCTCCAGAAACTAATGTTGGCCCGACTAAGCTGGTTATACTATCTAGCAGCCGCGCCCACTAAACTTTCTTAGAAACAGTGGATTAAGAGTTGATTATTATTCACGTAGCCAGCCATTCGCCTGCAGAACATGGTGATGTGAGCCTCTGGGCAGCTAGTCCCACTGTATTTTTCAAATTCAGGCATTTTAAACTTATGAGGCAGTACCAAATTCGAAACCAGACTTAAATCTTTTGCGTCAATCCTATGATGATGATCGATATTTTCTAGTGCCTTAAATTTTTCTTTTATCCATTTGCAACGATCCTCTAACTGCCTCGAAGATTATTCTCTCGACCCTATTTTCTCTGCCATATCTAAATTAGGTACAACAGATTGGCGGGTTATCTCTGGTTAAGATCCGAGCTGCGTGAAGCTTCATGGGAGGTCTAGTGTCGCCCGCGCCTTGTTGGGGCTCGATCGTAACCGGTGGCCTTAAGCTATACTCCTCGAGCCTTGTTCTTGCATGTGGGGGTAAAACCTGGGGGGATGCCTTCACTACTTTTCTCGACCGGAGGCATAGGGCCTTTCCCCTTATCCATTACCCCGTTCATTATTTGGGCCATTTGGGCCACCATATTTCTCTGGGCCTCCAACATTTGGTCCCTCATTTCCTGCTGGAGTTTTAACATTTACTCTTGTATTTGTTCCTGCATTTCTTTCTGGAATTGTTCGAACCTTTAATCCATTTTCCTGGTTTTAGCGCACGTTCCGTAGTGATTTTTCGCTTTCATATTTTCCCCATTCACTTCTTTTTTCTCTCTCTCTTTCTGATAATTTTAGCCAATTAGGCCCATTTTTTATAAACTTAAATGCATGTAATATGATGCAATGCAAATGCATGAATGAAGGAAGAAGACATCGATTCGATCAACTTTATTTTAGAAAACTTTATTAGAAGGAAAACCTTTACATAAAGCATATTACAAATATGCTTTACCTCAAGGCCTAAGGTTTTGATTTTCCCAAGCAAGGAGATTAGCTTTTGATCATGACCCGGTAGCTCATATCTCATGCTCGGTATGTCACCTTCCATGACCAAAGTCATAGGTGATCGGCCACCTCTCGAACTGGATTATCGCTTCACCCATGAGGTAGTTCCGACTTCTAACTTGCTCGTAAGAATGGCGAAGCTCCTCCTCCCAACGCCTTTCTCTCGTTTCCAAAAGCTCAATCCGGAGCTCACTACTGTGTAATGCCGATTCTAGCTCTTCAACCTTACCCTTCATTTCTTGATTCTATTCAAGCTTGACTTGAGTTTGCTTTCCGAGTCTTGACTTGATGGTGGTGTAGAGGCAGTCAAGCTCAAATTATTCTAGCTTTTAGTCCTTTTTCTCCTTTTGGTTTTCTGTCATGCCCTTCTCTTAGTCTTCTTTTTGCGTTCGTATTTCTTGAAACTTTCTCTCCCAATTGCTAACTCTAGGTTTTTCCTCTCGGATCTCTTGTCGCCACTGCTCCAAAGTTTTCCCTAATCCCGCGTTTTTTATCGTCAGACGCATCTTCTTGTATTCCGTCTTCAAGTTATCTCGGTCTTCCTCTACCTTCCATTTTTCTTTTTTGAATTTCTCAGCCTCTGATTTTTGACCGTCCACCTCTAATTGGAGGAGCATCTTTTCTTCTTCCAGCTTTTCTATCCTTTTCCAAGTTCCAAGCTCATCCATTCAAAATCTTGTTTCACAATCTCTAATTGACGGGACCACTCAAGTATTCTTCTTTCGATCGAGCGCTGGATTTGGCTCGGAATGTTATCATTGATTTTCCTAGCCTCCATTCAACGTATTTCGGTCGTCCTCGAACTGCGGATAATCTTCTCATTCGTGAATCGATTCCGTGTCTTAGAGATTTCTTTAACTTTTTCTTATAGCTTCCCCTTCGTATGAGAACTCGCATTGAGCTAGCCCGTATGTCGTTAGTACAAACTGTCTTGAACTATCTTGTCTTAGGACCAAAGAAAGGGCATATGCGAGTGGTACCCCAAATTCCCAATAGAGGAACCCAAATAAGTTTCCACAGCGATAAAGGACCTTGTCGAGAATCATCCAAGAAGCCTTCCACTCGATGTCGCCTTCTTGAAGGTTTTAGAGGAGCGTTATCCAGTTTTCTTCAGACACGTCTTCTCTCCTAGGTGTAGCTACTATTTCTTTCAACGGGGAACAATTCTCTGACAAAAATCGATAAGACACTTTATCTACCTTCCAGAAATGACTATGGAACCAGGCCAATAACAACTGCGCACATCCAATAAACCTGCCTTCACCCATTCTCCGACATGCATTCAAGGGTCTGAACGTTTCAGCCAAGATAGCGGGAACATGCGTGATCCCTTTGTCTAATCGGCCAAATAGATCAATAACTGCTTCATCAATGTGTCTTAAAGCTTTTGGGAAGATTAACAAACCGTAAATTTACAAGGCCAATACGTCAATCCTTTTCTTTGTATCAGGATGCGTTAGGATCAGGTCCCTCAAATATATCCAAGGTATGTATTTATCCCCGCCTTTCTTCTGTATTTTAGCTGAAACCCATTGTTTGCTCATTCTCGTGATATTCATCAGTTTCCTCGCAAAAGTCGGGCTATTAACTGCTTTGGAATAAGCTTTATCAATTTGAATTCTGGGACAACGTAGCAAGGCCGTGTATTCTCTACCGTGGAACCAAATCTACTTTTTGAATGAGAAACAATATAAGCGGCATTCTAGAACGAGTCATTGCTCGAATAGGTGCTTATCTATTTTGACATCAGCGGTATGGTAGATCGTAGAGGTACTGTGGAACAACTGCTTTGCCTCGTCATCCCACTGGGTCCATATTTCTTTCAAATCTTAGAGTTCATTCTGAGTGACATTGATATTGGTGAAATCCTATAATTCCGACACATATCTCTTAGCTAAGCTGTCCCCTATTTCTAATTGGCTTTGCTCTGACCAAAAGTGCGGACGACCGCATTGTCCTCCACTTTATCAATGAATTTGCTTTCCATAACCACTTCCTAACTCGAAAGCATCGTGAATCGATGCCTCTTAAAAATAGAAATGACATGCGAGGAAATAAAACATCATCAATTAGTACCACGAATGAGATATAAAGCATGCAAAATACACAAACGCCTATCCGGGTAACTACTAAGGTTCGCATAATTACCTACTGGGGTGGGTTCTTAGGCTCTTTACATGTGGTTGAGTGCTAAAGTTCAAAGTACCGAACCATGATTCTCGATCCTCACCCATTATAGGCTCATCTGCATCGAAGTTCGGTTCGGGAATACATTTCCTATGGCCATGCGAAGTGAAAACTTCACGAAGACATAGAATACGAATGTATCCCGAAAGTAGTCCACTAGCCCATGCGGAGGTGAAAACCTCACGAAGGCATAGCCTCGCCCCACTTAAAGGTGTGACCAAGCGGTCATGCAATGCAATGCCAAAATATTTACTGAGACCCAATATTGAAAGTGCATTAAAAGAAGCATGATTTTTCAAACCATTTTCCAATTTTAATCAAAAGGATAGAAATCAATCAATCTATGGCACGACCTCGAGTCCCCAATGAGTCGCCAAGTCGTCAGTAACCATTTTTGATAAAACAGAAAACACGCGGTCGACTCGAGTTTTGAAAGCGAAAAGAAGAGTCGCCACCAATCTTTTTGATGAGGTGTGATCGGGCCACCTCGTAAAATAGTTATTTTTAATAAGCAGTTTGATTTATCAAAACAACGATTTTGGTCTACGAAATCCGTAAAATGAGTTCGAGTCGGTTATGTCACGAGGAAGGATTAGCACCTCGATCGCCCAAAATTGGTACCAAATTGATTGATCGATGCCCTAATGTTGAAAACTTTGAAATGATTCGAAAATAGATACTTTTTATTTCCATAAAATTGAAGGAATTAGAAGGGACGTTAAGGTTATCTTATTTTCAAGAGATAAAACATCATGTCCAAAGAAGTTAGGGCACAATACTTTAGACTCCAAACTAAGCTCGCTTTTAAAACTTGGTTTTATATTTGAAAAGGATTTCCGTCATTTGTCCAACGAGAAAAGAACCCAAGAAGTTAAGGCTTGATTTCTCGAGAATCAAAATTAGGAATATTGCCTCTATTTTTTGAATAAACTTATCCGAAGTATCTAGATGTCAAGTCCAGTAAGTTAGGGCGCGACATTTCGAATTTCCGGGAACAAGTATTTTATTTAAAACTTGTATTGCGATTTCAAGAAAAGGTATTTCGTTATTAAGATTGAACAAGAAAAATCGGAACCCAGTAAGTTAGGGCACGATTTTCTCAAACCCTTAATACGAGATATCAATTATTTGAAAACTTGATGCATTGGGTAAACTGATACGACAAATCGATGTTGTGCGAGAAAGGAAATAACAGTAATATTGACGAATTAATAAATAGACATAATAAAATAGATAATAGTAGTATTAACACACTAGTAATAATAATAATAATAATAATAATAATAATAATAATAATAATGATAACAATACTAATACTAATAGTAAGTATATATAGGTAATAATACAATAATCGAGTAATAGAAATAATAGTAATAATGATAGTAAAAAGGTAAATAATAATAATAACAATAATGATAATAATAATAATACGATAATAGTAACAATCGATAAACAAAACGATAAAGAAAAGGTATATATCATTATCTGAATAATAAATAATAAGAATAATAATAAGGTAGTAAAATAATAATAATAGTAGTACTAATAATGTGAAAATGATAATAATGGAATAATAATAGAAATAATAATAAATAATAATAATAACGATAATAATAATATAGTAAATATAATAATAAAAAATAGAATATTAAATAATGGTAATAATAATAAAATTGCAAAATAATTAAAAAAGGGGGCTAAATTGCATTAAAATAGAGTTTTGGGTCAAATTGTAAATAAAGTAGAGGTTCAGGGGCTAGAAAACACACGCATAAAAGGAGGGGCCCAAAGAGGCAATTTTCTCATAAATTAAAATGCATTTGCTTTGAGGAGGGGTGAATCGCAAACCGTGTGAAATCTCAGGTCAATATTGCAATAATGGAAAACTTGATTTTAGAAACTAAAAATGAGGAAGGGCTGATTGCACAATTTCCCCCTCTGGTTAAAAAACACGCGGATCCTACTTGGAGAGGGTCGGGTTCGGGTCGGACCAGGTGAAACGACGTCGTTTTAGGGTTAAAGGCTAGCCCCCAAAACGACGTCGTTTGAAAAACTATAAGGCCCAAAACCCTGAAAAAAATTCATTTGTGCTAAGAGTTTTAAAAAAAAATTTCTTTTCTCTTTTTTTTCTCTGCAGAGCTGAGGGGAACTCCGTGAGTCGCCGCCAGACTTCGCCCGTGTCGCTCAGACCACCACAAGACGTGGTCGAAAAGGTAAAAATGTGTTATTTTTTCCTTATATTTTTTATCAGACTATTGTTTATATAGATATATATATATATATATGTGTGTATCAAAAAGAAAGATGGAAAGTTTCGAAAACACAAAAAATTTTACCTTTCCTTTGGCCTTTGTTTTCAGTAGTTTTTAATATTTTTTTCTCTCGCTTTGTGTTTGGATCTCGTATTTGGGTTTGAAATTTCTAAATCTGCTTTCTACTTCTCTTTGAATCGGTTTCTACTTTCTTGAATCATTTTTGTATTGATTGAAAAAAAACTTTTTACAAATACTTTGAATCGGTTTTTATAGCCATTTTTTACTACTTTCATCTATTCTCGTTTAATGTTTGCGTGTGAGGAGGCGGTGGAAGGCGATGGACAAGACCATGATGTGAGGAGGGCAAGTGGAGGCGGTGGTGGCGGAAGGCGAGGCAAGTGACCTAGGCTTACAAGCACCTGTGGTTAGGGTTTACTGTTGTTGTTTTTTTTTACTTGGGTTTGGGCTGGTTAGGTTTTGGGCTAGGGTAATTTGGGTCTTAGGTTTAAGGTTAATTGGGTTTGGGCCAGGCAAAATGGGTTTGTACAATTGTTATGTTTATTTATTTGTTTATTTATTTATTGGGGTAAAAGTCCAAACATTAGGGTTCGTTAATGATCGGTTTATGTTGTTGCAATAATTGTGCGAGCTTTGAATCTACTCTATGCAACGATTAAGAAGGTTGGGTGGTAGAAAGTACTGTTATGCTTAAAAGGCATTCTGCCGGAGTAGATTCGGTCCATTTTAATCCAAGATGGGAAAAACTGGATTATGACCCATAACCAGTAGACAAGGAATGGAATCGTTCTTTTATGTTACAATTATATTTAAAATGATTTATATAAATTTTGATACATTAATAATTTATTTTATATAATTTCTGTC
This sequence comes from Gossypium rotundifolium, assembly GCA_025506655.1. Lineage (NCBI taxonomy): Eukaryota > Viridiplantae > Streptophyta > Magnoliopsida > Malvales > Malvaceae > Gossypium > Gossypium rotundifolium. The sequence continues at coordinate 175,249,170 of CP106732.1, forward strand.
AGGGAAAATATTTGGCAATTCTTTCCAAATATATTCACACTCAATTATAAAAATTATAATTTGATCATTTAATTATTCTATATTTATCATTTGAATCATTCTTTTATTAATTTGCTAATGAATGTCAATGTGGGTCATTAAGTTTCTATTGACCTCGAATATACCATTAGTTATCCGATACTTATTAGTTTTCATTTTGATCGCATAACTATGAAAAGTTATTAAACTATCATCGATGTTATTGATTTATAATTTTTAATTACTTCCATAATGGACTCAAGATGTGGCACATTAACTTATAGGTGTAATAACTAATTTGGTCCCTAACTTATAATTAAAACATTAATTTAATGCTTTTAGATCTTTTCAATGTTAAAACTAAAACAAAAAAAAAAACTTAAAATCTAAAAATTCATAATTTATTTTATGAAATTATAAAAATTATAATCATATAAATTTTCTAAAAAATTAAAATATTTGTATAATTATAAAAATCTAAAAATTTGAATTTTTTTATTAACTGCTACAATTTACTCATAATTTATCCATGTTTGAGAATTGTTTGTAAATATCAATTCACAGTCTAAATTATTGACATCATTTTTTACCTTTTTGATGTACTTTGTATTATTAAGTTAACAACTCACGTTAATGTCTGTTATCAAGTTAACAGAGGGATGATTAAATGAACAAATTGAAGAGTTTGAGTGATGAAATTGTAATTTTATATAATTAGATGACTTAAATGTAACTTATTGATAGTTGAAGGAGCATGGTTGGGATTTGGACTTTGGAGTATACTTATTTTTTGAGATCATAAAACGGATAATCGTAGTCGGGTCGAACGCGGGTTTTAAAAACAGTACCCGTCTAAGACCATTTAAATATCGAAGAGACTAGGGCCGTAGTGAAACCCCTTCTATCTTTTTCTCTCTCGATTTCGCTCTCTGGATTCTGAATCCTTCATCGATACGACATGGAGTTTTCGTACATGGAAGCTGTTGTTGGTACGCTCTTCTCTTCTTTCATTTCTTCGTATTGTTTTAGCTTGAATCTCTTCACTTTCCAGATTTATTATTGTCTTTCCTTGCTCACACATGTTGATTTTTCCACCCTATTTCTCACGATATTATTTATTTGTTTATTTTTAAATCTGGTTCGGATTGAAATTATTAAAATCTTTTTACGTTTTCATCGTGACTTTTTTTGTTCCTTTTATTTTCTTGTCCGTTCCTATTTAATAGTTTCCAATGTGGTTCCTGAAATGAAATACGAAGCGCTTCTCTCTCTCTCTCTCTCTCTCTCTCTCTCTCTTTCTTTCCTTTTTAAATTTTCATAGATTAGTTGGAATATATTTTTTCCCTAGTTTCAATTTGTATTCATGAATATGAATATGTATATCAATGAAATATAAAGAAATTCGCGGAAATGAGCTAAATTATGTTAGTAGTTTCTTCAAGTGTCCTGTTTAGTGATTGTCGGAAGGGGACGGGGGTTGATCTACTAATTAAGTAGCTTACAAGTTGCAGCAGATTGGGCAATCATGATAATGAAACTTTTCACTCGAAAGAACCAAAACATGTACTTGCATTTATGCCACGTTGAGGCGTTTTATGTTTTGTGTTTTTGCGCTTGTGGGTACTTTCAGAAATGATCGCATGAGTATGTTTCATCATGCTTAAATGGTTTGTATCTAGTTCTTTGGGGTTTATCTTCCTGTTGGTTGCTAAAAAAACACTGGGAACAGAAGTAAAAGGACAATTCCAAATATTTAGACAGTCCTTGTTGCTGTAAACTGTTGATTGAACTGAATATACTTTATTGGTTTTGGGGGTCCAAAGATTTTTAAGATAATTTCAGCCTGTTTATAGGTTTTATCTTTTGCATTTCAACCTCTTTGGCTTTTGGCTTTTTTCTGTTTATTAAGGAATGTGTTGTGCAAAGTACATGACACAGATTGTGGGACTTGTTAATCACTCGGTTACTTATGTTCTTAGAGAAGTTTGTTTTTCATTCTTGTACTAATTTGATGGTTATTTATGAGTTTGTAAGTGCTCTGTTCTTTTTCTCTCCCAACTTACCTTCTATTATTTACAGGTTTTATGGTATTAATGTACTTATTTGAAACTTATCTGGACTTACGGCAACATGCTGCTCTCAAATTGCCAACTCTTCCAAAAACACTGGAAGGAGTAATCAGCCAGGAGAAATTTGAGAAGTCTCGAGCCTATAGTCTTGATAAGAGGTTAGTTTGTTGTTTCTATTGATCATTTACTAGATTACATTGTTACATCAGGGAATAATCAAGCTTCCTTTTAACTTGATTTGACATAGTCCTTGATGCATGTCTCTTATTCGCAGCCACTTCCATTTTGTTCATGAGTTTGTGACGATCTTGATAGATTCTGCAATTTTGTTCTTTGGCGTATTGCCTTGGTTTTGGAAGGTGAGTTGTTTGCTGTTTAATAGATGGATCCTCCCTTTTGTTGATTGTCATTATCTTGTAAATTAATTGTTATTTATTGCAGAAGTCAGGAACTTTCTTGCCTTTAATTGGTCTAAATGAAGAGAATGAAATATTGCACACCCTTTCATTTTTGGCTGGTGTTATGATATGGTCACAAGTGAGTTCATGATCTTTTCTTTGTCTTCAGCATCCCTTAATACAATTATCATTTTGTGTAAGTTAACACAGACCATTTATTTGTGGTTTTATATTGCAGATCACTGACCTACCCTTTTCTCTGTATTCAACTTTTGTAATCGAGGCCCGCCATGGTTTCAATAAAGTTCGTATTCTTAATTGTTAAATCTCTTTCTTGTTTCTTTGTTTACTGCTATTTTTGGAACTTTTTTTTTTTAATTTTAAGATCACACTTATCTTGCTGTTCCTAATTATTTTCTCATATGTTTGGCAGCAAACAATATGGTTATTCTTTAGGGACCTTATCAAAGGAATATGTCTTGCTATTTTACTTGGTCCACCGATTGTTTCTGCTATTATTGTCATAGTAAAGGTAAAATTGTGTACATGTCTAGCATTTGGTCTCTCTGGTAAAATATTACCGGTCCTTTCTATTATAATCAGACAATTGTTAGCTTAACAACAAGATTTTATGGTCTTAATTACTCTGTAGTCTTTTTGTTATTATTGTTATCCTTCTCTGACTGGTGAATCTTAATTTTGTGATTGCAGAATGGAGGTCCATATCTGGCTATCTATCTTTGGGCATTTATGTTTGTACTTTCCCTTGTAATGATGACAATTTACCCTGTTCTGATAGCTCCACTTTTTAATAAGTTCACCCCTGTGAGTATTACTTAACCATTGTGTCATAGTTTCATTCAAGCTTCCTCGTTTCCCCTAAGTCTAATTACTTTTGTTTTGCCTTTGATGGCACTGTGGGAAATAGCTTCCTGAAGGAGAGCTCAGACTTAAGATTGAGAAACTTGCTTCCTCCCTCAAATTTCCTTTGAAGAAACTATTTGTTGTTGATGGATCCACAAGATCAAGTCATAGCAATGTAAGTATTATCATTTGTAGTTTTTTAATATTCTATCATTTAAGACAATACTATGTCTTTCTTTTGTAAAACCATTTATGTAAAAGTTTGAACTGATAGTCTAATAGTGATTGCTTCAATCATCTTACTTTATAGACTCGTGTCTGCTAAATATATTATTTACACACTCTAGGGGCTTTATTGTCATGAATTGTGATGCAGTGGATGGCATTGAGGAAAAGCAAACTAAGTCTATTTCTTTTTCTTTTGGCCAGAAAACTAATTCTATTTCAATTTGATAAATTTTTGTCCCTTATTCACAAAGAGATTGATTGCAGAAGTGCTTTTTCATCCCACTTATGGTTCAATGTTTTCAACATCATGCAGGCCTATATGTATGGTTTCTTTAAGAACAAGCGTATTGTCCTTTATGACACATTGATTCAGCAGGTATGGATCTAATACTAAGTAAAAGTTTCTTTGCCTCTTATGTCTGCCCTTTCCTATCTTAAGATTTTTGTATTGAGCAAAGGATAGGTGCAAAACGCCTGTGTTGTTCTTCAGTAGAGGGGTTAATATTATCGCTTTTGTGCTAGGATCATCTTCCTTCATTGTGAGGCATACTGGACCTTCCAGTAAAATGTCTTAGTTCTTCATTTTAAACCTAGTGATGATGATTTTTTGTTGACGCTATTCTGAGTAATTATAAAGCGAATGGAAATTCCAGTCTTCTAATATCTAATTTAGACTCAATATATTTTTTTCCTTCAACCTTATTTCCTACTGTTGAGCATATTGGCTGTTATGTACATTTACTTGTAAACTGGGAACATTGTCTGCCAATCTCAGGAGACTTGAGTTTGTGGCAAATATAGTCTAATGTTATGCCAGTAGATTTCTCTCCTAGCAAACAATCTTATTTCTTATATAGGAACTTATATGTAAGTCCACTCAGTTTATCGTGATTCTGAGGATGCACTTTGACTTAAAGTGAAAATTGCCGAATACATGGTTTTTTCTTTTTCCAGTTTATGGAAGAAGTTGGAAAGAATGATTAAATGATCTCGTCATTGTCTGTGTAGTGAAGGCTTCCTTAACAGTCGGGAAAGATCTTATTTATTTAGATTCTTTTTGCAGTGCAAAAATGACGAGGAAATTGTTGCTGTTATTGCTCATGAATTGGGGCATTGGAAGCTAAACCATACCATGTACTCATTTATTGCTGTGCAGGTATGCTGTGGTTGTTCTCTTGCAATCTTCTTTTTTTCTCTGAAGAAAAAGAAACTCACTCCCGTTTTATTTATCCTTGGATAAATGAGCTCCATGTTAGGACTATATTATGGTTCATGACTCTTCATTTATGTTGTGGTGGAATAGCAGTGATGCTGTTAAAAATGATCAGAAAATAATTGTTCATTTGAGGTGATTTGCCTGCTTAGCAATATAGTTCTTAGGGCAGTCACACCTTATGATAGTGTTCATGCAGCAAGATAATCCCATATCCTCCATCTGGCACTACAAAATATTATGGGTTAGATAAACCAAAAGCATGTTAATGAGCCACACAAGTCAAGTGCCTATGCTGTAAAAAAATAGCAATTTATTCTGCTTAATATTTAGAACATGAGCTGTTTATGTCTTTATACTAGATTTGTCAAGGTGTATGTGGATATATCTATAATTTCTTGCTCCAGTAACTGGTTCCATTCCTTTGTTTTGATGTTTGTTTGTTTTTCCCTTCCTTCCAAATGCAGATTCTTACTTTTTTGCAATTTGGAGGTTATACACTGGTCAGGAACTCAACTGATCTTTTCCGAAGCTTTGGGTTTGACACACAGCCGGTACTAATTGGTCTTATTATATTTCAGGTACGAAAATACCTAAACAATGTACTCATAGTTGAGATACCTGGCCTAATAATGAGATCTACTCTATAAGCATAACTAAGCTCTTAACAGGGCAGCAGAGACATTGTTTAATTTGTTTGCGTATAGATAGGATTGAAGGTTATGAATCATTGCTCGTTATGATGGAATGGAAAAAGAATCAGTTGCCATACTAACCATTCTCTGACCTTATCATATGCAGCATACTGTAATACCACTCCAACACCTTGTAAGCTTTGGTCTCAATCTTGTAAGCAGATCATTTGAATTTCAGGTAACTTTTTTTTTGCAGCAAATGCTGATTTTGAGTTTTGGTGCTTTGCTCATAGGCTTTAACTGGCATGAAGGATAGAAATGAGTGAGGATGGAAAATTTGTTAATTAAATGATTTTAGATTCATAACTGTTTTCTTACTATGTACCTTAACCATTAAATTAACAAAATTTACATCCTTGCTCATTTCCATTGTAACACTCCTAACTTTTATCCATCGCCGGACAGGGTTGCGGAGTATTACCGGACTTTTCAGATCAAATACGAACATTTCATATCCTTAAACGTACATATCAGAAACCAATCATAAATCACTCATATTGTCCCTTGTATGAGCCCTCGAGGCCCAAATTATGCATTAGAAATAAATTGGGACTAGATGGGCGTGTGTCCCCTGCACCTAGGAAGAATTTTGAAATTTTATGAAAAGTTCTCTAAGTTCTTGGTTTAGTTCCGATTTATTTCTAATGCATAATTTGGGCCTCGAGGGCTCATACAAGGGACAATACGAGTAATTTATGATTGGTTTCTGATATGTATGTTTAAGGATATGAAATGTTCGATTTGGTCTGAAAAATCCGGTAATGCTCCGTAACCTTGTTCCGGCGATGGATAAGGGTTAACTGGTTAAGGGTGTTACATCCATCTCCTTCTCATCAATCTTTGCATTTAATAATGTATGGTATTTATTGTTTTATGTAGGCTGATGCCTTTGCTAAGAAGCTTGGGTATGGATCTGCTTTGCGTGCCGGTCTAGTGAAGCTACAGGTGAATTCCTAGTTATTTTGCTTTCCTTTGTTGTTTAAATTGGAATCTACTATATCGTTTCAAATATGAAGTCTGCTTCATTGTTGTTACCTTCATGCAAAGTCCATCCAATGATAATATCTGCATGTAGCTTATATTAAGAGAAAAAAAGAAAGGTTAATGAAGTTGAAATAAAATACTAGTTACATGTTAATGAGGAATTATTGGTGCAATTTTTTCAGGAAGAAAATCTGTCGGCTATGAATACAGATCCGTGGTACTCAGCTTATCACTATTCTCATCCTCCTCTTGTTGAAAGATTGGCGGCAATCGATGCAGCTGACAAAAAGGAAGAGTGATAGGGATGACATAATACTAAGAACTGGGTTTGAATTATTTCATTTCATTGTAATATTTTTGTTTGATGATCTGTATTTGAGTTGCATGGTGTCCTCACGTTGTCACTAGTTCAGGCACACTTATTAGTCAGAAAGCTAGTTAAAATGGAAGGAACTAAGCAGAAAAGAGGGAAAGAATAGACTAGACAAATGATCAGAGAAACATCGAATGCAATGAAACTTTGATTAAATATGTTCTGTCCTTCTACTGCACTCCTTTTATTTTGCCACATCTGCAGGTCTATTTTCAAGGTAAGGAAAAAAACCCCAAAAATAAGTTTTGAGTATTTTATGTTTTTCTTAAAATGTTATTATTAGTTGGTGTGTTGTTCTTGTCAAATACAAATGGGGGGATAATAACGTAATATTATTGTAAATAGAACGTGGCTAGGATTTGTGAAGCAACGAAGCATAATGTTGCTATGTTTTGTCAAATTAGCTGCGGTTTCAATTTTAATGGCTTTTTTTTATGTTTGAAGCTGAATGGAAAATAAATTAAAAAACTATGAAAATTTCTAAATGTCGAAGTGATTAGGGTCGCTAATCAAAAATTGGAAAGAGAGACATTGCTTGTCGGTTGCATAATTAGATTTTATATAATTTACTTACCAACATTAAAATAGATAAATAAAGTAAATGTTAGTAGGAAGTTGTTGAGATATCAAGTGTCGGATATTCTTTTTCTCTACCTTTCGATAAAATAATTTATTACCATTTGCGTCGAATGTTTGAAAGAATGTATGAAGAGTCACTCACCACCTCTCTCACCTCACCTCACCTCACCTAGCCATCTCATCACATCTCAAGTGGACTCCGGACGACGCTACGCAGTCTCATTCAGTCCTCCTAATCACTTTATTCTTTTTCAGCTCTCTCTCTCAAACCATAACCTACGTACTCCTCCTCGTCCCCATAATCAGCAGGCAGGCCTTGCTATTAAATGGAAAAAAAAAAATGCTTTTCAATCTCAGATTTGACCATTCTCGAAGATTTATAATTTAAGCACTCTTAATTAAATAAAAAATTACGCATTTGACCGCTCTCAAAGATTCATAATTCAATCTAAAATTTGAAATAGAACGAATTAAAAGGACCATGTAGTCTTTTTAGTTTCAGTCACTGAAGTTACAATATAAAAAGAACCAGACGCGCGCTATCATTTTTAGTTTCCCTTGTTCGTAAGGAAAAAACGATACAGTGCACAGACAACCACTAAAAGTACAGGCTGAGTTGCATTTCAGTACCTTTATTAAAAAAATAATAAAACATGTAAATTAATTTTTTAAATTTTTCCAGTTAAATAATGACGTAAAACATGATGAAAGTTATTTTTATGAGTAAACTATAGAAATGGTTATTCAATTATATCTTTCGTTTTATTTTAGTCACTTAATTATTAATTTTTTGATTTAGCCACCAAGTTTTTGAAAGTTAATGTGGGTTTTCTTATTGGTCCAGTAATAAAATTAGTTTTCTAAAATTTACACATTCTATAAATTTGATTTTAAATATAAAAATTTAACAAATCTAACCTTCAATATTTACCGAATTATCATTTTAGTTCTAATTCTAAAAATAAATTTAGTTCTAAATATTTACAAAATCTATCAATTTAGTTCTAACTCTAAAATTTAAATATATATATATATATTAAAAAATTATTGTTAACCATTATAACCCATCGGCTAACTCACCTAAAATATTAGAATTAGAAAAGAGCACCCTCTTTTTTCAAGTCACTTGCAAGATATTTTTTTACTATAGTGTAAGCTTCACACCAGATCAAACCAATTGATTTGGAACCTATATGAAATAATTAGCTACATTTATAATATTTTTAATGCCTTTAATTTCTTTTGGATCTTAATTTATTTTGTGTTTTATCCCAACTCTTTAGAATTTTTTTGCAAGTGACTTAAAAGAGAGCTTTTTTTTCTTATTTTAATATCTCATATGGGTTAGCCATAGGGACGGCAAAAAACTCGAAATTGACCCGATAAGGTTGGTTTTTTTATTAAAATTGGGGGACGGGGTGAGGTAGGTTAATTTTTTAAAAATAGTCTAGTCGGGTCGAGGTCGGATTTAGAATGAAACCACCCACCCCTTCCTGAAATATTTATGAAATTACCATCTATACATATTTAATATTAATTAAATTAAAAATCTATAAAATTTATCACAACTAGTCTCGCTCTACAGTCTATACTTGTCCCCTTTCACCTTTATAAGATTATTTCTCCTATTTTCTGTCCTTTTAATTTAATAATTTATTAAAGAAATCTTTTTTTTTTTTTGTATGTGTGTTGTAATCACACTATTTGTGTAAATATACATTAGCACACAACTTGAGAGATAAATCATTTAGCAAATCTAATAAGAAATTGTGTCAAAGCTTTTCATATTTTTTTATTTTTTAATTAAACATAATTTTACAAAAAATAAAAATAAAAAAATTAAACTCAGGTAAGATTGGATCGAAGTTGGGTATACTATTAATTTTCTAGTTCAGATTTAGGGCGGGTTAGATTTTTCTAAGTCGAGGGCAAAGCACGGCGATGGAGCATCGGGGCGGATCCAAGTGGACAAAAAACTGCCACGCCCCGCTTCATTACCATCACTAGTTAGTTGATAAGCTGATAGATTATAAAGGGCAAAAAATTATTCTTTTAAAAAAAAATTTAAAAATTTTATAGTTAGGACTAAATTGATAGATTTTATAAATATTGAGGGTCAAATTTATTGAATTTTTAGAATTAGAAATAAAATGACAAATTTTGTAAACAATGAGTACTAAATTTGTTGAATTTTTTACATTTAGGATCAAACCGATAGGATGTATAAACATTAGAGAGTTAACTTTGTTATTAGACCAATTAAAAAATCACATCAACCCGTAATAATTGAAATATTTAATTTTAAAAATTTAATGATTAAATCGAAAAAATTAATAGTTAGTGATTAAAATAGAAAAAAATATAATTGAGAAGGCATTTTAATGATTTAGCATAAACAAAATTCAGCCGGTTCATATTATTATTTAACATAAAATTTTAGTGAAGAGGGACTAATTTGTATATTTTAAAATGTATAAGGATTAATTTAAGTAAAAAATTAAAATGATATGATGCGACAAGCTTATTTGAAAAGTAGGTAAGAAGATAATTAATTATAAGAAAAACAAATCATTCTCTTCTTCTGTGTCTCTCCTTTTCTTTCTTTAAACTTTCTATTCAATTTAAAACGTTATTCCCCAGTAGTGGAGCTAATGCTGGCCGGATTATTCAACAAATTATAAAGATAATGTCTGTGTACGACGTCGCTTCCCTTAACGCCGAGCTATCAAAGCCTACGCCGATTTTCGGGGTAAGACTATGGGTACTCGTCGGCCTTCTTTTCGCTTCATTCATTCTCTTCATTTTGTTTCTTCTCTCACTTTGCCTCACTGCCCGCCGCAAATCCGATAGACACCACCACCTGCACCCTTCCCCATCAATCTCCAAAGAGTTTCAACAAATACTCCATCACCAATCCGCTGCCGATCACCACCCTATCTCGCCGTCCGCGGAGTTGGGAAAAATGGAGCACGGAATGGTGTTCTCGAGTGAGGAAAGTAGAGGGCCGACGAGTGCAGGTGCCACTGACACGGCATCATTGGGGAGTGGAAGTACGGGGCCGGAAGTGTCTCATCTTGGCTGGGGAAAATGGTATACTTTGAGGGAACTAGAACTAGCTACGAATGGATTGTGTGAAGAGAATGTGATTGGTGAAGGTGGCTATGGAATTGTTTACATTGGCGTTTTAACTGATGGAGCTAAAGTAGCTGTTAAGAACTTGCTTAATAACAGGTATCTCTGGTTAATAAACTTAATTTGGTTGCTAAGAGAAAATGATGTTTGTTTTTCCTATTATTCAGTCCATGCAATAGCGCTTCTGATCAAAATGATGTTCTTCTTCTTTGTTTACTTGTTTTTATAGATGTATACAAATTAGCTAATCAAAATATGCTATCAACCCTTCAGGGGCCAAGCTGAGAAGGAATTTAAGGTGGAGGTGGAAGCAATCGGGCGAGCACGACACAAGAATCTCGTGAGACTGCATGGATACTGTGTTGAAGGTGCATATAGGTAGTGCCATTCTTTGAAATTGAAGGCTTTTTTTCCCCTTTTTTAGTGTTGATACAAGTGACTTATTACCTGGTTTTGCTGTATAGGATGCTTGTATATGAGTATGTTGACAATGGCAATTTGGAACAATGGCTCCATGGGGATGTTGGGGATGTCAGTCCTCTTACATGGGATATCCGGATGAATATCATATTGGGAACGGCAAAGGGTACATCAGCTAGAATTGTATTCTTCGGTTCATGTATACTATTTGTCATGGTTCTTGTTCTGAGTGTTTAATGCATTTTTTTTGCAGTTTGGCCTACCTTCATGAAGGTCTTGAACCCAAGGTTGTCCATCGGGATGTAAAATCTAGCAACATCCTACTTGATCGCCAGTGGAACCCCAAGGTTTCTGATTTTGGGCTTGCTAAACTCTTGCGTTCTGAAAGGACTTACGTGACAACTCGAGTGATGGGAACATTTGGGTTGGTTGATTTCCTTTTGCAGTTTTTCTAAAAATTAAGATTATATGTTATGAATGCATACATGCATCATAAGAAAAATGTTTGTGTGGTTCATTAATCTAAAACATGAAAATCTTTTCTTCCTTCAGCTATGTTGCTCCGGAGTATGCTTGTACTGGAATGCTGAATGAGAAGAGTGATGTCTACAGCTTTGGAGTGCTTATTATGGAGATTATCTCTGGGAGAAGTCCCGTTGACTATAGCCGACCTCAAGGGGAGGTTAGACTTATTAAATTTCATCCTTGACTAGTCTAGTGTCACAGCTCCTAATGTTGCTAAGTTGGAAATGATTTGATAATTGCAGCTGAATTTGGTGGAATGGTTAAAAATCATGGTTGGGGATCGAAAATCCAAGGAAGTAGTTGATCCTAAACTACCTGAGATGCCTGCTTCAAAAGCACTTAAACGTGCTCTATTGGTTGCTCTTCGATGTGTTGATCCTGATGCAACAAAAAGACCGAAAATGGGACAAGTTATCCACATGCTTGAGTCTGATGACCTGCTATTCCATGATGTAGGCACCATTTTTTTGCAAACTACAAAGTTATTAGCATTTATGGCACCTGAAGAGGGAGGCTTCATGTTATTTTCTTTGTGGACTGACTCTTGTTTTGCAGGAACGGCGGAATGCAAGAGAGCATTCAAATGACCAGCAAACGAATAGCAATGCCACAAAATTAGGTGGCAGCCGATTTGACAGGGCCTCTGCTTCTCATACATATGAAGGCAATAGCGAAAGGAACCATCACCAGCCAACTAGGTGGAGATAATGCTATCAATGACTAGGTAACTAGCAAATTTAAGCCTCTCATGAAGCATTTTCTTTCTTTATTTATCTGTGTATTAGTTCCCCAGTGTTTTGATTGTATATGCTCCATTTAAGGAAAAAATAATCTGCATTTATCTATGCCTTCTATACAATATGCATTTTAAAAAAAAAAGGAGGATGAACTCATAATTGTTATACCATTTGTAATTGATTGTCTTCATTTATTTATAAGGAAAAAAAAAAGGTTTCTGGTTTGTTATTTGCTTTTTTTGTGAAGATGAGTTAGATAGTTTGAATGGATGTGCAAATTACTTGCAATGCCTGAAATGAGATGAGGAATTGGTGGCGGACCATTTATTCTGACAGAAATAATATAAAATATAGATTAACCATCAACATCAGTGAGAAATGGACCCAACAACCAGCTAATTTGATGGAAAAACGACCATATGGGTTTTGTTGCATTATTGGAACTGGCCAAGAAACAGTAAGGGATGACTATGTCCTTTGTTTTCACCATGAACGGCAAAGCATCCTAACAACGACACTAGGTCTGATAGAATTTTAACTTGGAGTACTTGAGCAAAAGTGTTGTGCTTTGGACGTAGTCTTAGCCAGCCATCAGCCTATGACCTTTTAATATTATCTACCAATCACGCGATGTTCTAATACTCGGGCGGTATTAGACCGGCGAATTAATTATTATTAGGGGGGGAGGCGATGATTTCATATGTTAAACCTCTATTTAATTTTCTTACAAAAGTGGAAGTAAAGGAAAATTTTACAAAGGAGAGAATGGTAGAACAAGAGAGTAAATAGAAACACTAATTGCACATAGCTCCATTTATTTCTACTCATAAATTTTTTTTAACTTTATTATATAAACATTTTATTTATTCATAATAGGACTATTTCTTCCTTTAGCCTTCTTTCTTTTCTATTTCTTCCTTTAGACATAGTAACGAAGAAAACGATGCATAATAATATAAGACAATCTGACGCTGGAATTGTTCTTATGGATTCATGAGATTAGAAAAAGAAAAAATGCTGATGAAGTTATGTGCAATAATGTAATAATTCACAATTTTTAAAAGAGATAATTATAAAAATACGATTTTCATTAAAAATATCATAAATATCATGGTATTATTTTTTAATATATTAAATAAAATTAAAAAAGACATAATGATATTTTTGGCCTCCAACTTTACAAAAAATTATTTTAGCTCTTCATTTATTTTTTGTCATCTTTTAACTCTTAAACTTGCATTGTTTGTCAAATCACCTTAAAAATAGATGAAAAGTTAAGATTTATTAACTTTGCTAACATTACATATACGTGAGATTATCACGTGGATGATATGCCAACATTTAATTTAATTTTTAAAATTTTTAAAATATTGTTTATATTTCTATACTTTTTTATTATTTTAGTTTTAAAATTAATTTTATATATTTTTAATTTTTAAAATTTTAAAAATTAATTAAATGTTGACGTGTATATCACATCAGCAAAGTGAAAAAAACTTTAACTTTTCCGTCCATTTTGGGATTATTTAACAAAAATGCATGTTTAAGAGCTAGAAAAAGTTGAAAAAAATATAGGGTTGAAATGACTTTTTTATAAAGTTAGAGGGCCAAAAAAATCATTATACCTAAAAAAAGAGAATGGATTGGTATAGATTGCATTACATATTAAATTTTGGATTTGAATTTTGGACTCATTAAATTGATTCTTGCATATATTATACAAAAATAGTAAACGGACATAATATTATTAGATATGTGATATCACATAACATTTTAGAAATAACATAATTTAATAATTTATGGTTTCAAAAGTATATGGATTATAGTTTGATAGTTAAATTTTAGAATATGAAAATTGACATTAGTTTAAGTTTAAGGTTTAACATCTTGAGACTATGTTAGGATACTTATATTTGATGAGTTTTTGATGGGTGTGGCTTGACTTAGGTCAAACATTTTGTTTTATTTAGTTTATTTTGGACATCATACTTGTTTGTAGTAAGATATTTTTAACTACTTACTCTATACGTGTAATGGTTGGTTGGTTGTCTAAGAAGAGAAATGATTGTATGAAATAGTGATGCTTTATGTCATTTGTATCTCTTTTCAATAGTTTTATGTCACATTAATATTTTTATCCTAAATTTTAAGTTTATCATTAAAAAAATTAAATCCAAATTACTGAAATTTAGGATAAAATGTGGCATAAAACTATTAAAAAGTGATACATATGATATAGCGTCACTGTTTCATATAATTATTTCCTGCCCAAGAAATGATATTTTTTCTTTACTTCAAACTTAAAGACGATTAATTTTAGGAAAGTAAACATGATAAATGAGTGTGAGATATATTATACATAAATTCTCTACAACATTCAATGTGCGCGGTAACATAAAGCATGCATGCTAATCAGCGGAACCGTAGGGATTTAGCGAACCAACGTGCGGCACTGCTGACCATTTCCTCCACCCTTTTGCTGGAAAAAAGATTACATTGCCGTGTTTTAATGGTTATGTTATGTTTTGGAATAAAGAAGCGTATTCCACCCGTCAAGCTTCGCTTTTCATTTTGACTCTAGTTTCTGGAAAGCAATCTTTTGCCGTGCTTTAATGGTTATGCCCCCCCTTTTTTTTTCCTTTTTTCTTTTTATAGCACGATTTCATTGCCTAACTGTAAAAATAAAACAATTTATATAACTTCTTATTTTTACAGGAATTGATATCAACACTAAAAATTATTTCGGATATGATAACAACATACATTCGAAAGACTATAGAAATATAAAAAGGGATAAATTTCAAAATTTTAAGTTACTTTTGTCTTACAACAATTATAGACGAAATTAAGAATAGAGATAAAATTATACTTTTGATCTCTTTAAAATATAAAATTTAATTTAATTATTTAAAATATAAAATAAATTATTAAAATAATAAAACTTATATTATTACTATTATAAAATGAAAATTTAATTTTGAATCCAAATTTTTTTTTCTCATTTCGCACCTCACAACAACGGAAAACGAATCAATTTATTAAAAATAAAAAAGATAATTAATACATCTAATTTTCATAATGAGGCAAACCACAGAATAAATACAGTAATCGCTAGGAAACATGCAAGTGGAATGGCCGCCCATTTTTACCCGTTGATTTTATTTGGTACAAATTCCAAACGGCTTTGTGGGTAGATAGGGCTGACGTGTGGGTGTGGGCTCATTGAGAATTCAATTCCAGCCGACAGTCTTTTTATAATCAAATACGACAATATCCAGTTCTGCTATTCGTAATATAATATCTCTATTTCCCTTCAAATCGTTGTCCTCCACGTACGTGTTCTGTCACGGAATACTCGTGACAGGCAGTGGTTTAATCAACACTCTAATCTACAACTACCACACAAAATAAAATAAGAGATAAAACCCACTTATTCCAAAGATGAAATTTCAACGAAGATCAAATACACCACGCGTTTAAAGCTTTCATAGAATTTTCCTGATTACCGACTTCTAAATCAGGTATACATCTCTCCTTTCTTTTGTGTTTCGTTTTCTTAATTTCTTGCGATCGTTTTAATTCGCGCTTCTTCGTGCGATTTTCAAGAAACCAAAATTCCCCCCCTTTTTTTGTTTCTTTTTCTTTAGATCTTTTCGATTTGCCAATCTTTTTAGGATTTTGAAGATACACAAACTTTTTCTTTTGAATTTTTTTGTAGTTGAAGATTATTAGGTATGGCTTATGATTCTTTAAGCTTCAGTTCTTAACAGAGCACTATCTATCTGTGTAGAATTTTTGCTTCTACCCGATATAGCGGTATTTTGATTTAAGGATCTAATTGTGTAAGTTTTTTTTTTTTTTTTTTCTGTTTTGGATTTTTAAAATCCACGTTTGTTTTACTTTATGTTTCTGGTTGTCTTTGTGATATATATATATATATATATATATGCTTGATTCATTAGATCTGGATCTAGTTTACGTGTTCATAACTTTGAATGTTAAAGCTGTGTTTAAAGATATGATTTTAGTGTTATATTGAAATTTCAGGTTTAGAATAATTTGATTTGATTTTTATGTATAAATAACGTAGATGTGGATAACCATAAAGGAAATGAAGGCAACCAAGCTGATCTTTGTTTGCTGCACCATATCTTTTGCACGTATTAGTCATGCTTTTGGTGTTGAATAATTGGTCTTCTCTGTGGTCAGTTGTTTGTCTTAATCTATAAAATTCAACTAATCTAATTGGTTTTGAAGTTTGATATTTATGAGATATTGTGGTGATTAGATCTACTGGGTATGGTGTCGGAGAAGGGTTTCAGGAGGAGCACCCTTACCTTATTGTTGTGTCCTGGTACTAATGGTTTGTTATTTTTATGGAGATTATTATATCTTTAAAACTTTGCCTGCGGTTGTAAATATAAAGATGGTTACTTGTGGAAACTTCCATTTTTTTTCATGATCCGTGGAATTATTAATGTTAATTGAGTTTTGAGATCTTGTTTCTATGATGATGGATTTGATTTGTTTTTCTATATTTTGCAGCAAATATCAAGATGAGTTATCCTCAGGAACCACATCGCCCTTTCTTCCATTTTGCAAATCCTTTCCGTAAGAATTCACATAAGGGTTCTCAGTTTAATCCAAAACTTCGTTCTTTATTGAATGATTTTGAAACCGCCTTATCAAAGAAGCTGCAAAAACTTGTGCCAAATGACAAGGGTGACATCCTTAGCTTGTCATGGATGAAACTAGCAATGGAGACACTTTCTGAGATTCATTGTGACATAAAAAACCTGATAACTGAACTTGACCTCCCTGTGACTGAGTGGGATGAAAAATGGATGGATGTGTACCTGGATATCAGTGTGAAGTTGCTTGATATTAGTATTGCTTTTACCTCGGAGCTTACACGGCTTAACCAAGGTCATCTCTTACTTCAATATGGTCTGCATAAGTTGGAGTCTGATTCCCCAGAACTGTTCAGTCGGGCCTCTTCCTCACTTGATAGCTGGAAACAGCACATTGGCTCCAAAAATCCCAGAGTTGAAACTTGTCGACCGATCGTGGACAACCTTGTTGAGTCACTAAACTTGCCTAAGGTCAAGAACTCTTCCAAAGGAAAGGTATTGATGCGTGCTATGTATGGAGCTAAGGTGGCAACTACTTATATATGTAGTGTCTTTGCTGCAGCTTTCTCTGGTTCTTCTAAGAATTTATTAGACTTAACTGTTCCTAACACGCTACCATGGGCACAAGTTTTTTCTGATGTCCAAAATACTGTGAATGTAGAGATTAGAAATATATTTTCTTGCGGAAAATTTACAGTTCTAAGAGAACTGGATGCTGTTGATGCATGCGTCAAGGAATTGTCAACTTTGCTCCAAGATGGGGTGGGGACAAGAGAAAGGGAGTCATTCAAGAATTCTGTTTCAGATTTGAGAAAGACGGAAGAGAAATTATCCCAAGGGCTAGATAATCTTTTGAAGGTGGTAGATAGCTTTTTCAAAATAGTTTTGATGGGGCGTGATGCTTTGCTTTGTAATCTAAGGCAGGCTGGTGGTGCCGTCCCAGATTCAGTGATAGGGAAAAATGTATAAGAGAAAAGTGGGGTGAATCACGAATGTAATGCTAAACCTTTCTGTATACAGATGGGTTAGGTATGAGGCCTTGTGTTTTCTGACCAGTAGGCGTATACAACCATGGGTCATGCTAGTATGAGTGGTGTCTTATGATAGTAATTACTTTGGTTGTACATGTAATCTTATATATCGAAAATTATATACAAGTATTATATTTGGTTGCAATTGTTCAGTACTTGTTGCTCTGAATTTCCATTCCCCTCTGATATCATTGCTAAATGTATTTCTAACCAATTTTGCCTTTTCAGTTCAGGCAAGGCAATTCTTGACGGATTTTGCTTCCCCTGTTTATATTATCCACTTTCCATATCAACCGTTATGCCATCATTTATCAGCACTTCACATGTGAAGGGTTTTGACAGAAAAATGAATTCAATTACAAATCATGATTCAAAGGACTCAATATGATACACTTTCTAATGTAAAGATTAACTGATTTTTTAATTATTTTCCAAGGGCTTTTTGATATTTTAAACAAATAAAATGTATGAGTGAATATATATTAATGAAGCTTTATGTAAATATATATATTTTTCAGTTACATGAGTGTTCTAAAATTATATATATATATATATATGTACTTGTATCTTTTTCTTTTCTTTTTTAAATATTATAACATTATGTTCATTTCATGTCGTATTTATATAATTTTGTTCATGTTTATACTTTATAATTTATTTGTACGGTGTTCACAATGTAAGGAGGATTATAAATTATAATTTTCACAATGTAAGTCTTACATGTTTGAACGATGATTAGTTTGTTGAAAAACGGGATGTGAAGGGATCCCATTTTTAACATGCATGCTTTGTAAACATAGATGGCCTGTAAATCCTTTGTGTAGTTCTTTTCTAAATTTGTAATGGCTTATGATCTTGCCAGAATTGACATTGAATGTTGAAAATATACTCTCTTAGGGATATGACGCGGGAATGGAATGGGATGGGGGCAGTTTTAATTTTTATGTTTGTAAGAAGTCGTCAGAATGGCAGTACAAACAACAACAGTGGTAATGAAGTCCTTGGTATTTCCAAATTCATATATGGTATTCAATCTGAGATTAGATATTACTGTGGCAGGTGAAGCCACAAGCTATTTCCCTGCTACTGGTACTGCTAGTGTTCTTTTAATCACACAGACGTGGCCATGGACTGGACTCTTATATACTACAGTTCCTCTCATCTTTACTTGTTATGAAGGCTTTTGTATGCTGGAACTGCTGATCCTAAGACTTGGTTCGATCTTTACTTGTTATGGAACTACCTAAAATATTTGTAGATGTTGCTGAAATCAAGAAGATACTCCCGACATGTATTTTAGAAGCAGTTTCTTTCATGGATGAGAGTGCATTGGCTTTATATATTTATATATAATGCAACACTTGTTAAGATAATTAAGAAACAGAAACCCATAAGATCCCAACTATGAGAGCTCTTGCTACCTCTAGCTACCAAACTTAGTTTTACTTTGCTGCTATCAGTCACATGTATTTCATCCTATAGGTACAACTTTTGAGCACCACTCTATCAATGGACAAAGGCTCTGCAGGAAAGTTACAAGCCGTGATTTTCTCCGGCCCTTGATCTGGTAGTTGGTCACATGGCCGAGGACTTACTCCACTCGTGATCCCCTCGACGTCTGTGCAAGTCCATGGCACCTTCTTAGCCTTAGCTGCCATTCCAATCGTGACATTGGATATGCAGATTTGAGTAAAGGGATCACCTTCAATCCCTTCCAACCTGGCAGCCATCGACACATTATCCGCCATGATGTCTCTGTAATTAATCCCCTGAATCATCGGCAATGCATTGGGATCATAGTGATTATCAGCATGTGCTTTATAGTTCCCTGTCATCCAAAACACCCATTTCATGGTATGCAAAGTCATTCCTTTGACGTATATGTCTTTCACGAATCCCCCTCTTCCTCTAGCAGTCTTGATCCTGACCCCGGATTCCGTATGGATGGCCGTGATGTCTTCGGCCCTCACATCCTCGATTCCGCCCGACATCTCGCTCCCCAGCGCAATGGCTGCGCTGTAAGGAGAAATGCATGTCAGCCTCCTAATGACTAATTGTTTGGTGGGCATCCCAAATGAGATCCCATATTCATCCCAACCGCTCTTCACTGCGATACAGTCATCTCCCGAAACTATGTAACTGTCCTCAATTCTAACATTCGTGCAAGAATCTGATCATCAAATTAAACATAAACAGTGATCAGAGCTGAACAACTTATCAGTTTTTGAAAATTACTATTGGCTTGAAACTTATAAACACTATACCTGGATTGATACCATCTGTGTTTGGAGATGTGATAGGAGCAATAATGGTGATGCCTTGTACGAGAATGTTACTGCATCATATAAATGTAAAAACCCCAGAATTCAATTAATCAATGTCATTTCCCACGTGGACGGATGTGATTGAAGAAAGCATATATGATGCTTTTTACCTACTATAAACTGGATGAACATTCCATGATGGAGAGTTGAGAAGGGTTAGGTTGGAAATTTGGATATTGTCCGAGTACATGAATTCGATTAGGTAAGGTCGGGTGTATTTCAATTTGCCCTTGTGGAAATTTTGCCACCAGAATGCACCTTGACCGTCGATTGTACCATTGGCCCCTGATAATTAACACTTAAACAGGCTCATTATTGTCTTGAAAATGAATGTTGATATATAAACAGCGTTCATGAACCTACCTGTAACAACGACATCAGTGAGATTAGTTCCAAATATAAGGCTGGCAAACCTTCCACCAGCTGCATCCCTTCCTCGACCGTACGACGGTAAAGCCTTCAAAACAGGCCATTCGCTCATATCCTGAATCACTTAATCAAGCAATGAGAGTCAGTAGCTGGGTCTGGGGTACTTAAGACTATACTAACAATATATTTGTTCAAAAATCACCTACTATACTATGCTATACTAACAATTGCTAGTTGATGCAACGAATCAAACCTGAGAAGCAAGGAGAACAGCATCTTTGTGAAGATAGAGAGTGAAATGGCTGGTGAGGCTAAAGCTCCCAGTCAGCCATTGTCCAGCAGGAACATATAACTGAGCCCCGCCATCATTTGCATACTGGCTCAGATGATTAACTGCACCTTGAAATGCTTTAGTATTTGATGTTTTCCCATCACCAATTCCTCCAAAATCAGTTATTGATGCAGAGTGCGCTCTGCAACTCATAGCTATGTACTCAAACGACTCCAATATCCTTCCTTTCCTGGCCTTAGCTCCTTTTTGACCCAAAATTAATGCCACCAACACAAGGAGTGTGGCTATCCTAGTCACCTGCAAGGTCAACAAGGCAAAGTAAGTACACATTTTAGGTGTTTTATTATTAAGGTGAAGTTAGAAGCTTGGTTATAAACAGAAGGACAAATAAGAGTGCAGAAGGGAGCAAGCATGTCAAGGAACAATGGGCGTTTTAGATTGACATAAAAATAGTTTGGTGCAAAGACCCAAAACAGCTTTCTTTTGATTCAAACCAAGTGCGTATATGCATTATTTATTTTGTTTGTAAGTGAAGGAAAGAAAGCTGGGGAACAAAAGGTGTAAAGGAAATTTACTTGAATTCTCATGGGAATCATCCTTGCCAACTCCATTGTTGGAAGACTTGCTTTGTGATATGGTAGAGAGACAAATGGTGTCTTATATATAAGGTGAGAGCTCCACTGTTCAAATTGGACAGTAATATAAATTCAAGTAGGATTCTAAGTGTTATGCTAAGTTTACAACTCTTTGGAGTTTTACATTTAAGTAGAGATATATTGTACTTCTTTTTTAAGTATAGCTGGATAGGGTTTAGTTATAGTTTTATATTATTTAGAAATATATTAAATATTTATTTAATTATATTATATATATATATATACACAGAGTTGAAAAATCCGATATTTTTAATAGGGTTCTTTTTCCTTCTTCATAGACCATATTGAAGTATTGTATATGCTTTACCATTCAATATTTTCTTGCACTTAAAATAATTTAGCTATTTTAATTATTTTCAATATATTATTATTTTTAGAGATTTATTAATTATGATTTTTTTCTTTACATAAACATCATTTTTTTAGTTTAATAAAATATATATATTTTATAAAAAAAATATTTCTACACGATGTGATAGAAAGTAACGTGCGAATTAAAGGACATGATCAGCTGTGGATGTCAAAATTCACCACTTTCCATTATGTAGAAATGAAGATGCTTTTTGCTCGACATCCTTTGTTCTATTATAATCCGTCTTTTTGTTGAGTTGTAATGTAAATTTTACATGATAGAGCTCGAAGAGAAACATCTATTTTTTAGGGGCAAGGATCTAGGGTTAGTTAATAGAAATTAATAAGTTGAAACAACTTCGTAAGTCTATTTGTGATATAGAAATTGAAAGGATCCAATTCAAATTATTTTCAAATTAAAAATAAAAATTGTTGGAATTGGTATAATTTTTTTGGTCAAAAGTGTATCATGCGAGAATTAATTGTTCATATGATTCTTTGATAGAAATAAAAAAAAAGAGAGAAAATAACATTTTGCTACTATTTTTGAAATGATTAAATATCGCCAAATAATATCTAAACTCAATGATTCTCGGAAAACTCTAACATAAATAGGTGTAGTTTCTCTTTCTTAAAGATGTGTATTTGTCTCTCTTGTGATTTTGCATTTCTTTTTTCAAATTTGGGAAATAAATTTGTGGCTAGTATTACATTCTCAACTGAATCGATAAGGAAGAGCACCATTTTCATTGTCTGATTTTGTAGTTAATGGGAGAAACGTGGAGTTAGCACTTAGCACTCTGAGTAGCCTAGGAGGGTGGTATGGAACTTTATCATCATATATTATTTCCATTTACCAACCAAAAACACCAGCTAGTGGCAATAACGATGATGGATCCCTGGGGGAAAGCAAGGCTGCAATTAGGGGTGGCTAATTTATTATTTAAAAAAAAGTGCTAGATAGGCTTGTGACTTTAGTTGTGACCTTTTTATGTTGTTGACAAAAATAGGATTTGGGTTTATTTATTTTATTTTAATCTTTTGCTGCTCGGCAAATGGGTCCCCATTATAGACCCATTAAGGTCACTTTCTTGGAGTTACCTTAAAAAGTTTTCATCTCGTGAGGCCCTTGCAGTCTTGCCTCCAATCCACCCCCACCACCATTGCCGACCCATTTCACGGGTGAATAATATATTGGTAGGTCCCTTTCCCTCCATTCTCTTCATCATTACTGACCTCCTCACCTAGAATATACCACCTTTCTAGCTTCTACTACTAGTAGAGAACCAAACTTTATATTTACATTTCAATTTGGAAGAAGAGATGTATTGACAGGGTTTAATTTTTCTTCCAAATTTACAAATTTCAACCCATTTGCTCTCAAAAAGTTTTTGATCATTGCATTGGCACTAAAGAATAATGAGTTTGTCTTCTGGATTATAATGAATGTTGTTAAATATGTTAATGTGAATGCCACTCCCCTTAAACCAGAAATCCAGAGAGTGGGGGCTTTTATGGTTGAAAGCAATAGCTTTTTGGCCTCTTCTTGAATCATGTAACAAGTCAAAAAAGTTTCACGAGCCCCATTCCTGTATGAGAAACACAGTTTGTCTCACTAAATCCATTCTGGTCCAATGGGACTCTTCAAAATTAATGTGACCTATATTATCCCTTACCCATGCCTTCTCTTGCATCAATATTTTTTAATAATATCCATTTCGACAGAATTGCACATAAAATATCTGTTGGACACTTGGTTGTAAAAATATGTGATTCTCGTGACTACCGCCGGGGGGAAAATAGGTTTGATCTTATATGGTATCACATGTATTTGCACTTGACGCATATCATCAGTGTTTAATATTTATATACCAGTTTCTAAACTTTAAATATGATAAGAATAGAGTAAATAGTGGCAATACCCAAATTCAGTTCACGTGAGTGGCAATAGTCGGTCTCCCCATCAGGTTCGGAGTTTGGAGTTTTCTTAATACCAATTGAGAAACGAGAGATTAGGAAGCATTCGCTTGTTGATTATTTTTGTGTGTTTGTATTTCAAAAGAATTAATTTTCTTATTTATATGATACGGGTTTTTAGATAAGACGTTTTAGGTAAACTCCTATGCATGACGACACATATTCTATCCTAAGATTAACACGTATTCTCCAGATATGAGTTCGCTTGCATGATGATGCGAACATCCCATGTGCGAACCCATACGGAGATGCAAACTATGTACATACTTTTATTGTTAAAGTAAAGAGGATCGGGTCGATCTTAGTCGAGTAGCTTGGTAACAGGTTGATAATAGCGAACACCATAAAAAAACTATAATAGATTTGAATTTTGTAATGTTATTACGGTTCGGTATTTTAAAGTTTTGTCTGTCGAAAATGTATTTTCTAAGTATAAATCTAAAACCTACTTGTAGTCTTTTCACACACATAATTGTGAGAATGATTTTTAGTGGTCTTGATTCAAGTGAACCTTTTAATAACAAAGCTTAACAAGGATTAATCAAATTTCCAAAGAGGCTTATATGCTTACAACGAAGCAAAAAATAATTATATTATTTTAGCCGACCACGACTAGCACAATTCTTTAAACTCAAAAAAAAGAGAGAAAGATTTAGACTTTAGAATAATTGAGATATGAAGTAAAACAATAAATTTTGAGTGTGATTGTGATAGTGTAGTCATATACCTACGTCAGTAAAGCAGTTAACAAAATGCTGTTAGCACAGCTAAGCAATCTGTTAGTCTGTTTAGAGAAGTTAGTACCTGATAGAGACCTCTATATGTTCTTTGTAAAAGATGAATGAGGATGAGTTTTATTGACAGATTCAAGAAATATAGAATAGCTTCTTTTCTCTCTAGCTTGTTTCTCTTCTTTACTGTTATCTTCTAGCATGGTATCAGTCGCTTTGTGATCCTTGGACCAATGGCCACGTCTTCCCCTGACTCCGGCTATGTTCACGGTGGTGGTTGTATGTTTACCGGTGAGAAGGTCGTCACGTCTTTCCCTCGTCATGACATTGTGAAACTTGATGAAGGCACTTTTATTCAATGGCAACAACAGGTGAGGCTCATTCTTGGTGGTTATGGATTAATCGAGTTCTTATATGGAACGATCCCTGCTCCGGCGTGGTTTATTCAAGCTGAGGATGGTACTCTCGCGACAAATCCGTGCGCTCTCGTCTTTTCTCAACAAGATCAGCTTCTCACCTCGTGGTTGCTATCCACGATCCATACCTCATTTCTTTCCTCGTTTACGGATGCAAAGACTGCCTCGGATGTGTGGCTTACATCGGCGAGTCTTTTCGTGGCAGACATAGCAAAACAGTCTAAACTCAGACATGAACGTCATTCTCTTAGAAAAGGTACACTTACCATTAAAGCTTATGTTGATCGCATTATGCATTTGTGTGCTTTGCTAGCAGCGTCCGGCGCTCAAGTTGCGGAGGCGGAGAAAATGGAAGTACTTCTTGCTGGCCTTCCATATGAATTTGACGCGATCGTGTCGTTGGCTTCCCTCTCTTTCGAAACATTGTCGTTCAAACGGCTTGTTGATTCATTAGTTGTTTTTGAGAATAGGCAGCTAATGGCGGTTCAAGAGGTGGCTATGCATGCCAACCTTGTCGAAGGAGCACTATCGCAGCCTTGATTGGACTCTCTTCATGGAAGTCGACCTCCATCCGGTCGTGAGAGGGGGTTTCGACCCCGTACACAATGCCAAATCTGTAATTATTTTGGCCACACCGCTTAACGGTGTTTCTACCGTTACAATCGTGATGGTGACTGGTCAAACGAAGTTCCGACAGCCCCTTCATGCCCTACTCATCGTCGAACTTGGGGCATCATCCTGGACATTTCTCTGTTGCGGCGCATGAGGGTTCTTGCGATAGAACCGAATGGCCTACTCAAAGGTTTAAAATGCATCACCCAATTGGTCAAAATTAGAGGTCTTTTGGTCAAAATTGGATGAGACCTGGATGCCACAATCAGCCACGTTTTGAAATGCCTGGACAAGGTGTTGGTTTGTCAAATGTTAATTGCCTTGGTCAAGGTTTTGGTGGTGGGCCATCTAGGCTGAATGTTCCTTCAAGGCCAATGTTTGCTGGCGATAATGGTGGGTCAAATGGGTCTGGTCAGTTTGATGGTAATAGGCCCACAAACAATTGTGTTCAATTTGGACCTGCACCTATTCCCTTGAGGACAAAACAACGTGCTCGTGTTTATTCGGGCTCTGATCCGTGCATTGGTCTTCCTCGCGTGGGTTATTTACATCCTTTCGATTACTCTGATTCGTCCGGCCAGATGCTAATGCTTTCTTCGATTGGGTTCAAATGGAGAAGGCACGATTCAGATATACCGTGCTCGCTCAAGAAAGCTTCATGGTACCCTGACTCAGGCGCGAGTAATCATGTCTGTTGTGATGCGTCGGCACTGCAAGATACCACTCCGTATCTAGGTATGTCCTCTCTCTTGATGGGTGACGGAACTCCCGCCCCTATTTTATCAATCGGTAATGGTGTTCTACCCATACGGTTTAAATTGCTCTGGTTATCTGATGTTTTGTGTGTACCGCAAATTCGTAAAAATTTAATGTCTGTATCTCAATTTGCTTCTGATAATGATGTGTTTTTTGAGTTTTACCCAACGTACTGTATTATTAAGGACATCAAGACCTGGGAACCGCTGCTGACGGGCCACATACGTGATGGTCTGTACGAGTTTTCGTTGCCAGTTCTATCTACTCAGTCAGTTGAAACTACAAGCGATACTTCTAATACTCTTCAAAATAAATTTGCTAATTATAATGTTCTATCTCTTTGACATAACCGTCTTGGCCATCCATCTTCTGTTATTTTTAAAAGCATTGTAAATAAATGTAAGATAACTGTGAGAAATAATGCTGATCTTGATACTATATGTACGGCTTGTCAAAAAGGAAAGGCATGTAAATTACCATTTTCTCTCTCCAATACTAATTATAGTATTCCTTTTGAATTAGTTGTTTCTGATCTCTGGGGTCCTGCATCTGTTGCTTGTGGGGGTCACTGGTATTATATTTCCTTTGTTGATATGTGTTCCCTGTTTACGTGGGTTTACCTACTTCGTCAGAAGTCTTAGGCTGTACAATGTTTTATTCAATTTCAGCAACTGGTTAAAACTCAATTTGGGAAGGACATTAAACAATTCCAGAGTGACTGGGGTGGTGAGTATCAAGCCTTTTCATCTGTTTTGGCCTCACAAGGAATCATTCATCGCCTAACATGTCCCCATACTTCTGAGCAAAATAGAGTTGTGAACCCAAGTATCGTCATATTGTCGAAATGGGCATCACTCTCCTAGCTCAGGCAAGTTTATCTATGGACTATTAGGGTTATGCATTCTGTTGTGTCGTTCATCTTATCAACTGGATTCCCACTCTGGTATTACAAGGACAGACTCCGTTTCAGGTTCTCTATGGTTGTGAACCCACGTATAATCATCTGAGGGTTTTTGGGTGTTGTTGCTATCCATATCTCTGCCCATTTCTGGCATATAAGTTGGATTTTCGGTCTTAACCGTCTACTTTCTTGGGATATAGTTCTCAGCACAAAGGGTATCTGTGTCTTCTTCCGACCGGAAAGATAATTGTCTCACGCCATGTGGTGTTTGATGAAACTAATTTTTTATCCTTATCGCCCGCATCGACTAGGTGTACACCGATACAAAATCAACCTGTTTCTACATTCGTTCTTATAGTTCGGACAAATCCCTCTAGTTCTACAAATTTACCTGTTGGTCACACTTCTCTATCGTGTAATCAACAAGCTACATGCTCTTCTCCATCTTTCTCGATTAGTGCTCAACCTGAGGACGGGTCTGACCATGAGGACTCCAGTACTTCCTCTCCTAACACTAGTGCTGATCTTTACCATCCGATTCACTCTTCGAATACTCTAGAGACTGTTCCACCGGTCGAGTCTTCGAATGATCCGGCGATGGTTCCACCAGTGACAAATTGTCATCCGATGCTGACCAGGTCTAAGGCTGGTATTTTTAAACCTAAAGCTATGTCTGTTGAAACTGTTGAGCCATCCACTATTGAAGAGGCCCTGTCATCCTTGGAATGGCGTACTGCAACTCATGAGGAGTTTGATGCTCTTATTCGCAATTCTACCTGGGAGCTTATTTTACGACCGTCAGATCGTAAGATTGTGGGGTGCAAGTGGCTTTTTAAGATTAAGAGGAATCCGGATGGCACTGTTGCTCGTCGAAAAGCTCGTCTTGTTGCGAAAGGTTGCTCTCAAGTTCCTGGGTGTGATTTCATAGAAACCTTCAGTCCTGTCGTGAAACTGCTACTATTCGGGTCATATTGTCCATTGCTATTTCCAGAGGATGGGAGTTGAGACAGGTAGATATAAATAATACTTTTTTAAATGGCGATCTTGATATAGAGGTCTTCATGTAACAGCAGCCTTCGGGGTATGAACAGTATAGTTCTGACGGACAACCTTTGGTGTGTCGTTTGAGGAAAGCACTGTATGGTCTGCGACAGGCGCCTTGTGCCTGGTTTAAGAAGTTGAAGCATTTCCTTATCTCTGTGGGGTTTGTTAGTTCCAAATCTAATTCGTCCTTGTTTGTGCGGATAGTAGCTGAATCGACTCTATATGTCCTTGTGTATGTTGATGATATTGTTATTACTGGTGATGTGGCTACTACTATAGAGTGGTTTGTTCAGCTGTTGAACAGTGAGTTTTCGCTTAAAGATATGGGTAATCTACATTACTTTCTCGGGATCGAGGTCACTCGCTCTTCTGATTGTCTGCATCTCTGTCAGTGAAAATATATTCGTGACATTCTTCGTCGGTGCTCGATGATCACGGCAAAGAGTGTCCATACCCCGATGATCAGTTCTTCTACCTTGTCCAAAGCTGATGGTGATCCTTTGGCTGATCCAACTGAGTACAGGAGTGTTGCTGGTGCACTTCAATATGTTGTTCTGGCCAGACCTGATATTGCGTACGCGGTGAATAGGATCTGTCAGTTCATGCATAGCCCCACAGCTGCTCATATGATGGCTCTCAAACGTATTCTACGATATCTATGTGGCACCCTGGACTTCGGGATAGTTTTTCATCCGTCAGCTCAGTTGTCCTTGGTAGGGTATGCTGATGCCAACTGGGGTCTTAATTTTGACGATCGTCGGTCAACCTCCGGCTACTGTGTCTATTTTGGTCAAACTCCTATCTCATGGGGTTCTAAAAAGCAGTAAGTAGTCTCCCGATCTACGGTTGAGGTAGAATATAGAAGTCTGGCTACTACTACTAGTGACATGGTTTGGTTGGTTTCGTTACTTCATGAGTTACAAGTTACGTCTACTGATACTTCGACTATTTGGTGCGATAGCTCCAGTGCTGTTGCGGTTGCGGCTAATCCCGTTTTACATTCAAAATTCAAGCATGTAGAGCTTGATTTGTTCTTTGTTCGTGAGAAGGTTGCGGATGGGTCTCTTCTGGTAGGAGAAGTTCCAGTATGTGACCAAGTGGCTGATATACTTACCAAACCCTTATCGGTGACGCTTTTTACGCGGTTTCGAAATCTTCTTTGTGTTTCGACAGTCGAGAAGATGGGTGCATGATAGTGTAGTCATATACCTACGTCAGTAAAGCAGTTAACAAAATGCTGTTAGCACAGCTAAGCAATCTGTTAGTCTGTTTAGAGAAGTTAGTACCTGATAGACCTCTATATATTCTTTGTAAAAGATGAATGAGGATGAGTTTTATTGACAGATTCAAGAAAAATAGAATAGCTTCTTCTCTCTCTAGCTTGTTTCTCTTCTTTACTATCACCGATAAGGGTTTGGTAAGTATAGTCACTTGGTCACAGATTGGTAAGAAAAAAGTGAGGAAAAAAAAGAGATGAGATGATCATTTTTCATTCTGATGCATAAAAACCAATCATTCCACGTTGGAATAATGAGATGAGAGAAAATGAGTGAAATGTGTAATGTTAATTTAAAATTATGTTCTTTTCCTTCTATTTTTCCATCTTTCTTATTGAGTACACTTACGGAATGAAAAAAATTATTTTCTATCCCTTTTATTTTCTATCCTTCAATTTTACTTTCTACTCAACCAAGTAAGCAAGTAAACATAGTCTAAAATACGTGCATTAAATTTAAAATTGTTTAGGCATACTTTCGACCAATAAAACTGACCCACTTGCAATTACAACCCAACCTAATTAAAGGGAAAAGGGGCTAACCAAACTTTGGTGCCTTAAGCCCAAATAGCATATTTAGATGGGTCAAGTCCAGGAATATTTAACTTAAAATTGGGATCAGACTCAAAAGGCCCATTTAGGGGTTTACTGCCTACATTCAACAGATCTATCTCAACCTTCAATTATTCTTGGCCCACACTTCACACTATAAATTAAATTTTGAATGTTAAAATATATTCTAAATATTTAAATTCGTATATTTGAATTTTAATCTTATTTTATTTTTTATAATTTTATTTATAATTTTACTTTAATTTATTTATATTTTTATGTATAAGTCTAATTATTATCACTATTGAAATTCTACTATTAAATTTAATGTTTTGAAATTAGTAGTTATATAAAGTTGAAAATAATCATTTGAATTTAAAAAGAAAAATCATTTGAACTTGTTTTGATAAAATATTTCTTTTGTGGAAATAGTATTCTTTAAAAAATTGACATCATCTTTTTAATTTCATTAATTATTTATACTAACTAATGACATTATAAAGTAGCGGAACTAAATTTTGTTGACCGTTTATTCTATTCACTTCACAAGCGGGTTTAAAATAATATCGAATGTCTTTTTAATTATTTAATTATTATTTTATTATACCGTAAAATCAAACCCAATAGGATAATTATATTAAAATTCCAAAACATTTGAAGATTTGCTCATTCGCACTAAGTTAAGATATGGTTAACAAATTAAGTTGATTCTAATCTGGATGATTAATTCCTTTTATAACCCCAAATTCCTTTCTTAGTCTAATATCCAATATTGAGATATTCTAATTCCGTACAATTCTATTTCCAATTTTCAATGTTGTTAAAGAAACTAACTGTGAGGGGTTTATGGACAAAAGCGCCACCGCCATACTTGTTATTATATCTTTTTTAAATTTAATTCTAGTTATTATCATAGAAATATAATTTTTAAATTTATGCATCTCATAATATTCTTAATTATCAATTACTAATAACAACGATTAAATCTGTCAAACAGTTCGCTCCACCCTATTTATGTATTTTCAATTTTCATTAATTGATCATACTTTCAAAAAAATTTATGTTTTAAAAATTAAAGAAAGTAAAAAGAATTTGTTCTGAAGCGGAAAGAAAACAAAATAATTATTGTTTTTCAATTTAGTTTTTATTTAAATTTAACTGTCAACTTAAAAAAAAGTCAAATTTAACCATCAACAGTTTAAAAATAATTAAATCGTTAGTTTTCTAATAAAATATTAATTAAAAACTTTTAAATATTGTAGACTGTATAACAATCCGCATGTAGAGATGTTCATGGGTCAGATTGAGCCTAAACATAATATTAACTTATTTTATGTTTGCCTAAACTTTACTCGACCCAAAATATGAGCTTAAAATTTTATCTAAGTCTACCCAAATTTATAAATAGTTAACCAAACTCATTTTAGATCTCTATATTTTTTAAAAAATTTAAATTAAAATATACATTTATATTTATATTTATTAATTTTATATAAATATTTTTAGTGTTTACATTACAATAATATATAAAAAAAAAGTAACAAAAACATTACATACTTACAAAAACAGGATGATTAGCTCTAACTTTTAACAGTTAATATTTTAATGGAACTTAATTTTTACTTAAATTCATTTTTGAGTCTAGTATTTTTGTTCAAACCTTCCAAAGTTCGATTTAATCTTGAAGTTATATATGCATGTACTCTATTATTATTTATATTATTTTCAATTTTTTAAATTATTATTTTATAGTTTTATAATATTATTATATTAATATAAAGTATATATGAATTGTTACCTGAGCTATCATGACAATATTGCTAAAAAAATATTTTAGTAAATATTTTTATTAAAAATTATTTAAGTCTTTTAAATGTTGGTAATTAAATTTAATTAAAAATAAAAGTTAAATTTGCAAAATTAAGGCCTGAATTTCATTATGCCAAACAAAATACTAAGAAAATTGTGTTGAACCGAGAGACGCCTCTTTTTGGGAAAACGCTACCATTTTGGCTTTGGTCAGCTACTTCAGCGTCTACTTCTTTTCACCTCTTCAATTTCTTTGCACAGTTTTCAGATGTGCAAAAAAAAAAAAAAAATCCATCTTCACATCCAACATCAGCTCTAAGTTAGAACTAGGAATCTAGGATTAGAATTGCTGAGCCAGCCTTCAACACCAAATCCTTAATTAAGCTCTTAATCAGTGGAGTCCTTTTCGTTTCTGGGTTTTCATGAGTCCTGAATCCAGACCATGAAAAGCAATCGAAAAGTTGAAGAAAACTTTCTATGGGATCAAATCATGAAAAAACATTTTACTATTGCTTCGACCTTCCCCAAGTTGGTAGTTTCTTCCATTCTTTTGATTTCTATCATCTGCATCTTCTACAATCTAAGCTTCTCCAATGCCTCAAACCCGTCTAATCACAGATCCAATATCATCAACACCCTTCATGTTGTTGACCAAGTGATGCCGCCACCTGTTTCTTCCCCACCAAAACTCAGTCCCCCTGGAAAAACTACCCTTCACCACTTAGTTTTCGGCATTGCCGCCTCGGCTCGGCTATGGGATCACCGGAAAAATTACATAAAACTCTGGTGGAAGCCCCAAGAAATGCGTGGCACGGTCTGGTTAGACAAGGCCGTCGCAAATAGGTCCGACGATCATCTTTTGCCGCCGGTAAAGATCTCATGCGACACTTCCAAGTTCAAGTACAAGAACCTGAAAGGCCACCGTTCTGCCATTAGGATATCCCGCATAGTGTCCGAGACTCTACGGCTTGGCTTTGAAGATGTGAGATGGTTCGTGATGGGAGACGATGATACATATTTTGTGCCGGAGAATTTGGTTAGAATTTTGTCAAAATACGATCATAATCAGTTGTATTACATTGGGAGCTTGTCGGAGAGTCATTTGCAGAACATACAATTTTCTTATGGGATGGCTTATGGTGGTGGAGGCTTCGCCATCAGTTACCCTTTGGCTAAAGCTCTTGCCAAAATGCAAGATAGGTGTATACAGAGATACCCCGGGTTGTACGGTTCCGATGACCGGATACACGCTTGCATGGCGGAGCTTGGAATTCCCCTCACCAAGGAACCCGGATTTCACCAGGTTTGTCTGTTTATTTATTTACTTTTTACTTTTTCTTTATCAGTCATTTTGCTGAAATTTAACGAAGACCAAGAAATTGAACAATTCAAATATTGGAAGGTTTTGGTTCCTTTTTGGGTCCAAACTCCAAAAATCTTGATGGTTTTTGTTTGATTCTTCCGGTCTTTAGGGTCAAAACCCTAGAATATATTTAAAAAGAAGAAGAAGAAAATTAAGTATAATCAAGCTTTTTAGAGATTTCCTTAGAAGTTGAAAATTTGTTTTAGACAAATCTAGTACTTGGGGGTTTGTTCCTAATCCTACTCGAATTAATTAAAACAAAAATCCAAATCAAATAATAATATAATCAGACATTTTCTGTAGGTTTATCATGATTTTTGAAATTTATTTTAAAAAAGTAGATGAAATTATTTCCTTTTAAAAAAAATTACAAATGGCTAATGCACAATTTGCGGGTTATTTCCCTTTTATCTAGGAATAATATGAAAAACCTAATCCACCCCCATAAAGTTGAATTTAGAGTTGCCGGATTTGGTTTGTTAAAAGTACCTAATATAATCCTACTTCTTTTTCTGTTTTATTATCATCATGTCCTTTTAGGTTTTTAATAACGACGGTTTATACAAATTCAAATTATTGGGTATTTTTCATTATTTCGCATATCACGGCATGGATAGAGGCATAGTTCAAACAAGCCGGTGTTCTTTTGGTTCTTTGCAATGAATCCATTGACTGTGGAACCTAAGCCAATGCTCCGCTCCACAGTTGTTTGTGCAAACACACATTGGACCCCCATCGTTGCAATTTTGTCGCTTCTCCTTTTAACGTTGTCGATCTTCTTCTGTCTGTCGTAATAAGTCTTTTCTCCTTTCTTTTATACCCTAATTATGGCTATGTCACACGTGGACGACAAGAGCTCGATCTCAGTTTAACTAATACTTCGATGTCGACACGCGTTTCTCTTGGAAAAAAGTGTTTTGACTTGGTTGTGACCCATTTTCAACATCTTCACAACTGATTGATGGGAACTTTTGCTTTTTGTCGGTTTTTATTCGTCACTGTTTTTTGAAAAATCTGGTTTCAAATTTCAAATACGGCTTGTCTTTGATTTTATTCAATCATTTTCGGTTTTTAGTCTAAATTTATTCTATCTCATTTATTAATAATTATTCGAATTACAATCTTAAAAAACTAATCCATGGTTTATGATTGGTTTTATACCAGTACGATGTTTATGGGAGCTTATTGGGCCTACTATCGGCGCACCCTGTAGCTCCTCTAATCTCTATCCACCACCTAGACGTGGTTGAGCCCATATTCCCAAACGTTAACAGGGTCCAAGCCCTTCAACGTCTAAGGGTTCCAATAAAACTGGACTCGGCCGCAATCATGCAGCAATCGGTTTGCTACGACAAAACCCGAAGCTGGACAATCTCGGTCTCCTGGGGCTACACCGTTCAAATATACCGAGGCATATTTTCAGTTAGAGAGATGGAAATGCCGGCCAGAACTTTCTTGAACTGGTATAAGAGAGCTGATTACACTGGCTTCTCTTTTAACACCCGCCCCGTTGCAAGACATGCTTGCCAGAAACCGTTTGTGTTTTACTTGTCTAATGCTTTGTACAACAAGAACACGAACCAGACAACTAGCGAGTATGTTCAGCACCGGCTTCCAAGCTCTGAGTGTAAATGGAACATGGCGGATCCTTCACGGATTGAGAGAGTCCAGGTTTATAAAAAACCTGATCCCCATTTATGGGACAAGGTAATTTTGTTGTTTCATGTTTTTGCTTGGTCGAATGTGACCGTAGAGTTATAAGATGGCCTGATAACTCTGTTTTGTGTTTGTTTTTTAACAGGCTCCGCGAAGGAATTGTTGCAGGGTCTTGCCAAGGAAAAAGAAAGGCACCATGGTTATTGATGTCGGAGTTTGCGGAGAAGATGATGTCATTGAATTGCGATGAGCAGTTTCAGTCATAATTTGATTAATTTGTCTCTTTTGTGAAATTTAGACGATATAATAGCCTTAGCAATGGATGTTGAATAGCTTGTTATAGAAAATCGTTGCGGCAAAAAAGCGTTTTACATGATTTACGTCTTACATATTTATAACAACTTAAAGTCTTCATTGAGGACTCGCTCAGAGACTTTAATTAAAGTAATGAGGAATTTGGGGTATCTTCCCCACCGCAAGCAGAGTTGTGGGCTACGTTTGATGGCCTCTCGTTAGCTTCGAATGAAGGCCATCGGAATGTGGTTTTAGAGATGGACGACTTGCAAGTGGTTAATATGCTGAGCCATGTTGATGTTGTGGACAGTAGCTGCACTGTTATTACGAGCATCATGAGGACTATTGGACTGTCAGTGGAATGTTAAGATTGAACGTGTATACAGGGAAGGAAATGAGGCTGCGGTCTGCTTGGCGCAATGGATTCTACCGCTAGTTATGGTTTATGCATTTTAAGGGATGTTCCTTCTAGGCTAGCTTCTATTTTGTCGGAAGATTAATCTGGTTCTGCTCGAGGGCAACTATGCACTTAAGTTTCATCATTTGTTAGATAAGGCTGTTTGGCCTCTTTTATTTATATAAAAAGCATGAATTGCAATTTTGCATATGAATTGTTTTGTTTTGACTATGGCGGGTTTTGATCATTTAGATGTATTTCTGCTAGTTTCAGTCAATACTAACTTAGTACTAGTGTCATGGGGCTAGACCTTTTGTCTCGCAATTCGTGCGGCCTTAGGCAATCCGCTCGTCAAAACTCGCCTAAGTCAGCCTTTACACCCAAAAGTGATGATTCTTTAAGAACTCCTCCAAGGCACTAATTTGTATAGCGGAAGCGATTGCGCCAAAAGAAGCTACAAATGAACAACAAAAAGCCAAAAGAAAGAATGCACACAATGTGTTTAGAGTAAATGCCCAAGAATCCTATTACTCTTAAGAATTCAACATAAAATGGATCATTTACTAATGAAGGGGAGGCTCTCTATTTATAGCTGAGCTTCTTCAAAATCGACGGTCAAGATCAAAATACATCAACGGATGAGATTAGCCATATCCCTTAATTTAAGGGATTTTCAAGATATGCCATATCAAATCAAATCTAATCTATACAAGATATGATTCATTCTATCTTCTATGATTAGTTACCAAATTAGCCTAAGTTCCCATATCTTCGTTATCAGGCCAACCAGGCTTCAATTTGATAGGCTTCTCCAACAGTTCTTTGAATCGGGCTAAATGATCCCCATCTTATCGACAGACCTCCACGGGGTGCATCTTGTGCCATGGTCACGGGCTTTGCATTTTGACCCTTGATATTCTCCTCCACCCATTCTCGCAACGCCCTCGTTACGACTTCTGAATGAAACTAGCTTGATTTGCCTTGGAACTTTCTCGTTGCCTTGGCCTCTTCCCGACTTGTCTTGTGATCGGGTTATCCTTTCCTTCGAATCTTTGCCGCGACTTCCATCGCCTCTTCACTTGAACCGTTTCACTCGTTGGTACATCTCGTTGGCAAGAAGTCTCCGCTCTAACTTGCCCTAATTTTGACTTGTTCCCATTAGAATCCCCTCGATTCTCACATCTTGGCTTCGTTTCGCCCACAGTCCCTTGACCTCCTTGCTTATGAACTTTGAAAAGGCCTCTACGACCTTGCCAAGCCAACAAGCCAGAATTCAACACACTATCAGAGTGTTTGCAATGTACCTTACTCGCAGCATTTACCCGTTTCGACTACTTTTGCATCGCTTCTTTCCCCTCGAAGTCCGATGCACAATCCACCTTCCTCAAAGGTGGTGTCTCCACAGTCGACTCCACAAGTCTCATATCAGACTCTCACTCCACTAACTTTTCCAAAGGGCTTTTGTAGGATTCCACTCTATTGAGTTAATGTTTCTCCCATACGAAACATCTTAGATTAGTTGGATTGGCGACAATACTTTGGTCCCAACGTTCATATCCCGATGCACTGGCACAACAATCTTCGATAACGGACCAGTGACAATATAGATTTCATCGGCCCATGGAAACAAAACTGTCTGAATCATGTCAAGGAAGTTTAAGCCAAGTACATAATCGTAATCATCTAATTGGATTACCTCAAAGTCTTCCTTGCCTTTTCATTCACCGATTTGTAACTCCACATAACGAGCTATTCCCACAGTTGGGGCCTCCTCGAAATTTACTGTCTTGGTCTTCTTATTCGATTTCCTAATCGATAGATCAAGCTTCTTGGCGGCCTTTTCCAATATGAACAAGTCTGATGCTCCCGTATCAATAAGAGCACTCCGCTTCTGACCCGCAATGTTGATGTCCACAAACATCAACCCTCCTCTACCATTTATTTTTTGGAATGAGCACCATCGAATTTACCCTCGATGTCTTTCCCTCGATAGGCTTCACCTATTCCTTCGGCTCATCTTTCTTTTGATAGCCGACATCATCGATCTCTTTGGACATTTTCGCAACATGTGTGATCCTTGACAAAAGAAGCATTTTATCCTCTTCCTCTTGTCCCTTGGGTTGTTAGATCCCCGCTTCACATCTCGTGGTTTCTCATTTTCACTTGTGTTATCAATACTGTGGCCATCATCGCTATGTCCATCTTCATCTTCCTCATGGTTTCTCTCACTATTACCATTTCCATTGGGCTTAGACGACTCGAACTTATCTTTCGTTGGACTAAGTTCAACAAAGGACTCTGCTTCAGCCATGCTACAGTAAGTTCGGTGATCCCTTGCCTATGCAACTCATGCTTTGCCCACGGCTTTAACCCATCCTCGAACCAATAGAACGCTTCTTTCTCGCTCAAGTCAGAGATTTGAAGCATCAACTTGTTAAATGCTTGAACATACTCCCGAACAGTGCCTTGTTGCGTGAGACGACGCAACTTAGCCCGAGCCTCCTTCTCGGCATACTGTGGGTAAAACTACTTCTTCAACTCTCTTTGGAGCTCCTCCCAAGTCCTAATTACGTTCCTACCACGTTTCTCATCCGTGGACCTACGACGCCACCACAAGAGAGCCACATCAATAAAATAGATTTAAGCAGTGTTTACCTTAATGGCATCATCCTCGATGACCATCGCTCGAAAGTATTGCTCCATTTCCCACAAGAAGTTGTCCACGTCTCTTGCGGACCTTGCACCTTTGAACTTCTTCGGTTTGGGAACATCCATTGCTTGTTGTTTCAGCTTTGAAGACAACATCCTATTACTCAAAGCAACTTTGTAAATAGTGAGCTCCCCCTTAAGCTCTTCAATTTCTTTCTTCATGGCTAACACCAATTCCTCGATATTCCCATCCATTTCTGCCAGTTTTTCCGTAGTGAAATTAACTAATTCATTCATCTTTTTCGCATTGGCACCGAGAGAATCCAACACAAAATCTCTGAGCTGCTCTTCCATTGAGTCAAACCCATCTGTGCGTCCATCTACCAACTCAAGCGTCTCCTTTATATTCCCTACAGACTCATCGAGATTAACAACTCGATCTTCCAAAGCTGTCAGCATGTCCCTCAAGCAACTTGCTTTTCTGACCCTCCCACGGGTCTGCATTGGCTCATTCTGATCAACAACTTCTTTCGACATCCCAACAGTGCCTTCAAACCAATAGCTCAGATACCACTTGTCACGGGGGCCAGATGTAACAGCCTAATTACGACCCTAATCGAAACGGTGGTTTCGAGACCATGAATTCGAATCGAAATAATAATTTTATATTATTTTAAATGCTTATTATATGTGAATTAGTATGTGTGAAATTTTCGTATTAAAATTTAATTTTTAAGTGCTTAATTACGAAAAAGGGGTTTAATTGCATAAAATGAAAAATTTGGTGGTTGATTGAGTAGGTATTTAATTGAAGGTGGTTTCCTTACTTGAGGTATCAAAATTGCAATTTAGCCAAAAATTTGGCTTAGTGCCGTCCATCATTATGCATGTAATGGCATTAGTAGTTTATATTATATTTTATCTTATATTTCCATGACATAATAAGAGAAATAATATATTATAATAAAATGAAAAGAAAGAGAAAAGCATGCATGTTCTTCTTTCATCCATTCTTGACCGAAATTGGAAAGAAAAAAAAAAGGTAGAAAAGCTTCAAAGGGTTCGGCAACATTAGGGCTTAATTAAGGTATGAATTAGTATTAGTTTTTGATAATTTTAATATTTTTGAGATAGTTGCTATGAGATTTAGCTAGCCCATACTCAAATTTTTGATTTGGTAGTATATTTCGTGTATTGCCATTGATGGAAGTTCAATGTTTATGTTGTTTAATAATGAAATGTTGATAGTATATGATAGATTAATAAATATTATTCTTGAATCTTTGATGAAGTTAGGTGATTAGGATTAATTTATAAAAAAAAATTAGAGGATGAAATGTCAAAGAAATGAAATGTATAGACTTGTAAAGGAAGAGGAAAATTTGGCCATTAAGGATTATGTCCAAATTTTGTGTGTTTTTGTGTTTTTGTGTTTTTTGCAATAGGGACTAAATTGTAAAAGTTATAAATATAAGGGGTAAAATGGTAATTTGTATAATTATGTGTCTTTAGATTAAATTGAATGAAAATAAATTTGAATGAGCTCAATTGGAATTATTTAGATCAAGAACAAAAGGAAACGGGATTGGATTGGGGAAAGGCCAAGTTGAACGAATAGCCGAGAAACCTCAATTTGACAATTTTCGAGGTAAAATTTAAGCAATTGGATTGGATTGAATTTTATTTTATATTATGCGCATATGTGGAATAATTTTAAGCATGTTAATGGTTTTGAGGCCGAATGTATGATTTGATAAATGTATATGTAAGCTTAATTTCATTGAGTTGGTTTTAATATGTAATTATACAATATAAGATGGTTGTATGTAAAGGTGATACGAGAGATGATGGTTTAAAGAGAGGATATATATGTTATATGTATAAATAGTGTACCGAATGTGATGGTATGTATTTGAATAAATGAGTTATTGGTGAACCTTTGGTGTTATATATATATATTATTAGAACATATAGACAATTTGAATTGAGGAGGAATTGGATTGTTTGGGTACTATGTGTGCGAATTTGTAACCGAGCACTCTGTGTGCGATATCGGTTGCTTGGGCACTATGTGTTCGAGTTGATATACCGAACACTAAGTGTGCGAAATCGGTTGTACGAAGCTATGTGGGCAGAAAATAATAAATGGCACTAAGTGTGCAATACATTACTATTAAATGGCACTACGTGTGCTCTTCCTCAAGTAACGACACTAAGTGTGTGATACGTTACATGGAATTGCACTGTGTGTGTAGGTTTACGAATTTTACAATGGCAACAACCAATAAATGGAGGTATTCGAGGATGGTAAATAAGTAAATGAGGCATGACAATTGAGTAATTTAACACCAAAAGGTAAGTTGTTCTTGTACACGATATTATAGTGTTGAAAGGTCATCATTAAATTTTGAATTTATTCGAATGGATAAATGATATGTTGTATTTAGTTTTTTTTTTTTTTTTTAGACTTATAGAATTTGGAAATTGATGATTCGTACCATAATATTTGAAATGCATTAATGTATTGGTTGATGTTCAAGTTAGATTGATGTAAATTGTATATTAACTAATGATAGATTTTACTAATGCTTAAATCTTACTAAGCTATGATAGCTTATGGTATATTTCTTTACTTGACTATTTTGTAGGTTTTAGAAGCTAGCTCACGCTCGGGGTCTTCGTCAAATTTAATCGCACTATCACTAAACTTTGGTACCTTCTAAGTTATAACCCTTTTGAAATTGTGGCATGTATAGGCTATGTCTCTTTGGTTTATTTTGAATAGTGTGAATTTGTATAAAAGCTATGCGAAAATGGCTATACTCTTATGCTTAAGTGTGAATAGTTGCGTTTGATTATGGTACCATTTTTGTATATGTATAGACACTTTATAAATTTATCTTAGAAGTTCTTTCATTTTATGTTATATGTGATATTAAGGTATTCGAAGAAATTTTGAATAGGGTATAAGGTGCTTTTGATTCGAATTGGAAAAGTTTGGGTAAAGTATTAAGGTTTGGGAATATTTGGCCTTAATACACTCAACTTGTAAATTGATTTCTTGGTATGTTATATGCGAAAATTGTGTGCATAAATGTGGTTTGGAATGGGCCCAATAGTATATTTGATTGGTAAGTAGATTTAAGCTTATTTATATACATACGCATGCTTGTTAGGTTATAATAAATGGTTGTGTATACCTTATTATCATGACTTAAGGATATGACATAATAATGACCAAATTTTGGTACAATCATTTTATAAATTTGGATATGTTATCCATGTAATGTTTAAATAAGAGATTATTTGCTTAAAGGGTTTGGTACTTTGTTGGTGAAATGATTATAAGTAATGTTTATATTCGGTCATGTGAATTTCTTACCAAATGAATAGTAATTTATACCATTTGGGGTAGCACTTCTTTTATGTGTTTTTGGTTTTATAGAATTGTGATATATATGTGTATATATATAAATGTTTAGTATTCAATGATAGTAAAACATTAGTAATGGTGCATTCGGTTATGATTAAATACAAAGATGTGTTTATATATATATACTGCTATGTTAGAATGATTTATTTGTCTAAGCTGAATTGGGGAATTTGTCTAATGACACCTCGTAACCCTAATCCGGTGACGGATACGGGTTTGGGTGTTATATTTGATTGGCATCAGAGCTAGGTTTAGTCGGTTCTTGGACTAACGTAGCGCGTGCGAGTCTAGATATACATGCCATATTTTATAATGTGATAGTGTGATGACTTCTGACAGTGAAATGTGTTTATTTCTTTCATATAGTAATGGATCTCGATCCTGAGCGAGCTGTAGCTGATGACATCGAGAGTGTGGCGCCTGCTCCCACGCAAGGGACAACGCTGGAAGAGTCTCGACCAGCTACGAGTAATCTCGATGAGGGGGCTACACAAGCCTTCTATAGTATGATGAATGATTGGTTTAGTCAGTATATACGGACCAATCCGGCTGTTCAACCACCTTTGAATCTTAACACATCCCCAGTAGTACCGGTGGTACCCCCGATTGTAAATCCTGAGAGAGTAAGCAAGCCTCCGGTTGATCGCATTAGAAAACACGGAGCTCAAGAATTTAGAGCCGAGGATGATGACGATGCTGAGTGAGATGAATTTTGGCTCGACAATACTGTTCATGTTTTTGATGAGCTGTCCTGCACACCCGATGAGTGTTTGAAGTGTACCATATCATTACTACTTGATTCTGCTTACTATTGGTGGAATACGCTCGTGTCAGTTGTTCCGAAAGAGACGGTTACTTGAGACTTCTTTCAGACGGAATTTCGTAAAAGTACATAAGTCAGCGCTTTATAGACTCTAAGCGCAAAGAATTTCTCCAACTTAACCAGGGTCATATGACCGTATCCGAATACGAGTACAAGTTTGTGTGACTTAGTCGCTACGCTCGTGAATGTGTTTCGTCAGAGGCTACTATGTGCCGGAGATTTGAAGATGGTCTAAATGAAGATATAAAGCTTCTGGTTGGTATTCTTGAAATTAATGAGTTCGTCGTGCTAGTTGAACGGCCTTATAAAGCTGAAGAGTTGGGTAAAGAAAAATGGAAAGCTAAGTTTGAATCTAAAGATTTTCGGAAGAG
Organism: Gossypium rotundifolium; assembly: GCA_025506655.1. NCBI lineage: Eukaryota > Viridiplantae > Streptophyta > Magnoliopsida > Malvales > Malvaceae > Gossypium > Gossypium rotundifolium. The sequence continues at coordinate 175,292,119 of CP106732.1, forward strand.
ATCTGCGAGTAAATTTTTGCAGATGGTGATGAAGAAATTCAAGAATTATAGTAGCTGATCCAAATCTAATATCGAGATTTTTATACGAGAACGACCACCAGTAATTTCTCGAGCTACATCAGTGGCTAGTGTTTACAATGCTCGATCGAGCAAACCTGAGTGCCAGCATTATGGCAGACGGTATTTTAGAGAGTGCTGGGTAAATCTATTAATCGCACTTGTTATAAGTGTGGTTCGCAGAATCACTTCATTCGAAATTGCTCGGAGACCGTGAGAAGGGTATTGCTCAGAGTGCGAGACCGAGCAGCATTACAGCTAGAGGTAGACCATCTCATATTGGAGGAGGTAGGAGTGGTGCACAGAGGGGGGTTACAGATGCGACTATTCGATCAGAGGCCCATGTACCGGCTAGAGCCTATGCCATTCGTGATAGGGAGGAGGCCTCATCTTCAGACATCATTACCGATATTTTCACTCTCTTTGATACTAGTGTAACTGCTTTGATTGATCCCAGCTCAACTCATTCATATGTATACGAAACATTAGTATCCAGTAAGACTCTACCCTTTGAGTCTACTGAGTTTGTGATTCAGGTTACGAACCCCAGGTCGATGTGTGCTAGTTGATATAGTGTGCAAGAATTGCCCTTTGATGGTTCGAGACCTATGCTTTTCGGCTGATTTGATACTATTACCCTCCAATGAGTTCGATATTATCCTCGGTATGGATTGGTTAATAGTTCACGATGCGGTAGTGAATTGCAGATGAAAGACTATCGATTTGAAATGCCAGAATAACGAGATAATTTAATTGAGTCTGCAGATTTGAATGGACTACCGGCTGTAATATCTTCGATGTTGGCTCGACAGTATTTGAGAAAGGGTTGTGAAGCTTATCTTGTGTATGTGATTGATAGCTAGGTAACTAAAAAGAAGATTGAATCTATACCAGTTGTTAGTGAGTATCTGAATGTGTTTTCGGAGGAATTATCGGGATTGCCGATTGTTCGTGAGGTAGAGTTTGGTATTGAGCTAGTGCCAGGGACCACTCCGATTTCGATAGCTCCGTATAGAATGGTACCAACTGAATTAAAAGAATTGAAGGCTCAGTTGCAAGAATTGACAGATTGAGGTTTCGCCCGACTGAGTTTCTCTCCCTGGGGTGCGCCCGTTCTATTTGTGAAAAAGAAGGACAGAACTTTGAGAATGTCATCAATTATTGACAGCTCAATAAAGTAACCGTAAAGAACAAATACCCATTGCCGCGTATCGACGATTTATTTGATCAGCTTAAGGGAGCCTCGGTGTTCTCGAAAATTAATCTGAGGTCAGGATATTATCAACTGCAAGGTAGGGAATCGGACATACCCAAGACTACTTTTCGGACGAGATAGGGGCATTTCAAGTTCTTAGTGATGCTGTTTGGGCTTACTAATGTCCTTGCTGTTTTTATGGATCTGATGAATAGAGTATTCAGACCATATCTAGATCGGTTTGTATTTGTATTCATAGATGATATACTGATCTATTCACAAGATGAAACAGAGCATGCTGAGCATTTGAGGCTAGTATTACAGATTTTACGCGATAAACAATTGTATGCAAAATTTAGTAAATGCGAGTTTTGGTTGAAAGAAGTCAGCTTTTTGGGGCATGTCATTTCAGCATCGGGTATTTGGGTTGACCCGAGTAAAATCTTGGCTATATTGGAGTGGAAACCTCCGCGAAATATTTTTGAGGTACATAGCTTTCTAGGGCTTGTAGGATATTATAGACACTTCGTGAAAGGATTTTCTATGATAGCAACCCCGACGACGAAGCTTTTACAAAAGGACGTGAAATTCGAGTGGTCAGAAAGGTGTCAAAAGAGTTTTTATCAACTGAAGACTTTATTAACGGAAGCTCCAGTGCTCGTTCAGCCAGAATCGGGTAAAGAATTTGTTATTTTCAGCGATGCATCTTTAAATGGGCTAGGTTGTGTATTGATGCAGGAGGGTAAAGTTGTAGCATACGTTTCGAGACAGTTGAAATCGCACGAGAGAAATTATCCGACGCATGACCTTGAGTTAGCCGCAATAGTTTTTGCTTTGAAAATATGGCGTCACTATCTATTCGGTGAGAAATGCCACGTCTATTCGAATCATAAGAGTCTAAAACATCTAATGATTCAGAAGGATCTTAATTTGAGACAACGACGATGGTTAGAACTGTTAAAGGCTACAAGCTCGTGATTGATTATCACCCGAGAAAAGCTAATGTGGTTGCCGATGCACTTAGTCGAAAGTCACTATTTACTCTTCGAGCAATGAATGCGAATATAGTTATGACCGATAATGGTGCGATCACTGCAAAGTTGAAAGCGAGACCATTGTTTGTACAACAAATTTGAGAAGCCCAAGAGGTTGATGATGGTTTAAAAATAATAAAGAGTCATTGTGGCTCGTGTGCAGATTCAGATTTTCAGATAGATGCTGAAGGATGTCTACGGTTTAAGAATCGGATATGTGTACCGAAGAACCCTGAATTAATTCGAATGATTTGTGATGAAGCTCATAGTAGTAGATTGACAGTTCATCCAAGTAGCACGAAAATGTTTAACAATCTGAAACAGCATTACTTGTAACACCCCAAAACCCGGTCAATACGCCACGACCAAATCTGGTATGTCACTGAGGAAAACATTTTGAAAAGAATAGAATAACAATTAAATTTTTGTGAAAAACTCTTTGAAAATTCTATATTTGTAGAAATCAGGTGTATAATAAGTTTAAGCGATAATTCACTTTGTAATTTCATAAATAAAACTTTAAAACTTAGTTGATAAATCATAGGTTAGAAAACATTTATATCATTTTAAGAAAACTCGAATTATTACTTTGAAAACCATTTGCATTTTGAATGTAGAAACTTAATATTTGGAAATCATTAAAATTGTAGAAAACACTTAATCTATATTTTACTATCAAGCGATTTATATTACAGATGGTAAGATTTTAAAACCATTACGTTTTATTATTTTAGAAAACTTTGGGCTCAATTATTAAATTAACCAAATAATTTATAAGCCATATTTAAAACATATCCAAAGCATATAAATAATCCAAAAACATAATTAAAGAGGCCTTATTACAAACCCAAAATAAAACAAAACCAAATTAAAATAAATTAAAGTACCCCAAATCGAAGTTCATGAAAATCAAATTTTATTGCATGGCCTCCTCGAGTTCATCCGGCTCTCATCCGCGATCTCACGAATCACCTGAAATGATAAGGGAGAAGGTGAGTCACCAAGACTCAGTGCATAAATCCTTCCCCCGATTAATGCAACATTCTTACACAATTTATAATCAAGCAACATATATAAATATATAATGCACCCAACCTAGCCATCCTTAACTCCTTTTCTACCCGTGTGGTACCAAACCCTTTGGTGGTGCCAAACCAGGTGACCTAAAGTCACGATATCCAATAATGTGATACCAAATCACTGGTGACCAAAGTCACGAATAATCAAGTTATTAGGGCAACCCACGTGTGATACCAAATCACCGGCGGCGATCCCATATCTCAAAAGTGGGGCCAACCCACGGTGGTGCTTTGAAACGACGAGGGACGAGTCGCTATGAGGTGCCAAACCTCCGGTGTCCAAAGACACAAATGTGATACCAAATCACCGGGCGCCAAACCTCACGGTGTCCAAAGACACGGATATCAAATCCTTCCCCCTCCACTCATATTCCCAAACCAATGTATTAAGAGTATCAATCATGCCATCATACTTTGATATGATCATATAACATATTTAAATAATAGATCATGATATCAATCAACATATATTAACATCATATTGAAACGGACTTACCCGAATCCTTGCACATACCCATCAAGGTATCTTATCAAAAATCTCATAGATTCCCACTTTAATAACATGTTTAGTTAATATGTATATAAATATATAACCCGAATTATAAAGTGTGTAAGATACACACCTGACACTAACGCAAGTACTAAAATCCGAAGATTCGGTCTACCGCACTAGATCACCTTATCCTACAATCGGCCAATACTTAGATTATAAACAAAGGCTATTCGGCCAAACCACTAAATCCCAATGAGTTATCACTTGAAATACCAAGTCTTACCTAAAAGCTTACCTAAAACAATTGACAAAGAAACGAGGCTTAGATTGATTGCTTCCAACGTCCCGAGGAGCCTAAAAGAAATCGGTTTCTAAGAATGATTAGAACCTTGCAACAATTGCCCAAAATTCAGCCTTTGTCCATAAGAGAAACAACATAGAAACGAGAAAAAGAATAAGGAAAAACGGCCATAACACTTACCTATCTTCCAAAACCGTTTGAAGAAAACCAAATGAAGCCCTACCCTTGAAGAAATTCGGCCAAGACAAATCAAAAGGATATGAGAAGTTTCGGCTATGGTTTTAGAATAAAGAAAACAATTGATATTCGGCTCGAAAGAGATGAAGAATTAATATGGCAAAGAAAAATAAAAAGGGAAGAAGGATGATTGGGCTTTAACAACCAATGAAAGAAAAATCAAGAGGAATGGAGAAGAAAGAGATTCGGCCAAAAAGAAAGTAAAAGAAATATTGTGATTTTGAACAATATTCAAAAGAAAGAAAAGAGAAAAAAGGGATTAAGAGATTAAGCCAACACCTATTTTACCAAAGAAGAAAAGTGTACAAAAGCGCACCTAAAATCAAGGTACATTCATTAAAGAGAATAGCTTTGGAGAGGAAAGAAATAAAATACCAAATGGTGCACAAAAGAGTAGAATTGGTAAGGTTCAAAGGAGTTTCGATTTTGACACAAAGCAAAGGTTGAATGCCTACCAAGCTACCGAAAATGACTACTAACCAAAGAGAAATTTGGCACTAACTATCTACCAACCAAACCAAAAAATTCTACCACTCTCCCCTAGCCACACATGCCGTCCACATACATGGACTAATGGCCATAGGAGAGTTTCCAAAACAACTCCCTTAAGCCAAGCCTTATGTCCCCCTATCCTTCCATAAACCTTAAGATTCCTTTCCCAAAGTAGAAACTTTCCTAAACCAATATTCAACTTGCCAAAAAGAAAAAAAATTTGAAAGTCCAACCTTCCATATGTAAAGCTTGACCGTCCATTAATGCTAGGATACATAAAAATGAAGTCTTCAAAATGTTAATCATGCTACTCGAACCTCTATCCTTAAACTACCTTTCATGCATCCTAACCACCTTGCCACTAACTCCACATGTGCTTAATTTAACAGTTAAATTAACTTAAGTGTCAAGTTCACCTAATCCACTTCATTAAATATACCATACTAAGAATTATTCTAGCTTCCTAAATAAAATCAAGCCTTCACAAAACTATGCTAAACACACAAAATTCATACCCAAGCCAATACAAATAATAAAATAATATTCTAATTTTAGGATGTTACAATTCTACCCCCTTAAGAAAATTTCGTCCTCGAAATTACCTGATCAAAAGAGTTGAGGGTACTGCTGCCTCATCGCATCCTCTGGTTCCCACGTAGCTTCTTCTTCGCCATGGTTTCGCCATAAGACCTTCACTAAAGGAACCGACTTCTTCATAAAACTTTTACGTCTCGATCTAGAATCTGCACTGGTTCTTCTTCTATCGTCAAATCTGGACTCACCTCTAATTCCTCCTTTGTCACAACATGCGATGGATCGAGCGATAAGCGTCTAAGCATGGAGACATGAAACACATTGTGTCGACTCAACTCTGCAGGCATTTCGAGTGATAGGCTCTTGGTCCCACTCGTCTCAACACTTTATACATTGATAAACCTTGGACTTAACTTGCCTTTTCTCCCAAATCTTAACACTTTCTTCCATGGCGAGACCTTCAAGAAGACCTTGTCACCCACGGCAAACTCTATATCTCTCCGCTTGAGATCGGCATAAGACTTCTACCTATCCGAAGCTTCCTTCAAACGAGCCTGAATCATCTTAACCTTATCCTCAGTCTCTGCAACCAACTCTGATCCTAACATCTGACGCTCACTCAACTCTGTCCAGCATGTAGGTGTACGACACCTCCTACCATACAACGCCTCATATGGTGCCATCTTAATGCTTGCCTGATAACTATTGTTGTATGCGAACTCAGCTAATGGCAAAAACTCTTCCCAGCTACCTCTGAAATCCAAAATACAACTTCTCAACATATCCTCTACAATCAGATGACCACTTTCCATTGCCCGTCGATTGTGGATGAAAAGCGATCGAATCAATCAGCGTACCCAAAGCTTCGATGTAACGCTCTCCAAAACCTCGGCGTAAATCTGGGATCTCCGTCCGAGATGATCGACACCGGTACATCGTGCAACCTCACTATCTCATACATACAACTTAGCTAACCAAGCGAGTAATCCACTCTTAGGAATGAAATGAGTGACTTAGTCAGACGATCCACAATCACCCAAAGCGAATCTTTCTTACTAGGTGTAAGAGGTAATCCACTGACAAAGTCCATAGTGATCCTCTCCCACTTCTACTGTGGAATCTTCATCGGCTGAAGTAACCCAGACGGCAACTGGTGTTCAGCCTTGACTTGCTGACACGTCAGACATTTACCCACGAATTCGGTTACCTCCCGCTTCAGACCTGGCCACCAAAACTGCTCTCTTAAATCTCGATACATATTGCTACCTCCAGGATACATAGTATATGGGCTACTATGTGCGTCTCAAAGAATCCTTTGCCTCAACTCAACATCCTTCGGAATACAAGCTCTCCCTTGAAAACACAATACTCCATCACTGGACAAACTATAATCCTCTAAACCACCATTCTGAATCTCCAACCTCCGATCATTCAAACTATCATCCTCTAACTGTTTCTCCTTGATTTGATCTAGCCAAGTCGGCTTGACTTGCAGTTCAGCCAAAAGACTCCCATTGTCATATAAGCTAAGACGAGCAAACATCGATCTTAAATCGATACAACCTTACGGCTCAACGCGTACGCCACCACGTTAGCCTTGCGGATAATACTCAATCGAGCGATCGTAGTCCTTCAACAACTCAATCCATCTACGCGCCTCAAGTTCAAATCCTTCGAGTCAAAAGATACTTAAGACTCTTGTGATCCGTGTAGACTATCGACTTCTCTCCGTTACAAATAGTGTCTAAAATCTTCAAAGCGAAAACCACTGCTGCTAATTCCAAGTTATGCGTCGGATAATTAACCTCATGCGGTCTCAACTGTCGAGATGCATAAGCCACTATCTTCCCTTCCTGCATCAGCACACATCCCAAACCAGTATGTGATGCATCACAATAAACCGTGAATTCCTTGCCTGCTTTAGGTTGAATCAAAATCACAGCTTCAGTCAGAATCTTCTTCAACTTGTCGAAACTTTCTTACTGCTTCTCGGTCCACACAAATAGAACTCTTTTCCTCAACAACTTGGTCATCGGTGCTGCTATCAAAGAAAATCCTTCCACAAATCTTGGTAATACCCCTGGGACCTAGAAAACTCCTAATCTCAGCCACTGGCTTAGGTGGCTTTCAATCGAACACTTGCCTCGATCTTAGAGGATCCACTCTAATCCTTCACCGATACAACGTGACCCAAAAAGTCACCTCCTAAGCGAACTCGTGACTTACTAAATTTAGCAAAAATCGCTTTTCCTCGAATCGCAATACTACTCGCAAATCGCATCATGCTCCTCCTCCGACTTTGAGTATACCAAAATATCATCTATAAATACCACAACAAACCGATCCAAAACTGCTTGGAATACCCGATTCATCATGTCCATGAATCTTTGCCGTAGCGTTAGTCAACCCAAATGGCATCACCGAAACTCGTAATGCCCATACCGAAAAGCGAAATGCCGTCTTATGGATATCGACCTCTTTCACCTTTAACGATGATATCCGGACCTTAAATCAATCTTGGAGAAAACTGTTGCCCCTTTAAGCTGATCAAACAAGTCATCTATCCTCGGCAAAGAATACTTGTTTTTGATCGTCAGCTTATTCAACTGGCGGTAGTCAATACACATCCGCATCGTACCATCCTTCTTATTGACAAAAAGTACCGGCGCTCCCCAAGGTGAAACACTTGGTCGAATGAAACCTCGATCCAACAACTCTTGAATCTGAGCCTTCAATTCTATCAATTCCTTCGGTGCCATCCTATACGGAGCTATAGACCTTTGCGCCTTCCGATAACAGATCTATCTGAATTCGACTTCACGATCCGGAGGTAGTCCGGAAGTTCTTTTGGAAATCGTCGGCATATTCTTTTCTGATTCGGACATTTTCCACGATGGATTCCTTAGCTTCCAACGCACACACATGGACTACATATGCCTCACATTCTTCTTCGACCATCTTCACGACTTTCAGCGCAGATACCACGTTGGATAGGTAATCTCTTCTATTACCTATCATGACCACCTCTTTACCCTCAACTGTCTTCAAAACCATACGCTTAGCAATAAGAATCCGGACTTGCTCGGTACTTAACCAACCAGTCCATCCCAAGAATCAGATCGAACTCCCCAAACGGCAGTTCCATCAGATCAGCCACAAACACTACCCCTTGGAGTTCTAGGGGTACATCCCTATACAGCTTATTAACTTCTACAGAGTGACCTAGAGGACTAAGTATTGTCATCCTCCTAAGCGATCTCAAAATCTAAGCTCAATGTCTCTACTATGCTACTAGCAACATACGAATCGTCGAACCCACATCTATCAAAGCGATATGAAATACCAAAGATTAAGAACGTCTGCGTTATGACGTCCGGTGCGTCGCCCTCCTCTCGACGTCTCGCAGCATACACCAAACCAAGCTGTCTCACCTCAGTGCTGCCTGCACCTCTGCCCAATAATCCGCGGCCTCGACCAGAACCATTACCTCCTCTACCATTACCACGACCTTTCTGCGGTGACGGTCCCTCTTTTCTGAACTGAGCACGACCTTAACCCTCAGACTGATTCCTGGCTTGCTTACGTGGACAGTCTCTCACACGATGATCTAGCGAGCCACACTCAAAACATCCTTTCCCTCCGGTCTAACATTCGCCCCAATAAAATTTTCCATATCGGTTACCTTCAGATTGGTCTCGATTAGCGATGAACAGCCTTCTAGATTGATTCGGGCCACTCTGCTAGCCCTCTTCTGAGAATTACTGGCGGACCCAGATGATCCAAAACCTCTTTTATGCTTATTCCTGTCGTAACTCTGCCTTGCAGATTCCTTTATTCCTTCAGCAATCTTAGTCTTTTCAACCAACGCAGCAAACTCTCGCTCCTGATGTGGAGCAATCAGTAACCTCAGCTCATCTCTTAAACCATCCTCGAACCGGACACATCGCTCGTACTCCGAAGCCACAATACCTCCAACATACCGGTTCAATCTTAAGAACTCTGCCTCATATTCTGATACGGACTTACTCCCCTAGACTAAACTCAGAAATACCTTACGCTGCGCATCAACGTATCCAGACCCAATATATTTCGTCTGATACGCTGCCTTAAAATAATCCCAAGTGAGATCCTCCGCCGTAGTACTGTTTCGCACCGTGAGCCACCACTGATATGACTCATCACGAAGAAGCGACACTATCCCTTTCAGCTTTTCCTTAGCATTCAGATCCAAATCATCCATGATCTGCTCCGTCGCCTCTAACCAATATTCAGCCGAACTGGGAGCTACACCTGAAACACCTCGAAATACCTCGGCTCCATTGGCTCGGAGTCGCTCAGGTACAGATTTTTAAGCTCCTGTGCCTCCACCTATTCCAGCTACCCTCTCAAGAACTCACAGCATCGCCTGAGACACTGCGTCATCCCCCGTTTAATCCTAATGCTTAACTCCAACCGCTGGTGGTGGTGGTGATACCTCATTCTCGGATCCTTGACCCGACCTTAAAGGCTCAGACACAGCCATCCTACCACGACCGCGTCCACGCATAACATGACCCCGACCTCGAGTGCTCATGTTTAAAATCTTGACTTATCTGAATTAAAAGTTTTATGCTTAAGACATCATTCCCTATCTTTAAAACAGTTTTATGAATAATTTTAATAAGAAGTTGTTTTCATGAGTACATCCAACATATAGTTTTGGGTCTCTGAGTAGTTCCTACTACTATACAATCATACCATCATCATATCAAAATAATAATTTGAAGTACTTACACAGGCGAGATCGGTCTTTAGACTCGATGCCATGCTTTTCCAACCATATAATTTTAAACAAAAACATTTTAAAACTATACTTTAAATCATTTTGGGCCTCGGGCCCACAGTAGAAACTTTGAACTTGGCTCGATACCAATTTGTAACACCCAAAACCGGTCAATACGCCACAATAGAATCGGTATGTCACCGAGGAAAACATTTTGAAAAGAATCGAATAACAATTAAATTTTGTGAAAACTCTTTGAAAATTCTATATTTGTAGAAATCAGTGTATAATAAGTTTAAACCGATAATTTACTTTGTAATTTCATAAATAAAACTTTAAAACTTAGTTGATAAATCATAGGTTAGAAAACATTTATATCATTTTAAGAAAACTCAATTATTACTTTGAAAACCATTTGCATTTTGAATGTAGAAACTTAATATTTGGAAATCATTAAAATTGTAGAAAACACTTAATCTATATTTTACTATCAAGCGATTTATATTACCCGATGGTAAGATTTTAAAACCATTGCGTTTTTGTTATTTTAGAAAACTTTGGGCTCAATTATTAAATTAACCAAATAATTTATAAGCCATATTTAAAACATATCCAAAGCATATAAATAATCCAAAACATAATTAAAGAGGCCTTATTACAAACCCAAAATAAAACAAAAACCAAATTAAAATAAATTAAAGTACCCCAAATCGAAGTTCATGAAAAATCAAATTTTATTGCATGGCCTCCTCGAGTTCATCCGGCTCCTCATTCGCGATCTCACGAATCACCTGAAATGATAAGGGAGAAGGTGAGTCACCAAGACTCAGTGCATAAATCCTTCCCCCGATTAGTGCAACATTCTTACACAATTTATAATCAAGCAACATATATAAATATATAATGCACCCAACCTAGCCATCCTTAACTCCTTTTCTACCCCGTGTGGTACCAAACCACCTGGTGGTGCCAAACCACCGGTGACTCAAAGTCACGATATCCAATAATGTGATACCAAATCCTTTGGTGACCAAAGTCACGAATAATCAAGTTATGGGGTAACCCACGTGTGATACCAAATCACCGGCGGCGATCCCATATCTCAAAAGTGGGGCCAACCCACGGTGGTGCTAAACCACGAGGGACGAGTCGCTATGAGGTGCCAAACCTCCGGTGTCCAAAGACACAAATGTGATACCAAATCACCGGAAGTGCCAAACCTCACGGTGTCCAAAGACACGGATATCAAATCATTCCCTCCACTCATATTCCCAAACCAATGTATTAAGAGTATCAATCATGCCATCATACTTTGATATAATCATATAACATATTTAAATAATAGATCATGATATCAATCAACATATATTAACATCATATTGAAACGGACTTACCCGAATCCTTGCACATACCCATCAAGGTATCATATCAAAAATCTCATAGATTCTCACTTTAATAACATGTTTAGTTAATATGTATATAAATATATAACCCGAATTATAAAGTGTGTAAGATACACACCTGACACTAACGCAAGTACTAAAATCCGAAGATCCGATCTACCGCACTAGATCACCTTGTCCTACAATCGGCCAATACTTAGATTATAAACAAAGGCCATTCGGCCAAACCACTAAATCCCAATGAGTTATCACTTGAAATACCAAGTCTTACCTAAAAGCTTACCCAAAACGATTGACAAAGAAACGAGGCTTAGATTGATTGCTTCCAACGTCCCGAGGAGCCTAAAAGAAATCGGTTTCTAAGAATGATTAGAACCTTGCAACAATTGCCTAAAATTTAGCCTTTGTCCACAAGAGAAACAACATAGAAACGAGAAAAAGAATAAGGAAAAACGGCCATAACACTTACCTATCTTCCAAAACCGTTTGAAGAAAACCAAATGAAGTCCTACCCTTGAAGAAATTCGGCCAAGACAAATCAAAAGGATATGAGAAGTTTCGACTATGGTTTTAGAATAAAGAAAACAATTGATATTCTAAACGAAAGAGATGAAGAATTAATATGGCAAAGAAAAATAAAAAGGAAAGAAGGATGATTCGGCTTTAACAACCAATGAAAGAAAAATCAAGAGGAATGGAGAAGAAAGAGATTCAGCCAAAAAGAAAGTAAAAGAAATATTGTGATTTTGAACAATATTCAAAAGAAAGAAAAGAGAGAAAAAGGGATTAAGAGGTTCGGCCAACACCTATTTTACCAAAGAAGAAAAGTGTACAAAATTGCACCTAAAGATCAAGGTACATTCATTAAAGAGAATAGCTTTGGAGAGGAAAGAAATAAAACACCAAATGGTGCACAAAGAGAAGAATTGGTAAGGTTCAAAGGAGTTTGGTTTGACACAAAACAAAGGTTGAATGCCTACCAAGCTAGCTGAAAATGACTACTAACCAAAGAGAAATTTGGCACTAACTATCTACCAACCAAACCAAAAAATTAACCACTCTCCCCTAGCCACATGCAGTCCACATACATGGACTAATGGCCATAGGAGAGTTTCAAAACAACTCCTTAAGCCAAGCCTTATGTCCCCCATCCTTCCATAAACCTTAAGATTCCTTTCCCAAAGTAGAAACTTTCCTAAACCAATATTCAACTTGCCAAAAGAAAAAAGTTTGAAAGTCCAACCTTCCATATGTAAAGCTTGACCGTCCATTAATGCTAGGATACATAAAAATAAAGTCTTCAAAATGTTAATCATGCTACTCGAACCTCTATCCTCAAACTACCCTTCATGCATCCTAACCACCTTGCCACTAACTCCACATGTGCTTAATTTAACACTTAAATTAACTTAAGTGTCAAGTTCACCTAATCCACTTCATTAAATATACCATACTAAGAATTATTCTAGCTTCCTAAATAAAATCAAGCCTTCACAAAACTATGCTAAACACATAAAATTCATACCCAAGCCAACACAAATAATAAAATAATATTCTAATTTTAGGATGTTACATTACTGGTGGCACGGTATGAAATGAGACATTTCAGACTATGTGTCGAAGTGTTTAGTATGTCAACAAGTGAAAGCTAAACATCAAGTACCGTCGGGACTACTTCAGCCGATTATGATACCTGAGTGGAAGTGGGATCGAGTCACTATGGACTTTGTATCGAGTTTTCCTTTGACGCCAAGTAAGAAAGATTCAATCTGGGTTATCGTTGATAGATTGACAAAGTCGGCTCATTTTATTTTGGTACGTACAAATTTTTCACTTGATAAATTAGCTGAGTTATACATATCATAAATCGTACGGTTACATAGAGTACCTGTTTCTATGGTTTCAGATAGAGATCCGAGATTTACGTCGCGATTTTGGAAGAAACTGCAGGATGCTTTAGGTACCAAGTTACACTTTAGTATAGCTTTTCACCCTCAATCGGATGGTTAATCCGAGCGTGTTATCCAAATACTCAAGGATATATTGAGATGTTGCGTTCTTGAGTTTGAGGGTACGAGGGAACGATACTTACCTTTGATTGAATTTGCGTATAATAATAGCTTTCAATCGAGTATTAAAATGGCACCCTATGAAGCATTGTACGGTCGAAAATGTTGTACACCTTTATATTGGACCGAGCTAAGTGAATGCAAGATACATGGGGTTGATTTAATCAGAGAGACGGAATAGAAAGTTAAAGTATACGAGAAAGTTTGAAATTACGTATCAGATCGTCAGAAGTCGTACGCGAATTTGAAACAAAAGGATATAGAGTTTCAAGTGGTGATCGTGTGTTCTTGAAGGTATCACCGTGGAAAAGAATACTTAGATTTGGCCGTAAGGGAAAGTTGAGTCCATGTTTCATTGGACCATATAAAGTTATTGAGCGTATTGGGCCGGTTGCGTATAGACTTATGTTGCCACCTGAATTGGATAAGATTCATAATGTCTTCCATGTGTCAATGCTTAGACGATACCGATCCGACCCTTCGCATGTGATCAGTCCATCAGAGATTGAAATTCAACCCGATCTAACTTACAAGGAGGAACCGATTTGCATCTTAGCTCGTGAAATAAAAGAGTTGCGAAATAAAAAATTATCGTTAGTTAAAGTTATGTGGCATAAGCACGTGGTTGAGGAAGCGACCTGGGAAACCAAAGAATCTATGAAAGAACGCTACTCACAATTATTCAATGGTAAGATTTTCGAGACGAAAATCCCTTAATGGGAGGAGAGTTGTAACAGCCTAATTACGACCCTAATCGGAACGGTGGTTTCGGGACCACGAATCTGAATTAGAATAATAATTTTATATTATTTTAAATGCTTATTATATGTGAATTAGTATGTGTGAAATTTTCGTATTAAAATTTGATTATTTAAGTGCTTAATTGCGAAAAAGGGGTTTAATTGCATAAAATGAAAATTTTGGTGGTTGATTGAGTAGGTATTTAATTGAAGGTGGTTTCCTTACTTGAGGTATCAAAATTGCAATTTAGCCAAAAATTTGGCTTAGTGCCGTCCATCATTATGCATGTAATGGCATTGGTAGTTTATATTATATTTTATCTTATATTTCTATGACATAATAAGGAAAATAATATATTATAATAAAATGAAAAGAAAGAGAAAAGCATGCATGTTCTTCTTTCATCCTTTCTTGACCGAAATTGGAAAGAAAAAAAAAAGGTAGAAAAGCTTCAAAGGGTTCGACAACATTAGGGCTTAATTAAGGTATGAATTAGTATTAGTTTTTGATAATTTTAATATTTTTGGGATAGTTGCTATGAGATTTAGCTAGCCCATACTCAAATTTTTGATTTGGTAGTGTATTTCGTGTATTGCCATTGATGGAAGTTCAATGTTTATGTTGTTTAATAATGAAATGTTGATAGTATATGATAGATTAATAAATATTATTCTTGAATCTTTGATGAAGTTAGGTGATTAGGATTAATTTATAAAAAAAAATTTAGAGGATGAAATGTCAAAGAAATGAAATGTATAGACTTGTAAAGGGAAGAGGAAAATTCAGCCCTTAAGGATTATGTCCAAATTTTGTGTGTTTTTGTGTTTTGTGCAATAGGGACTAAATTGTAAAAGTTGTAAATATAAGGGGTTAAATGGTAATTTGTATAATTTTATGTCTTTAGATTAAATTGAATGAAAATAAATTTGAATGAGCTCAATTGGAATTATTTAGATCAAGAACAAAAGGAAACGAGATTGGATCGGGGAAAGGCCAAGTTGAACGAATAGCCGAGAAACCTCAATTCGATAATTTTCGAGGTAAGATTTAAGCAATTGGATTGGATTGAATTTTTATTTTATATTATGCGCATATGTGGAATAATTTTAAGCATGTTAATGGTTATGAGGCCGAATGTATGATTTGATAAATGTATACGTAAGCTTAATTTCATTGAGTTGGTTTTAATATGTAATTATAGAATATAAGATGGTTGTATGTAAAGGTGATACAAGAGATGATGGTTTAAAGAGAGGATATATATGTTATATGTATAAATAATGTACCGAATGTGATGGTATGTATTTGAATAAATGAGTTATTAGTGAACCTTTGGTTATATATATATATATATTATTAGAACATATAGACAATTTGAATTGAGGAGGAATTGGATTGTTTGGGCACTATGTGTGCGAATTTGTAGCCGAGCACTGTGTGTGCGATATCGGTTGCTTGGGCACTATGTGTACGAGTTGATATACTGAGCACTAAGTGTGCGAAATCAGTTGTACGAAGCTATGTGGGTAGAAAATAAGTAATGGCACTAAGTATGCGATACATTACTATTAAATGGCACTACGTGTGCTCTTCCTCAAGTAACGGCACTAAGTGTGCGATACGTTACATGGAATTGCACTGTGTGTGCGGGTTTACGGATTTTACAATGGCAAAAACCAATAAATGGAGGTATTCGAGAAATGGTAAATAGGTAAATGAGGCATGACAATTGAGTAATTTAACACCAAGGGGTAAGTTGTTCTTGTACACGATATTATAGTGTTGAAAGGTCATCATTAAATTTTGAATTTGTTCGAATGGATAAATGATATGTTGTATTCGATTTTTTTTTTTTTTAGACTTATAAAATTTGGAAATTGATGATTCGTACCATAATATTTGAAATGCATTAATGTCTTGGTTGATGTTCAAGTTAGATTGATGTAAATTGTATATTAACTAATGATAGATTTTACTAATGCTTAAATCTTACTAAGCTATGATAGCTTATGGTATATTTGTTTACTTGACTATTTTGTAGATTTTCGAAGCTAGCTCGCGTTCGGGGGTCTTCGTCGAAGTTAATCGCACTATCACTAAACTTTGGTACCTTATAAGTTATAACCCTTTTGAAATTGTAGCATGTATAGGTCATGTCTCTTTGGTTTATTTTGAATAGTGTGAATTTGTATAAAAGCCATGCGAAAATGGTTATACTCTTATGCTTAAGTGTGAATAGTTACGTTTGATTATGGTACCATTTTTGTATATGTAAAGACACTTTATAAATTTATCTTAGAAGTTCTTTCATTTTATGTTATATGTGATATTAAGGTATTCGAAGAAATTTTGAATAGGGAATAAGGTGCTTTTGATTCGAATTGGAAAAGTTTGGGTAAAGTATTAAGGTTTGGGAATATTTGGCCTTAATACACTCAACTTGTAAATTGATTTCTTAGTATGTTATATGCGAAAATTGTGTGCATAAATGTGGTTTGGAATGAGCCCAATAGTATATTTTATTGGTAAGTAGATTTAAGCTTATTTATATACATACGCATGCATGTTAGGTTATAATAAATGGTTGTGTATACCTTATTATCCTGACTTAAGGATATGACATAATAATGACCAAATTTTGGTACAATCATTTTATAAATTTGGATATGTTATCCATGTAATGTTTAAATAAGAGATTATTTGCTTAAAGGGTTTGGTACTTTGTTGGTGAAATGATTATAAGTAATGTTTATATTCGGTCATGTGAATTTCTTACCAAATGAATAGTAATTTATACCATTTGGGGTAGCACTTCTTTCATGTGTTTTTGGTTTTATAGAATTGTGATATATATGTGTATATATATAAATGTTTAGTATTCAATGATAGTAAAACATTAGTAATGGTGCATTCGGTTATGATTAAATACAAAGATGTGTTTATATATATATATATATATATATATATATACTGCTATGTTAGAATGATTTATTTGTCTAAGCTGAATTGGGGAATTTGTCTAGTGACACCTCGTAACCCTAATCCGGCGAAGGATACGGGTTAGGAATGTTACACTAGACCTTTTGTCTCGCAATCCGTGCGGCCTTAGGCGATCCGCTCGTCAAAACTCGCCTAAATCATCCTTTACACCCAAAAGTGAGGATTCTTTAAGAACTCCTCCTAGGCACTAATTTATATAGCGGAAGCGATTGTGCCAAAAGAAGCTACAAATGAACAACAGAAAGTCAAAAGAAAGAATGCACACAATGTGTTTGAGTAAATGCCCAAGAATTTTATTATTCTTAAGAATTCAACATACAATGGATCATTTACAAATGAGGGGGAGGCTCTCTATTTATAGTTGAGATCCCCAAAATCGTCGGCCAAGATCAAAATACATCAACAGACGAGATTAGCCATATCCCTTAATTTAAGGGATTTTCAAGATATGTCATATCAAATCTAATCTAATCTATACAAGATATGATTCCTTCTATCTTATAAGATTAGTTACCAAATTAGCCTAAGTTGCCATATCTTTGTTATCGGGCCAACTAGGCTTCAATCTAATAGGTTTCTCCAACAATTCCTTGAATCGGGCCAGTTCTTGTGGGCTAAATGATCCACATCTTATCGACAGACCTTCACAGGGCGTATCTTGTGCCATGGTCACGGACTTTGCATTCTGACCCGTGACACTAGTTTGTACCAATTCATATAGTTGGTACAAAATTTTGATATTTTAAATCAAATTTTAATTTTTTTTATTTTACCCATATCAATTTTTCTAATATTACATTTAAAATTGATAGCTATTAAATTAAATTATTGAATATAATAAATAATTTTAAAACTTATATTTATATGGATGTAATTGAGATATATTTGCAAATATATAATATATAATTTATTTTTTGACCAAAATAATATATAATTTATTAAGATACTAAAGGTTAGACTACAAATATATAAATAAAAAATATTTAAATGTATATATAATTCATAAATAAACTAAAAATTAGACTATAAATATATATAATAATTAAAAATATAAAAACTCAAATAATATATTGAAACATGTTGGTATTGGTATGTATACCAATACTAAGATAAAACAATACGCTCACACCGATATGGTACTAATTATCTTAATTTATACCATCGAATGAGATTTGATAAGGGAATGCTTAAATATCTTAGATCAAGGAATAGACCTATTTTACATTTGCTTTTAGGCCAATCTAATTCTTTTTTGTGAGGTGGATTTAGGATAGATATCTTAGGTCAATTTATTATTTTTAGGCAATCGAATAAATAGTTGGAAAATTAAGAAAAGAAATTTCTAAAAATGCGGGTGATGAAATTGCTTGCTCCATAAGTGGAATGTTGGAATTTCAAAGAGTTTTAGGTGTTTATTTGGAAGTGTTTTTATTTCATAACATATAAATTTATTATCGATAAGGTTAAAAGAGATTAACTAGGTGGAATGTAAATTTGTCAGTGAGCCTTAATTTGGCGTGGGGTTTATGGAGAAAATGGTTAGATGCTTTGTTTGGAGGCCGACTAGCACACGTCGAAAACCAACTTTGATATCAAATTCTATTGTTTGGAAGTCTCTTCCTACTAAGATCTGGGGAGAAATAAAAGAAATCGAATGGTGGACAATAGGTGAGGGGAAATGTGTTAAATTTTGGTTGGGCGCCTGGGTACCTGATGTTGGTCCATTGCGGGATCATTGTACTGCTAAGTCCATAGACGTTGATGCGTTAGGATGTTGGAGGTGGAGCTAATTCACGCCTTTTCTTGATCACTCGATTTATTGAGGATTGCAACTGTATTTCCTCCAAGTGAAGTTGCTGGATCCAATAGTTGCATGTGGAATTGGTCTAAAATTGGTAAATTCTGTGTCTAAAAGTTATACGAGTTTAGCGAAGGGAAGATGGGCGCCAATGGGCAAGAGATGGATTATAATATGGACACTCAAATGGTCGCAAAGGGTCCAGTTTTAATTATGGCTAATGTTAAATGATAGATTGTTAACGAACTCCGAAAGGTGTAAACGTGGGATGGCTACAGATGCCTCATGCTTAATTTGCGAATGTTGCCGAGAGACGACCTTGCATGTGATCAGAGGTTGTGCAGCTTCGCATTCGACATGGATTTACTTTGTGCCGCAGCAAATTAGAGGTAACTTCTTCAATTTACCACTTTCTTAATATTCAGCATGATACAATATTTCATTTAGAAGAGGTGGATTGGAGTACCTTGTTTGGAGTGGTCTGTTGAAAATTATGGAAACAGATGTACTTTGGGTATTTGCAAATCATAATTTTTGTGCTGTTGCAATACAAAACCAAAGATTTAGCTGGGCAAGAAGTATCAAACAAGTTGAATAAAACAGATCTTATGATCAGCAACAGGTACTGAGCACTGGTTGGATCAAAGTGAACACGAATGGCGCTGTTAATATAACAACGGAGATGGCAATAGTTGGGGATTTGATTCGAGATGAGAAGGGAGAACGGTTGTTGGGCTTTAATAGACATAATCCAAGCAGAATTATGGTCCATTTATGTTGCTTGGACAAAGGGGTTGAAGAAGGTAGTCATTGAAAATGACACTGCAATGGTGGTGGATATGATTGACAAGGCTGATTTGGATGAAGTTATATCAAATACTTGTGTTGCAGACAATGGAATGTTAAAGTCGTTCATCATGTGTTCCCAGAAGTAAATTCTACAGCGAATTTTGTTGCTAAGTTGGCATCAACTGAAACCATAGGAAAGCAGGAAATTAGAAACCTATGTCCGATTCTTATCATACTAGTTTATGCTCTGTATAATGGTTTTGGTCTTTTAAGGGCTTAGCCCTTCTCTTTTACTCCAAAAAAAAAAAAAGGCCCTTCAAGACAAATAAAAACATAAACAAGAGGTTGGAATGAAAGTAAAAGGTCCAAGTGGAGTAAATTATAAACATAAAATTAAAACTGGTATGTGAAGGATGTTATTATTAATATGTTTTCAAATGAAGATTGATTGGGTGGTGCGGTGTTAAGTTTCATACGCACGTTGCTTACCCCAGCGGCAACGCGCATTTCTTACCTAATTCCCTAAAGATATAAGTAGAATCTCCCGCGTCCTGACAACTATCTTGACTCATCAATATTCGCGTTAACTCAGGTCGTCTCCTTTTTGACTCAGTCACAAAACCACGCTCAATCATATCTACTTCCCCATTTTTCCTTCACTTTCTGCATGTTCTTTGATCCGTTTTCTCCCATGGAAACTTTGCTTACGAGATTGAGTTTCTCTTTCTTCCTTCTTTATTTCTTGGTCTCTTGCGATCTCTCTTTATCTTTCTCTCCGGTGGACAATTATCTCGTCAATTGTGGCGCCTTGCTGGATGCCACCGTAGATAATCGTCGCTTCCTCTCCGACTCGTCCGATTCTTCTCACTCGCATCTCTCTTCACCTCAATCGTTCTCTCTCTGTGCTGGAACTTTGCTGCCGGGTCTGCCTCCGATCTATCACACCGCCAGGGTTTTCAAGGCACCGTCTAAATATGTTTTCGATGTCAAGGATCCAGGGACACACATGTTACGTCTCCATTTTCACCGATTCAGTTCACCACAATTGAATCTTGCTGACTCTAAATTTCACGTTTTGGTTAATGGGTTGGTAGCTTTGACCAATTTTAGTGGTGGGGGTTCGGTGGGTCCTAAGGTTATCGAATATTTGCTTTGGTTTAACTCTGAAAAGGTTGAAATTACTTTTCTTCCTGCTGAAAAATCGAAATTCGCTTTTGTTAGTGCAATTGAAGTGATATCTGCACCTAAAGATTTGATACTTGAAACTGCTCAGTCTGTGAATGGTGATAAAGTTGAGAATTTTGAGGGTTTAAATAAACAAGCATTTGAAGTTATGTATAGGGTAACTATAGGAGGTCCTAAAGTCACTCCATTTAATGATTCTCTGTGGAGGACTTGGCTGCCTGATGACGACTACTTTAAATCGAAGGAAGGATCAAATAGGGTGTATTTTAGTGGTAGGATTAAGTACCAAGAAGGTGGTGCAAGTCGTGAAGTTGGTCCTGATAATGTATATAATTCGGCTCGGTTAATCGAGAGCAAGAATGCTTCGATTCCTAATGTGAACCTTTCATGGGAGTTTCCGGTGATTGAGGGTTATCAGTATCTTGTTAGACTCCATTTCTGCGATATTGCTAGCATATCCCTTGGATTGTTGTTTTTCAATGTTTATGTTAATGGACATTTGGCATATAAAGATTTGGATCCTTCGGCTGTTACCAATTACTCGTTGGCTTCTCCGTTTTATGTGGACTTGGTAGTTGATGCTGATCATTCCGGGATAGTGAATGTAACTGTTGGACCTTCGAACAAGAGCATGGCATACGCGGTGGATGCTATCCTAAATGGAGTGGAGATCATGAAGATGAGTAACTGGATGGGTAGTTTCGACGGTACTCTGCCTGCAGAGTCAGTTTTGAAGTGTTTGCCAAGGAAAAGAAGAGTTGGTTTTCTGCTTCCTTTGATTGCTCTTGTGTGTTTATTGCTGAGCTTATCAGCAATCATACGTAGGAGGAATGAAAAGGTGGAGTCAGTGCTATGGTCAAAATTGCCAATGGAGGTCCATGAAATTTCTCCAAAGCAAGGTAAACAACAATTATCAAGAAAAGTATAAATACATGGCTATGGATCCACTGGGTTTTGTGATATAATACCGCATACTATTGGTGGCTATCAGTTCCCATCATATTAAATGGTTTGTTTGAGTTTGAAGTTTGTGAAGGAGCTTTGTGTCTGTAAACAGAATAGAATGTTGTTTTCCAGTTTATCTCATCATGTTTGTGATTGGATTGATGCTATTGGGATGGTTTATTTAATGTAACAAATATTTCACCATGAAATCCTAGTTAATTTTACTTAAACCAACCTGAAATCTCATCCTTTCTCTGAGGTCAGTGGACAGTTAAATGCTAAATTTCTTTATGTTAACCCAATTTACATATTAAAACATTGGTTATGGTGGCTGTTTGAATTTACCTAAAAAATGAGTTGTGCTACTCCTTGGATCATGGTTCATATCACACCCGCCATTACGGCCAGATTAAAATTAAAAACTATTATGG
This sequence comes from Gossypium rotundifolium, assembly GCA_025506655.1. NCBI lineage: Eukaryota > Viridiplantae > Streptophyta > Magnoliopsida > Malvales > Malvaceae > Gossypium > Gossypium rotundifolium. The sequence goes on from CP106732.1 coordinate 175,314,664, forward strand.
ATATTTACTTAGAGTTAAAAATGGAAATAGAAAAAGGAAAAGAAAATTGAAGATTAGTATTGTTAAATGAAGGGTCCATTGCATTCACTAGAATCTCTTATCTTGCGCTGAAAATTGTATAGGGGCATTTAAGTGAAACACAAATGGAGCCTACATCTCCAAAGTTAATGGGTGATCAGCATGGACCTATTTATTGTATTTAAGAAAGAATATTTAGAGAAAGCCCATATGTAATGGCTTGCTTATGCAGCCTACTCCCTCGCCGTATACCTAACGTCGGCTTTTTTTTCATAAGCTATTTGTGCAAAATTTTGTATGAAAATTATCTGTTTTTAATAGTATATGTTGGTGCTAGTGATCTCACCGCTGACACTACCTTTCATCATTCCTTAATAATTATAAATTTATAGAAAATTGATTTTTTTAGTCGATACTGTGTTTGTTGGTATTAATATGTATTTTTTAAATATACTTAAAAATATAATTTTTTTAATAGCTATCAGCATTTACGTTACCGATATCGGTTCAAATTTTAAAATTTTTTTTTTTTACTTTTTTGATACTGACATTCTCTTTATCAACACCGATGTAGTTTTTTTTTGTTTTTATCGGTGTGCTTTTGATTACCGAGACAGATAAAACAATAGAAAAAGAGATAAAGCTAAAGAATTAAAGACAAAATCTTTTAATTAAATTGCGGTGAATCAAATTACCGTAACTTTCTTGCATTAGTTGTAGTCCATATACAGCTTTTTACCATTTAAATGGTTTTTTATATTAAAAATCATATACAACCTTTTATTTGCATGAAAACTTTTTAATTAATAAAATATCTTTTCTTAATATGCGCTGAAGGTCTGTCTTTGTTGCTGAATGAAGCCAAACATAAAAATATGATGCAGGGGCTCCGATTCGAAGGGAAAAATTCGCGATTAATCATCTACTGTTTGCCGACGATTGCATCCTCTTTGGTGATGCCTCGGTGGATGGGGCCCATGTTCATAACATCATCAAGGAATATGAATTAATTTCGGGGCAACAGGTTAATTTTGATAAATCATTTATTTATTTTTGAGCGAGTGTGGGTCAAGCTGAGAGGGATGCAATCACCAACATTTTGGGAGTTAGGGTGGCTACAAACCCTGAGAAATATTTGGGCTTGCCAATGATGGTTGGGAGAAATAAGAGAAGGGCCTTTGCAAATTTTGTGGATAGGTTCAGACAGAGGATTGAAAGTTGGAGTCTTCGGTATCTTTCGATGGGAGGTAAGAAGGTGTTCATTAAGGCGGTATTACAAGCAATTCCTGTTTATGTTATGCAATGCTTTGCCCTACCGAAAACTTTTTGTCAAAGGTTAGAAATTATTTTGAACAAATTTTGGTGGTCTAATAGTAAATCGACTAAGGGTATTCATTGGAGTGTTTGGAATGATCTATGTACTCCTAAAACTGATGGTAGGATGGGTTTTCGGGACCTCCTTTTGTTGAACAAAGCTTTGCTAGCTAAGCAAGTTTGGCGTTTGCTCTTGCAGCCCGATTGTCTTTTTGCAAAAGTTTTTAAAGCTCATTATTATCCATTTTCAGATATTATGGCAGCTAGAATTGGTTCTTACCCATCTTTTACTTGGAGAAGTTTATGCAGCGCTAGGGAGCTGATTTCAGATGGTTTGCTTTGGTGTATTGGTAGTGGTGAAGCTGTGAATATCTGGAATGATCCTTAGTTGTCTGGCCCTGGTAATAGTAGAGTTTTAGTTCAGGGTATAAATACTAATTGGGCTACTATGAACCAATTAATTGATGTTAGCTCGGGTACCTGGAATAAGGAAATAATCTGTTAGATTGTTGATGATAAACAGGCTACTTGCATTTTCATCACGCCGAATTCTCATGTCAACTAGATCAAGTTTACTCTGAAGATTGTCTTTCGATTTTCCATCGACATTCAAAATTGTCCCAATGATGTTCTCGCAACATTCTTTTCAATATGCATGACATCAAGATTGTGTTGCAAAATGTGATGCTCCAAACAAGGCAACTAAAAAAAATACTTTTTTTCTACAAGTCCGCCTCATTAGGATCATCCTCTTCATCAGATTCATCATCAATCTGCTTATCAACATCGCCAACATACGCCTCCCCCAGTCTTCTCTTTGCTTGCGTGTTGTGTGGTTGATTCATCTTCCCATAACTGAAATTGATATCTTTTAACATGAACAAGATTTCAGATCCAATGGTCTGCTCAGGAGCTTCTCTGAACTCTTCATTACCATCACATAGAGTCCTCTGAAATCTAAATCTATGATTTCCATCTAACCACTGATGATGCCCCATATAAGAGAACTTCTTCCCATTATATAACCACTTCGAACATGTTTGCGCCGCACAATAAGGACAAGTATAACGTCTTTTGGTACGCGAATCAGATAAATTAGCATAAGCCGGGAAATCATTAATAGTCCACAACAAACCTGCACGTAAATAAAAGTTCTCCTTTTTCAAGACATCATATGTTTCAACACCCGCCCATAACTGTTTCAACTCTTCAATAAGTGGCTGCATATAAATGTCAATATCATTTCCGGGACCTTTTTCTCCGGGGATAATCATGGATAAGATAAAAGAAGATTGCTTCATGCAAATTCACGGAGGCAAATTGTAATGAACAAGCACTACAGGCCAAGTACTGTACGAAGTACTCATGATTTTATAAGGATCAAACCCATCAGATGCTAGCCCAATCCTCACATTCCGAGGATCAGTTGCAAAGCTTGGAAATTTATTGTCAAATGATTTCCAAGCTAAAGAATCCGTATGATGCCTTAATAATCCATCACCGGTTCGTTCATCATGATGCCACCTCAATGACTCGGTTGTCTTTGACGACATGAAAAGCCTTTGAAGCCTTGGTATTAGTAGGAAATATCGTAAAATATTTACTGGCTTATTTCTTGACTGTGTCTCACCTTCATCCTCATTCATATATTTTGTATTCCTATTCATCCAACGAGATTTACCGCAAACATGACAAGACTGTTGGTTTTTTCGATCACCCCAATACAACATGCAGTCATTTGGGCAACTATGAATTTTCTCGTACCCAATGTCTAAATCTTTTATCAGTTTCTTCATATCTTGGCATGAATGAGGGATTTTTGCAAACGAAAATATATCTCTCAAAAACTCTAATAGCATTGTAAAAGAGTTTCCGGTCTGCCCTCCCAAACATTTTAAGTGAAATAGGCGAATGCAGAAGGACATTTTTGAATATTTTGATCCCTCGTAAAGTTCTTCATTCATTTCATTAAGTAACTTGTAGAACTTCGCCGCTTTTCCATTTGGCTCTTCATCAGGTACACTTCTTCTCGTTTCGGTAAAAGCATTTCCACCAATATTATACTCATGTGGAAACTATTGCAAACCATGACTGTGCATAATAAATGCATCCCGCAACATACCTTCCATGTCATCTTCTCTAACAGACTGATGGTAAGCACTATGAGGATAAGCCGGATTAATCGTTGAAGAGGTTCTACAAGGTGTACACTGTAACACCCCAAACTCAGCCTAGATATCTGGCAATGTCACACGATAGTGTTTTTGAAACCTTGTTGTTACGATGAAAACATTCCATGTTATTATCTTTAATAAACCTTTGTTAGAACTTAGGAAGTCGTCTTTATTCATTTAAAACATTTGTTTTGAAACATCCCTCGTTGTGGAAGCTTTAATAAAACAGTGTAGGTGATCATGAGTTTAGAAATTACTTTAACTTTTTGAAAACTAAATTTCCTACGACCAGCAGGTATAAATCCATAAAGTAAAATAAATAAATAAAAACCCAAATTTAAAATCAAAGTCACAGATGGTCCTTAAATTATAACCCAAATAATAAATAATAATGAAATCATAAATCGTAAATTGAAAACCATAAAGTCCAAAAATTTCTGTGGTCACCGCTGAGTCTTCCGTCGCACCGATCCATCTAAGTCTAGGGATTACCTGTGCACATTAAACAAAAAAGGTGAGTTTACGTAAACTCAGTGTGTAATCCCACAGAAACAAACAAACAATCAGTATTCACAATTACAGCTTGAACAATCTTAGGCCTAATCCTTTTCAAGATCGGTGATGATTTGGGCCTTAGCCCATATCAAGACAAATGTTAAAATGCAATAGGCCTTAGCCCATCACAAGATGTCGAGAAAATGAGATTATGCAAGAGAAAAATCCTACCCAACCAGCCTCTACACACCATCTCCGTCCAACTCTACACTCCATGTAGGGATATAATCAACCAACCCATCCTTACACTCAAAGTAGTATGAATGCGGCACAAAATAGTAGTTTGTAGTTGAGCTGCCAGTAAATTAGGCTTAAAGCCTTTCAGTACACTTCCTCCGAATAACAACCCCCAACCCAATGCAATGCAACATACAATGGATGATATGCTATTATGCAATTTCAGTACATATATTCAGTTTAGTTATTAACATGCTCAGTAAAGATATAATTCAGTCAATTTCACACATTTAGGGGTCTAAGTAGTGCTTACCGACCCTACAGTAGGTTCACAGTCGACTTGGGTGACCCGTGCAACCTTAAAAACATTTCGATAAAAATGGGCCCAAATGCCAATGTGATCTGCCCGTGTGAGCCCACTCGGCCCAAAGTGGCCTTGGCTGTGTGATCCATTTTTAAAATAACCCATGCTAGCTCAATACTCATATATGTTTTCACTATTTACTTACATGTTTATTCAAAGCTATCTACTTGAGTCATTATCACTAAATTATTTATGTCTTGAGCTAAAGAATTCCAAATTAAGATCTGCTTGATGTTTTTGAAACTAGACTAAAATACCTTTCTACCATAAAGTTTTCAGAATTTATAGTTAATCAAATAAGTACAGTAAAATCTTTAAAGTTATCCCTATTTTGCTATTTGACAGCTTCGACCTTTTCTTACTAAAAGTTATTTATCTCTTAGTACGAAATTTAGATGATGTTTCTGTTTGTTTCTCTTGAAAATAGACTAATTAATAATTTAAAATTTTAAATTCAAGCCCCTAATTATTTTTTTACAATTTTTGATGATTTTCCTAAGTCAGAATAGGGGAACTCGAAATCATTCTGACCTTGTCTCACAAAATTTATTATATTTCATGATTTACAATTCCATTGCTTACATTGTTTCTTCCATGAAAAAATAGACTCAATAAAATTTAATTTCATATTTTATTCAACCTATAAATCAATTCCCATTATTTTTGATGATTTTTTAAAGTTAAACTACTGTTGCTATCCAAAATTATTTTAGTGCAAAATATTGATTTCCAAGTTTATAACACCCTTATTTCCTTTCTCTACAATTTTTCGCATCATTTTCTCTTATTTCTCAACAGCAAGCAATTTTGGCTTTTCGCCGAATCCCATTTTCTGCGTTTCGAGTACACACCTAGTATCTATTCGCTGTGCAAAGTAACTCGAGCCTTTAAAAACCTATATTTGACCAATATATCCCTTAATTAATCACTTGATTCGTCAATCAAACCAAATATCCCCAACATAAAACTCGAGAAACTAAACCAACGACGATTCAAAAACTTACCGCGACGAATCCGATAACAAGTCATCTCCACACATTGGAATATCCGCTTAAAACCTTTGAATAGCACCTAAACGAGAGCAAAACGAACCCTTTGTTAATTGCCTACTCTAAATATAATAACTAAGGGGAAAAATTCCACTTACCGAAATAGATGAAGTCAAAAGTTGCACCGAAAGAGATGACTCGAAAAAATACAAAAACGAAAAGAGAGGGGAAAGAGAAGAAACAAGATTCGGCCAAAGGGGAACAAAAACCAAAAGTGAACAAGAAGGGAGAAGAAATGACAGAGAAACAAAAGTCTAACATCAAAAAATTTGTTGGGAAAAAAGAAAATAGAAAACTGATGAGAATAAAATCTTATTTTGATAACTTCTCCCAATTATCTCCTAAAAACACTCCCTATTAACCCACTAAAACACAACTACTCAGCAGTCCAGTTTAATTTGAACTCCACCACACCAGACGCCTCAAACAAAAATTAGTTCCCGTGCTTGCGCAGGGACTCGAACACAGGACCTCCTACACACTAACACTCCGCTCAACCACCAGACCAACAGGCCCATTCTGATATATTTTTACTAACAATCAAATGAAAGCCTACTGAACAAGAGTAAGGCTTAATTCATTCAAAATACCAAAATTTGCCCAAGTGAAGTCTTGAACTTGGGACCTCCCAAACACTCCTAGAACACATAACCACTAAAGTTGACAGATAGTTGTGTCATATTTTCACAATAATGAAATTAGCAATTTTGGGGCGTTACATACACTCTCCATTGAAAATCCATTTTTTATACCCCCAAATAAAGCCATCAACAATTAGATGTTCATAGACAACTTCACGAAAATGCCAATTGATGTTGTCACACTTCTTACACGAGCAAAGAATCATATTCTCTTGGCTTGCATTTTGAAATGCTAAATTTAGAAAAGTTTGTACTCCATTTCGATAGTCGTTGCTTACCCTTGACAAATTCATCCATCTTTTATCCATTTCGTAGTTCTTAAAGTCTAATGTTGACAATAAATTACGATTACTGAAATGTTCTCAACTGATTTAAATCAGGTCATTGGGCTAAACTAGATAATGCATATCAAGTATCAAGTATCTAATGGGTGTAAGTTATGTAAGTTATGATATGATATATATTTATGTAAGTTATGTAAGTTATGTAAGTTATATATTTATTTTAGTTATATAAGTTATTGGGTTTCATCCATTGCAGATTTCACGTTTGCCAATTAAACTATCATATTGTATACATCACATGATGAATTGCCAATTAAATAGTATCCTATTCCTATATAATTATAATAGTTTATCCGAGATGTAATAAAGAATAAAACAATGCAAAATGTAATGTAAATATAATTATTATTAATAGTATAATTAAAGAGAAAAGAACTAATTATGTAAAGCATAAGAATATATTAAGGAAAATCACCGTCCACAAAAGACTTAGAAAAAGAATAATTAATCCTCCGACCAAATAAACTTGTGGAAGCACAAAAAATGTCCCCTATAATAAAAGAAAACATTGGATAAATAGTTTTGTTCAAAAAAAAAAAGAAAAAAACATTGGATAAACAGTTATTCACAATATATTGGTCAATGAGATAGTGACTCTTCTAAGCTATGACTCTAAATCAACTGATCTTTAACCTTTCTCTAAACTATGACTCTAACTAATTTTTAATTTAATTAATCAATTCAATTGAATTATTATTAATATAAAAGCTGAACTGATGTGACACATCAACATTGGGTTTAGGATAATACTTTAATAAAGAAAGAAATTAAAGGCATTTGGAGGGGGAGTTGGGCACCCTTATCTGAAAACACTTTAATTAAAGCTTTTGGAAATGGACACTTTTGTTAGGGAAAAGGGGACGGACGACTACTCTTTTGTCTTAACTAAACTAATTTTATTTTATTCCACCAATCAAAATATTGTCTTAATTAATTAATTAGCCACCCACGAAATTTAATATAAATCACTTTCCACAAATTCAGTTGTGTCTGCTGTCTTGTATTCTTCTTTATTTTTATTTTTTTACATGTCCTACATTAATCTTAAATTAAAATTTTTAATTATTTTTCTCAATTATATCGTTGTAAAAATTGGAGCTGATGTCACTAAATGATGTGCGTATCATAAATATCAATATAAAACTTTGAATTTTATAAACAATTAATAAATAATTTTCTATCATAGTTTTAAAAACATGCATCACATATTAAATTAATAAAAACGAGTACCCATTAAATCAATGCATGCAGTGACATATACTTATTTTTGCATTCAAAAATGGATTACAAAAACTTCAACGTGTGGCCTCTTTTTATTTTTTATTTTATGGGGTTCGCAACTTGGTTATAAGAAAAATGTGAAGTCGTTTTCAAGGAATGAGTCAAAATGACAAAGAGTCGTTCGCTAGGAATTCTCAATAACAACAACGTAAAACAACATCGACTTAGACTTAAGAGATGCTTAGTATATTCTAAACCAAACTTGATATGCAGAAGGAGATGCTCTTTGATTGAGATAAGTTGTGTCACCTTTGATGTTGTTTTTTCTTCTATTTATGGGCTAAAATCGGCAAATTCTGAACACAATTTCAAAATTCAAACATATTAATTAGAAAACAGTTGTGGGCAGAGAAATTCATTTATCACAATCACAAGTTTTCACCAAAGTCGAATCGATGCCCACTTGATTGACAACAGTCATCACAGCAAGTTGAACGTTTATGTATATTTCTAAAAAATAAAAATTCTTAAAAATATTTTAATGAATATTTTCATTTAAATTTTTTAAATCCTAGAGCTGAACTGAGAAGATAAGTAGCAAATCCTAGAACAGTTTCATATACCAAACCAAATCAGCAAGCAAACAAAAACAAAATAGCTGACAGTGACAACGATGATTATGTGGACATGCAAATGGTTGCAAAATACCTCTAGGACCTGAATTTCCAGTGGCGGTGGTGGAGAGAAGATGCGACTGTGGAGAGAAGAGGCAAAGAATTTCTTTTTGAAGTGATGGAGAGAAGAACTAAAATGATTTTCCAGCCAATATCTAAAATGATTAGGCTAAAACAAAAACTAAAATGATTTTGAAAATTATGAGGGATTGGGGAAGAAATACAGGGATTTGGGAAAATGGGGATTTCGATTAGAAGGGATTTTGGAAGTTGGTAAATTAGGGATTGCAAAAGTCGGGAAAGAAGAACTTGGGGGAAATTGGAGGAATAAAAATTGGGATGTTGGTGAAAAGAAATCGGGAAATCTGAATTGGGGAAAGTAAAGGACATTCGGGGCTAAAAAACGACATCGTTTAAGCTGAGTTTAATAAAATTTACGGCGCTTTTAAAAACACCACTAGAAATAAAGCATAAAAAGGATGACATTTTGTAAACACTTAATACATATTCGTGGCGTTTTTGGCTAAAAATCGGTAACGCACAACCTTTTGCGACATTTTAAATGAAACGCCACTAAAAACAAGGATAAAAACGTTGCTGTTTTGCACTCTTAATACATTTTTATGGCGTTTATATTGAAAATGCCGATAATGCATAATCTTTTGCGGCATTTTAGAGAAACACCACTAAACATGCAGCATAAAACGGTGCCGTTCAACAATTTTTTCATACATATTAGCGGCGTTTTAACAAAAATGCCACTATTGTTAACTTTTATGCGGCGATTTGACCGAAAACGCCACTATTGTTAAACATAATTAAAATTTGATTCAAGTTATACCCTATAATCTAGATTTGAGCCAACTTTTAATGCCCAAGCTAACAAGTAAATTGACAGAAGAATATGATTGATAAGACACTGATTATTCGATGACTCAAATAAAACATTTTAAAACAACTAAATTAGAATGCTAACTATAATTTAAGAGAGATAATTATGAATTACGAAAAATATTTTCATAAGCCTAAAAATAAACATGAAATATATGTTGAATTGAAAAGGGTTTTTTATCAAAATAGTGTAAGAAAAAAAAAGAACCGAAATGGGATGTGATCCAGATTAATTCATCGAAATGGGGTGGCTGTGGTGGTCACGCCACTCCCATAAGCGGCACCACCACGGTGTCACTTCATGCGACAAGCGATTACAAACACATGCAAAAAAATAGTTGCAAGCAAGAAAAGCGTAACAATAGTCTGCAATAGGCGCACCACTGGACAATGTCTCGCCAGAGGCGGCACCAAGCCAGTCAATGGCTTGGCGAGGCGGCACCAAATGACGTTAAATAGCTCCCTCGTCACGGAAAGGTTCTTGCTGCAGAAGAAGAAGAAGGAAAAGTGTCATAGGAAAAAGAAAGAGGAAGAAGAAAGAAGAAGAAGAAAAATCAAGGAAAAACATTAAGAAAATTAGGTATATTTTTCTTGAAATAATGTTTGTGTTCTTTGTTGTTAGTATATTATTATATTAGATATTAAATTTTATTTTATTAGTTATTTGTTGTAGTAAACTATTAATAAGTATTGTTACTTACTTAGGATTAGTAGGTTAAACCCTAAAACCCTAAAAAAATAGTTATGTTAACTTAGTTAGTATGTTAGTATATATTAATGTGTTAGTTTTAACACTAACATTATTTTATTTAGTATATTGTTATTAGTTAATCCTTAATGATTAATTTAGATAGTATATAGAATAGTTATTATTATTGCTAGTGTAATATTGTTGTTAGTAAAAATGATAAATGTTATTTTAATTAGAATTATATTATTATTGTTGATAATATATTATAATTATTGTTAGTATAAAAACATTAAAATAATATAGAAAACATTATGTATTAAAATAAAAATATAAAATAATAAGATACTGAAAATAGTATATTTTTAAAAGTAATCGAATTTGAGAAAAGTGTTAGTATATTAATGTTAGTTAGTATGTATATTAATGTGTTAGTATATTAATATGTTAGTTAAAAACCCTAAAATAATATATTGTTAGTTAGTATGTATATTAATGTGTTAGTATACTAATAAACATTACTTTAAAACCCTTAGAATCTTAAAATAATATATTGACAGTTAGTATATTAATACTTTAGTATTACTCTAAAAGTTAATATTTTAGTTAGTATATTTTAGTTAGTATTATTAATATTGTTAGTATAGTAAAAAACCTAATTATTATTTTTGTTATTTTTAAATTTTTAGTTTTGTTTTAAAGCTATTCTATTTTGTTTGTTGATTTTGATTTGTTAGTAAGTTATATGTTTATATTAATTAATTTTTTATTGTGAATGTTATGTTTTAAATTTTGTTTATTTTTTTATTTTTAATGATTGACCATTGAAGATGGATGATCGGTTTTTCGATATGCGTTTATTTCGATGGAATCATCTTGACAACAACCGTTGGATGCATATTTGAATGTCGGCAACAAATAGCAATGAGATTTAATAGAAATGTCTCGTTGGATGATATGAAGTGAAGGATTAACGCAAAAATTGTTAGACGTTGTGGGAGATCGATTTCGAGAATTTTATACAAGTTTCCAGTTTCAGCAGATCCGATCAAATTCATAGAAATGGAACTTGTAGACGACGAAGACGTGGAGACAATGATCGCTCTTTACTGTGGGAATGGGAGTAACAAAAATGCACCGATTCACTTATTTACTGAGTTAGTCGGTATTGTGCAAAATGAAAACATCAATGCATATGGTGAAGAACATGGGGCTGAAGAACCGTGCATAGTGCCTCCAATATCGTATGTTGATGCCAACTCGAGTATACATGGGATCGATATCGATCTTAATATTACACCCGATATTGATGTCGTTGGTGATGATGGACACGATAGTTGTGATCATTGTGAGGAAGACATCGATATTGACAGTGATCCCGATATGGACGATATACCTGATGATATTGACGATGAAGACGTGAATGGTGATGGGAACAGTAGTGCGTCTTCTGTCGGGAACCAAATGCGATGTATTACGATACACAATAATCTTGGGCCACACATGTCGCTCATAGACCTCGACGCAGCGCGTGTAACTAAGTTTCCGGAGTACCCTAAAATATGTTATGCTCACCGGGTCGCCGTAAATTTCGATCATGAGGAGTTATTCGTAGGCCAGTGATTCAGAAGTAAAGAAGAGTGCGTATTTGCTATTAAACGGTATAGCATGGATATATCAGTGGATTACAAAGTCGCAGAGTCTAAATCGACAGTATATATTGCGGAGTGTTGAAAGCGTGGAATCTCGCAATTGGCGGATCTGAAATGCATTCATTCAAAAATCGCAGATGTGGGAGATAAGAAAATTGGTTGGGCCTCACACATGCAGATCGACACGTATGATAGAAGATCATCGAAAACTTGATTCCAAAATTATATGTACATGTATCATGCCAATGGTGAAGGACATGCCGACTATTAAAGTTTGATCGATTGTTTGAAATACAAACACGATTCCATGATCAAGTATCATATCGAAGGCGTAGATATCTAAACAGATGGCAATGGAACAATTGTACGGGATTACGATTCATCGTATAACGAGCTACAATGATGGATAGTCATATGTGGGAGTACATACCGAGAACTATGATTGAAGTTCTGACGACACGACCTTTTTACGGCCCAAATGACCAATTACAATAGGGAAAAGAATTTTCATCGGATGTTTTGGACGTTTGATCCATGTATCTGAGCATTTCCACACCGTAAGCCGTTTGTGCAGGTGGATGGGACATGGCTATATGGAAAATATACACAGATCTTACTTATTGTGATTGTTTAAGACGGCAATAGGAACGTGCTCCCAATAGCGTTTGCAATAGTAGATAAGGAGAATATGGAATCTTAGGAATTCTTCTTGACCAACCTGCGGAGGTATGTTATTAGCAACGATAATATTTGCATTATCTCCGATAGAGAAAAATGACTAATTGCCGCAATTAGGCGTTCCAGTGTGCCATGGAGATCCGTTTACTACATCCGTCACATTGCAGCTAACTTTCTTCGAGAGTATAAGAATCCAAACTGGAAGAGAGAAGTGGTGAAAATAGGTAAATGATAACCTTATATTTTCAATATAAGTTTAATATTTTTTAGTTATCCAGTTACCATAACTTACATTTTTTAAAACATGTACAGCGCACGAGTTAGAGCCACATATTTTTCACCAAATGATGACTCAACTTGAGAGTGACATGGAAGGTCAAACGAACAAATCTTTTCGGGAGTGGTTGGGTACAATGGAGCCGTGGCAATGGGCTCAAAGTTTTGACGAGGGCTTTCGTTATGGTCAAATGACCACAAACTTGGTGGAGGGGGTCAACACTGTGTTGTTGAAAACACGACATCTACCGATTTCATCTGTCTTCTCGGCTACATTCTACAGGTTGGCAACCTTGATGCCAAGAATGGGCGAACAACAAGTCAACATGATGGATGCGGGACACGTGTTTGTGGAAGATGTCAGGGATGCATTGATTGCAAACCGCCGGATTGCGAGGTCGATGACTGTAGAAATATATTCACGACAAATGGAAACTTTTCGAGTTATGGAGTCTATCGGTCGTCGACTCGGTTTGCCACCTAGGTCTTATAGAGTCGATCTTCGGAACACACAGTGCGAATGCAGGAGGTTCCAAACACTTCATTATCCGTGTGCACATGTTGTGGCAGCATGTGCTAAAGCGAACCTTAGTGTTGAACATTTTATCGATGATGTGTACACGCTAGAGCGTACATTGCGTGTCTGGGAAAATGAGTTCCCTGTCCTGCCCGACCTGTCTACATGGGAGGTGCCTCGGGCGACTTTCGAGCTTGTCCTGACAGCGCCACGCAGAATCGAGAGGCCGTCAATCATCCAAAATCCGTAATAAAATGGACTTTAGGAGAAATCCGACTGATGGTCACTGTGGAATATGCAGGTTAGATGGTCATAATCGAAATAAATACCCTTGATGAAATTGTGGTTAAATTGCAACTAGATCCCATGTGTAAAGTAAACAAATCAATTTAGTTTGTTGGTGTACAATGAAATTTGTTGGTGTCATGTCTTAAAAATCTTGTTACAAAATTTTAAAGCTCTAAATCATCAAAAATCATAGCAATATTAAGTAATCATAGCTACAAATAATCAAGTTAATTTTATACAAATAAAGTATAAACATCATAATATTTACAAATACAAAATACAAGAAAATCAAGACCTAAGAAACACATAAAAGCGATGGTTCGATGGTGTAGTCCTCGGTGTGTATTCTGCGGTGGTCGACGTTCACATCGTCCGTGCCTGCGACGACCAACATCATCGTCAATCTCTGGTGGGGGTCCGGGTGTGGGTCCAGATGGCGGTGTGCTAAACATGGCTGAAAAATTATGTCGCTCGAAGGGCATAGATGAACTCGAGCCAGAAGGAGTGCCCTGATACAGTGGATACGACCCAGAATATGAGCCGGGAGTGTCGTACTGCGGTGTGTACGATCCGAATATATCAACCTATACCGGTATCCACCTCCTGACGAGCCCAAAAAATTGTCAGTGCCCGACACATATGGATGATACTAATGTGCATCCGAATATGAATGTGATTGCTCCGCCTCCGGCTCCGCCTCGAGCTCGGGATCAGGATCTGTAACTGCCTCGGCCTCCATATCTACCACTGGCTTGTATGCCTTATGCCGCTACACATGTGGGGGGATTACAGTCGACTGCCCTCCGAGTATATATGGCTTCCCCATACTAGAGTACCATTGTATGTACTCTAATGGAGGTTGAAAACTGGAAGCCATATCCATCCGAGGCATTCGGGACATGCGATCATTCCACATCGCAATAAATTGACCATGCCTAACCCCCCAATCCAAGTCTGATCTACCTCTCTTATTTTTGAAATGAACCTCTCCCACCGCACGGCGGTTCGGATGTATTGGACGCAACCAAATTGTCGCAAGACTTTCGGTCCGTGATACCACTCTACTACTTGAAATAGACAATTGGTGCGTTTGTGCACCACATATACGAGTGGATATAGGAGGACAGAGGTATAACGGCTGTAATTTTCGGTCTATGTTATGGCATCCATATAAAGCGCACGATTAATAACATTGTTAAAATTAAACACGATTAATGCGTAAGATATACAAACTACTACGTAACTAATATTGGAATCGCTACCCTTCCCGGCATGTTGTTCAATCATAAGCGGTATATCGGAGACGATGTCGACCTCCGATGCCCGGATAAATACTCCACCTATAAAAAAATTAAGTCAAATAGTATCAATATAAAGAAATTTCAATTAAAAACAAGTTATATTTTATCACTGTTCACTAATGGATATATGTATGGTTGGTGGGTAATCGATGCCAAGAATGGCATCCGATCTGAGCCAGGATCGCAATAGTGTAAGGCATCCGCCTATGTCTCCGGTCGTTGGATGCGTCGTCCGACAAAGCTCATGGTACAACCACGTAAGAACTGCGGAGCCCCAACTATCTGACGAGCATTGTTTAAATCACCAATAGGGTAGGTACTCGAATATGAACCCTATTATTGTTTGCACTAGGCATCAAGATACCCCTATGATGTGCATAATGTACGCCGACTAGCGCACATCAAGTCGCCTTCGATGGCATCACCGATATATGTTCGTACCTCGCTCTCCGACCATGTAAATTTTAATTCGTAAAATATTCTCCATTATTACCGATCGAGTGCCATAGTAGGCTCGACAGAGGTAAATGGGTCACTACCACACCGACGCTCAGTAACGGAACTCCGTCAATTGGAAGCCCAAGCTGCGCAGTAACATCCTCAGAGTGATCTGCACTCTCCACACGAAAAATGAAAAGTGTGGGTCTCCGGTGCCAACGCCGACTAGTGCGGATATTAAATCATACCGCAAGTCAAACGTCCGGATTAGTCTTCGACCGAATCCAACTTTTGCTCTATATATAGCATCGATCGTTCATCCGGGATTTCTTACGCCATTCACCCTACCCGTAATACACGATACGAGTCCCGATAAGGTGTTAAATCATAAAAGATTACTACTTATGTATAATAACATTATTTATTATGTAGCTATTTTGTTAATATAACTCGTGATTAATAAATAACAATACATTACCATATTATTAGTAGCGTCGCATATGTGAGGAACTTCACTAATCAATGAAGCCATTTCGTCTCAAATCAATTTTTACCTACATAAAAAACAATAAATCTATATTCAATTAGTAACAAATAACATGCCAATACTAATAATATAATAAGAACATCATGTAAACGACGATAATAAATATAATATTTTATTATTTATACAAACATCATAGTATTAAGTCAAATATTAATTAGAGTTTTTACAAATAATGATAATAACTAATAATAATATTTACGGTTTTTTAATAATAATATTATATTAACATAGCTAAAGTAATAATAATAATTTTTACGATTCCTTAATAACAATATTACGATATCGTATACCTTTTCTAATAAAACCATTGATTAACAAATAATAATTTAGTACATAATTATTATATATTACGAGCCTTTGTCCGTTTTATTTTATATTATTTTAGTACATAATAATTCAAATATATTATTTACAGACACCTTTTAGTGCAAAATAAATCAAATATATTATTTTACTATTTTCAGTATTTTATTATTTTATATTATTTCTTTTACTACGTAATATTTCAAATGTATTGTTTTATTACTTTTTATATATCAATTTAGTAAAACCCACTTATTTTAACTATTTATTCGTATTTTCCTTTTCTCAAATTTTATTACTTTAAAAAATATACTATTTTCATATTTTATTATTTTATATTATTTATTTTTATACATAATGTTTTATGTATTATTTTAATGTTTTATACTAACAATAACTATAATATATTACTAGCAATAGTAATATAATACTAAATAAAATAACATTTACCATTTTTACTAACGACAATATTACACTAACAATAATAATAATTGTTTTATATATATACTAACTAAATTAATTATTAAAGTTTAACTAATAACAATATACTAACTAAAATAATGTTAGAGTTAAAACTAACATATTAATACACACTAACATAATTTATTAACTAACATAATTAAATATTTTTTAGGGTTTCTATTCTAACTACCTACCAATCATAATAGTATTTAACTAACTACTAACTAACTACTACTTAAACTACTAATGTTAGTTATAAACTAAGTCATAAAATAAAATTAACATATAATAAAATTATTATAAACTACTTATATTATAAACTACTAACAACAAATAAGTCATAAAATAAAATTAACATATAGTAAAATAATTTAATAAAATTAAAAATCAAAACACAAACATTATTTTAAAAAATTATACCTAATTTTCTCCTAATTTTTCCCTTATTCCTTCTTTTCTTCTTCTTTCTTCCTTCTTTCTTTCTTCTTCCTTCCTTCTTTCTTTCTTTCTTCCTTCCTTCTTTTCTTTTCTTCCTTCTTCCTTCTTTCTTTCTTCTTCCTGGCGTGGTCCTTCCGCTTACATTTACGCTTCTCCTTATGGGGGGTTGGGGAGGGAAGGGGACCATTTAAGGTCCCCAGTAGCTGCAGAAGAGGACAAACGACCATGCAAGTGCCGCCTGTGGGAGGCCATTCTCCACCTTGGTGCCCTCTGGCAGTGCATTTTCCATCTGATCTTGCCTCTGCCATTGCATTGTTCACTTTCCACTGTTTGCATGCATGCCTCACACTATTTTTCTTCTTTGTTTCCTCTGTTTTCTTCTTTGTTTCTGTGGGGGGTCTTGACACTGGGTGGTGCCACCTATGGGAGTGGCGTGACCACCATGGCCACCTCATTTCGGTAATTAATCTGGATCACATCCCATTTCAGTTTTTTTTTTTCTACACTAATTTGATAAAAAACCCAATTGAAAAGGAAAATTAATAAAGCTAAAAATGCATCATTTTGCCATTTTACTTTTTTTTCCTCTTTTATTGTTTGTGTTTTACTTTTTGACTTTTTAATCAATATTAAGTGCTTCTAGAAATTATTATAAACATAAGTTTTACATTAATAACTATATATACACACATCAAGATATATCCATATGAAATTTATTTTTAGGGTTTAATATTTGGGGTTTAATGGATTAATGATTTAGTGTTTGTAGTTTAAGATTTTATGGTTTTGAGTTTTGGGTTGAGTGTTTAGAGTTTTATGGGTTAGTGTTTAAAATTTAAAGTTTAGGATTTATGGTTTACGGATAAACAGATGCACAATCAGAATTTTTTTAAGGGGCTGAAATTAAATTGTAAGTAAAAAATGAAATCTCATCATTTTGATAGCATATATTTTTATAATTTTTAAATTATTAAATCAAAATTTTTCCATTTTCAGAGGGATAAAGTGCAATTTTATATTTAAAATTTTTAAAAAATTTCAAAAGGCCTAAATGAAAAAATTTTCATTTTAGGGGGGCCGAGACCCTTTCAACCCCCTAGTTATGCCCTAAATGTATATTAATTATAAGGTTTAGGATTTAATTGAATATGATTCACTTGAGATTGTAAAAACTTGAATTTAAGTTGGATTTGTAATTTGAGACGTAAAGTTTTATTTAAGTTGGATTCAAATTTATAAGATTCAAAATAAAAATCGAGGCATTCAAAAGTAGTTGATTAAGTTTGATTTTGGAATTTTGGGGAGGGGGGAATTGATTTTCAGAAAAAGACCAAGGCATTTCGGGGATAACAAGACGAAGTCGTTTTGCAAAAAATAATACATATTCGCGGCGTTTAGACTAAAAACATCACTATTGCTCAGCTTTTAGTTGAGTTTGGACCAAAAACGCCACTATTGCTCAATTTTTAGCGGTGTTTTTTATTCAAGCGCCACTAAAAACGCCGCTAAAGGTCTATTTTCCTGTAGTATACTAACAAAACGATTTTAAAACAATTATAAAAAAAAAAAAATTACATTCATAAAAAGTCTTAAATCAAAACCATAAACACTAAATGTAAACATTTTATATATAATAATTAATAACAAAAAAATTTTACATGTATTAATCAAACTAGAGGTGATCATGGGTTGGGCTACCCAGCCCGGCCCAATGGCCCGCCTAAAAAATGGGAGGGTTCGGGTAAAAATATATGCTCGAAATATGGGTTTGGGCAAAAAAAGAGGCCCGTTAAGAAAATGGGCCGAGCTCAGGTAAAATTTTTTAGCCCGGGCCCGGCCCGAATTATATATTAAATATATATTTTATTTTTAATCAAATATACTTTTTAAATTTACATTTTTTATTTATTTTTTGTTTTAATATTTGTTTTAAAATTTTTTATTTAATGAAAAAAGCTAAAAAAATTAATATGGGTCGGGCCGGCTGGGTTTATCAAATTTCTTTTGGACCGGCTTGGATAAATTTTTATGCCCATATTTTAGGCTCGGGCCTAAAATTTTGTCTTGGCCCGGCCCGGCCTATGATTACATCTAAATCAAACTCTTTAAATTAAAAGACATTATTTACTAAAATAATACATACCCTTTTTTTTCTTCTTCTTCTCCTTTCTTTTCTTATTTTCTCCTCGATGCATTCATATTATGGAGGACCATGCTGCTTATAAAGTTCCCCATTCAAAATTCCCCATTGAAGGGACATAACACTGCTTAGCAATGTGCACAGCAGGCAGGGGGAAGGTTGCCGTTTGGCATAGCAATAGTGCAGGGGTGAGGCGGATGGGATGGTCACACCAAGGTCGCTTATCGACAAGTCGATGTGCCGCCATCCAGTGGTGCCATACTCACGAGTATTTTCAACACGTATTCTGACTCGTTGATTGTTTTTTGACCAATATAAATATATATATTTTTAAAAAATATTTCTTTATAAAAACAAAAAAAAAATATTGTAAAAAAAGGTGGTGGCGCCTATGAGAAAGGCTCCATATGCAAAAGACATACCATTTTCTTAATTAATCCCACTGACAATCCATTTCAGAAATTTTTTTATATTATTTATGTAAATTAACCTCACTTATATTTAAAATGTTACGTTTTAGTCACTTACGTTATCGTTTTGTTACAAAGTAGTCACTCTACCATTAAGCTCTGTTACCTCCCGATGGCGGCGTGTATGTGGCAGTCCAATTGGGTTTTAGATGCCAACTTGGATGTCCTAAGTGGCAGTCCAAATTAATTTTATTTAATTAAAAACATATTTTTATCCCAACAACTGGACATTCAAGTTGGCATTTAAAACCCATTTGGATTGCCGTTAGGAAGGTAACGGAGTTTAACGATAGAGTGACCACTTCGTAACAAAACAATAATGTAGGTGTAAAAAATGTAACATTTCACACATAAGTAACTAAAATGTAATCTGAGGCAAACAAAAGTGACTATTTTTGTAGTTTACCCTTAATTAAAACACTTTGTCTTCAATTTCTCAACTTCCTCTCTTCTTCTCACTAGTCCCCGCAACCAAAGCACACCGCAAAAAAAAAAAAAAAAAAAACCACACCAGTGCTGGTAAAGAGAATGCCAACACAAAAAAAGTAAAAAAATCAATTTTTTTTAATTTGAATCGGTGCCAGCAACGTGAACATCGACATCAAAAAAGTAGAAAATTATTTTTTTAAAATTAGAACCGATGCAGAAAGTGAGAACACCGACACCTATTAAATTTTTTTTAATCCTAGAATATTTATATTTTTTAAGTGTATTTAAAAAAATATATATTAATGCTGACAAACACAGTGACGACATTAAAAAATCATTTTTTCATAAACTTAATAATTATCAAATAATTATTAAAGTATGATGGAGGGTGGTGCTCACAGCAAGATGGCCGGTACCAATATGCACTATAAAAATTTGAATCATTTTCGTAAAAAATCAATTTATTTGAGTTAGTTATGAAAAAAAGCGGATAAGGTGACAGAATCCCAGCTAATCAGGCAATTAAGGAAAGGGATCCAGCTAATTCAAGGCAAGGTTACAGGTCAGCAACTGGGCACACCAAAGACACGCAAAAAACGCATCAATACCAATGTAGGGACACGAGACTTGATGCATTATATTTGTGTTTTCATTTCTCCACCACGTAATCTAACCCTCAAATATTACCCTTTCTTTCCTTTTCTGTACCAAGCTCGTGGGATTGCACCGCCCTCTTCATTCTCTATTTTTCTCAATACGAAGATACTGAAATTAATGCATACACTCTTCATTACTCCCTTTTTATACATATAACATCAAACCTTTTTAAGTACACATAAAGAAAGGCAAACGAAATCTGTCTTTTCAACTGCTTCTCTCTTCCAAATCATTTCATATAATATTTTACTCAAAAAGCGCAAACTTAAGTGTTAGTGAATTTATATTAAAGAAAGATAAATTATTGGTTCCTCGTTCAATTTTTAAATGTTTTTATTTTAGTCTTTTAAATTATTTTTTAATTTTATTATCTAACTTTTAGAGTATTTTTATTTTAATTGTTCAACCATTAAATCTTTTAACGGTAGTTAATTTGTAAACACCACGTTATGTTTATACTTTTATTTTAGTTATCAAATTTTTAAGTCACTTTTATTTTGATCACCTAAAATATATATATATTTAATATTGATCATGTTAAAAACATTAAGGATTAAAGTAAAAAGTAGTAGAAACTAAAACAATACTTTAAAATTGTCAAATTATACTTGTTTACGTATTTGCTGAAAGTTCTAAATTTCTTTTCAATATTGAAAATTTAAATTTCAATGCATCAAATTTAATTAAAATAAGTTATTGAAAATATTTTATTCCTTGATAGTGTCAACCGATTTGTTAATATAATATTTAAATTATTTAATTTAGTCTCCTTTTAGATCTTAAAATTTTATTTTATATTTCGATTAAAATCTGTTCAAATAAATTATCTTTAATAATCATATATAAAACTCAAATTTCTTTTGATTATATGATCTCTAGTCTTTCATAGTAAGCTAAAAGTGAAAAAATATCCTTACAATTAATTTAACTAATTAATCTCCCAAAAAACCAGAATTTTTCATAACTTTTTAGCCAATTGAAGAACAAGCAATTAATATATTAATTGCAATGATTTTTTTTTTGCTTTTAGTTTAATATATATGAAAGATTGGAGATTATATAATCAAAATAAATTTAAGTTTTGTAGAAATTATTAAATATGAGTTGTCAAGTTCATTTCGTTAAGAATATTATGAAAACATGAAATAAAATTTTAAAATTTAGAAGGAGATTAAATTATTTAACTTCAATATTACAATAACAAATCGCTTAATATTATCAAGGGATAAAAAATTTCAACAATTTGTTTAATTGATTTTTATGTTTTGAAATTTAAATTTTCAATATTGAAAAAAATTCGACAATGTGATTAACAAGTACAATTTGACAATTTTAATGATTTGTTTTAGTTTTTACCCTTTTTTTTTCACTTTATCCTTAATTATTTTGCCTCAATAAATACATTAGAAAAGGGTTTTTATTTGTAACTAAAATGAAAGCGACTTAAAATTTGTATTATCAAAATAAAAGTATAAACATGATGCAGTATGTGCAGTTTACTGCCAATAGAAATTTAATTATTCAAGAGCTAAAATAAAAGGGTCACAAAAATTAAGTGATGAAATTGAAAGGATTTACTTTTTATTTTAGATGACAAAAATAAAACTAACCTGGGTCACTAATTAAATAGTTTAGGTCTAAGTGAAATAGGTAATAATGGATGTTGCATGAAGCTTGCAATTGGAAGGACGTAGATTCATCCACGTGCCTAAGAGTTGACTTTTGGATCTCCTCCAGACTTCAACTTGCCTCCCACCCTGATTTTTGCCACACATTGTTTTTTTTTTTTTCCTTAAAAATATCAATCACAATCTTAGTACAATTCCCAAGACGTGAATCATGCTTTTTATTTCTCACTTATATAAAGAATATTATATAGATATATCATTTTAGGAGAATTCTTTTCCTTATATTTAATATTCCCTAATTCCTATATATACATCATCATTCCTTTTAACATTCTCCTCAGAGATTCTCTCATAGTATATCTCTTTCTCTCGAAAAGGCTGCCAACTAATAATACCCCAGAAATCGAGCAATGGATTCCAGGTTCGTAAGGGCAACAATAAGGCACCTCTTGACTGTCATCTTTCTTGGGATTTGTATGATGTGGATCATGGCACCCACAAACACTTACAAGCAAAAATGGAAACCTAGCATCTCCAAAAAGGTTGTTTCCACATATTTTGGAACCCAAGGTAATTTTGCTGATGATATATATAATATATATTATCCATATATAACAAGTTAAGTTCCGAGGTTTACATTGTATTGTATTGCATCATCATGGTTACAGCTCCCAATATGCTGATTTGGACATTCCCCGTCCTCTTCGTTGCTTCTTTGGGCTCTTTGTACCTTCACTTGGGAAAGAACTCGAATCAAAATGCTTCACAAAGGTAGAACCAGGATTTTCAGTTTGCTTGGTTACAGATATGTTAAACATATATATAAAAAGATCAAAAACCCAATTTTAATGGCTAATTATTTCTGATGAACAGCAATGAGAAAAAGCATAGGCAGGCGTTATGGAGGAAGCCCGTTTTAGTGAAAGGTCCCCTTGGGATAGTTTCGGGGATAGAGTTAGCCTTGTTGATCATGTTTATTGCACTCCTGGTTTGGTCACTGGTAACTTATTTACGCAGGTTACATACCATCACTCCAAAAGCAGCTGCAAAAGAAGGAGTCAAAGTGTAAGATCAAATTAATCAATTCATTGATACCACAAATGAACGTTAATTCATTCAAAAAAAGAGAGAACATTTCGAAATTCGAATATAATTTGGTGCTTTTTGGCAGATGGGAAATGAAGTTATTCGATGTAGCGTTGTGGATAGGGCTTACGGGGAATGTGTGTTTAGCATTTCTGTTCTACCCAGTGGCTCGTGGCTCATCGGTGCTGCCGTTGTTAGGTCTAACCTCGGAGGGCAGCATCAAGTACCATATATGGCTTGGACACATGACCATGGTTCTTTTCACAATTCACGGCATTTGCTATATAATTGATTGGGCCGTTACAGGCAACATATCTGAGGTAATTAATGTTCTTTATTACATAATAACTAGACAAAATTTGAAAGGGAATATGAGCTTATTCTCTTTTTTCTTCATCTTTTTTTGGTCTTCCTTTTTCAGTCTTGTTCTAAGATTGCACGTAAGTATATGAAAAGAAGGTTTTAAGAAACTCTGTTGAAAATGACGTAAAAGAGACTACAATCAAAGATAACACTCGGGTATTTAGTTCCATTAATAGCTCTCCACTCATTTTATATGAAAAAAAAATGTTCATTGTCATGAAACGGTCCACACTACATACAAGAAGAACCATATAATATGGGTGTCTTTATCAAAGGAATCTTTGAGATTGTAGGGTCTCAAACAATAGTTGTAGTTCAATTTTATTTTCGTCTTTTGGTTGTGGTATTTCGCCAACTTTTTTCTTCATTTATTCTGATTTTTTCCCCTTTTTCTATTCAAATGACACCTGTTTTTCATGCACAAACAAAATGGGTTTCAACTTTCAAGCTATTAAGTACAAATACATTAATATGATTAGTACCGAGCAAGATTTACACTGAAATCAAAACTAAAATTTATTATCCTATGGGAATTACGTCTCCGCCGATACAAATTGATTGGTGCACACTAACCGGTAGAGTCCAAAATTCTAGCGGTTAAGATAAGATTTTGATGGGGGATTTGACTTAAAAGTATAGGGATCTGATCTAGGTGACACGTGTAGGGGTTACTGGACCTGACCCATTTGTCAACTATCTATGGGGTGCCTTTAACATCGATGCTGTTTTTGACCACGAAAAGCAAATGAAAAAATAAAGGTGAAAGAGATGAATCTAGCGTTTCCGTATTGTGTATGAGGCGTAGAGTGGAGCACTTAAAGCTACTACCCTTCTTTCTGCTCTACGGATAGGAACCATCATAGTCAATGAGAGATTACATTACCAAGGTGGTGAGAATCTTTTAAATATAATATGGTGAGAGTTTTATTTTTTGTTTGACTTGGATAGACAAATATATTATTAATACTAAAAACCAATCTAATACTACTTTTAACAATGTGTACCCATCCCTTGATTCTTGAAATCTTCAAACTTTAAGCTATAATGTTGATGTGAATAATTCAGATGCTAAAATGGAGTCATTCGGATATTTCAAACGTGGCTGGAGAAATAGCATTGCTGGGTGGCCTAGGCTTGTGGGCTGCAACCTTTCCTCAAATAAGGCGAAAAACCTTTGAGCTCTTCTTTTATGCCCATCATCTCTACATCATCTTTGTATTCTTCTTCATCCTCCATGTTGGCATTGGTTACACATTCATTATGCTTCCTGGATTTTACCTCTTCATCGTCGACCGTTACCTCAGATTCTTGCAATCTCGAACCTCTGTTCGCTTACTTTCAGCTCGACTTTTACCTTGTAATGTTGTGGAGCTTAATTTCGCAAAAACCCATGGTAATCATTAACCCAATAACTTAATCGAGTTTCTTTTTTCATATAAATTTTAGTTTAACCCTTTTTTTTACCCCACTTGATTTGTTAATATCTTCGTTTAAAAACTAGGTTTGACCTATAATCCGACAAGTATTATGTTCGTGAACGTGCCCAGCATTTCAAAGTTGCAATGGCATCCATTTACAGTTAGTTCGAACAGTAATATGGAGCCTGATAAACTTAGTGTGATCATTAAAAGCGAAGGAAGTTGGTCGACCAAGCTCTATCAAATGCTTTCATCTCCAATTGAACGTCTTGATGTTTCCATTGAAGGACCTTACGGACCTCAATCTAACCATTTCCTAAGGTTTGCAAACAAATCCTACCAACTAAAAACATTGTTTCTTCCAAGTTTGTTAAAAAACTATCTAACTGTACAAATATTTTTCAGGCATGACACGATTGTGATGGTGAGTGGAGGCAGTGGAATTACTCCTTTTATATCCATAATCCGAGAGCTCATTTTCAGGAGCAAAACATCTCAATGTAAGACACCAGATATGATCCTAATTGCTGTATTCAAAAGCTCTTTGGATCTCACTATGCTAGACCTGTTGCTACCTATGACTGGTTCCCCATCTGAACTTTCTAACCTGAAGCTCCACATTGAAGCATACGTGACCAAGGAAAACGAACCAACAACTGATAACTCAAAACGAGTTCGTTCCATATTGTTCAATCCCCTTCCAACAGATAAACCTATGGCACCCATTTTAGGCCCCAACAGTTGGTTCTGGCTTGCCGCCATAATATCATCTTCCTTCATCATGTTCCTTATCTTAATTGGGATCATCACGCGGTTCTATATTTACCCAAGGGATCACAACAAAAACGAATTCTCAGCCTCCACAAAAGCTGTGTTGAATGTTTTGGCTATATGTGTCTCCATAGCTGCAACAGCTAGTGCAGCTGTTTTTTGGAACAAGAGACAGTATTCCAGGGAAGCGACGCAGGTACAAGACATTGAAGGACAAACCCCATTAGGATCACAGAACTTGAGGGCTTATAATGGCGATAGAGAATTGGAAAGCCTCCCTCACCAATCTCTTGCACAAGCTACCAAAGTTCACTATGGAGGGAGACCTGACTTGAAGAGTAAGTTACTTTCAGTTTGTCTAATGGCTTAACTAAGTGCCTGTTTTGCAGCAACTAGAATTCACCTCAAACCTTTTCTGTTCTTTTTTTTTTTTTTTTGATGGTTTGGGGGTGCAGGAATGCTTTTTGAACGTAGAGGAGAAAGCGTGGGGGTTCTTGTTTGCGGTCCAAAGAAATTGAGGCATGATGTTGCAGCAATTTGTTCTTCTGATCTGGCAGATAATCTGCATTTTGAGTCGATCAGTTTCAGCTGGTGATTACTGTTTAGAAAGCAGAGGAAAAAACAAGTGGGTGGAGTGGCAGAGTGGTTTTGGCGCCCATCATTTGTTCAAGTGCGCAGTTTCTACTGTTTATGTTTGATATTTCATGCAAATTATGTAGCTACGTAACAACAGTACGAGATCCTAATATAATTAAAATAAACCGATGAATATAGCTTGTAAATTTTCCCTTTGTATGGTAACGGTTTAAAAGTAAGCAATTCTGTTTTATATATCATTCAAATACCTTTTTTTTAATTTTTATAAAATTTTCCAAATTTTATATATCATTTTGAATTTTTAAATTTTATAATTATATATAAGAATTTTGTAATTTTTTATATATTATCTAATTTTTACATTTTTAATCAATATAATATTAAAAAAAGGACATCTGTGTATTCTAATTGTGCCACGTGGCTGGTCAATGCTAGTCAACATTGGGCCATCGATGTTCACCTACCACGTGGCACTATTAGAATACACCACATCTCCTTTTTTTAGTTTTTAATATTATATTGATTAAAAACATAAAAAAAATCATATATAATATATAAAATAATTTAAAATATTTTTATAAATTTATAAAATATATAATTTTAAATTTTAAAAGTCAAAATATATATAAAAAATAAAAATGTTATAAAATTTTTATAATATATATTTTAGAATTTTATAAAAAATTATTTTTAAACTTTCTTAAAATAATTTTTACATTTTTTGTAATAATATTATTAATTTCAACTAATTTATTTTCAATTATCATATTTTTTGCCAAATTTATTTTTATGATTTATAATTTTTAATTATATATATTTTTCTGAATTTTGTATATATTTATTTTCATTTTTATATTTTTAATGTGGATACATTTAATAAAAGAAAATATTTTTTACATAAAGATGCCATGTGGTGCCTTGTGATTGGCTATACGATTTTTTACATTTGTCAACAAATGGACTAAAAATGTAATAGAGACATACTTTAATTAGGTATCAAATTGGGAAGCAATTGATACTTTAAATACTAAATTGGAACAAAAAAATTAACTTACCAAAGTGAAAAAATAGATATACTTTTATCGCTTAATTGTGAATTAAACCTTATTTTTATGATATAAAATTGGTGCTTTCAAATTAATACTAAATTTTTATAATTATTTCTTTGGTATTCAATTTTCCTTCATCAATAATATTTTGACATGTTATAGAAAAATGATATAATATTTTTAATCTCATATATTTACCTATTTAATTTTTTATTTATTCATGATTTAAATTTAAATTTTCATTTTAATTTCATACATATTATTATTATTAATTTTAAATTATATATATTTTAAATACGTGATTTCTACGTACATACATATGTAATATAGTTTCTATTTTCATTTTATGAGCTTTGCAAAACAATGGATTGATTTCATTTCATTTTTAAGACAAAATAAATTACTAACATTCTAAGATCGAGTACTAGTTTGATTGACATTATTATTAATAAATTAATTTAAAATTATTTTAATGCATTTAAGTATGTACTTTTTTATTTAATTATATTTCCAATATAAATTTAATTACAAATTAATTAGTTTAGGAATTGAAAGGATGATAAATCCACTTACACTAATGTAAAATGAAAGTAGTTGTACTCTCTTTCATATCTCTTTGTATATTATTTTGTAACACCCCAAACCCGCCCATTCACTACGATAATGAATTTGAAATGCCACTGCGGAAAACGTTTGAAACAAATTTGAACTTAAGGATAAAACACGAAAATTTTGTTAAGTTTAGAAGACGGTGTTCATTAAAATTCTTAAGTAAGGTGTGGTGTTTATAAAATATCCGGATTAAAACTTTAGTATATATAGATTTAAATAAAATCGTTTGCAAGTAATTCCTCAATTGTCAATCCATGATAAAACACAATAATAAACTTAATGAGAAACACTTAAGGACTTTAAATACTTTTAGGGCCTTATTACAATAATTGAATAATCAAAGTCTTGGAGATATAAATGCTTAATTAATTAAAATATCTTTACGTATGAAAATCATACATGGGCCACCTTTGTATCCACTCTAACCCGGTCCAAGCTTTACGCATCACCGAAAGGTTTAAAATATTGGGTGAGTCAAACCGACTTTGCTTAGTCATTTCACATATCTCCAAATATGGGCTTGGCCCATATCCAAACAAATCCATACACATAAATATGCAAGTATGAAGCCCAGTCCAACCTAGGGTCCATCCATTACACCTACCTTGGCAGACCACTTGCCAAGGCCGTGGCTAATCCACCACCGATCACATAATGATCCACATATCTTACCTTGGCGGACTTGTCGCTCAAAGGCCGTGGTGAGCCACCGATCCCATAGGATCCCACATATCAATCGGTCTACGGTGATGCACACACTATCAACCACCGAGATGGGCACTTAGCCAACACCTCCCTTGATGAAGCACATAGCTAACATCAAGCGCTAATGTAGCACGGGGCTAGTATTAGACCACGTACATAGTGTACACCCTTTCCTCCAATAGTCACATCCCAAGCCCCATGCATATATATGTGTACCATGGCAACATATTACTTGAAACAAATATACATCACATGCCATCACATTTTATACATTCATCAATAATCATTTTTTATCAGAAATCACCGACACGATTATTCAATCACCCACCACAGATTCACAATCTTAGCCCTTATTTCGCTATCATTCACTTAATACACATACATGAAATAACACATATAACACATATAAACATTCAAGAGACAAGTCGATAACTACGCTTTTGATTAACACAATTGACTAAATCCGAAACCCACGCCTAACGATTTGCACCTTTGCGATTGTAGAACTCCTTCCTACACCACCTAAGTCGAATCGGCTAACATTATATACCAAAATGGCCTATGGCGAAAATCACTCTTGCCTTACCTTACGGATCTAAATCTAAAATTCACCGAATAACTAGGGAACACGCGTCTATGGTGTACCTTCGGAAAAGAACTTCTCCTTCCATGATTCGCCAAGATTAATAATCAAATTAGTCCCTAAATTTTGATAAGTCTAAAATATAAAAGAATGGAAACTAAACTTGGATCTTACCCTTATTTGAAGGAATCGATTGCACCTTCACTTCAACCTTCGAGAGATTCGCTATGGCTAAATGATGCTCTCACAACTTTTGACTTTTGGAGGGATTAGAAAGAAAAGAGAAGGAAGAATAAAACTGTAGGAATTTCGGCAGAGAGAGGAGAATCTGCTTAAGAAATTCGGCAAAGGAAGAGTGAATGAATGAATGAATGGCCTTCTTTCCCTTTTATAGCCGAAATTACTAGGCTAGAGTCCCCTACTTGGCCACCACTCTTCCTATGTGATAATTATCACTTTATCAAAAGAATTAATCCAACAATTATCTCCTAATTAGTAAAATTCTAAAGGAAATAAAACTCCTTTTTAAGAGCCCACATGCCGTCCACCTCTCTGCTCTTTGTAGCAAAATAAAACTTCTTTTATTTGCTTCCTAAGTGACTCGATCCCTGGCCCAAATACACTTGCATGTGGCGCCATTTCCAGAGGCCCTAAGTGGCATCTCCAAGCCACTTTTCCAAGCCCAATTGTGTGTCAAATTTCACGTACTTTTTCTCTTAAGGCCACCTTGCCTTAATTTCCTCTTTTAAACTTTAAAACTCGACATTTCTAAGTCATTTCTAAGTTTCCAAAAATTTTCGTTTGGCTCTTTAAACTTGACATTTCCTTACATTTCCTAGTTTCCAGAAATGTTCACTTTCCTCTTTTGAATCATTTCTAAATCATTTTCCTAGTTTCCATAAATGTTCACTTTCCTCTTTTTGAATCATTTCTAAATCATTTTCCTAGTTTCCATAAATGTTCAATTTCCTCTTTTTAACTTAGCATTTTCATACATTTCCTTACATTTCCATACATTTCCTTACATTTCCATATATTTCCATACATTTCCTTACATTTCCATACATTTCCTTACATTTCCAAGGTTCTAAAATGCACACCACATATCACAAAAACATGCTATTTCATAAAATTAAGCAAAGATGCACACAATGGGATTCGAACCTCTTCCTCAAAGTACTTCACTTGATGCCATAACCCTTGCACCTTAGGTGGCGTCCTTGCCACTTTTCCACATCACTTGTTTTTAACTTAAAACCAATAATTGTCCAAAGCTTTCTTCCATCCTAGGATTTTAAAACCCTTAATTCACTTCCAAACACCTGCTAAAACCTACTACTCATGAATTATGCACAAACGCATAACCCCTAATCTAGGATGTTACAGCTTCTACCCTTAAAAATAATTTCGTCCTCGAAATTACTTACTAACAGTCGTACAATCCTTCTCACCGCACTTATGCTTACGCTGCGCACTCTGATCTTAATAGAACCATCATACTTTCCAGGCACAATCTCTAAGTTCACGTCCCTTGGAACTCATTTCTAACGTCGCGATTTAATCTGATTAAGAAGTTTTATGGAAAGAATTTTTTTAGAAGTGGTTCTTTCGTATTCATACATGCACACAGTCTTTACATTCATACATCCATCAATCAATTATGAACTTTCGTTCATTCAGAGAAATGTTGTAGTTTTTATTGTTGTTGTTTTTCCACTACCCGAGGGTATTTTCATAATTTGTCCTATAGGGGTATTTTTGTAATTTGTCAAAATAAGGTTCCTTAGTGATTTTGTCAATAAAGGTATTTTGGTTATTTTTAAAATCTCGGGGGTATTTCAGAAATTTTGAAATTACAGGGGTATTTCAGTAATAAACCAGGGTAAATTTATAAATCTTAATAAATCAAAGGTATTTCAAAATTTGAAAAACTTGAGGGTTCTTTTCGAGAATTTGTTTTCCAAATTGGTGCTATTGCAAAAATTTGAAAATCAGGGGTCGTTCTGGTAATTTTGTAACTTGGGGGTATTTCGGTAATTTTGTAGGGTAGGGGTAATTTTGTAAATAAATTTTTTTCTATAATCAAGGTATTTTGATATTTTGTAAATTTAGGGTTCCTTTAAGCAAAGTAGTGAAATTTTGATAAGAACTGTGGGTATTTGGAAATTTCATAAACTAAGGGCATTTTTGTAATTTTAACACTAAGGGTATTTTAGTAAATTTGTAAGTCAGAAATATTTCAGGAAAATTTATAAAAATAATCTTTTCAAATCAAGAGGGTAATTTAGAAATTTTAAAACTAGGGTTTCCATAAAAATTCGGCTAGTCCCTTTCGGGTTTTAGTTAGGGGTTTAGCCCGTGTATAAGTCCTCTTGGTTAGGGTGAACCGAGGCTACGCACCAGGTAGGATTCGAGTGGAGAGGAGGTGAGTCACTAGGACTACTTAAATACCAAGCTCCCACCGAAACCAATCCTAGACATGCGCACCATGGTTACCACACCCTAACTCAGCGACTTAACCACAGGTTTGTTTAATTAGATATTTAAGTCTTATGTATTTGTTGGGGTACACTAGTCCTAGGGTTCAAATACTTATCAGACTAATCTACGTTGCCATAAAAGTCCATATATTTCACATATTCAAATCACTTGAAAGTCAAGTACTTACACGGTGGCACTGGGGTGGAGACACAGTGCCATGCTAGAATAACTGAAAAATTTCTAAAAGCCCATTTTTTGAAAAGCCCATTTTTGAAAACATTTTGGGCCCCACAACCCTCAAGCCGAGTTTTGAACCGGCTCTAATACCAATTTGTAACACCCCAAACCCGCCCATTCACTACGATCGAATTTGAAATGCCATCATGAAAACGTTTGAAACAAATTTGAACTTAAGGATAAAACACGAAAATTTTGTTAAGTTTAGAAGATGGTGTTCATTAAAATTCTTAAGTAAGGTGTGGTGTTTATAAAATATCCGGATTAAAACTTTAGTATATATAGATTTAAATAAAAATCATTTGCAAATAATTCCTCAATTGTCAATCCATGATAAAACACAATAATAAACTTAACGAGAAACACTTAAACAGACTTTAAATACTTTTAAGGGCCTTATTACAATAATTGAATAATCAAAGTACTGGAGATATAAATGCTTAATTAATTAAAAATATCTTTCTGCATGAAAATCTGCTTCTGCATGGCCACCTTTGTATCTACTCCAACCCGGTCCAAGCTTTACGCATCACCTGAAAGGTTTAAAATATTGGGTGAGTCAAACCGACTCAGTGCTTAGTCATTTCACATATCTCCAAATATGGGCTTGGCCCATATCCAAATAGTCCATACACATAAATATGCAATTATGAAGCCCATCCCAACCTAGGGTCCATCCATTACACCTATCTTGGCAGACCCCCTGCTCAAGGCCGTGGCTAATCCACCACCGATCACATAATGATCCACATATCTTACCTTGGCAGACTTGCTGCTTAAGGCCGTGGCTGAGCCACCGATCCCATAGGGATCCCACATATCAATCAGTCTACGGTGATGCACACAGCTATCAACCGCCGAGATGGGCACTTAGCCAACACCTCCCTTGATGAAGCACATAGCTAACATCAAGCGCTAATGTAGCACGGGGCTAGCATTAGACCACGTACATAGTGTACACCCTTTCCTCCAATAGTCACATCCCAAGTCCCATGCATATATATGTGTACCATGGCAACATATTACTTGAAACAAATATACATCACATGCCATCACATTTTTATACATTCATCAATAATCATTTTTATCGTAAATCAACGACTGATTATTCAATCACCCACCACGGTATTCACAATCTTAGCCCTTATTTCGGCTATCATTCACTTTATACACATACATGAAATAACACATATAACACATATAAACATTCAAGAGACAGTGCGATAACTACGCATCTGATTAGCACAATTGACTAAATCCCGAAACCCACGTCTAACGATTTGCACCTTTGCGATTGTAGAACTCCTTCCTACACCACCTAAGTCAGAATCGGCTAACATTATATACCAAAATGGCCTATGGCCGAAAATCACTACTGCCTTACCTTACGGATCTAAATCTCGAAATTCACCGAATAACTAGGGAACACGCGGTCTATGGTGTACCTTCGGGAAAAGAACTTCTCCTTCCATGATTCGGCCAAGATTAATAATCGAAATTAGTCCCTAAATTTTGATAAGTCTAAAATATAAAAGAATGGAAACTAAACTTGGATCTTACCCTTATTTGAAGGAATCGATTGCACCTTCACTTCAACCTTCGAGATTCACTATGGCTAAATGATGCTCTCACAACTTTTGACTTTTGGAGGATTAGAAAGAAAGAGAAGGAAGAATAAAATTGTAGAAATTTCAAGAGAGAGAAGAATCGCTTAAGAAATTTGGCAAAGGAAGAGTGAATGAATGAATGAATGGCCTTCTTTCCTTTTATAGCCAAAATTACTAGGCTAGAGTCCCCTACTTGGCCACCACTCTTCTTATGTGATAATTATCACTTTATCAAAATAATTAATCCAACAATTATCTCCTAATTAGCGAAATTCTAAAGAAAATAAAACTCCTCTTTTAGAGCCCACATGCCGTCCACCTCTCTGCTCTTTGTTGCAAAATAAAACTTCTTTTATTTGCTTCCTAAGTGACTCGATCCACGCCCAAATACACTTGCATGTGGCGCCATTTCAGAGGCCCTAAGTGGCATCTCCAAGCCACTTTTCCAAGCCCAATTGTGTGTCAAATTTCACATACTTTTTCTCTTAAGGCCACCTTGCCTTAATTTCCTCTTTTAAACTTTAAAACTCGACATTTCTAAGTCATTTCTAAGTTTCCAAAAATTTTCGTTTGGCTCTTTAAACTTGACATTTCCTTACATTTCCTAGTTTCCAGAAATGTTCATTTTCCTCTTTTGAATCATTTCTAAATCATTTTCCTAGTTTCCATAAATATTCACTTTCCTCTTTTGAATCATTTCTAAATCATTTTCCTAGTTTCCATAAATGTTCACTTTCCTCTTTGAATCATTTCTAAATCATTTTCCTAGTTTCCATAAATGTTCACTTTTCTCTTTTAACTTAGCCTTTCCATACATTTCCTTACATTTCCATACATTTCCTTACATTTCCATATATTTCCATACATTTCCTTACATTTCCATACATTTCCATACATTTCCATACATTTCCTTACATTTCCAAGGTTCTAAAATGCACACTACATATCACAATAAACATGCTATTTCATAAAATTAAGCAAAGATGCACACAATGGGATTCAACCTCTTCCCTCAAAGTACTTCACTTGATGCCATAACCATTGCACCTTAGGTGGCGTCCTTGCCACTTTTCCACATCACTTCTTGTTTTAACTTAAAACCAATAATTGTCCAAAGCTTTCTCTTCCATCCTAGGATTTTAAAACCCTTAATTCACTTCCAAACACCGCCAAAACCTACTACTCATGAATTATGCACAAACGCATAACCCCTAATCTAGGATGTTACATATTTAATGATTCAACTATTGAATTTATCGATATAGTTGTATTTGACATGCATGTAAAATTTTGAAGAGTCCAATATTTCTATCATGTCGATCTAAAATTCTATATATATACTGAACATTTGAAAATCTCACTACAACAAAAAAGGCCTATAGCGACACTTATGGGACGACACTTTCATAAGTGTTGGGATAGATTGGCCAACATATGCTTTAGCCAACTCTTTTATAAGGGTTGGGATATGCATGCCTAAGGCAACGCTTAAATAAGAGTTGGCTTTGTCTAGTCCTAAGACGATAGTTTTGGGGCGACACTTTCCTAAGTGTTGGGATAGACTTGCCAACATATGCTTTAGCCAACTCTTTGTACAAAGGTTGTGATATGTATGCCTAAGGCAACGCTTGAGTAAGAGTTGGCTTTTGTGTAGTCCTAAGGCAGCAGGTTTTGGGCGACACTTTCCTAAGTGTTGGGATAGACTACACTTTTGCCAACTCTTTGTATAAGAGTTGGGATATGTATGCCTAAGGCAACACTTGAATAAAAGTTGGCTTTTGTGTAGTCCTAAGATGACACTTTTGTGGCGACACTTTCCTAAGTGTTGGGATAGACTATGCTTTGGCCAACTCTTTGTATAAGGGTTGGGATATGTATGCCTAAGGCAACGCTTGAATAAGAGTTGGCTTTTGTGTAGTCCTAAAATAACAGTTTTGGGACGACACTTTCTTAAGTGTTGGGATAGACGTGTCAATATAAGCTCTAGCCAACTCTTTGTATAAAGGTTGAGATATGCATGCCTAAGGCAACGCTTAAATAAGAGTTGGATTTGTCCATCCTAAGACGATATTTTCCTAAATGTTGTGGGATAGACTTGCCGACATATGCTTTGGTCAACTT
This sequence comes from Gossypium rotundifolium, assembly GCA_025506655.1. Lineage (NCBI taxonomy): Eukaryota > Viridiplantae > Streptophyta > Magnoliopsida > Malvales > Malvaceae > Gossypium > Gossypium rotundifolium. The sequence continues at coordinate 175,350,628 of CP106732.1, forward strand.
TTGTATAAGGGTTGGGATATGCATGCTTAAGGCAACGCTTAAATAGGAGTGGCTTTGTCCAACACCATGCCTACATTTTGGTAAATGACACTTTCATAAGTGTTATAATTAAAATACTATTATTTAAAATAATTTTAAAGTTTTTTGGTATATATATGGTGATTGTTTTTAATTTATATATTAAATAATTTCTTATATAATTGTAAAAGTGATAATATTAATTTTAAAGTTTTGAATTAATTATCATTATAGTTTAGGGTTTATAGTTTAGGAGTTATGGTATATGGTTGAGGAGTTACTATGTTAAAGTTTAGGGATTGTGGTTTATGGTTTATGGTTTAATGGTTAAGGGTTTATGGGTTTATGGATTAAGGAGGTTATGGGTCAATGTTTTATGATTTAGGGGTTTGGAATTAGGGGTTAAGAGTTTAGGGTTTAGATTAATAGTGTTTTTAATTTATATATTAAATAATTTCTTATATAATCGTAAAAGAGATAGTATTAATTTTAAAATATTGAATTAATTATCATTATAGTTTAGGGTTTATAGTTTATGGTATATGGTTGAGGAGTTACTATTTTAAAGTTTAGGGATTGTGGTTTGTGGTTTAAGGTTTAAAGATTAAGGGTTTGGGGTTTAGGGATTAAATGTTATTGGTTGGGATTCACGTTTTATGATTTAAGGTTTAAGGAATGAAGATTAGGAGTTTATGGTTTATGATTTATGGTTTAGGGTATATGGTTGAGGAGTTACTATTTTAAAGTTTATGGATTAAGGTTTGTGTTTTAAGGTTTGTGGTTTAAGGTTTAGGGTTAGGGGTTTAGGGATTAAGGGCTATGGGTTATGGGTTTATGTTTTATGATTTAGGGTTTAAGAATTAGGGTTGAGGATTTAGGGTTTAGATTAATTAGTATATTTTAATTTATATATTAAATAATTTATTATATAATTGTAAAGAGATAATATTAATTTTAATATATTAAAATTATGATTATAGTTTAAATTATTTAAGAGATAATAGATAAACTTTATATATATTAAATGATTTAAGATTTAAGGTTTACTCGAGATTTGTTAAATGATGAAATTTTATACAATCAATTAATACTTTTATATTTAAAAATATTTAATCTAAACCATTTGATATATTTAAATATTATATTAAAAAACATTGATAAAAAAAAAAAATGAATGATATGGATAGGTAACTATCTATATTTTGATAGGACCAAATTATAACAAATAAAATGAAATACAAAACTAAAATCATTCCACATCGAACATCTAGCAAAATAGTTATATTTTAGTTAGGAAAAATATCTATAATGAAATGAAGATTAGATCGGAAAAGACTAATATAAAATCATGATTAACTTCTCAATCTTTAATAGAAATCGATATGTAAGAGATTGATTGCTTACATTGGATAATTCTAATTAAATAATTAATTAAGCCATTTAATCATTTGTTATCTTATTAAAATATGCTATATTTATTTTAAGAGTACTTGATTTTTTTATAAAATCCAATTTATAAAAATAGTAATAAAAATATTTTATAAAATCACTTAACTAAAAGGCAAAATAAAAGAGAGCAAAGCAGGGTAGTTTTGTTTAAAAGGAAATGGTTTTTTTGTGACATTTTTATTAAAAACGCCAGAACTTTCTTCTTCATTTCCTCCGTGTGATCCACATCTACCCCATCCTCACCGTCCATTCCCAAATCTCCAAAATAAAACACTCCCTCGTATAAATTTTGACATTCCCTTTCTCGCCCACCATTTTCTCTCTCGAGATTTTTGAATCCCGCTTCTAAAATTCCAATCCGCTATAGATTTTTGAACTTAATATTTGAGATTTTAAGTTGGTTCCTTTCTATCCTCTTATGCCCTTTTTCGATTACTTATTTTATCGTGAATTTTGGTTTATTTTGCGAAATATAGACTCCATATCCAAAACTTCCGCCTTCTTCAACACTAGTGCGGTGAGAACATGAAATCACAAATGTCCCTCACCGTGAGTGCTTTGGCTAAAGGAATGTCGAGTACCGGACAATATGGAAGGACGAAGAGAAATTGATGGCCTTAGTTGGAGAAGTGGAGTTCACAAGCTAGGAGAGATTGAATGTACAGAAGATAATTTATTCCCATCAATTTTTAAAAAAATGGGAAAAATTGAAGATAATTATAGTGAGTTAGTGAGAATAATTTAGTCAACAAGTAGAGCAATTAGAAATCGATATCTGTTTTGAGGCACTATCGGAGGCGATTATTCAAAAAGATTTTTGCGATATATCATGGATGGTTTAGTTTATGCTCTAATATGGAATCGATTTGAGCTATTCTATTGATGGATTATAGGAAGAGAATGGCAAGTTCCTTTATATATATATATATATATTTGGTTCTGACTACGGCTATTTTTTACTGTCCATGTACTTCATATATATTGATAATATTTGATTTGTGCAGTACCATCCAAACCCCAGTAACATATATATTTTAGCAATGAGATATCAGATAGTGAAAAAAGAGTGGCATCCATATTCTAATAAAATGGGGTTTTATGCCATCATCTGCAAGACCTCTTTTATTGTTAATTATTTATTATCACGTTAAAAGGTAAGAAAGAGACCTTGTGTGTTAGTTCTTGACTTGAGCCACGTTCCCGTAAGTTTCTTTCTTGCATCATGTAGTTTCAATTTACTCTGATCTGTCCCTTTTTACGCTTTGTTAGTTTTAGTTATTTTTATTTGTGTAGCTCAACTTGTTCCTTATAAGGAGAAAACAAAGTCATCTGTATACCTCTTCTACATCCCTCCATCAAGCACACTTTCATCTCTCATTAGAACATTTTCAAAGGTTTGAATTTGCTGCGAGTTTCGCTTGAATTTACGATCTGATCCTCCACTTTTCTCGGTATTTTCTATGATTCCTTACCTTTATAACCTGAACATCACTTATTTTTCGATTAAATTCTAGCTTTATAGATATAACTTATTTTGTTTTTCTACTAGAAATTCTTGTATAACTTGTCGATTTTTAGGATATAGAAAATATAAAAGTATATAATTGTATTTTAGAAAGCCCAAATTAGAAAACAACCATGTTTCATGTGAAAAATTGAACTTATGCAATATTTTCTTGTTTTCGAAAAATATTCTTATTGTGGGTGATAGCTTCTTAGTTAATTTGATTACAAAATCCAAGATCCTTGTCACAATCTCATGTCGTACATCAAGCTATAAGCTTTCTATCCTTTACCAAACATTATTTCTTTATTTTATTTGAAAGTGGTATGAACATCATGATATTTGCTTCCATGAACTTACAAGACTATTGGTATGGGGTCATGTCATCTTTGGGATGTAGCAAATTTTATGTTAGGATGTTCAGTTCTTGCAGTCCAGTGTCTCTGATGGAGAAAGTTCTCGTAATTTGTCTAAGGTTATGATTGGTGGGCTGTTTTTAAGGTAAATTTTACCGCTAAATTAATAAAAAACCAATAATATTTACTCACAAATTAATTTACTTTTTCCATTTTAATATCTACACATTTTGTTATTTATTATATATTATTTTAAACTAACATTTGTGTTTTAAGTAAAGAGTTTCTACACACAAGTATAAATTTAATTATTTCTCAAATGCATAATATGAAATTATAGAATGGTTGTTTAGTAATGAATTTAAAATTTCATATTTCTTTTTTATTTTCAAGTACATAATCACACATTGAATCTTAGTTGATTTCTACATAATCATATCCACAACAACTTTATGACAATTTATGTAGTAAATGGAATCATTGTCATTGAAGCAAGAAGACTTTTAGGAGGTCATTTGTTCTTCCTTCATGGATGCCTAAATATTTTCAGTACTTGCTTTCATTGCAATGAATTATCATTAAGTATTATTTAGTAGAGGACATATAATAGAGCAGATTGATTCTCATTTCTTTCACATAATATGATTTTATGTTATTTCTTCCGACTTCGTTGCCTTGAGTTTGCATTAAATAAAGGGATATAATGATGTTAATTTAAGTTTAGTTTTCTCTATACAATTTAGTTTTCTAAATTTCTTTTCTATGAGGACATGAGGTTCACCGCTTGAAACGCCAAGTCTAAACTGTCTATTTGGCTTAGTACTAACAAATAATGTTACAGTTGGGTCAACCTGAATGCTATCAAGAGGCTTGTGGAAGCTGATGCATTCAAGATGGAGATCATTTCAAACCCGAAGGTTTGTATCTCTTTCTTACTATGTCGTTTGTGTAGAATTGAGTGCAAGAACCTTAAACACTCAGTCCTTTGTTTTATTTATTTATTTATTCTCAATCCTTTTGATCTTAAAGGGAATACAAAACCAGACAAAGTTTTAAGTTTTTGATACGGTTTGTGCAGGATTGGTCATTACACAATCCTTAGAGAGATGAATGAGGTTTGCAATTGGCTTAAAGCAAGTTGGAGCTTCAGGGATAACGCTAAATATAGCGAAGAGTCAATGAGCAATAAAGGTGAAAAGAGAGAAAATTGCATATGTTACAAGTAGGTAGTAAACAAAATGGATTGTTTGGATCTGGATATATTTCACTACTTGGGGCTACCTTTGTAGAAATAAGAGATTAACAGAGTTTCTAAAGTTGTAGTTTCAAACTGTATTAGCTTTTTTGTACTACAACATCAATATCAATGTCTATTGTCTTAGGTACTTTTCATTTGTTTACTTTTGTACATTGAGTTGAATGTTAGTGGTATACATTTCATTAAATGTTAGTGTACTTTGATTGTTGGATCTATTTTTGTAGTGAATTTTTAATTTTAATTTTATACATTTTAGTTGTATTTAAAGCAAAATTACTATCATTATTCACTTGTAAATATTTATAAAATATATTAATATTAAAATAATAAAAATAGAAAAAATTACATTATACGTGTTTATCCCAATCTTTTTGGGTTTATCCTAACCTTTTTAAAGGTTGCCTTAGATAAGATTTATCGAACATTTTTAAGTTGTTTTAAACTGGTCTATCCGACCTTTTCTAAAGGTTGCTGAGACAAGGTCTATCCCAACCATTTTAAGGTTGCCTTAGGTAGGTCTATCTCAACTTTTTTAAAGGTTGCCTTAGACATGATCTATCCCAACCTTTTTAAGGTTGCATTAAACGGGTCTATTCTAACTTTTTTGTTAAAAGATGCCTTAGATATAGTCTATCCCAACCTACTTAAGGTTGCCTTAGATAGGTCTATCTCAACCTTTTTTATAAGTTGTATTAGACAAGGTCTATCCCAACTGTATACCAACCTTTTAAGGTTGTCTTAAACAGTCTATCGCAACCTTTTTCAAAGGTTGGACTTGACTAGGTCTTTTCCAACCTTTTTAAAGGTCGGTATTGACTAAACTTTTCACAACCCTTCTATAAGCGTCGACATGTTGACTTATAGCCCTTCTATAAGCGTCGGTGTTGACTTATAGCGACGCTTTTCAAAAGCGTAATGCATATACCAACCCCACTATATACAACCATTTTGGGCGTCGGATGAGCGTCGCTAAACCTATTGCAACCTTTTTTGTGTCGTCTTATGTCAAAAAAAGTGTCTTAGACCTTTTTGTTGTAGTGGATCTTTTACATAAAAGAAATAGTTAAAAGTTTTAGTTTAAATCAAATTTGACTTGTATGATTATATGAATGAAATATAACATATGAAGATTGAATCGTTAAAATATTAATCATATAAAAAAAAATACCGAAGAAGATAAAATTATTTTAATTTTACATTTACAAAGTGAATTTCTCATTTAAAAAATGTGTAAAAAGTATTTTCTTCTTCTAAAAAGCCCACGGGCCGGATAAAAGAGCAAAATATTATGTGGATAATAGGCTTGAAGGAAGAGAAGTTACATGATCCATATCGCTATCTGATAGTGATAGATGTTTTGAGCTAGATTTTTTGAGTGCCAAAAGGGCCGACACTCGGGTTTTATATGACCGGTAAATGGAAAGGATTATTATTAGGTTTACTGTATATATATTATAAATTTAGAATATAATATGTTTTTAAAATTAATATATAATAAATAATAAAATGTATGATTTAAAAATAATTAATAATAACACAAAAAATACATATAATATTTAAATAAAAATTTAGATTAATTTGTTTATTATAATGTTGTCATCAATCTTGAGTTGGTGTCGAGCTAACTTATGATACCAACTCAATCAAATACATTATTAATAAAAAATCCTATCACACGCATATACACGTGGAAACCATAAATTTTGAATACAAATGTGTACTTAAAAATAGCATACAAGAAATAAATAATGAAATATATGGTTTGAAATTATTTAATAGTAATAATAACACATAAAATATGTATGATATTAAAATGAAAAAATATTAGTTTAAATTTTTATCATGTTGTTGTCATTAATCTTGAATCGGTGTCGAGTTAATTTGTGACACTAATTCAATCAAATATATTATTAGTAATAAAGTGTGCATAATAAAATTAAAATGTATAAAAATAATAAAAAAAAGTTGATGTGGATTCAAATTTTATCGTATGCATATTTTTATTTTTATTTTCTAATAAAAGGAATAAAATATCATTGAATAATATAACTTGTTTAAAATACGGACGACTATTTTTGAAATTTCCCAACTGAGTTTGTGCCTAGTTGACTCGCGGCGCCAACTCAGTTAAGGGTTTTGTTAATAGTATAAATGTTGATTTTTTTTTTTCATATATTATGTAGGGTATAAATCAACCGAGCTTGAACAAATGAACCTTAGTTCATGTTTCTTTATTTATTTTTAAGCTTGTTCGTGTTTGTTAAAAATTTTAAAATTTTTGTTCATGTTATTTTATTTAAAATTATGTGTGTACATGTTCATTCATTTAAGTTAAACAAACATATTCATGAACATATAATTGAACATTTTCAAGAATAATGTTCATGAATTGTATCACTCCTATACCCAACTTGATTACCGAATCAAGTATAAAAGTGCTACATTGGTTTTCAAACTCTAATAATAAGATCTTAATAAAAATATCATTATAATTTGTACATATTAGTTTCGCTGTTCTAATATATTGATTATTGGTATTCAAGATAAGCCAAAATAAAAATTTGCAACTATTTTTACATTTAGAATAATATACTAAAGTGAAATAAGAGCCATTGTAAAAAAAATAGGGAACGTGACTTTGTGGATTTCAGTAACCACGTTTAAATTTGAAATTCAAGGGATAATTTGCCAAATTAATTCATAAAGTTTACCTAGTTTAACCTTTGTTTACATCTGAAATTTTAAGCCAATTTAATTCAAATATAAATCGTAATTAAGCATTCTAAAATCTAACTTTCCTATATCACTTAATTAACATTTAAATTATTTCATATGAATTAAGCAAATTATCACATTTAAGTCCCATCACATTCAACCTTAATACACACACCTAGGTACATGCCATTTACTGAAACAACAGAAATTAATACTTTACCCGTTTCTCAGATCCATTGATGTGATGAGATGAGGTGCCTTCAATCTTCAAAGATCCATTTTTTCTCTACTTCTAACCTACGCGTATAAACACACGTTAAGTTATTGCTAGCTTATTAAGTACAACTATTATTTAGATCATAATCAATATTATAAATTATAATTTATTTATTATCATTACAGAATCATTTAAATGGTCCGTTTGTACTCATCATACATAATTTACCAATCAATTCACTTATTATTTTTATAATTAGGTCCACACTTATTATTTGCTCATTAAACACCAACTAAACATATTGATTTAATTATCATCTCTACAATACTAGAATCACATGATTTATTTCAAATTCTCATTTACTCCATTTAGCTAAAATTGCTGATAATTTACTTTACTTATTTCAACCATATATTTTCTTTTCTTTCTTTTTTTTTTAATTTCATAACTTTTCAACACATATAATCTATATGATTCAATAATCACTAAAATAGTTATGTACCTTTTTCAGAGGCCCAGTAGACTTAATAGAACACACAAGATATACGGAATAGAACAGAACACCATCGGAACAGATAAACAGAGAGCACAAATGTGCTAATCGGAGAGTACTGACGTGCTAATAATCAGAGAGCGCGCTAAGTTTCATTAATGGCATGCCACTAATATCCCAATAGTTCTTATCTCATCTACTTGGGCAAGTCATAATATACACACGTCACTTTTACACTTTTTACCATTTAATCCTTATAACAATACTTCGTATAATTATATCTTCCTTTTTCATTAACACATGTAAATTGTCTCAATATTTAATAATCTTCCATAATTCTACTAATAATTCTTATTATACATTTCACCTATCACTTTTACTTATTTTACAATTTATACCTCATCATGACATTTAATGTAAAATATCTTTTCTTTCAATTTCAGATATAACATGTTTCATTTCTCTATTTAACTTCCATATTCCACTATAATTTCTTATCACATTCATATGTCATTTTCATTTTTTTTCTAAATTTTGTCTTTGAGGCATCAAATCCACAAATAGAATTTATAATTCTTTTAATACATGTAACATGTTTCACAATTAATATAATTTCCATAATTCATCACTAATTTCTTTTTACGTTTTTAACCCACTAATTCTTGTCTTTCATTTTTTATTATCAAACATCTGTATATTATTTCACATATCATTATTTCAGATATTTCTCTTCACATTTACTTACATAAATACTATAATTTAGTATTTTTTATACACTTTAAATCTTTTCTCACATCTCTTTCAATTTCTTTATCACATATTACTTAATAAATACAATCAATTCATTATTTATTATATTTAATCATTATCAAGCCTTATTCTTCACTTATTCAACTTATAAATTTGTAATTAAATACCATATTAAAATTATATTCATTCTAACAATTAACTTCATAATCATCAAAACAAGTAAGAATCTATTTGTACTTACAACTTTAAGCTTGAAGTCAACTTCCTTCTCCTCCTTCATCCTTTGTCCAGATCCTTGCTTTATTTCTCTATTTGTTTATCAACTTTCTTCACTTTTTCTTCAATTTTCTTCAATTTTTCATATCAAGATACACAATGTTTTCACATTAAAAATCATGTTCACATATCATAATTCATGTTTTCTAATCAAAACTAGCATGTATTTCAAGAGAAGTTAATATTTCTTATCCCAAACACTTATATTCAAGTCTAATCTTTATTTTCTCTCTCCTCCAAAACTCCTATGAATGCTCTTCTCATGAAATTAGGGTCTGTTTGTTTGCGGTATTTTATTTTTCGGAAAACATTTTTCGTCTTTTACTATGTTTGTTTGACCAAAGGAATTGATTTTCCGGAAAATCAATTACAGAAACACGAGTTTCCCCTTCTTTATGTAAAATGTCTTACAGATTTTTTCTGTAAGACATTTTTCAGAAAACACACCCTCAGCCTGTAACACCCCTTACTCGTGTTCGACGCCGGGACAGAGTATGAGGCATTCTAGAAGAGTACGAAACACTTACAGATTATTTAAACCATTTATCACTCAAATATCAAAATTGATTATAAAAGTTCCTTTAACGAACCCTTGAAGTCCAAATCATGCATTGGGATTGGGTCGGGACTAAATTAGAATCAGATAATTTTTTTTAAATCCTTAAATTTATCTCATTTACAAGGGTCCCACGCCCGTGTGGCTCACATAGCCGTGCCTATAGGGCGTATAACTCTCTAACTTGCATCTGTGGAGAAACTTGGGTCACACGGCCTTAGTACACGCCCGTGTTGCTTGGTCGTGTGGTAAAGTTAATTTTCATAAATTATGCTATTTTTCAAGCCATATTTCTCACTCATTTGATCCTTATTCTTCACCCACATTTAATATATACAAAAACCAATTTAAGATATTCAATGAGCCTTATACTTAATACGATTTGTTAGTCGTACACTTCATATAAATAACAAGAAACGATATAGGCTCAATTCTCATTAAATTTCTCTTGTACTTGTACTTTTCATCCTATGTATTCATATAGCATATAACAATCACACCTCTGTTTTTCATATACATTTTATAACAATTTGTCTTGGTTTCAAACTACTTCATATTTGAGTTTTACTTATCCAATCATTTGAAACATCATCTTTATACATATAGTGCACTTGAGATGCAAAATTCTATAATTATGAATGAACACATTTATCAAACACATTCCATGTTTTTATATATTATAGTCTCATATTTCCATGTATCATTTACCATCATTTTCTCGTATTTTGACAAATACATATAACAACTCATAATCATGCAATTCACTAACTCTTCCTGCCAATTACAATTTAAATTGGCAACTCACTTATTGAGCCCAATTTCAATGTTCACTACAATCTATCATATAAATTTGGATGTACATATCCACCAATAAATTCCATGTACAGGTATCATCATCTCATATTTCTACATACATTACTTTACATATTATGAACTCAAATAACATATACAAGACATACCAATGTATTTCAAATACGTTTTCATAATATTTCATTTAGAATTAAGATTATTTTATATTAGAACTCTTCTCATTAACTCATTTGGAATACTAATTCATACAGATAATAGATTCAAGGATGTACAAATATATAATCACAAATGAACTCATTCACAACCAAGTTCTACGTTCATGTCTCATCAACTCGTATTTCCTTATATCACATAATATATATATCATGATTTCCATTCCTTAATATTTTTCCATATTTATCCGTTGAATTTCTTGGAATTTTCGATGGATTTTCAGAGGTACACTTTAGTGTACAAATCGAATTCGTCAATTCGTGTTCATGTGGGCACATTTCCATTTCGAGAGCACACTCCATGAACCTCATCCTTACATATGGATTACCAGTCCAGCTAAATCCCAGTAAGAGAGCACACTCCCGAACCTCATCCTTACAGTGGATTACCATCGAGCTAAATCCTCAGTAATATAAACTCATAGAGTATTGTCGGGATTACCGGTCAAAGCTAAATCACAGCGACAATTACTCTAATGAGCTTGATCTGAATTACAGTCCGAGCTAAATTCAGACCCTAATTCGGATTACCGTCCGGCTAAATCCATTTTCCACATATTCTTGGGAGGGCTATATCAGGATCACCCGTCCGGCTAGATCCTTTTCACACATATTCTTGGAGGGCTATATCGGGATAGGATCACCCGTCCTGCTAGATCCTTTTACCGTCAATTCCTTTTCGAGAGATCCATCAATTTCCCTTCATTCAACCGGGATTTCTTCCACTTTTTATCAAATATATCAATGTTTCAATCAACTTTCATACAATGAACATTCAAATTATATTCATATCAATAACATACATTCCAAGCATTTAAGAATATAATTCAAGTTACATGAACTTACAATTCGATTTTGATACCATAACGATAATCTTAGTTTCATAATAAATATTCCAAATAAAACATTATATCAATTATAATCGAACATGTAATCAATTTATACACAAGTCATTCATATATTATTTTCCTCCTCCTCTTCTCCATCCACATCCTTAGTATAAACAACACACTTGTAAGTAACATTTTCTATAATTTTCACTATTTACTCATGTGAATGTTCAAGCTGTCCATCTGTGTTATATTCACTAAAATATTTTTATCTCGAGCTACAGAGATCTAAATTTCAAACCGTTAATTTTCTTTGAAACTAGACTCACATATCTTCTTACCATAATTTTTCCAGAATTTTTGGTGTGGTCAATTAGTACAGTTTATTAGTTAAGTTCTCCCCTGTTACACAGTCCTACTGCTCTGACCTCTCTTCACTAAAAATCAATTATCTCATAGTACGGTTTTCATATAGTGTTTCTGATTATTTCTAATGAAAATAGACTCACTAAGGAATACAAACATATAAATTATAACTCATAATTCTTTTTGTACAATTTTAGTGAATTTCTAAAGTGAGAACAGGGGATCACGAAGTTGTTCTAAACCAGTCTTACAAAATTTAAATATCTCAATATGTAGACTTCTTTACCTGCTTTGTTTCTTTTATATGAAAATAGACTCAACAAGCTTTAATTCTATATCTTACTCAGATTCTAATTCGATTTATACAATTTTTGGTGATTTTTCAAAGTTAGACAACTGCTGCTGTCCAAAACTGCTTTAGTATAACATGTTGATTTCTATTTTGTCCCAAATTCCACATTTCACACAATTCAATCCTTGCTCAATTAACCCCTCAATTTAGCTAATTTTCTCATTTAATACTTTTCTATATCATTTTAAACTACTTCATAACCTTTGAAAATCAGAATTTTAACTCTAGGCCTTAATCTCAACTCTTTCACAATTAGGTCCTAAAATCAATTTCCATCAATTTTACTTAATAAAATCATCATATAACAAAATTAAAGCTTCAATTCAATATTTATTCATCATATTCTTCCAGCACTAATCCACATAAACTTTAAAAATTAGCTATAGAATCAAAAACTAATGACATAGCAAGTTGGACCCAATTGTAAAAGTCCAAAAACATAGAAATTTCAAGGAGAAAGTAAGAATTAAACTTACATGAAGCTTTAGTATGAAAACCAGCTTGAAACTCTCTCCCATGGCTGTTTTTCAGCTGAAGAAAATGAAGAGAAATGAAGAGAAATCTAGATAATTCCAATTTGGTCCCATACTTATTTAACTAATTTTGGCAATTTTCCAATTTTACCCTTATTTCATCCATTTCCTGATTTTTTCTCAGCTATTGCCGCCCAAAATATCTTCTTTGGGCTTATTTTCACTTTAGGTCCTTCCTCATTTGACAATCAGACTATTTAATCCTCTTAGCAACTTTTATACACTTTTCATTTTAGTCCTTTTATTTAATTAACCACCCAAGCGTCAAAATTTTCTAACGAAATTTTAATACTACCTTATTGACATTCCTTAAATATTCATAAAATATTTATGACTCGGTTTATAACACCGAGATCTCGATACTTCTTTTTCTCGATTTCTTGACCAAATAAATCTTTATAAAACACAATTTACTATTTTAAAATATTTTAAAAGCTACATTTGACTCGTAAATATTAAATAAATGTAATCTACAAGTCCATTTCTCAGATTTGGTGGTCTCGAACCATTATTTTTAATAAAACTGAAATTTGGGCTATTACACAGCCGCTCAATTCCTTCTTATTTCATTTCCTCGTTATTTCCTCTCCGTCCATCAACGTCAGCCTCTCCTTCTCATCGGTGTGCTTATTCTTTTTGGGTTATCAACAGGTTCTTTTCTCCTTTTCTCTGTCTATTGTTTTTGTTTATCGAAGGTAGATTTCTACTCATATTTGTTAATGTTTTGTAGCATCTGGTGTTTGGCTTGTCTTGGGCTTTTGGAATTACGGTTCGGTGTTGGTTTCGGAGGCTTGTTCGGGCTTCTCATCGGTTCCATTTTCGCACCAATTCGGAGGTTCATGGGTCTCGTATTTTGTTGGTTGGTGCGAGGCACCGATATTTGTGTCGTGGCCTCGTGGGTAGCGCTTTTTTTCGATTCAATCTCGCTCGTGCACTCGAGCTTTGTGGGACTCTGTTTTGGCCTTTGGTTTCGAGGCTCAACCGAGTTTGTTTGTCTGACAAGCGAGTCGAGTTTGCGCTTTGTTCTCGGTGTTGTTGGTTGTATTGACTTATCTGCTTTAGATTGATAGAGCTTTGACTTCTTTTTCGCATATTGCCTCCTGTTTGATTGTTTGTGTAGACATGTTTTTCTTCAAAGCTACAATTGTATCTGGTTTCTTTTATGCTCCATGTCGATCCATACAGTTCAAACTCGTCGGCATCCTGGCGATTATGGATTGAACACAGATGATATTTCTTGTTTAGCGATGTATAACGGGTTAGTTTATTCAGGTTCATGGACAAAACACTTAAAGTATGGAGTATATCTGATTTGAAATGTTTAGAATCCATTAAAACACATGATGATGCTATTAATAGCTTAGTAGCTTGTAAAGGAATTGTGTATTCAACATCTGCAGATGGGAAAATAAAAGCTTGGGGAAAACATGGGAACACCTCTTATTCATTGCAAGGGATTTTAGAGGGTCATAAAGATGTTTCGTTGAATTCAGTCACTGTTTCAGAGGATGGAAAATGGGTCTATAGAGGTGGTTCAAATGGGTATATTATGGGGTGGGAAGGGAATGCCAATTTTAGTGCTTGATGGGAGAGGTTTTGTGCAGTGGTTCAGCTGATAAAACCATAGGTATTTGGAAGCGAGAGGCTTATGGTAAACTTTGTAAAATTGGGGTCATTAATGGTCATCAAGGACCAATCAAATATTTGCGAGCATCACCACGTAATGTTGGCAATGGTTACTTGCTCTACAAAGGAGGCCTTGACAAAACAAAGAAGAGTCCGTGGGTGCCCAAGAGGGTTGTTATATAAGTTAGTCATCAATTTTTTTTTTTGCAATGAAGTCTCGCTTCCTCTTTTAATCGTTTGCGGTATGGTTTAGAGGTTCATGTTTCAATGTGCGTTTCTTAGCGTATATTTGTCGTTGATCGATTTTTGTCTTATTGTTTTCTTATAGATTTTTGAATTCTTGTGAATTGTAATTAGTAATTTGGGAAAAGAAAAAATAAAGAATATAATAGTTTACTTTATTTGTTCAATGATTGAGAATAATAGCAGCTTTGTTTTGTTTAATGAAGAATTAACATTTGTTGTCTTAATTATGTGTTTTCTAATTAAGGGCAAAGAAATCAGTTATTAAGCAATAATTCACGGTCATTACATGATTGATGATTGTGTTAGGCAGAAATTAGTTAATTGAATTAGGGGACAAACTTTATGAAGAAGTTAAGTAATTATAAATTTGGAGACTCCATAATATCTAGCAATTTATGTAAAAATAATTTAAAATATAAATTTATTATTATATATATAAATTTATTAATATATATGTAAAAACAGTTTCTCCAAAAAATATTTCCAGGAAATCTGCTAAACAGCAGAAAATATTTTACATGATTCATCCAAACACCAGAAAAGTAAAATCATTTCGAGAAGTAAATCATTTTCCGAAAAATATTCTACTGGCAAACAAACAGAGCCTTAATGTAATTATTATTTCTCTCCATTGATCTCACTCACAAATCATGAAGAAATTTAGGAAAAATTAGCTTAATTGGTTTGTATTTGGTGAGATGGACTAAGTTGAAAGAAAAATAAAAATTGAAATGGTGGAAAAATAGTTACTAACATGAAGCACCATGACCATGGCTTTTATAGCTTTTTTTTTATCCTTTTATTTCTCCACTCTTCTAGTTTCTTCCATTAAAAATATCTCTTTTTATTTTATTTACTATTTTATTCTCACTATTCACACTTTTTACTATTTATCCTTAATCATTACCTTCCATAATTATCTTTTCAATTAATTTATCATTTCACCCTTCACTATTTTAATAATACCACCTATATGTCCTAGTTCCTTTTGGTATATTTTCACCTCTAGTCTTTCCTTTTTTTTTCATCAGTTTCATTTAATCTTTCAGCACTCAATTTTCTCACATTGTCCCAATACTTTTCATTAATTTAATCATTTCACAAATAAATTTATATTAATATTTATACTTTTCCAAATATCTTATGCCTATCTTTTATGTCTCATAACTTTTTAAATTTTCAATTTCTGACTTTTCTCAAAATTTCAACTAATTTATTATATATTTATCACTATTCAAGACTCCGAAATTTTTTTGGATGTTATATTTCTCCCCCCTTAAAATAAATTTCATCCTCGAAATTTCCTTGGTTTTCTTGACCATAAACTTTATGATCACTTTATCCTTTCAATTCTCTCAATTCGATTTTTTTTTTTTCACAATTTTACTTATCGTACTCTCTTATTCATATAACGTCACTTTGCATTTTCTTATTATTTATTTTTGATAAACCATAATATGAACATATTTTAATCCCACATTTAGCATGTTTTTGGATGATTTATCCCTTTAATTATGGGAAATAGGTGCTCCTAATCCTTTGTTTTCATGTTTTATACAGTAGAGTATCGGAGGATGAAAAGAACGAGAAACGGGCCGAAAAATGAGAAAATGGGTCAACGTACGAAATCCACACGGCTTGGGCCCAAGACCACACAGCCGTGCCCCGTAAGAAGAGCTGACCACGGCCTGGACCCCGAAAAACATGGCAGTGCCTCATCAACAGACCCAAACCCGGCCTGGACCCCAAAATACACGGGCGTGTGCCATGGGCGTGTCTCTGCCGCAGATAAGAAGAATTCTATTCGGATTATGGTACTTAGAGGCAAAGAAACATATTCCAAAAGCCTACATAAAGACCCTAGAGTCCAACCTTTAGGGGGCGTTCAGCTAGGCCAAAGAGTGAGTCAGAGCAGTTAAATTCAGGGATTTACTCGAAGGAAGCCAGTTGATTCATCTCAAGAAGTCGAATCATAATCAAGACTGAGGATCTATCCTTCAATTCCTTCAAGGGGTTTTAGGGTTTTCTTATGTTTTGTTTTATCTTTTCTTCTGAGATATTTTCTTTTACAATTATGAACTAAACCCTCAGATACTTAGGGGGATGAAATCTAATACGGATCTTGTTATTGTTATCTGAGCTGTATGATAAATACTTGATTTGTTCTTAACTATTGTTCTGAATTATTGTTTTGGTATTTTCGGGACATTGATTCATTTGTGATGTGCTTAGGCAGAAGAGGAAGAGACCCTGTCTAAGAGTAGTGATCATGTCTTTCGAGTCTAAAAATTATAAAAAGAATGATCGAACCTGAAAACTAACTAAGACAACGATGGAGGCAAGCGCACCTATCGAGTAGTAGTATAGTTAGCGGCAAGACCGGATTGTCGAACCCAAAGGAACCAAAAGTACTAATATTAACTCTCTTTCTATTATTTAGCCTACGAATTAAGGGAATTTTTGTCTAATCTAAAATTAACTAATCAACTAAACTAAAGGTGCTAAGACAAAGAAGAAATCTAGGGAAGGACTTGAGGGAAAACCGATTGATTTGAACAATACCTGAGGAAGAATCCACCTAGACTTCACTTGTTATCTAACTCTAAACCGGACAATTTATTTACTTGACTTGATTCGTAGGATTCCGTACTTTATATTAACACCTCTCTTAAGGCTACTAACGTCTAACCCTTGGTTGATTAATTGAAATCTCTTTCTAATTAAAACACCTAGAATCGCATTAACTCGATCTATGAACTCCCATATTAGATTGGACCCTAATCCGGTAGATTTTCGTCACCCTATCTCTAGGCGCGCGAGCAACTCCGCTTAACTATGCTAGATCTACTCTTAGACAGGGTCTCTTCCTCCTCTGCCTAAGCACATCACACTTGAATCAATATCCCAGAAATACCAAAACAAGAATTAAGAACGCATAGTTAAGAACAAACCAAGTATTTATCACACAACTTAGATAACAATAACAAGATCCGTCTTAGGTTTCATCCCCCTCAAGTATCTGAGGGTTTAGTTCATAATTTTAAAAGAAAACATCTTAGAAGAAAAGATAAAACTAAACATAAGAAATCCCTAAAATGCCCTGAAAGAATTGAAAGAGAGTTCTTCCGTCTTGAATATGATTTCGGCTTCTTGAGATGAATCAACTGGCTTTCTTCGAGTAAATCCCTGAATTTAACTACTCTGGCTTGGCTTTTTAGCCTAGTTGAACGCCCCCCTAAAGGTTGGCCTCTAGGGTCTTTATATAGGCTTTTGGAATATGTTTCCTTGCCTTTAAGTACTCTAATCCGAATAGAATTCTTCTTTCCTGCGGCAGAGACACGCCCATGGCACACGCTCGTGTAAATCATGGCCAGGCCGTGGTCGAACCTGTTGGTGAGGCACGGTCGTGTTTTTCGGGGTCCAGGCCGTGGTCGACTCTTCTTGCGAGGCACGGACTGTCTGGTCTTAGGCCCAGGCCGTGTGGATTTCGTACTTTGGCCCATTTTCTCTATTTTTCGGCCCTTTCTCGTTCTTTTCATCCTCCGGTGCTCTACTGAGTATATAACATGAAAACAAAGGATTAGGAGCACTTATTTCCATAATTAAAGGGATAAATCATCCAAAAACATGCTAAATGTGGGATTAAAATATGTTACTATTACGATTTATCAAATACCCCCACACTTAAGCTTTTGCTTTTGCTTGCCCTCGAGCAAAATTCTCAACTCACAATTAAAATGAACTTCCTCAATTCATAATATTTATCAATAATTTTTCATCATAATTCATATGTAATTCATACATGATAATAATTCAACTCAAAGAGTCCTAAAGATTCAAACAATCAAAGTCATGAGTTTGTAGCACGAAAAAGATATTTCCCCTTACCACCTTTAATTCAAAATCGACAGAAGTCGACATCCTCACTAAAGATTCACTCAAATCACTCAAGGTGTTTAAGGTTCAAAAATTAAGCGCTTAAAATTCAAACATGAAAAGTTAATCCCATAGGCTTGCCTGAAAATCAAATCTCCACGACTGTAAAATGAGATGATACACAAATCAAAAGGTCTTTTAAAGGTTGTAACGAGGCTTGGGTTAAAGGTGTGGATAAAGGCTGAATTAGAAGGGTTAGAATCGAGATTAAAATGCCAAATTACCTAACTAGAAAAAATGACTAATAACCTAAATAATTATATCAATTGAAAACTTGTAAAAATAATACGAGCTTTTTCTTCAAGATGTTGAAATTAAACGTATAGGCTCGCTTAATCACATAACTAATAATGAATATACTTTGATTTTTGATTGATTATTATTATTTTTTTAAGAACAAATCAAGATAAAACTTTAACAACTGAAATAATATAATTAGGCAACTAATCAAAACAAATCTCGATAGAAGGGTAGTTAAAAGGAATGGTGATAACAAATACGAGATGGGTTTCGGGTTAATATTAGTGGGTTAAGTCAATAAAAAGGGCTGTTAGGATTAAAGGGGTTTACTGGGGGTCAATTATGAGGGTAGGCTTTTAGTGGAGTAAGTGGGTTAAATCCTAAGTGCCTTAATCATCTCTGTATATCAAATCAATAGTGTGGTCTCGTCGTGTATAATCGAAGCAAGTTCTAGAATAACAAATCAATGTTGACACACTCATAATCAATAAAGTGAGCACAAAAGAATGTATGCTCTAAAAGGCTCAAAATCTCACAAAAATTATGGGTATTTTGATGTCACCCTCGTAAATTTCAAACTTCAAGGTAACAATTTAGATTCAGGTAGACAACCTAGCAAAATTTTAATTTTTTGAAAATATACTCATCATGCTTGATTCTCTAGTATCTTAAAGTTTAAATCATCATTTCACAATTATCAATGACTTAATCTAAGACATATTAATAAAAATCATGAATCAACAAGAATTTCATTCTAATTAGTGATATGAGAAAATTACTTTAAGACCGAATATTATTCAGGGATTTGAGAATAATGCAAAAAGTTGGCACTTTTTCTAATAAACTGCCACCCCCCACACTTAAGATGTACATTACCCTCAATGTACAAAGATAGATAACAATCACATAATAAGAAAATCAAAAGAGAGGGAGAGATGTGAAACTTCTTGAACTTTTGGATGGATTCCTTGAGTTTGAAGTGTGGAAACTTGATTCGTAGATGAAAGATAAGTTGGAGGGAGCGCCTCTAATTCCTGTGCTAGATGAAGAAATTGGGAACCTCGTGAAGAGTTAGCCAGGAAATAATTATAATAATTTAAATTATACTAATTATATAATTAAAGTAAATAAAGATAACAAGAAAGAAAATATGAATTAAAATAAGATTAAAAGAGAATATGAATGGACTAGAAAGTCCTTATTGATAGATGGTTCGCGAGGTAGGTGTGGTTTCTAAGGCCATGGTGTTGTGATTCCCTAGCAGCCTTTAGAACCTAAAATCAAGAAACTAAAACAAAATAGACTAAATTTAATATGTGAAAAATAAAAAAAAATAAAGGAGAAGATAGAAGTAAAATAAGAGTTAAATGGTCTCAAAGACCCTTGGCTTGTCGAGTTAATGAAGCGGCCGGCATAAACTTATGTTGATTGGTCTCGCACAAGGAGACAGGACTCGGATCTTTCCGTTTCTTTGACATTATTGAAGCATAGATTGAGACTTTTAATATGATGAAGAAGGAGGAGAGTGAAGATAGAGGGGAGTGGAAAGTGGATAGGGAATGGGTGAGAAGGGGAGAGGGGTGTTTTAAATAGAAATTTTCAGCTCTGATATATCCCCACGCCCATGTATCGTGGGCGTCTTGTGTCCCACGACCATATCGCACGGCCATGTGGTGGTTCAATTGCTTCTCCCACGCCTTGTATTGGATTGCCACGCCTGTGTTGGTTTAACAGTGTCGGCCACGGCTATGTCACACGGCCGTGGTGTTAGGTGAGTCCTTGATTCAAATATATTTTTCTCGTCCTGTCTCATACTATCTCTGCCATGTCAGTACTAAAATTCGTGACATCCACACACCACGGCCGTGTGTAAGGCTGTGTGATGTGAAGATCTGCCCTTCATTAACTTGGTTAGTCTGTACTTAGGTGCTAAAAGAAAAAGAAATGAAAATAAATAGGGTTAGTGCTCAGGTTGCCTCCAGAGAAGCGCTCGTTTAAAGTCTTGAGCTAGACTTACCTCTTATTCGTACCTTCACGGTGGTTTAATGAGTGAAAAATCCTTTTTTCATGTTATCATCATATAATTTGAGTCGAGTGGAGTTTACTTTAAAGGTACCGAAAGTAGAATTACTTACCTCGACTGTTCCATAAGGAAAAACATTAAGTACTGTAAAGGGGATATCTTCGTTTATCTTCAGGTTTGATGTTGTGATTCGTGGGTCTGTTCTATCTAATAGTACCTGATCACCTATTTTGAAGTGATTTGATGTTCCTTTAAGTTCTTCTAGGGGTTCCTTCGTTTTCACTTCGTGTGGGTTTGATTCCTCCTTGAAATGTATCTCCCACTCATCTAGCTCATTGGTCTGAAGCCGTCGTTCCTCATGAGGTATTTCCTTGTTGGTACAAGCTATGGGATCTGGCTCTGTAGTGTAATTCCGCGGTGTTTCCTGAAAAGAGAGTTTAACTGAATGCTTATCAAGGGAATTTATGTCCTCATCTTTCTCACTCGATGTCTTCGCTGAGTCTAGAGCTTGAAGTGTAACACCCCTACCCGTATCCTGTGCCGGAACCAAGTACGAGGCATTACCAGACTTAACAATACATTTGGTCAAATTAATTAACACATATACAAAATGACTTATTCAAGCCCCTATACATGCCATAACTTAAATCATTTATAAATAAAGATACCCATAGATAGCTTGATAGTTTGAAGCGATCTCCGACGACCTCAAACCCGAGCTTGTTTAGTAGGACTCTGTAACATGGGAAAGAAAGGGGGTAAGCTTATAAAGCTTAGTAAGTTCACATGTAATAATAATAAGCATTAGCAATGAATTTAGCTTACTACTAAGCTGTCATAACTTGCATAAATAATGCTAAGTTCTTACTTTCCCAACTTATTTGTAGCCTTATCAAAGCCTCAACATGACAAATCCTCACAACAAGTTCTCAAGATAATGCAATCATAATTATACATAGTTCCACCATTTTCTCATATTCATCTTAAGCTGTCTACTTGAGTCATAGTCACTAAATTATTTATGTATCGAGCTACAAAACTCAAAATTAAGATCCGTTAATTTTTCCTAAAACTAGACTCACATATATTCATACCATAAAATTTCCAGAATTTTGGCTTAGCCAATTAGTACAGTTTATTCATTAAAATTTCCCTATTTCACTGTTTGACTATTCTGACCACTTTTTACTACGAATCAATTTTATCCTTGTACAGAATTCAAATGATGTTATCATTTATTTCATTTGAAACTAGGCTCATTAAGGAATCTAAATATATAAATTATGTCCCAAAATTATTTTTGTACAATTTTTAATGATTTTTCCAAGTAAGAACAGGGGATCTCGAAATTACTCTGAACTAGTCTCACAAAAATATAAATATCTCAAAGTACAGAATTTCTTTGCATTCTATATTTATTTCATATGAAAATAGACTCAATAAGCTTTAATTTCATATCTCACTCAACTACTAATTCCATTTCTACCATTTTTGGTGATTTTTCAAAGTTACTCTACTGCTGCTGTCCAAAACTGTTTTATTTCTAAATTTCATTCTTTCATGTTTCCTTTATAGTAACTTTCATTGGAACACTTACTCCGTATCAATCTTACCAAAGTTCGATCACATATCGAGCACATTGCTCATAAGTTTACACGCATATACTTGAACTTATTCATCAAATAATCATATTCAATTACACTTAGTCGTTACATAGCCACATTGTATTTTCACTTAGTCAATTTCCCGTTGAACTCATTGGAATATTAACGGATACATCGGAATATTGCACATAGTGCCACACTTGTAGCCAAAGCTACTTCATATCAGTTATCATACATAAGCTCGTTCTCAAGCTATTCATATTCACGGGTCTGCTCACACAAGCTGTCGGTCATACGTAACTACTCAGTGCTGCTCACACAAGCTGTCAGGTATCCGTAACACATGCAAGATTACCCACCATGGTAGAACTTATAAGACCAGCACCCGTTTCACATAATCACAATCTCGGGTCTGCTCACACAAGCTGTCAACAATACGTAACTACTCGGTCTTTGCTCACACAAGTCGTCGAGTATCCGTAACACATATTAGATACTCGACCACCGGTGAGAACGTCACGGACCAACCGCGGATCACTTATTCCACTTAGATTTCACATAAGTTTCAAGTGAACATGTCACTCGTATCCATTTTTATTCCTAAGGTTCAACTGGAAAATTTCTCACTTGTCGATATTTTGTCAATTACATCAAAAATTCAACCACAGTTCATACCATTTATCAAAATATGAAAACGTAAGTAAAAACGATGATTTATTTAGATACAAACTTATATAATTACATTCTCAATCTCATCACATCATCAATTTAACTTATCCTCCCAAATTATTCTATTCAATACTTTCTTGATATTACACAAAGCCATCTTTCTAATTTGATCTTACATGTAATTTATATCAATTTTCATTAAAATGTCGAGTCAATATCGAACATTATAATTATATTGGAAAATCAATACTAAAGTATTAATAACTAAAATTTCAATCTAACATTCAAACTTGCATCATTAAATGCTTATTAAACATATGAACTTACCTCGATACCAAAACAGTCATTTTACCAACTTTCCCGATTTTTAATTTTCCTCCCGTTCTAGGTCCAAATCTCATTTTTCGGAGTCTAAAACATCACATTTCACTTATTTAATTAATGTACTGTTCAAAACAATCCTTAACTCAACTTTTTAAAATTACATTTTTGCCCCTAAACTTTTACATATTTGCACTTTTGCCCCAATACTCGAAAATTAAACTTCAGCCCTTATTCTTATGTTTTATAACATGCTGATCATTTTTCTCTTCTATGGCAACATCAAATTCTCACTAGTTCACACACTTATGACCAATTTATAACTTTTACAATTTAACCCCTTTTATACGATTTCATCGAAAATCATCTAATAAAACTCGTTTCTCTAATCATAGACATGCATAATATACCATAATTCATCAAAATTCACAATTATTCAACATGGGTAAATTTTTAAAATTAAACTCTAGCTCAAAATAATGGTAGAAATAGCTAGACTAAGTTACCGGATTTCAAAATACGATGAACATTAAAAGCGAGCCTCAAAAACACTTACTATGAAGCTTGAAAAGCTTGAAACCCTTAGCCATGGAGTCTAGAAATTTTCGCAGCAACTTGAAGAAGATGAGCAGATTTTTTTCTTGTATTTTGTCTTTTATTCATTTAAAACACTAAATGACTAAAATACCCTTAAGACTTTTCTTTCACTTTTGTCCTATTCATGCCCATTTTGTCCATCAAGTTATTAAATGGCCTAATTACCTTTTAAGGGCCTCCAATTTAAAACTCATAGCAATTTGACACCTCTAATATATAGAACTCAACTTTTGCACTTTTTACAATTTAGTCCTTTTGACTAAATTGAGTGCTCAAACGTCAAAATTTTTGAACGAAATTTTATGAAATCTTTCCGTAAAATTGTAGACCATAAAAATATAATAAAATAGAATTTTACTCGTCAATTTGTGGTCTCGAAACTCTTTATTACGATTAGACCCAAATTTGAAACATTACATGAAGACTGATTGATTCATCACCTACATAAAGTATGAGTTCATCTGTGCCAACATCAATTTTAGATCTGGCAGTTGATAGAAAAGGTCTTCCTAAAATTAATGGGATACTATTGTCTTCATCCATATTTAAAACAATGAAGTCTATGGGGAATATGAATTTGTCAACTTTAACTAGTACATCTTCAATTATATCCTTAGGGATGCTAATAGTCTTATCAGCTAGTTGAATACTCATCCTAGTTTACTTTGGTTTCCCTAGACCTAGATGTTTAAACATTTTAAATGGCATAACATTAATGCTTGCCCCTAAATCAGCTAAAGCATTATCAACAGATAAACTACCAATTAAACATGGAACTATAAAACTCCTTGGATCTTTTAACTTCCGTGGTAGTCTGTTCTGTAACATTGCTGAGCATACTGTGTTTAGTTCCACATGCGACTTCTCGTCTAACTTTCGCTTATTTGTTGAAAGCTCTTTTAAAAAATTTCCTTGAATCTAGCATCTGCGAAAGAGCTTCAAGAAGCGGTAAGTTAATATGTAATTTCTTTAAGAGTTTAAGAAACTTACCGAACTATTCTTCTGTGTTGTCTTCCTTCATCGCGTTGGGGTAAGGTATACGAGGTTTGTATTCTTTAATTACCGGTTTTGGCTTTTCTTGATTTACCTCAACCTTACCTTCACTTACCACAAGTTCTTGTCTTGACTCAGATTCAGATTCTACTAACCTTTCACTGTCATGAGCGGTTATGACTTGAATTTACTCCTTCGGATTAGTTTCAGTGTTACTTGGCAAGTTACCTAGTGGTCGTTCTGAGACCAGCTTTACGAGTTGCCCTAACTGGTTCTCGATTCCTTTAATCAATGCTTGTTGATTTTTAAATGTTGTCTCGGTGTGTTGAAATCGAGTTTCAGACACCGCTATAAATTTTGTCAACATCTCTTCAAGGTTTGACTTCTTTTCCTATAGGTAGGGCTGTTGTTGGAAGTTTGGAGGGGGTGGTCATTGTCTCTGATTACCTTGACCACCCCACGAGAAATTGGGGTGGTTCCTCCAACCTAAATTATAAGTATTACTATAAGGGTTATTTTGAGGTCTAAAATTGTTACCCGTATAGTTTAATTGTTAGCTTTCTATGCCCGGATTGTAGGGTGGGTACTCTAGATTCGCCACTCCTTCTAGATTTGAGTCACATTGCATAATTAGATGTACCTGCAAAGAATCACACAAACCATCAATCTTTTTATTCATCATCTCTACCTGATTTGATAGCATGGTGACTGCGTCGAGATTGAAAACCCCGGCTGCTTTAGTTGGCTTTGTCCTTGTACTTTGCCACTAATAGTTATTCAGTGACATTTCCTCTATAAACTCATAAGCCGCTTCTGGAGTTTTGTTATTCAGGGTTCCGTCGACTGCCAAGTCAATTAATTGCCAGGTTGAGAGGTTTACACTGTTGCAAAAAGTTTGGACCTGTAACCACAATGGTAAACCATGGTGTGGGCACCTTCTCAACAGATCTTTGTATCTCTCCCATGCATCGTATAATGTTTCTAAATCCATCTGCACAAAAGAAGAGATATCATTCCTTAATTTGATCGTTTTGGCCTGTGGAAAATATTTTAATAAAAATTTTTCGGTCATTTGGTCCCATGTAGTGATTGATCCTCGTGGAATAGAATGTAACCATTGTTTGGCTTTATTCCTCAAAGAAAAGGAAAATAATCGAAGACGAATGGCATCATCAGAAACGCCAATTATTTTAAAGGTACCACATAATTCTAGAAAATTAGCTAAATGAGTATTTGGGCATTCGTCCGGCAAACCATCAAATTAAACAAACTGTTGAATCATTTGTATAGTGTTAGGTTTTAATTCAAAATTATTAGCGGCTACAACAGGCCTAACAATACTCGATTCAGCTCCTGTTAAATTAGGTTTAGCATAATCATACATAGTTCGAAGAGCATGATGATCGGCCATATCTTGATATGGCGATTATTCTCGGTCATCCCTTCGGTGGTATTGGTTTCGTCCTCTTGCTCTTCTTGTATGTAATCTAAGCCTCGCTTTACTTCTCTACAATTTTTGCGTACGGTTCCTTCAATATCACTGTCGTAAAGTATTGGTCCTGTTGGGTTCCTTCTAGTCATAAACTAGAGGTACCTGCTAGGAAAAGAGAAAAAGAAAAAGAAAATTTAGAAAAATAAAAATAAAATTTTAATTGTAGTAAAATAAAATATAATATGGCTAAAGTAATAAAAATTTAGCGTTCGTAATATTTTAGTTCCCCGGCAACGGCGTCAAAAATTTGATCGTGTTTGTCGAGTCTTAAAAATTATAAAAAGAATGATCGAACCTGAAAACTAACTATGACAACGATGGAGGCAAGCGCACCTATCGAACAGTAGTATAGTTAGCGGCAAGACCGGATTGTCGAACCCAAAGGAACCAAAAGTACTAATATTAACTCTCTTTCTATTATTTAGCCTGCGAATTAAGGGAATTTTTATCTAATCTAAAATTAACTAATCAACTAAAATAAAGGTGCTAAGACAAAGAAGAAATCTGGGGAAGGACTTGAGGAAAACCGATTGATTTGGACAATACCTGAGGAAGAATCCACCTAGACTTCACTTGTTATCTAACTCTGAACCAGATGATTTATTCACTTGACTTGATCCGTAGGATTCCTACTTTATATTAACACCTCTCTTGAGGCTACTAACGTCTAACCCTAAGTTGATTAATTGAAATCTCTTTCTAATTAAAATACCTAGAATTGCATTAACTCGATCTATGGACTCCCATATTAGGTTTGACCCTAATCCAGTAGATTTTCGTCACCCTATCTCTAAGCGCGCGAGCAACTCCGCTTAACTATGGTAGATCTACTCTTAGACAGGGTCTCTTCCTCCTCTGCCTAATCACATCACACTTGGATCAATATCCCGGAAATACCAAAACAAGAATTAAGAACACATAGTTAAGAACAAATCAAGTATTTATCACACAGCTCAGATAACAATAACAAGATCCGTCTTAGGTTTCATCCCCCTCAAGTATCTGAGGGTTTAGTTCATAATTGTAAAAGAAAACATCTCAGAAGAAAAGATAAAACAAAACATAAGAAATCCCTAAAACCCCCTAAAGGAATTGAAGGAGAGTTCCTCCGTCTTAAATATGATTCCGGCTTCTTGAGATGAATCAACTGGCTTTCTTCGAGTAAATCCTTGAATTTAACTGCTCTGGCTCGGCTCTTTGGCCTAGCTGAACGCCCCCTAAAGGTTGGCCTCTAGGGTCTTTATATAGGCTTTTGGAATATGTTTCTTTGCCTCTAAGTACCCTAAACCTAATAGAATTCTTATTTCCTGTGGCAGAGACACGCCCATGGCACACGCCCGTGTAAATCGTGGCTAGGCTGTGGTCGAACCTGTTGATGAGGCACGGTCGTGTTTTTCGGGGTCCAGGTCGTGGTCGACTCTTCTTGCGAGGCACGGACGTCTAGTCTTAGGCCCAGGCCATGTGGATTTCGTACTTTGGCCTATTTTCTCTGTTTTTCGGCCCGTTTCTCGTTCTTTTCATCCTCCGGTGCTCTACTGAGTATAAAACATGAAAACAAAAGATTAGGAGTGTAACGCCCCTTACCAGTATTCGACACCCGAACAAGGTACGAGGCATTACCAAATAGTACAAAACACTTACAAAAATTTGAAATAATTATCTTTACACAAATAGTACACTTGAGGTATACAGTATAATTATGAATAAACACATTTATCAAACATATTCCATGTTTTTATATATCACAATCTCATATTTCCATGTATCAAGTACCACCATTTTCCTCGTATTTTAGATAAATACGTATAACAATTCATAGACACACAACTCACTAACTCTTCCTGCCAATCACAATTTAAATTGACAAATCACTTATTGAGTCCAATTTCAATGTTCACTAAAATCTATCATATAAAGTTGGTTGTACATATCCACCAATAGATTCCATGTACCGATATCATCATCTTAAATTTCCACATGCATTTCCTTTCCACATTATAAACTCAAATAACATATACAAGATATACCAATGTATTTCAAGTACGGTTTCATAATATTTCATTTCAAATTTCAGATTATTTCATATTAGAACTTTTCTCATTAACTCATTTGGAATACCAATTCATACTGATAATACACTCAAGGGTGTACAAATATATAATCACAAATGAACTCATTCATCAACCAAGTTCTATGTTCACGTCTCATCAAATCGTATTTCCTTTCCACATTATGAACTCAAATAACACATATAAGATATACCAATGTATTTCAAGTACGGTTTCATAATATTTCATTTCAAATTTCATATTATTTCATATTAGAACTTTTCTCATTAACTCATTTGTATTGCCAATTCATACTAATAATACACTCAAGGGTGTACAAATATATAATCACAAATGAACTCATTCATCAACCAAGTTCTATTTTCACGTCTCATCAACTCGTATTTCCTTATATCACATAATTCCATGTAACACTTACCAAACTTTGTCAGATTAGTGAACGTCTTATAGAATTAGTCTGCTCAAACAAGCTGTTGATCATGACAAGCTACACTATGTTGCTCAGTGCCACATTTCACAACTCAGTATGGTTAATACCATATGTAACACCCCTGACCCGAGACCGTCGCCGGAATAGGGTTTAGAGGCATTATCGAACAATAGGATCATTTTACATCGCATTCACGACACAAAGTCAATCATCATCAAACATATTCATATACAAGCATGGTGTCCCTTAAATGAGTCATCGAGACTCTAAGCATGCTTATAAATCGAGTCGGGACTAAACCGAAACACGTATAAAGTTTCACGATAATTAAAAACTTTTCTAAAATACAGGGGACACACGGCCGTTGGGGTAGGCTGTGCCTCACCCACAGCTACTTGACACTCCCGTGTGTCCTCCCCGTGGTAGTATACTGCCAAAATCAACACGGTTGCCGAACACGCTCGTGTGAGGGGACCGTGTGTCCTCTACGGTTTCCAGACACCCCTGTGTGTCCTGTCCGTAGTCCTATGCTGCCATTTCTTGCACGACCTGAAGGCACGCCCATGCCAAGACCTTGTATAATTTAAGCCACATTCTGCCATTTACACACGGTCTTAGGCACGCCCGTATGCCTCAACCTTGTGACATTATAGGCCACTTTGCAAAGTCAAAATGCCACCCATAAGGGTCCAACCTACAAGCCATACAACTTAAACATCCCATGCTCATATTATCACTATAAACATACCAATATTGTCATTCCACTCATGCATTCAATTTCAACTCTATTTATTCTAAATTCAATACCAATACTTATTCTATCACAAGCATAATTCATTCCCAATCTCACTACCCCTACTAGCATTTATCAACACAAAGTTACCATTCAATAGCAAATATCCCAATTCACAAATCATGCCAAAAGATGTATCACATATACCAAAACCAATCACGCTAAAACTAGCACATATCTAGCCACATATCATGGCTACTTACAAAATAAAACATGATTCAAATGACCAGCCTATACATGCCATATTACAACTATATACATCCTTTCAAGAGTACCAAAATAGAATGTCGATAGTGTGATTGAGAAGCTGACGATCCCAGATCCGAGCTAGCTTTACTGACCCTGCAAAGCAGAGAAACAAATCACACAGTAAGCTTTCCAAAGCTTAGTAAGTTCGAATTATAAAACAATTAACTCAATGAACCAAGTCAATATACACATTTAACCATCACATAGATATTTTATCGATGGTACACAAGTTCAACTTTATTCAATACTCACATAACATTCCATTCTTTCACTTCAAATTTCACCAATCACATAGGTATCATACTTACCTTGCCAACACTTAGTTAATCACTAATCATACTATCCAACCATCACATAGATAATGACACAACCAAGCACAATATCACTCCCAACCACATGCTTAATTAACTATTCATTCAACTCTTAAATCTATCATCAACCATATAGATTCAAACATACCTTGATCAACACGTAGTTACTCACCATTCATACAACTCAATTCCTCGATTTTACCTCTATTTCAACCTCTACTATTACTCAAATGAATTTGCACACTTAGTGCCAATTTGACAACCGAAGCCTATTTGTCATCGCACACTTAGTGCCAATCTGCTAAA
The DNA here is from genome assembly GCA_025506655.1 of Gossypium rotundifolium. Classification (NCBI taxonomy): domain Eukaryota; kingdom Viridiplantae; phylum Streptophyta; class Magnoliopsida; order Malvales; family Malvaceae; genus Gossypium; species Gossypium rotundifolium. The sequence goes on from CP106732.1 coordinate 175,381,228, forward strand.
CAGAACTTATATCGATGCGCTTTTACGGTGCCATTTCGATTAGCTAAAACTTCTATCGTTTCACACACGCAGTGTTATTCATTTAAGCCATAGCTTCTATTGTTTCGCACACATAATGCTACTCGTTAATTATAATCGCACACTTAGTGTCTATTCTTTTATTCGACTTGCCTCGATGTCGCACACACAGTGCTAATTCAATAAGCCGAAGCTTTCGTATCATTGCATACACAGTGCTATTCATTTCTTATAATCGCACATTCAGTACCTTAATACAAAATCGAACTCAACTCGATATCGCATACACAGTGCCAATCACAAAGACGAAACTTCTATTATTTTGCACACAAAGTGCTAATCTTCTCGGTTACCCTCCCAATTGCGCACACTTAGTGCCACGTAGATTCATTTCTCACATAACATTTATAAATCAATCATATCATAACTATTCGTTTTACAACATTTAAACACAGCTAAGTAAACATATAATATCCGAACTTACCTCGAATGTCAAAATACCGAAATGGTCGATTAATCGAGCACTTTGTCTTTGCCTCGATCTCGATCTGAACCTCTCCGTTCTTGGTCTTAATTCAAGCTTAACCCTTGCCGAAATTTTCAAAGTTTTTCTTCCTTCTTTTCTTTTGTATTTTCGGCATTAAGAAGCAAAGATGAGCACCATTTTGCTTTTTTTATCATATTATTAACTAATTTACCCAATCACAAATTTACCCTTTTGTTAGCCATAAAAGACAAATTTATATTATGGTTATTTAGTCATTTAAATATCCACTATCATAAAAATGGATTAATAACAATACAAGGCCCCCACCTTAAACAGCCAACAACATTTAAGCACTCAAAATCAGCACACATCATTTTACTCTCTATGCAATTAAGTCCTTTATCTTAATTCAACACACAAACGATCAAATTATCACACAGAATTTTCACACAGGCTATGTCAGATATCATTCACACAAAAATATCATTAAAATATTTTTATGACCTCAGATTTGTGGTCTCGAACCACTGTACCGACTAGGGTCTAAACCGGACTATTACACCATACCTACGTTTCACATTTTGCCATGGATCACCCATGGCCTTATCCGTCAATTCATCACTTTTCACTAGAATGCCATAGCCCAGCTATGGTCTTACATCTTAAACACGGGAGAGAGGTCAAGCTGGTTTTCATACTCATAGCCTAGAGATAGGGTGACGAAAATCTTCTGGATTAGGGTCAAACCTAATATGGGAGTTTATAGATCGAGTTAATGCAATTCTATGGGTTTTAATTAGAAAGAGATTTCAATTAATCAACCTAGGGTTAGACATTAGTAGCCTCGAGAGAGGTATTAATATAAATTAGGAAATCCTACGGATCAAGTCAAGTAAATAAATCATCTGGTTTAGAGTTAGATAACAAGTGAAGTCTAGGTGGATTCTTCCTCGGGTATTGTCTAATTCAATCGGTTTTCCCTCAAGTCCTTCCCCAATTTTTTCTTTATCTTAGCACCTTTAGCTTAGTTGATTAGTTAATTTTAGATTAGATAAAAAATTCCCTTAATTCGTAGGCTAAATAATAGAAAGAGAGTTAATATTAGTACTTTTTGTTCCTTTGGGTTCGACAATTCGGTCTTGCCGCTAACTATACTACTGTTCGATAGGTGCGCTTGCCTCCATCGTTGTCTTAGTTAGTTTTCAGGTTCAATCATTCTTTTTATAAATTTTTAAGACTCGATAGACACGATCAATTTTCTTCTATCCAATCTTATCTTGAATATCCTAAATTCTTATAAATTTTTGTACCTCGTGTACAATAATATTCTTTTCTTAAATCCTTTTATTTTACTTATTCAAAAGTGCATAATCTAATTATCTTAAAATCATCCCTTTGATTTCATCGGCTTATGTATATATATTTTTAATTCATCAATGACCTATAACTCTCTTGTCATTCTTCAAACTCTTATCGTGAACATGCAACTTTTTACCTGAATATACTTTTCATTATTTCCTTCTAATTTCACTTATCATCCTTCCTTACTTAATCCACTCTTTAACATATAATGTATGCCTATCATTTTGTACCAACTACCCAATTTACTTCTCAATTAATTTATCTTATCATGTCACCGCTTCACGAATTTATGTATTTTTTATATATATTCTCAATCCATTAGTTATCTATAACCTTCATATCATCCTTTTAATTCTTGACTTAAATCTTCACCTTCTATTGTTTGACTTAAATATACACTTCATTTATTTTACATTACTTCAATAACATATAACTTCCAATATAAGACATTCTAACCCTCAATTACCATTATATAATTCTTTTCATCTTCCTATACCATTACTTAAGGAACTCCTTGTATTTTATTTCACCTTTCTAGTTTTATTTAATTATTTATTTTTGAAATAAACAGTTACATTGCTACATTTCAAAATTTTCCATTTTAAACCCTTATAGTTTCACTTAAACTTGATTTGCTCTCTTCTTTACTTGATCTATTCTTAAACATATACTATATATTTATCATTTCATGTCAACTGTCAACTTTACTTCTTACTCAATTTGGTTTATCATATTATCTCAAATACTAAATACAAACTAGTCTTTTCCAACTTTGCAACACATTTTCCTCTCTATCTTATTAACTTTACCAAATCTTCAGTTATTCTCTACCTCATTTCTAGTTTCTAGAGTACTCTAATCAATCTTTATACTCGTTTTTATTTCCCTTATTTAATTATCATATTTATCACCTTCTGATTTCTTGTAAACCCTTTTTTTTAATCTCTAAATACTAGTATCATTTCATTTCTTCTCACTTCCTTTAAATTTATCTCTTTAATCTTACTCATGCTAATTTTTCATTTACTTGTAACTACTTGGCCTTTACATCTCTCATAACAATTACATCCTTTCACTTATATATTTAAAACTTGGACTCACCTCTTTCATTCTTCACCCTCATTGTAAATTATTTTTCTTTTCTCATAAACCTTTAGTGCTTCTTTTTTTTTTTTTCCAAATACTCACAATGTTTCTCTACACTTTTTTTATAATTAATACACCATTAATTAATTTTCTATTTACATTCACATTCTTCTTCTTCTTCTTCTTTTAAAGACAAACAATAATTATCCCAATTATGGATCAAAGTTATTCCTTTTAATCCACACCTCGTAGAAATATATTAGCCCGATCGCTGTCAATAGTCTCCTCAAGGTAACTGTTCCTATCAAAGTTTGCCTCTTTTATTACACAATTTGTAATTTTTCTTTTCTACTCTTCTTATTTTCACTTCATCGCTCAAATTTGTACTCATTCTTTATTTACTAATCCTTAAAATCTAATCACCACTTTTTCATATTCTCTAAAGTACTTACTTTACTTTCCCTATGATCAATTCATTTTTTAAATCTATTTCGTGATTTATTATCACAATTATTTCTCATATTTTCATTCATGTTTTCTATCATACATTCAAATTCTATTCTTTCTCTTTCATTTCTTTTTTGACTCAAGGTGACTAATTATCTTTCTAATCTCTATACTAAACTAATTAGTAACATATAAATTGCTTTGCTTCTTACTTGTTTCATAAACCTTATCATTATTCCATAACCTTTCATTCAAAAAGAAATTTCTCTTTTACTTATTATATCTTCTCATTCATATCTTTGATGTCAAATCATTACACCTTCATATCCTTAAGTTATCATTATTATTATTTTATCAACCTTTATCACACTTCTTTTACATTTTCAATTTGTTTTATACTATACTATTTCCATCACTATTTTCATTTACACCATTTAGGAAAAATGTTAGGCTCAATGAATGTTTTTAGAAGAATCCTCAGATCCCTATCTAGTTCGGACTGGAGTGACGTCTCCTGGTCCTTCCCTCTTGGTTTCATTGACTCTGCAGCAACAATAGAACCTTGAGGTAACTGTTAGTGATCAGAGTTCATCTTCTTTTAAACATTCACAATCCTAACGTATTCCATTTCTCCATTAAATGAACTAGTTAAATTCTTTCTCAACTCTAATATCTTCAAACTTCTCGCTACTTATATTAAGGGTTTAAATTTATTCACTTTTCATCTTATTTTTCTTAATAAAATATTAAACAATATAGTCCTCACACTTCATTTTAAAACTTAAACTTTTTACTAGTATATCATTCACTTTTCCTCATCAATCATTCAATATTATGAGTTTGAACTTTATCTATCTCTCAAATCTATATTTTATATCAATTAATATTGATTACTCGAAAAATCTTTACCTAATTAAAAATGATTTAAACCACACTCTATAAAATTCACATCTCATCACATCAGTATATCAAATGGCATGTACCTCTAGACTTATTTTTAGCCGGGAATCGAAAATCCTAGGCTCTGATACTACTAAATATAACACCTCTATACCCAACCTGATTACGGATCAAGTATAGAAGTGCTACATTGGTTTTTAGAAACTCTAATAATAATATCTTAATAAAAAATATCATTATAATTTGTATATATTAGTTTTGTTGTTCTAGTATATTGATTATTGGTATTCGAGATAAGCTGAAATAAAAATTTTAACCATTTTTACATTTAGAACAATATACTAAAGTGAAAGAAGGGCCATTGTAAAAAAAAGAAAGAAAAAGGAACGTGATTGTGTGGATTTCAATAATTATGTTTAAATTTGTAATTCAAGGGATAATTTGCCAAATTAATTCCTAAAGTTTACCTAGTTTAACCCCTTTCACATCTCAAATTTTAAGCCAATTTAATTCAAATATAAATCGTTATTAAGTATTGTAAGATCTAATTTTCTTATATCACTTAATTAACATTTAAACTATTTCATATGAATTAAGCAAACATTGAGTATCACATTTAAGTCCCATCACATTCAACTATTTTTTTTTTTGATAAACCACCACATTCAACCTTAATACACACACCTAGTTGATAAACCGTAAAAGTAACATATTTTAATCCCACATTTGGTATGCTTTTGGATGATTTATCCCTGATTTATGTAAAAAGGTGCTCTTAATCCTTTCTTTTCATGTCTTATACTCAGGAAAGCACCTAAGGATAAAAAGAACGTAAAAGAGCTTAAAACGGACCAAATTGGGCCAACCCAAGAAATCGATACGGCCTGGACTTCAAGCCACACGGTCGTGCCTCGTCAAATTACTTCACATGGCCATGCCACGATTTACACGGCTGTACCCCAATCAACAGAATTGAGACACGGCCTAAAGACGATTTACACGGGCGCGTGCCATGGGCGTGCCCTTGTCACGGGAATGAGCAATTTCACTCGGATTTAGATGCTGGAAGCCAAAAAAACATACTCCTAAGTCTACTTAAACACCTTAATAGTAATTCTACTTGAAGGAGGTACTTAGGAGCCAAGCAAAGCATCTAGAGAGCCTATATAAACAACCCAAGACAGCCGTTCTAGAGGGAGTTTTAGGCAGAGTTTTCTGCCAGAGCTTTTATTCAGGGAATTACTCGAAGATAGCTAGTTGATCCATCTCAAGAAGCCGGAGTTTTACTCAAGACAGAGGATCTCCTCTTCAATTCCTTCAGGGGTTTTAGGGATTTCTTATGTTTTGTTTTATCTTTTCTCATGAGATGTTTTCTTATTTTGTTATGAACTAAACCCTTGAGATACGAAGGGATGAAACCTATAATGATTTTGTTATTTGATTTCTAAATTATATGATAAGTACTTAGTTTGTTCTTAATTATGTTGCTTAATTTAATCTGATGTGCTTAGGTGGAGGAGGAATAGACCCTGCATAAGAGTAGATCTAGCATAATTAAGCGGAGTTGATCGCACGCCTAGAGATAGGGTGATGAGATTTTGCCGGATTAGGGTGAAACCTAATATGGGAGTCCATTGATCAATTTACTGCTTCCTTAGGGGGTTATTATAAGAGAACAAGAGTTCCACTAATTAACCTAAGGTTAGACATTATTCGCCTCGAGAGAGGGTTTAATATAGGTTAGAGAGTCTCAAGGATCAAACTAAGTAAATAAGTCATATGAATTAAAAGTTAGATAACAAGAGAAGTCATAGGTGGATTCTTCCTGAGGGTATCGTCATAATCAACTGAATTTTTCCACAATCTTTTCCCAATGTTTCATTTTTTTTTGTCTTTGCATCTAGTTTAATTTTTCATTAGTTTTTTTTTAGATTAATAAACCAATCATTCCATATTTTAGGCTAAATAATAGAAAGAAAGTGAGTAGTAGTACTTTTAGGTTCCTTTGGGTTCGATAAAATAATCTTGCCTAAACTATACTATTGTTCGATAGGTGCAATTGCCTCAATCGTTGCCATAGTTAGTCTCTGAGTTCGATTATTCTTTATAAATATTAAAACTCGACTATTTGACACGATCAAATTATTTTATTTATAACAATACTTAGTATAATTATATCTTCCTTTTCATTAACGCATGTAAATTGTCTCAATATTTAATAATGTTCCATAATTTTACTAATAATTCTTATTATACATTTCACCTATCACTTTTACTTATTTTACAATTTATACCTCATCATGACATTTCATGTAAAATATCTTTTCTTTCAATTTCGTATATAACATATTTCATTTCTCTATTTAACTTTCATATTCTACCATAATTTCTTATCACATTCACATGTCATTTTCATTTTTTTCTTCTAAATTTTGTCTTTGAGGCATCAAATTCACAAATAGAATTTATAATTCTTTTAATACATGTAACATGTTTCACCAATTAATATAATTTCCATAATTCATCACTAATTTCTTTTTTACGTTTTTAACGCACTAATCCTTGTCTTTCATTTTTTTATCAAACATCAGTATATTATTTCACATATCATTATTTGAGATATTTCTCTTCACATTACATATCATTATTTGAGATATTTCTCTTCACATTTACTTACATAAATATATAGTTCCATCAAATTTTACATCCTCTATAATTTAGTATTTTTTTATGCGCTTTAAATCTTTTCTCACATCTCTTTCAATTTCTTTATTACATATTACTTAATAAATACAATCAATTCATTATTTATTATATTTAACCATTATCAAGCCTTATTATTCACTTATTCAACTTATAAATTTGTAATTAAATACCATATTAAAATTATATCCATTCTAACAATTAACTTCATAATCAAAACAAGAATCTAGTTGTACTCACAACTTTAAGCTTGAAATCAACTTTCTTCTCCTCTTTCATCCTTTGTCCAGATCATTGCTTTATTTCTCTATTTGTTTATCAACTTCCTTCACTTTTTCTTCAATTTTTCATATCAAAATACACAATATTTTGACATTTAAAATCATGTTCACATATCATAATTCATGTTTTCTAATCAAAACTAACATGTATTTCAAGAGAAGTTAATAGTTCTTACCTCAAACACTTATATTCGAGTCTAATTTTTGTTTTCTCTCTCTTCCAAAACTCCCACGTATGCTCTTCTCATGACATTAATGTAACTATTATTTCTCTTATTGATCTCACTCACAAATCATGAAGAAATTTAGAAAAAAATAGCTTAATTGATTTGTATTTGATGAGAGGGACTAAGTTGAAAGAAAAATAAAAATTGAAATGGTGAAAAAATAGTGGCTGACATGAAGCACAATGACCATGGCTTTTATAGTTTTTTTTATCCTTTTCTTTCTCCATTTTCTAGTTTCTTCCATTAAAATATCTATTTTATTTTATTTACCATTTTATCCTCACTATTTACATTTTTTTATTTATCCTTAATCATTATCTTCCATAATTATCTTTTCAATTCATTTACCATTTTACTCCTTCACTTTTTTTATAATATCACCCATATGTCCTAGTTCCTTTTGGAATATTTTCACCTCTAGTCTTTCTTCATTTTCATCGATTTAATTTAATCCTTCAACACCCAATTTTCTCACCTTGTCCTAATACTTTCCATTAATTTAATAATTTTCCCAAATAAATTTATATTAATATTTATACTTTTCAAATATCTTATGCCTATCTTTTATGTCTCATAACTTTTAAAATTTCCAATTTCAAACTTTTTCAAAATTTTGACTAATTTATCATATATTTATCACTATTCAAAACTCAGAAATTTTTTTGGGATGTTATATGAATAATAACCAAATAAACATATAAATTATTTTTAAGTATAAAATAGTCAAATATAAATATTAATAAGTATATTATAAATAAAAAATAAGCACACGAACCATAATAATTTTATTTATACTAATGGAACAATAAACGAACTTTAAATTATTTACTAAACAAGCTTTAAGCGAATATAAACGAGCCTCAAAATCATGTTCATGTTAGTTTATTTAACTTAATAAACGAGCAAAAATTGAACTGCATGAACTATTCATCAAGCGCTTTGTCCATTTTCCGTCCTAATATTATATGTAAGTTGTTTTGTGTCTTTAATTTATTGATTTCATTTTAATGTAATGATAAACTATATTCAAAGTTACTAAATTATTAGAAAATTTATATTTTGATTACTTAATTTTAAAAAATTACAAATTGGTTACTAAACTATTTGACAGTTTGTTGATTAATGTATTAAGTTCCAAAGGCACATTAGATGTAGGGGCGGATTTGTTAATTTCCTTCAACTATTTCTATAACACACTACTGAGCAGGGGCGAAACCAGGGGGCTGGCAGGAGCACTAGCCCCCCTAAAATGGAAAAAATTTCCATTTAGGTTTTTTTAAATTTTTAAAATTTTAAATTAGTAAAAATAAATTTGTACTTTGGTCCCCTAAAAATGATAAAATTTAATTTAATCATTTAAAAATTATAAAGACAGAGGCTATTAAAATGGTGAAATTGTGCTTATATTATCGTAAAAATTATAATTTAATTTTGGCCCTTAAAAATTTTGTGGCTTATGCCGTTGCTATTGAGTATGATAAATTTTTGTTTAGTTGGATAGAATTTAAAGATAATTTTACGAGAGAATATAAAATAATTTAATAGCATTTTTATTTAATTGTTTCAATTTAAAAATATTAAATTATCACGAGAGTGATTAATTTGTAAATTTATTAATAATTGAGTGATCAAATTATAAATTTATCCGCTTTCACATCTAACATCCATTAAGAGCTAAATAGGTTAGTGATAACTTTCGAATAATTTAACAATCAATTTGTAACTTTTTGAAATTGAATGATAAAACATAATTTTTAATATAATTTATTAATTTTCAATAAGTAATTATCCAATCCAACAATTACAACTCCTTTGTATAACTATTCTTTTTCAATAATGTTTTAAAAAAGCCTGGTCATATAAAAGAAATTATATAAAATTAATAATTCTTTATTTTAAAAAAATTTGGTATAACTGATTGAGTCTTAACTCGATTAGCATGGATCTTGTTGCTAATGCAGGAAGATTAGGTTCGAGTGCGCTGAACTGCATTATTCTCTTATTTATGAGTTGAGAAGAAATTATAGATAATTTTAAATATTATATAAAAAAATTAGATATGATCAAAAATTATAATATGATTATTTAAAAATAAAAACTCGGTATAATTAAGTTGAAGAAGTATATGCAAGAGAAGGAGGAGCAAGCGTGGGCTGTTGTTGAAGGGATACATAAACAGAGACGTGTTGAAATCAAAAAACAAAACGGCATATGGATATATTGTCAACAAAAGAAAAGGAAAGAGAGACAGAGACAGAAGAGCGGCTGAAAACCACCGAAAGTGGCATTGCAGTTGCGGATTGGGGACAAATCCAAATGAAGAGTCAAAAGCAAATGGAAAGCCCACAAGATAAGATTTATAATTGAGGTCCCCTTTAATTCCTATGCTTATTGTCGCTTCTAACATCTCCATAGGTGGTGACCCAAACATGGATCCAACATTTTGGGCTTTCCTTTGGGTCCCTTGACAACATGTTTGCTTAACCTTTTAACCATTGCTTTACCCTTCGGTTTTGGCCCTTTTATCTGTGTTTCAATTAATTATTGAGTCTCCTTGTATTTATGTTCATACTTTCAACTTCCAATCTTATCCGTATCTATAATTTCCTCACCCATCACCATCCCCATCTACTGTCCTTTAGTAAATCAACCTATATTTGACCTATATTTGAATTTCTCAATGTAATTATACTTTTTTTAAAATTTCTGTATCTATACTTTTATTTTTATACTTGTTAATTCAAATATTTTCAAATTACTCTTGCAATTAAATATTCCTAAGTGAAGTCTATTATTAGCTCCATGTTTGAATTGCAATAAAATAAAAGAAATGAAAAGAAAATAAGTAGCTTTTTTTTCAATATATCCACTGGAGCGAGTTCAGTATTTAATCTTTCACATTTTGTAGGTTCATCAAAAGGATAGATGCTAGCCACAAATTTTAAAGTTGTTCCATACTCAAGGCGACGATTAAATTCTAACCACTAATTAAGATAGAAAACCCTTATCATCTCATCTAACTCTCATGGTTTTAATAATTTTTTTATTTATAAGCAAGAAAAATAAAGAGAGTTGAACCACTTAATTTTTATTTACACTAATTTAGAGTAAATTTAGAAAAATTAAAGGTTTCTTTTCATACGTGGAATTACATTTTTATTCTATTAAAATTTATTAAATCACTTTTTATTTATTATTTATTTTTAGTATATCCAAACAAAAATCGATTTATTTTGCTTATATTTATTAATCTTATCTATCAAAACAAAATAAACCCACATCCCCAAATACTATGTAAGATTTAATTCATTGAAAAAAAAAAGTTTTACGAGAAGATCTTGATTTTTAATATATGTAATATAGTCATAATCTAATATTTCGTGTGTGTTTTTTATATAATTTTTTTACTCATAACTCGTCACTAACTTTTAAATTGAAGAAAATGTATGTATAAACATGTTTGAGCTCATATCTTCCTTATTGTTGCATTAACAATAATTTTAAATTAATTAAACCCAACCAAATAATCCTTAAATTAATATTGAAGAGTAAACTAACCAAGAATTGAACTATAGGGACACAATTTTCTTATAAGATATCATTTTACGTTATTTAAAACTGAATAAAATCCTTTTAACTATGAAGCTAACAAGTATATCACATTGCAAACACAGTCTAACAATCTTTACATCAACAATGATGTGGTCCATGCAAACTTTTTATGAATCGTCCCAATGTAAATGTCGTGAATATATATATATTTATATCATTCATATTGGTAGTTTATAATTACATCATATTCAAAGTTTTTTTTCAGCCCAAAGAATGGAGAGAGGTGAAGGAGACAGTTGGGCCATGGATGTCTCGTCCACTGCAGACGAGAAGGTACACCTAGGAGTTGGGCATTGCAATCAGACGTTGGGAGGTCTTCACGTTAATGGCCGCACCCTTGTATTGATTTCACTTTCGAAAGGACGCTCTTCTAAACCAGCCATGGTATCTTGTTGGTTGGTCAGGGTTCGCGTCCTGCCACCACCACCACCACCACCACCCACGTCTAAAGCTTCCATGGACCAACCTTTTGTAAAATTAATCAATCTCATCTAACTTTTTAATTTTTAATTAATATCTTCAAAACACTTCATTTGAATATAAAGTTAGTTTGTTTCTTGGGTAAAATATTTTTTGGAAAATAATTTACGAAAATGATTCTTTTAAAAACAATTTACTTTTATGGTGTTTGGATAAATTTGTGTAAAATATTTTTGTTGTTTGGTAGATTTCTGAAAATATTTCATAAAATTATTTTAAATTAAACAAATATATATTTAAGAATTTATTATCTTTTCATTGTTTATTTGATTTTATTATTATTATTATTATTATATTAATAAATTTATATTTTAAATTATTTTTACATATATTGCAATGATTTATTTATAGGTAAACTACAAAAATAGTCACTTTTATTTGTCTCAAGTTACATTTTAGTCACTTATGTTTGAAATGTTATGTTTTTAGTCACTTATTTATTATTATCTCCTTAACAGTAATCCTACATGGCAGTCCAACTAGACTTTAAGTATATCTGTTAATACATACTTCATCCAGCTAAATTATACCTGTTTATTTCTTTCTCACCGTTTTACAATGCCAATTAATATTTCTAGCTAAATAATTTTTCTAGAAAAAAGCTACAATCGAAATTTGAAATTAATTACCAAATAATAGAACAATTTCATGCTAGAAAAATCAGAATCTTGTCTCGTAGTTAACAATTATTTTCACTCAATTGGCATTGTAAAAAGGAGATAAAGAACTTTACAAATAATACAATTTTCACTCAAATGCATAATTTAGCCTGATGAAATATGTATTAACAGAATATTGTGAGAGTGGAGGAAGATTTTTCGAAAAATGTCTTACCGATTAAAAATCTGTAAGACATTTTCCCTAAAAAACTCATCTCATTTACCGTGTTTTAGAAAATATTTTCCCTATGTAATTTATTTTCAAGCAACCAAACACTGTAAAACTAGGGCAAACAAACGCACCCTAAGTGTTTTAACGTAATTAAAATATTTTTTCTATAATTTATTAATGTTATTAATAATAAAAACTTAAGATTATATTAATTTTATTTAATTTATATGTATTTTATGATTATATAAAATATAATAAATTAATTAAATTTGTCCATTGAAAACAATCATAAGTTTATATTATATATATTTGATATAATGCTTAAAACTATCTGTATCCCTCATAACCATTAAATAAGAAGATAAATGTGCTTCTCGTGCTCTAATCCATATTAGTTTACATTAACAATAATATCAATACTAATCAAGCTAAAACTCAATTAGCTATGGATTTGTATTTTTTTTTAGTGAATAAAAAATACAAACTCGGATAACTAGACCTCAAAGGAGGACCTCAAACAATCTTAAACCTAGACTTACATCTTTAACCTTTTGACTAGACTATACTCTTGAGATATTCTCCTCCGGGAATATGTTGAATCCTTCTTGCTTTACCTTTCTCGGGATCTGTCCAATTCTTCGAAGTAGAGTTGAGTTTGAAATTTTAGAAGCTCCCTCCTGAATAGCAATAGCACCCTCAAGACTATCTGTTTGAATTAAGACCATTTCGAATCCTCTGTCTAAGATCAGCTTTAACTTATTCAAAATACCCCAAAGCTTAGTTTCTATGACTAAACAATTACTCAAATATCTGCTAAACCTAATAATCCATATACCAAATGTTAGTACAAAACTCCGGTGAGGAAAATCTGAACACAACGAAAACTTCGAGCAAGAAGAAGAAATAGGACAAGGCTCCAAGATCAAATCACAATCTTTAAGGTTATATTAGCCCCACCTATCTTGATTGTGCAAAGCGAGTTCCAAGCAAATTAACCTCGAGGATACAATGAAGCCAATGGCTATTTCGTTTTTTGCCTTGAGAATAGCCCTACTACACCGAGCAATATATGACAAGAAAACCAATTTCTAATCCCTTTATCAATCTAACAATATTAGATGGAGAAAGAAAACAATCCAAATGAAATCGATTCAAATGTGCAACATCTTTAATCAATAGAATGCTTTAAAATAAAACATTATTATTCATTTACTATGTATTATTATGCTAAACCTAATTTGATAGGCACCCAAATCTAGTATTGTCAAAATGCATCTATAGATTTTGATATTCTAACAATTTGCAATTAAATCCTAATACAATACAAATGATTCAACAATTTGTTCAATTGCATAGTATCTAGGGACACTATTATGGCCATGTGTACGTGTCCTCTTTTCATGAGTCTTTGTCGAGCCAAGCCCTTGAGCTCCAAAAAGTACACTTCCACTCACATAGGTAGATCCCATCAAAAGTGTTCCCGTAATTATAACACTCTAACATATTTATGTTATGGGTCCATTAAGAGTACATTACTCATCCTTCCCTTATCATTACGGGTACCTAGCACTTTAATCTTAGGATGAATTTATTTATAGTGCTAACAGTCACATGCTAATGATGTACTTTGTCTCATTGAACTCAAGACTTGACGTTATACCAAGCGTTGAGTCGAGTTTCCATCATGGATGACTCTAATTAATGGGCTTGAGTCCCATCCCTTTTGAGGTCCTTTTTACTACATCTCTAGCAAGACTTTTTGTCAAAGGATCTGCCAAATTTTCACTTGACCTCACATAATTAATAGTGATCACTCCATCAGAGATTAATTGTCTGACATAACTATGTCTTAATCCAATGTGTCTAGACTTTCCATTATATACTTGGCTATATGCCTTTGCTAGAGTAGCCTCACTATCTGAACGGATAGAAATAGGTGATGGTTTGCAAGGCGAAGACCGAACACTCATATAGCAAATTTTAAAGAGTTCGTGATACTTTTAAAATAAATGACTTTTCCGATGATGGTGGAATCGGTAATACAAGTTTGTTTCTTGGAACCCCAAGAAATGGCTCCTCCACCAAGAATAAAGATCCATCCACTAGTAGATGCATGATCTTCCAAACTTGTAATCTAACTAGCATCCAGAATACCCTTCTAAAAGCTGGAGGATATCCATTATAACACAATCCATAGTTAATAGTTTTCTTTAAATACCTAAGTACTCTATTCAATGCTTGCCAATGAAAACTACTTGGATTACTTGTGTACCTACTCAATTTCCCAACAGCATATGCAATATCTGGTCTTGTATAAGTCATTATGCACATAAGACAACCAATTAGACTTGCATATTTCAATTGATCAATTTTCCTACCAACATTAGATACTAATTTTATTTGAGGATCCATGGGTGTAGATCTTTGGTATACAATTGAAAAGATCAAACTTTTAAGCACATTTTCAATGTAATGTGATTGTGATAAAGCTACAGTGCTTTCATCTCGGGTTATTTTAATCCCAAGAATAACATCTCTACACCATATCTTTCATAGCAAAGTTGTTTGACAAGAATTTCTTTGTGTTTTCTATTTGTTCCAAATCCGTGCCAAAAATGAGCATGTCATCTACATATAAGCAAATTATGACACCTTTTCCATTTTCAAATTTGCTATATATGCACTTATCGGATTCATTTATTTTATAACCATTAGCTAAAACAACATTGTCAAACTTTTAGTGCCATTGTTTTGGTGCTTGTTTAAGTCCATATAAAGATTTAACAAGCTTACATACCTTATGCTTTTGTCACGGAACAACAAATCCTTAGGTTGTTCCATGTACACTTCCTCTTCCAATTCACCATTTAAAAATGCAGTTTAACATCCATTTGGTGAACAACCAAATTATATATGGATGTAAGTGATATTAAGAGTCTAATTGTAGCAATTCTTGCTCTTGGAGCATAGGTATTAAAGTAATCAATACCTTGTTTTGTGTAAAACCTTTGGCTACCAACCTTGCTTTAAACTTATCAATGGTTCCATCGACCTTCATTTTGAAGATCCATTTACAACCTATATGTTTGGAACCGGTGGAAGATCAACTAAGATCCAAGTTTGATTTCCCATTATTGAATCCATCTCATCATTTATTGCTTCTTTCCAAAAGCGAGTCTTGAGATTTCATTACCTCTTCAAATGTAATAGGATCGATTACGTATTATAACAATAAGGTATCTTATTATATATACTTTCACCTTTTCCTTCTACAAACATCATGAAATCTGGTCCAAAATCTTTGACCTTTTTAATCCTCTTACTTCTTCTTAATTCTTGACAAGATTCATCATTGTTATCAATTTGTTCCAATGGAATCTCATTCTCATTTGAAGAATGAATCAATTGTTGTGGTGTAATTGTCTTGATATAGAATTAAATCTATTTTCATCAAAATAGCATCTCTTGATTCAATAACAGTATTAATTGAAATTGAATCATTTGGTTCAATTACCATGAACCTATATGCCTTGCTATTATGTGCATATCCTATAAATATGCATTCAATTCCTCTTTCACCTAACTTTTTACGTTTAGGTGTTGGAACTTTGACAATAGCTCTACAACCCCAAACCTTCAAATAATTAAGGTTTGGTTTCCTTTTCTTTCATTGTTCATAAGGGGTTATTTTAGTTTCCTTATTAGGAACTCTATTCAATATATGACAAGCCGTTAAACGACTTCTCCCCAAAAACCTTGTCCAAGACACGAATATGATAACATTGAATTTACCATTTGAGGTTAATACTCTATTTTTCCTTTCGGCTACACCATTTTGTTGTGGTGTATAAGGGTTTGAAACTTGATGGACAATCCCGATGGATTCAAAATAACTTGGATTATAGTATTCTCCACCTCTATCAGATCTTAAGCACTTGATAAATGATTCACATTGAAGTTCAACTTCGATTTATAAACTTTAAATTTATCAAGCGCTTCATCTTTGAATGCAATAAATATACATAACAATATTTAGAACAATCATCAATAAAAGTAACAAAATATTTCTTTCCACCTAATGTAGGAGTATTATGCATGTCACATAAATCACTATGTATCAAATCAAGCAATTTTGTTTTCTTTTAACCTTAGGGAAAGGGTTTCTTGTGATTTTAGTCAACATACATGTATTGCATTTTCAATATTATTATTAAAAGCAGAATTAAATCTAACTTATACATGTCATTCAATTTTCTATAATTCAAATGACCTAATCTATAATGCCATAAACAAAAGATTCAACCATATAAGCGAAAATAGTATTTTCATTTTAAAATATAAAATACTTTCCACCACCAAAACGGAAATTTAGGAATGACATATATTATTTGGTGTAGAATGACGAAACATTATATGATGCATGGGAAAGATATAAGGATCTCCGAGAAGATGTCCACACCACGGATTACTTTTGTGGCTTCAAGCCCAAACTTTTATAATAGTGTGAATTCTTCAACGAGGCAAATGATTGACTCATCGCCTAGGTGGAACTTTGAATAACAAAACTCTTGAAGCGGCTTTTACTTTATTGAAGAGATGTCATTGAATACCTATCAATGGAAAATTACAAGGCCAAACCGACAAAATCAACCGAGTTTTAACATAGACGTAGTAACAATGTCACAACACAGATGGAGATGATGAACAAAAGCTTGATAATTTATGTTTTCACGGTACACCCAAGAATGCAATGCGAAGCGAGTGGAAATGTGGCGAATCACAGTACCCACCCTACCAACCAGAGCGTAACATGGCGGACAAACTATATAGGTAACAATTTCGGATCCAATAATAATCCTTATAGTAACACTTATAACGCAGTTGGAGGAACCACCCAAATTTTTTGTGAGGAAGACAAGGAAATCAAGGAAATCAAACGCAGCAACCTCCTCCAAATTATTAAAATCAGACATATCCACAAGAGAAGAAATCAAACTTCGAAGAGATGCTGACGAAATTCATGGCAGCTACAGATTCTCGTTTCCAAAAAACTTAAGTAGCACTTGATGAACAACAAAAATCGATCAAAGGGATCGAGAATCAAGTTGGAGAACTTATTAGGTCAGTGGGACATCTCATAAAGCTGATTTCTGAACATCAACAAGGACGTCTACCAAGCAACACAGAAATAAACCCAAAAGAATAGATCCAAGCCATCACAGCTCAAGAGGGTACAAAGGTAGACGAGCCCACACGGTACAAGAAACAAAGGAAGAAAAAGGTAAAATAGAGGTAGCACACGAAAAACCAAAAATCAAAAAATACAAACCTCGCATACCTTATCCCGAAGCATTGAAAGGAGATGATTCAGAGAAACAGTTTGGTAAATTTCTTAAACTTTTAAAGAAATTACATATTAACTTACCCCTTCTTGAAGCTCTTTTCCAGATGCGGACTAGAAAATTTTTAAAACAACTCTTGATAAACAAACACAAAATAGACGAAGAGCACCACGTGGAACTAAACGCAACATGCTCTCAAGAATGTTACGAATAGACTACCGCAGAAACAAAAAAGATCGAGGGAGTTTTACGATTCCATGCTTAATTGGTAGCTTAACTATTGATAGTCGTTAGGCGATCTAGGGCAAGTATAAATGTCATGCCTTATGCATTGTTTAAACGACTAGGTCAGGAAGCCCAAACAAACTAGGATGAGTATTCAACTAGTGATAAAACTATTAGAATTCCTAGGTATTATTGAAGATGTTCTTGTAAAATCGATAAATTTTTAGACATGGATGAAGATAATTCAATCCCTTAATTCTAGGAAGACCTTTCCTAGCAACCTAGAACTAAAATTGATGTTGCCGCAGTGAACTCATACCAGATAGAGATGAATCGATTAAGCTTCAAGCTCTCGACTTATCCAGAACAACGGATGATGAAGGTAAGAAAGTCACTTCAATAGATAATAAAATTGTTCAACCTTCACTACAGGAAACACCATAAGGCATCAAACCTAAGCAGAAGGCATCAACTCATAGCTCCCAAGTCGACAAAGAAGAATCACACAAGGAACAAAATCTTAGGGTCGACAATTTAGAAGAGCAGAAGATACAAGTCAAAGAAAAGCCGGATCCACACGAAATAAAACCAGAGGAACCGCCAGAAAAGCTCGTAGGGACATCAAATCACTTTAAAATAGGAGACCAGGTACTGTTAGACAAAGCCGATCCCAACATCACTTCAACAGACCTGAGGGCAAAGAGAGAAATTCTTCTTAAGGTACATGATATCTTTCCACACGAAATAGTCGAGGTAAGCAATCCAATATTTGGCAATTTCAAGGTAAACGCTTCTCGACTTTAACTTTGTCACAAAAATAGAATTGTGAGCATGAGGGAAGATATTCAAACCTTTAAACCTCCCTAAAATTTTTAAATACGAGGACAGTCTAGCTTAAGACTATAAACGAGAACTTCTCGGGAGGTAACCCGAGCATTAAATTAATTTACTTTCAAATTTATTTTCAGTTTCTTTTCTTTCCATCCTTCTTTTCTAAATAATTAGTTGTAAGCTAGCACAAAAGTGCAGATTTCCAGGCCACACGGCTTACACACGGTCGTGTCCGTGGCCGTGTGAACCACCTAACTACCACACTGACAGAGCAAAGGCCGTGCAATTCAGGCCAACCACCGTCAGACGTCACGGGCCCAACCACTCTTTCCCACGGGCACCGACAGATCAGCACGGACGTGCCCCTAAACCGTGTGAAGCTATTAACTATCTCTCAACGGGCGTGGCTGACTGAAAAATGGGCGTGAGCAATGCAACACGCTCTACACCACGGCCGTGCTAGGTAGCCATGTAACTCGATACGCCCTTGGACCACGGGCGTATGAACGTGCCAGATTTTTGATACTATTTAAACCCCGCAGCCTTCCCCTTCTTCCCATCTTTTCTCTTCTTCCTTCTTTCATTTTTCTTTCAAAATTTTCTTTCTCCGTAGGAAAAGTGTCCAAGACTCTTGAGCAACGCTAAAATCATGCCGAAGAAACGAAAGAAGGCAAGCATAATCTCTCTATGGGAGATCGATCTACATAAGTTCATGCCGACCGCTTCATTCAAACAACAAGCTAAGGGTCTTTGAGACCATATAGTTTTTATTTTCTTTTTCTCTTTTGCTTCAATTTCCTTCTCTTTAACAATCTTATGCTTAGTTTAGTTTATTTTAATTTAGTTTCTTGGTTTTAGGTTCTAAAGGATGCTAGGAAATCACACCACTTCCACCATCACCAACAATCCACAGCCTTAGAAATCACTCCCACTTCGCGAACCATCTGTCAATAAGGACTATTCAGTCCATTAGTATTCTATTTTAAATTTAGTTTTCTTCTTAGTCTCATTTTCTTTATTTTTCTTGTCCTTAATTATATTATTAGTATATTCTTAATATTTCTTTAGATTTCTTGGCTATATCTTCCCAGGCTACTCAATTTCTTCATCTAACAAAATGCTTTTCGGTAGCCACCCCACCGGGCCCATAGAAAATACCATCACCGCCACCAAAGACGCCAACTCCGGAATCATCCAAAATTCAGGAAGTGTTACTTCTCCCCTTCTCTTTTTATTACATAATTGTTTATCTATCTTTGTACATTGAGGACAATGTATAGCTTAAGTGTGGGGGGTAAAAGTACCTAACTTTTTGCATTATTCTCAAAATACTGAATTTAGTCTTGATTCGAAAGTATCTCTCTCATATTATTAATTAGGATTAAATTTCTAATGATTTATGATTTTTATTGATATGTTTTAGATTATGTTATAGTTCATTGTGCATTGATGATTAAATTTGAAGGATACTAGAGAATCGAGCATGATAAGTCTACTTTTTAAAATTAAAAATTAATAGGTCGTTGAACCTAATTTGAGTATTACTTTGAAGTTTGAAATTTATAGGATTGATGTCAAAACACCTATAATTTTGTGAGATTTTGAGCCTTATAGAGCATCTATTCTTTTTCATGCTCACTTTATTGATTATGAGTGTGTCAACTTTGAACTGTTATTCTAGAACTTGCCTCGTTTATACATGTCGAGACCACACTTTTGATTTGATATACAGAGATGATAAAGACACCTAGGATTTAACCCACTTACTCCATAAAAAGCGTACCTTCACAAATTAACCCCTAGTGAACCCCGTTGAATCCTAACAACCTTTTTATTGACTTACCCACTAATATTAGCCTAAAACCCCTTTGTCTTTGTTATCACCCTTTCTTTTGACTACCCTTTAATCGAGGTTTGATTTGATTAAGTTACCGAATTATATTAGTTCAGTAGTTACATTTATCATTTATAATGTAATATTTTAGTTTGTTCTTAAAAAAGAGCTTAGAGCATTTAAATTCCAATTGTTGAAGAAAAGCTCAGATTAAAGTATTATCAAATTTTAAGTGGTGAAAATACTCTTTATTATAGAGTAATTATCAATAGTGGTATTATTAGTTTTCATTCGATGTAAATATTCATATTTAGTTCATTGTTTCTAGTTAGGTAATTTGTCAAGTCGGTCTCGATTCTAACCCTCTAATTCAAATTGTATCCACACCTTAACCTTAGCCCAAGTATAACCTCGATAAAGACTTTTTGATCTGTATCATCTTATATACAGTGGTAGAGATTTGATTTTCAGGCAAGCCTATGGGATTAACTTTTCAGGTTCGACTTATGAGTGTTTATTCTTGAACCTTAAACACTTTGAGTGATTTGAGTGAACCTTTAGTGAGGATGTCAATCCTTGTCGGTTTTGAATTAAAGGTAATTATTCAAATAAGGGGAGACACCTATGTTTTCGTACTAAAAAGGTATGACTTATCGTGATTGAATCTTTAGGACTCTTTGAGTTGAATTATCCATATATAAATTATCTATGAATTATGATGAGACATTTTCGATAGGAATTATGAATTATGAAAAGTTCGTTTTAATTGTAAGTTGAGAATTTTGCTTGACGACAAGCAAAAGCTTAAGTGTGGGGGTATTTGATAAACTGTAAAAGTAACATATTTTAATCCCACATTTAGTATGTTTTTGGATGATTTATCCCTGATTTATGTAAAAAGGTTCCCTTAATCTTTTCTTTTTATGTCTTATACTCAGAAAAGCACCTAAGGATAAAAAGAACGTAAAACGGGCTTAAAACGGACCAAATTAGGCCAACCCAAGAAATCGACACGGCCTGGACTTCAAGCCACACGGCCGTGCCTCGTCAAATTACTTCACACTGCCATGCCACGATTTACACGGCCGTGCCCCAATCGACAGAATTGAGACACGACCTGAAGACGATTTACACGGGCGTGTGCTATAGGCGTGCCCTGCCACGAAAATGAGCAATTTCACTCAGATTTAGATGCTTGAAGCCAAAGAAACATACTCCTAAGTCTACTTAAACACCTTAATAGTAATTCTACTTGAAGGAGGTACTTAGGAGCCAAGCAAATCATCTAGAGTGAGCCTATATAAACAACCCAAAGCAACCGTTCTAGAGGGACTTTTAGGCAGAGTTTTCTGCCAGAGCTTTTATTCAGGGAATTACTCGAATATAGCCAGTTGATCCATCTCAAGAAGCCGGAGTTCTACCCAAGACAGAGGATCTCCTCTTCAATTCCTTTAAGGGGTTTTAGGGATTTCTTATGTTTTGTTTTATCTTTTCTCTTGAGATGTTTTCTTATTTTGTTATGAACTAAACCCTTTAGATACCGAAGGGATGAAACCTATGATTGATTTTGTTATTTGATTTCTAAATTATATGATAAGTATTTTGTTTGTTCTTAATTATGTTGCTTAATTTAATCGATGTGCTTAGGTGGAGAAGAATAGACCGCCGCCAAGAGTAGATCTAGCATAATTAAGCGGAGTTGATCGCACGCCTAGAGATAGGGTGACGAGATTTTACCGGATTAGGGTGAAACCTAATATGGGAGTCCATTGATCGATTCTTCGCTTCCTTGGGGATTATTATAAGAGAACGAGAGTTCCACTAATTAACCTAAGGTTAGATGTTATTCCTCGAGAGAGGGTTTAATATAGGTTAGGGAGTCTCACGGATCAAGCTAAGTAAAGAAGTCATATGAATTAAAAGTTAGATAACAAGAGAAGTCATAGGTGGATTCTTCCTGAGGGTGTCGTCGTAATCAACTAAGCTTTTCCACAATCTTTTCCCAAAGTTTCATTTTTTTGTCTTTACATCTAGTTTAGTTTTTCATTAGTTTTTTTTTAGATTAATGAACCAATCACTCCATATTTTAGGCTAAATAATAGAAAGAAAGTGAGTAGTAGTACTTTTAGGTTCCTTTGGGTACGATAAAATAATCTTGCCTAAACTATACTATTGTTCGATAGGTGCACTTGCCTCAATCGTTGTCATAGTTAGTCTACAGGTTCGATCATTCTTTATAAATATTAAAACTCGACTGTTTGACACGATCACACACACCTAGGTACATGCCATTTGTTGAAACAATAGAAATTAATACTTTACTCCTTTCTCGGATCGACTGATGTGATGAGATGGGATGCCTTCAATCTTCAAAGATCCATTTTCCCTCTACTTTTAACCTATGCGTATAAACACGGGTTAAACTATTGCTAGCTTAGTAAGTACAACTAATTATTTAGATCATAATCTATATTATAAATTATAACTTATTTATTATCACTACACAAGATCATTTAAATGACTGCTTCTAGTCATCATATATAATTTACCAATCAATTCACTTCTTCTTCTTTTTTATAATTAGGTCCACATTTATTATTTTCTCATTAAACACCAACTAAATATATTGACTTAATAATCATCTATACAATATGACAATCACATGATTTCTTTTAAATTCTCATTTACTCCATTTAGCTAAAATTGCGATAATTTACTTTACTTATTTCAACCATATATTTTCTTTTCTTTTTTTTTTCAATTTCATAACTTTTCAACACATATAATCTATATGATTCAATAATCACTAAAATAGTTATGTACCTTTTTCAGAGGCCCAGAGACTTAATAGAACACACAAGATATACTTAATGAATAGAACACCCTAATGATAAATAGAGAGCACAAATGTGCTAATCGAGAGTACTGACGTGCTAATAATCGAGAGCACTAACGTGCTAATAATCAGAGAGCGCGCTAAGATTCATTAATGGTATGCCACTAATATCCCAATAGTTCTTATCTCATCTACTTGGGCAAGTCATAATATACAGACGTCACTTTTACACTTTTTACCATTTAATCCTTATAACAATACTTCAGATAATTATATCTTCCTTTTCATTAACACATGTAAATTGTCTCAATATTTAATAATGTTCCATAATTTTACTAATAATTTTATTATACATTTCACCTATCACTTTTACTTATTTTACAATTTATACCTCATCATGACATTTCATGTAAAATATCTTTTCTTTCAATTTCAGATATAACATATTTCATTTCTCTATTTAACTTCCATATTCTACCATAATTTCTTATCACATTCACATGTCATTTTCATTTTTTTCTTCTAAATTTTGTCTTTGAGGCATCAAATTCACAAATAGAATTTATAATTCTTTTAATACATGTAACATGTTTCACCAATTAATATAATTTCCATAATTCATCACTAATTTCTTTTTACGCTTTTAACGCACTAATCCTTGTCTTTCATTTTTTATCAAACATCATATATTATTTCACATATCATTATTTCAGATATTTCTCTTCACATTTACTTACATAAATATATAGTTCCATCAAATTTTACATCCTCTATAATTTAGTATTTTTATGCACTTTAAATCTTTTCTCACATCTCTTTCAATTTCTTTATTACATATTACTTAATAAATACAATCAATTCATTATTTATTATATTTAATCATTATCAAGCCTTGTTATTCACTTATTCAACTTATAAATTTGTAATTAAATACCATATTAAAATTATATTCATTCTAACAATTAACTTCATAATCAAAACAAGAATCTAGTTGTACTCACAACTTTAAGCTTGAAATCAACTTTCTTCTCCTCTTTCATCCTTTGTCCAAATCATTGCTTTATTTCTCTATTTGTTTATCAACTTCCTTCACTTTTCTTCAATTTTTCATATCAAAATACACAATATTTTGACATTTAAAATCATGTTCACATATCATAATTCATGTTTTCTAATCAAAACTAACATGTATTTCAAGAGAAGTTAATAGTTCTTACCTCAAACACTTATATTCGAGTCTAATTTTTGTTTTCTCTCTCTTCCAAAACTCCCACGTATGCTCTTCTCATGACATTAATGTAACTATTATTTCTCTTATTGATCTCACTCACAAATCATGAAGAAATTTAGAAAAAAATAGCTTAATTGATTTGTATTTGATGAGAGGGACTAAGTTGAAAGAAAAATAAAAATTGAAATGGTGAAAAAATAGTGGCTGACATGAAGCACAATGACCATGGCTTTTATAGCTTTTTTTTTTTTTTTATCCTTTTCTTTCTCCACTTTTCTAGTTTCTTCCATTAAAATATCTATTTTATTTTATTTACCATTTTATCCTCACTATTTACATTTTTACTATTTATCCTTAATCATTATCTTCCATAATTATCTTTTCAATTCATTTACCATTTTACTCCTTCACTTTTTTTATAATATCACCCATATGTCCTAGTTCCTTTTGGAATATTTTCACCTCTAGTCTTTCTTCATTTTTCATCAATTTAATTTAATCCTTCAACACCCAATTTTCTCACCTCGTCCTAATACTTTCCATTAATTTAATAATTTTCCCAAATAAATTTATATTAATATTTATACTTTTCCAAATATCTTATGCCTATCTTTTATGTCTCATAACTTTTAAAATTTCCAATTTCAAACTTTTCTCAAAATTTCGACTAATTTATCATATATTTATCACTATTCAAAACTCCGAATTTTTTTGGGATGTTATATGAATAATAACCAAATAAACATATAAATTATCTTTAAATATAAAATAGTCAAATATAAATATTAATAAGTATATTATAAATAAAAAATAAGCACACGAACCATAATAATTTTATTTATACTAATGGAACAATAAACGAACTTTAAATTATTTATTAAACAAGCTTTAAACGAATATAAACGAGCCTCAAAATCATGTCCATGTTCGTTTATTTAACTTAATAAACGAGCAAAAATTGAACTGCATGAACTATTCATCAAACGCTTTGTCCATTTTCCGTCCTAATATTATATGTAAGTTGTTTTGTGTCTTTAATTTATTGATTTCATTTTTAATGTAATGATAAACTATATTCAAAGTTACTAAATTATTAGAAAATTTATATTTTGATTACTTAATTTTAAAAATTACAAATTGGTTACTAAACTATTTGACATTTTGTTGATTAATGTATTAAGTTCCAAAGGCACATTAGATGTAGGGGCGGATTTGTTAATTTCCTTCAACTATTTCTATATAATATTTAGGGTTATATTATATTAGTTAACACACTCTGAAAGGGAAAAACTGTGGTGGCAGAGCACTAGCCCCCTAAAATGGAAAAAATTTCCATTTAGGTTTTTTAAATTTTTAAATTTTAAATTAGTAAAAATAAATTTGTACTTTGGTCCCTAAAATGATAAAATTTAATTTAATCATTTAAAAATTATAAAGACAGAGGCTATTAAAATGGTGAAATTGTACTTATATTATCGTAAAAATTATAATTTAATTTTGGCCCCTTAAAATTTTTTGTGGCTTCATTTTGCTATTGAGTATGATAAATTTTTGTTTAATTGGATAGAATTTAAAGATAATTTTACGAGAGAATATAAAATAATTTAATAGCATTTTTATTTAATTGTTTCAATTTAAAAATATTAAATTATCCCGAGAGTGATTAATTTGTAAATTTATTAATAATTGATAATCTAACTAGCATCCAATACCTTCTAAAACTGGAGGATATCCATTATAACACAATCCATAGTTAATAGTTTTCTTTAAATACCTAAGTACTCTATTCAATGCTTGCCAATGAAAACTACTTGGATTACTTGTGTACCTACTCAATTTCCCAACAATATGCAATATCCGGTCTTGTATAAGTCATTATGCACATAAGACAACCAATTAGACTTGCATATTTCAATTGATCAATTTTCCTACCAATTAGATACTAATTTTATTTGAGGATCCATGGGTGTAGATCTGGTATACAATTGAAAAGATCAAACTTTTAAGCACATTTTCAATGTAATGTGATTGTGATAAAGCTACTGATGCTTTCATCTCGGGTTATTTTAATCCCAAGAATAACATCTCTACACCCATATCTTTCATAGCAAAGTTGTTTGACAAGAATTTCTTTGTGTTTTCTATTTGTTCCAAATCCGTGCCAAAAATGAGCATGTCATCTACATATAAGCAAATTATGACACCTTTTCCATTTTCAAATTTGCTATATATGCACTTATCGGATTCATTTATTTTATAACCATTAGCTAAAACAACATTGTCAAACTTTTAGTGCCATTGTTTTGGTGCTTGTTTAAGTCCATATAAAGATTTAACAAGCTTACATACCTTATGCTTTTGTCCTGGAACAACAAATCCTTAGGTTGTTCCATGTACACTTCCTCTTCCAATTCACCATTTAAAAATGCAGTTTAACATCCATTTGGTGAACAACCAAATTATATATGGATGTAAGTGATATTAAGAGTCTAATTGTAGCAATTCTTGCTCTTGGAGCATAGGTATTAAAGTAATCAATACCTTGTTTTGTGTAAAACCTTTGGCTACCAACCTTGCTTTAAACTTATCAATGGTTCCATCGACCTTCATTTTGAAGATCCATTTACAACCTATATGTTTGGAACCCGTGGAAGATCAACTAAGATCCAAGTTTGATTTCCCATTATTGAATCCATCTCATCATTTATTGCTTCTTTCCAAAAAGCAGAGTCTTGAGATTTCATTACCTCTTCAAATGTAATAGGATCAGATTCTGTATTATAACAATAAGGTATCTTATTATATATACTTTCACCTTTTCCTTCTACAAGAAACATCATGAAATCTGGTCCAAAATCTTTGACCTTTTTAATCCTCTTACTTCTTCTTAATTCTTGACAAGATTCATCATTGTTATCAATTTGTTCCAATGGAATCTCATTCTCATTTGAAGAATGAATCAATTGTTGTGGCTGTAATTGTCTTGATATAGAATTAAATCTATTTTCATCAAAAATAGCATCTCTTGATTCAATAACAGTATTAATTGAAATTGAATCATTTGGTTCAATTACCATGAACCTATATGCCTTGCTATTATGTGCATATCCTATAAATATGCATTCAATTCCTCTTTCACCTAACTTTTTACGTTTAGGTGTTGGAACTTTGACAATAGCTCTACAACCCCAAACCTTCAAATAATTAAGGTTTGGTTTCCTTTTCTTTCATTGTTCATAAGGGGTTATTTTAGTTTCCTTATTAGGAACTCTATTCAATATATGACAAGCTGTTAGAACAGCTTCTCCCCAAAAACCTTGTCCAAGACCTGAATATGATAACATTGAATTTACCATTTTAGTTAATACTCTATTTTTCCTTTCGCTACACCATTTTGTTGTGGTGTATAAGGGTTTGAAACTTGATGGACAATCCGATGGATTCAAAATAACTTGGATTATAGTATTCTCCACCTCTATCGATCTTAAGCACTTGATAAATGATTCACATTGAAGTTCAACTTCGATTTATAAACTTTAAATTTATCAACGCTTCATCTTTCGAATGCAATAAATATACATAACAATATTTAGAACAATCATCAATAAAAGTAACAAAATATTTCTTTCCACCTAATGTAGGAGTATTATGCATGTCACATAAATCACTATGTATCAAATCAAGCAATTTTGTTTTTCTTTTAACCTTAGGAAAGGGTTTCTTGTGATTTTAGTCAACATACATGTATTGCATTTTCAATATTATTATTAAAAGCAGAATTAAATCTAACTTATACATGTCATTCAATTTTCTATAATTCAAATGACCTAATCTATAATGCCATAAACAAAAGATTCAACCATATAAGCGAAATAGTATTTTCATTTTATTGATAATATTTAGTTTGAACATACTCTCATACATATACCTTTTCCTACAAAAATTCCTCCTTAGACAAAATAAATTTATCTGCGTCAAAAACAAGTTTGAAACCAAACTTATTTAAGACTTCAGACACTAAATTCTTTCTAACTCGGTACATAATATACATCATTTAAGGTTAAAACCTTTCCGAAGTGAATTGCGTTCAACAGACCCTTTGCCTTTGATTGCTGCGGTGGAAGAATTTCCCATGTACAAGACATTGTCATTTTCACATTGTGTAAACTTTGTGAACATGCTTTTGTCTTTACAGCGTGTTTAGTTGCTCGATATCAATCCACCATGTATTATCATCTTGTGCCATATTAATTTCGGATATCATTGCAACGAACTTTTCGTTATTATCGCTATAGAAGATGATTTCTTCTTTAAGAATCGACATTCATTCTTGAAATATCACGGCTTACCACAATGATAGGATCGCCCTTTTGTTTCTTTTTAAACTTAGGTGCTCTGTCGGATCTGTTGAACTTTCTCTTGAATGGTTTAGTAGTCTGTACTTCCTCAGTAACATGCACTTTGGCATTTTCGAATTTAGATTCGATCTTGCTTTCGATATTCTTCTTCAATACGAAGATGATTTGCCAAAGCCTCAAGAGATATTTCCTCTTTCTTATGTTTTAGACTTCTTTTAAAGTCTTTTCAAGATGGAGGAAGTTTGTCTATTATGGAGGATACAACAATCATTTCATCCATTTTCATATCATATTGTTTGAATTGATTCACATCTTTTCAATATCACGAAATTGTTCCATAAAATTTATATTTTGATTACTTAATTTTAAAAATTACAAATTGGTTACTAAACTATTTGACATTTTGTTGATTAATGTATTAAGTTCCAAAGGCACATTAGATGTAGGCGGATTTGTTAATTTCCTTCAACTATTTCTATATAATATTTAGGGTTATATTATATTAGTTAACACACTATCGAAAGGGGTAAACCAGTGGGCAAGGCAGAGCACTAGCCCCCTAAAATGGAAAAAATTTCCATTTAGGTTTTTTAAATTTTTAAATTTTAAATTAGTAAAATAAATTTGTACTTTGGTCCCTAAAAATGATAAAATTTAATTTAATCATTTAAAATTATAAAGACAGAGGCTATTAAAATGGTGAAATTGTACTTATATTATCGTAAAATTATAATTTAATTTTGGCCCCTTAAAAATTTTTGTGGCTTCATACTTGCTATTGAGTATGATAAATTTTTGTTTAATTGGATAGAATTTAAAGATAATTTTACGAGAGAATATAAAATAATTTAATAGCATTTTTATTTAATTGTTTCAATTTAAAAATATTAAATTATCCGAGAGTGATTAATTTGTAAATTTATTAATAATTGAGTGATCAAATTATAAATTTATTCTCTTTCACATCTAACATCCATTAAGAGCTAAATAGGTTAGTGATAACTTTCGAATAATTTAACAATCAATTTGTAACTTTTTGAAATTGAATGATAAAACATAATTTTTAATATAATTTATTAATTTTCAATAAGTAATTATCCAATCCAACAATTACAACTCCTTTGTATAACTATTCTTTTCAATAATGTTTTAAAAAGCCTGGTCATATAAAAGAAATTATATAAAATTAATAATTCTTTATTTTAAAAAATTCGTATAATCGATTGAGTCTTAACTCGATTAGCATGGATCTTGTTGCTAATGCAGAAGATTGAATTGAAATCAAGGTTGTCAGTCATTATTCTCCTATTTATGAGTTGAGAAGAAATTATACATAATTTTAAATATTATATAAAAAATTAGATATGATCAAAAATTATAATATGATTATTTAAAAATAAAAACTCGGTATAATTAAGTTGAAGAAGTATATGCAAGAGAAGAGGGAGCAAGCGTGGGCTGTTGTTGAAGGGATACATAAACAGAGACGTGTTGAAATCAAAAAACAAAACGGCATATGAATATATTGTCAACAAAAGAAAAGGAAAGAGAGACAGAGACAGAAGAGCGGATGAAAACCACCGAAAGTGGCATTGCAGTTGCGGATTGGGGACAAATCCAAATGAAGAGTCAAAAGCAAATGGAAAGCCCACAAGATAAGATTTATAATTGAGGTCCCCTTTAATTCCTATGCTTATTGTCGCTTCTAACATCTCCATAGGTGGTGACCCAAACATAGATCCAACATTTTGGGCTTTCCTTTGGGTCCCTTGACAACATGTTTGCTTAACCTTTTAACCATTGCTTTACCCTTCGGTTTTGGCCCTTTTATCTGTGTTTCAATTAATTATTGAGTCTCCCTTGTATTTATGTTCATACTTTCAACTTCCAATCTTATCCGTATCTATAATTTCCTCACCCATCACCATCCCCATCTACTTTCCTTTAGTAAATCAACCTATATTTGACCTATATTTGAATTTCTCAATGTAATTATACTTTTTTTTTTTAATTTCTGTATCTATACTTTTATTTTTATACTTGTTAATTCAAATATTTTCAAATTACTCTTGCAATTAAATATTCCTAAGTGAAGTCTATTATTAGCTCCATGTTTGAATTGCAATAAAATAAAAAGAAATGAAAAGAAAATAAGTAGGTTTTTTTTTTTCAATATATCCACTGAGCGAGTTCAATAATTAATCTTTTACATTTTGAGGTCAATCAAAAGGATGAATGCTAAATGCACAAGTTTTAAAGTTGTTCCATACTCAAGGACGATTGAATCCTCTACCACTAATTAAGATAGAAAACCCTTATCATCTCATCTAACTCTCATGGTTTTAATAATTTTTTATTTAAGTAAGAAAAAGTAAAGAGAGTTGAACTACTTAATTTTTATTTACACTAATTTAGAGTAAATTTAGAAAAATTAAAGTAAGATTTCTTTTCATACGTGGAATTACATTTTATTCTATTAAAATTTATTAAATCACTTTTTATTTATTATTTATTTTAGTATATCCAAACAAAAATCGATTTATTTTGCTTATATTTATTAATCTTATCTATCAAAACAAAATAAACCCACATCCCCAAACACTATGGAAGATTTAATTCATTGAAAAAAAGAATTTTATGAGAAGAACTTGATTTTTAATATATGTAATATAGTCATAATCTAATATTTCGTGTGTGTTTTTTATATAATTTTTTTACTCATAATTCGTCACTAACTTTTAAATTGAAGAAAATGTATGTATAAACACGTTTGAGCTCATATCTTCCTTATGTTGCATTAATAATAATTTTAAATTAACTAAAACCCAACCAAATAATCCTTAAATTAATATTGAAGAGTCAACTAACCAAGAATTGAACTGTAGGGGCACAATTTTCTTATAAGGTATCATTTTACGTTATTTAAAAGTGAATAAAATCCTTTAACTATGAAGCTAACAAGTATATCACATTGCAAGCACAGTCTAACAATCTTTACATCAACAATGATGTGGTCCATGCAAACTTTTTATGAATCGTCCCAGTGTAAATGTCGTGAATATATATATATATATATTTATATCATTCATATTGGTAGTTTATAATTACCTCATATTCAAAGTTTTTTTTCAGCCCAAAGAATGGAGAGAGGTGAAGGAGACAGTTGGGCCATGGATGTCTCGTCCACTGCAGACGAGAAGGTACACCTAAGAGTTGGGCATTGCAATCAGACGTTGGGAGGTCTTCATGTTAATGGCCGCACCCTTGTATTGATTTCACTTTCGAAAGGACGTTCTTCTAAACCAGCCATGGTATCTTGTTGGTTGGTCAGGGTTCGCGTCCTGCCACCACCACCACCACCACCCACGTCTAAAGCTTCCATGGACCAACCTTTTGTAAAATTAATCAATCTCATCTAACTTTTTAATTTTTAATTAATATCTTCAAAATACTTTATTTGAATATAAAGTTCCGTTTGTTTGCCAGTAAAATATTTTTCGGAAAATAATTTCTAGAAAATAATTTACTTTTCTGAAAATAATTTATTTTTATGATATTTGGATGAATTTGTGTAAAATATTTTTTGTTGTTTGGTAGATTTTCTGAAAATATTTCATAAAAATTATTTTAAATTAAACAAATATATATTTAAGAATTTATTATCTTTTTATTGTTTATTTGATTTTATTATTATTATTATTATTATATTAATAAATTTATATTTTAAATTATTTTACATATATTATAATGATTTATTTATGAGTAAACTACAAAAATAGTCACTTTTATTTGTCTCAAGTTATATTTTAATCACTTATGTTTGAAATGTTACGTTTTTAGTCACTTATTTATTATTATCTCCCTAACAGTAATCCTACATGGCAGTCCAACTAGACTTTAAGTATATCTGTTAATACATACTTCATCCAGCTAAATTATACCTGTTTATTTCTTTCTCACCTTTTTACAATGCCAATTAGTTTTTCTAGCTAAATAATTTTTCTAGAAAAAAGCTACAATCGAAATTTGAAATTAATTACCAAAAATAGAATAATTTCATGCTAGAAAAATCAGAATCTTTTGTCTCAGTAGTTAACAATTATTTTCACTCAATTGGCATTGTAAAAAGGAGATAAAGAACTTTACAAATAATACAATTTTCACTCAAATGCATAATTTAGCGGATGAAGTATGTATTAACAGAATATTGTGAGAGTGGAGGAAGATTTTCCGAAAAATGTCTTACCGATTAAAAATCTGTAAGACATTTTTCCTAAAAAACTCATCTCATTTACCGTGTTTTAGAAAATATTTTTCCTATGTAATTTATTTTCAAGCAACCAAACACTGTAAAACTAGGGTAAACAAACGCACCCTAAGTGTTTTAACGTAATTAAAATATTTTTTCTATAATTTATTAATGTTATTAATAATAAAAACTTAAGATTATATTAATTTTATTTAATTTATATGTATTTTATGATTATATAAAATATAATAAATTAATTAATTTTGTCCATTGAAAACAATCATAAGTTTATATTATATATATTTGATATAATGCTTAAAACTATCTGTATTCCTCATAACCATTAAATAAGAAGATAAATGTGCTTCTACGTGCTCTAATCCATATTAGTTTACATTAACAATAATATTAATACTAATCAAACTAAAACTCAATTAGCTATGATTTTGTATTTTTTTTTTTGGTGAATAAAAAAATACAAACTCAGATAACTAGACCCTCAAAGGAGGACCCTCAAACAATTTTAAACCTAGACTTCTGTCTTTAACCTTCTTGACTAGACTATCTGCAACAGTATTCTCTTCTCGGGGAATATGTTGAATCCTCCACTGCTTTACCTTTCTTAGGATCTGTTTAATTCTTCGAAGTAGAGTTGAGTTTGAAATTTTAGAAGCTCCCTCCTGAATAGCAATAACAGCCTCAAGACTATTTATTTGAATTAAGACCATTTCGAATCATCTGTCTAAGATCAGCTTTAACTTATTCAAAATACCCCAAAGCTTAGTTTCTATGACTATACAATTACCCAAATATCTGCTAAACCCAATAATCCATATACCAAATTAGTCACACACTAACCCTCCTGCTACAGCAAATTCATTATCCTGCCTTACAGAACCATCCATATTTAGGTATACCCACCTTCGATCCATGAGGGAACTATCCAACTATCTTTAGATTTTTGAGCCGAAGACTTGAAAGCGTATAAAGCATTTTTAATTTAACACACTTTATTACTTCAGTAAGCATTTACTAAAATGCTCAAAAGTCAAAATGGTTAATAATATTATATTATGCCATGTCATTTTAACATGGATGAATGAAAACGTTTTATATAAAATTTTAATAAATATTATTTAACAATGGTTAAAAGGTGTATATAAATTTTATTAAATATGTGTTTAATTCTTGAATATATTGTTTATTTAAATATTATAATAAAATATAAATAAGAAAAAGTATTATTATAATAATATTAGTCATTATTTAAAAGAAATGGTATATTAAAATTTTCTCAACTAAATTTGCATCCGATTAACCCATGAGACTAATTCGATTATGAATTTTATAATAAGTATAGATATATAATTAGCAATATAGGCCCGCTATACGGTTTTTTTTAATTATACCATGTTTAATTATAAATAATTAACTTGAAACCCATTTGTTTAATAATTGAAAATATAAATTTAATGTTTTTTTTCAATTGAAATATAAGTCTAATTAAAAACAAAAGACTCTCCTTTTGTTTAATAGTGAAATAGTAGATGTACTTAAATGTGTATTTATCTAATATAAAAATAAATTAATGTATTTATTTATTTAAATGTATATGGTTAAAACAAAATTAAAGTTTCAAATATACATTTGAACCACAATTAGAGTTTCACGTGTATAATTGTATAAAATTAAAGTTCATATATACAATTGCAAATCAAATCAAAATTCGTGTATAATTTTGAGATTTATCCCTTTAATAAAATGTGCTTTTAGATAATTTTACATTCCGCCAACAAAGCACCAAGATATTACATTACTGAAATGTAATGTATTATAGCTTTGAATCGAACATCCCAATCCCAATGTCTTGTAACCAAACTGATTCAAATATGTTAATTCTAATGATTCAAAATTCAAAATTGGATATTAACCGAATTTATAAAAAAAAAGGAGTTTGATTTCTGTAAATATTCAAAGTCGTAACTGGCATTTAACAATGACAACACTTCTTAAATAATTGTGAGATCAATAGGCGTATTTCTATTTCTCTTTTTGAATTACGAAGGAAAGCCCTTCCAAAAATAAAAGGTGCAAAAATAAGAGTAATCTATGTTGAAAATATGTACCTCATCGAGTTTGGTGTCATTTAAATAAGATATCATTGTGTTAAACAAAAAATTATCGTATTTAAGTTTTGTAAATATAGAAATAATGATTTTTTTGTCAGTTTGAAAATTTTTTGATTTCGATTTTAATTAAAATATAATATAATTACTTGTTATAATAAACGTTGATAATGGTAGTAAGAATGATTGTAAAATAATAAGAAAGAAAAGTAAGAACACATATATTTTATGCGGAAAACCCTTATTGGGGAAAAACCACAGGCAGAGTAGAAGAAATTCACTATATTGAAAACATACAATATATACAAGAGGAGTTCGACTACATCTATTTAAGGGTTAAAAAACCTGTTATAATCAATGTCCAATAGAAGCAGGGGCGAATCCAGGGGGGCTGGCAGGAGCCCCGCCCCCCCTAAAATGTGAAATTACTATTTAAGCCCTTGATATTTTTTAAAAAATTTAAAATAGTAAAGGTAAAATTGTACTTTGGCCCCCTAAAATTATAAAAATTCAATTTAATCTTTTAAAAATTATAAATATATAGACTATAAAAAAATTAAAATTTCATCCAGGCACCCTAAAATTATTCTGGCTTCGCCATTGAATAAAAGAAGTATAGTCTTATATAGATTCAACTTGTATGACGGTCGTTCGCCTCCATCGATCGTCTATTTTGCCCTTTTATTTTGCTTAACTAATGTTTATAGTGAATAATTAAATATATTTGTTGTTGTTTATTTAAATTAAATTAAAACTTAAAACATGACTTTCTTTAAATTTTAAAAATAAGTTATTTATAAATTAATTTTTATGTATCATTTTCATCAACATTGAATTTTTTTTCAATTTATTGATTGTTTTAATTCGATATCTTAACTGATGTTTCAATATAGGTTGATAATATAATCCAGATCAACAACCTTACGTCCGCGGAGCCTCGTTTAAAGAATAATTTTACTCAACATTTTATTTGGTACAACTTCAACGTAAGCCCAAACTATACTTATACTAACAGATAATAACAGCCTCAAAGTCGAACCAAATTATTATAGACCACTCTCACAAATATCTTCACATGCAAATAATAAAAATCTCTCCAACAAGTGCCTAAAAAGGTAAAAAAATACTCTACTAGAATAACAAAACAATAACTTAATAAGACATTAAAAAAATTAGTTTCAGAGTGACACCAAACAACAACCTTTTTCTAAGCTCCATTCAATTAAACATTAAGTTAACATGTTTAAAACTGGCGGCTTTTAATAACACAATTATTTGAATAATTATATCATTAAAGCCTTAATAAATTAGTCTCCCATCAGCTCTCTAACCATATTAAATAAACAAAAATAAGAGATAATATATTAATAGAAAGTCGATAAAAATTACCAAAAAGTTTACTACACTTTATCCCAAATGCCATCATAACTTAATATTTTTTCGGTGAAAATTACAAAGACCATAGAGAATTAAGCTACATTAAGAATGTCGAAGGCACCATTAGCCTTATCACTATCAAGAGTCTCAAGTAAATCCATTGGAACTCTTTTCAAAGCTTGTACCTCTTCAAATCAGTAGAAATCATCTTGACAATTCGATCAACAACACGATTAGTCTCTTTGAGAATGTGTCTTATCCTTCAATACTCTTTGTTATGTAATAGCTTCGAATCTACCTTACCAAAACCGAGTTCAAATTTGCTGAAATTTTTCTTTAAATAATTTAAACTATTTTTAAGCAGTCAATTTAGATTAAAACCCTATTCACTTCCTAATATATAAAATGGTGAGTCCATCCAAAATGCATTGCAACCCATAATTCATTCCTTTGGCACCACTTTTCGTGCAAACGCAAATCGTGTATGATTTGAAAAATACTGAAACAATGCAGCACAGAGGATCACTAAATACGCATTAATATTTTGAACACAAGCGTGAGAGAAAGATGAATAAGAAATGGTTATAATTAAAAGGTGATGCGCGGAAACACTAATGATGGGTAATGGGGATGAACAGTGTCCAATTCATAAAAAAAAAAAAAGTAGTAGTAGTAGTAGTAGAGTACCTGTGCTTTTCAGCTTTAAATATTAAATCCTATATTCCAACAAAATATTAAATCTTTGTTGCTTTTGCAATATAATTTTAAGTTCTGGACCTTCGCTGGATTTCTATTTTTGTTTTAAATAGAAACGAAAAACAAAAATTAAATTATGTGAGTTGAGACCGGAAACCATATTCATTTATAAAAATTGAAGGCTCCAGTAGGTTTGTGCTTGGAGGTCCATTTAATACTTCATCATTAATATATTCCATCTTATTAAATATAACAGCTGTTATCAATCAATTGTTGATTCAGGTTGTACTACTCTTAATTTTCATAAATTCAGATCCCCATAAATAATATTTATTCAACGCCTAGTAAATGTTTAATTTTATCGATTGAATTATTGGTATGAATATTATTGTCAATATAAAAAAAAATGATGTAGGTTTAAGTTCATTTAAATGCATTATACTCTTATTTAGAAATAATTTTAGATATTGTATAAAAAACTTATATAATTAGAATTTATAATGAAATTATAAAAAAATAAAAGTTTTTTAACTCTTTAATTTTGTAAAAAAAAATCATTTTAGTCATTTATTTAATTTTTAGTCCCTTTTAGCTCTTGACCTTGCATTTTTTATATCAAATCACTCAAAATTTGATGAAAAATTAATGTTTGTTAACTTTCTTCTACGTGGTATACATGAATTGTCACATATATAACATGTTAGTATTTTAAATATTTTTATAATTATTATAATTATTTTAATTTTAAAATTAAAAAATTAAATGCTTAGGTGTTATATATGTGTGTCACATCAACAAAATAAAAATTATTATTTTATTCATTTTAAGATGATTTGAAAAATACAAATTTAAAGGCTAAAAAATTAAAAATTAAATAAATAGTTAAAATATATTTGTCTTGATTATGATAGAGATCTATTAAATAAAATATTTATAATAAAATATATATTTTAATAAAATTAGAAAGTCAAATAAATAATTATGTGACTGACATGGATATGTCTTGAATTATTTGAAATAAATGTAATAGTTTTTATAACGCTCAAGCTATGGCTCCCATGTGTTACCCAATCTACGACTAAAGGTCAAAGCAGGCATAAGAATATGAAACTACCTATGGGTTTTAGAATTTACAAAAGACTTTAAGAAATACAAAAAGAAATTATCATAGATATAGGTGTGGAAATCATAAATTCCATTAAAAAAATATTTTATATTAAAACTGAATCTTTTAAATAAATATGTGGTGAGATGATATAAAAGCAAAATATGATATAAAAATCGTATATAAAGAGAAAATATTTTCTCTTTTCACGACATGATAATTTTTATTGATTATTATTATTTTAAATAAATTTAATAGTTTCACTAATAATAAATAGAGGTATTAATTTGAAAAAAATAATTTATGTATCACTTGTGATACAAAAAAGTTTATGCAACAAAATCAAAAATAAATTGATACAGTTTAGGTAGCAATTTGTAGGTTAACTTTTTCTTTTGGCTTAATTCAAGATTTGGTTTTTAAAGTATACCCATTTTTCATTTTGGTATCTAATCATTTTTTTTCCAAATTAATACTTAAAGTACAATTAAATCTCAATTTGATACCTAATGTATGCCTCTGTTATATTTAAAAAAAATCTTATAGCTAATCACGAAGCACTATGTGACGTCTTTATGTAAAAATTTATTATTTTATTATATTTATATACACATTAAAATATATAAAATGAAAATATATATAAAAATTCGAATATATATAATCTAGAAAGAAAACATATAAATTATACAAATAAAATTTACAAAAGTATACGATAATTGAAAAAAAATTAGTTAAAATTAACAATATTATTACAAAATGTAAAAAAATTGTAAAAAGTTTAAAATATTTACAATTCTAAAATATATAATTCTAAAATTTTAAAAATACTAAAATTTCAAAGTTTTTTGCAATTACTTGAAATTTAAATAAAATTTTATTTTTATATATTAAATTGAATTTTTAAAATTAATAATTATACATTTTAGAATTTTATAAAAATTTATTTTAAAATTTTAAAAATATATATTATATATGAATTTTTACATTTTATTTAATATATATAATACTAAAAAATAACAAAGGGACAAGTGGCATGTTCTAATAGTGTCATGTGATCGATCAATGTCGATCAATGATCGATAAACGCCATGAAAGTCAAAATTATTTTTAATATTTAAATAATAATATAACGATTTTCTATTTTTTAAATTTAAATTTAATAATTTTATTTTAAATAAATTTAATTACCACGTGATATTTTTTATTAGTCAAAACATGTGACATGATTTTTTTTATTGGTTAAAATTGCCTAACAAATTTTCTTCATTATAAAATGTACTAAAATAGATAAAATTGATACTTGAAGAATCAAATTGGGACCAAAAAAATTGAAGTATAAAATGAAAAATAAGTATAGTTTGGAGGTTAAACTATGAATTAAGTCTAAAAATAATTCACGAAAAAGAAAAGATATGGGTGAAGGTAAATAAAAGTAAAAGAAAAGTTTAAAAATGAATAAAAGCAGTATAAAAAGAGTAAAAAAGGTTAATGGGATTAAGATTTGGAAGTATGAGTTAACCAAATCTATAAAATAAATAAATAAATAAACTGTCCTAAAACCTAGTGGAGATAATTAAGAAAAGAAATGATGGAGAATTGAATACTGAATTTGCCAATGATGATCAGCGGCTCACTAAGACTTCCATTCACTCCTAATTTTAATTTCACCCACACCCCTTACCTCACCCTCCAATCACAACCATCCCTCCATGTCACCGTCGGTCACCCAATCACTCACAATTTACAAACTACTACTATATTAATTTCCAATTTCCCATAAGCCAACCCCCAATAGCTGAAACTACAAACCTTCCTCTTCTCCCTCACTCCTCACTCCCCCCCACACACACACACACACACACACACACTGTCTGTATAATCACGTAAACAAAACCTTTCTCTTTAATTATAATTCATTTTCATCTTAATTTCTTCATGGGGTTTCCAGTTGGTTACACCGAAGTTTTCTTACCGAAACTCTTCGTCCACATGCTTTGGTTTCTGGGTTTCATCCGATGTCTAATTGTTACTCTTTTTAGCTACCTCGGACTCTCCGATTTCCTCGAACCAGACACTGTCTGGCAGGATAACCGGACCCGAATTACACCCGAGAACCCGCCCGTATCAGCTCTTCTGATCCGTGAAATCCTTCCCGTCATAAAGTTCGAGGAGCTCGTCGTCGTGGGGGATCCACCGGAGAGTTGTGCCGTTTGCTTGTACGAGTTCGAAGGAGGTGAAGAGATCAGGTGGTTGAGGAACTGTAGGCACGTTTTCCATCGGGCGTGTTTGGACCGTTGGATGGACCATGATCAGAAAACATGTCCGCTCTGTAGGACACCGTTTGTGCCCGACGAGTTGCAGGATGAGTTCAATCAACGACTCTGGGCTGCTTCCGGTGTCGGTGATTTACACAGTGAGTACGTTTCGGTTCCGGGATTGTAGGAATTTTTTTTTTTAAAAAAAGGAGGGGGCACTTGATGTTTCTAATCCAATGGCTTCTTTTGTAATGAGCTTGGTGAAAATTGTATATATTAAACATCATTACATCACAATTTGGTGCATAATTAAGTCAGAAAAAGATTAAGAAAAAAAAAAAAAGGAAAAGTTTTCCATATGAAGTTCTTATAGTTTGAATGTTGCATAACATGCTTTGTTTTAATTGTTTCTCAAATCGAGTAATGGGTATTATTCAATCTACAGTCAAATTTCAATTTTGTTTCAAGGAGTTAAGTTTGTGAGGCTATTTTAGTAAACATGAATGGGCTGCCTTGTTACTGAACAGTGAACACGAAACAGATGAATCCAGGTTTTAGTTTAGGGCATTCTTGAACAAGTTGTTAATTGCAGGAAGTTTTGGTGGAGGCGCATTGATTTTATTTTATTTCTTGCTTTCTCATTGCTTCTTCAAATGGTGGTATTAATGAACTTGGATTCTGTGCTTGACCCATCTCTTTTTTCAGACGCTGTGTTAGCCCAGAGCTTTAAATCCCAAGCTAGCTCTCAAACGCTAAAAAGAAGCTTGCATTGGTAATTTAGCAATGACTTCTGAAAATTCTACCAAAGTACCCTTGCTGCCGCACCTTTCTGTTTCAACTTTTTAAGGAGACAAAAAGAAGGAATTTAAAGGATCCTAAGTGAAATGGTTAACTTTCTTTTATCTATAACCCCAAAGCTCAGTCCCAGTGCCTAAACATCAATGTGATAGTGATTCTGATTGTCTACTTTTATTTATTTTTTGCTTATCCTATTCCTAGTTCCTGCCGCCTACCAGATGGGTCTCTGCTTTTCTAAATGTTGAAACCGATAAAAGCAGCTGCGTATTTGCTCTTGGGCTTCCCATAAGCTGGGAAATGTTGGGCTCCCAATATTATGTCGGCTGCAAACCCGGTTAAGTTGAAGTGTTGTGATTTTGCATACTTCCTTTGATACCTACACGCTACAGCCTTACATTCTTGGACTTCCCAAGGGTTACGTGTCACAGTGACCAACAAAACTTCAACACAATTTAACTAATTCTATGTGAATAAAATGATGATACATGAATTTAATCTTAA
Source organism: Gossypium rotundifolium (assembly GCA_025506655.1). NCBI lineage: Eukaryota > Viridiplantae > Streptophyta > Magnoliopsida > Malvales > Malvaceae > Gossypium > Gossypium rotundifolium. The sequence goes on from CP106732.1 coordinate 175,423,426, forward strand.
AATTTTTAATGATATGTCGTCGTCATCATCTGACTTGAGATTGCATATAATTAATTACTAATGATGTGTAAATTTCAGATCCAAAGCTTTCATGGAAGAACAAGGACGCGAACCCAACGTATGTAGTTTTTCAGTCAACACTTGGTAATGGTAGTTTCAACTCCCTACTTCATGCCCTTATTGCTTAAACCCAGAGGCTCTTCCACGATTCTCCACATTACTTGAAAACAAAGAAACTGAATGTGAAGTCAACTAAACATAGTCTGTTCCTCTTTCCATCTCTTGATAACTGTGGAATATACGTTTCTATCTACCCTTCCTAGCCATCTCTTTGTTGTTTGGGTCATATTCCAACAAAAAAACGCAACACCTCAACTTTCAACTTTCATCCTACCCTCTTTCATTTTCATTTGATTCTCTCTCCGTTTATTTATTGTAAACAAGACCTGCCCAGTTAATGTAAGGAAAGTTTCAGGTTGCATCTCTTTATAATTGAAACATACAGGGGCATCGACATTTGACACCCTAATAATAAGGGTACAGGGATTCAGTCTCCTGTTAATTATATACGAGAAGATTATGATTCCATAGTTGAAAAAACAAAGCTGGTTGATAGAAGTATCTGTTTGCCAATGTGTTGTTGCACTTTACAAGAAGAAAAAACCGTACAAATCATTGCAGATTCGAATACCTCATCGGGGAAGCAGTAATGTTAGTACGAATGTGACAGTGGGTTGTGGTGGGTGTGTCCATTTCGTTTTCAACCGGAGCAGTAGCAGGGGGCGGCACCCATATATGCCAATGTCCTGGTTCCAACCGGCTTTACTTCACACAAAACAACTTCCCACCACTGAAACAACGGTCCTCCAGTTTCAGATATTATATACCCTTCCGTTGATCTAAAGTTTTAGATTGATTTTTCAACAACTTCGAATATGGAAATTGTATTTCAATGTTAAAAATTACAATAAATATAAGATAAATCAACATTTATTGAATTTCAAAAAAGAAAAAAAGAAGCCTATAAAAATTAGAAATCCCAAATTTTGGTCAGCTTAATTTAGAAGAATGTGTGGTAGTAGTGAAAACAATAGAAATGCACAAAACTCGTCGTTTAGCCACGTCAACCAGTAAGCAAGCCCGTTGAAAATAGAAAAAGATAAAGATTAAAAGAGTTGAAATTACAAAAAACGGCATTGAGTTTGCAACATTGACTAACCTACCCTCCATTTGGTCCACGCGAGTCACACCGTACAATATCTCCTCTACTGACAAGTTGGCAGAGCAAATTCTAGTCTTACCCGCGACAAAACCCAACATCATATAAAACAACCCAAAAGTAAAATAAATTTAAATTTACTTAATAATAAATAAAACCCTAGAAGCAAAAAAAATAAAGACAAAAAACATACCCATTAAAAAGAGAAACGCAAATGAACACAAGTACAACAATTTTCAACACATTTAAGCCAAAAAAAAAAAAAGAGGCCAAAACCCTTTTCTTTTTTTTTTATTATATTTTTTTTATGTGATGGTCTTCACATTAAGGACTTTAATGATCTTGCTTTAATAGGTTTCCTCATCCGTTTCTTGCCACTATCTACGTTCTCGTCCTCCTCGTCATCATCATATTCATCATCCTCATCATCCACATAATCAAATTCTTCATTATTATCGAATTGCGAAGACGATGACGGCGTCGTATTGTTTTGAGCGGTGACTGCGCTGCTGTTGTTTTCAACTTCTTTACCCTCGATAATATTCTTCCTCATTTCGCCGCCTCTTCTCCTTCCCCACGACGGCCCGAACCCCGAATAATAGTAAAATTCGTACGGGTTCGACGCTGACGACGACCCTTTCTTGGCGGCTCGGGCTCGTCCGCGGCGGTTACCGGTTAGCTGGTAATTATTCTTGTCCGATTTCTTGCTGGGATTATTTCCGCTATCGTTGCTGCAAGATTTCAGCACACGGTCTTGCTTGGATCCCTCTTCTTCCTCTTCGCATTGGGTCTGAAACCCAAATTTCACCTCGTCGTTATCGTCGATAACCATGCCTTCCACTTTCATTATCGCTTTATCTTCACTCTCCATCATCGACGCTACGCTGCGTTTCGAGTAATAACCGCAACATTTTTCAACACCCGCGGAATAACACAAACTGGGTTTTTCATTAACTCGCCAACCCATCATCAAATTTTTGGATAATTATTCCCATTATTTAAGAGACGAATAGCAAAAAACCCTAATAGAATACCACGACAGCAATTGATAAAAAACAATCGGATCGAACAAGTAGGGAGTGTATTACCTCTCGACAGGACCAATGGAATCGCCTATGCTCCCATTTCCATTAAAACTATCTTCTGCTTCGAACTGGGTTTTTTTTAAAGAAAGAAAGAAAACAATAAACGAAGCTAGCAAACGACTGAAAACTCGAACCAGAAAATAATACGCAGAAATGACAACCACCCATTAACCTAAATCGACTATTTCGAAGAAAATACACGATAACAAGGAGATAATTTAGGGTTTTGTCGAAACCCTAAAACGGGAAAAACCCTAAAAGAAATGAGGGATGTGTAGATGAAATGTCAGACAAAGAAATACAAAATGGAAGCAAGGGTAAAGGAGGAGTAAGTAGATCTGCCTTAAGGAACGAACCAATTTATTTCGAAAGGAAGAAAAGAAGGAATAAAGAGAGAGCAAAAGAGTTGGTTACCTGGTGATGAAGATACGATGGGTATGGGTCTTGAGCGAAGGAAATCACATCCCATGGCGACTGGTTCAGCTCGCACACGTGCACACTCTCAGCCCTTGAGCCCTCGGAGTGTATCAGCGACGATAGCTTCGCGTTCTTCCGAATCCTCATGTTGTTGTATCGGGTATCAATTAAAAATAAGCGAACAAATACGAGAAAAAAAAAAAAGAGACAGCAAATTATAGGTGATGGAGGAGGGAACTGAAGAGATAAAATACCAAGTGACAGAGCCAAGAAAAGAAACGAGAAATATTTAGATCCAAAAAGGGTGTGTTTATTTATCCCTTGTTTTGTTTGTCTCTTGAGAAAGAAGGGGGGCTTTGGTTTGGTGGTGCTATGGTGTTTTTTTGCAGATCTCACAGAACTCGATAATCAGGGTTTTCTTAACTTTCTGTTGCTTTCTCGGCCCTTCATATGTTTCGATTTTATTTTTCCTTTCTCCATTTTGTCCTTAGGTTTTTTATTTATTTTCAGAACGCCTTCCGCAGGAAAAAAAGCTGCCGCTATTACACGTCATGATAGTTGTCCAAAGTTTATTTTTTATTCTAGTATATTGGGAGGACGTTAATTATCGTGTACAGTTTATTCCACATTTGTCTCCCGTGGGGTCTCTACCATTTAACTAATACTTTCACAAATTCTATTAAAATATAATTAAAACAGTGCATTTAGCACTTGCCTCATTACATGATTAGTACTTCAACCCTTGGGGCTATTTCCGTCTTTTAAGATCTTTTCTTATAAAAAAGGTGATTAAACAGATAAAAAACCATACATCTTTTTAGTTACTAAAACAGAGACCGAGATAGGGAGACAATGTTGAGCGAGCGTGAATCAAACGCGCTCCGATCGACGTGCAGGTGTGAGAAGTGGCAAACACGTGTGGCCCAGGAGAAATTTGGATTTGATGACTGTACTTTAGCGGGTTCCGCTCTAGATTGGAGGGCTGTGATTAAAGAGGCCAAAACTCTTCAAGGAAAGTGAAAAGCAGAGGATGTGATGCCCCATAAATTCTTAGTATTTAGTGGTAGGTTTTATAATTATATAAAAACTATAAATAACAGCCACAGTTAATTGGAAAGACCTAACTCCCAGCCCTACGTGTCAGTTTGCTGCTTATTTTCAATGGATAAATTAATTAACTTACCTTAATTACTTGATTCATTAGGATTTACACACATTAAACCATTTCTTCTTCTTCTTTCAATTTCGCCTTAAATTATCTTTAACAACAAAGTACAAAAATTTCCCAATTGAATCTTCTGTTAACAATAAATAGTAAAGATTTTTTATGTCTACTATTGAGTTAAATTGTCAATGATGCCATAAAATATTTCTGTTGGTATCAATAGGGACGAAGTCAAAAATTTTATTAAGAGAGTTAAAATTAAATTATAATTTTTACGATAGTAAAAAATAATTTTAAAAGATTAAATTAAAATTTTATTATTTTTAATAAAGATAAAATATAATTTTATCTTTATTAATTAAAAATTTTAAAAAACAAGACGCCTGCCACCCTTATATTTGCCTTAGATATCAATTTTATATTTTATCTTTAAAATAATATTTTTATATTAAATATATTTTTATGTTCAAACAAGAATAAAAAATAATTGAAGCAAGCAATAAATTTAATTCATATATAAAAAGATTAATAAAGAAATTATAATAGGATGAAAATTAATAATAAATTTAATTACATAGTGAATGACAGTGACTGCAAAGACGTAAGTCGATATATCCACTCCCCTGCCCAGCAGACACATGATGCGTTACAACTGGTCTACCCATTTTAAACATACTCATACCGGATTTAAACAAAGTAACAACACATTTTTTTTTTCACTTATCATTAAAAATAAAATAAAAAACACAATATATATATAAAAAAAACTATAGAAACAGGGGCTGGCTCTATTTGCATGATAAAAAACAATGTATAAAAATGACTAAACACGAATATTGATGTGGGGCAGCCATTTTTATTTTCTTGTAATTAAAAAGAAAGCAGAAATGTTGATGAAAGGCAAAGCATCTCTTGCTTTCCCCCCTCCCTCCCTCTTTGGCAAAGCCATTTTGTAATTATATTTTCTAACTCGGGGGTCATTTTCAATCGCCCACACTTTCCTCACTCACATCCGTATAATCCAAATTTCATGCAAATACGGTGCGTTTACTTTAAGCAAGATTAAAAATAAGGATGAAGGTAAAATTAATTAGTATAAGTAAAAAGATTTAAAAGCTAGCTCTTGATACTTGATTTTGTAGCGCTGTTAGGTTTCCAATAACTCAAAGGCATAAGACTTGACATAAGGTTGTATAAAAATAATTTTGGGGTTTGCAATGACATATGAAACGAGAGTTGAAAAAAAGAGGTTCAGCATTTTCTGTCAAATTACTTTAAGGTGTGGGATATGGCATGCATGATTGTGTATTATTAATTTGAATGAAATGGGGAGATGTTTCTAAATAAAATAATAAAATTAAAATGTTGGGTAATGCCTTTGTCGACATATCTACCAGACTATTTTCTTTTCCACCATTGTCAACCTCTCTAATCACTGCATTTAACTTTATTAATTAACTTTACCGTTTGTGTATTAAAGTTGATAAGCAGATATATGAATGGAAGTGTGCGGTGAAGGACCCATAGCTACAGGAAACCCTAAATGATATATGTATGTATATATCTTTATCATAACATAAAAGATTGAAGCACTTGTTTAAGTAAATAATGACCAAATTAATTAAAAATGGAGTTAACTCTTGAATCCTAAACCTAGAAACGGTGAGATAATACTACCAACAAGTGGGAAAAAAAAAGGATATGGAGAAGAGGAAGATCTGAGGCGAAGTTCCATTATCAGCTAAAAATAAAAAACAAAAATTGAACTGAAACTGGGAAAAAGGGAGAAAATGAACAACATAATGAAATCAAGCATTATCATATGCTTCTTCAGCTGCAAAGTCTTTCTTGTTTGAGTTGATATATCGTTTCCAGCCACTCTAAGCTTGCGGGGGAGTGGAGATCGAGTACGGTCAAGAATAACCAAATACATACACCTCTACCATTATTCAGACCAAAGGATATATATATTTATGGGATGCGAGTGGTGAAAAAACAGAAGAAGAGAAAAGCATTTAGCAGTGAAAGAAACAGTACAACTTTCTGTGTTTGAAACTGACCTTATCTGATTTTATGCCTCTTTTAAACTTGAGCCACCATTGCTGCACCTCTACCACTTTTTCTTGCTTATCATTCTCAGCATTTTTATTGTCCTCAAAATGATTTTCAGAGTTAGAAAGAGAGGAAGGTAAAATGGAAAGAAGCATTCGTTACACATATTATATAAATATAGTATTAAAATGGGATGGTTGTAGAACGATTGAACTGAACATGGAGTAGTGATCGCACAACCGACGAGGGAGCGCTAGTTTTTATGACCCTTTGTTCGTATGCCCCGAGAGACACTCTAATTCTGACACTTAATGGATCTCTCTCATTTTATTATTATTATTATTTTTGCTCTTCTAGAGCTTTTAGGATTATATATTTATGGCACTCATGATTCATTGAAAATCAACGAATTATGATTTTATTTTATTTACTTCATTTTAATGTCCAGAGAAGGAGAATAATATTAATAATCTGATTAAGAATGTGAAGCGTATCACTGTGATATTTTTTATTCAAAAAAAAAAAAAAAAAGGTAATCATAACGTAAAAGTGCTTATTAGGTATTCTTTTTAAGCCAAACAAGTGATTTATTAAAATAGAAATTTTGATGTGACAATTACAGCAACATCCGACTTGCTTAGCAATTTCAATACATCTCTATGGCTTTACTGCTGCAAGTGGAGCATATATTTATTTTTGGACTTTCTGGTATTTGATAATGACTTTACATTTTAATTTAAATTCAAATTTGGGGGTTGGGTTATATCATTTCCTTTATTCACATATTTTTACTGAGTAGAGATGATAAGTAATGGAGAATCAACTTTGTTCTAGCATCTAATTATTTAACTACATTCCTTCTCATTACTAAGGATATGAGAATGGAGTTAAATAATGAAGATCCTTTGACTTTGGACTATTCATGACATGAGCCCCGTTATGAATGGCAGTACAGTAGACACAATTATTTTTATTTTTATTTACTTGGAATAAATAGAGGTAGACATCAACATCACAGAACACTCGCAAACAACAGTTGGGTCCCTTCCGTTGTACCACTTCATGGAACTACGTTTGTTAATACTCGTATTTAACACTGGAAAGTACAATACATAGCTACCAACATTACGTACAAATATATATATAATTACGTACAACAAATATTTGTCTCATAATCCGTACACACTCTTAAAGAGGAGAGTTTATTCAAAACCCATACAAACTCCTACCCTATGCCATAATAGAAGAGCGTAATCCTCGTGGCTATGTGGAACTATTTGTCTCATTTCAACGCACTGCACCAGAGAACAGTGAATCTCAAAATTTATTGTAAGAGTAATAATAGATGTTACACGAACTAGAATACAACTGTCGGATATGGGTATCCTCGAATTAGAAAAAAAAATCCATAAATTTAAAGAGTTATAACCCACAGTCATGTCTGAATATAAGTAAGAATCAGAACAGAACAAGGCAGCACAAGAAAAATGAAATGGGTCGGAAAATCACAATTACAGGAGCAAAGGTGTAAATCATTTTGGTGAAGTTGAAGAATGGTAGGTATTGAGCTTTATTCATGTTTAGACCAAATAGAGTTCGAAAATGCAGTAAAAGACATTGTAGTCAATCCCACATAGTTTGAAAGATTTTAGTTGAATATTAGCAAACCATATAAACGATGTTATTTTACTTCCCTACATGCTCTGAGCCCACATGGAACAATTTTCAGAACATAGAACTGCAATACTCGAATACTAAATGTTTCATACCACAGAATTGAAGAAAATTAGGGAAACTTACTTGTATAAATAGGCAGCGATTCCAAGAATTATACATAAGAGGATGATATCAATGCAGAAGTTGCGACTTGACCTCAGCTAAACAATATTAAAATACACATTAATAGAAATTAAGATATAGAAAGCAGCTTCCATCCAAAAAAGTCAATATAATTACCTTGTGTATAGTATCCTTAAGTCTCACATTCGTGCTTTTCAAATCAGAGGTTGCCCTGTCTACCTGGAAGATTACCAAAAACAGTGTCTGAGATTGAACTTCTAAGCTGCAAAAACTTTCAGATGGAAAAGGACGATGTTTCAAACTTACCTTTTTACCTCCCGATGACCAAACATTAATAACTAGTTCCTAAATTTCGGATATTTATAGAAAAAGAAGAAGGGTCTTTCTGATGTAAATTGCCATGCTTTACAGTTCATCTCAAAATATATGATTAACTATTAAATGGTTCATATCTGAATTTAATATTTCTTAGAATGCTATGAGCAGACTAATAGAATTCTCCATGTCCATGACAAGCAAAGAAGGATAACTCAAATAGAGAATCACCTTGTCATCTATTTCATCCATTAGTGGCACTTGTCTGTCCAATTCCTGTCATAAGGCAAGATGGTAATTAAAGGACTTGAATAACTAAGGCACTGTTTAATATGATTTATACACAAGGAAAACCGCAATATTGGCAAACTAACCTCATTCATATCATGAGCCATATCCTTCAAGGTGTCTAAACCTTCAGCTATAACCTCCAAACCTTGATCCTACACCAAAAAAAAAAAAAAAACTAATGGTCTTGAATATTATTAAATTCAGGTAGAAAGGAAGATGAATTTACTATAATCCTCCAAAACATTACCACCATGAAAGTTATAAATGTTTAACATAATGGAACAAGAGATGGAGCATTGGCGTAGCAAGCAAGCAAAGAGAAGCGGAAAATCTCATAGCATTGGTAAGGCAAACAATAACGTCAACAACAAGAAAAGGAATTACAACCTGTCTCATTCTGCGCATTTCATATTCTTGCCTGAAGCGGTCAGACTCTTCAGTTTGTTGAAAGTACTCACTTGTGAATGTCTCATCTGATTCAATCCAATTCCCGAACATTCACAACGTTTGATTATATTGATATCTTGAAAATAAAATATTCCAACAAATAAGTTACTATTACCTGAAGATGAATCAAATTTAATGCCAGTGGAGGAAGTTGAAGTTGCCCAACCACCAGTACTTTGCTTCGTTGCAGTTGATGATCCATCTGGTATTGAATCAATCCTATCTTTCAGTGAATAAACCAAATCGTTTCGAGCTTCAAGCTCTTCTTTTGAAATCCCCTTCACCTATAACCCCCACAAATTAATACTACCGGTTAACAAATTCTTAGTCTAATTACTATTAAGGTAAACCAATTAGAAACTTTGACAACTAATCAAGCAAAAGAGAAAAAAAAACAAAAACAAAGGAAAAGACCTTTTTGAGAGCGAGGCGTTGTAATTTGGGGAGTTCTTCAAGCAATCGAGCTTTGGTTCTTCGAATTTCCGCATTCATAGCAACCGCTGTAGCCCTATTCTTTTCCGTTGCAGCAGCTTCAGATTTCTACGGGATTTTTTTTTTTAAAAAAAAATCATAAAACAAAAGGCAAACGAAAGTAAGAAATTTTTTGTTTGAAGAAAAAAAAAAGTCAGTTAAGAAAAGCCCTAGAGAAGAGGAAAGGAAGAAGATTACACCTGGAGAGCGGCATCGATTTCGGAGTCGACGACGCCGTAAAGGCGAGCAAAAGCGTCATCGCCGGCGACGTTAACCGCCTTTTGCTTATCGATGTCGTACTTGTCGTACTTCTTGCAAATCGCGTCAACTCTAGTGATCAAGTCTATCACCGTCATCTCCTCTTCCTTTCCTTGTTTAAAACTACGCCGTTTCTCGCTGTTTTCTCTGGAAGTTCCTTTGCACGTTTTCAACCGAACAATCTGTTCCTTCAGTTTCTGCTTTCGGAGTTTTGAACTTGAAGAATAGAGAGAGACAAACGGTGGACGGAGACAGCGAGCGAGAGTCAAAAGCATAATTAAAATACTAAAAAGAAAGAGAGGGAAACGAATGCTGACGTTGGATCCTTGCCAACTGTGACTTATTAATATCTTACGGTTATGAGAGAGAGATTGAAATGATCTCAGATGCAGCAGATTGCGTCTCCCCTAATCTTCTTCAAGAGTATATTACCAAAACATGTTCGCTTAAAGACATAAATAAATTTTATTCTATTCCTTTAAATAAAGAGGCTTTTTCACATCAACAAACGTAAAATAAATAATAAAAACATTCGAATAACATTAAAATTAGATGTTCGAATAACATTAAAAATTAGATGTCTTCTTAGGACAATGTATTTTTTTTATATTTGAAATTTGGTGTTTATGTTTTTATTTACAATAATGTATTGTTTTTAGATTAAAAAACAAAATAATTTATTTTACTCTCAATTTTTTAAAATTTTATTCATTTATTTAATATTTCATTTTTAATTTTAAATTTACATTTTTACAAATCATCTTAATATGGATGAAAAAATTAATGTTTTCAATTTAGTTGATATGATATACATGTAGATGATATGTTAGAATTTAAATAACTTTTAAAATATTTATTTTTTTTAAAATAAATTAAATATTGATATGTCATCCATGTGATAATTCACATGTCTTTTTATTAAATTTGTTGGCATAACATATTAATATTAAAAAATTATACTCATTTAATAGTCTTGTAACAAAAAATAATATTATTAATGGACTTAAATTTAACAGCAACCTTTTAGCTTAATGGTAAGAATATTATGTTGTGAGACATGAGAGTTTGAATTTAATCCCAAACAATTAATATTTTAAAAGAAACATCTTAAAAATTCACGTTAATATCATTTAAAATATTTTTATTAATTATAAAAATCAAAATATTAAAATATAAAGCATTAAACATAAAAATATAAACACGAAAACTAAATTTAACTGCAGTTTTAAAAGCTATAATCTCAAGAGATAGAGAGAAAAAAAAAGCGGTAAAAGGATGAATTACTGGTTAAGAGTTGCAAGAAAATAGGCTTTAACTCGGTTATTCTTAAGTTGAAATTTGTATATTTTGAACTATTAAACGAACTGAGAGTAGTAGCTCCTGAGTTTAATTGAATTTATTCAATTTTAGATTAAAATCGTTAAATAATTTAGAAATTATTTTAATTTAAGCTTGAATGCTAAAATCAGCATTAATGTAACTTTAATTGAGTAAATTTAACTAAAACTAAATTTGCATTAAGCTTTTTAAGTTTAACTCCACAGCTCAACCTTTTTATAGTCAAAAGTTAGATTTAATTTGTATATTAAATTATCGATTGTATTTTAATTTAATTAGTATAAATATTATTGTTAATATAAGAAAGACGTAGATTTAGATGACCAAGTCATTACCCTTTTCTTTATGAGTTGAGAAAAGATTATAAATAATTTTAAATATTGTATAAAAATTGTAAACTAAACTATGACAAAAAAGTTAAATTATATTTTATCTTTATATTAAAAGATTAGTAAAATAGTTCATTTGTATTAGATAAAGAGTAAATTAATTTTTATATTAAAATTTTGTCTATTTTACGCTTAAAAATTAGTATTTATATGTCAAAGACGTGAAACCGCTCTTATTATTTTGTTAATTACACTAATTTTAATAATAAAAATAAGATAAAATTTCAATATAAAAATCAAATTACTTTTTAATTTATTTATTTTCCAATAAAAAAAATGTAATCTGAGATTTATTACGGGATTTTTAAAGTAGTTTTACCTTATTCTTTCTTAAGAACGTCGGTGACGCGTTTTCTACACTTTCCTCTTGCGTGAGCGTGGCCTTGTTTTCATGTTTTCTACATCCTTTGCTTATGTTGACTCGCACTGTAGCAACAGTCAACAAATAGCCATTTTAAGGATATTTATAAAAAATAATCATCATCATCATAATCATAATTCAACACAGTCACTGAATTAAGGACTTCAAAACAGTCCGCAAATTAGATCTTTAATACGTTTTTAATCACCCACTAAACCAAAAACCTTTATGCTTTTAATTCCTTTATGTATATATTATCTCTTTCTTTATTACTATTTATTTTCTGTTGTCTCCTCCTTAGAATCACCTCCCAAAATGGCAGAAAATTCGATTCTTTGCTCGGTTTCCAGTTTGATTCTCAGCATTTTTTTCTCTTTTGTTGTTTATTTGGGCATTGTAATTCGGTGGAGCAACTTGATGGATACGATACCTTTACTATTTCAAGCTTCAAATACCCAGAAACCCAGATCAGACCTTTTGACATGCGTTATATAAGAGGTACGGAGAACTAATTTTATGGTTTTCAATTTCTCATTTCAGGTTTTTTTTTTTTGATTATTTAATTGTGGACTGCTCTTAAGTAATGAGTGGTGGTAAAAAATTGAAACTTTACCAATTAATGCATGAAATATTTTCATGTGAATGGATCGTTGTTTCTGTTTTGTGCTTTTTTTTTCCTTTCTATTAATAAATTTCGATTTCAAGACTGATTTTATTCTTTTTGTCTATTATAATGAGGAAAGCAATTAGAAATTTTCCGAGACAAAGATTCGTCGTTAGTTTAAAAAGAAAAAAAAAGCCTTAAAGAATTACAGTTAACACCGTTTCAGCGGCAGAATAAGGTAAATTAGTTATGGGAGACATCAAGTTTGAAGCTGTTTCTCTCTGTCTTCATAATTATTAGATTGTTTCCTTTTATGGAAAGCTACTTCATTCCTGTTTTCCTGGAAATGAATTTCCCGGAAAACAGGAAGGTTAAAAGAAAATGGTAATTAGATTCGATGTATCAGTGTCTCACTGGGTTTACTATTTGCTTGTTCCAGTTGATTTACCCCCATGGTTCTCTTCAATGTCGATAGCATTGAAGTCGAGTGTCAATCTTGTAAGTATGCTTGTCCAAGTTAATTAGGCTTATAGTTTATCACATTTTCTTTCTATGCTGTTTCTTGAATTTCTCTTGTTTGCTCATACTATTAGTTAAACTTTTTATTGTTTGCTCATCTCTTTTGTTTGTACTTGAAAATGCTTGCAGGACATCAAAAGTGCTGAAAAAGTTCCTAAAAGTGTGCTGCCGATGATATGCTTCAGAGATGGCAGCCTCCCATTGCCAGATGTCTCAAGCACTTCATTAGAAGGTATCCTGCTAGCAAATGTCAGATACTATTTCTTTCTTTCAATCACAGAATTCGTGAACCAGAATGAATGTTAGTAGTTTTAGACGTTCTCCTCTTGCTGGTGCACTAGTTGCACTATGTAACAGATCTTTTGATGGAATACAAGTGCTTCAAAATATGGAGCAGTGCTATCCTGTGCCAAGAAATATGACAATGAAGTTGACGAATGAGCAGGTTTGCTGTCTTTATCAAATGTTTTTATCTGGAAGACATGTCATGCTTTTGGTCTTAAAAAATTCATATTCTCATGTAGTTTGTTTAACTGAATTCTTAGGTGAGTATTACACTATATTATCCATTTGGCATTTTTTAACCCACAATCTGGGGTAAAATTTTTTAGCCTACAGCATCCTTTTGTTTTCTTTTATGTTCTATTAGAAACTCAACTATTGGCACTATAACTTGAAAATCTGTCCAGATATCTTCCAGGGTTTTGTATTTTGGTCTTTTCAATGGTGTTGGGCCTACAAGAACACAGTCAAAGATGGTAAATTACTAGCTTTACTATTTTGCACCTTGTTCTCCACTTGCATTTAGGCTTGTGGATATCTGCTGGAAATCAAATCCTTGTTTAAAGAATGCTTGCTTTTGTTCCTATTCATCTCATTGTTGTTCTTCACTAATGCTATGTGTTGCAGATTGTTAGGAACTGTGCTTACTCCTTTGCAGCTAATATTAGCGTGGAAGGATGTACAACCTCAACAATGCAAGGACAGTACTGCAACCAAACTATTGAACTGCTTTCTTGTGCTCAATCTGGCGATAGTTCAGGAAATGGTTCAGTATCTGGGTTCTTCAATCAAAGCATGGTTTTGTGCAGGAATAATTTTGAGACCTCCTGCCATGGGGATGGAGAAATGAAAATATACTCCTTAGAGATACTACGGATAACTGAATCCTTAACAATTTCTGTACAAAATCTAAGGTTAAGACCTCTGGACAGCATTGGGAATAGTAGCAGAATTTATTTAATGTGCTTTGCTCGTTATGGTGCAATGCCATTGGCTACTCTGCATGATTATTCTGGTGACTTAAACCAATCCCCTTTGGTCATTCGCTTCCCAAAGGTTGGCCAGTGGTATATTTCTATTCTAGCCCTTCATCTTGCAAAGGAAATTGGTGGGGCCCTGAGTAATGTTTCAAAAGTTTGCTATTCCTTGGAAGTGCAAGAACTTGAATGTCCTTTGGGAAAGGCTGGGCCAAACTGTTCGTCTGAAAGATACATGCTTCAGGTGGTCATTGTCAACATACATGTTACATTTGTTTTCTGTATCGCTTACAACTTTATAAATTTCATCAATTCATTTTTATTTTACATTATGCTTGGTGCATGTCAGTAAGTTTTAGTTTTAAAATTTGATGCTATTAGTAAATTATTTGCCTATTTGAAATTCAATGCCTTAAATAATATTTACACGTCCACATTTGCGAGGATAAAGCAGATATCAGGTGTAGGAGAAAGTGATTACTTGCTTGCTAGTTGTGGCTTAGAAACAGGCTTTTATAATTAAGGATGAGAAGATGACAGTGTGAACTTTATTTGTGGGTGACTGGACACCATTTCTTGAGAATCTTCTCCAGAGGACTGAGGGTGAAATTTCCTTAAACCTGAAGAGATTCATGTTAAAAGATGTAATCATTTTGAAGCAAATAGGATCAAATTTCAGTTTGGAAGATTTGGCTTCAAATTGTTCACTTACACTTTGATTGAACAACTTTATTCAATCAAATTTCATTTTAAGTAGATTTGTGAACAACTTTATTCCTGTACTCCCTTTTCTTTCTGTTGATGCTTGAAGAAACTCATTCGCAGGAGTAATTTATTGATGAGCTGAGAATGGTTGTCTGCAGACGGTTCTCAGGAAATATTCCACCCCTTTTGAATCCTATTATTTGCCAGATGGTGGGAATGTGATATCAGATGCTGCTAATTTTCATCTTGGGCCCCTTTTAAGCAACTACTCAGTTGGAGGACTGGACACCTGGACTTATTTTCTTCTGGATGTTCCTCGAGGTGCAGCTGGTGGAAATCTCCATGTCCGGCTAACGTCAGATAGAAAGATGAATTATGAAATATATGCCAGAAATGGTGGATTGCCATCACTTATTAACTGGGACTATTATTATGTAAACAAGACAAGCAGCAGTGGTGACTCCGTGTTTTTTGTATTGTACAATTCAAGTGATGAAAAGGTGGATTTTTACATCTTATATGTTAAGGAAGGAATCTGGAATATTGCTCTAAGGCATCTAAACAGCACTGGTGACATTTCCGATGGCCAGACTACTATGTCTATTTCACTTGAAAGATGCCCTAAAAGATGCTCCTATCATGGTGCTTGTAAATCTGCTCTTGATGCAAGTGGATTAACTTCATACAGGTCTTATATTTTTCAGCCGTTCTTTTCTTTTCTATAACTTTTTTTCTTCTGATTTCCTATTTTGATAATAATTTTATTTGTTATAGCTAAGCATATAGGATTGGATGAAGGCCTAAAATGCATTTTTTGCGTTGTCATTGTACTATTTCCTTTTTCTCAGCTTTTGTGCCTGTGATCGGAACCATGGAGGTTTTGACTGTAGCATTGAGATTGTATCCCATCAAGGTAAACTCCTTTCAGGAGTTGAATGCAAAAATATGGATGCCATTCCTGCTACTTGTTTTCATCAACAATAATTGTTTATGGTTCCAAAGTAGCCATTTCTTCCTTCCTTTTAGGCTAGCCTTCAGGTTTATTAGAATTTGAAATAAATTCCAGGATTTGGTTATAATGCTACAAAACAAATTTAGCCTCTTGTCTGCTTGGAAACTGATGCAGGACACTTATGGCAATCAATTGCACTAATCGCAACTAATGCTGCAGCTGTGCTTCCTGCTTTTTGGGCTCTCCGGCAGAAGGTAAATCTCTATTTATTTCGTGGACTCACTTGCAGATGTTTCTGATTTCTGATGGCAAAGAGTTCCAACCTTTTGTGATGAAACATTAGAGGTTTCTCGAAATTTCCAGCCATGTCATTGACATACCTAACCATCATTCTTTGATATCTGTATTTTGTCAAAGACTAAATTACCTGTTTATATGCAGGCATTCGCAGAATGGGTGGTCTACACAGTGAGTGGAATTTCAAGTGGATTATATCATGCATGTGATGTGGGTACCTGGTGTGTATTGTCCTTTGGTGTTTTACAGGTACTACTTGGTACGATTTCCTAAGAATGATTCATTATTCGTTAACTTGCATAAAGTTCACTATCCTATTTTCGTTACTGGTTTGAACTAATATTGACTGGTAACTTCGGAAATGTTTCAGTTTATGGACTTTTGGCTGTCTTTCATGGCTGTAGTGAGCACTTTTATATACCTCACAACAATTGATGAAGTCTTTAAGAGGGCAATCCACACAGCTGTGGCTATCTTTACTGCCCTGATGGCTATCTTTACTGCCCTGATGGCCATAACTAAGGCAACCAGGTATGTGGATCTGGTGACATTTGTGTTAATTCCAATATATGACCCAGTTCTAGCAGCAATGGAAGGTGTTTGACTAAGCTAAGCTGTGTAGGTCATCCAATATTATCCTTGTGATGGGAATCGGAGCATTTGGTCTTCTTGTTGGGTGGTTGATAGAGTTCTCTACCAAGTATCGGTCACTTTCCTGTTCAATGGATTTATGTTTGAACAGACTTGAAAGGTGGGTTTCTTTTTTGTACCATCATGAAGTACTACGCATAAACTGCATGAAATTAAAGTCGAGAGAGTAAAATGCGTACTCAGGGTTCTGTACGGTAGCACATAGACTGCCTTTAGTTATTAGTAAATTGTACGTAGCACTGTGAGAATAGGATCTTTTTTTCTTTTTTCATTTTAAATTGTGCTAACTATCGCTTGAGTTGGTCAAGGGACTCCATTACCATTATTGTGATTTAGAGTCTTAGTTCAGGATAGTATTCTTAAATACACAGGAAGCCGTGCTTTGTCATTATATAGCTGTATTAACATTATAGAAGCACTACTTGGTAGATAGACTGTGTGGACTAACAAAACCCGAATATAATGCATTGCTTTTACAAGATGAATTGTTAAACTGTAGATGGCCGAGCAGAGAATGGCTGCAGAATCTTGTAAACACTGTAATGAAACGATTTAGATGGGGATTTGTGCTTGCTGGTTTTATTGCACTAGCCATGGCAGCAATAAGCTGGAATCTTGAAAGCAGTCAAAGTTACTGGATTTGGCACAGGTTAGTTGTCTCCCTTCTTTTCGGTATATAAAATTGCTTAGATCTCTCTCACTCTCTCCGATGTTTGACTGTTTCCATGCAGTGTTTGGCATGTTGCCATTTATTCATCTTCTTTCTTCTTCCTCTGTTCAAAAGTAATAACCATAAATAGTGGGAACAGAACACCCACCGACGCAAACTATCAGTTGACTCAGCAGGATTCTCTCTCTCAAGGTGCATAGGAAGATGGAAGATTTTTCAGAGAATTAAAGTTCACATCTGGCAATATAGAAATTTGTAGACCCAAAATAATATTCGACCTCTTCAATAGCTTTCCCTTTTTTTTGGTAAATTGGCCTATTTACCACCTTTTTCCAGGATTATCTTCTCCTGTGTATATAATGTATACACCAATAGGTCGGGTAAAGAACTGAAGCAGCTTAGCAATGTGACCCAAAATCTTTTAGCCTTTGGGGAAAGCAAAGTGTGAGCAATAGATGCAGGTTTTTCTATCTTGCAACTGTAAAAAGTATTTGGATTTTTTTTCAATATTTTTCATAATTAATTTTTATTTATCAATAAGATAAAGTGCTTTAGATTTATCAATATTTTGCGTCCACGTGAGCTCAGACACGAATAAGGGATATATATATTTTCCCAATATATAAAAAAGAATTAAAAAAATTTTAACGTACGCATTATAGTGTATATACACACTTTTACACAAAGCCAAACCTCAAGATGCAATAATGTTGCAGTTACCTTGAAGATTTAGCTTTAAAAACACTGGTACAAACAGTACAGAGGACGATTTGTACTAGGTTTGCAAGTAAATCATACCTTTTGTTTATTGCTCTTTAACTGAAGCACTCCTTTGAGAGTTTGATGAAAGAGAGCGAAAGTCTAAAGCTGATTGTTCTCTAAAATCTTTACGGATGCTCCATAAGACCTCCCCACACCTCCTCATACTAGGCCGACTCTGCCTTCGGGGAGCCAGGCATTGCAAGGCTAGTTCAAGAATCTTTTCGAGGGCTAAGTTACTCCCAGCAGTCAGTTCCAGCCTAGGGTCCAAAGTTGATATGGCATCACCGTCTGTAAACTTCTTCATTGCCTGGAATTACAAAAAAAAAAAAAAAAAATGCATCAGTAACTTCATTCATGAAAAGGATGATTGACGATATCAAGAGAGAAGGGAAAGGGTTTCAATGCACACCCATTTTGGTGTTATCCGCTCCTTGATTTCCCGTTTTGGTTCAATGGGGCGCCTGCCTGTGACTAGTTCAACTAATAATACTCCAAATGAATAAACATCACTCTTTTCTGTAAGTTGATAGGTTCTTAGGTATTCTGGGTCCAGGTAGCCGGCAGTGCCTTTTACCTGGGTTGACACATGGGTTGCACCAGAGTCTGTATCTGCGGCCAGCCTAGCGAAGCCAAAGTCAGTGACCTTGGCTCGGAGCTTTTCGGTAAGGAGAATGTTGGAAGACTTTATATCTCTGTGGATAATTGGGTGATCTACATAGAATTCAATTCATGATCTAATTAATTCATCAAAGAAGATCAAAGCTCTTGTTTTTGAAACCCCAGAAATAAAAAGACGCAAACCTGTATACATATGAAGATAGGTTATTGCATGCGCCACATCAATGGCTATATCAAGCCTCGAAGCAAAGTCAAGTTCTTTTCCATTAACACCTGCAGCAAATTTTTTCTCATATTTTGATTATTTGAAGTCTGGAAATTCCAGAATAAAGAGGAAGAAGAAACAACAAGAACTCACCATCCAAGTGTTCCCTTAGAGTTCCATTGGGGACATACTCGACAACGACAACTCTTTCATCTCCATGCTCTAAGTACCCATAAAACCTAACCAAATTCAAATGTTCCACTTGTGCCAGTGTTGTTACTTCACTTTGGAATTCCACACCCAAATGCTTATCATATAAACTCTACAAAACAATCAAAATGTTGATCCATTTCTTAGTTAAACTTGAACCCATAAGTTTTAATCAAAGATAAGAACCTCATCGTTCCAAATCCAAACCTTTTTAGCTCGTTTGATAGCGACCAAAGTTCCATCATCAAGTTTTCCCTTATAAACTGTTCCAAATCCACCCTGCCCGATCTTGAAAGCAGGGGAGAAGTTCCTTGTGGCCTTAAAAATTTCCTCAATCGTGAATTTCATGCTCCCAGGCGCTCTCTCCTTTGTTGAATTGGAAAAAATCCCTAGATTCGGACCCCTCATTCTTGACGTTTCCGACGCAGCTACAAGTTAAAACAACTAAAACTTTATGCGATAGTTTAAACTCATCCAATACCTTTTTTGTTACTTGATTATTGGAAAGTTGATCGACAATATGGGTTTCACTATGAATAAAATCTTGATTAACCTCTCTGAACTTAAACTTATGACTAGTTCAAAGAAACTATACATACTTTCTAAATTCGATCAAATAAAAATTTTTGGGTTCTTCTTTAAATTCTTTTAATACAAAGCTCTACCTTTAACAAGTAATTGGTAGCAGAGCCTGAGAGCAGGGAGGTTGTTTGGTTGCGGAGAAAAAGTCAAAGCAGAAAAAAACATCGGTAGGGTTTTTTTTTTTAAACACTGAAGACTTTCAGATAACACGTAAAAACTGGATTTTTATCGTTTTCTAAGATCTGAGGATCTAACTCGGCAAAAGTTTTGTAGGGAAGTTAACGACTTGCTTAAATCCGGAAAATTAAAAAATATCTACCACGTCATCATCGTTTAAACTAAAAAGAGAAACAGGCATACCAGAAGGAGCTCCAAACTCATTGGACACTTTTAAATTATTGCTGTCGTCTGTCTCGGGAGGTGTAAAACACGAGACAAAAGCTCCAGCGATGGAACGGGCCGCAACCTTTACTGGATTCCGCCCTGAACGAGAGGCAGTTGATGCAGTGTAGGAAGAAAAGCTAGGAGAGTAAGCGGATCGGTCCGGTGTTGACCTTATGCCGGGACTAGGGTTCCGGCTTCTCGAACTGCTTGTGGAGCTGGTCATCACGAGAGACAGAGGGAAAGGAAAATTATGTGTGTACGTGATGACCTTAGAAATGGCGGATAGTAGTATTAAAGAGACGACTTTTGAATTAATTACTTTATAAAAGCGAATAACATGCGCCTTTTAGGTTCAACTTATTAAAAGCGAAGTTTGTTGGCAACATTAAAACCATTACCCCGCCGTTTCGATAAAACAAAAACAAGATCTTTCTTTCTTACTTGCTAGCTGGATGAACGCGTCTTCTCTTCACTTGTTCGTTTGCTGCTTTTTTGTTTTTTTATAATATTTGAAAACATTAATCAAAGTTTATGAGATTGTTTATCCTACTAATTTCCCAATAAATATAGTAATTATCACAACTCTCCTTATAATAAACTACTGTCAATTCCTGAATCTAAAATATTAAAAATAATTATATATTACGGATAAATTCATCTTTAAATATAGTATTTTCATTTTGTATTCAAAATCATCCAAAAGATAAATAAAGAATGTTAACTTGAATAATTTAATTTACGTGATAATTTTAAAGACCATTCTCGGATTTTGTGATTGACTAATATTGTGTGTTCATATAACGGTCCCCTTTGTGGAAGAGAATTTTCTATGGTCATAGTCAAAGGCCAAATAAAACAAAGAAAGGGAACAGCCAAAAAGGGGAACTTGGCTCTAACCTAACCTACACTTGATTTGATCAATTCAAATGTCTGAATCAAATGAACTACAAATCAAGTATAAGGGTAGGTTTCAACAGGGATGCTTTCTTGCAAGCTACTACTACCTGAAAACAGCAACGTCTGAACAAAAATAGGGCTGGTACTTGACAAGTTAGCTCAAACTCCCCCACTAATTAAAACCCGGATTAACATTGATGGATCCACTTCATGTCTGCAGATATAAGACAACATATAACACAAGCAACATCAAGAACAACCATTCTCATCCAACTGTGGACTGGTTCAAACGGATTTTGTAAATTCGGAAAGAGGAGCCGCATGTTCATCGAAATGGATCTTGATGTCCGAGACTAGATGGTAATAGCAATGGAATCAGGCATTTACGAAACTGGCCTCAGATCTTCCTGGTTCTTTTAAGCTCAACAGATTGATCTCACCAGATGTCCTCTAATGCTCCACCCTTGCACTTCATTTTCTGGATGGAGACCGTAAAGCTCTTCAGGCACCCCTCTAGCCATTTATACACCACACTTTTACCATGTGATTTAAATATATATATATTTTATTAAATTAAAAAACCAACAACCACAACAGTCTAGAACTGATATGATAAATTCGATAATATAGTTTCCATACCCATTTGCAAGCAGCAATGCTTCCTCATTCATCAACATACAATGTGGAAGAGTAAAGTGTTCTTCCTAGATTCCATTAGGAGTAATTGCATTTGCCCTTAGATTAGAAGTCAATCAACTATCAAGTGCAGTGAGAATAAAAATTGTGTGGGTTTAACCAATGATTTGTGGTATAGATGGAGAGAAAATTGACAAAGTTCTATAGTTACTTCAAAGTTGCCAGACTTTCAAGCAAACCTTCCAATCAGCTTAGAGGACACTTAAATAGACTAGTATTAGACCTATTGTTATTACTAAAACATTTAAAAGAAGTTAAAGAGATGTATTCATTCAATTCCATCATCATAAAAAAGCTATTGACATCAACCAATCAGCATAAAATTGTTCATCAATTGGATAGAAAAATGCTATATAAAATGCACTTCAAGATAGATTATTCGAAATCATACCATAGTAAGAGTTTTACTCATTATCAAAAGACTTACCTCAGGGTTAATGGGGCATGCAGATTCAGTTAGAGCAGGCAAATCCTTACTAAAAACAACAAGAGAATTATTTAAAGAGCACAGTCATAATATTGCTGAAGCACATGTCCTGACCAGCTGATGTGTTATATTCCTGCTTCATTGGAACAGGTAATATTGGTTACATGTCCAAAGTTTCAGGTGAGATTATCACTTGAGACAAACAAATTAACATGAGCAGCAAGTTACACCCAGCTACAACCAGGAACTTTGTAATCACAACAGTCTGTCATCATATTCCTAACACGTTCCACATCTAACCATCTTCCTTTGGAGGCATATATGTTAGAGATAAGAGTATAATTTACAGGTTTGTAAGGCTCCAAGACAACAAGCTTTTCTGCGGCCCACTTGGCCAATGTTATGTTGCCATGGATGCTACATGCCCCAATGAATGCGCCCAAGGTGTCTGGTGTACATGCAATGGGATGAGATGTTATAAAACTAAAAGCCTCATTGAGAAGGCCAGCTCGACCAAGCAGATCAACGAGGCAAGTATAGTGCTTTGAATCTGGAATAATTCGATAGTCATTCATCATTAAATTGAAATAATGAAGCCCCTCATTTACTAGCCCCCCATGGCTACATGCGGAAAGAATAGCAAGAAAGGCAATTTGATCTGGCTTTACACCAGCAACTAACATTTTCTCAAAAGCTGTAACACTTCCTTTTGAATGACCAAGGAACGAATAAGCACCTATAATCGATGTCCAAGTAACAAGATCAGGCTCTGAAACTGAAACAAAATATTGTAATACACCATCAATGTTACCACACTTGGAGTATGCATGTATTAAAGCATTTGTAACAGATAAAAAGGACTCAAACCCATTTTTAATCACGTAAGTGTGGACTTGCAACAATTCAGCAGAGCTGGATGAAACACCACAAGATTGAAATATGCTAGCCATAGTTAATTCATCTGGACAGAAATGTTGTAACCTCATTTCTCTAAGAAGCTCCATAACCTTCTCCATATCTCCCCTCTGTGCATAACCCACGATCAGAGTGTTCCAAGACACAACATTTCTAGCAGTCATTCCATCAAAGGCTTTTTGAGCATCATACAAATTTCCATTCGTTATGAACATATCGACAAGTGCACTCGCCACAGGAACATCTAAATCAAAACAAAGTTTAATGATGAGACCATGAACCTGCCTTCCAAGTTCATAAAATCCCCAGATACAGCAAGATTTAAGCAAAGAACAGAACGTATAACCATCCCCTTTAACGCCTTCCTTCTTCATCAAATTGAAAACCACAAAAGCCTCTTTTGTTAAAGAATTCAAAGCATAACAAGAAACCATCACATTCCACAACACCAAATCTCTACAAAATACTTGATCGAAAACCCACCTCGCTTCTTCAACCAGACCACATTCCCCATATAAATGAACAAGAGCACTGCTCACAAAAGAATCATACAAAAACCCGCATTTCACTATAAAGCAATGCAATTCTCTACCAAAAACAATGCCCTTTACCTCAGAGGAAGCATGGAGCAAAGTATTCAAAGTTATATTATCAAAACCTACCTTGTTTATCAACATTTTCTTGAAATAAGAAAAACTCAAACAAAGATTCGACTTACAAATCATAGTGTTCCACGTCACCAAGTTTCGAACACGCATTTGATCGAACAATTTCTCCGCGTCGGAAAATTGTTTGCATTTAACGTATAAATTAAGCATTTGAGTTTGCAGAGGCAGTACATTATTGAACCCTAGTTTTATCATGCATGAATGGAGCTGCTTCCCTTCCTTAAGGAGACCCAATTTGGCTGAGATTTTGAGGGCGTGGGGGTAGAAGCCGGTCGAACCGGGATGCAGCGCCGACACCGTGTTTACGAGTGTACTCAACGAGACAGATGGATTGGGTTTCAGCTTCAGCGCGCGTAATTGGGTAGTTTCTCGAGGGAGTGTCGGTGAAGAAGATAACTGTCGTTTGAAATGGACGGTGGAGATCAAAGGAGTACGGCATTTCGAATGCATAGGATCAGAGACTGCGGGGAAGACCGTTATACGAGACCAAAGCCGACATAGAATGAAATGAACGGTAGAAATTAAGCCGAATAAACTATATATTATTAAAATTTTAATTAAAACAAATTTGGTGATATTTAGACTGTGTGATGGACTTACAATTTATACAATTTCTCTTTATTCCCTTCCCCATATTTTGTTTTAACTATAATATACTATTAATTAATGTTGGTTGAATTTGAATGAGCGATTACGCATGTTGTAATACGTTTAATTTAATTTTATATCGTTTACAATATTGTTATAATATCACTATAGTATCTAATTTCACTGCTGTTTTTATCTATAAATTAATTAAATTTTATGTTTTTATTATTTATAAAAATATTCATACCCTATAACAGATTTTCTTTGAGGAAAAATTATATCTAAATATATAAAATCTATAAATTAATTAAATTTTATGTTTTTATTATTTATAAAAATATTCATACCCTATAACAGATTTTCTTTGAGGAAAAATTATATGTAAATATATAAAATAATACAAAGGTTGAAACCAACTCCAAAGAAACATAAATATCTCAATTTAATTCATCCATTTTATTAAAGTTATTTAATTAAAAATTAAAATATTTTTAAAACTACAATTTAAACTCTTATCAAATGGTTGTACAATAAAAAATTTTAATTTTATCATTTTAACTTGATCCGTATCAAAATTAAAAAATTATTGAAAATATAATACATTTATAATAAATTTTTAATTGAGTATATTTCATAAGATTTAACATTGTTTCTAAAATATACCTTTAGGTCAAAAAGCACTTTTAAATTAAAGTTAAAACTTTTTATTTTTACTTTTGGCTAAAAATACTTTTTAGTCTTAAAAGTACATTTGAAAATGTTAAAATATATTGTTTCTCAAATTAGAAAATAAAGAAAAATTGGGGCAAATATCCCAAAATACCAAAAAATCAAAATTACGAGAAAGGACGGGTTTCAAAATATTGATCGGAAGGGCAATTTCCCCAAAATCGCGTCCCACGTCAGTAGCGTTTTTGGGGAAAGAAAATGGCGTCCATGGGGAGTTTTTAGGCCTCAAAGAAAAACGCCCCACGAGGCCGCTTTCGAGGTGGCTCAAAGCGCCCCCATGGACGCGCTTTTAGTCAAGAATCAAAAAAATTTGACCGTTGGACCCCAACGGTCAAAAAAGCAACAGGAAAAAAAAAACTATAAATACCCCCCAACCCTTCATTTTTTTCACACTTCAATCCTTTCTCATTTTTCTCTCAATTTTCTCTCAATTTGCTCTCAATTTTCTCTCAAGTTTCTCTCAAAGCCCTTGAAATTTACGCTTAAATCTCAAAATAGTCTTCTACCATTTACGAAAAAGCCGTTTATAATTTTTTAATATATTTATTTTTTAAAAATTTAAAATTCTTTATCGAGTACAATGGTCGGGATTTACATCGCTTAGACAAAGAATCACATTAGCGCCCAAAGAATTGAAAATGGTAAGTTTGAATTTTAATTTTTCAATATTATTAAATTTTTTTAATTATGCAATTTTTAATTAATTTTGAATTTTAATATTTTTTAAACAGTCTGTAGATCGGGTGTTGCAATGTTATATTCGCAACATGCCTGGTCCCCCATCGCCATTGATCGAGAATTACCTGCGGGAAGCGGGTTTTTGGCACGTGGCCACGATAGGCCGAGGGTTCAAGTTGGACCCGGTTTTGATCGGTAGCGATGAGAGAGGTGGAGACCGAGACGCACACTTTCCATCTCGCCATGCGAGAGTGTACCATCACCTTAGAAGATATGCGATTCTGATTAGGATTATTTGTGGGCCGGGTTGGTAGTCACCGGTCCGTAATATCTCTCGATTGGATGGCCGTATGCTACGAGCTCTCGGTGCCATTAGGATAAATTGCAAGGAGGTCGAATCGATATGGTTTGGTTACGAGACACATTCCCGCAATCGAATGAAGATTCGATCAAGATGAAAGAATACTGATGCACGGCATACATACTTGAGATAATTGGAGGCTATCGATCTGGGACCTCTCTAGAAACCTCGTCCACACGAGATGGCTCTCAAACTTGTTGATTTCAGAGCAACCGTGAATTGAGTTGGGGTCCGCCGTATCGAGGTTGTACCGGGAGATGTCGGGCGACGGTGCGGATAAAGCAAAAATCGGAGGTTGCCTATCACTACTGCATCATGGGCATGGTTTCGATTTCCATTTTTACGCCCTCGACTCGACCAAACCATATTCATTCCCATTGATAACGAGATAAATTTAATATTATATTTTACAATTATGTCGTAGATTTATAGTATAATTGCATGCTAAAAGTTTATTTAATTAGGTGGAACCATCCGACAAGTCATGTTGGAATACACTCGCTTGAGGATATACTACTCCTATTGGAACAACTATTGAATCACAAGTAAGTGTCAATTTCGTTATTATAATTTAGTATTTATGTATATAACTAATATTTTGGAAATGTTAATATAGTTTCAATGAACACTGCACGAGGATCCCGAAATTGGCAAGAATTCGGAAGAGTTCCTCCAAAATCCGAACAGTTGGCACGTTAAGGTCCCGCTAATCACCTACGCGACCGTGGAGATGCACCACCGATCGAAGTTATGCGGTAATTTGATTCCAAAGAATCGATTCCGTGGCTCTGAGGTGCTCGATGATGAGCACAATGTGGACTTACTACGGCAAAGACACCTGATTGGCCAATATTTTGGTCGAACATATCGAGACGTGGAGAACCGGATGACTTTTACCTAACCGGAACCGATCGTAGTTCCGAGATAGCGTGCGTCAAGTACATGCCATGGTTTAGAATCCATGGCAAGTCAGATCTGTTGTCTACCGAGGAGAGCGACGCAAATTCATGAAAGCGAAGGAACGTCAGGCCCTTTACATTCAAGGAGAAGGGTGATGAGATGGGCCAAAGAATACTTATACGATCACCGGGCCCATCAACAAATACTTATACAATCACCGGCCCATCGGCTCAAATGACAACACCGACAACACAGCAGTCCATAGTTTATGCCAGTGCATACCGCCTTACATGTATCCTCCTAACCCATATATGTTTCCTTTTCTAGTCCCCCTGTGTTGGAATGCATGGTCGGTTCGAGTCCGTTCCCGACAACTCCTTTTAGCCACCGATCGTGAAGCCGACATCGGGTGTGGGATTAGAGGAGGTGCCGTCGGGAGCGCTTCTTCTACCAGCTCCTTCACCAGACGGATGCGCCACCCGTGAGTGGTTTATGCAAACACCTCCGCGTCATTATTTTATCAAGGTGGGTCATCATCGCAACACCTGAACTGCACCCACCGCCGGGAGGGACCGGATTCCGCCGAGGTTCCACGACCCCACCGAAAGCTAGAAGAAGGAGGAATCCAAAGTCAGAATCAATCGATCGCCTCTGTGTGCACTGGTTCCCACCCCAGATCCACACTAAACCCTAAACCCCTAATTTGAGTAATTGTAAATTAATATATAATTTGAGTTTAATTTTGGTTGTAATTAATTATTTTTTTGTAATTAAGTTGTAATATATTTAATAAAATTTGAGTTTTTTTTGTAATATAATTTTTTAATTTATTTAATTTTAATAACTTTGACAAAATAGGTTGTAATTAATTATTTTTTTGTAATTAAGTTGTAATATATTTAATAAAATTTGAGTTTTTTTGTAATATAATTTTTTAATTTATTTAATTTTAATAACTTTGACAAAATAGGTTGTAATTAATTATTTTTTTGTAATTAAGTTGTAATATATTTAATACAATTTGAGTTTGTTTTTTTGTAATTTAATTTTTTAAATTATTTAATTTTAATAACTTTGACAAAATAGGTTTGGTTTTTTTTTTTTGTAAGTAAGTTGTAATATATTTAATAAAATTTGAGTTTGTTTTTTTAATTTAATTTTTTAATTTATTTAATTTTAATAACTTTGACAAAATAGGTTTGGTTTATTTTTTTTTTTGTAATTAAGTTGTAATATATTTAATACAATTGGAGTTTGTTTTTTTTTGTAATTTAATTTTTTAATTTATTTAATTTT
This sequence comes from Gossypium rotundifolium, assembly GCA_025506655.1. NCBI lineage: Eukaryota > Viridiplantae > Streptophyta > Magnoliopsida > Malvales > Malvaceae > Gossypium > Gossypium rotundifolium. Next base: position 175,451,607 of record CP106732.1, read on the forward strand.
TTAAATTTAATTTTTTAATTTATTTAATTTTAATAACTTTGACAAAATAGGTTTGGTTTTTTTTTGTAATTAAGTTGTAATATATTTAATACAATTTGAGTTTGTTTTTTTTTTTGTAATTAAGTTGTAATATATTTAATACAATTTGAGTTTGTTTTTTTTTGTAATTAAGTTGTAATATATTTAATACAATTTGAGTTTATTTTTTTTGTAATTTAATTTTTTAATTTATTTAATTTTAATAACTTTGACAAAATAGGTTTGGTTTATTTTTTTGTAATTAAGTTGTAATATATTTAATACAATTTGAGTTTATTTTTTGTAATTTAATTTTTTAATTTATTTAATTTTTTAAATTATTTAATTTTAATAACTTTGACAAAATAGGTTTGGTTTTTTTTGTAATTAAGTTGTAATATATTTAATACAATTTGAGTTTGTTTTTTTTTGTAATTAAGTTGTAATATATTTAATACAATTTGAGTTTGTTTTTTTTGTAATTTAATTTTTAATTTATTTAATTTTAATAACTTTGACAAAATAGGTTTGGTTTTTTTGTAATTAAGTTGTAATATATTTAATACAATTTGAGATTGTTTTTTGTAATTTAATTTTTTAATTTTTAATTTATTTAATTTTAATAACTTTGACAAAATAGGTTTGGTTTTTTTTTTGTAATTAATTGTTGTAATATATTTAATACAATTTGAGTTTGTTTTTTTCTAATTTAATTTTTAAATTTTTTAATTTTTTAAATTTAATTTTTTATATAATAAAATTGAGTTTACTTTTATTTGTTTTGTATTTTAATTTTTTATTTTAATTTTAATATCTTTGATAAGATAGAAATGATTTAATTTCGCTTTCCTCCAAAAAATGTAAATTACATAGCCAAAGAAGAGACAAACAAGCTAAGAACATGGTCAACTAGTCCGATTTGGACACGAGCGAGATGTATGGCCGGGTTCCTACACCACCCGCATCGCCGACTTTGGTTGGTCGGTTCTCTGATATCCATATTGTTGCGTATTCTAGTCGAGGAAGGTCGACCTTTTGGTTTCGCCTCAATTCTCTATCCCAAGCAATACTTATACGGTGCAAGCGATACCGATGGCCACTTACGCTCATCTGGGATCGGTGGGAATACGTGTCTCCACACGTTGTACATGTTTTCTAATTTGTAGACTTCGTCGACATAGCTCATGGGGTCAAGACGAAGATTATGACAAGCCGCAAGTACATGAGCACATGGGTAACGGTGCATCAAATATCCCATACCGCATGTCCTATTTGTCAAGTGTACACGATAATGCCCGCCAACAATACCTTGGTTCGGTTCTGTCAAACTCCGTGACACGAAACCATAGGTCGTCGCGGTCGTGACAAACTGTGTGCATTGTGTTCGCCGTGCCTTCCCACAGTTAATTTCTTGCAACACCTTCGGGCTCCATACATGGCCTCCTTGCATCTGCCCTCGATAACTCGCTGCTCTCTTCGGAAATAGTGCCGTAAACGAAAATATGTCTCCCACAAAACCGCTGTAATCGGCAGATGACGGGTTCCTTTTAGCACGTAATTTATGCATTCGGCCGGTTTGTGGTCATATGACCATATCGTAGCGCCATCATATGCTTGTGTCCACTGCTCAAAAGGAATATTGCATAGTACTCGCGCCTTGGCGTTATCTTCGCAAAACGGCCAACATCTCGTGAAAACGGTCTTTATTGATCTCGCACCGCCAATATACGTTGATATCGAATATTACATACCACTATTCAATTGCGAATAAATTGAAAATTTCAAAAGAAATTATATTAATAGAAATTTCATACCCATATCGGTCACTTGCCGCTTCGTCTTTTAGATCGGTGTTGCCCATAGTAGTTAGATGCCACATGCCTCGTGCAATATCGATGGTGTGTGCGATGCCACATGCTTCCTCGTCGCTCTATTGCCGCAAGTATTCCAGGCCCCGATCCGATATAACGCATATGTCGTTGAGGCGGACATGCCTCCTTAACCTAGATAGGAAGAAGTCCCACCATCACCGACTCCGGTGTTATTGCGAACGCAATCGGAAGGATTCTCCCACGTAGCCTTGTGCCACAACTAGCAATAGCCGATCGTATATCTACCATACATGAAGGTACCATCAATTTGTACCAATGGCTTGCGGTATGTAAAAGCATCTCAAGATTGCTTAAATGTCTAGAACAGCGCTGAACACTGCGCATCCACGGAGCGAACGATCGTTGTAGTACGCCGGTTCCGCTTTCAATGTCTGTTGTCTTTCGGGACATATCTCTCAAAGACTTTACACCACCGCCACACTTCATTATATGAAGCGTCCCACCGACCGTGCAACTTTTCCAATGCCTTCTGCTTGGTTATCCAAGCCTTTCTGTAAGAGGGCGTGTACCCCATTTGGCTACGAATATTGCCAATTAAGGCCGGCACTATAGTTTTGGGATCGGCCTTCACCGTCGGGATTATTAAATCAGCCAACATGTCTGAATCCATCCTCGGATGATCTTGTGTTACACCAGTCAACGAAGTATGTTAAATAATGTAACATTACATAATATTAGTGTTATTCAAATCATTGAACACATAGTGGTATCTTGCATGCAGTAAGACATGTATGCGGACCTTTGTACTTCTTCATCTCCCACATCCCCGTCCTTTTCTCAACGATGCCATGATTTTCCATGCACATGTGCCGCTTGCACAAACATACTTCGCCTCGTACCTATTGAGCTTTGATTTAACCATAGTGTAGTTAACCCTGCTTCGATCTCAGTATTGTTTCAATGCACCAAGAAAAGTGTTCTTGTTGGAAAACTGGTTACCAACTTCTAATTAGTCCGAATCCAACGAAGAATTTGTACGGTCACGCGTCCGGTGTGGTAGTTTAGGAAACTCTAATGCATCATCTTGAGATAGATCGACATTATGCATGTGCACTGGAGGCGAGCATGCCCTGAATAGTGGATCTTCTTCTTCTTCGTCTGAACCGCCCTCAATATCTTCAGGTACAATTGGAACGGGCTCCGGTTCAGAAAATAGTCCAATTTCTACACCGTCAGGCCCTGGCTCCCGAGGTGGATCCACATCGGATTCATCGTCCGATCCTCTATAACTCGCAACAAACGAGGGCCCTCATTGGTGGATGCCGTCGGTAATACATCATCCTCCTTAAACATCTTTCGAAGATTCCAATCGTATGTGGAATGCCATCCACTAGAAGTTGATGACGCCCCCAATACGTATTTACGTCATCCGACGCCGATTGACGAATATGCATGTCCCATCCACCAACCGAGTGTCGTGCAGGGGTTATGTTTTCCATACTACCACCATACATGGGCACTTCTATGTTTTGCCTCCCACTTACAGAGTGTCGACCTGGGGTCGTGTATTCCCCTCGAACGATACTAGATGTTGAGGTAGCAGCCAGATCACTTGGAGATGAAAATTCTACATATAACTCGAGATAGGGTGATCCATCGGCAAAATGAGTCTCCACCATTGCCTCAAGGCTCCGGGACCTTTGATGTCAAATCGTCATATCTCACCGGATCAACCGGCGTAAAATCTATACTTAATAGATCGAACTTTCATTGGCGTTGTTCAATATTTTACGCCTAATTCTTTTGCGAAGTTCTACCAAATCGACGCTTCGATTAAAACTCAATCGCTACGTGTTCTCGATAAGAAAACAACACTATTTTCGTGTCACGACTTCACCATCGTAGTAAATAACACCATTAATACGTTCACTCATTTTTAATTTTTTCTTTTTTACTTGAATGCTTTCGCCAACCGAGAATGCAATTTGGCTGATTTATAGCCTAATTTTGCGGACAACCTTCAGTAGCAAAAGTCGTCCGACGCTGGAGCGCTTTTCAATTTCGTAATAGTAGTCACCTTCTTGGAAGCATTTTTGGCCACTGTTTGTTCGAAACGTCTCCTCAAAATAATTTTGCGGAGACCATCAGAGCAAAAAGAGCGTCCACGTGAGGCGTTTTCGCCACGGTTTGTTCAAATGTCTCCTCAAAATTATTTTACCGAGACTCTTGTCCAAAAATTATTTCATTTTTACATTGCAAGTGGATCGAAATATTCCCAAAAATGCCTAAAAGCGTCCATGGGGCGCTTTAGGCCACCTCAGCAAAAGCGCTACTGTGGAGCGTTTTCTTGAGGTGGCCTAAAGCGCCCCCATGGACGCCGCTTTTAGGCCGCTTTCCCAAAAAACGCTACGACGTGGACGCGATTTTTGGGAAATTACCTTCCTAGTCAATATTTTTGAAACTCGTCCTTTCCGGTAATTTTGATTTTTTGGTATTTTGGGATATTTGCCCAATTTTATTTTTATTTATTAAATTATTTGTAATTTTGTAATTGGGTTGGATTGGGTAATTGGGTGGGGTTGGATATTTGGGTTTAGATTGAGTTTAGAGATTAGGTTTAGGTGAATAGTGAGCCTATTTATATATTATAATTTATTTATTAATTTTTTGTTAAACCGAAAAAATTCGATTAATCGACTAGTTTCAACCAAATTAACCGTTAACCAAAAAATCACAAAATAATTAATTAACCTCGATCAAAAAAATTCGGTTAACCGACCGATTAATCAATTTTTCGGTTTTGCCCGAATTTTGCACACCCCTACACACTCCATTGTTTTAATCTTATTGCTACAAGATTCAATCTCACCGCTCGATAACTCGATTTCACCGCCACCGCTTATTTTTTAATTTTTTGGGGGTTTCTTGTTTCTATCTATTATTACTACAATTAATAAAGGGACGGTGGTTGTTCGTTTGCTCATTGTCTCGCATTGGGAGGTGAAGTCAAAGCGAGTGAGAAAGGCGTCATTAATAGTGGTATGTAATATTCGATATCAACGTATATTGGCAGGGTACGAGATCAATAAAGACCGCTTTCAAGAGATGTTGGCCGCTTTATGCGAAGATAACGCCAAGGCGCAGAGTACTGTGCAATATTCCTTTTGAACAAGTGGACACAAGATATGATGGCGCCTACGATATGGTCATATGACCACAAACCCGGCCGAATGCATAAATTTCGTGCTAAAAGGAACCCGTCATCCGCCGATTACAACGGTTTTACGGAGACATATTTTCGCTTAGTGGCACTATTTCCAAAGAGAGCAATGAGTTATCGAGGCGATGCAAGGAGGCCATGTATGGAGCCGAAGGTGTTGCAAGAAATTAACCGTGGGAAGGCACGGCGAACACGATGCACACAGCTTTGTCACGACCATGACGACTATGGTTTCGTGTCACGGAGTTTGATGACCGAACCAAGGTATTGTTGGCGGGCATTATCGTGTACACTTGACAAATAGGACATGCGATGTGGATATTTGATGCACTTCGTTACCCATGTGCTCATGTATTTGGCTTGTCATAATATTCGCCTTGACCCCATGAGCTATGTCGACGAAGTCTACAAATTAGAAAACATGTACAACGTGTGGAGACACGATTCCCACCATCCCAGATGAACGTAAGTGGCCATCGATATCGCTTGCACCGTATAAGTCTGCTGCTGGATAGAGAATTGAGACGCAAACCAAAAGGTCGACCTTCCTCGACTAGAATACGCAACAATATGGATATCCGAGAACCGACCAACCAAAGTCGGCGGTGCGGGTGGTGTAGGAACCCGGCCATACATCTCGCCGTGTCCAAATCGGACTAATTGACCGTGTTCTTAGCTTGTTTGTCTCTTGCTGGCTATGTAATTTCAGTTTTTTTGGAGGAAAACGAAATTAAATCATTTCTATCTTATCAAAGATATTAAAATTAAAATACAAAACAAATAAAAGTAAACTCAATTTTATTATATAAAAATTAAATTTAAAAAATTAAAAAATTTAAAAAATTAAATTAGAAAAAAACAAACTCAAATTGTATTAAATATATTACAACTTAATTACAAAAAAAAACCAAACCTATTTTGTCAAAGTTATTAAAATTAAATAAATTAAAAAATTAAAAAATTAAATTACAAAAAAATAAACTCAAATTGTATTAAATATATTACAACTTAATTACAAAAAAAAACCAAACCTATTTTGTCAAAGTTATTAAAATTAAATAAATTAAAAAATTAAATTACAAAAAAAACTCAAATTGTATTAAATATATTACAACTTAATTACAAAAAAAAAACTCAAATTGTATTAAATATATTACAACTTAATTACAAAAAAAACAAACTCAAATTGTATTAAATATATTACAACTTAATTACAAAAAAAAACCAAACAAATTTTGTCAAAGTTATTAAAATTAAATAAATTAAAAATTAAATTTTAAAAATTAAATAAATTAAAAAATTAAATTACAAAAAAAACTCAAATTGTATTAAATATATTACAACTTAATTACAAAAAAAAAAACCAAACCTATTTTGTCAAAGTTATTAAAATTAAATAAATTAAAAAATTAAATTACAAAAAAATAAACTCAAATTGTATTAAATATATTACAACTTAATTACAAAAAAAAACAAACTCAAATTGTATTAAATATATTACAACTTAATTACAAAAAAAAACAAAGTCAAATTGTATTAAATATATTACAACTTAATTACAAAAAAAAAACCAAACCTATTTTGTCAAAGTTATTAAAATTAAATAAATTAAAAATTAAATTTAAAAAATTAAATAAATTAAAAATTAAATTACAAAAAAACTCCAATTGTATTAAATATATTACAACTTAATTACAAAAAAAAATAAACCAAACCTATTTTGTCAAAGTTATTAAAATTAAATAAATTAAAAAATTAAATTAAAAAAAACAAACTCAAATTGTATTAAATATATTACAACTTACTTACAAAAAAAAAAAACCAAACCTATTTTGTCAAAGTTATTAAAATTAAATAATTTAAAAAAATTAAATTACAAAAAAACAAACTCAAATTGTATTAAATATATTACAACTTAATTACAAAAAAAATAATTAATTACAACCTATTTTGTCAAAGTTATTAAAATTAAATAAATTAAAAAATTATATTACAAAAAAAACAAACTCAAATTTTATTAAATATATTACAACTTAATTACAAAAAAAATAATTAATTACACTTATTTTGTCAAAGTTATTAAAATTAAATAAATTAAAAAATTATATTACAAAAAAAACAAACTCAAATTTTATTAAATATATTACAACTTAATTACAAAAAAATAATTAATTACAACCAAAATTAAACTCAAATTATATATTAATTTACAATTACTCAAATTAGGGGTTTAGGGTTTAGTGTGGATGCTGGGGAACCAAGGCACACTGGGGTCAACCGATTCTGCTACTGGATTCCTCATTCTTCTAGCTTCCGTGGGGTCGTGGAACCTCAAAGGGAATCCGTCCCTCCCAAGGTGGGTCCGGTTCGGGTGTTGCGATGATGACCCAACTTGATAAAATAATGACCGGAGGTGTTTGCATAAACCACTACGGGTGATCTGTATCCGTCACGGTGAAGGAGCTCGGTAGAAAGAATCGCTCCCCGACGGCACCTCCTCTAATCCCACACCCGATGTCGGCCTCACGATCGGCTGGCTAAAAGGAGTTGTCGGGAACGGACTCGAACCCGGCCATGCATTCCAACCTGGGGACTAGAAAAGGAAACATATATGGGTTAGGAGGATACATGTAAGGTGGTACGACCGCATAAACTGTGGACGCTGTGTTGTCGGTGTTGTCAGCTGAACTGATGGGCCCGGTGATTGTATAGGCGCTGTTGATGGGCCCGGTGGGTCGTAGGCGCCGTTGTTCTTTGGCCGCCTCATCACCCCTTCTCCTTGAATGTAAAGGGCCCGACGCCTTTCGCCGCGAATTTGTCGTCGCTTCTCCTCACCGACAACAGATCGACTTGCCATGGATTCTAAACCATGGCATGTACTCCGCACGCACGCTAACTCGTGAACTACGATCGGTTTCGGTTAGGTAAAAAGTCATACCGGCTTCTCCCATCGCCTCGATATGTTCGACCAAAATATTGGCCAATCCGTGTCGCCGCCAGTAAGTCCACATCGTGCTCATCATCGAGCACCTCGAGAGCCACGGAATCGATTGTTGAATCCAAATTGCCGCATAACTCGATCTCGACTGGTGCATCTCCACGGTCGCGTAGGTGATTAGCGGGACCTTAACGTGCTAACTGCTCGGATTTTAGAGAACTCTTCCTAATTATCGCCTCAATTTCGGGATCCTCGACGGTGTCCATTGAAACTATATTAACATTTCCAAAATATTAGTTATATACATAAATACTAAATTATAATAACGAAATTACACTTACTTGTGATTCCACTGTTGTTCCAATAGGAGCCGTATATCCTCAAGCGAGTCGTATTCCAACATGACTTGTCGGATGGTTCCACCTAATTAAATAAACTTTTAGCATGCAATTATACTATAAATCTACGACATAATTGTAAAATATAATATTAAATTTACCTCGTTATCAATGGGAATGAATATGGTCGGTCGAGTCGAGGCGTAAAATGGAAATCGAAACCATGCCCATGACCGCAGTAGTGATAGGCAACCTCCGATTTTTGCTTTATCCAAGCACGCCGCCTCAAGACATCTCCGGACAACCTCGATAGCACGGTAGACCCCAACTCAATTCACGGCCGCTCTCAAATCAACAAGTTTGAGAGCCATCTCGTGGACGAGGTTTCTAGAGGTCCCAGATCGATAGCCTCCAATTATCTCAAGTATGTATGCCCGCATACCGTATTCTTTCATCTTCATCGAATCTTCATTCTACGGGAATGTGTCTCGTAACCAAACCATATCGATCCGACCTCCTTGCAATTTATCCTAATGGCACCCAGAGCTCAGAGCATACAACCATCCAATCGAGAGATGTTACGGTGACTCTGGGATCACCAATCCACCCAGAATCCCAATCGTAACTACACATCTTCTAAGGTGATGGTACACTCTCCGCATGGCGATGGAAAGTGTGCGTCTCGGTCTCCACCTCTATCAACGCTACGATCAAAACCGGTCCAACTTGAACCCCTACTATCGTGGCCACGTGCAAAAACCCGCTTCCACGGTAATTCTCGATCAATGGCGATGGGGACCGCATGTGTTGCGAATATAACATTGCAACACCCGATCTACTGATCGCTTAAAAAATATTAAAATTTAAAATTAATTAAAATTGCATAATTAAAAAATTTAATAATATTGAAAATTAAAATTCAAACTTAACATTTTCAATTGTTGGACGCCAATGTGATTCTTTGCTCAGCGATGTAAATCCCTACCATTGTACTCGATAAAGAATTTTAAATTTTCCAAAAATAAATATATTAAAAAATTATAAACGGCTTTTTTCAAAATGGTAGAAGACTATTTTGAGATTTAAGCGTAAATTTCAAGGGCTTTGAGAGAAACTTGAGAGAAAATTGAGAGCAAATTGAGAGAAAATTGAGAGAAAAATGAGAAAGGATTGAAGTGTGAAAAAATGAAGGGTTGGGGAGTATTTATAGTTTTTTTTCCGTTGCTTTTTTGGTCGTGGGTCCAACGGTCAAATTTTTGATCATTCTTGCTAAAAAGCGTCCATGGAGCGCTTTAGGCCACTCAAAAAGCGCCTCGTGTGGCAGCGCTTTTGAGAGGTGGCCTAAAGCGCCCCCATGGACGCTTTTAGCCTTTCCCAAAAACGAAATGACGTGACGCGATTTTTGAAATTACCCTTTCCGTCAATATTTTAAAACCTATCCTTTTCTGTAATTTTTAATTTTTTTAGTATTTTTGGGATATTTGCCCGAAAAATTGTACTTTTCATTAAATTTAGCAATGGTTTTTTCTTTTTCCTTTGTAATCATGAAATTCATTCCAGTATAATAACCCTGGATTTGGCTCTATTTACGTTAGAAAGAAAATCTTTGTGCGGTATTGCCGCCAATGGAATCATTGCACCCAATTAATAAAAATAAATAAATCATGAAAGAGAGCTAAGTGCAGCGCAGACTGGAAGAAACTATATAACAACAGGCAAAAATTAAAATACAAGAAAAAATAAAAAGAAGAAGAAAAACCTTAAGTGTTTTTTTCTTCTTTTTTTTTTCCCCCCTCAGAAAGAGATCTCTTCTTCAATTTCTTATAAACGCTTCCAAGTTTGGAATTTTTGGCTGGAAATTCTTCGCCTCTTTCTCTCCGCCGCCGCTTCAAAAGGTAAAATATTCTCTTCTTTTTTTTCCCTTAGTCGTTTAACTTTATTTTTGTTCATTAAAACTTTTTCCTTTCGGTTACATGTCACTTTCCCCCTTGTCTCTTCCATATTTCTCAAATTAGGGTTTATGAAATTGGTATGACTTCCAGTTTTTTTCGTTATTATATGGATAGTTTCGTCGTTTGTTGGTATTCCAGTTAATTAGTGATTAATCTCGGATTTTTTAATATGAACTGTATTGCGATGTAAGTTTAACTTTAAGGTTTCGGTGTTAGCTTCTATAGTTATGAGTTGGATTGCCTTTATAGAAGATTTCAAAAGTATGAAATTTGCTAATTTGAGTTCTTTAATGTCTGCTTTTGGGGGATTTTCAAGGCTTTTTATATTCCATTTTTGGATAATCTGAGCATGTGGGGCTCCAAGCTGTTGGATCTCATTTTCCAGCTTATTTCATAAAAAGAAATTCCTTTCAAAGGCTAAACACTTTGGATGACATGGCCACTTGAGTCATGCTCTGTATGCATGCCATCATTTCTTATATTTTGTTTTCCTTCTTTAGTCGTGCATGGTGTGCTAGTGGATACCAGAAGCTGTTAACTTGTTATCCCCAGCTAAACGAAAAATTGGTATGTATTGAAATGATGATGTCTCAAGTATTTTACTTCCCAGCATGATCTGCGTATTATATTTGTCGGATAACTTAGTCTACGGCCTTGTTCTTTCTAGAAAGAAAGATAATCACCTTGACAACATATTTATGAAGTTTTATACTGAGCCTCATTATGATCATGGTCTTATTAATGTTTTAGTGTATTTGTATATAATTTGTCTATATATGGGGATGATTTATTTTTTTATATTCCCAATTCTGTTTAGCATGATTAGTAAGGATTTATTTACTTTGTTTGTTCATGCTTCTCAAAGCTTGATTCTATTTTCTAGTATGTTACATGCTTTTTCCCGGCTTGTAAGTTGGTTTTTTCCCTCTCCTTGTGTTTGAAACTATTATATTCTACTTGTCCTTTGATGTCGAATAACAGGGGAAAATGCACCAAACTACCTTTGTATTGAGTGGATAACAAAGATAACTGTGGGATATGGGAGGCTGCTGTTGTTCTTCCCGGAAACCTCATCTGCATGGGACACCTGTATATTATTATGTTAGTAATATGCTCATCTTATGAATATGTCTAATGCCTTTATTATCATATAGGACTTTTTCTTATTTCATACTTAAGAAATGGGGCATGTTTGTTTGGAATATTGGGAGTATTCACTCACAAGAATCCACAATAACAGGTTGGAAAACGAATGGAAAAGGAAGAAGCAAATGAGAATGAAAAGAAGAATATTTTTAATACCATTAGTTCACTCTTTTTGTAATTGGTTATTCCATGAAATTGACATTCTTTTAATACCTTTTGTTCCTTCTTTCACTTGAACCAGTTGTAGAACCTGTGATCTGCAACTGAATTTTTTATCTGATTAATGTTGGAACTTTTTACTGACCCTAGGATCTTCTTTAATCATCTGAATAGAGATGTCTGTTTGTATGCATGCTTAGATTTGTGGAAACCGTTTTTATTGTGATTTCCTGCTTCAGCTTGTCTGATTCTTCATTGTATTTTGCTATTTCTTTGTATTTTGCTATTTCTTTCTTTATTTTTAATATTGATGAAGAGCAAAAGGGAAAACAAAACTAGAGGTTTGATAAATGAATCCATCGATTCCCCTAACATGAGAATCTCCTCCAAATACACCATAAAAAACTTAACGGGAGATTGAGTGTTTATATGTGTGTGAAGGATGAAGCCCTTGTGCTGTTTGTTTTGGCTATTGTGCTAATATAGTAGCTTACCTGGTGATTTCTAATTTCTTTAGGTGGAGATATCCCTTTAACTGCTACCTTGATAAAAGGGTTCTTGAGAATCCCTGTCTTTTATGTATTATTCTTTGAATTTTAAAATCCCTTTCCACAGTGTCCACCGGCTTTGGAAGAGAATGAATCTTTAACACCTCATGGTGGATCAGCCTCTGCAATGACTGCTGTTCTGGTTAATTTGGATCTAGAAGTACCTGATACATTCAGGGCACCTCCAGCACCTTTGCCATATGATATGGTCCTTGGATGTCCACATTCAGCTGATTCAGAGTCTTTCAGGGAAACTGTCAGTGGGGGAAGTTTTGAGACCCTGCCTACATTTGAAGATCTTGAGGAGTCAGACTCCAGAACACAGTCTAGTTCTTTGCTTCTTTCGCCAAGAAAACCAGAGGTCACAAACTTAATTGAATCTAAGAAATCAGCAACAGAGGAAGAGGATGCCTGTCCTATTTGTCTTGAAGGTAGGTCTGTTCTTATTGCCAGAGGCATTACTTGCTAGTGTAAGCTCTAAAAGCCATGTTTTCTGCAACCTGAACACTTATGTTGAAAACAATCCCAATTCCCTTGTTAATTTAATATCTTTAGCAGCTATAAGTGATGGCTTGTCTATGGTACTTGGGCATGCAGAGTATGACGCAGAGAATCCAAAACTTTTAACAAAATGTGAACATCATTTTCACCTATCTTGCATTTTGGAATGGATGGAAAGAAGTGACAGCTGCCCTATATGCGATCAGGTTTTGCCTCTTTCAGATTCCTATCAACTTTAGACTAATAGTTGATTGCCTGCATAAGATTTGCATGGTTGTGGTCTTGTAGAGGTATTAATTTGGGACAAGGCTTACAGTCATGCTTGTTGGATGCAATTTACTCTGCCAACAAATGAATTCAAGTTTTGTCTATCTCGTGGATGGTGCAGGAAAAGAAAAGGAAATTATAGTGTAGTATTTTAATAGTAACTCGCACAGATCTGCAGTCTTCTAATTCCCTATGTCAAATCCTGCACTTTGCATAACCTTGCAGGTATATGTTTACGACTATGTCTACAAACTAGTGATACGTTGTACTATTTTAATATTACAGGAAATGATATTCGAGCAGACTTTTGATCAGTAACTCTTGATTCAAGATGGAATTTCTTTGTTGTTTGAGAGTAAAGCTTTCCACTCAGGATGCTGCAGATACATATTAGTTTTTGGTTCTGCAGCTGGTCAGACGGTGTTACCTGGAAGATTGAATTTTACCTTTGATATGTAAAAGGTTGCATGTATTTATGCTGTGAATATTTTCATCAATTCTTCAAGTTTGTGACTTATGAGAGCAAAGAATCAAGTTGACAGAGTGTTATAGCGCAACTTGGGATGTTGATGCTCCTCTTCTATATGGCTGAATATTGTGTTAGCTTTTAGATCAGCGGGGGAAGGATGGTGTAAGCTATGAGGTAATTGAAGCGATCAGAATGAGTTTCTATGGAGCTTTGTTTGCAGAACAGAATGATTCTACTTTTTCCTATTTTCTGTCATCTCCTCCTCTTTTTTTATTTTATTTTGAAATTGAATGCTTTATGCTACCTCTCTTTTGCAATGGTATTGTAAATATGTATATGTTTTTCCTATTTAAATGGATTTATGATGGGAGGATGTTCAATGTGTTAATAGAAATGTACACTTCACATGAATTTAGAATTTAAGATCAAGCGAGTTCTCTAGTCTTTATTCCTGTACCTGTGTTTTTCCTATTGGGAGCCTGTTTTGCTTGTTACCTTTGTGCCCCCACAATCCTATAACTCCTTGCTCAAGAAAGAGCCTGATATTATTATTCCAGACAGTGCTGGCAGAATATACCATGCAAGTTATACCTCAAATGTTCTCCCTTTTTCTCCTTTTCTTCCTCTTTTTAGATGGAATCAAATGTTGTCATTTACTATCAAGTAGACGTTGAAAAGGTTGGAGTCTTAGGGTTTTTTTTATCAAAATAGTGTAAGAAAAAAAAAAAAAGAACCGAAATGGGATGTGATCCAGATTAATTATCGAAATGGGGTGGCTAGGGTGGTCACGTCACTCCCATAGGCGACACCACCACAGTGTCACCCCCATGCAAACAAATAATTACAAACCCATGCAACAAGCGATTGCAAATGTAAAAAAAAGGTGCAATAGGCAATGACAATGTCTCGCCAGAGGCGGCATCAAGCCGTGTCAATGGCTTGGCAGAGGCGGCACTAGCCCACGTTAAATAGCTCCCCTCGTCCTGGAAAGGTTCTTGCTGCAGAAGAAGAAGGAAGAAGTGTCGCCGAAAAAAGAAAGAGGAAGAAGAAAGAAAGAAGGAAGGAAGAAATCAGGGGAAAAAACATTAAGAAAATTAGGTATATTTTTCTTGAAATAATGTTTGTGTTCTTTGTTGTTAGTATATTATTATATTAGATATTAAATTTTATTTTATTAGTTATTTGTTGTAGTAAACTATTAATAAGTATTGTTACTTACTTAGGATTAGTAGGTTAAACCTTAAAACCCTAAAAAAATAGTTATGTTAACTTAGTTAGTATGTTAGTATATATTAATGTGTTAGTTTTAACACTAACATTATTTTATTTAGTATATTGTTATTAGTTAATCCTTAATGATTAATTTAGATAGTATATAGAATAGTTATTTTATTGCTAGTGTAATATTGTTATTAGTAAAAATGGTAAATGTTATTTTAATTAGTATTATATTATTATTGTTGATAATATATTATAATTATTGTTAGTATAAAAAACATTAAAATAATATAGAAAACATTATGTATTAAAATAAAAATAATAAGATAATAAATAGTATATTTTTAAAAGTAATCGAATTTGAGAAAAAGTGTTAGTATATTAATGTTAGTTAGTATGTATATTAATGTGTTAGTATATTAATATGTTAGTTAAAACCCTAAAATAATATATTGTTAGTTAGTATGTATATTAATGTGTTAGTAAACTAATAAACATTACTTTAAAACCCTTAGAATCTTAAAATAATATATTGATGTTAGTATATTAATACTTTAGTATTACTCTAAAAAGTTAATATTTTAGTTAGTATATTTTAGTTAGTATTATTAATATTGTTAGTATAGTAAAAAACCTAATTATTATTTTTGTTATTTTTAAATTTTTTAGTTTTGTTTTAAAGCTATTCTATTTTGTTTGTTGATTTTGATTTGTTAGTAAGTTATTTGTTTATATTAATTAATTTTTTATTGTGAATGTTATGTTTTAAATTTTGTTTGAGAAATTTTGTTTATTTTTTAACAGATTGACCATTGAAGATGGATGATCAGTTTTTCGTATGCGTTTATTTCAATGGAATCATCTTGACAACAACCGTTGGATGCATATTTGAATGTCGGCAACAAATAGCAATGAGATTTAATAGAAATCTCTCGTTGGATGATATGAAGGGAAGGATTAACGCAAAAATTGTTAGACGTTGTGGGAGATCGATTTCGAGAATTTTCTACAAGTTTCCAGTTTCAGCAGATCCGATCAAATTCACAGAAATGAAACTTGTAGACGACGAAGACGTGGAGACAATGATCGCTCTTTACTGTGGGAATGGGAGTACCAAAAATGCACTGATTCACTTATTTGTTGAGTTAGTCGGTATTGTGCAAAATGAAGACATCAATGCATATGGTGAAGAACATGGGGTGAGAACCGTGCATAGTGCCTCCAATATCGTTGATGTTGATACATGGGATCGATATCGATCGTATATTACATGGGATCGATAGTTGATCTTAATATTATTGACACCCGATATATGATGATATTGTTGATGTGAATGATGGACACAATAGTTGTATTATGATCATTGTGAGGAAGAGAGTACGAAATATGTCATGAGAATTTCGATCATGAGGAGTTATTCGTAGGCGAGATTCGAAGTAAAGAAGAGTGCGATTTGCTATTAAACGATATGGATATATCAATAGATATACTAAATCGATATATATTGAGTGATGAAGGCGTGAATGATACGAGTGCATTCATTCAAAAATCGCAGATGGGAGATAAGAAAATTGGTTGGGCCTCACATGCAGATCGACACGTATGATAAACTTAATTCCAAAACTATATGTACATGTATCATGCCAATAGTGAAGGACATGCCGACTATTAAAGTTTGATCGATTCTTTGAAATACAAGCACGATTCGATGTCGAGTATCATATCGAAAGGCGTGGATAGCTAAACAGATGGCAATGGAACAATTGTACGAGGATTACGATTCATCGTATAACGAGCTACAAGGATGGATAGCTGCTATGCGGGAGTACATACCAGGAACTGTGATTGAGTTACAGACACGACCTTTTTACGGCCCAAATGACCAATTACAGTCGGGGAAAAGAATTTTTCATCGGATGTTCTGGACGTTTGATCCATGTATACGGCATTTCCACCTTGTAAGCCGTTTGTGCAGGTGGATGGGACATGGCTATACGAAAAATATACACAGATCTTACTTATTGCGGTTGCTCAAGACGGCAATAGGAACGTGCTCCCAATAGCGTTTGCAATAGTAGATAAGGAGAATATGGAATCTTGGGAATTCTTCTTGACCAACCTGCGGATGTATGTTATTAGCAACGATAATATTTGCATCATCTCCGATAGAGGGAAAGGACTAATTACCGCAATTAGGCGTTCCGGTGTGCCATGGAGATCCGTTTACTGCATCCATCACATTGCAGCTAACTTTGTTCGAGAGTATAATAATCCAAACTGGAAGAGAGAAGTGGTGAAAATAGGTAAATGATAACCTTATATTTTCAATATAAGTTTAATATTTTTTAGTTATCCAGTTACCGTAACTTATATTTTTTAAAACATGTACAACACACGAGTTAGAGCCACATATTTTTCACCAAATGATGACTCAACTTGAGAGTGACATGGAAGGTCAAACGAACAAATCTTTTCAGGAGTGGTTGGGTACAATGGAGCCGTGGCAATGGGCTCAAAGTTTTGTCGAGGGCTTTCGTTATGGTCAAATGACCACAAACTTGGTGGAGGGGGTCAACGCTGTGTTGTTGAAAACACGACATCTACCGATTTCATCTGTCTTCTCGACTACATTCTACATGTTGGCAACCTTGATGCCAAGAATGAGTGAACAACAAGTCAACCAGATGGATGCGGGACACGTGTTTGTGGAAGATGTCAGGGATGCATTGATTGCAAACCGCAGGATTGCGAGGTCGATGACTGTAGAAATATATTCACGACAAATGGAAACTTTTTGAGTTATGGAGTCTATCGGTCGTTGACCCGGTTTGCCACCTAGGTCTTATGGAGTCGATCTTCGGAACAGACAGTGCGAATGCAGGAGGTTCCAAACACTTCATTATCCGTGTGCACATGTTGTGACAGCGTGTGCTAAAGTGAACCTTAGTGTTGAACATTTTGTCGATGATATGTACACGCTAGAGCGTATATTGCGTGTCTGGGAAAATGAGTTTCGTGTCCTGCCCGACCTGTCTACATGGGAGGTGCCTCGGACGACTTTCGAGCTTGTCCTGCATGTAGCGCTTCGCAGAATCCGAGAAGCCGTCGCAATCATCCGAATCCATAATAAAATGGACTTTAGGGAGAAATTTGACGGTAAGCACTGTGAAATATGCAGGTTAGGTGTTCATAATCGAAATAAATGCCCTCAACGAAAATGTGGTTAAATTGCAACTAGATCCCATGTGTAAAGTAAACAAATCAATTTAGCTATTGGTGTACAGTGAGCTATTGGTGTCATGTCTTAAAAATCTTGTTACGAAATTTTAAAGCTCCAAATCATCAAAAATCATAGCAATATTAAGTAATCATAGCTACAAATAATCAAGTTAATTTTATACAAATAAAGTATAAACATCGTAATATTTACAAATACAAAATACAAGAAAATCAAGGCCAGAAGAAACACCTAAAACTGATGGTTCGATGGTGTAGTCCTCGGTGTATACTTCTGTGGTGGTCGATGTTTACGTCGTCCGTGCCTGCGACGACCAACATCATCGTCAGTCTCCGGTGGGGGTCCGGGTGGGGGTCCAGATGGCGGTGTGCTAAACATGGCCGAAAAATCATGGCGTTCGAAGGGCATAGATGAACTCGAGCCAGAAGGAGTGCCCTGATGCAGTGGATACGACCCAGAATATGAGTCGGGAGTGTCGTACTGCGGTGTGTACGATCCGAATATATTAACCCCGTACTGGTATCCACCTCTTGACGAGCTCGAAAAGTTGTCAGTGCCCGGCACATATGGATGATACGAATGTGCATCCGAATGTGAATGTGATTGCTCGGGCTCCGGCTTCGCCTCCGGCTCGAGCTCCGACTCGGGATCAGGATCTGCAGCTGCCTCGGCTTCCATATCTGCCACTGGCTCGTATGCCTCATGCCGCTGCACATATGGGGGGATTACAGTCGACTGCGCTCCGAGTATATATGGCTTTCCCATACTAGAGTGCCATTGTATGTACTCTAATGGAGGTTGAAGACTGGAAGCCATATCCATCCGAGGAATTCGGTACATGCGATCATTCCACACCGCAATAAATTGACCATGCCTAACCCCCAATCCAAGTCGATCTCCTCTCTTATTTTTGCAATGAACCTCTCCCACAGCACGGCGGTTCAGGATGTATTGGGCGTAACCAAATTGCATGACTTTCGGTCCCGTGATACCACTCTACTACATGGAAACAGACAATTGGTGCGTTTGTGCACCACATGTACGAGTGGATATAGGAGGACATGGTTATAACGGCTGTAATTTTTGGTCTACGGTATGGCATCCATATAAACTGCACGATTAATAACATTGTTAAAATTAAACACAGTGTTCGTAAGATATACAAACTACTACGTAACTAATATTGGAATCGCTTACCCCTTCCCCGGCATGTTGTTCAATCATAAGCCGTATATCGGACGATGTATACGACCTCCCGATACCCGGATAAATACTCCATCTATAAAAAAAATTAAGTCAAATAGTATCAATATAAAGAAATTTCAATTAAAAACAAGTTATATTTTATCACCTGTTCACTAATGGATATACGTATGGTTGGTGGGTAACTGATGCCAAGAATGGCATCCGATACAGAGCCCAGGACTGCAATAGTGTAAGGCATCCGCCTATGTCTCCGTCGTTGGGTCTGTCGTCCGACAAAGCTCACGGTACAACCACGTAAGAACTGCGGAGCCCCAACTATACAAGCGAGCATTGCTTAAATTAGCCAATAGGGGTAGGTACTGAATATGAACCCTATTATTGTTTGCACTGGGCATCAGTATACCCCTATGATGTGCATAATGTACGCTCGACTAGCGCACATCAAGTCGCCTTCAGTGGCATCAGCTGATATATGTTCGTACCTCGCTCTCAGCCATGTAAATTTTAATTCTGTAAAATATTCTCCATTATTACCGTACGAGTGCCCTAGTAGGCTCGACGAGAGGTAAGCGGTCACCATCAGACTGACGCTCGTAACGGACTCCGTCAATTGGAAGCCCAAGCTGCGCAGCAACATCCTCTAGAGTGACTGTGCACTCTCCACACGGAAAATGAAAAGTGTGGGTCTCCGGGCGCCAACGCTCGACTAGTGCGGATATTAAATCATACCGCAAGTCAAACGTCCGGATCAGTGCTGCTGACCCGAATCCAGCTTGCTCTATATATGGCATCAGTCGTTCATCCGGGGGATTTCTTACGCCATTCACCCGGCCCCGTAATACACGATACGAGTCCTGACAGTGTTAAATCATAAAAAGATTACTACTTATGTATAATAACATAATTTATTATGTAGCTATTTTGTTAATATAACCTGTGATTAATAAATAACAATACATTACCATATTATTAGCAAATACGTCATATGTGAGGAACTTCACTAATCAAAGAAGCCATTTCCGTCTCAAATCAATTTTTACCTACATAAAAACAATAAATCTATATTCAATTAGTAACAAATAACATGCCAATACTAATAATATAATAAGAACATCATGTAAACGACGCATAATAAATATAATATTTTATTATTTATACAAACATCATAGTATTAAGTCAAATATTAATTAGAGTTTTTACAAATAATGATAATAACTAATAATAATATTTACGGTTTCTTAATAATAATATTATATTAACATAGCTAAAGTAATAATAATAATTTTTACGATTCCTTAATAACAATATTACGATATCGTATACCTTTTCTAATAAAATCATTGATTAACAAATAATAATTTAGTACATAATTATTATATATTACGAGCCTTTATCCGTTTTATTTTATATTATTTTAGTACATAATAATTCAAATATATTATTTACGACACCTTTTAGTGCATAATAAATCAATTATATTATTTTACTATTTTCGTATTTTATTATTTTATATTATTTCTTTTACTACGTAATATTTCAAATGTATTGTTTTATTACTTTTTATATATCAATTTAGTAAAACCCACTTATTTTAACTATTTATTCGTATTTTCCTTTTCTCAAATTCTATTACTTTAAAAAATATACTATTTTCAGTATTTTATTATTTTATATTATTTATTTTTATACATAATGTTTTATGTATTATTTTAATTTTTATACTAACAATCACTATAATATATTACTAACAATAGTAATATAATACTAAATAAAATAACATTTACCATTTTTACTAACGACAATATTACACTAACAATAATAATAATTGTTTTATATATATACTAACTAAATTAATTATTAAAGTTTAACTAATAACAATATACTAACTAAAATAATGTTAGAGTTAAAACTAACATATTAATACACACTAATATAATTTATTAACTAACATAATTAAATATTTTTTAGGGTTTCTATTCTAACTACCTACAAATCATAATAGTATTTAACTAACTTACTAACTAACTACTACTTAAACTACTAATGTTAGTTATAAACTAAGTCATAAAATAAAATTAACATATAATAAAATTATTATAAACTACTTAAACTACTTAAACTACTTATATTATAAACTACTAACAACAAATAAGTCATAAAATAAAAATTAACATATACTAAAATAATTTAATAAAAAAAAATCAAAAACACAAACATTATTTTAAAAAATTATACCTAATTTTCTCCTAATTTTTTCCTTCTTCCTTCTTTTCTTCTTCTTCTTCTTCTTCTTCTTTCTTCTTTCTTTCTTTCTTCCTTCCTTTCTTCCTTCTTTCTTTTTCTTCCGCCTTCCCTTCTCTTCTCGCTTCTCCTTATCGGGGTTGGGGAGGGAAGGGGACCATTTAAGGTCCCCAGCAACTGCAGAAGAGGACAAACGGCCATGCAGGTGCCGCCTGTGGAGGCCATTCTCCACCTTGGTGCCGCCTCTGGCAGTGCATTTTCCAGTCTGATGCCGCCTCTGCCATTGCATTGTTCACTTTCCACTGTTTGCATGCATGCCTCACACTTGTTTTTCTCTTTGCTTTCTGTGTAGGTTTTTCTTTGTTTGCTCTGAGGAGGTCTTGACACTAGGGTGGTGCGACTTTGTGGGAGTGGCGTGACCACCCTGGCCACCCCATTTCGGTAATTAATCTGGATCACATCCCATTTCTATTTTTTTCTACACTAATTTGATAAAAAACCCGAGTCTTAGCATGAATCAGCCCGGTAGAAAAAGTTCAAATGTTTTTTTCTGTGTCGAAAAGAGAATTCATTCAAAGGCCATCAGGCCAAGAAAAGTCCCATGGCCCAGTAAAAATCCAGTTCCCCAAACCAGACTCCTCCAAAAATAAGCATTAATGCCCGTCTATATCCAAGATTGGAGTGATTATCATCATTACCAAATTGTCTACCAAATATATACAAATGAGATCAAGGAACTAGCACGAGACTATTGGGGTTCAGGAAATACGAAGTTTGCTTTTGATTAATTAGGAAAATTGTTGTATGCCGCTTGATACTAGTAGTCTTGGGCTAAAGAAAATACAATAACAAAACAAAGTTTTCCTACTCAAACTTGGGTTTAACACCTTACCAATGTGGATGCTTTTTGGGTCTGTATTTTAAGAAACAAGTATAATGTTTGTGATACTTGTCCAGATACCATTATTGTTGGAAGTAAATGCTCTTATCTTTGGAGACCCTTAATATTTGGCTTGCGGTGTGGTGATTGAACGTATTCGTTGATATATTAGAATTTTTCTCAAAGATTAATAATTAGATTCAACTCTTCCTAAAATGTTAAAGGTAAAATTTAGGTTAAAAAGGAATAAACATAAAATTATACATGAATTTTTATCAAATGTGTAATATCATATATAAATTTTGATTTTATGCGATTTTATACATAAAATTTTAATTTGATCTAATTTTCATAAATCACTAACAACATTATCAAGTAGCACCATTTTACGTATACACAAACAATATATTAATCCGATATGAAAATAAATGTATTTATTTATTTCTTTAAATGTATACAATTAAATCAAAATTAAAGTTTCATGTATACATATGAATCACATTTTATGTTTCATGTGTATGATTGCGCCAAATTAAAGTTAATATATAATTTTGATATTTATCCTAAAAAGAATAATGGCCAAACTGGAAAAAGATATAAACATTGAAGGCAAATTTTGAAATTATGCTTTTTATATCTTTATTAACAATCATTAGATGTTTTAAAAGTAATCGTTAATTGTCAATTGAGTCTTAGCTTTGATTGACATTGGCATTGTTGCCAGTGTAAGAAGACATGTGTTCGAATGCACTGAAACACGTTATCCTCCTATTTTAAGGGTTAGGGTTGGGGATGGGCTTTGAATAGTTCTAAAAGAACAGATATGATATTAATCTATAATCAGATTAATTAAAAAAATTATTAATTAAGCCTGTCTTTTTTTATTTTCCTTATTTTTATATTATTTTTATGTTTTTCTTACATGGCGAATATGCATATGGTTATTTCATATTATACTTTTGTTCAGATCTAAATTGGCATCACGAGTGAATCAAATATCAACTAAATTGAGAAATGATTTTTTTTAATTACAAAATAACAATTATTGCCATGTCTTTTTTTTCTATTTTTATAAAATTAACTTAAACTAAAAATAATATATGGCTAAATTTAAATTTAGAACATTATAATTTTGCATAAACTATGCTGGTAGTCACTAAGCATATTAGTAAATTTCTTTCTCTCTTTTTTTTTTGTCAAATAACTATAAAAGTTACAAAATAACCCCTCAATAATTCGATTTTTTGTCACTAACCATTAAATGGTTGATGGAAAGATGATGCATAGGTTTTAAAGTTGAAATAATAACAACTTTAACTCTCAATATTCATACATTGTGTCAATTTAATATTGATTCTAAAAAAATAGTGTAAATGTTGAAGGTTAATTATTTTAGAATCAAAACTAAATTGATACAACATATAAATATTAAGGGCTAAAGTTACCGTCATGCCAATTTTAAAAATTGTCACGTCATCTTTCCATTAACCAATTAGATGATTATTTTTTAACTTTTCAAAGTCTCAACCTTATTACTTCAACCAAAACTTTATTTATCTTTTACATAAATTTTGATATAAATATATTTTTGGAAGATCGTTTTTCGTTTACATTGAAAGGATCTCACGTTGGAAAACGTGCTTATATTGTAGTAAACATGTAATTATTTTTATATATTTGAACGATAAATAAATAAAGTTAATTTCACATTTTATTGTTATATATTTTGTGATTTTATCTTTCGTGTTTTGCATACATAGCAAAATTGTCACAAACAAATATTACCTCATTGATTTTCAAGTTCAAATTGATTATGAGTTGTATTTAAGAACATTTATATTGCGAGAAAGATAACTTATTTTAGTAGATAATCTAAACGACTTCGTAATCCCGTAAAATAATCAAAGTGAGCGTTTTATTCTAATTGGAGAGTTGGCTAGTCTTGGTTATCGAAGCAGTTGACTCCACAGGTAGAGACATAGATGTACTTATTGGAAGAATAATACATTGGACTGGACCCAAGTTGAATTAATTCTGAATCCGTTTGTAAATTAATTCACTTGTGACATTCATGGTGGTGACGTTCATGGTGTGATTTACGTAAATCCTGAGTCACTGAGCATGCATATGTAACTTATGTGCTTTCATATAAGTGGAGGCTTAATCTCTAAAGATGATCAAGCCCATAATCAATATGTTGGGTACACGACTTGTGTATGACATGATTTTTCCAACAACAATGGAATTCATAGCTCGATTAAAAAAGTTAATGATATCCTCTCATTGTCATTGTGTGGATTAATAAATATGGAACGTGGTCACGAGTTACTTATTCTCGAACAAGCAATTTATCACAGTCATCTGTTGATAGTGATTATATTAATCATTAAGAAGGCACAATGGTTATAATGAGAGAGAATTGAAACACCCCACACCCGGCCCACGAGAATGGACCGGATCTGGTATGTTCCTCGAAGTAACCCGGTTCAAAATTCATTCGAATACTTTGAAAACTGTGTGTTTTGGAAGATAGTTTGTTGTGGGTTGGGCTCGAGTTGAAAACAAATTTATTTTATATCAAAAACCCATTTGTTTCCGGTGACAAAATGTTTAAACTTATTTTAAATTAAATGGGCTTATTCTTTATAAAGCCCTAATTTCATAACATAGTAATTAAAGCAGAAATAAAATGTCACGATGGCCTTATTACATAAAATGAAACCCAAAATAAAATTGTAAAGTACTTAAAATAAAATAAAGATTCAAATAAAATTAAACTTCAAGCTGAACATGGCCACCACAAGTTCTGCCGTCCCGGTCCATTACTGCTCATCACCTGAAACATATTCCCACAACGGGGTGAGTTGATAGACTCAATGTGTAACCAACACCAAAACATAATAGAAATAGGCACACCATACATATCATATTCATATAAGAATTCAAGATAATGATGCAAACCCAAACCCAAACCTATATGCCATCCGCTACACTCCACCGTACCAACACACACACAAGTGGGGACTACTAAGTCAACCCTCCATCCGCTACACACCATCGAAGGCGTCATTGCGGTCGACATGCTCATCGCCCACTTATAAGATTGTGGCATAGCCACCACTTTCGAATAATGTAACCGAAGTTACCACATTCACTTAATGTGACCAAGTCACCACATTCACTTAGTGAGACCAAGTCATCACGTTTCACTTAGTGAGACCAAGTCACACGTTTCACTTAGTGAGACCAAGTCATCACATTCACTTAGTGAGACCAAGTCATCACATTCACTTCCCTTTCTCAATTAACCCGAATGCCCCAAATTATACATATCATGCATATCATATTTAATTTCACTTTCACATCACTTTTCACATGTTAAATATAACATATTTTGAAATCCTAGTAGGAGTAGGAAAACGTGCTGAGTACTTTGTACCATAATATGGTAATTTAGCCACATTCTTACACTTTCATATTAACATATATATCATATTTAAGCCATAAATCTATTAGGATTAGTGTGGTGTACACACGGTACCTTAGCCATATTCTTACACTTTCATATTAACACATATATCAAGTTTAAGCCATAAATCTATTAAGATTTAGTGTAGGGTACACACAAGACCTTAACCATATTCTTACACTTTCATATTAACACATATATCAAGTTTAAGCCATAAATCTATTAAGATTTAGTGTAGGGTACACACCGATTTGCTTATCAATTCCTTGAAATCTCGAAACCCGATCTATTGCTTTAGATCTCAATTCCTACATTTGATTAATCACTTACTACTTTAATAAAAAAAACCATTTGACCATAAATCCAAATCCTAGTAGGATTAGTATTCTTAAAACTTACCTTGTTGCCGATTTCAATACTAATCAAATCCCGAAATCTATGCTATGCTCCTCCTTGTATTCGGCCAAGCACTAAATCTCATCAAGGGTTAGTTTCGGCTTTTTAAACAAACAAGAATTAGATCTAATTATCAAAATAGGCCTTAGCCAAAAGCTATAGACACTTACCTTGTGGATTTTAAATCCCAAAACTCACCGAATAACTAGGGAACACGCGGCCTATGGTGTACCTTCGGGAAAAGAACTTCTCCTTCCTTGTAGCCTACACTTAGTAAATCCCGAAAGATCTCTTTAAAGTTTCGACAACCATGAACATTAATGGGATTAGCCCTAGATTTCGATAAGTCTAAAATATAAAAGAATGGGAACCAAACTTGGATCTTACCCTTATTTGAAGGAATCGATTTTACCTTCACTTCAACCTTCGAGATTGGCTTAGAGACTTGATGAACAATCGGCTATGATTCCCTTATGTATTCGGTTTCAAAGATGAAAGAAGAGAGGAATAATAGGCTTAGAAGAAATCGACTAGGAGGCTAAAAGAAAAGAAGAAAAGAATAGAGGCTCAAGAAGAATATTCTGAGAGGAAAAGAGAGAGGGAGAATGAATAATGAATGGCCCTAGTCTCATCCTTTTATAGCCGAAATTACTAGGCCAAGAATCCTTAACTTGGCCACCACTCTTCCTTATTTTCCTAATTAAAGAATAATTCTTCATTTATCCACCTATTTAGTCGAATTTTAAAGAGAATTAAACTCTTCCCTTAAGAGTCCTTATGATCTTCTAATTAGCCGAGTTTTAAAGAGAGTGAAACTCCTCTTTTGCAAGCCTTGTGCCGTCCACCTCTTGGGCTTCTAGAAGAAAAATAAAACTTATTTTATTTGCTTTTTATGACTCGAACTCAAGCCCAACACCCTTGCATGTGGGCCATTTCACGAGGCCTTAAGTGGCATCTTGAGCCACTTTTTCAAGTCCGTTAATGGGTCAAATTTCACATACTTTATATTTTAGGGTCACCGCCCTAAGTTCCCTTTGAACTTTAAAATTCGACATTTCGGGCCATTTTAAGTTTCCAAAAATTTTCATGTGACTCTGTAAACTTGACATTTCCTAGGTTTCCAAAATGTTTACTTTCCTATTTTGGCTTAGTTTCCAAAATGTTTACTTTCCTCTTTTAGCTTAGGTTTCCAAAATGTTCACTTTCCTCTTTTAACTAATCGTTCCATACATTTCCTTACATTTCCATACATTTCCTTACATTTCCATACATTTCCATACCTTTCTATACATTTCCTTACATTTCCACATTTCCATACATTTCCATACATTTCCATACATTTCCTTACATTTCCATACATTTCCATTTTCCTTTTATTTCCTTTCATTTCTTTACATTTCCTTACATTTCCTTATACTTCCTTTTATTTCCTTACATTTCCTTACATTTCCAAGGTTCTAAAGATGCACACCACACATCCATATCACAGTAAACATGCTATTTCATTAAGCAAAAATGCACACAATGGGATTGAACCTCTTTCCTCAAAGTACTTCACGTGATGCCATAACCTTGCCCTTAGGTGGCATCCTTTGCCACTTTTCCACATCACTTCTTGTTTTTAACTTAAAACCAATAATTGTCCAAAGCTTTCTCTTCCATCCTAGGATTTTAAAACCCTTAATTCACTTCCAACCATTGTCAAAACCTACTACTCATGAATTATGCACAAACGCATAACCCTAATCTAGGATGTTACGCTTCTACCCTCCTTAAAAATAATTTCATCCTCGAAATTACTTAACGACAATCGTACAATCCTTCTCACCGCAATATGCTTACTGCTGCACTCGATCTTAATAGAACCATCATACTTTCCAGCACAATCTCTAAATTCAAGTCCTTAGAACTCATTTCTAACATCGTGATTTAATCGATTAAGAAGTTTTATGTATAAAAAATTTTGTTTCACCGATTAACATGAAAAAATTTTATGAAAAGGAATTTAGGAGTGGTTCTTTCGTATTCATACATGCACACAGTCTTTTCATTCATTCATACATCCATTAAACAATTATGAACCTTAGTTCATTCAGAGAAACGTTGTAGTTTTCATTGTTGTTGTTGTTTTTTTTTTCACTACCCGGGGGTATTTTCATAATTTATCCTACAAGGGTATTTTCGTTATTTGTCAAAATAAGGTTTCTTGGTGATTTTGTCACAAAGTATTTTTTAAATTCCCTGGGTATTTCGATTTTTTTTTTTTGAAATCCGAGGGTATTTCAGAAATTTTTTAGACCTTGGGGGTATCTTGGTAATAAACCAGGGTAAATTTGTAAAGTTTTAATAATTCAGGGATATTTCAAAATTTGCAAAACCTTGAGGGTTCTTTTTGAGAAATTTATTTTCCAAAACGATGAAATTGCAAAAATTTTGGAAATCAGTGTCATTTTGGAAATTTTGGTAAGTTAAGGGCAATTTTGTAATTTTCCAAAATCAAGGTATTTTGTCATTTTGCAAATTAGGGTTTTTGAACATTTTATAATGTAATGAAATTTTGATAGGAATTGTGGGTATTTTGAAAATTTCATAAATCAAGGGCATTTTTGTAATTTTACCATTAAGGGTATTTTTAGTAAATTTGTAAATCAGAAACATTTCGGAAAATTTATAAAATAATCTTTTTCAAATCAAGAGGTAATTGAGAAATTTTAAAACTAGGGTTTCCATAAAATACTGCTAGTCCCTTTGGGTTTTAGTTAGGGTTTAGCAGGTGTATAAGTCCTCTTGATTAGGGTGAACCGAGGCTACGCACTGTAGGATTTGAGTGGAGAGGAGGTGAGTCACATGGACCTTAAATACCAAGCTCCCACCAAACCAATCCTAGACATGCGTACCATGGTTGCCACACCTAACTTCGGCAACTTAACCACGTGTTTGTTTGATTAGGCATTTAAGTCTTATGTAATTGTTGGGGTAACTAGTCCTAGGGTTCAAGTACTTAATCTCTATTCTACGTTCCATTCCATTTCTACCCTTCTACAAATCATAATATAAATCACACAATGGATAGAAGTACTTACCTGGTGGACTGCGGGTCGGAGACTTAGGTGCCATGTCAGAAAACCTGAAAATTTTTCAGAAAATTCCTTTTGGGCTTACTTTGGAAACGTTTTGGGCCTTAAACCCAAGGCCGAGAGTTTAAAACTGGGCTCTGATACCAAATTGAAACACCCCACACCCAGCCCACGAGAATGGACCGGATCTGGTATGTTCCTCGAAGTAACCCGGTTCAAAATTCATTCAATACTTTGAAAACTATGTGTTTTGGAAGATAGTTTGTTGTGGGTTGGGCTCGAGTTGAAAACAAATTTATTTTATATCAAAACCCATTTGTTTAGGTGACAAAATGTTTAAACTTATTTTAAATTAAATGGGCTTATTCTTTATAAAGCCCTAATTTCATAACATAGTAATTAAAGCGAAATAAAATGTCACGATGGCCTTATTACATAAAATGAAACCCAAAATAAAATTGTACAAGACTTAAAATAAAATAAAGATTCAAATAAAATTAAACTTCAAGTGAACATGGCCACCACAAGTTCTGCCGTCCCGATCCATTCTCCGCCATCACGAAACATATTCCCACAACGGGTGAGTCGATAGACTCAATGTGTAACCAACACCAAAACATAATAGAAATAGGCACACCATACATATCATATTCATATAAGAATTCAAGATAATGATGCAAACCCAAACCCAAACCTATATGCCATCCGCTACACTCCACCGTACCAACCCGCACACCGTGGGGACTACTAAGTCAACCTCCATCCGCTACACACCATCGAAGGCGATTCTTTGCAATCGGCGTGCTCATCGCCCACTTATAAGATTGTGGCATAGCCACCACTTTCGAATAATGTAACCGAAGTTACCACATTCACTTAATGTGACCAAGTCACCACATTCACTTAGTGAGACCAAGTCATCACGTTTCACTTAGTGAGACCAAAGTCAATCACGTTTCACTTAGTGAGACCGAAGTCATCACGTTCACTTAGTGAGACCAAGTCATCACATTCACTTCCCTTTCTCAATTAACCCGAATGCCCCAAATTATACATATCATGCATATCATATTTAATTTCACTTTCACATCACTTTTCACATGTTAAATATAACATATTTTGAAATCCTAGTAGGAGTAGGAAAATGTACCTGAGTACTTTGTACCATAATATGGTAATTTAGCCACATTCTTACACTTTCATATTAACATATATATCATATTTAAGCCATAAATCTATTAGGATTAGTGTGGTGTACACACGGTACCTTAGCCATATTCTTACACTTTCATATTAACACATATATCAAGTTTAAGCCATAAATCTATTAAGATTTAGTGTAGGGTACACACAGTACCTTAACCATATTCTTACACTTTCATATTAACACATATATCAAGTTTAAGCCATAAATCTATTAAGATTTAGTGTAGGGTACACACCTGATTTGCTTATCAATTCCTTGAAATCTCGAAAACCCGATCTATTGCTTTAGATCTCAATTCCTACATTTGATTAATCACTTACTACTTTAATAAAAAACCATTTGACTATAAATCCAAATCCTAGTAGGATTAGTATTCTTAAAACTTACCTTGTTGCCGATTTCAATACTAATCATATCCCAAATCTATGCTATGCTCCTCCTTGTATTCGCCAAGCACTAAATCTCATCGGGGTTAGTTTGGCTTTTTAAACAAACAAGAATTAGATCTAATTATCAAAATAGGCCTTAGCGAAAGCTATAGACACTTACCTTGTGGATTTTAAATCCCGAAACTCACCGAATAACTAGGGAACACGCGGCCCATGGTGTACCTTCGGGAAAAGAACTTCTCCTTCCTTGTAGCCTACACTTAGTAAATCCCGAAAGATCTCTTTAAAGTTTCGGCAACCATGAACATTAATGGGATTAGCCCTAGATTTCGATAAGTCTAAAATATAAAAGAATGGGAACCAAACTTGGATCTTACCCTTATTTGAAGGAATCGATTGCACCTTCACTTCAACCTTTAGAGATTGACTTAGAGATTTGATGAACAATCGGCTATGATTCCCTTATGTATTCGGTTTCAAAGATGAAAGAAGAGAGAATAATAGGCTTAGAAGAAATCGGCTAGGAGGCTAAAAGAAAAGAAGAAAAGAATGGAGGCTCAAGAAGAATATTCGGAGAGAAAAGGGAGAGGAGAATGAATAATGAATGGCCCTAGTCTCATCCTTTTATAGCCGAAATTACTAGGCCAAGAATCCTTAACTTGGCCACCACTCTTCCTTATCTTCCTAATTAAAGAATAATTCTTCATTTATCCACCTATTTAGCGAATTTTAAAGAGAATTAAACTCTTCCCTTAAGAGTCCTTATGATCTTTTAATTAGCCGAGTTTTAAAGAGAGTGAAACTCCTCTTTTGCAAGCCTTGTGCCGTCCACCTCTTGGGCTTCTAAAGCAAAATAAAACTTATTTTATTTGCTTTTATATGACTCGAACTCAAGCCCAACACCCTTGCATGTGGGCCATTTCACGAGGCCTTAAGTGGCATCTTGAGCCACTTTTCCAAGTCCGTTAATGGGTCAAATTTCACATACTTTATATTTTAGGGTCACTGGCCCTAAGTTCCCTTTGAACTTTAAAATTCGACATTTGAGTCATTTTAAGTTTCCAAAAATTTCAGCTGCTCTGTAAACTTGACATTTCCTAGGTTTCCAAAATGTTTACTTTCCTATTTTGGCTTAGTTTCCAAAATGTTTACTTTCCTCTTTTAGCTTAGGTTTCCAAAATGTTCACTTTCCTCTTTTAACTAATCGTTCCATACATTTCCTTACATTTCCATACATTTCCTTACATTTCCATTTCCATACATTTCCATACCTTTCTATACATTTCCTTACATTTCCATACATTTCCATACATTTCCATACATTTCCTTACATTTCCATACATTTCCATACATTTCCTTTTATTTCCTTTCATTTCTTTACATTTCCTTACATTTCCTTATACTTCCTTTTATTTCCTTACATTTCCTTACATTTCCACATTCTAAAGATGCACACCACACATCTATATCACATAAACATGCTATTTCATTAAGCAAAATGCACACAATGGGATTCAACCTCTTCCCTCAAAGTACTTCACGTGATGCCATAACCCTTGCCCCTTAGGTGGCGTCCTTTGCCACTTTTCCACATCACTTCTTGTTTTTTAACTTAAAAACCAATAATTGTCCAAAGCTTTCTCTTCCATCCTAGGATTTTAAAAACCCTTAATTCACTTCCAACCATTGTCAAAACCTACTACTCATGAATTATGCACAAACGCATAACCCCTAATCTAGGATGTTACAAGAATAGAATTGTATTGAGTGAACGAATTTAACTTAAAGAAATAAAAAATATCATATGATGGTAATACACAAATGACAAGATCATTGGACAAATTAGTTGGATGCAATGTTTTCATAAATAGTACAAAATAAGGAGTCAATCATGGTACTTCTTGTGGATTGATTCCATGATTAAGTAAATTGTGAATTATCAAAACAATGCTTTTGGACATAATTGCAATTACTAAAGCTTAATTGTATATGTCTGATTAGTCCCTTTGCTAGCTTAACAAAAACTCGATTGAATTGCATTTGAATCATAAGAAAATTTTACGACTTATGGAAATAATTTTATCAAATCGATTTATTCGACGTGGAATTAAATTCAGCAGTCGTGAGAATTGTTCAACTAGAGAATTTAATTAAGTAATTTTCTAAAAAAAAATAATTTTGGAAAATTTTATTGATTTTTGGGAAAATTAAATTAATTAAATCAAACTAATCAAATTAATTAAAATAAACATGATATTTTTAAAAATTAAATTTCAAGTTAGACAATTGGTCCAATAAATAATTGAATTTGAAAATTGGACTTCAGATCAAATATTGGAAACGAGAACAAAAAATCGAGACTAAGACTCAAAACTGGTCGAATCGGGATTGGCATGTGAAATTAAATCGACGGTCCAACAGGTGGTTGGATCGGACCGGTCGGGCTGTCACTAGCTCGGATCAAACCGACAGCAGCCAAATCGACTCGAGGTGTTGTGCCTACACCATCGAGCATGACAGTACTGATGACTGGGACAGCGACAATTCGGTGGCCGATGGATGGTTGGCGGTGTCAACTTTTCAGCGATTGAGCAGTGAAAGAATCACACTCTTACTGGAACTCTATCGAATAATTTGATTTCGATTAACTAATCAAAAAATAATGTTATTTTAATATATTTAATATTAAATTTAATTTAATACTTATCTTGATAGTATTTTATTAATTTAATATTAAAATAATTATCTTACTATTAAATTAAATTTAATTTAATATTAAACGATTAAATTTGATTATAGTTGAACTCTCTAACCTCTCATTATTTAAAAGAGACTTGGATTATTAGGTTTTACATAAATTATGAAATAAGACTACTTGGTGAAACGTTTATTATAGATAAATTGAATCGAAAAGGTATAATTTTAATTAATTGTTTATTATTTTATATATCACAATAAAATTATTATTTTAAGAAAAAAAACTCATAATTTTTTAACTTATTTTCCGTTCGTTTTCTAAAGCCGTTTTCCCAACATATCATAACCCAACATCTCAGAGGTGATTAAACTACTCCAATAATACCCCAATATTTATCAACCATGGTTAATAAATAACCCAAGTTAACCCATCATGCCAACTAGTATAAATTAGAGGGTTGGGGATATTGTTTGAAACCCTAGAAAAACATTTTCCTTCTCTTTAATATTTGTTCTTAGAAATCTCTTTCTCTTGGAAAGAGCCCATCAAAAAGAGAGTGGGAAACCAAAAGGGGCTTAGAAGAAACCCAAAAACAGGTATTTGTTGAAGGCAAAAACAAAAGGTACGGTCGAGAAGAGAAAAGACAAGGAAATTCTCAGAGGCAAATAGAGTACTCTCATCAAAACCTCATTCTATTACACAGTCAAAAATTTTTATTAAAAGGTATGTTTTTCTTTTCTTTCTCTCTTTTTATTCTTAGTATAAAATTGAAAAGAAAAACCCATTGGAATTATCTATGAATGTTTAGTTGCAGAGAAGAACAATTTAAAATTTTGGATTTTGATTCTATTTGCTTAACTCTCGTGAATATATAAATTAATTAAGATTCAACAAGATTATATATTTCAAAATTATGATTATTTAGTGGAATTTTGAATTGATGACTAAATAAACATTTAACAAAATTATGACTCTTAAAAATAATCGTAAAACCTTATACTTATATGCATTTATCATATAAATTATCTTGTTTCTAGGATTTAAATTTATTTTCTGAAATAGAAGTTCGTACATGGAAACCTTAGGATTTTTTTCTAACTAGTTTATCATAAAAATTACAATTTAATTTTGACCCCCTAACAAGACTTTCTGGCTTCGCCTCGAGAAGGCATGGACAAAATGAAAAGATTTTCTTTTTAATTTTCAATGGAAAAAAACCCTTAGACTATAGCCTTTCCCGCCCAAAATCCCATTTCTAAAATGCAAAACTCATATATTTAATCGGTTCTCTTGTGTGTTTAGAAGGTTAAATTTGAATTTAGATTTGTAATTTTTAAATTTATGGATTCAAAATTGTTTGTTTGGGAGAATTGAAATTTTTAAGTTGGGTTTGGATTTACATCAAATCTTTACCTTTTATTTAATTTGTGATGTATTAAGCCAATATTCAATAATCTAAACAAAACAAAATAAAAAAATTAATGTCATTAATAGAAGTGAAAATCTATATAAAAATATTAAAATTTATATAAATATATATTACTTTGAAGAAAAAAAATACAAATGCAGTGATAGGCGATACTACATTTTTTTTTGTATAACATAATTATACAAATACAATATAGAAAAATAATTAAACTACAACAAATTAAAAAAAAACACAATTACATGTAAAATGATAGAGCATGAAAAAATTATATAACACAACACAAAAATACAAAATAATTGAATTAAGAGATAATTCTTATAATATAAGGGATAAATTTGTGCTTTCCGACCATAATGTAGAACTAGAAAAGAATAAGAGATATTTAACTCAAATCTAAGTTTTGAAATGAAGCAATAAGTTTTTCTATTCTTATTTTAATTGTTTATCAATTTGGTCTCTAATCTTCATTATTTGTTTTGTCGAAGAATGAAAGATTATATACTTGTTTGTTTTTAAGTTTTGAATTTGAAATCCATGAGAGGATGGCCAATGAGGGTTGATGGGTCTTTACTAGATTGCAAGAATTCCCCATAAAAGCTTGACCCAATTGGTTCTTTGATTATCCTTGAACCCATATCAATGGTTTATTTTTTGAAATCTAAATCTAATAACCTTAGGTTATAGTTTAATAAGTTCCTCAATGTCATTTTTAAAGGAGACATGTGCCCAAGGTTGTTTTTGGTCTCTTCCTCCGATGCTTGGAGATGGATAACTTGTGGATTTGTTTAAGTTTTCTTGGTTGTAAGAAAAAGGGGGATGCAATTTGCTTAGAAAAGTGGTTTATGGAATTTGGTTGCTAAATAGCTTGGGTTGGGTTTAGATGTAACATCTTAGTTAAGTTGGTTTATATTAAGTACTTAGTTTCATTAAAGAGATGGTTAGAGAGAATTGTTTAAAGCAAGGACTCAAATATTGAAATAAGTTTCAATGGCTTGGATTTGTAAGGTAAGCTTAAGGGGTATTTTTTTATTGGAACCAGATAACAACGATGGGGAGTATTGCCATGTAGAAAGAATGTGTAAAAGGTGAAAAAGCTAAGCATATTGATGAAGTTGAAAAGTTGAAAATTGCATAATGATGAGGATTTAAACAATGTGATGGTTGGTTCATTTGGTGACAAAAGTGCATTGATGCTGAAAAGTACAAAGATAGTGTCTTGAATGTAAAATATGTATCAAGAGTGATAATATTGATGATGTTATGATTATGGATCTGAATAACATAAATGAAAAAACATCATCGCATAAGAGGAAATAAGATTCGTCATGAGGAATGCTTAATTAGGTTATTGGGGTGGCAAAGGATTCATGTATCCTTAGGGTTGGTTAAATATCTGGGGGGTCAAAGTGGAAGTCTTGGAAGTGAGAGGCTTTGGAAATAGGTTTTATTGTTTTGTGAGATTGCTTTTTGTAGAAATATGATCTTGCAAGTTCTATCCAATCCAATTGGTAGGCATATATATTCAATTGCAACATCTTATTCTACCTTTTGTCCTTAAATCAAGGGATAAGTCTATATTAACTACTTTAAGCCTATGCAACTCTATTGTTAATATTAGATTTGTTTGCTCAAATTAGTAATTTTCATTTTAATCAAGTTTATTGTAGCTATTGTAATGATTAAAATGCAAGTAAAATATTTTGTGCTTCACTACTTCTAACACATCTTAGCTTAAGAAGTAAGATAACCAATAACAAAGTATAAGTTTCAAGATTATGTATTGTACTGTTATTTGTTCCATAAACATCCATTTACTTTTTGATACTTTTGTTATGTGTTTTAATTCCTTTCCTTTCTTATTTATGTTATAATGATTGCTTGATGTTCACACTTTGTAGAAAAATCAGAAGATGCATTCGAGCATGCATAATGATCACCTTAAATTTAGGTATAATCTCAGAGAAAGGTCGAGTAGCAGGAAGCAACTCCATTTAGGGAAAATGGCATCAAAGTGTCTTGATTGGTCACAGTCTTCTTCCTTTGGGAATCATAGACATTTGGACAATTCTACATTAAGTGTTGACAAAAATTTGTGTGAATGTAGTGACTTTACAACTTCAAGTCTAATGTTCAATTACAATGTTGACATACAAGTTCCTATTGGGCCACTTTTTCAAGCTGAAGTACTAGAGTGGACTGGGGTAGCTTTAGAAAGTGATGTGAAATGGTTGGGGACTCTTATTTGGCCATTGGAAAAAAAGAAAAATAGTTTTTTGATTGAAGGGGCTCAAATTGGAAAAGGAAGACAAGATTCATGTGGTTGTCAAATTCGAAATTCTCTACAATGTGTAAAATTTCATGTTGCGGAGAAAAGGTTGGAAGTAAAGCATGAGTTGGGACCAGCTTTCAACCAATGGAAATTTGATAAGATGGGTGAAGAAGTTGCATTTGGTTGGAATGAGAAAGAAAAAGATATGTTTTCATCAATAGTGAAGTCGAATCCTCCATTAGGAAAATGTTTTTGGGATGAGATATACAAGCATTTTTATGACAAAAGTAGGGAAGAACTTGTTTGCTATTATTTCAATGTATTTCTTTCACAACATAGAGCATGCCAGAATCGAATCGCTCCCAATAGCATTACCTACGATGATGAGGAAGTTGTATTAGGACCAGAATCAATTGGTAAAGGCATTGGGCCTAAATCTTACACTTCCATCTTAATTCCTTTAAAGAAGTCACAAAAGAATTCAAAAGATGCTCTTCCTCAATTTAGTACAGAGCACTTTGACAAAAGATGGAAAAGTGGAAGTCCATTTAAAGAGATATCTGGAAACGAATCTTCCAATGGTGAAGATTTTCTTTTATGCAACAACTTAAAAAGGAAGAATCGAAAAATGGATCACACCTTTAATCTTTAGTAGTTTGGATGCTTTTGAAGTTTTTTGGTCCATGTTTTTTGTTTTCAAGCACTCTCTCTATGTCATGTCCTTTATCATTACTTGTAAACTTCATATGTATTTTTGTCATCTTTTTCTTCATTAAGCTTTTAAACGAATAGTTATGCCTTTTAGTGTGTGTTTAACATTACTTTTAGTTGCTCAAAAGTACTTTTTGATAGTAAAAGCAATGCTTATCAAAAGGTTTTTCTTTTCCATCAAGTGCATTTTAGAGCCAAACAAAGGAGCTAGGTGCTTATCAAAACAATTTTTCAATCTATTCCTAAGTAGTCTTAAAGGTACGTTAGCATTATTTTTGGTTGTTAATAAGTACTTTTTAATAGCAAAAACAATGCTAAATAGAGGGTTTTTGTTGTTCAAAAGTTGTTTGGAACCAAGCCGGAAGTTGCCTATTGAGGCCCTATTCTTTATTGTGTTTGGGATTCTAAAAGTGTTTTTTCACCATAGAAGCAATGAAGAACACCTGGCATTTAGGGTTAAAATTGTAATCGAAAAGCATTTTTTCACCCAAATGCTTGAAATTAGGTGTTTTTAACTTTTGTATTTGGAAGTGAAAGTTATCAAAATACTCTTATTTATATTAACTATTTAAAAGATGTTTAAAAATTAATTTTATAAATAATTCAAACATTTTAATACTTTGATGGGATAAGATTGTTCACCAGAGAAACAAACCTTATTTATGTGTTTCCATATCTATTGGATTGTGATAACTTTTTTCTTCACAAGATCCAGTTCATTTTGTTGGCAATCTAATTTAGTAACCCACTGTATGACCCATTCCATGAATTGTGGAATGATAATTCTATCAACTCGTATTCCATGATTCGACTCAAATTAGGTCGCAAGTGCAAATGTGCATGTGCGAAATAGATGGTCTATAATTTCTTGCTCAACATGGCAAAGGGAGCATGTGTAGTCAATGTTCGGTATCTTTTGTATTATTTTTATTTAATTGGAAGGAAATCAATAATATTTTCATTCGATATTTGAATAACCAAGCCTCGAACGCATGTCTCGTTCTTACAAGATACTCTTCCAAGTCTAAGAATCAGTTGTTTTGGCTATTAATTTGGCTATTACTTGCAAAATGTTTTGCTTCGTGCAGTCTTTTGCCAAAAGGATTAAATTGTATATTTTTACGATAGTAAAAAATGTAATTTCCTCATTTTAATAGTCTACATCTTTATGTTTTTTGACGAATTAAATAAAATTTTTATCATTTTTGGGGGATAAAGTGCAAATTTTATAAATTATAAAGGGTTTAAATGTAAATTTTTCATTTTAGGGGGGTTGGGGCCCTTGTCAGCCCCTTGGTGCCGCTACTGGTCTTTTGCATAAAACCTCATGGGTTAGTAAGTCTTCATCGTGCTTGCTTGCTCGGCTGAAAGGGTTTCATTCATTGTTTGAGAATGGTGAATTTTAAGACCATCGAGTTGCATAGGTCTACAAATTTTCTCCCACCTATAGAGGTGTAATCCTCGTTTAAGAGAATCATGGCCCCACCAAAAGGATCGTACCATTGTGTTAAATGGATTTAAGTGTTGATTTTGGTGTCTAAACACGTGATAAAGAGTGGAGGGGAAGTGATGTTAGTGATGATTTTACTAGAGTTGGACTAGGCTTTTTTTCAAAAGTGATTCAGAAAATTTATTATTTACGAAAATGATTTGAAATCTACAAAGCACTTGGTTCTCATCATACCTTAACGATTGCCCCCTTTAATAAAATATAATTTTTGGTGTTGACATGGTATTCCTCGACATTTTTATGTATTTTTTTTAAATGCCTTTAAAAAATATGGTATTCCATGTGTAGGACCCAATTTTTTGCCTGGAGCCCAATAAATAATCCAATAACAGCCCAAAACCCAAATTCATCGGACCCAAACCATAGCCCAAATTTTAGCCCCAAATCAAAAAAAAGTCGAAACCCTAGCATAGTTTGTGCATAAGCTCGAGGTAGCCTCCGCATTGCATGCGCCACTCACCGTGACCGGCCACACGCTAACTACTACCAAGATCGTCGTGCACCTCCGCGCCCACGTTTACCTGCAAAATTGAAAAGCAATAGAAACTGCACGAAAAGAACGGAGGAAAGAATTATTTTTTTTTATTTTCATTTCGGCTATAAAGAAGTCGAACCAACACTTGTAAAAGGGGGATTTTTTTTGGAAAATACAGAGGAATACACACGTTTTTAGAGAAAAACACAGAGAATCAAAAGAGCAAAGATTCATTTTCTTTTTTCCTTTTTCGTTTTTTTATTTTTTTCGAATCTATTTTTTTAGGGGTTTTCTTCTTTTTAAAAAAATATATAAGAGTTTTAAAGGAAATAAAAAAATAAGAAGAAAAAACTCACTCTTTTCAAATTCCGGCCACCGTGCGCGGTGGCCGACCAATGGTCGACGCGGTGGCTGACGGTCGGAGGGGCTACCAAAAATCGCCTGGAGAGAGGGAGAGAGGAGAGCAATTTTAGTTTTTTTTTAAAAAAGAGGAAAAATGTTTTTTTTCAAAAGAAAATTTGGCATTTATACTGTATATAAAACGGTGTCGTTTTGAGCATCAGGGTCAGAGGCAAAAATGACGTCATTTTGGGCCTCTGACCCGTGACCCGACCCGCACAGGGGTGAGGATCCGCGCGTTTTTGTTAGGGAGGGACTAATTGCGCATTTAGCGCCTCCGCTTTTCCATGGTTTCATAATCAGGTTTTCTTTATTCCCGATTTGGCCTAAAAGTTCGCTCCTTATTTCAATTGAGTCCTCAGCCGAGCGCTGCATTTCAGGGAGTGGGATTTATTTCCATTTCGGTCCCTATAGGTTGCGCGCGTGTTTCAATTTACTCATTCATTTCCATTTGCTTTTAAATTTGGCCCAAATCTTCTGATTTTGATCCAATTTAGTCCCTTTACGACTGTTTTGCTATTTTACCATTAAATTAGTTATTTTTTTATTTTTGTTACCTTTATTATTATTATTATTATTATTATTATTATTATTATTATTATTATTATTATTATGTACATTATTATTACTATTATTGTATATATATTACTGTTTACTTTATGTTCGTGATTGTATATTATTTGTTTACTATTTTTACTATTATTTTATTAATATTATCCCTATTATTGTACATCCATATATTATAATTACTATGCTATATTTATATTATTATATTTATCGTCATATTATTTTATTACTAACATTTTATTTATTACTTTTATTATTTTATATGTTGTTACATACTATTATATACATTATTATTATTTCTACTAGTATTCTGCTATTATATTTATCATATATATATTTATTATTAATTTTAAACTATATATCTACCTATTTTTTATATATATAGATATTTTACCTCTTTTAACTATTTTATATATTTAGCATTTCAATTTTTACGTATTCATATATATATATATTACTTATTATTTTTATTATGTCTATTTTTTCATTTTTATTATGAGGGTTATTATTACTTTTATATTTATTTTTACTATCAACATCATCATTGCTATTTTTATTAGTATTTTTTACTATTAGGGTTTATTTATCCTTGTTCCTTCATTTCATAGATCGATGATTTTAAATCGCGTTTCAACATCTTTATATGTGTCTTTGAGAATTCAAAAAAAAAGGGTTTTCACAAAGGAAATATTTCGTGTTTGGGAAGTTCGAGAAATTGTGCCCAATCGTGTTGGGTTTCGATTTTTCGTTCGTCTAGATCACTAAATATCCTTTAAAGATTTCGATCGTGTTTTTGAAAATAAGGCAATGTTTCGTGTTTGGAAGTTCGAGAGATTCGTGCCCAATCATGCTGGGTCTCGATTTTTTATTTGTCCAAACAACTAAATATCCTTTAAAGATTCTTTATTGTGTTTTCTTAAATAAGGTAATATTTCATGTTTGGAAATTCGAGGGATCGTGCTTAATCGTGCTGGGTTTCGATTTTCAGTTTGACCAAATAGCGGAATACCTTTTTTTAAATCGGATGTATGGATTTTGGAAATCATGGAATGATCTTGGTATCGAGAGTTTGAAACATCGTGTCCTATCGTGTTGGATGTGGTATTTCGACTTTTCGAAACAAGAGAGTTTCGATATCCACTTCGAGTTATCCAAATAGTTTTTACAGATTCATACACCGAATTTTTTTCCTCTAATTTTTGATATTAAGGACATTAATCAATCAACACGGTACCAATTTATGGGCGTTGCAAGGGTGCTAATCTTTCCTCGTGCGTAACTGACTCCCGAGCCCGTTTTCTGAAAACTCGTAGACCCAGAATGTTTTATAAGTGGCCCAATCACACTTCAAAAAAGATTGGTGGCGACTCCGTTTTTGTATTTTAAAGTCGGCTCGTTTTTCAAACAAAAAAAATGGTTTCGACAGCTTGGCGACTCCACTGGGGACCAATAAGAGAGTCAATCCGTAAAATTGGTTGATTAATGTTCTTTTTATCGAAAATAATTTTTTTTCCTTTTTTTCCATTTGCATGAGTTTGTGTCGCGTCATATATTTGTTTTGGTTTGAGACACATGAGATATCTCTGCATTTATATTGCATGACCGTTGTGGTCACACCCTTAAATAGGAGCAAAAATCTATGCCTTCGTGAGGTTTTCACCTCCGCATGGGCTAGGGGACTACTTTCGGGATACATCCGTACCTATGGTTCTGTGAGGTTTTCACCTCCGCATGGCCATAGGGAAATGTATTCCCCTGAACTGAACTCAATCAGTATGAGCCTATAATGGGTGAGGATTGAGGAATCTGCTGGTTCAGGTACCTTTCCTTTAGAACTAAACCACATATAGTGAACCTTAAGAGCCTACCCTAGGTAGAGCCATGCTAAACCTTAGTGGTTGCCCATACCGTGGTTTGACATTTTTTATTTACTTTGGTTGCTATTATTCATTACTAACCTATTTTTTTTGCCATGTTTGCATATCATATCATATTAAAAGGGCGTCGAATCTTGTTCGGTTACTAATTTAGGAGACTTGTTATAGAGAACGAATTCCTTAATAAAGTAGAGGATAATGCGGCCGTATGTACATGGTCAGACTTGAGAAGGGATAGGTCGTATATGTGACTGCTTTTATGTAAAAGATTTTATTTTTAAATAAGTTTTCTAAAAGAAATTGAACGAAATCGATGCCTTTTATTTTGCATTTATATCATGCATTTGCATCACATCACATCATATGCATTAAATGTCATAAAAGAACCATATTAATTGGAGATTATATTATAGTGACCGTGGAACATCATTACTACACACGAATGTAGAAACGGCTAAGGATATAATGAAAACCTTGAGCATCAACGCTGTATTCGAAGAGAGATCGAATGAAGGAAACCTAGGAGGCATTCACCCCTACGAGCCTGAGAGTGTTTTGAATAACTAGACTGTGAAGGAAACTTCTGTAGTTTTTAGAGCTAACACAGAGTAATGTTCAAAACACATTTGTTGTCTAAAGCCTAGAAACAATAAGAATCTTTTGTGAAATAGGCTCATGTTCAAACATCTTTATTTTCAATAAAAAATTACATTCTTGTGTTTCATGCCGAGCAAATATTTTTTTCATTTTTTCCAAGTCATACTATACATTCTTTTTCTTTTTGGGATGTCTTCCATTCTTCATCATCCTAAGAATCGCTTATTCTTTGGAATTTTCCTTCGTACCTACAATAGGTACCCAGATATCGGGACATGAGCAACGCTGTTACGGACTCCCTTTTGAGTGAAATATGGTCTAAAAGGATCTGAGGATTTTGAAGATGTCAGAGATTGTAACTTATCTTTTGATTTGAACAAAATGAAGGTAGACGCTACCGTACAAAGGGTCGGTAGACATCGCGAGTCTAGGAAAAGAGTGAAGATCGAAGCCTTGCCCACCATAAAAACAAAGCGAGACGTCATTGAATTATTCCAAGAATTCAAAGATGTTTTTGTGTGATCGCATCAAGATATGCCTAGAATACGATGAGGCTATGGAGTGTTCAAAAGGCACATGCTAAGAGTTTGCCGATAGCCAAGTCGATTATAAGGTTCGCTTCTTTGGTCCACCATGAAAGGGAGATTGAGTCAATGTTGCTGTAAATGCCAAATTGAGAAGACATGACTTATATGTTTTTCCTATACGTGGGGCATAGATGTTACGGGGATGATCTCGTCAAAATTATCCGGTTGACGCCTATTCATCTTCGTGATTGTCAACTAGTCCACTAGGAGGGTGAGTGTCGGTTCCTATGACAAAGTTACAAGGTCAATCATCATCAAGTTCAATTTCGACGTCGAGTTCAAGTTCGAATTCAAAAAAAAAAAAGAAAGAAGGAAAGAAGAAAAGAGGAAAAGAAAAGAAAGAAACCATAAAAAAAAAGATTTTGAAAGATGAATGGAAACCTGTAAAGATTGGCATAGACTAGTTACCATTCACCCTCTATGCTTCTCGAGTATTGGCTAGGACTTCCACCGGGGCAACGCTTTTCTCATTGGTTTATGGGATGGATGCAGTCTTGCCCATCGAAGTTGAAATTCATTTTCTTCAGATTCTGTCAGAGCTGAAGTTGGATAAAGCGGAAGGGGTTCAATCTCGGTATAATCAACTGAATCTGATCGGGAAAAAAGATTAAGAGCCTTCCGTAATAGTCAAATGTATCAGAAACGAATGATGCGGGCTTACAACAAAAAGTCCACCTCAGAGAGGTTCATGAAAGAGACTTGGTATTGAAAAGATCCTCTCTATGCAAAAGGGCTTCAGGGGAAAGTGGATGCCTAATTGGGAAGGACATTATGTTGAAAAGAAGATTTTTTGGAGAAGCATGGATACTAGCCGAGATGGACGGCAAAAT
The DNA here is from genome assembly GCA_025506655.1 of Gossypium rotundifolium. Taxonomy (NCBI): domain Eukaryota; kingdom Viridiplantae; phylum Streptophyta; class Magnoliopsida; order Malvales; family Malvaceae; genus Gossypium; species Gossypium rotundifolium. The sequence goes on from CP106732.1 coordinate 175,496,265, forward strand.
TCAGATCAAACCAATTAATACTGGACCCGGTCAAGAACGCTTCATTATGACGGAAATAGGCCAAGGCAAAACCCATAAAGGCGCTTTGAAGTTTTTCAAAAAAAAAAAGGAGAGGCCAAGGTGAAAACCATAAAGGGCACTTTGAGACCAAATGGGTTTTGAGTCGAAAACCAAAAAAAGAGTGGCTCAAATTGTGATCAAATCGTGATGGGGCATACAGTAGTTTCGCTACGCTTGAATTAACAATGAGAAAGTATGTTACGTCTTGGGGCATCGACAAAGTACTCTGAATCCCCTAAACACATATTGAGCTTAAATGGTTCTCAAGAAGTTTGAACAAAGAAGCTCAGGCTGCGATATCTGGGGCACCTAGTTTCCATCTTACCCATTCTGAATTTGCTCATTTCAAGATACATTACCAATAAATTTCCTTTTTGATTGCATTTTGTTATCTTATTTATTTTAAGCTATACTCCTAATTAGTTTCTTTCTTGTCCATTATTATAATCTTTTCCAAGCATTTCATATTGAAATAATGATTATTGAACTAATAATGCTTTCACAAAAGAAGTTTTGCATATTACTCTGAAAGTCTCTAAATAATACAAGAATTTGAAACAGGACAATTATTTAGAACTAACCAGGCTTAAAGGGCTCGGAGCACTTGAGAAAAGGGATTAAGCAGTGACAACATCTTCAGACTCTCTGTTAGAGGTATCAGCTGAACAAAGACGACATACGTCAGGAATATCACCTTAATAAATAACAAGTAATGACAGCCCAAGTGTTAAAAATATATCATTCGCATTTTGCACTCATTCATAACATTCATAATACATATGGTTAGGAGCATTTTTCATGACATCCTAATCATTTGGCATAAACATATACCCCATGAAATCAATTCTATAGGTAGGTTCCCCATAAGACAATGTAGTAAAATTGATGGGAGTTACAGAAGATTACAGACCTTATCCCACTGAGCAAGAGTGGAACAGGTCGAAAATATTGAGCCTTAATTCCCTAAGCAGTAGGGTAACAAGCCAAAAATAACAGATCTTATCCCACTGAGCAAGAGTGGAATAGATCAAAAACGACGAGCCTCAATTCCCTAAGCAGTAGGGTAGCAAGCCGATTACAGACCTTATCCCACTGAGTAGGAGTGGAACAAGTCGAAAACATTGAGCCTTAATTCCCTAAGCAGTAGGGTGGCCAAAAATATCAGATCTTATCCCACTGAGCAGGAGTGGAGCAGATCGAAGACGACGAGCCTTAATTCCCTAAGCAGTAGGGTAACAGGTTAAAGAAGTAGATCTTATCCCACTGAGCAGGAGTGGAACAGATCGAAGACAATGAGCCTTAATCCCCTAAGCAGTAGGGTAACAGGCCGAAGATGCATATCCTAATTCCCTAAGCAGTAGGGTGACAGATCGAAGATCAAGCCTTATCTCCACCGAAAGCAGGAGTGGAGCAAAGAAAAGATATAGATCCTATCTCCACCGAAAGGAGGTAAGCGGATTGAAGACAATGATCTTATCTCTACTGGCGGGGAGTAGAGCAGATCGAAGATTGAAGCCTTATCTCTCTGAGCAAGAGTGGAACAAAGCTAAAGATATAGATTCTATCTCCACCGAAAGCGAGTGGGCGGATTGAAGACAACAGATCTTATCTCTCTGGAAGGAGAGGAGCAAAGCTAAAGATATAGATCCTATCTCCACTGAAGGTGAGTGGAGTGGATTGAAGACAATGATCTTATCTCTACCGGCGAGAGTAGAGCAGATAGAAAAGATCAAGCCTTATCTCCACTGGCGGAGTGAAGCAGTGAAGATATAAATCTTATCTCCACCGAGCAAGAGTGGAGCGGATTGAAGACAACAGATCTTATCTCTACCGAGCGAGTAGAGCGGATCGAAAGATCAAGCCTTATTTTATTGAGCAGAGTGGAGCGGGCAAAAGATAGTAGATCCTATCTCCACCGAGTAGGAGTGGGCGGATTGAAGATAACAGATCTTATCTCTCGAAAGTGCGAGGAGTAGAGCGGATCGAAGATCAAGCATTATCTCTCTGGCGAGGTGGGCAGCGAGCTAAAGATAGTAGATCCTATCTCCACCGAAAGGCGAGGTGGAGTGGATTAAAGATAACAAATCTTATCTCTCTGGAAGAGAGTAGAACAGATCGAAGATCAAGCCTTATCTCTCTGGAAAGGTGGGCGAGCAAAGAAGATAGTGATCCTATCTCCACTAAGCAGGAGTGGAGCAGATCGAAACAAAATTCCTACACCCCCGAAGATGCAATGGATGAAATGAGGCTACTTGAAGAGAAGAAGCATTAAGAAGTCAAAGACTCAGCAAGACCGGGCAAAAATTGGTCCTTTTAAAGTCTTTGCTCCATTCTCGTTACATGACAATGAGTAAAGAATGGCATCTGTAGGACTCAATTTTTTTCCTGGAGCCCAATAAATAATCCAATAATAGGCACAAAACCCAAATTCATCAGACCCAAATCATAGCCCAAATTTTTAGCCCAAAATCTGAAAAATAGAAGTCAGAAACCCTAGCATAGTTTGTGCCTCAAGGCCGAGGTAGCCTCCGCATTGCACGCGCCACTCACCCGTGACCAGCGCCACACGCTAACTACCAACAAGATCGCACTCCTCCGCGCCACGCCACTCGCAAAATTGAAAAGCAATAGAAACTGCATCGAAAAGAATGGAGGAAAGAATTGTTTTTTTATTTTCATTTCGCTATAAAGAAGTCGAACCAACACTTGTAAAAGGGGATTTTTTGGAAAATACAGAGAATACACACGCTTTTAGAGAAAACACAGAGAATCAAAAAGCAAAGATTCATTTTCTTTTTTTCCTTTTTGTTTTTTTATTTTTTTCAATCTATTTTTTAGGGTTTTTCTTCTTTTAAAAAATATATAGGAGTTTTAAAGGAAATAAAAAATAAGAAGAAAAAACTACTACAAATTTCACCACTGCAGCACCTGTGGTACGACAATGGTCGACGCTTGCCGGAGGGTCACGGAAATCGCTGGAGAGAGGGAGAGAGGAGAGCAATTTTAGTTTTTTTTTAAAAGAGGAAGAATGTTTTTTCAAAGGAAAATTTGACATTTATCTTGTATATAAAATCAATTGCTTTTGAGCATCGGTCGAGGCCAAACGATGTCGTTTGGGCCTCGACCATGACCCCACCCGCACAGGGGTTAGGATCCACGCGCTTTTGTTAGGGAGGGCTAATTATGCATTTAGCCCTTCCGCTTTCCATAGTTTCATAATCGTTTTTCTTTATTCTCGATTTGGCCCAAAAGTTCGCTCCTTATTTCAATTGAGTCTCACCGAAGTACAGCATTTCGTGGAGTGGGATTTATTTCCATTTCGGTCCCTATAGGTTGCGCGCGTGTTTCAATTTACTCATTCATTTCCATTTGCTTTTAAATTTGGCCCAAATCTTCTAATTTTGATTCAATTTAGTCTCTTTACGACTGTTTGCTATTTTACCATTAAATTAGTTATTTTTTATTTTTGTTACCTTTATTATTATTATTATTATTATTTATTATTATTATTATTATGTACATTATTATTACTATTATTGTATATATATTACTATTTACTTTATGTTCGTGATTGTATATTATTTGTTTACTATTTCTACTATTATTTTATTAATATTATCCTATTATTTTACATCCATATATTATAATTACTATGCTATATTTATATTATTATATTTATTGTCATATTATTTTATTACTAACATTTTTATTTATTACTTTTATTATTTTATATGTTGTTACATACTATTATATACATTATTATTATTTCTACTAGTATTCGCATATATATATTTATTATTAATTTTAAACTATATATCTACCTATTTTTATATATATAGATATTTTACCTCTTTTAACTATTTTATATATTTAGCATTTCAATTTTTACGTATTCATATATATATATATTATTATTATTATTTTATTATGTTTATTATTTTCATTTTTATTATGAGGGTTATTATTACTTTTATATTTATTTTACTATCAACATCATCATTGCTATTTTTATTAGTGTTTTTTACTATTAGGGTTTATTTATCCTTGTTCCTTTATTTCATAGATCGATGATTTTAAATCACGTTTCAACATCTTTATATGTGTCTTTGAGAATTCACAAAAAAGGGTTTTCACAAAGGAAATATTTCGTGTTTGGGAAGTTCGAGAAATTGTGCCCAATCGTGCTGGGTTTCGATTTTTCGTTCGTCTAGATCACTAAATATCCTTTAAAGATTTCGATCGTGTTTTTAAAAATAAGGCAATGTTTCGTGTTTGAAAGTTCGAGAGATTTGTGCCCAATCATGCTGGGTCTCGATTTTCTATTTGTCCAAACAACTAAATATCCTTCAAAGATTCTTTATTGTGTTTTCTTAAATAAGGCAATATTTCATGTTTAGAAATTCGAGGGATCGTGCCCAATCGTGCTGGGTTTCGATTTTCAGTTTGACCATATAGCGGAATACCTTTTTTTAAATCGGATGCATGGATTTTGGAAATCATGGAACGATCTTGGTATCGAGAGTTTGAAACATCATGTCCTATCGTCTTTGGATGTGTATTTGACTTTTCAAACAAGAGAGTTTCGATATCCACTTCGAGTTATCCAAATAGTTTTTACAGATTCATACATCAAATTTTTTTCCTCTAATTTTCGATATTAAGGACATTAATCAATCAACACGGTACCAATTTGTGGGCGTTGCAAGGGTGTTAATCCTTCCTCGTGCGTAACCGACTCCCGAGCCCGTTTTCTAAAAACTTGTAGACCCAGAATGTTTTATAAGTGGCCCAATCACACTTCAAAAAAGATTAGTGGCAACTCTGTTTTTGTATTTTAAAGTCAGCTCGTTTTCCAAACAAAAAAATGGTTTCGACACCATGTTTAAGTGGTGACACTGATTCAAAATTTAAAAAAAAATGTTTTTTGGTGCCAACGCTCCTTTTGCTAGCACTAGTGTGATTTCTATTTTTTTTGCTGGCGTGCTCTAGTTATCGAGATCGATGAAAAAAAGAGAGGAATGTGAAAGCAAATGAAGCGATGGAAGTATAAAAGAAACAAATGTAAGAATACAAGAAATCTACAAAGGAGCAGCAGCAACAGTAAAAAACTTTTTTAATGTTGATGTTTAAGTGTTTGTTTGAACATAAACCTTTTTGATGATGATCTAATTAACATTTTCTCACCTTAATTTAAGATTTTGTTTAAGTTCTAATTCAATGTTTCTCCCTCCTCGAGTAAATCTAATGTGATTTCTCTCTCGTCTTTAATGCACAACAATAAAGATTAAAGTAAATTGCATTAAAAAAAGTGAAAATAAAATTTCAAAAAAATGTTTCCTATATTAAGAACTTGAAGTTAGATAGGGTAAGAGAATAAAGCATATTCAATAGAAGTAGAAAATGTGTTTTTTTTTCTTTTTTAATGCAATTTACTTTGACGTTTCATTATAAAATGAAAATAGAGGATAAAGAACAAAGAGAATAAGAGAGAAAATAGAGGCGTATTTTATTGATCGATCGGAATAATTTACAATGCTTTTCAAAGTTTATATTTATAAATATAAGAAGTACAAATGAAATAGAATTCTACTTCTAATGACAATTAGAATTTAAAGTATATCAAAACTTATCTAAATCTTGATAGACATCCACTTAAAATATTCATAACACTCCTCATTAGATGTCCATTTGTAGATAATATGTCTTGATAAAATCTTACTAAGATAAAAATCATGTGGGAAAAAATCCTAGTGAAGGAAAAAGAGTACACATATCTATAATATATATAATATGTTGTCTTATTAAAAATCTTATTAGGAAAATCTAATAGGACAAAACATCGGTTAAGGGAAAAAGAGTACAGTAGATATTTATTTCTCCTCATGAAAACATCACATACTTTCTTATATTATACATATTCAATGTTGAATACTAAATTTTCAAATGACTATTTGAATGTATTTGTTAAGGGAAAAAAATCTTAGTGAAGGAAAAAGAGTATACATATATATAATATACATAATATGTTGCCTTATTAAAAACTTTACCAGGAAAACTTAATGGGACAAAACATCAGTTAAGGGAAAAAGAGTACAGCGCATATTTACTCTCCCTCATGAAAGCATCACATGCTTTCTCATATTCTACATATTTAATGTTGAATACCAGATTTTCAAATGACTATTTGAATGTATTTGTTAAGGGGAAAAAAATACTAGTGAAGGAAAAAGAGTACACATATATAATATGTATAATATGTTGCCTCATTAAAAATCTTACCAGGAAAATTTAATGGGACAAAACATCGGTTAAGGAAAAAAGAGTACAGCTCATATTTACTCCCCCTCATGAAAATATCACATACTTTCTCATATTTTACATATTCCATATTGAATACTAGATTTTCAAATGACTATTTGAATATATTTGTTAAGGGGGAAAAAATACTAGTGAAGGAAAAAGAGTACACATATATATAATATATATAATATGTTGTCTCATTAAAAACTTTACCAGGAAAATTTAATGGGACAAAACATCGGTTAAGGGAAAAAGAGTAGAGCGCATATTTACTCTCCCTCATGAAAGCATCAAATACTTTCTCATATTCTACGTATTCAATGTTGAATACCATATTTTCAAATGACTATTTGAATTTATTTGTTTAGCATTTATATCACCATTCTTTTAAAAGTCATGAATGAAGAAAAATTTGGGGGAAATATATTTTGATCTCTTTAGGAGTTTCAATAATAATCATAACAAACTTTAATCATGATTCTTTTATAAAAACACAAATAGGTAATTTAGATCATTTTATAGTTCTCCTTCAACTACTATTCACTAAGTCAAAATTATCACATGTTCAAATTATTTCAATTCATATAAATGAACAATTTCCGAGAATTTCAATATGCTTTTAACATTTTAAATCTTTCAAGAATTTTAATATAAACTTTACTATATAGTGATTCATAAAAAGTTGTAACAATAATCATTAGATGCAAGTTAAATCTTTTATAAATTGTCAGTTTAATAATATATTTAAAGGTTATTGCATCCAACACAAAAGAATATTATATCTTTTTATAATCAATGTAATGGCATGAATTTTCAGTGGTGCCGAACGGTGCCGAACGGTGATTTGACATCCCTAAATTCGACAAGTGAGTAGAAAATATTATTAATTTAGTGAGTATAAGTTAAATGTGAAGTTAGGAAAATTTTTGAAATAGTGAATAGTATACTAAAAATAAATATTAAAATAATTATAATCGAAAATGAGGTATCGAGACCTCGAAGATTTTTAATCGAGCCATAAATATTTTTATAAATATGTATGGAGTGTTAATAAGTTAGTATTAAAGTTTCGTTAAGAAATTTTAAAGTTCCAAAGGACTAAATTATAACAAATGCAAAATTATGGAAAATAATTAAATAGCTTAAATGATAAAAGAAAGAGGGCTTAAAAGGGAAATGGACCCAAGGTCTATTTGGGCTTGACGGCAAAGGCAAAAAATCAGCAAGAAAATAAGGAGAATTAAGGGAAAAATTAGAATATTGTAAATTTTACTTAATAAAGCTAGGATTAAAGTGGAATTATCTATATTTCTCTTTATTTTTCTGCATTCTCATCAGAAAAAACACCATATAAGGGTTTCCTTAAGCTGATTTTTCATATTTTTACTGCAAGTAAGTTTAATTCTTCATTATTTCTTGAAATTTTTGTGTTTTTGTGACTTTTACAACTAGGTCCACTTGTTGAATTCATTAGTTTTTGATTCTATGAAAGAAATTGAAAGTTGTTATGAATATGTGCTGGAATTATATGATGATTTAGCATGAAATTAGGGCTTTAAATTGTTTATATGCCGATTTTATTGAAAGAATTGAATAGAAATTAAATGTTTGGAACCTAATTTTAAAAGAGTTTGAAGTTAGGGTTTTATGTGAAAATTTTGAATTTAAATAGTTGTGAAAATTGAGAAAAATTAGCTTAATTGAGGGGTTAATTGAGTAAGGATTGAATTGTATGAACTGTGAAATTTGGGGTCAAATGGAAATCAACATTTTGCACTAAAACAGTTTTGGATAGCAACAGTAGTTTAACTTTGAAAAATCACCAAAAATTGTGGGAATCGAATTAGAGAATAAATAAAATATGAAATCAAATATTATTGAGTCTAGTTTCTCGTAGAAGAAATGGTGTAGGCAATTGAATATTAAATCACGAGATATAATAAATTTTGTGAGACAAGGTCAGAATGATTTTGAATTCCCTTGTTCTGACTTTGGAAAATCATCAAAAATTGGAAAAAAAAATAATTAGGAGCTTAAATTTATATTTTTAAAATTCTGAATGAGTTTATTTTCAAGAGAAACAAACAGAAACATCATTCGAATCCTGTACGATGAGATAATTAATTTTTTGTGAAGAAGGGTCGGAACTGTCAGACAGCAGAATAGGGGTGGCTTTAAAGAAAAAACTGTACTTATTTGCTAAACTAAAAATTTTGAAAATTTTATGGTAAGAAGATATGTGAGCCTAATTTCAAGAAAAATTAGCGGATCCTAATTTAGAGTTTTGTAGCTCAAGATAAAAATAATTTAGTGACTATGACACGGATGGACAGCATTGAATATACATAAGTAAATGGTGAAATTATAGATAATGTTACTTATAAGCGGGTTATAAACATTAAGGATGTGAAATAGAGTGAAGGTGAAGTCAATACTGATAAGTGAATGATTTTACAATGATAGATCGAGAACCCGAAGCAAGTCGAGGAAAAGAAAAAGTAGTTGATTAGTCCCTGAACTTTCACAAATTCTGCAAATCGACTCAGGTAAGTTCATATAGCTGAAATTTAATGATTAAATGTTAATTTCATGAATTATATAATGTATGATGAGATATATTTGTTGATTAATTGAGAATAAAATAACAATGCAAAAATTGAATAAATGATCAAATTGAGGGAACGTCAGATTTGAGTACTTCTGATCAGTGACAAGTGATAAGTAGTAGCTTTAGCTACACTTATTTGATCAGTGACAAGTGATAAGTGGTAGCTTTAGTTACACTCATTTGATCAGTGACAAGTGACAAGTGATAAGTGGTAGCATAAGTGGTAGCTTTAGTTACACTCATCTGATCAGTGACAAGTGACAAGTGATAAGTGGTAGCTTCAACTACACTTATCTAATCAGTGACAAGTGATAAATGTGATCCGTGTAAGACCGTGGCAGGGCTATGGCTTTGGAAAGTGATAAGTGATCATATGTAAGACCATTGTTATACCATGACAAAGTAAAAGTGAAGTACTCAATTTTCCGTAACCGTTCCCTAATTTGATTAAGGATGATAAGTGACAAATGGGCCTAAAAGAGTTAAAGTAAATAGATAAGTGGTAGCGAGTTTATACAAGACGACTCACCAATGATTGTGGTTGATAGGTGAACTTAGTAATTGTGTATAATGCATAAGTGTATGAATGTTAAGTAATATTTATGTTTTATGCCTATGAACTTACTAAGTTTCTATAAGCTTACTTGAGTGCATTAAATGTCTCTCGTAGATTGACGTGAAAATATACGGAGGATCGGATCAACACTGAGGATCACACTATCCAGATTATCTCCGGTAGCTTTTGTAAATTTCCTTTTTGATTTATATGGCATGTACATGGTTTGATGATTATATAAATGCCAAACTTGTTTAATGAATATGTATTAAAGTAAAGAGTGATGAATATGTTAAATAGTATAATTATAATAGAAGTATGATTTGGTATCAAATTGATTGCAATGGATTAGATTGGTCTCGGTTTTAAAATTTCAGGGAAGGTTGGATATTTATAAAGGGATTATATTGAGTTCATAAAAAAAATTTGGGATTTTGCAAAAAATTTCCTATGGCTTCGATTTAATCCTGGTTTGGTCCTAAAGTATGTTTTGGGCTTTGGAGGCCCATCTAAAGGACGTCATGTCATGTTTCGATAATGAATAGTAATTAACTCGTATAATAGAAAATTAATTCGGTAAACTCTGATAATGCCTCGTATCCTATTCCGGCGACGAATAAGGGTAGGGGATGTTACAATCAATGCCAAGTCTTAGCGAAAAACTTTATATTTTTATTTAGTTTTTGCAAAACTATTTCATTTGCATCCTCACCGACTTTATACCTTTAAATATTTGGACTACTAATCCAAAAAATTTACGAATATAATTGTATTTAAGTTGAGTCTTTCTATTTTGACCAATCTATTTCATATTTATATTTCTCAATATATTTATTTAAGATTTTCTTTTTATTTTATTATTTCAACAATAATATTGCATGTAAAATCATTGTCGATCACTTTTATTATTAGTTCGACATTTTTTTGATTTTATATAACGTATTGAGATTTATTTATTTTCACTATTTTAATCTTCAGTTTTAGGTACTTGAATCTCTTCTGGAGTTTTAGTTTTGTCTTGGGTCTCTTCTGGAGCACTCGCCTCCGTTATATAACCATCTAGAAGAATTTTTATTTTTGGAACTAGTCAATTTATCATTTATTTTGATTGCCCTACTAGGACTTTGATTCAAAATATTAAATGGTATATAATGCTTAGTCATTCTTATTAAGTTTGTGAATACATCTAACAGTTAACTAGTAATAAAATAAGTTATCCTTTTAAACTTTTGGTTCAAATTACTCTATAAGGATCCGATAATGATAACTTATTATAAGCGTAATTTCATTCGCTTATTATTTTTCTCCCTTAATATCGATAAAACTATCAAATCAAAATAGTAAACACAAATCATGTCATAATTGTATCGCAATACATTCAAAACATCTAATAACATAAGTAGACTTGTAATTAATATATATTCGAACTTTCTTTTAGGATATACTCATCTTTATGCGTTATAGTGGAATAATTGGAACATATACTTATATACAAAATTTAAAGATGAGAAATATTTATCTTTTGACTAAAAACTAATTATAATAGAGAGTATTTATAACTTATCGACTTGATGCATACAACATGTAAATCAATATAATCTCATGTTGAAATTGGAAGTTTAGTTATCATAAGTAATGATTTAAATATTAATCGATGCATTCAACCAATAATTTCTCTAATTCATTATGCGATAAGTAATAAACTTTTATGAAAGTTTTTCAAACTTAATCAATAAAATATCGAGATATAAACTTATCACTTTAGCAATATGAATTGTTTTAATTGTATAATCTAAAATTAATTATTTAAACAATCTTACAAATGACAGTGCAAGTTGATAAAACATATGTGATTATTTTGTAGACGTATCAACCAAGAACAATATAATATCAAATTTATACACATGGTGGATGAATGAGCTCATATTCATTTAAAAATACAAGACATTAAATTTCAATTTTAGCTAGTGAGTTTCTAATAAGCAATTTTCATTGAAAACAAGTAACAAATGAGAATTCTTTAAATTAAAGAACTTTCTAATTGTTTAATGAATGTTCATATGAATTCTTAAATAATTTTACATCATATATGATATAGGATGGTCTAACTGGTCAAGTCAAGTAATAAATGTATTTATATCAAGAAACTTCGATTTACTTTAACATGAATTTCAATTGTATTAATAATGTCAATATAAATTGTGATAAATTGATAATTTTACTATCATTCCTTTTAATTTGTATTCACATATAAGCACTATTGTGACATTACTACTGAAAATGTCTAAATCAATGTGTAGTTTATGTCACCAAGTCAACAAAATAAATATAATTTCTAAATAATTATATACAATATTCGCTTTAGGAATATGTCAAAATCTTCAAATATACAAAAAAATGATTATAACTCGTTATTTTATTTAATTATTATGAGATATGAGATCAATTCAAAATATTAACTTGCTAGGTCATGTATAGAAACAAGCCTAAATTAAATATATTAATAGAAGTCACACCTCAAACATAAAAATGACATAATGAAGAACTAGCAATTTTTCTTTCATAACCATCATCATAAATATGCATGAAATTTAATTCAAAATTCAACTATTCATGCTAATAAAACTTCTCATTTACAATCGCTCATGTCATTTTTTAAATAATTAACACAATGAATAATATAAAACGTATGAATTCATCGTTTTAGCAATTTTTGAACTAAATCAAATTCAATAACCGTAATATTCATTGGTTTATTAACACAAATTTGTGTACTAGATATGTTTTAATTAAATAATATATTTAATTATAAAATTTATTATAGCGCATAAACAAATAAGTTAATATTCATTTTCATGAATAAATGAGATGTTTATAATAATATGTAACTCATGTAATAAAAACTTAAAAAGAAGACCGTTTCAAATATTTAAACCATATATTAAATCAACCTTTTTTTTTATGCATTGAGTCTTGACGATTTTATCAAGAAGTAAGCAAATTAAATTCTAATAGTAGACTTTGAATCATTTACCATCCTTCTCCAAATTCTATATTTATAGAAATAAGAAGTGTAACTGAAATAGAACTCTATTTCTAATGGCTATTAGAATTTGAAGTATATCAAAACCTATCTAAATTTTGATGGATATCTACTTAATAAAATATTTATAACGCTTTTCTATTTTTAAAAATTTATTTTTCTTTTTTTAATGCAAATTATTGTTGTGAATTAAATGGCGTTTCTTATAGAGTAAATATCCTAAATATACTAAAAAAATAAAAAATTCTGGAATTGGGCCGTTTTCTAGAAAATTTACGAAAAAATACCGTTTCCCCTCAAAACGCGTCCCACGTCGGTAGCGTTTTGAGGGGAATGCTAACAAAGCGTCCCCTAGAGGCGCTTTCTTTGCAACGGTCAAAATTTTTTTGACCGTTGGGCCCAACAATCAACTTTTTCCCCTATAAAACCCCTCCAATCCTTTTATTTTTTTCATATATTTTCTCTCAATTTTCTCTCAATTTTCTCTTAAAGTCCTTGAAATTTACTGTCAAATTTTAAAATAGTCCTTTACTATTTACAAAAAGCCCTTTTAATTTTTTTAATATATTTTTTGGAAAATTTTAAAATTTTCGATCAGATTACAATGGTCGGGAATTACTTGTCTAGACAACAAGCACATTTCCGTCGAGCAAATGAAAATGGTAAGTTTTAATTTTAATTTTTAATATTGTTTAATATTTTTACAATTATGCAATTTTAATTAATTTTATTTTATAATTTTTTAAACAGTCTATAGATCGGGTGTTGGAATGTTATATTCGCAACATGCATGGTCCCCCATCACCGTTGATCGAGAATTACCTACGGAAGTAGGTTTTTGGCACGTGGCCACGATAGGCCGGGGGTTCAAGTTGGAGCCGCCTTTGATCAGTGCGTTGATAGAGAGGTGGAGACCCAAGACGCACACTTTCCATCTTCCATGCGGAGAGTGTACCATCACTCTGGAAAATGTGCAGTTGCAGTTGGGATTGCTGGTGGACGGGTCGGTAATCACCGGGTCCGCAACTTTTGGTGATTGGATGGCCGTATGCTACGAGCTTCTGGGTGCCATTCCGGATAAAATTCATAGAGGTCGGATCGAGATGGCCTGGTTACGAGACACATTCCCAGAGCCGAATGAGGGTTCGATCGAAATAGAGCGAATACGGCATGCTCGGGCATACATTCTTCAGATAATTGGAGGCTATCTGATGCCGGACCTTTTTAGAAACCTCGTACACTTGAGATGGCTGCTGAAACTTGTTGATTTTAGAGTAGTCGGTGAATTGAGTTGGGGGTCTGCCGTGCTATCAAGGTTGTATCGGGAGATGTGCGGGGCGACGCGGCCGAGTAAAGCAAAAATCGGAGGTTGCCTATCACTACTCCAGTAATGGACATGGTTTCAATTTCTATTTTTACATCCTCGACTCGACCACCCATATTCATTCCCACTGATAACGACATAAATTTAATGTTATATTTTACAATTATTACGTAGATTTATAGTATAATTGTATGTTAAAATTTATTTAATTAGGTGGAACCATTCGGCGAGTCATGCTAAAATACCTACCTCGCTTGAAAATATACGGCTTCTATTGGACCAACGGTTAGAATCACAAGTAAGTTTCAATTTCGTATTTATAATTTAGTATTTCATATTTAGTGTCTAGTATTATGTATATAACTAATATTTTGGTAATGTTAATATATTTTCAATGGACACCGTACGGGAATCGAAAAATTTGGGTAGTAATTCCGGAGGAGTTCTTGCAAAATTCGAACAGTTGGCAGGTGAAGGTTCCATTGATCACCTATGCAACCGTGGAGATGCACCAGTCAGATCAGGGTCTACGATAATTTAAATTCTGGCAACCGATTCCCGTGCCACCTGAGGTGCTCGATGATGAGCACAAAGTGGACTTAGACAGTTGCACATGGATTGGTCAAGATTTTGGTCAGCATATATCGAGACGTGGGAGAACCGGTATGACTATTTACCTGATCAGGAATCGGTCATTGTTATGGAGTTAGCGTGCATGCCGGAATACATGTCATGATTTAGGATCCATGATAAGTCGTATTTGTTGTCAAAAGAAGAGAGGCGACGGCAACTTCGTCAACAAAAGGAACGTCGGGACCCCTTAAATCCAAGAAGAAGGGGTGATGAGATGGGGCCATCAATAGCGCCGACACAGTCATCGAGCCCATCAATAGAGCCCACACAGTCACCGGGTCCATCAGTTCCACCGACGACACCGACATCACAACCTTTACCCTTTATGTCAGGTGCGTACCCTACCCCTTATATGTATCCTAACCCAACCATATATGTTTCCTTTTCCCAGTCCCAGCCCAGGTTGAAATGCATGGCCGGGTTCGAGTCTGTTCTTGACTACTCCGGCTGGCCAGCCGATCTTGAGGTCGTCGTCAGTGAGGATCACAGGAGAGCCGTCCGTGGAGCACTTCTTTTACCACCTCCTTCGCCATACGGATTCGACACACTCTGCCAGATTTTATGCAAACACCTCCGGTTGTTATTTTATCAAGGTGGGTCATCCTCGCAACACCCACAACTGATCCAAAGTGCGAGGAACCTAATCCCCGCCAAAGTTCCACGACCCCACCAAAGCTAGAAGAATGAGGAATCTAGCGTGTAATCACGACCACCCATGTGGCACTGATTTCACCGATATCAACATTGATTCATATGGGCTTTTTATTTTTAAATTGTAATAATTTTTTATTTTTAATTAAAAAGTTATTTTTATTTGTGTTTGTAATTTAATTTTAATATCTTCACTAAAATAGAAGTTGTTTATTTTTTCTATGTAATTTAATTTGAATTTTTAATAAAATAAAAAGTTATTTTTATTTTCGTAATTTAGTTTTAATATATTTAATGAAATAATAGTTGTTTAATTTTTATTGTAATTTAATTTTAATATCTTTAATAAAATAGAAATTGTTTAATTTTTTTATTGTAATTTAATTTTAATATATGTAATAAAATAAGAAGTTGTTTTTATTTTTATTTTATTGTAATTTAGTTTTAATATATTTAATAAATAAGAAGTTTTCTATATTTTTATTTTTTGTAATTTAGTTTTAATATATTTAATAAATAGGAAGTTTTCTTTATTTTTATTTTTTGTAATTTAGTTTTAATATATGTAATAAAATAAGAAGTTGTTTTTATTTTTATTTTATTGTAATTTAGTTTTAATATATTTAATAAATAAGAAGTTTTCTTTTATTTTTTTTAATATATTTTGTTGTAATTTAGTTTTAATATATTTAATAAATAAGAAGTTTTCTTTATTTTTTATTTTTTTGTAATTTATTTTAATATATTTAATAAAATAAGAATTTTTCTTTATTTTTATTTTTAATTTAGTTTTAATATATTTAATAAATAATAAGTTTTCTTTATTTTTATTTTTTAATTTAGTTTTAATATATTTAATAAAATAATAATTTTTCTTTATTTTTATTTTTTGTAATTTAGTTTTAATATATTTAATAAATAAGAAGTTTTCTTTATTTTTATTTTTCTGTAATTTAGTTTTAATATTTTAATAAATAAGAATTTTTTATTTTTATATTTTTATTTAATAAAATAATAGTTGCTTATATATTTTTGTAATTTAGTTTTAATATCTTTTATAAAATAGAATTTGTTTAATTTTTTTTTTGGAAATTTAATTTTAAAAATAAATATTCAATATTTGCGGAAAGGGTAAAGTGCTCCATTGGGGATGTGCTTTGTGCCACATCAGCAAAACGCGTCCACTTAAGAGCGCTTTTGCTGATGTGGCACAAAACGCATCCCTAGAAGTGTTTTTCGCCATTTTCCTCAAAACGCTACCGACGTAGAAGCGTGTTGATGGGAAATGACTCTTTTCTATAAATTTTCAAGAAACTGGCCTAATTCCGTAATTTTTTTTTTTGGTATATATTGGTATTTTATCCTTTCTTATATATTTTTCTGAAATTTGATTTTTTTTCCCTTTTCAATGCAATTAGAAAAATCAAAATCGCATTAAATTTACTCGAGGAAAAGGAAACATTGATGTTCAAACAAAAAACTTAAACATCAACATTAAAAAAAGTTACTTATTGTTGCTGCTCTTTTTTCTCTGCAGATTTGTTGTTCTCTTCCATTTCTTTCTTATATACTTCCATCGCTTCACTTGCTTTCAAATTTCTCACTTATTTTTATCGGGCTCAGTAACCAAAGCATGTCGGTAATTTTTTTTTAAATCGCACTAGTGTTGTCAAAGAGAATGTCAATATAAAAAAAATCAAATTTTCTTTAAATTTTGAATCGGTTGCTCGATCATTTGCAAAATGCCTAGTTTTAATATTTATAAAAGAGTGATCGAACCTATAGATCGATCATGACAACGATAGAGGCAAGTGCACCTATCGAACAAAGAGTATAGCTCAAGCAAGAATATCTTATCGAACCCAAGGAACCTAAAAGTACTACTACTCACTTTCTTTCTATTATTTAGCCTAAAATATAGAGTGATTGGGTTATTAATCTAAAGTAGATGAAATACTTAAACTTAAATGCAAAGACAAAAGAACAAAACTTTGGGAAAAGACGTTGAAGAAAACTCAATTGATAAAGACGATATCTTCGGGAAGAATCCACCTATGACGTCACTTATTATCTCTACCTTTTTCAATTCATATGATTTCTTTTACTTAGCTTGATCCGTGAGACTCCCTAACCTATATTAAACCTTCT
The DNA here is from genome assembly GCA_025506655.1 of Gossypium rotundifolium. Lineage (NCBI taxonomy): Eukaryota > Viridiplantae > Streptophyta > Magnoliopsida > Malvales > Malvaceae > Gossypium > Gossypium rotundifolium. Next base: position 175,513,588 of record CP106732.1, read on the forward strand.
CTCGAAGTGAATAACGTCTAACCTTAGGTTAATTAGTGGAACTCTCGTTCTCTTATAATAACCCCCTAAGGAAGCAGTAAATCAATCAATGGACTCCCATATTAGGTTTCTCTTATATTAGGCACGACCGTGCTGTTTTTGTTGGTGCCGTGCTATGGGTGGTTGGATCCGTGACGTTGCTTCTTTGAGAAAAAATGGTTGGAAGGCGGTGGGTTGGGGAAGGGGAATGATTTGGTGGCTAGATTGAAGAAAAGGGGTTTGGAATCTGAGTTTTAGGGTTTGGGTTTGGGGAAGGGGACGGTTATTTTAATATATAGGGAGGGTAACACGGCCTTCCGCCACAGCCATGTTTAATTTGAAATGCCCATGCTTTTCGTGATTTTTTTTTAAAATTGAGCGCAATTCAGGGTTTTTAGCACGTCCGTGTGTCAAATTGGCACGCCCGTGCTTGGTAAGTCAGTATGTTCACATGGTCGTGGTGCACGGCCGTGTTCTAGACATGCTTAATAAGTTAGTATCTCCACATGGTCATGAGGCACGATCGTGCAATGCCCATGTTAGACAAGTCAGTAGCCTCACACGGTTATTCCGCACGGCCGTGTTCTGGTGTTGCAATCCGTGTTTGTAATAGCCCAAATTTTAGTGATGTCAAAAATAATGGTTCGAGATCACCAAATCTGACAAATGAACTCGTAGACTATATCATTTAACATTTACGAGCCAAATGTAGCTTTTAAAATATTTTTAAAATAGTAAATTGTGTTTTATAAAGATTTATTTGGTCAAGAAATCGAGAAAAAGAGGTATCGAGATCTCAGTGTTATAAACAGAGTCATAAATATTTTTATGAATATTTACGGAATGTCAATAAGGTAGTATTAAAATTTCGTTAGAAAATTTTGACGTTTGGGTGGTTAATTAAATAAAAAGGACTAAATTGAAAAGTGTGTAAAAGTTGCTAGAAGGATTAAATAGCTTAATTGTCAAATAAGGAAGGACCTAAAGTGAAAATAAGCCCAAAGGAGACATTTTGGGTGGCAATAGCTGAGAAAAATCAGGAAATAGGTGAAATAAGGGTAAAATTGGAAAATTGCCAAAATTAGTTAAATAAGTATGGGACCAGATTGGAATATCTAGAATTCTCTTCATTTCTCTTCATTTTCATGAGCTGAAAAACAGCCATGGAAGAGAGTTCAAGCTTGTTTTCATACTCAAGCTTCATGTAAGTTTAATTCTTGCTTTCTCCTTAAAATTTCTAATGTTTTTAAACTTTTACAATTGGGTCCAACTTATTAATTCATTAGTTTTTGATTCTATGGCTAATTTTTAAAGTTGATGTGGATTAGTGCTGGAATAATATGATGAATAAATATTGAATTGAAGCTTTAATTTTGTTATATGATGATTTTATTAAGTAAGATTGATGGAAATTGATTTTAGGACCTAATTGTGAAAGAGCTGAAATTAAGGCCTAGTGTTAAAATTCTGATTTTCAAAGGTTATGAAGTAGTTTAAAATGATAGAGAAAAATATTAAATGATAAAATTAGCACAATTGAGGGGTTAATTGAGCAAAGATTCAATTGTACGAAATGTGAAATTTGGGACAAAATAGAAATCAACATGTTATACTAAAGCAGTTTTAGACAGCACTAGTTGTCTAAATTTGAAAAATCACCAAAAATTGTATAAATTGAATTATAAGTTGAGTGAGATATGGAATTAAAGCTAGTTGAGTCTATTTTCATATAAAAGAAATATAGAAAGCAAAGAAAGTCTACATTTTGAGATATTTAAATATATGTAAGACTGGTTTAGAATAACTTCGTGATCCTCTGTTCTTACTTTAGAAATTCACTGAAAATTGTAAAAAATAATTATGAGTTATAATTTATATGTTTGTATTCCTTATATTTTTATTATAAATAATTGGAAACACTATATGAAAATTGTACTATGAGATAATTGATTTTTGGTGAAGAGAGGTCAGAGCTGTTGGACTGTGTAACAGGGGAGAACTTAACTGATAAACTGTACTAATTTGCCACACCAAAAATTCTGTAAAAATTATAATAATAATATATGTGAGTCTAGTTTCAAATAAAATTAATGGATCCTAATTTGGAGTTCTGTAGCTCAATATAAAAATAATTTAGTGACTATGACACGGATGGACAACTTGAATATTCACATAAGTAAATAGTGAAAATTATAGATAATGTTACTTACAAGTGTGTTGTTTATACTAAGGATGTGGATGGAGAGGAGGAGGAGGAAAATAATATAAGAACGACTTGTGTTAAATTGATTACATGCTCGATTATAATTGATAAATGTTGAATTAGAAATGATATAATATTTTATCCGAGTATTTATTATGAAATTATGATTATCATTATAATACAAAAATTGAACTTGTGAGTATATATGGCTAAATTTCAGTGATCATTTGTTAATTTTATGAACTTCATGATGTGTTATTTCATATGTATTTATGATAAAATCGTGAATAATGTAAAAGCATGAAAATTGAATAAATGATAAACTTGAGCACTTCATTCAAAGACAAGATGAATTGACAGAAAAGACCATGGTTAAACCATGGCAACAAGTGATAAGTGATAGCTTCGGCTACACTTATCTGATCAAGGCAAATGAAAGTGATAAGTGGTAGTCTGACTACCGATCGGTGAAAAATGGTAGCTCTTATATCCGATCGGTGAAAAGTGGTAGCTCGGCCACCGATCGGTGAAAAGTGGTAGCTCGCCACCGCCACCGATCGATGAATAGTGGTAGCTCCAAAGAACTTTGATCGGTGAAAAGTGGTAGCTCTGCCACCGATCGATGAATAGTGGTAGCTTCACTACAAGTGATAAGTGGTTTCCGTAAGACCATTTTTGGGATATGGCATTGATGTGATACGTGTTTAAGATGTAAGACCATAGCTAGGCTATAGAATTCTAGTGAAAAGTGATGAATTGACAGATAAGACCATGGGTGTCCATGGCAAAGGGTGAAACGTAGGTATGGTATTAACCATACTGGGTTGTAAATGTGGCACTGGGCAACACCATGTAGCTTGTCATGATCGACAGCTTGTGTGAGCAGACTAATTCTATAAGGCGTTCACTAATCTTACAAAGTTTGGTAAGTGCTACACGGAATTATGTGATATAAAGAAACACGAGTTGATGAGACATGAACATAGAACTTGATTGATGAATGAGTTCATTTGTGATTATATATTTGTACACCCTTGAGTGTATTATCCGTATGAATTGGTATTCCAAATGAGTTAATGAGAAAAGTTCTAATATGAAATAATCTGAAATTTGAAATGAAATATTATGAAAACGTACTTGAAATACATTTGTATATGTTATTTGAGTTCATAATGTGGGAAGGAAATGCCTGTGGAAATTTGAGGTGATGATATTGGTACACGAAATCTATTGGTGGATAATTACATCCAAACTTATATGATAGATTTTAGTGGACATTGAAATTGGACTCAATAAGTGATTCGTCAATTTAAATTGTGATTGGCAAGAAGAGTTATTGAGTTGTGTGTCTACGTATTGTTACACGTATTTGTCTGAAATACGAGAAAATGGTGGTATTTGATACATGGAAATATGAGATTGTGATATATAAAAACATGGAATATGTTTGATAAATGTGTTTATTCATAATTATAGAACTGTACACCTCAAGTGCACTATTTGTGTAAAGATCATTATTTCAAATTATCTATAAGTGTTCTGTACTCATTGGTAATGCCCCGTACCCTGTTCCGGCGTCGAATACGGGTAAGGGGTGTTATAGTGTTTGAGAAGTCAGTGTCTTCACACGGTCATGAGGCACGGCCGTGTCTTTTTATCGCAGCCGTGTTGAAGAAGAGAGTTTTCCTGTTTGTACATCATCATCGCGCACGCCTGTTACACAGCCGTGTTAATGATCCCGCATTTTGTTAGACTTTACAAAACAATGTTAATGCGGTTAGCGTTAAGTTGCCTCCTAAAAGTGCTAGTTTATAGTCTTAAGCTAGACTCTCCTGCTTTCGCTTCTAAAGGAAGGCTCATGGAGCATAAACTCTTCTCTCGTATCTCCAAAATTTGCACCATTATAAATTTTAAGTCGGTGACCATTTACCTTGAACGTGCCTTTAGTGGAATGAGTTACCTCAATGGTGCCACATGGAAATATTGTTTTGATCATGAATGGTCCTGACCATCTGGATTTTAGCTTCCCAGGGAATAGTTTAAGCCTTGAATTGTATAGTAGTACTAGGTCCCCTACTTCAAAATATTTTGATCGCTTGAGGCGAGCATCGTGACGTCGCTTTGTTACTTCCTTGTATAGCTTTGAGTTCTCATAGGCTTCCGTTCTCCATTCATCCAGCTCGTTTATCTGCATCATTCGTTTCTTTCCTACAAGTTTGAGGTCAGTATTTAAAATTTTATTGCCCAAAAGCTTTGTGTTCTAACTCGAATGGTAGATGGCGACTTTTCTCAGATACTGAGCTTGTATGGGGATGTCCTAGAGGTGTTTTGAATGTCGCTCAGTAAGCCCATAAAGCATCATCTACTTTAACTACCCAATCTTTTCTATTTGATTCAACCTTTTTTTCTAGAATACGCTTAAGCTCTCGGTTTGTTACCTCAACTTGCCCACTAGTTTGAAGATGATATGGGTGGCTGTTTTGTGGTATACTCCATATTTCTTTAGAACTTTTTCAAATTGAGTATTACAGAAATGAGTACCCCTATCACTAATGATGGCTCTGGGTGTCCCGAATTGGGAAAATAGTATCTTGAGAAATTTAACTACTACCTTAGCATCATTGGTAGGTAAGGCTTCCGCTTCTACCCATTTTGACATGTAATCAACTGCTACTAAGATGCATTTATGTCTAAAGGAACTAGGGAATGGTCTCATAAAATCTATACCCCATATATCAAATATTTCACATGACAAGATATATGTTTGAGGCATTTCATCACGTTTAGAGATATTACCTATTCTTTGGCATTTGTCACACGAGGTAACATACCATGGCATCTTTAAATAGAGTGGGCCAAGAAAACCTGATTCGAGTATTTTGTGTGTTTGTCTTAATACCACCGTAGTGTCCTCCGATGGTCTTGAATGACAATGTTCCGTGATTTTGCTTGCCTCGTCCTTGTAACGCATCTTCAATTACTTGATCTGCACATATGCGAAAAAAAAGGATCCTCCCAAAATAATTTTTCACATCGCAAAAAATCGCTTTTTTGGTGATGTGTCAATTTTCTTAGTAGGATGTTAGTGCTAGATAGTTTGCAATATTTGCAAACCAGGTACTTTAGAATGTGTTATAGAAAAGAGTCGTTCTTGGAAACGGATCATTTATTTCATGTTCATCAAGCTCTTTGGTGTGTGGATTTTCGAGTCTTGAAAGATGATCTGCCGCGAGATTCTCAACTCCCCTCTTGTCCTGTATTTCCAAGTCAAATTCCTGTAAGAGTAAAATCCATCGTATTAGTCTAGGTTTTGCATCAGGTTTGTTTAAAAGATAACGAAGAGCTGAATGATCAGTGTAAACAACAACTTTAGATAATATTAGATATTGTCTAAATTTGTCAAAAGCAAAAACTATAGCTAGCAATTCTTTCTCAGTCGTGGTGTAATTTTCTTGCGCGGGTGTTAATGTTCTGCTAGCATTGTAGATTGGCTGAAAATGCTTGTCTCTTCGTTGTCCCAAAACTGCACCTACTGCAAAGTCACTTGCATCACACATTAATCCGAAGGGTAAGTTCCAATCAGGTGCAATTATAATCGGTGCATTTACTAATTTATCCTTAAGGACATTGAATGCATCTAAACATTCCTGATTGAAATTAAAAGGAACATCTTTTTCTAGTAACTTTGTCAAAGGCTTAGCTATTTTAGAAAAATCCTCAATAAATCTTCTATAAAAACCCGCGTGTCATAAAAAACTTCTAAGAGCCTTGACTGAGCTAGGGGGAGGTAATTTTTCTATGGTTTCAACTTTTGCTTTATCTACCTCAATTCCTTTACTAGAAATCTTATATTCTAATACAATCCCTTCTCTAACCATAAAATGGCATTTCTCCCAATTTAAAACAAGGTTTGTTTCTTTACATCTCGTTAGAACTCGTTTTAAATTTTTAAGGCAAAGATGGAAAGAGTTACCGAATACCGAGAAATCATCCATAAATACCTCCATGATGTCCTCCACGAGTTTATCGAAGATTGCTAACATGCAACGCTGAAAAGTAGCAGGAGCATTACATAATCCAAAAGGCATTCTACGATAAGCATACGTACCGTATGGGCATGTAAATGTTGTTTTTTCTTGGTCTTCAGGAGCTATAGTGATTTGAAAGCATCCGGAGAGTCCATCCAGAAGCGAGATACATATGCCCGGATAATCTTTCTAGCATTTGATCTATGAAAGGCAAAGGAAAATGATCTTTTCCAGTGGCATCATTCAACTTTCTATAGTCTATGCACTCTCCATCCTCAGAATCGTTCTTGTGGGAATTAACTCATTTTTTCATTGGGTACTACCGTCATTCCTCCTTTCTTTGGGACTACTCGCACAGACTTACCCAAGTTCATCGTAAATGGGATAGATTATTCCTGCATCTAGAAGTTTGATTACCTCGGCTTTGACCACTTCTTTCATGTTGGGGTTTAAACGTCTCTGAGGTTGCACACATGGTTTATATTCTTCTTCCATCAAAATTTTGTGGGTGCAGAATGTGGGGCTTATTCTCTTGATATCAAAAAGTTTCCAAGCTATGGCTTTCTTGTGTTCTTTTAGTAATTTTATCAGTTCCTCCTTTTCTTTAGATTTTAATTCTGAGGAGATGATTACTGGTAGTGTAGAATTGTCTCTAAGGAATGCGTATTCTAGGTGTTTTGGTAACTGTTTGAGTTCCAATTTGGGTGGCTCTACGATGGAGGTTTTTTGTTTTATTTCATTATCATTCTCGATGCTTTCTTCTCTCTATTGTTCATATGATGACATTTTTAGATTCGACTCATTGTCTTCATCTTTTTCTCCCTCTTCTTGAGTCGGACACAATTCCAATGTGTCACCTTGTATAATTTCCTGTAATGAATTTTTTATAATATGATCAAGAGTGTCGATTTAAATAATGTGAATCATCTTGTTCTTTAGAATATCGCATGGCATCACAGAGTTGAAAGATAATTTCTTCATCATCTATTCTCAGAGCTAGTTTACCATGACCTACATCAATAATAGCTCTAGCAGTGGCTAAAAAGGGACGCTCTAAGTGTAACACCCCAAACCCGGTCAACACACCACGACCGAATTCAGTATGTTACGGAGTGAAAATATTTTGAAGAACAAAAGTTGCTGGTTTACTTTTGTGGAAAAAGATTGTTATCGAAAACATTTATGTCGTTTTGAGGTTGAAAGAAAACTCTCTTGAGAAGATCGTTTGCCGTTTCTAGTTTTGGAAAGTCGTTTGGTTCTATGAAAACTCGAGTGAGTTTAGAATAATTAAGTTAAGAAAACCATTTGTATATAAACATAAAGAAAAACTTAGTTTGGAGAAAGTCTGAGTTAGTTTGTTAACTTCATTTGTTTAGTATTACCCGAAGGTAAAGTTTGAAAAAACCCGATAAGTTGTACATTTTTTTTGAAAACGTTGATTTTATAGGTTAGTAGAACATGCTATATTACTTAACTTAAGCAGATAATCAAAAACCCGAAATAATAAAAATTTAGCGGCCTTATTACAAATCCAAAACCAAATGTAAAAGTAGATTAACCCAAAATAGTAATTGAAATAAAACCCGAAAACCCAGTGCATGGCCACCTCGAGTCTACCCCGGCTCCACATCCTCGATCTATGCATCATCTGCAAAATGTAAGGGTAAGGGTGAGTCACCGAGACTCAGTGTATAAATCCCCATCCCGATAATAACAAGGCACTTACACTGTAACACCCCAAACCCGGCCCAAACACTACTATCGGATCTGGTTTGTCACTAATAAAATTTTTAGTAAAACAAATCGTGTTGACAAAAAGCCCAAATAGAAAATTACATAAAGTATGCCTTAATTATCAAAAGCCCAAAACTTAATTACATGTCCTTGAAAGAAATTAAAACGAGAATAAATACTAAAGGCCCATTTTAAATCTAAAATGTAAACAAATGGCCTATGGCCTTATTACAATGTATTTTAAATCCATCATATAAAGTACTTTAAAAAAACTAATATGGGGAAACTTTGTCACCGGATCCACCTTCTTTTGCATGGCCACCTTGCGCTTCACTCCGGCCCGGTCCGATGCACTAATCGTCACTTGAAAGGTTAGTTTAAAGGGGGTGAGTCACGAGACTCAGTGTGCAACCCTCATGCACCACTAGATTTGGGCCTCATTAAACATAATAATAAATTCATTTACATGGAAACATATAATATGCAAAGCCCAACCCATTTGCCTAGGTTTCCATCTGCTACACGCCTCCGTACCAACAAACACACCATTGGGGATTTCTACAATCAACCCACACCGCTCTCCAAGATGGCGGTCAAGTCGCTCATCAACATATATTGGCCGAAGCCCTTATAACATATAATGGTCGAAGCCCATATAACAGTTCACGGCATTAACCGCTACAGTAGTTCACGGTAAAAACTGTTACTTATATACATGTACATATAACTTCCTCCTTTCATCACCCACCCCATGCAACATGCACAATAATTTAAAACATGTACAACAGTTTACTTGTAACATATAGTCAGATTATTTACTAACCTGAGGGTCTGCTGCTTTAAATCGAGATTTCGCTTTTAATGTAACATATAAATCTTGTGAACACATATACATATATATATACATTTATTATTAATCGATCTAGAAGGTGGGGAAGTGTTACACACGATTTGCGTATTAAGGCTTTTGCTATATCTACGTTACTATCACTTGAAACAACTACTATCGCCCACGATCGACTTTGATTTTGGCCCATACCCTTGGCCAATCTCGCACTACCAAAACAGATCGCTTCTTGAATTTGGGCGACGGTTTTATAGATCCAACCTTCTCTCGCTTGACTATTAGTTGAGTCTATATCAATCCCTTAATCACTAAACCAAATAACGATGAGATCTAACTCATTAGTTAAATGTAACCTTTAAAACGAACACTTACCTAGTTAGTCAATCCCAATATCCTTTAGAAATTGTCACCACCAACCTTCCTACATTCGGCCATTCCCAAATATTAAACGAATCAAAAATCACAACCATTCTAACCTATATGCCATTCTATAAATGGAAAGAATCATGGAAGACCATTCGCCATACTTACCACTTCTTACCTTCGATTTTTCCACCAAATCGACTTTAATGGGATAGTTTTGGCTTCTAGGAGTAAATAGTATAATCGAAAGGACCTTGGAACAATAGTTTAGATTAGAGTTTGATAAAAATAAGGAATCACAGAAAAGGAAAAATCCAGAAACTTACCGGATTACTAAGGAGTATACGGCTTACAGTGCACCTTCGGGAAAACAGAGATCTCACTTGTAGATTCGGCTATAGGAGATGAGGGTATGAACAAAGGAATTCAGCTTTTAGAAAAAGAAAAAGAGAAACTGTAGAGAAGGCTTGGAAATTTCGACAGAGAATGAGAGAAGAATAGGGTTTCAAGATACCGAAATTGAAGAATACTACTCCCATTTATAGAGAATTTCTAGATACCCACACACACGAGTTGGAATTTTGGCCAACTCTCCCTCACAGAGTTGGATTTTCGGCCAACTCTGCTGTCATCTAATAGATTTTAACTCTCCTGATAACTCAATCCTTATCTTACCTTTAGGAGAGCCCACCTTAAAACCAACTCCTCCTTATTAATTATCAGCTTTTTAACACTTAAAATAAAAGAACTAACTCCTAAAAGGTAGTCTAATTATCGTCCACCCCCTTCCCATTTAAATGCCGAATTTGACCCATCTTTTAAGGCCCAATCGGCCATACAAGGGCCCAATTTCCTCCCCCTTATGGCGCCACCTTATGCCCACTTAATGCACTTTAATTCTTTGGGCCACAAGCCCAACTTGTCACTTAATTATCCATCTTCTTAAATTATAAGCTAACACCATTTATTAGCCACCTAACCCAAATTTTTTAAAGCCCAAAATATCACTTAAACTACTCAGAACATTAATTTAAACTCTAATCCATATATTTAATTAAAAAGTCAGCCCAACTTTTACAATCCCAACTTATCATATTAGACTATCATATAAATGAGTAGGCCTACTTTGAGGATGTTACATACACATTTCATAAGTCAATATGCAATTCATGCAAACCCAACCTAACCAACCGAACCCCTGTGTCTACCCCGTGTGGTCAAAACCACTAGTGGTCAAAACCACTGGTGACCGTAGTCACAAATTATATAAGTGTGGTCAAAACCACTGGTGACCGTAGTCACAAATCATATGGTGGGGCCAACCCACCGTGTGGTCAAAACCACTGATGACAATCCGTAATCAACATGTGGGCCAACCCATCGTGGTACCAAACCATTGGGAAGAGTCACAATAATCTATGTGTGGTCAAAACCACCGGTGACCATAATCACAATAATATCCGTGTGGTCAAAACCACTGGTGGTCAAAACCACTGAGACTAGTCACAAATAATAAGAAAAGTAGGGCCAACCCACTGTGTGGTCAAAACCACTGGTGACAGTCTAAATCATCCTTCCCCCTCCACCCAACATACCCATCATCATGAACACATTTTCCGTGGCATATTAACATGTTTGTAATGCAAGTATCACATAGCATATCATAATCAAATAGTATAACATCATATATCGATAGCCAATCCACAGGGGACTTATCCGGAGTCCACGCTCATACCCGCAAGGGTAACACACCGATTTCAATAGCTATTTCGGCTTTTAACAGTAAACATAACTAGCAAATTAACTAATGAAGTGTATAAGAGTTACACATCTGATTACTCGTAAAACTACACTTTCTACGTCGGTATTGTGGTTAACCGACACAACCGTGGTCTGTCTACTGTTTTGCTCCGATGCCGGCCCACACCTAGGCGGCCAATCACGAACAGCTGACACTGCCCTCTTCTTGAACTTAGGGGCTGGGGTTCCAGATCCAACCCCACCAAGCGATTGATTAGCCTTCGAGTCCATAACACCTTAGTCACTATCCAAATCAAAGCAGTGAAACAAATTGTAAGGAATCAAGACCCGAAATTAAATCCCTTACCTAAATCGACAGAACCCCGAAGCTCTAAGCGTGACTTACAATCGACGAATCTCGGAAGTCTCCACAAGATGAAGTCACCACCCCCCTGCATTTGGCCAAACATCACATACACTAGATCCCTACCTTCGGCACATAACGAAATAAGAGATGATTGGCGACAGGGACACTTACCACAATACTAGCAAATCGATTGAAAAATAAGGAAGAATAACCAAGGACGCTCTGTTGCCACAAAACCCAAAAGAACACTTATGAGTGCCAAAGAAATTCAGCTTCTCCATCTATAGAAATCAATAGAGAGAAGGGATAAGAGATGAGAGAGATTCGGCCAAAGTGCCAAGAACTTACCTCCACTTACCGAGGTTGACCCGCGAAGCAAAGAAAAGATGAAGAGAGAGTGATCTCTAACAGTTGATATTCGGCCAAGGTGTTAGAAAAGAAAAGAGAAAAGTAGCAGAGGTTTCAGCAAGGAATGAAGCTTCAAGAAGGGTTCGGTTAACAACAATAAGAATAGAAAGTGGAAAAAAATAAAGAGGAGGAATGGCTTATGAGATTTCGATTCCTAAGGTTTGGCAAAAGAATGAATCAAGACTACTGAGTGGTGGGCAAGGTGGATTCGGCCAAGCATTTAAGAAGCAAAGAAGTGAAAAAAGAAAAACAAATGAGAAGAGAGCTAGGGAAAAAGGTTTCGATTTTGGTACTTGAGAAATAAAAACGCAATAAAGATACTACGGGTCTTTTGGTTTTGCCAAAAAAATAGCTAACTACCTTCTCTAGCTTGCCAAAAATGCTCCCCTAAGACTACTAATGAAATTCGACACACCAACCACCCACCTAAAACCAAATGCTTCAAGCTCTCATAGTCACTCCCATAATTCGGCTAAGCCTTCCCCCACTTCAATCCCTCTTTTCTCTCATTGCTTTCTTCTTGGCCAAGCATTCAATCAGGTTTGAATTCTTCAAATTCCACAAATTCCTCTTCTCCACCCATTTCGAATCTGTTGACTTGTTCAACATCTACCCACCAGAGTTCCACTTGAGCACAACTCCTCTCAGTTCTAGCGTAAAAAAGAAATACCCAAAGAGAGATTCCTACAGCTCGAACCAAGGCTCTCCTTCCTGCATGTGGCGTCATTCCCCCTTGTGCTCAAGTGGCGCCTCCTTGCCACTTTTCCAATTGATTTCTTGTATCAAAACACTCCAACAATTCCTCTTATCACCTACTCCCTTTGCTCCCCCCTTCCAAGTACTCAGAACAAAAATTTTTGCTATGGCTCAGGCCTACCCCAAGCTTATGCCAGGACCTCAAAACACCCTAAACTAGCACAACAATCATACTAACACATGCAAACATGCAAAAATGTAGAGACCCCGATTTAAGGATTTACACTAAGATTAAAGGAACATTAATGTCTTCATCCATGTCTAACACAACAAAATCAACAGGAAAAATAAATTTATCAATTTTGACCAAGACATCTTCAATAATTCCCCTAGGATACTTGATAGATCTATCGGCTAATTGAATACTCATCCTAGTGGGATTTGGTTCCCTAAGATTTAGCCGTTTAAATAATTTGTAAGGCATTAAATTAATACTAGCGCCTAAGTCTGCCAATGCTTTCTTAATGTTTAAACTAACAATTAAGCAAGGAATAGTAAAACTCCCTGAATCTTTTAATTTTCGTGGTAGTCTATTTTGGAGAAGGGTTGCACATTCTTCATTAAGCTCCACCATGGATACCTCCTCAAGCTTCTTTTGTTTGTAAGAAGTTCCTTTAAGAATTTTGCATACTTCGGCATCTGTGAAATAGCTTCAACGAAAGGTAAGTTGATATGTATTTGTTTAAAGAGTTCGAGGAACTTATCGTATTGAGCATCCAATTGTTCTTTCTTCAATTTTATTGGATATGGAATTTTTATTTTATTCTCTGTAGGCAATGGATTATCGTTCTCACCTTCTACACTCTTTTTCTTGATAATTTCATGTGGTGTCTTTCTTTGTAGTTCAATTAACTCTTTGCCACTCCTTAGTGTAACTGCTTTTACCTGCTGTGTGCCTTTGAAAAAAATATATGTCCGTATTTCACATAATATCTTAATAAGTAGTCCAACTGACGTGATGATTTCTCTTACCTGAATTTTGATTACCTCGATTGATCTTTGTTGTTCATCGAGTGTTTCTTCAGCCTTTTGAAGACGAGAGTTTGTAGCTGTCACCAATTTTGTCAGAATCTCTTCAAGGTTTGATTCCCTTTCCTTTGGATAAGGTTGTTGAAAATTTAGAGGAAAATCATGTCTTTGATCATTCCACGAGAAGTCGGGATGGTACCTCCATCCTGTAGTATAAGTGTCACTATAAAGGTTATTTTGACATCTAGAGTAGTTACCTATATAGTGGACTTGTTCGTTTTTCATGCCATATCCGTAGGGTAGGAACTCAGGATTCGCCACGGCTATTAGATTCGAGTTATACTGCATTACTGGGTGTACCTGCGAGAGATTATTCAAACCATCAATCTTTTTATTCATTATTTCGAATTGATTAGATAACCTGGTGACCACATCGAGGTTGAAAATATTGGTTGCTTCAGTAGGATTGTCCCCATGCCTTGCCATTGATGAAAATAAAAATAATAATAAAATAATAATAATAAAATTTGTAATAAAATAAAAAAATTGGCTAGAGTAATAAAAATAGAGCTTTTAATATTTTAGAAGTTCTAAGAATCATGCCAAAAACTTGATCACGCAAAATGCCTAGTTTTAATATTTATAAAGAGTGATCGAACCTATATATCGATTCGACAACGATAGAGGCAAGCGCACCTATCGAACAGTAGTATAGCTCAGGCAAGAATATCTTATCGAACCTAAGGAACCTAAAAGTACTACTACTCACTTTCTTTCTATTATTTAGCCTAAAATATGGAGTGATTGAGTTATTAATCTAAAGCAGATGAAATACTTAAACTTAAATGCAAAGACAAAAGAACAAAACTTTGGGAAAAGACGTTGAAGAAAACTCTATTGATAAAGACGATACCTTCGAGAAGAATCCACCTATGACTTCACTTATTATCTACCTTTTTCAATTCATATGATTTCTTTTACTTAGCTTGATCCGTGAGACTCCCTAACCTATATTAAACCTTCTCTCGAAGTGAATAATGTCTAACCTTAGGTTAATTAGTGAAACTCCCATTCTCTAATAATAACCCCTTAAGGAAGCAGTAAATCGATCAATGGACTCCCATATTATGTTTCACCCTAATCCGGCAAAATCTCGTAACCCTATCTCTAGGCGCCCGATCAACTCCTCTTAATTATGGTAGATCTACTCTTAGGCAGGGTCTATTCCTCCTCCACCTAAGCACATCAGATAAATTTAAGCAACATAATTAAGAACAAACTAAGTATTATCATATAAACCAAAAGAATTAAATAACAAGATCCATCATAGGTTTCATCCCCTTCAGGTATCTGAGGGGTTTAGTTCATAACTAAACAAGAAAACATCTCAAGAGAAAAGATAAAACAAAACATAGGAAATCTTTAAAACCCTCAAGGAATTGAAGAGAGATCCTCCGCTTTGAGTAGAATTCGACTCTTCGAGATGGATCAATTGGCTATCTTCGAGACAATCTCTAAACAAGTAAAGCTCTGGCAAAAAACTCTGCTACAACCTGACGCCCTTGAATTGCTACCTTGGATTGTTTATATAGACGTTTGGGATGCTTTCCTTGGCTCCTAAGTACTCGTAATTCGGGTATAATTCGTCCTAGGTGTTTGAGTAGACTTAGGATTACGTTTCTTGGGCTCCAAGCATCTTATTCCGAGTGAAATTTCTCTTTCCGCGGTAGGGCACGGCTAAGGCACGCCTGCAAATTGTGGTCCAAATTTCGTGTCTCCAAATCGTTGATTTAGGCACGCTATGACACGCCCGTGCAATATCTAGGTAGAGGCCGTGCTTCGGATCTGCCAATTGGGGCATGGCCGTGTACATCGGGGTTAGGCTGTGTTGGGCCTTTTGTCGACGAGGCACGGTCGTGTAAATCAGGGACAAGCCGTGTTGGGCTTTTTGTCGACGAGGCCCGGCCCTAAATAATTATCGAGGCACGGCCGTGCGAAATGAAGTCCAGGCCGTGCTGATTTCTTGGGTTGGCCCAATTTGGTCCGTTTTAAGCCCGTTTTGTGCTCTTTTTATCCTTAGGTGTTCTCCTGAGTATAAGACATGAAAAGAAAGGGTTAAGAGTACCTTTGTACCTAAATTGAGGGCTAAATCATCCAAAAGCATACTAAATATGTGGTTAAAATATGTTACTTTTACGGTTTATAAGTGCCGACCACTTCAACATTGACATCTATTAAAATGTTATTTATTTTTCTTTTTTTAATCATGCAATATCTATATTTTTTAAGGTACTTCAAAAAATATACATACGAGTGTCGATAAATACAATGTCGACACAAAAAATTATTTTTTATTGAACGGGACAATCATTAAGGCATGATGAGGGTGGTGCCGACGGTAAAATGACTGACATCAAGGTGCGTTGTAGATTTTAGATCATTTTTATGAATGATTTTGCATCTGAGTTAATTTCGTAAATAGTAAAAATATTGGGGTGACTTTAAAAAAAAAGAGTCGTCAGACAACCAACTAGTGAAAGTAGTATGGCTTTCCATCCAGCTAAACTAGCATGCATGCGGTCGATAATTTGTTGAAAATAAAAACATATTTAAAAGTTGAAGATATTTTTAAAAACTTTAAAATGTTCAACTTTTACTTTTTAAGTGTTACATGAACACACATGCAAGTTTATTGTACAAATTTAAAATAAATAAAATATATATCCTATATTTTCTTTTCAATGAAATTAACTTTATTAATTGTGTATAATTATGTAAAATACGGTAAAGTTTCTGTTTTAATAGATTTTGAGACCAATTTTAATTTTTGAATTTGTTTCAAAATTTAATTTTTAAATAAAAAGTTGATAAGTTAAATTGTGAAATAAATTACAAAATGTTAAGTGTATTATATACTAATTAGATTTTTATTATAATAATGAATATTTATAGGTTTTTCATCCAAATAATATAAAAAATTAATTACGAAAAAGGTATGGAAAACAGATTAATTACTAAAATAGGCATTTGTTATAGTATAACAAAATGAAATGTGATAACTTGAAATATTCAGGGACCTGATATGCAAATTTACTATTATAATTGGTAGTTGAAAAAAGGCTTTAGGTGGGTTGCTTGACAGTGCGGCGGCATCATATATTAAAAGGGTAAATTAATTCATAAACCCTCTTGTTTATTATTTTCTTTTATTTTCCTTTAACACAAAAATAGAGAGGTCTCTTATCAATTACTCCAAAAGTTTTTCTTCCAAAAATATTTTTATAGTTAATTTCTTTTATTCCTTTTAACACCAATAATTATATTTTTATTATCAATTTAATTTACAGACATGATATAAAATTATAATTATAAAAGCTTTAGAAAAATCTTATTGTTTATGAATTATAATAATTAGTTAAATTTATAGTTTCCAAATATAATGTGAGTGAAAGAAAATTACTATTATGTTAGACATAATTTGAATAAAAAATATTTTTTGAAAAATAAATAAAATTTATTTCTAGTTAGAATCGACTTTTTTACAAAAATACTTTTTGGACTAATTGATAAGAGACCTCTTTATTTTTGGTATTAAAGGAGAATAAAAAAATAATAAACAATGGGAGTTTATGGAGCAATTTACCTTTTTTAATGTTGTGGGGCAACACCTTAAAGCCTAATTTTTTGCAGCTGTCAATTAAAACGGTAAATTTATATATAAGATTTTTGAATATTTTAGATCATCATATTTCAGTCTGATGCCGTCAATATGTTAGGCAACACCGTCAAAATACTATAACAAATACCTATTTTCATAATTAATTTATTTTTCATACCTTTTCTGTAATTAATTATTATTTTTATATTATTCGGGTAAAAATCCATAGGATTGGGTTTCTAAAAATATTTAATATAAATAAATTTCATAAATAAAAATTTAATAGATTCCATATACACATTCTCATTAATGTTTAATGTGGGAAATTGCATAGAGCATAAAATGATTTAAATTTATATATAATATCAATCATTAAATTAAATTTATACAAAGCATCAAATAATTTTAATATATTTTAATTTAGACAAGAATTGCATCAAATGCAAATATTAAGTTTATAACCATTTTGATAAACAACTTAATTGAATCCAATAATTTGTTTTAGTAAAAAAAAATAGGGTTCAATTGTATAATAATCTAAAATTTTCTTTTAAAATGGTGATTTAACGTACTATGTCAGCTTACTATTACACCATTAACGACAATTAACGCTCAGTTACAACACAATAACATAAGTGACTAAAACGTAATATTTTAAACATAAGTGACTAAAATTTAACCTGAGACAAAAAAAATGATTATTTTGATCGTTTACTCATTTTTTAATTTTTTTTTTTTTTGTGGTGAACTTTCTTGATTTTTTTTTTTTTTTGGTTTGCTTTTACATTTTTAAAAGAAATATGAAATGAGCATTTTTCAAAGTTGTTTAGTTAAATCATTTGCCTTCGAAGTGAAAGTGTTTTTACGTGTCTGTCTTTCAGAGGGCGTTGAATTTTCTATTTCTATTATACGATTCCTGTTCATGGATGTGATGTCTTAGATAGATTCTCATACATGCTAACTCATACCTTATTGTAGAATTAACACGTATGCTCAAAGTGAGTGTTTACTTACATGATAGTGTGAACCCATCCTATACGAGTTCATGAGAGGATGTAAACCCCCATATGCAAACTCTATAGGTTATAGGTCGGTCCTATTTAGGTAATTGAGTAGCAAATCGGTAATAACGAACACCATAAAAAAACTATTGATGATATTGTTTTAACTTTAAACCATTGAATTTATGAAGTTTGCCCCTTTCATTTTGAAGTAATTGAAAATAAAATTTTAAATTTTAGATAAAAAATCTTTCGGTCTCTTTTAATATTAATATTAAGTAAATTTATATCTTTAGAAAATTAAAGTAATTTAATCTTGTCATACAATTGATAAAGATATTTGCAAGGTAATTAATTGTCTTTATTTGTTCCAATTATTTAAAAAAAATTTAAAACAACCAACTTAGAGAAAAAAATATTTTTACCTTAATTTTTATAATAATTTATTAATTTTGATTAAAATAGAAGTTTTATAAACAGGACAATTAATTTGGGGTTGTTGCTTTATAAATAAGTTTATTGGAGCTTGAGAATCAAAGCTTAAATCAGCTGGATTGTATTTTATGAAAGAACGAGTTTATCCCCATCCGGCTCGGATGAACTTCAAAACATTTGACTTTACAGTTTTGGTTTTTTTTTTTCTTTCCTTCAATATTTTGGTATCACTTTAGGCATGGACCCTTCATTACCCCAAAATTTGGAGGAATATTCCGCTTCTTCGACGACTATAAAATTCGACCGCCCCCTCCCATTACTCCGTGGTCCAATCCCGGCCGGAACTTCCGACCACCCATCATCCGGTCCATACATCCTTGCCTTCAAAGACCTTCCTTCCTGGGCCGCCGCTTACAAATCCTGCGAATCCAAAATCATATCTCAATGCGAGGAAGGTGCACGAATTGGGTGCGCCATCACTGCTTCCAACAAGTGCAAACCCCCTTGGTGGCAGTCCCTGATTGGTTGGAAATCAATGGACTTAAAGGAAAGAGAGCGCTGCGAAGATATTGAAATGGAAGCTTGTTTGGTTGCCGCTAAGGAAAAATGCATCGGCTTCGCCAAGGAAAAGTGTACGACACCGTTTCTGAATGCGAGAATCGCAGTGGGGGAGAAGGAGATAATGAATAAACGGGTTGAGAGGATGGTACACGCAGCGTCGTTGCCGGAGGAAAGCAAATGGGTCTATTTTATCGGGTCAGATAATTTGGGAGGATCCGAACCAAGGGTGACTAATTACAGAGCTAGTCAGTATTTGGGCACCTATTCTCAACTTCAAACGTGAACCGTCACATGGTTCCGGAATTTCAGTCGGTTTTTTTTTTTTTTTTGAAGCAGTGGCAATTCTAAAGTGGACAATTAGGTGCTAATAAGCAAAACACCAAGCTAAGGTATGTTAAAACTTTGTTTGTTGACAACTTGTACGAGGTATTTTCACTTTTGGGTCGAACATTGGCTTTGAATTTCTGGGTAGAATTTAGAAACATCTTATATTAGAAATGCTTACACAATGCGTTAACTTTTGTGTCTGTTTTTGGTCATGAAATGAAAGAGACCTTTAACAACAGAAATAAGAAATAACCACAAGAATAAAATACTCCAATTTTCAAAATGGTGAAATGTATTCGAAAGATGCGTTCTTTCAGCAGAATAGAAGCAATGGCCAACCTTTGACTGTGCCCATATGGCATCTTAACTTTCTCATTTTTTCCTCCATATTATGATCCGAAGAGTGCACAACAAATTTCAGCAGTAGCTTCCATCTGCATGCTTTTCACAAATACATAATACTTTTCTAAGTACTTGAGCTTTGCAGGCATATTAGTGACCATTGTTATGGATGTTTTTTTCCCTTTAGCGGCAGAAAAGTTTTTTAGGGTTGAAATTAAATTTTATTTTTTATTATAGTAAAAATGTAATTTCATCATTTTAATAATTTATAAGGATTAAATTAAATTTTTATTTTTTAGGGATCAAAATATAATTTTACTTGAATTAATTTAAAATTTTAAAATTTCAAAGAATTTAAATAAAAAATTTTTATTTTAGAGAGACCAAGCCCTTTTCAGCCCTCCTAATTATGCCCCTTAAAATAATGTTCCGTAAGTTGAAATAATTATATTGTATTTAACATGCATTCAACTTTTAACCACAAATTTGAATATAATAAAGAATATTAAAAATTAACAAATCACATTTTTTCATGGGAATTTTTATCACACTTTTCAAAATCACTTATTATAAAAGGATTTTTAAAAATCACATTTCAACACCACAATAACAGTGAAGAACTAGCCATAACAGTGACACAACGCAATAGATTAAATATAAAGAACTAGTAAGATATAAATGGCATGTCATTAGAAAAGTGATTAAGTGTGCTAACGATAGTAACATTACGGGGCAACCGTTAGTGGCACTTTAATGTATCTTATCTGACATTTTCGTATATCCTATTATGTTTCATTAAGTTTACAATTGGACAATTGAGTTAAAAAGGTAAGAGATCATTAAAGTGGCAATGGTAAGTGGCTTGTATTTTGTTGAAATGATGCCATATTATAATTTTTATTGAAACAAAATTGTGCAAAGATTAATGATAATATTATATAAACATGTTTTATATATGTGTGTATGTATGTGTGAATAAATTTTAAATATATTGTTGAATTCCTAATATGTTTACTAAGCTCTTGTGAGCTTAATGCGTAACTTTGGGCATTAGTTTGGCATATACATTAGGAATATGTTGGATGTATTATGGTTGAATTTGATGGAAGCATTGGTGCCTTGGTTCATTCTGTTGATTTTGTAAATCGAATCGGAATGATTTGAAATTAAATTGAAAAAGAAGTTATTCAAGGTTGAAAATTTGTATTCTTGAATGGCTTATTGGTTATTAAGATTACTATGAACCATGTATGCAATTACAGGTGTTAGAAAGCAAAGTGTGCAGGTTTTTGGGGTGCAAGATTGAGGCGGCGTTGTCGGGTTGTTGAAGTCGTGATGAGCTCAGGTTAGAGAGTCACGGTGCGACGAAAAATACCTTGACGTCGTGATGTGAAAAATCGTGTAGTCTCGATGAGCTCTTGATGGCTTGGACTTTACCCTTTGGTTCTGAATTGATTTCTGGTCACTTAGAAAGTTTTCGAAAATTTGTTTTAAGCTCAATTAAGTTAGTAAATCATATTCTACATGTATTAGGAATGAATAATTTATATGTTTATTGTAGTTGTTTTTGCAACGAATATGTCATCTCGATATCTTGACCCGACAATCGGGTCGAGTAAAGGGTGTTACAGATTTGGTCTTCTCATCATTATCACTGCAAGCAGGCTGAAATTTTGTTACGTTGGACATATGGCAAAATTTTATCTCTGTTTATGGAGTTAAAAATTTCCGCTGTTAGTGTTTAAAGTTAAAGAATCGTGTTTTTAGAAAAATTGAATTTTGCTATTAGTTCATGTATTGTACATGAGTTGTGGATTTAGTTGCTATACTTTACTTTGATTAATATTAGTGCATGTAATTTTTGAATTTTGAAATTTTAGTCTTAACCTAAGTGGAAATAATTAAATTTGTTTCGTCAAATTTTGCTATTAGTCTCGTACTTTATGGATTCTTTGCTCTCCAATTTGCTCATTTTTACTTTTTATATTTTTAAATTTTGAAATTTCAATCATGATTCAAACAATAACCATTAAATCTAGTAACTAAATTATGTGACTTTTTGTGAGTAACATGTGAAAATATCAAGTTAACATGATATTATATATTTGATAATATGTTTTTGCACAAAATTTTGAAAGTAGCAGAATTTAACAGCTATAGTTTTGACTAAGACTCATTTCAAATTTAAGAAAGTATAAGGACTAAAAAATTAAAATTAAAGTATAAATATTAAATTCACAATTTACACGTAGTACAAACTCTAAAGCGACATTTGATATTTTCCAATGTTAAGATTTGAATAGAATATAATTGCTAAGAATGTTATTACTAAGTGAACATTATAAGATAGTGTTAATTAAAATCACAAAAGATTATAAAATTAATTGGTTCACGAACATTTTAATAAATTTCAAATTACTATATCGAATAAAGTAAAAATGTTACTAATTTCAACCATTTTCAATGATATTTAATAACAAAAGTTAGTTTATCATGAATAAATGTGTAATTTAATCTATTCATTAGTGCGAACCTTCACGTCTTTTCATGTACGTCACAGTGACCAATAAGTGAACACCTTCGGCATCTATGAGATGTAGAATTTATTTTATTATCGGATGTCCAAAACAAAGAGTAACTCACTGAACTACCTAGTTTTTATACAAATACTACACAAAGTCGCATCAACTTGTTGAATTAAATTACTTCTTCAAAGAGCAGAGGATTGATCACTCATAAAAGGGCTTATATACTAGTAACACCAAAATGGCTTTGATCGGTACAATTTCTAAACAGATTTAGGGGCCAATATTTCTGTAAAAAAAAACAGGGGGGAATCGGAGCTTGAAATAAGAATGGACATTATAAATACTGAAATTTGGACTCTGAACTTGTAACAGAATAAATCAAGTTAAATAAATCTCAATTTCAACAGATTACCCTCTTCGGCACATCATTTATTCATTACTGGTTGCTTAATATATGTTTCAGCATCTGAACTACAAGGAAAAGGGTTAAATACAACTCATGGAGCCTGTGCTGCTAACGCTTCATCTTTCACGTGAATAGATCTTTGCCTCTCCATTGGTACCTGTTACCACTTTTCTCTCTAATAGGTATTGCAACAAGGGCACTTAAAAAAGGTGTAAGCTATCAAATAGGCAATAATTACCTGCAAGGTGCAGATACGAAAACTATTGCATTGATTGAACCTAAGAAAAAGACCGATATACAACGAGGGCTCAATGAACCTACACTACTTTAATGGTATGATCTAATTGCAATTGTACAGGCCATGATGAGCCATAAAATACAACTCAGTGCTGCAGTCAATGGCAACAAAATATTTTTTCATTACCTGAGATACTCTAGAATGTCATAGAAGGCTTGGTCTCCTTTTACCTGCGTCTGTTCTCAATTTCTTCACAGGATTGGCCCAACCAACACTCCCACCACAACCTTTTGATGGATGACCAGGCTGGTTGGGCAAACCTTGCTGATGGCTGCTCTGTTGGGTCAGTCTTGCATCCTTGGAGACTGATCCTGGACCCTGACTCCTCATGTTGCGACCTATACTCGGGGGAGAAACAGGGCCAACTGATCCACTCCTAGGCTTTCCTATAGACTTTTCCCTTTCTTTCCTCTTTTTCTTGCAAATAACCAGCTCCCCTGGATGAGTTAGAGGAGAATCATCCTGTTGATGTTCCTTGGTAATACCACTTCCTTTCCCAAGTCTCGATTCCTTTTGGGGCATGTGCACTCTAACCCTTGTTTCCTCACCAGCATGAGGGAATCCACGTTGCAATGTCTTTTGAGTTAGGTCTGGATCAGATTCCACCTCGTTTATTGGCTTCTGCCTCTTGCTAACTGCTACCTGTCTTGCAGAAGGACCACAGGTCGACGTAGATACTGGGCTAGAGAAAGAGAGAGCATTTCTAGCTTCTCGGAAATCATTATCTGGAAATACAATCTTCAACAAGTCAAAAAACAGATCATGTACTTTCCTGGCTTCAGATCTGACCTGCAAATCCCAATTACATTTCCATAGTAAGCATACAGATCAGGACATTAATGAGAGCATTACAGAAACAGATACGAGTTCAATTGGTAGTAAGGAGATTGGAAAATTTTGCATAGTGATAAAAGCTTCAAGCGCACAAACATAAAAATCTCTTTGAAAAGCTTCCAAAGTAATTGCTTCCAGAAAGACTATCCATGGAAAAAATCACGCAAAGGCAAGTTTGTGTTCTTACATGCAAAGATACTGAAGGCCAAAGTTAATTAGAAATCATACCTCATGTGAAAACCCATAAAATTGCATTGCACTTTTTAATACTAACTGCACATCAAAAACAAGCTCTGTAACTCCGCTGTACTCTAATCTGTCAACACGCTGATCAATCTTCCGCAAATCCAAATGATTACTTCCGCTTCCACTCACGTAGCCTGAATTTTCAATCCTCTTCCACAAATCTGTTAAAAGTGGTATAATCTGTTGGCCCTCCTTATCTATTCTCCTCCGAAGCTTGCCAATCACATTTTTGCACTGGAAATATGAGAATTTTCTAGTCAATTAATTGATTAACAAATATCACAAGATAGCATGCAGTACATGAGCAATTAAATAGAGTATCAAGTCAAAGGTGAACCATTTCATAAAAGTTTAAAGGGAAGATATTTTGACATACAAGCATCTAATTACTCCACATATGCAACCTTGAAAATTTTCAATGACCTCAAGAACAAATAAAATGAAAACTGATTCTAAAAAGCTCAAACACAGATGGACACGGCAAACAACCAGGTGGGACAAATGATAGAACATATTATAAATGCATAGAACTTCATAAATCTAAAAAACAAATTCCTATGCATTAAATTCACCCGACTAATCTGAATGTATGCCGTCGTATTAGATGCAATAGAAAGGATACAAATGAAGAAAGTGGAACTATTAAGGAGGATCATAGCCATAGCAACTTATCAGAGCCTACTACAAGCAACAGCGTCAAGCAAATCCAAGTACTAAAACGTTTAAGGATTTCCAAATCCAACTTATCACTGAAAGGAATCAAGAGAGTTAAAATTTTAAGGTAAAAAACAGATCACATTCCAGACACTAGTGTTTTAGTCAGATCAAGTATACCTTTCTTTGGATGCCATCAGACACCTTCACACCAAAATTTGACGATCCACTTGTATTAACCAGTTTACCGTCCCAACTTTCTCTGGTGGGTTCACAAGCATTTTCTGCAGGAGATGCCATGTTCACTCTACCAGACTTCGGTGATGCATGCAACTTAGTTGTATTAGCTATTTTTCTTGGAGGCAAGTTCCTCCTCGTTTTAGAAGATGAATCATTTGGATCAAGCCTGAAAGCATTCCGCTCACGAGTTGGTTTTGTCTCAGTATCAATCTTTAGTTGTGATTGGTACTTTTGGTCCAGCTGTGAAGGCAACAAAGATGGTTCTCCATGTAGGAGATGAGGCACTTCAATGACAGATTTCTCCTCTGCCCTTTCCACAGTATGACGAGGTCGAACCCGAATACTACGCTTTCGTTTTATCTTGGGTTGGACAACTTGTTCATCTTCACCTTCTTCACGATCATGAATCCAACTTTCGGATAGCTGGTGGTCCATGTGAGAATCTCCAGATAAAGCAATTTCACCTTCCTCAAGTTCATCATGCTTCCAAAATTAACATATTGTCAGAATAGCAGAAATCAACAAATGCCATAATTACAAATCATTATAGGAAACAAGGCATACCAGTTTTTTTGCAACAGAACCTGGCCTAGCATCTAACGCGGAGAGAGATCCAAATTTCTGAGGAGAAACAGGAGACACCATCTGCGTTGGCCTTCGACTGTCCAATGATGATCCTGAAGAACCACCTTCTTCAAGTATGTGATTGTTTCTAATGTGTTCTGAAGCCTGGGCATACTCATTTCCATTATCAACTAGTGGGCCATCTTCTTCAGACTGGTCCTTATTTAGAGGGGTTGCACCAACAGCACCACTAAATTCTTCATCTTCAAATTCTCCAGTTTCTCCCTCTTCATCATGTACAGAATAACCATTTCTCTCATCAGAACTTGCTTCAGAGTATTCCCCATTGTCATCATCTATTTCCTTATAGTTTGGATGCTTTTTCCCCTTGGGTCGCCCCCTTTTTCTCTCTGACTCCATTTCTTTTGAAACACCAACAACACCAGCAGTAAATAAAATGTTCTTGGACGGCTTTTTTGATAAAGTAGCCACAGTAGCATTCACTTCTTTTGTACTGGCTCGAAGCCACTTAGGTACCTCTTCATGGCAAGTCATCTCATCTGTCCAATCCAGTTCTTCATCCATTTGATCAAACAACTCAACTTCTTCTTCACTTCTTGCTATCATACGATTTACCTGGTGCAAAGAAGGAACATCATGGACAGTTTCTTGATACCTCTCCTCATCATGCAATAATGTTTCTAAAGTCATACGTCTCTCTTCATGAGTCGTTCTCTGGTCAAAACGTCCAGCATTGATTACTTCATCAGCCATGTCAATTTTATACTGCTGAATGTTATTCCTTATGAGGCTCTCAATAGATCCCATATATCTATCCTTACCTGCAAAATCATCCTCAAAATCAACCGTACCTCCATTTCTTAGTTCATCCTCCTTCTGCTGACTAGAGATTTTGTCAACAACTGCTTCCATGTAAATGACTTTGACTTCCCTTGTTTGTCCAATTCGGTGGGCTCTAGCGACTGCCTGTTCCTCATTTTTAGGATTTGGATCAGGATCATATATAACAACAGTGTCAGCAGATTGAAGATTTAGACCACGTCCAGCTGCACGAATACTTAGTAAGAATATGAAGCATTCAGAGTCAGGGCTATTGAAGTCAACAATAGCTGATTCACGATCTTCCAAGCTAGTTGTTCCATCAATACGTCTGTAGACAAGCCTCCTCCACTGCAAGTATTCCTCCAAGATATCCAGAAGCTTTGTCATCGTACTAAAGAGTAATACACGATGCCCAGTTCTTTGCAGTTTTATTAGGATCCTGTCTAGAATCCACAATTTTCCACAAGACCTCACAAGGAAATTTTTGGATAAGTCATTGAAGTAGGGGTAATTAAGCAAAGGATGATTGCAAGTCTTCCGAAGCTCCATACACCGGTTATTCAAAGTTTTGTACACCCTAGCCTGGTATAGTGGATTTTTTGAAACCCTGATCTTCTCATCTTCAGGATCAGCTCGAAGTGTTCCAGTTGACTTTATCCAATCATAAATGGCACTCTGAATAGCTGACATTCTGCATTTTAAAACTATTGAGACCTGCAATCAGCCAATGAAATAACACCATTACAAATTGCAGTATGATAATGAAATAACATCATTACAAACAGCAGTATGATAAGTGATTATTAAAATAAAACTGCAACAACAGCAAACCTTCGGAGGGAGGGAACCTTCCACATCTTCAACACGACGTCTAAGCATAAAAGGCTCTAGGATTTGATGAAGTCGGTGGATGATGATAACCTTCTTCTCCGTCTCAAGCCAATCATCCTCTGCATTATGCGTAGGGCCTTCCTTTTGAAATGGTTGTGAAAACCAATCATGAAATGCCTTGCGATTATCAAACACTTCAGGAAGGAGAAGATTTAACAGTGACCAGAGTTCTTTCAAGTCATTCTGTGACATAAAAGAACCTTAATGTTCAACTCATCAAATAAAAAAATCGTAGAAACAGACACACAAACATACATAATAAAGTGAGCCTGAAGAACCTGCATGTATATGCATGTGTGTAAAATTTTCAATTTCCAAACATATCAAAGAGGGGCCTTAACTAACCTGTAAGGGTGTCCCAGTAAGAAGTAACCGCCTCTGGCAGCGGTATCTATCAAGATCACGAGCTAAAACAGATTCCCTATCTTTCATTCGCTGTGCTTCATCAATTATAATGTACTTCCAATCGACTTTAGAAAGTTTTGATCGATCATACATGATGAATTCATAAGTTGTCACGAGGACATTAAATTTCATTGCCAGAACCTCCTATGAAACACGCAAACCAAAAGAAAGTTTAAACAAAATTCGACCCTTGAAAGAACAACACAAACTTATATTTCTTACTTGAGAAAATAATTTTGAACGCTGATCTTTTCCTCCAACATAATATATGCATGACACAGACGGCAGCCAATTATGCAGCTCACTCTGCAAAATAGGATTCAGTTAGTTCTGTTTAACGATATTGGGAAAATGTCAAACCTATCAACATAAAGCAAAAAGAAAAAAAACACTAACCTTCCAATTTACCAGAACAGCATTTGGAACAATTATAAGATGTGGACCATAGTTTCCTTTGCATTCCATTAAATAAGCAATCAATGACATAACCTACACAATAAGGAAAAACCTAAGAAGTTAACAACAGCCCTACTGTATAATATAAGCATCTACCAAAAATACAAATGCAACTCTAATTAATCCTAACACCTTCTCCAACTCCCAAATAACATATGAAACTGCAGTGTTGCTACAACTACTATTTTTTAAAATCAAAATACCTGAACAGTCTTTCCAAGGCCCATCTCATCAGCTAAGATACCATTTAGTTTATTATTATACAAAGAAAGCATCCACTGCAAACCAACCTACAAAATAAAATACACAGATGAAATGAAAATATTAGCTAGCTAGATTAAATAGTAGCAAATTGAAAGGGACAAAAACCAACAAGATGGGAGAGAAACTCAAGATTTTAAATATAACAAGCAACCTACAAGCTGATAGTCTCGTAATGTTCCAGCTCGTAGCATTGATGGTTGCCTTACGACTCTTTCATTCACAGCATGAGCAAGATTATAGTACCTATCAATGAGCACAAGAAATGACAAATAACTAATATTGCCAGAAATTCAGTGGCCTTTGAGACAAAAAACATGTCCTAAGAATAAACCAAAAATAAATGCTAAATCTAAATAGACCATATGATATGATAGTTATTGAACTAAAGAAAATGAGAGAAGTTACTGCATAAGCCCCGTCTAACTGTCACAAAATTTACATCCCATCCCACTCATGCTTTAATGACTGAAGCCCCCCTTCTGTATTATCAAAAATGAAATGTACTGTAATAGAATTAAAAACATAACTTACTTGCTAACAGATGAACCATCCCTGGGTGCATTCATTTCCATAAACCGATTTCTTATCATTACTTCCTCTCCAGCACAAGCTGCTGCAACCCTAACTTCTTCTTCTGATAGACCCTTTTGTCAAGAAGTAGAAAATGAGAAAATAAGTGAACTGGAATCTAGCTAAACATACAGATAGGGGAAGTATGTGTAATATTCTATTAGCTCATAACTCAGTCCAAACATTTTAAAGGAACTCGGAAGGGGAAAAATCCCAAAAAACAAACAGAAGGGCTACAAGAGAGGGAGGGTTCAAGAAATCCTGCCTGCAACCGTGCAGCAACAGCAGCAGCATTTGCTGCCTCCTCCACTTCTTGCTGATTCTTGGCTGCAGTTATCTTACTTCCCAGTTTATGAAGATACTCTTCAGTCTGCGTCAGGAATAATGAAAGAACTTCATATCTCTCTGCAGCATCACCAGGGATGTTTGTCTGCTGCTCAATCAACATCTCTCTGTACCTTTCAACATCATTGTTCTTCAAGGCCTCCATCCTCTTATTCCTGTCATCATCTTTTCTCTTTGAAAACTCCCGTAACATTCTTTCATGGTACTTGGCAACTCCCCTATTGCGAGCAGTTCTTGCATCACGGATGGCCCAGTGAGCCTCCAAGAACTTCTTACGCCACTGAAAGATGGATTTCAATTGTTTCTCTCTCAGGGCCTTCTGAGTGGCTTGTACTTGTCTGCCCAACTCCATACGCTGACGTTCACACAGGCGGACAAATTTTCTGTATGGTCTGTCAGGCATTGCCATTATCTCTTGTTGCTGCTGATCAACTTCATCTCTTAAACGTGCCTGCAGATCTACAAGTCGAAGCTTTCTTTCTTCAATCTGCAGTCGCAGAACAAGATCTGGCCTAATCCTTTTTCTTTCCAAATTTACTGCTAGTAAGCCACCAATCTTCCTTAAATTTTCTGATCGTTTCTTGCTAAGGACTTCCATCCCTTCCTCAAAGAGAAGATCTTTGACATCATATGCCAGTGTTAGATTATTATTATTGTTAGGCATTGCTGAGCCGTATGAGTCATGCTTCCTAGTGAAGAAGGGAAAATCAAATAGTGGTCCATGATACTTTCTGGCAGGGCCAAGATCTTTCTGGGGCGCTGAGTTTGCTTCCACAGGTTTCTTAATTTGCCCTCCATCAGATGCAGCAACTTGTGGTGCGACAGACTTTCCTCTCTCCACACTAGAATCATTTCTAACTGGAATTTTGGAAAGATCAGGTTCCACTTCTTGGTCAGACTTGGCAGGAAAGACAGAACATTTCTGCTCTTCTTTTGCGGCAGATAACGCAGATGAAAAATCCTTGGCAGTGGCTGACACACCTTGCATATCAGCTGTTGATGCAGTTGCTTTTTCATCTCCTGCATAAGTTTCCTCTTTAATAAAATTCTGTCCATCAGTAGATGGCCCAGCCTGCGAAACCTTTTCATTAGATTCCAAATGCTTCCCTTTATCTTCTATACTCTTTCCACCATTTCTGTCCCGATTATTTCCACCTAGCGGAGGAAACTGCAGCTGCTGCTGCTCAAGTGCTGGGGGTATAATGGCTTGAAGAAGTTCTTGTGGAAGTGTACCTTCTCCTTTCTGTCAAGGAGCACCAAAATCAGTATAATCCATTCAATTTTTTTTAGTGAACTCCAATCAATTGGTACAAAGGTGAAACATATAAATGGTCAGAGAGGCAATGATAGGGTGGGGAGAGAGGCATTAGTATACCTTCAGGCGCCTAAATGCTAGTATTTGTGCTTTGAGAACATGAAGTTGTTGTTTAGTGAAACCAAAACGTTGCTGTGCCATCTTGCTAGCTGCTCCCCCTTGTGATGGTGAGTTATTAACTGACCCCCCATTATTATTAGGAGCAGCAGGCTGTGGAGAAGTTCGACTTAACTGTTTGATATTCTGCATTTGCAGTGTTTCTGTGCCACCTAGTGAAGTTTTTGCTGGAAAAGATGGATCCATGCTCTGGTTAATATTTGCAGATGATTGTGGAGGATGCATAGGAGGCATCCCATTCCCGTGCACTACTGTCTGTCTGGGAGGCACTTGGTTGTCACGGCCATTAATAGCTAACTGCTGCATCGCTATGTTCTTAGCATCACCAACTGCCCCAGCACTGGAAGTTGAGCCAAAAGGGCTAGGTATAACTGTCGGCCTGGTTTTTGCAGGACCAGACTGGGCAGATATATCATTAGATGAATTACCACAGGGAGAACTCTCACTTAGAACTGATGAAGAAGAGACTTGCGGCTTGGACACAGGCACAGGTGCCATATTGCTTTCATTGGTCTTTTTCTGGGCAGCCATCCTTGACTGCATGAGTGGAATGAGCTGTGCCATCAAGTTGGCATTTGCAGGCTGTGACAGATCAATATTACGCTCACGTGCCCATGCCTGCAACTGTGCAGCCATAACAAGTTGATTGTTTCCTGAGTTTTGAACAGTTTGCTGAGCTTGTGCCTGCATCGTCCTCAAAACATTTCCAGGCATTGATTTTCCACCAAATGTCGCCTGGGCAGGTGCCTTGAGTTCATTTCTTTGCTCAGAAGCTGACTCTGGTCCTTGCTCTATCTGCTTTTCAACACAATCAAGCTGCTCGGATGTGTTCTTAGAGGATGATGCCTGAGCCTGCTTAGCTACTTGCATGGAAATAAGTTCCTGCATTTTCAAGTTTCCAATTCGCGTGTCCTGATCCTTAAGAGATGCAGAGCCCAACATTGCCATCTTAGCCTGCTGCTGTACTAAAAGTGTCTTTTGTTGCTGAGCAGCCTGGTAAGCATACTGATAATATGCTTGCTGAACAGGGTTCAACATTTGTTGATCCACACCTTGACTCCTTTGCTGGCTGTCCTGAGCAGAAGCATGCGGTTGTGCCAGATCAAAAAACTTCCTGGACTGTTGAGACGGTTGCATGGAACCTAGATATGAAGGAAAATTGCTTCCACCCATACCTTGAAGACCACGGGCTTGATATGCTAGGATGGCTTCATTTCCTTCAGGTTTTCTAAATAGTTGTTGTTGTAATGACTGCAAGAACAAATATTAACGCAAAAAGATAAAGCATGAACTTCTCAAACAAATGCTTAATCTTAAACTAGTATCCAATTGCATTGAGGAAACGAAAGGAATCAAACAAAAATCGCTGCATCCTTGTATCACAGTATTTTGTTCAAAAGTAAACTTCCCATCCTATGACAGGATAACAAAGTCATAGTGGTAAGCATATCATGGAATGTGGAGCCACTAGGTAAGTTCACCATATAAACAACAGTGCAAGGAGTTGCTTTAATTAGGGTATGACATCCTTAAAAACTAAAAAGGTAGAGAAGAAAGAATAGTAGTCTCAGCAGGCTACCTGCTATGACTAAAGCATCTAGGAGTTAGGGCCATGGACATTTAATACAGACCAAAAAGGTAATCCATGGAATGGCATAAAATTCAGGTTTGGGAATATCCTATATGACCACTGAATAACCCATGGAAATAACAAAATTCCTGATGAATAACTATGCACATCAGGAGAAAATATCAGGTTATCTAAACACAAATAAGATGGATTCAGGATGGTCACATAGATCCTAATTGATTGGAGAGCTTAAAGAAAAGCTCCATATCACCATCTAGTACTCTCTTTCTTCTTTTTTCGGAGCCGAATGTTGTGTGGAGAGCGGGTTGAGTAAACTAGATACTTCAAAACAAAGAATCATATATTCTTTTATCAGTTTTCTCAAACGGAAAGATAGAAAATTTTCAGGTGCACTTAAATATAGGGGTATACAAAAGAAATTCTGCCCCAAAGTTTGAATTCAAAGGCTTTTGTTCCTCTTCCAAAGACCTAAGAGCGGAGTACGGTTGAACCCCTTGACACTTGGAACTCAAGAGTTTAATACTACTAAATAAAACCTTCTCTGAACCCCCCCCCCCAAAAAAAAAGAAAAGACAATTTAATTACTGATAATTAACAAATCGACTTTGTGTACTACCGCAATTACATCTGAAATTGCTTTTATTATACCAAATTAAAATTCCCAATACCCGCCACACTCACCAATTCATCACAGCCCCTCGCGAAAAGATACTGAGTTCCTAAATTCACGGGTTAATTCAACCAAATGTCTATTACATTTACTGAAATTTCGTAAACCCTATACCTGCCTAGACGCTATTTGCTGCTGTTGCTGTTGTTGTTGCTGTTGCTGCTGCACCGAATCATATCCGAAGTGAGGGGCTGAAACGGCCGATGACGAGGAAGAGGGCGAAGCTGCAGACGATGTGGACGCGGTCCGCCCTACCGGACCCACCCCAGGGTTCCGGCTGGGCCCACCTCCGCCACCACCACCACCACCACCAGCAGATTGCATAAAAACTAACTCCAATTTTTTTAACTAAGAGTTCCCCGCAAAAACCAAATTATTACCACAAAAATTCCAAAAAAAAAACCCACCAATATCACTACTGAAATCCCTCCAAAAAAAACTTTATTAATTTTAATAAAACCCCTTTTTCCCCCCGATCCCAACGTTCAAAAGAAAATTAACTATAAAAAAATTAACTAAAAACAAAAAAGAAATAGGTGAAATTTGTTTTTGTTTCTCTCTCTAGAAATCCGGAATTTTCGGTCTAATTGAAAGGTAGATCTTGATGAGTTAAGTGAGAACACGAATTTGACGGAAACGAAAATTAAAATTAAAAAAAAAAAAAATCGATGATTCGACTCTCTGCCCTCTCACAACCGATCTCGTCCTCTCTCAGTTTTCACGCAATTTTGCATATTCCTTTTCCCTCTGGGGGTTTAAAAGAAATTTTCGTTTTTACTTTTTAAGGATTTCCATTTTTCCCCTCTTGTTAATAAAATGACGATTGAAGGGACCTATTGCGTTTTGCCTTTTATTTATGCTCTCTGATTTGCGTTTTGCCTTCGGTGCTTATTGCTGGCTGTAGGTGAGGTCCACTAGGACCTGGTGATTTGCCTACGGTTAGAAATTTAGGGAAAAGGGTAGAATATGTAAATTTAACCCCGCGTTTTAATGATTTTAGGTTTTTTTGCCGGATATACCCCCCTACAAAGCTCAAAATTATATGCGAAGTGCCAATAAAATATTTGACTTCACTCTCAACAAATACTAAATTAGTAATCCCATAAAGTATTTGACCAATAACTGCCTTACACGTGCCCACTACGTTTTGAATCTTTTTTCTTACTCTGTAGTTCGTACATAAAATAGTTCTCTCTCCTTTCTTCGTGCATAAAATAGTTTTACCAGACCCAACATTTCAATATGTACTTGATGACAAATTCATGGAGCTAAAGTTATTTTACTCATGTGGATACACCAATATATGCGATGAATTTTCTTAAAAGACGATATTTATCGTGTGATGAGAATTTTATCTTTTGAAGATTAAGTTTAGTATAATTAGTTTTGGCTAATTTTTTATATTTACCCAAAAAAAAGTTATTTTACGTAATTTAATGTTTTTTTACAATATAACGAGTAGAATGATGATCATTTCAAACACATAATTATTCTTTTAATAAATTTACTAATTTGAGTTATTTCACAATTAAATTTTAACTTTTAAGTTATTTTAAATGAAAGATTATACGGATTCTCTTAAGGTTTGATATAAACGTATAGTCACTTTTTAATGAATTTATCAATCACTTGATTCAAATTGCCTCAAATTTACACAACCTAATTTTAACCTTATGCCACTTTACTTGAAAAAGTATTCAAATTCTCTTAGGATTTAATATGAACGCGTGGTCATTTTTTTAATAAATTTACCAATCCCTCGATTCAGGTTATCTCAAACTTACGCAATCAATTTTAACCATAGATTACTCTAACTGAAAAAGTATTTAAATTCTCTTAGGATTTAATATGAACACATAGTTAGTCTTTTAGTAAATTTATCAATCATCACTTGATTCAGGTTGCCTCAAACTTACGCAACCAAATTTTAATCTCAAGTTACTTTAATTGAAAAAATATTCAAATTTTTATAAGATTTAATATAAACAAGTAATCACTTTTTTAGTAAATTTATCAATCACTCGTTTGGGGTTGCCTCAAACTTATGCAATCAAATTATAACTTTAGGTTACTTTAATTGAAAAAGTATTCAAATTCTCTTGGAATTTAGTATGGACGCGTAATCACTCCTTTAGTAAATTCATCAATCACTCGATTCAGGTTGCCTCAAACTTATTCAATCAAATTTAGATTCTTTTAATATGTGATAAAAGTCCTTTAATTTCTCACAAAGGTTTATTATAAAATAAAATGACAATTTTATCTTTATTGATTACTTATTTATTCTATTTATTTTTGTTATTTTTATTAAATAAATCTCAATTAAAATAATAAAATATAATTTACTATAAAAATAATTTAATTATTATTAAATTAAATTATAAATTTCTTTGTACTCTAGTAATTTTTTGACTGTAAGATTATATTCCAATATAATCATAACCATTTGCCAAACATAATATATCCTTTTTAATTAATATATGTATTTTTTTAAATTTACAAGTACAATCACAATAACAATTATAAAAATACATTTAAATAATTATAATTATAATTAATTTTTATAAAGTTCGATCAAACTAAAATCAATAGATTAAAATAAACTTATACAAAATCCACACATGATGGACAAATTAAAACCTATATCAAAATAAATCTATAAAGAACCTACTTATGATGGGACGGATTAAAATAATATGTATAAAAACTCACATAATTTCCATAAATTAGACTCAAATATATTATCTTAAAGTTGTTGGAACCTTGAGTATAGCTTATCATTAAGGCCTCATTTGTTGTATGTTTATTTTATTAAAAATTTGCTACAAATGATAATTATATTTCATTTGTGTTTTCTTTTTATTTTTTATTAGTATTTTTCTTACAAATACATATTAAATATTTTAATTTTAATTTTAATTTAATTATATATATTGAAACTAAACAGACTAGGCTTCCATTAAATAAAGAAAGTCTGTAACAATAATTAAGTAATGAACCCAAACGCAATAGGCCCACCAACTAGAAAATCTGGAAAATAAAGAAAATAAATGAACCCAAACATAACAGACCCATCAAATAGAAGAATCCGGAAGATAAAGGAAAGAAATATTAACACCAAAATTCAAAATTGCCATCCTAACTGCCCAATCAGCTTCCTACACCAGTCTATTCACATACCATCAGTCACTCCGTCTTTAATGGCGCACTTTAGTTCACGAGGAAAGAGAACAACACAACAGGCCTTATTGATAATCGAACGAGTAACCTTTCCTCTTCCAGACTCTTTCTTTCCCCTTCTCAATCTGGTTCCCTTGCATATTCAATCTTCAACTGATTCTCAGCGTAGCGTGGGACTCCATTTTCCAGGTAAACACTTTATTTCCTTCTCAGAGTCTCTGTTGCTAAGATATGGACTAGATTATTAGTTGATCTAGAAACGAACTCAAATCTAACATTTGAAACTTTGGTCTTCAATTCTTGAATATCATGGATATAAGAACCCACTTGTGATTTGTCGATATCTTTCCTATTGCATTTCTTGATTATTGACAAGGAGTCGCCTTCGATAATAACCTTCTCTCTGTTTATTTCGAGGGTTATTTGGGTTGCTCTTCGACAGGTAATAGCTTCAGCAACAAAAGCTGAAGCCACTTCTTTGTGAAGTTCTGTACTGGAAAGAATAGCAAAACCATAGTGATCTCTAACCACAATCCCCAATGCTAAAAGTTTAGATCTCTCATCGAAGGCACCATCGAAGTTTATCTTGACCGTCAGATCAGATGGACTTCTCCATTTTACTGCCTCTATAAAGGTACTGTGATTAACTTTTCTGGTTGCGTCGAGTTCCTTAATATATCCATGTATAAAACTCACAATCTCTTTGCTCGATCTGTTCGTTATGTCATTTATACGAGAGTTCCTGTCCCCCCATATGGCCCATAATGTAACGCAAAATAGTCTACAAACATTCAAAGAAAGATTAGCCAAAGCCTTGGTAAGCTATTCAACAAAATTTGTGGATG
Source organism: Gossypium rotundifolium (assembly GCA_025506655.1). Taxonomy (NCBI): domain Eukaryota; kingdom Viridiplantae; phylum Streptophyta; class Magnoliopsida; order Malvales; family Malvaceae; genus Gossypium; species Gossypium rotundifolium. The sequence continues at coordinate 175,550,607 of CP106732.1, forward strand.
AAAATGATACTGTAATGGCATCTGATAGATCTGACCAAATCGTAATTGATACAGGACAATCTCGAAAGAGGTGGTTCATCGTTTCCTCTCCAATTCCACAATGAGGGCATAAACTGTTCGATGTAAGGTTTCTAAGGGACATATTCACCCGGGTAGCTAGATAATTCAGAGAAGTTTTCCAGATAAAAAGCTTTATTTTCAAAGGAATGTTTATTTTCCACAGCTTGTTGTAAAATCCTTTGTAGATATCTTGTAAAGCATAAGCTGTAGGATCATTATTCTGTAATAGTTTATAGGAACTACGCACAGAAAACTCACCCGATAGTTCGCCTTTCCACACAAGGAGATCCTCATGTAAATTTTGCTCCAAAGGGATTTGAAGAATCAATTCTGCCTCGGCTGCTGGGAAGGTATTGCCAATTAGACTTCTATTCCACTCTCGTTGATTATTATTAATTAAGTCTGTAACTTTATCAAAATGCAAATTACCAACCCAAGACGTTAATCTGACATTCTCATAATTTGGAATCCATGCATTTTCAAAAACTGAAATGTTTTCACCCGAACCTACTTTCCATATCAGACCATTTTCGAGTGAAGCCTTTGCTGCCCAAATGCTACGCCATACATAAGAGCAAGTACTTCCTTATATCGAATCACGGAAACCACAATCTGAAAAATACTTTGCTTTGAAAACTCGCGCTACCAACGAATCTGAAAAAGTTAACAGTCTTCATCCTTGTTTTGCTAATAAAGCAACATTAAACTGGGCCATGTTTCTAAACCCCAAAACTCCCTATTCTTTAGGTCTACACAAATGGCTCCACTTGCACCAATGAATTCCTCTCTTTCCAACTCCTTTTTGCCACCAAAATCTATCCAACTTACTCTCGATAATCTCGTACAATGTTTTAGGAAGAAGAAAATAGGACATAGCATAAGTGGGGAGAGCTTGTAGAGCAGATTTAATGAAAATTTCCTTCCCCCCTTGCGACAAAAACCTGGTACTCCAGCTATCAATTCTCAAAGAGATCTTATCAAGTATGTTCTAAAATGCTGCTTTTTTCCTCTTACCCACCACATTAGGCAAGCCTAAATATTTCTCTGGATTTGAAGAATTTCTGACCTCTAGCATCGCTGTCACCAACTCTTTTGCAGCTTCGGAAGTGTTTGAGCTATAAAAAATGGTCGATTTGTTGAAATTAACACACTGACCTAAACAACTTTCGTATTCCTTCAGGATGTCTTTCATATTCCTCGCTCCCTGTTCTGTAGATTCTCCAAACATCATGCAATCGTCAGCAAGCAGTAAATGAGATATCTCTGGCCCTCTTCTACTGACCATTGCACCTTTAACCAAACCTGATTGTTTTGCTAACCTCAATAAAGATGAAAGGCCTTCACCGTAAATGAGAAAAAGAAAAGGACTAAGCGGGTACCCTGTCTGAATCCCCTTGATGGTTGAAAAACTCTGCCCCTATGACCATTGATGTTAACAGCATAAGAAACTGAAGTAATGCATTTCATTATCAAACCCACCCATTCCTGTGCAAATCCCATCTTGATCATCATTTTCTTCACAAAACCCAATTCTACCCTGTCATATGCTTTACTCATGTCTAATTTTACCGCCATGTAACCCTTAAGCCCTATTCGTTTTTGTCGAAATGTGTGAATAATCTCATAGGTTAAAAGTACATTATCAATTATTAGCCGACCTGGAACAAATGCGCTTTGTACTTCATCAATACATGAGCCTATAACATTCTGCAATCTGTTAGTAATTGTCTTTGCCACAATCTTATATAAAACTGAACATAGACTTATTGGCCTGAAATTGACTAAGGTTGAACGATTAGGAATTTTTGGGATGAGTACTATTTCTGTAACATTAGCCAGATCAACTGTTTTATTCTCATTAAGGACACTCATACAGACCATCAATACCTCTTTTCCCATTATATGCCAGTATTGTTGAAATAACATAGCTGGGAAACCATCCGATCCGGGAGCCTTTGTAGGGCCCATACTCTTCAACGCTGCCCAAACTTCCTCCTCACGAAAAGGAGACAATAGAGACTCATTGACTTTATTCGTAATAATCCTCTGTATGCCCTCCATCACTTTCTGAGAATCTCCAATACCCTTGGATGTAAAAAGATCTTCAAAATATTCTGTAGCTGTCTCGAGTATTGTTGAACCTTCAGTAATCTCTCTGCCATCTTTTGACACCAATTTTGTGATTGAATTAGCCCTTTTCCTAGATGATGCACACTTATGAAAATAAGCAGTGTTTTTGTCTCCTAGATGAAGCCAATTAGCTCGTGCTCTCTGCTCTCAATACACTTCTTCTCTATCGATTTCCATATTCAAGAGAATCTTTGTATCTATAATTTTTGACATCGTTTCATCATCTCTGTCATTTCCCAATAAGAATTCAAGCTCTTTTGTGAGTCTCTTCTTAAGTCCTTCCTTCCTACTTCGAATAGAGCCTGCCCATTCCTTCAAACAGATCCACAGTCGTGTTAGCTTATCCCATAATGGTAATCGACATGAATCCCATAACTCTCTAAGCAAACCTTTAAACGATTCCTCCATGGACCACCATACTTCAAAACGAAATCTTTCAGGACCTGAAAATATGGATTCATTCTCTGTAGATATAAGAATGGGACAATGATCTGACGTGGAATGGGGAAGGTGCTGCAATTTTCCCATTGGACATAAAAGTAACCATGCTTTATTGGCCACCCCTGTAACACCCCCTAACCCCGAACCGTCGCTGGAATAGGGTTACAAGGCATTACCGGACATATCAGACAACTTACGAATAATTCACAAATAAAAATAACATTCATAAAATAATTTAATGACTAAGTTCTTATAATGAACTCTTGAAGTCTAAAGTATGTATTAAAAGTGAACGAGACTCGTTTAAGTATTCCATTTTTTTAAATATAAATTTTGACAAAGATTTCGCTTATTTTCACATAAAACCCCGCAATTAAAATCATATTTATTTCAAAATAACCAATTCAATAAATTCATTTCACATATTCATTTTATATTCTAAATACTTTCTAATCAAACTCAATCAATATAATATCAATTTAATTTTATCAATGTACTAATTAAATTAAAATAGATAAACTTCTTTTATTATAATTCTTAGACTTGTAATACTAACATTTTTTTAACCATTTATATTCAAAACATAACAATCCTTATACACATCCTATGTACATGCCACATTACCAAAAGAAAATATACATCACCAAAAGTTTGTTTGAAGTCGGGTCCGCTTTGGATGCTTGATTCAATACTTGACTTCTACAACTCAAGAAACAACAAGAAACATATACCGTATCACTATAATTCAATTTATAACTAATTACATTAAATCACACACATACTTTTACATTACAATTATCATCATTTATTAAACAATTCAATCTTTTTATGTTATCATTTGATTATATATATATCTATATAAATATATATACCATTATTATTTCTATATTTCAATTTTCACATTTTTCATATGCCATATCATTCAAATTTAATTTTATCAATAAATTTATTTCATTGTCCCTATTAACTTGACTCGAACTCGACGGATACACGGATTCCAACCCACACACTAGTACGGCACATTGTGCCTTAGCAGTACACATTATACGACACACAAAGTGTCGAATCGGTAACAGTAACAATATCAGTATTCAACACACGAAGTGTTGAATCTGTAACAGTAATGGTAACAGTATATGACACATAAAGTGTCGAATCGGTAACAGTAACAATATCAGTATTCAACACACAAAGTGTTGAATCAGAATGTGATAACGATAACGATACGACACACAAAGTGTCGAATCGATATGATAACGATGAGTCGACACATAAGTGCTCGATCGATGGCCGGTAAAAACACATGCGCTTCCATATCCTATGGCATGCCAATTATATCCGACTCAGCCTGACTAGTTAATAGGGTTTCCAGTTTTCAATTCAAGTTCACTTTCATTTCAAAATTCACTTTCAATATCAATTTCACTTTTCCATTCACTAATCAAAATACAATTCAATACTAACACATATTTCTCACTCACTTCGCTTTTCTAAATTCAATTCAATAAAGTTACTTACCTCAATATTTACTTACCATAAAATAAATATATAAAATTAGTATTTAATAACAAATAACTTGAATTATAGTAATACAAACCAGAATTTTCTTCGGATTTAATCCTCGACGATCTTCTCATTTCCTTTATGGGTCGATGCCTCGAGTTCCTTGTTAGCTAATTAAACTCCAAGCTTTAAAACCTGAATTTTTTCCTTTTCTTTTTCTTTCTTTCTTTTCTTTCCCCTGTGTCGAAATGCTCTCTGTTTCTTTATTTTGTTTATTTCCTTGTTTCTTTTATCCTATTTACTTTATTTTACTTAATAGTTATATTATAAATATCTTATTTAATAACAAATGATTATTTTACAAATGTAATATTATATATAACTTAAATAAAATCTTAGATTTTTATGCATGTATGTCATTTCATTTTATATAAATGGCTTAATTTCCATTTTAGTCCTTTTACTTTCTTTTAATCTATAATTAGATTTTTACTCTTTATTCAAATTGATCCTTTTTCCTAATTACTTTAAATTAAGCTAACTTCACTAAATAAAAATCTAAGTAAACACACTATTAGACTCATAATTACTCCTAATAATTATTTACTAACTTGATTTACTAAGACGGAGGCCCGATAACACACTTTTTTCGGTGCCCATGGATTTTGGGTCGTTACATTTCTCCCCCTTAATAAATTTCGTCCTCGAAATTTACCTGAGAATAGGTGAGGATATCGTGCTCTCATAGTTTCTTCTGGTTCCCAAGTTGCTTCTTCCACACTATGACTTCTCCACAGTACTTTTACCAAAGGGACCCGTTTGTTTCTTAATTCTTTCACTTCTTGAGCTAGTATTTGAACTAGTTCTTCTTCATATGACAAATCCGGTCTAATATCAATGTCTTTAGTAGAAATAATATGATATGGATCCGATCGATACCTTCGTAACATGGAAACATGAAAAACATCATGAATTTTCTGTAATTCCAGAGGTAAAGCTAATCGATAGGCAACCGGTCCGATTCTTTCAACTACTTCATACGGCCCAATGTAACGATGACTTAATTTTCCCTTGCGACCAAATCTCAAAATTTTCTTCCAATGTGATACCTTTAGAACACTCTATCACCCACAGAATACTCTATATCCCGTCGCTTCAGATCTGCATAAGACTTTTGTCTGTCAAAAGCTACTTTCAACCTGTCTCTGATCTTTTTAACTACTTCTTCTGTCTCTTGAATTAGTTTCGGTCCAACTATCTTTTTCTCATTCAACTCTGTCCAACATAACGGTGATCGACATCTTCGACCATATAATGCTTCATATGGAGCCATCTCAATACTAGATTGGAAACTATTATTATAAACAAATTCAGCTAACGGCAAGTATCGTTCCCAACCTGATTCAAAGTCAATAATGCAAGCCTGAAGCATATCTTCTAAAATCTGAATTACCCGCTCTAATTGTCCGTCGGTTTGTGGATGAAATGTAGTATTAAAATTGAGCCGAGTACCCAAAAAATCATGTAACTGCTTCCAAAATCTTGATGTAAATCGTGGATCCCGATCAGAAATTATAGACACTGGAATACCATGCAGTCTCACAATTTCTTGAATATAAACTTCAGCAAGCTTCTGTAGAGACCAATCAGTCCTGACTGCTATGAAATGAACAGACTTAGTAAGCCGATAAACTATCACCCAAATGGCATTCTTTTTGCTCGCCGACGGTGGCAATCCCGTAACAAAATCCATAGTAATACTATCCCATTTCCATTTAGGAATACTAATAGGCTGGAGTAACCCTGTCGGTACCTGATGCTCTGCCTTTACTCGTTGACAAGTCAAACATTTACCGACATATTCAACTATGTCTTTCTTCATCCCTGGCCACCAATAAAGCTCCCGTAAATTATGATACATTTTTGTTCCACCAGAATACAATACAAAAGTGCCATCGTGTGCTTCTTGAAGAATCATCTTCTTTAATTCAGAAGTAGTTGGAACACAAATTCGATTTTGAAACCTCAAACAACCATGTTCATCAATACTAAAATTCTCGACTGTACCCTTCTGAACCATTTCTCTTTTCTTTAATAAATTGTCATCTTCTATCTGAGCTACTCTAATTTAATCTAACATCATCGGCTTAACCATTAACTCAGCTAAGAAGCTTCCATCATCATTAACACAGAGCTGAGCAAGCATTGCTCGTAATTCAATCGCAACTTTTCTGCTCAATGCATCCGCGACCACATTTACTTTTCCAGGATGATAATCTATAACACAATCATAATCTTTTAGAAGCTCGATCCACCGTCTTTACCTTAAATTTAACTATTTCTGCGACAGAAGATATTTGAGACTTTTATGATCTGTGTAAATGTAACATTTCTCGCCATAAAGATAATGCCTCCAAATCTTTAAAGCAAAAATTACTGCAGCTAGCTCCAAGCCGTGCGTCGGGTAATTACGTTTATGTGGCTTCAACTGTCTAGATGCATATGCAATGACCTTCCCATCTTGCATCAATACGTAACCCGAACCACTCAAAGAAGCATCACTGTACATAATAAAATCTATCCACAACTCTGGTAATGTTAATACCGGTGCCTCTGTCAACATTTGCTTCAGAGTCTCAAAACTCTTCTGGCACTGATCATCCCAGATAAAACGAACATTCTTCTGCAGTAGTTTAGTCATTGGTAGTGCTATCTTCGAGAATCCATTTACAAATCTTCGATAATATCCAGCCAAATCTAGAAAACTGTGTACTTCAGATACATTCTTTGGCGCTTTCCACTGAACAATTGCTTCGATCTTTTTCAGATCAACTCTAATCCCGTCGGCAAATACCACATGTCCTAAAAATATAACCTCTGACAACCAGAATTCACATTTACTCAGTTTCCTATACAACTATTTTTCCCGCAGAATTTGTAGAACTATTCGAAGATGTTGATCATGTTCCGCCTCTGTCTTCGAATATACCAATATATCATCAATAAAGACCACCACAAACTGATCTAAGTACGACTGAAAAATACGATTCATCAGATCCATGAAAGCAGTTGGGGCGTTGGTTAATCCAAAAGGCATTACCAAAAATTCATAATGGCCATAACGAGTACGGAAGGCAGTCTTAGGCACATCACTTTCCTTTACCTTCAGCTGATAATACCCGGATCTTAAATCAATTTTAGAAAATACTGAAGCTCCCTTAAGCTGATCAAACAAGTCGTCAATACGAGGTAAAGGATACCTGTTCTTGATCGTCACTTTGTTCAACTGTCGATAATCAATGCATAACCGCATAGAACCATCTTTCTTTTTAACAAACAATACAGGAGCTCCCCAATGTGAAATACTCGGTCGGATAAAGCCACGATCTAGTAAATCCTGTAACTACACTTTCAACTATTTTAATTCAGTAGGCGACATTCGGTACGGAGGTATAGAAATTGGTGCTGTACCTGGATACACCTCAATAGCAAATTCAACCTCTCTATCATGTGGTAAACCTGGTAATTCTTCTGGAAATACATCTGAAAACTTGCATACGGTCCTAATCATCGCACCGACTCCGATGAATCGAATTAATAACATATGCGGATATCTTTGAACAACCTCTTTGTAATAGTTTATTAGCCTTCACTGCTGAGATGATACGTGTCGAACCACTGGTAAAGATACCATTCACTTCAATTCTGTCACCATATTCAGTCTGAACACTGAATTTCTTTTTATAACAGTCCAAAATTACCCCATGTTCAGCTAATCAATCCATACCCAGTATAACATCAAAATCCCCAAAAGGCATTATTAACAATTCCAAATGGAACATTTTATCATGTATTATTAACGGGCACCTCCGGCATACTCTATCTACTAACACTGTTTGTCCCAAAGGGCTAGACACCTCTATGAATACTCTAGACATTTCAGTTTTTAACTTTCCCGACTCAACTAATTTTGAATTAATATATGAATGTGACGAACCTGGATCAATTAAAGTATAAATAGGCTCAGAATGCAATAAAAATATACTTGTCACCACATTGTGTGCATCTCCTTCTTCCCGAGTTCTGACTACATAAGCTCTAGCTGGAACTCTGGCTTCAGATTACTGTGTAGCTATATCACTGCCTCTACCAGCTCCTCCTCTCCACGAAACAAAACCTCCTCTGGACATTCCTCTACCTCTGGCAGTCGATACTGATATCTGAGATGTGGCAGGTATACTACTCTGAGTTTTCGAACAATCTCTAATAAAGTGTTCAGTAGAGCCACAACGAAAACATCCTTCGATTTTCTTCCGGCATTCACCAAAATGTATTTTCCCACAATAATCACATTCAGGATATTCATTTCCCCAATATACTTCTTCTGAAATTCTTTTTGAAACAAGTCCCACGTTACTTGATCATCCGGCAAATGCCTAACCACAGATTCCCACCAGAGACACGCTTCTCCTTGTAACAATGATACAACACATATAAGATTCTCTCGGGGGGTGCAATCTAATTGTTGCAAAACTCTTTTTGTTGATTCTATCCAATTTTCAGCAGCGAACGGATCAAGTCCTCTTAATCTCGAAAATTTCGTGGCACCATATTTTCGTAGCTCTTTAATCGGGGCCCGTCTAACAGTAGGTACTGATGTAGTAGCACGTACAGTTCCTGCTACACGTTGTAATGCATCGGCTATAGCTCTTAACAGTTGTGAATCATCTCTTTCTCTTCCTACATTAGAAGGTTGATTATCTAACGGATTCATATTAGGTGTAGTAGATTCAGTTTCTTCAATTTCTCGACTTCCAGTATACATTTCCTGTTCAACATCATACATTCTTTCATCTGACATTTTATCTCTAAAACAAAATCAAATAAATATATCATCATCCAAAAACCCGACTCAGTTTTAACTCAACAGTGGCATGTACTTCTAGACTCACTTCAGTACTGATTTGGCAGAAATCATTAAACTCGATAGCTCTGATACCAATAATTGTAACACCCCCTAACCCCAAACCGTCGCCGGAATAGGGTTACAATGCATTACCAGACATATCAAACAACTTACGAATAATTCACAAATAAAAATAACATTCATAAAATAATTCAATGACTAAGTTCGTATAATGAACTCTTGAAGTCTAAAATATGTATTAAAAGTAAACGAGACTCGTTTAAGTATTCCATTTTTTTTAAATATAAATTTGGACAGCATTTCCGCTTATTTTCACATAAAATCCCCTGCAATTAAAACCATATTTATTTCAAAAATAACCAATTCAATAAATTCATTTCACATATTCATTTTATATTCTAAATACTTTCTAAGCAAACTCAATCAATATAATATCAATTTAATTTTATCAATGTACTAATTCAATTAAAATAGATAAACTTCTTTTATTATAATTCTTAGGCTTGTAATACTAACATTTTTTTAACCATTTATATTCAAAACATAACAATCCTTATACACATCCTATGTACATGCCACATTACCAAAAGAAAATATAAATCACCAAAAGTTTGCTGAAGTCAGGTCCGGCTTTGGATGCTGATTCAATACTTGACTTCTACAACCTACGCATGGAAACAACCGTACGCTGAGTATGCATATACTCAGTGGTATCACTATAATTCAATTTATAACTAATTACATTAAATCACACACATACTTTTACATTACAATTATCATCATTTATTAAACAATTCAATCTTTTTATGTTATCATTTGATTATATATATATACCATTCTTATTTCTATATTTCAATTCTCACATTTTTCATATGCCATATCATTCAAATTTAATTTTATCAATAAATTTATTTCATTGTCCCTATTAACTTGACTCGGACTCGACGAATACACGGATTCCAACCCACACACCAGTACGGCACATTGTGCCATAACAGTAACAGTATACGACACACAAAGTGTCGAATCGATAACAGTAACAGTAGCCGGCACTTGCCTGATCATTAAGCCGGCAAAAACCCGTACGCTTCCATATCCTATGGCATGCCAATTATATCCGACTCAGCCCAACTAGTTAATAGGGTTTCCAATTTTCAATTCAAGTTCACTTTCATTTCAAAATTCACTTTCAATATCAATTTCACTTTTCCATTCACTAATCAAAATACAATTCAATACTAACACATATTTCTCACTCACTTCGGTTTTCTAAATTCAATTCAATAAAGTTACTTACCTCAATATTTACTTACCACAAAATAAATAATATAAAATTAGTATTTAATAACAAATAACTTGAATTATAGTAATACAAACTAGAATTCTCTTCGGATTTAATCCTCGACGATCTTCTCATTTCCTTTATGGGTCGATGCCTCGAGTTCCTTGTTAGCTAATTAAACTCCAAGCTTTAAAACCTGAATTTTTCCTTTTCTTTTTCTTTCTTTCTTTTCTTTCCCCTGTGTCGAAATGCTCTCTGTTTCTTTATTTTGTTTCTTTCCTTATTTCTTTTATCCTATTTACTTTATTTTACTTAATAGTTATATTATAAATATCTTATTTAATAACAAATGATTATTTTACAAATGTAATATTATATATAACTTAAATAAAAATCTTAAATTTTTATGCATGTATGCCGCCTCATTTTATATAAATGGCTTAATTTCCATTTTAGTCCTTTTTACTTTCTTTTAATCTATAATTAGACTTTTACTCTTTATTCAAATTGATCCTTTTTCCTAATTACTTTAAATTAAGCTAACTTCACTAAATAAAAATCTAAGTAAACACACTATTAGACTCATAATTACTCCTCATAATTATTTACTAACTTTATTTACTAAGACGGAGGTTCGATAACACACTTTTTCCGGTGCCCACGGATTTTGGGTCGTTACAACCCCTCTATCTAATCGTTCTCTTATGTTTGTATCTGGAAGATTCCCCCTTTCCCAAGTAAACCACACATCCGAATACCCTATATCCAACAATTGGCATTCCTCTAAAGTATCCCTGAAAGCTTCCATTCTTTTTTGTTCTCTAGGAGCTCCACCACGTTTTTCAAAAGAATACATGATTTCATTGAAATCTCCTGCTATTAGCTATGGATAGTTGCAGTCTTGACTTAGTCTTCTAAGCAAGTTCCAAGCGAAGCTTCTATCTTTTAAATACGGTGAACTATAGAATCCCGTAAATCTCCACTTCTTCTGTGCACTTCCCTTCCTCACTAATACATCAATATGCCATTTAGAAAAACTCCTCAACGTAACCACACTGTCACTTTTCCATGCTAGACACAGCCCTCCTCGTGACCCTTCTGCTTCAATATCGATTCTGCTACTGAAACCACAACTCCTTCGAACTCTTTCCATACGTTTCTAATCCAACTTAGTCTCCATTAAGAAGACCATATGGGGATTCTGCTACTAACATAAATTTCGTAGCCTCCTCACAGCCCGTAGACTCCCAACCTACGGACATTCCAACATGTGATTTTCATTGCGCCAGGTCGGCTTGCCCATTGGCAGCCGCCGATCCAAAAATTTCAAAACCAGCCATTTGTACCTCCTCATCAATCATATCCTCCCCACAATCAACTTTTAATCTCTTCTTGTCCTCCCTATTAAATAACTCCGAGCAAACCTCACCATTATCTTCAACTGAACATTTCTTTTTTTTCGTATCACCATTACTCTTATGCGCGTTTTCCTATTTATTTCTGGCCAACCTCTTCCAGCTAGTTTTTCTGGAAGTCTTTAATATTTCCTCACCGTTGTTCAATTCTACTTCCTGTACCACGTTCTCTCTCAAAGAGAGCTTTCTTTCCTGAATTTTCAATCCGTCTTCCCATCTCGCCAGGACTTTCCCTCCTGTAATATTTCCATACAAAAGAGTAGATTCGCCATTATTTTCCTGATTGTCCCACTTCTTATTCTGACCTGTATAAGAACACTACAACCCCTGCTTTCTAGAAAATTCATTAAACTTTAAACTTTCTTTTCCCATCATTTTTTATTAGAATATGGTGGGTCTTCTCTGATTTTTGTCTTTTCTACAGGATCTATCACCGTACATTCATTAAGGCTATGATCTAATTTACCACACCCAAAGTAGAAAACTGACAATTTTTCATATTTAAATGAAATCCAGGAACTTACCCCATTTGCACTTGAGACAAAAATTCCTCTTCTGAGTGGTTTTTGAACCTTCAAGTTCACCCTAAGTCTGCAAAAATCACTACTAATTTCAGATCTGAGAACCCCACCAAAGGTACTACCAATCGCATGCAACATATCCTTCTTGTCAAACTCTGGAGGGCACATACCAATCTTAACCCAATATAGTGATGAAGTAAGACAAATCTGGTCACGCTCAATGGGATTTTTTAATCAGTCAAACAAAATAATGGATTTACGGAAAAGCCATGGCCTACCTTCCAAAATAAATTCTAAATCTTCTTCTGAATAAAAAATAATTGAAAATAAATTATGCCCTACCGTTTGAATTTCAAACTTCTTCTTGGATTTCTATATGCTTTTCATCTGAGCCTTAAAGCTTTCTAGATTAAAATATTTTTTCGTCCACACTGAACGGATTAGAGTAGGCTTTTCACTAGGAACCACCAGAGATCTTCTAATCGACAATTGAATCAGTTCTTCAGCCAACAATGATATCTCAACATTGTTCTCCCTCTCCACGACACCATCCTCTTCCATCCCAAGCTATAGCAGAGACTGTTATCTCCAGGACTCTACAGAGAGCACTCTTGATTTTTGAGAGTTTTAAAAATTATTTTTAATAACGTCAAATCTAATAATTTTTTTTGACCAAAATCAAATCTAAGCCTATTTAATTATATATATTTACTTTGAGATAAAATAATATTTTATCACTTCTACGTGTAATTAATTTTTTATTTTATAATTATAAATGGAAGATTTTAAAATTAAATAGAAAATACCTAGATAAATAAGGTATTTTTAAAATTTTAAGTTTTAAAATTACATATTAAATAAGTCTCAAGAGGATGGAAACTTGTAAGTTTTAAAATCATTTAAATTTAATTATATAAATATACAAATATTAAAATATAAAATTATTTTAAATATTTTTATAGTAAAAATGAATCGTAGAATAGACCTAATCGAATTTGGAATTTAGCATTATAATTTTAGGAAAATTGAGAGTGTGGGGTGATGAACTGATATTGTTTTGAGTTATTGGGAATTTTAAAATTATTTGATAAATTAAAAAAGGAAAATAAAAATTTAAAGTGCGTTGAATATTTGAATTTATATTATTAAATTTATTTGATATGTTAATAACAATAGTGATTATTATGTAATTTTTAAAAGTTGAGTGATTATTGACAGTTATTATAGTTTACACAATATTTTTTTCCTTTAGATGAAATTAAATCGAAAAAAGCGTTAGAAGTGCTAACATGTTGAATGTTGTATTGGGAAAGGATTGAATGAAACACTCACACCACGTCATTTGTATCCCTTTCCAATAGATTTATGCCACATCAGTATTTTTATCCTGAATTTTAGTATTTTTATCCTGAAAAAAATTAAATCTAAATTAAAATTCTTAAATTCAGGATAAAATGTTGAAATTTAGGATAAAAATGATGATGTAGCATAAATCTATTGGAAAGGGATACAGATGACATGGCGTCACTGTTTCATTCAATCCTTTCTCATGTTGTATTATACTTGTAATTAGGGAAAGGATTGGATGAAATGGTTCCGCCACGTCATCCGTATCCCTTCCCAATCAATTAATGACATATCAGCTATTTTTTACATGTCATTTACACCTCATTTGATTAGATTTTTTAATTATTTAATGACATGTCTCATTTACAACTCATTTAATTAGATTTTTTAATCACAAATCCCTAAAATTCCAATTAAAAATTATTCAACCCTAATAACAATTCTATCTTCACCTCTCCCTTATTGCTAACGTTTCTACCCTTACTATCTTCACCTCTCACTTACTGCTAACGTTTTTAGATTTTTTAATCCCAAATCACTAAAATCCCAATTCAAAATTATTCAACCCCAAAAATTCTATCTTCACGTCTCTGCCTGCTGCCCTGCTGCTATTTTTTTCGGGCAACCATTTTGTTGCTTCAACTACTCTGCTTCAACTGCAATACCCAACTCTACTGTGGTTTGCTTCAATTCATGTATGCATGGAGTTGCAGCAGGGAAGAAAAAACCTTGAGAGTGAAAAGGAGATCATGATTAACAACAATGATGCCATAAAGAGTTACTGAAGCTTTCAATCACGTCGACCAAATCAAACTCTCAAATCGGAGGAGAGATTAGCTAAGAAGAAATTCGAGAGAACAACTTACTTGCTTGTCGCTATCTTGTCTAGTTTAGGCATCTCTTCAATGGCAATTATGGTCGTTTATTGCGTTTTTCATGGTGATGGAGGTAATTATAACAACTTAAAACTAATTATTTTTCGGGTTATTTTCGGTCTTGATGTGGTTTTGGTTTTGAATAATTACATGGTGGGTAATTTCAAGCTACTTGGAGATGTTTGGGTTGTATAAGTTGGAAATCTTGGTTGTAAGTTCATTGTGTTTGGATGAAAAGATTACCACTATATCTAATATTAGTCGTTTTTATATCTGTTAATTATCAACTACTGAGGCAGAACTTTTAGTAATTGATCATGCTATTCATTGTGGAAAACTATAAATTGCCCTGGAAGGAAATAGAGATTTGATTTCTGGACATGGATTACAACATGCAGGTTCGTCTTAACTTTTGCACTGGGAGCTGGTCCTGTTCCAGGTCTCCTCCTACTTGAAATTTTCCTAATCGAATCTGGGCAAAAGCTATGGCGTTACGTATGTCGATTGCTTCATGTAATTTTCTCCTCTTTTCTTTTCTCTTTCTTCCATATCATTTGTCCGAAGAGATTGTGATGACTTTCATGACTCTGCAAGCTAGGATATGAAATTATTAGGAAACAAAATAGAAATAGAGAATCTTATTGCTATCTTCTGATGTTATTTTTATTGGTTGCTTTTACATTGCTCTTTAGGTAATTAATTTCTTGGTTGGTTTGCTCTTCCTGCGCTTGCTAGAGCAACTCGGTCCACAGCTCTTATACTTGATTCTCGCCAACGTTTGCATGATGAAAGAACTTGCCAATTAAGTCACCAAACTCCAGCAAGAAGCAACAAGAACGCTACAACTAAGCAAGTGCCTGTAATAACTATTACTTTGCCTTTGTTCTCTCTAAGTTTCTGGTGATGTTTCAATAAAATTGCAGGTTTTAGAAAGGCCACCTTCAAAAACAATCTGCTATAATATTTGTCATTGTGATTCAATTTACAAACAAATTACGTGTTGATATTGTGCATATTTACTTGAGCTTCGATTTTGGCTATTCTGTTCAGCAATTGATTTAATATAGCAACTAAGGTTATTGTGGATGTTTCACTTGATTAGCGATAAATTTGTGCGGATTTTAAGTTGATTGAGATGAGATTCAAGGTTCAGTCTCTATATTTGTAAATTTTTCCTCCTTTCCCCATTGCAATTTACTTATTCAATTGTATAAAAAAATTAATTGGTTATTATCGAAGTAACCTGATCTTTGTTTAGATAACCAATTGAAAATAGAACAAATAATCTAAAATTAATATTTGCAATGAGTTATAAACGCCTTTAATAATCCAACATAAAAAGCAAGATAGAATAAAAATATATCAAATTACCAAAACAATATACTTATAAAAATATTGATTGAACTTATTTCATACTAAATAATAACTAAAACAAAATACAAGATAACACTATAAAAACCATATAATAGTATTATTATCAAAACATTATGAAAGAATTACAAATAATAATAAAATTGAAGTATTTCTCATGAATTATCATCATCTTTTGAGATTCTAAACCATTTGAGAAATGTTCTGCATTAAAAGTTTTATACGGTTAGATAAACCCTTGAATTATATATATAATAATTTGTGACAATATAAGTAAAAACATATTACTTGAGTCTTGAATAGCGATGGATCATTCTCTTCCAAAGAATTTAGTATAACTCATGTTAGATGAAGAATTGAACCTCCAATTTGAAGAAAAATCCTACATAAAAATATTTTTACAATACATATATTTAAATATTTACGACTTTTGACATTTAAAAAGAATAATGCATTCAATTAATACCTGTATAGGATGAAAAAAGTGATTATGGTAGTTTGGAGCCATTAACATTGGGATTTGATGATAGGAAGAATAACCATGAGTTTGAGACTCCATTGGGAGAGGCACTATTGGAGAACCTTCGTGCATAAGTGATTTGTTGCCTTAGTCAAAATAAAAATTATTTGTTAAATTCAAGATATAAATTAATTAAATAACATAACAAATAGATGCAAATATAATAAAGGAAAACATACTCACTTGATATTTTCTCTTTATTTTTTGAAACTTGAGAGAGCATTGCCTTCTTTGTTTTTTTCTTTTGATTTTTCTTGAATTGGCTTTTCATTCGAGAATTTCTTGAACCCTTTGTTTTGACACATACAGGATCGAACATTAATTTTTCACTTGATCTCCCATTGCCATCATTGGTATTATGAGGAAAAGATGTATGCTTTGAAATTTCCAAATCATTAGCTTCTTGCATAGTTGTCATCTCCTTTTCAACTAAGTGCAATGCTTCAAATAGTTTTTCTTTGACAATTTGAGTACACTTAGGATTCAATGAACCTTTGTCAAAAAGGTTGTAACCAATATGATTCAACTCACTGAGGCGCAATAAACAACTAGATTTTTCTTCATGTGCTGATGAGGCTCCAAAATCACTTGCCAACAACGACTTTGCTTTTTTTGTCCATCTCCTAAGTATATATTTATCGGGTATCTCTTTAATGTTATTCATAAGAAAAACTCGTAAAGCATGACGACAAAGTAATCTAAGACTTTCAAAGATATTACAACTACATGAGACAATGCTATTCGGAACATCAAACTCCACACAGTAAATTCTTTCACGTCCATCTTCACTCACATGATATAAAGAAATATTTTCAATATTACTAAATTCAACACAATTCAAGCCTATGCAATCCATCAACTCCTCTTCAAACCTTTTAAACATAGCAAGAGTGTAAACATTGGATGCATGCTTCAAAATTCCACGTCCATTAAATTTGTTTGGTGCTTCATTTTTAAATTGAAAATCTTGATTTAACTCTATCTGGCGAAATTCTTTTGCCTTTTCCTCATAATGTTGTATAACCTGAATAAGAGATAAAGAGCAATTCATAATCTGATGTAATATGCTATTCATACTCTCGCTTCTTTGAGTGGATCTAATTCGAGCCGAAAAAATATCTATGCTAAAGGCAGGGCTCCATTTTACGCGAAGCTCATATAGTCTCTTAAGCCAAGCATGGTCTTAAAGTTCAAAATTTTCAATCATGTTAGCCCAACTTGATTCAAACTCTGTTTCACTTTCACATCCATAAAAGCATTTATTAAATTGTGCTTTGAACTCGGCGTTGACAAAACGACTGGCAAGATGTTGTTTAGCATTATTTGAAATATGCCACATGCATAATCTATGAGAAGATTCTGGGAGGACAATCTCTACTGCTTTCATGATCGCTTGATCTTGATCAGTAAAAATACTTTTTGGTTGTCGATGGCCCATGGCTTCTAAAAATCTTTCAAATAGCCAAGTAAATGACTCAGTGGTTTCATTCGATAAAAAAGCACAACCGAACAAAATAGTATTCCAGTGATTGTTGATTCCGACAAATGGAGCACAAACCAAATTATACTTATTGGTTCTATACGTGGTATCAAACACAAGAACATCTCCAAAACAATCGTAATCCAATTTTGATCTTCCATCTCTCCAAAAAAAATTAGCTAGTCGATTATTCTGGTCCACTTGCATTGAATAGGAAAACATAGGGTCTTTAGCTTGCTTATGTTTGAAAAAATTGATAATGCTCTGTGCATCCCCTGCTTCAATCAGTTTCTCTCTCTCAATTCTTAAGAAATTATGACAATCTCGTTTGGTAAATGTAATATTTTCAAACCCAATCTCCTTCCTGAGAAATGAATATGAACTTGTTTGTTTAATTCTGCGAAACCATTGAGCGAATAACATCTCCATGTCCTTCCAAAATTTTTCTTCCGATCTTAAATTAATTCTTTCTTCGAAGTTGCTAAGTGGTGATTATGATAATCATTAAAGTAAGAAACAACCCAAACACCTTTGTCTATTGTGAAGCGAATTTTAGCTTGACAACTTTGTCCTTGTCTCTAGGCGATTAAATTTTTCACTTTGTCAATATCTTCGTGTTCATGATACCCATTTCGAGCATAAAATTCACGTTGTCTTATAGGTTCGGTCATACTTGTCTCTTATTTCCTTTTGAATACTAAACCCCTTACTCAAAGCAAACGATTATAAATATTATAAGCCTCTTCTTGGAATGCACTTTCAGGTCCACTTTTATTTTTTCAATGAAATTATCTTGTTTCCAGAAGATGAACTATATCATCTTGATTTGTCTCCATAAATGAAAATTATAAATTAACAAAACACGAGAATAAATTTTAATATATAATAAAAATCATGGTAATACAAGAAATCTTTAAAAACTTAAAAGAACAATTCAAATCTAATAAAAACACGACTCAAAAATCATAAATATTTTTAGTACGCCAAGTCATTATTGTTAAAAATCACAATTATTTCAAAGAATCTAAATAGAACTATATTTCAAACAAATGAAAATCAAGTGAAAATACTAACTAAATCACCCAACCAGCCTTGAATAACCTAACATGTTGATCCAATTGAGCAAAATGCTAGAATTCACTAATTTTATCTAAAACTATTTAATTGTATTGTATTACATGAAAAGCTATCTAAAGATTAGATCTTTGTTTTTTCTCAAGAATAGTTTAAACTATTCATTTAATTATTAGGAACTAGTATTGACTTTCTTGCTTTCCTATCTATTTTAGCATAATAGAAAAAAAAAACCTCACCTGTAAAATAAATTGTAGCAAGAACGTCAAAAACCAAAGCAAATCAACAACAAAGCGATAGCGATTCTTGGAAAAAAATAGCAATAGAGGCGCGAGGTAGAGATGTGAAGCGAGTAATTGAAGCGAGAATAATAGCAATGATTACAGGGTAGAGATGTGAGGCGAGTAATAGCAGAGAGACGTTAACAAAAATCTAAAAACGTTAGCGATAAGGGAGAGGTGAAGATCGTAAGGGTAGAAACGTTAGCGATGAGGAGAGGTGAAGATAGAATTGTTATTAGGGTTGAATAATTTTTAATTGGGATTTTAGGGATTTGTGAATAAAAAATCTAATTAAATGAGTTGTAAATGAGGCATGTCATAAAATAATTAAAAAATCTAATTAAATGAGGTGTAAATGACATGTAAAAAATAGTTGATATGTCATTAATTGATTGGGAAGGGATACGGATGACGTGGCGTAACCGTTTCATCCAATCCTTTCCCCTTGTAATTAAAGGTGTTAGGGAAGATATTTGTCATTGAAATATAAATATATCGTTGGTGGTATGTTTACAGATACATTGCTTGTCTAGACCAAGATTTGATCTTCAAGACACACGTTCATGGTCGGGATGGAACAATTAAGGTAACCCATGTTTTGCTTGCAACGTGAAGGCACAATATATGACATCCTTAAAAGGTTACATCCAGACATTGTTTCCTGGAGAAGTTTTTTATGAAGAATCTTTGTGTCGAATGTGTTTCTAGTTTCCTTATGGATATATTCTGAACTAGTATTTGTTTAGATTGTGGCTTCCAAACATTAATGAATATATTTAGAGTTTTATTCACGAATTAAAACAGTGCACTTCCAATCATTACTGATTTCATTTCAAACAGAGTTAAAACATGGAAACTGAAACAAATGGGTTCACAGCAGATTCATAATAAGAATAGATGCCAACGTTTCAGTTGAAACATTTGGTATTAACAGATAAAGCTTTTGTTTTCGCAAGGAAGCTTCCTAACATGTCCCCTGAAAAAGCATTTAGTCAACTGCAACCGGTTGCAAGTTTTCAGCTTCCTTCCTTAGTTCTTGGAACAGGACTGACGACAAGTATCGCTCCCCAAAACTTGGAAAAACTGTCTGAATTTTATTTTTTTACAGAACCAAAAAAGGAAAACTAGGTAAGAACTTGTATTACTCCCAAAGCTAAAGCCTTTGATTATCGACTTAGAATTGCTATTCAAAACATGCTAACACTACGGGCCTCTTACATTATTGTAAAGATCAATAATGTTGGTAATTATATATAAGCTTCTGAGGAAGTGCTTACCACAATCAATTTGCCTTTGTTCTCAGGCATTCTTGCAAGTCTGAGTGCTGCAATAGCGTTGGCCCCTGATGATATTCCAACCTACATTCCACAAAAGTTGATACGAGTTGAAAAGAATAATTTCGAGTTATCAGTCCTTAAGATCGATTTGTGAAGATTCTTCTAAAAAGTACGTTCACATTCCTAGAAGCCAACAAACAATACTAAATGGTGAGCAAAAATTAATATTACTTATAGTTAGTCGTTTAGCAGATTACTGACAGTAGTAAACACAAACAAGCTCTGTTTATCTCAAGTGAAATAGAATGTGATATCATGATCTATAAACAGAAGCATCGATAAAAGCGAATCAAAACATGATTTTAGGTTATTACCAGAAGCCCCTCTTTTAGTGCCAATTCCCTTGCCATATTTACTGCATCTTCACTGCTGACCTGTCATAGAATATCCAAGCATAAACCCAAAAGGACTAGAAATTCAGCTAAAGATACTAGGTTCTTATTCGACACCCCTTCCTCCCCATTTTCAGAAGTATATTTCTCAGAATAATGAACGAAAAGGGGTATCGTTTACCTCGAGAACTTTTTCCATTACATCCATGTCTAATATATCTGGCTTGAACCCAACTCCATTACCAGTAATATGATGAGGACCTGTTGTGATTGATAAGATAAGAAAATGCAACTTCCATAACAAAGATTCGTGTTAAATGAAGTCATTATCTTTACTATCTCCTGTTTCCCGGGTGATTCTTTACTTAATCAGTTTACCGGGTTGATAAAAGAAATAGAAAAACCGCAACACATAACCACTTGGAATTGCTCTAACTTAAATAATTCTGAAATTTCAATCATTGTAGAAATAATATAGCACAAAGTTTACCTGGTTTGCCACCATTCAGTACATTACTTTCAGCAGGCTCCACTCCATATATCTATCATTTAAAAACAATCATACATCAGTAATGAAATGAAACACAATAAAACAAGGTTATTGTTGTTACAAATTTTGAACTTGGAAGGAAATAGTAATTAATTTACCTTAACCTTAGGATTTTGGGATTTGAGGTACTGTCCGACACCAGAAACAGTACCACCACTCCCTATTCCCATTACAAAGATGTCAACTTTACCAAGAGTGTCCACCCATATCTCAGGGCCTGTTGTTTCAAAATGCGCCTATTTTTCCAGTTCGAAATAACTCGATTAAGTAATTTATCTATATTTGGAAAGCAAGAGTTAAACACAGAGTTGACCAAGGTTGCAGTGTCAGTCCAAAGAACCAGACAAACTTATATCTAGTATAGTAATAAATTATCAGGATATGGTTTAGAAAAGCTAACCCAAGTATAATTCTTAGTAAAGCAGAATTAAAATATGATATAAGAGTGTACCTGAGTGTTGGCAGGATTTGAGAATTGTTGCAACATGAAAGCATTCGGTGTGGACTCCAAAAGTTCATAAGCCTTCTTCACAGTTCCTTCCATCCCCTTCGTGGGATCTGTGAGAACCAAACCAGCTCCAAATGCTCTCATGGTGACTCTTCTCTCCAAGCTTCTGTAAGAAGGCATAGTTAGAACCATCTTATAACCTTTCATGGCTGCCATGAATGCCATACTTATCCCCGTGTTACCTGATGTCGGCTCTATCAGAGTTGTCTAACATAAAGTTGAAAAATGTGTTAGGGGGTAGAAATTAAAGCCACTCAACATCAAAGTTCAAATCATATAGGATTTCACAGTTTCCATCAACAATTTAATGATGCCCTTCGGCAAAAGCCGAACCTTTCCGGGAGAAATTAAGTTTTTCTTTTCTGCATCGGTAATCAGGGAGAATGCTGGTCTGTTGATATAGAAGTGTGTATTAGTTTCGATTTGGCCTTGTATCACAAACTCTACTTCTCTAAAACTTCAAACTAATACTAAATCATAAAGTTCCAAATGCCATGAAGGGCTCGGAAGCAAATAATACCTGTCTTTAATGCTAGCAGTGGGCATCATCATCTCCTGCTTCACAGCTATGTATGCACCACAGCCTTCAGTTACTTTATTAAGAAAAACAAGAGGTGTTCTTCCAATTAACTGAAACATGTAAGAACCAATTCTTATATAAAAGATGAACTTCATTTAAACAATAATTTCAAATTTTTAAGAGATTAAAGGGGAAACGACTATTATGAATTAAGCATGCTCTGGTGATGACCATCCACATACCGATTAGTGTTTGTTTTTTTGGCAGAATCTTAAGATAATCGTCACTGAACATCTTATCATTTTCTTTTAGTTTTATTTCTTTTTTGCAAAGCCTAATTAATTAGCAGATTTTACAGACTTTTGACTGTTAATCACAGCTTAGCCATCCTTGAACTTCCAATTTACCCCATGCATGCTCACTTCATTGAATGTCTTCACCAAGATAATCCTTGCACTTTTGACATTATGTTTCACTTTGAAATGAAAAAAAAAATGATGATGGTACTTGGATTTTTTTACATTTTTAAAGGAAATAAGACAGAATTTTATTAGCAGAGCTACTAATTCACCACTTCAAGTAAAAAAAATATTTAGAATGCAAAGCAAAACCAACAGATATAGGAATTGTTTAAACTTTAAAAGGCAATTCAGTGAAGTAACTATGTTCTACAGTGAAACTTGCTAAACGATCTGTTGAAAAAGAAAAAAAAAATCCATTTTTAAAAATTGTTTAGAACAAAACAAATGGGAAAACCCAAAAGAGAAGAAGATTGCATAAAAAGAAATTAAAAATGATTAAGCATCTAACAACCTTCTCAGATCATGGGATATTGGGAATACGCTAATCTTTAATGAAAAACAACCTTGAAAAGGTCAAAAACCAAAAGGAAGGGGGAAAAAACAAAAATAATTAATTGCAAACAATTGTGAATGAGACTACCTGGTAAACTTCCCTCTTAATTTTAGTATCAAGAAGATCCGTAGGAAGATCTCTGAGTCATTGAGCAAAAGAAGGAGAATCAATGATGGGTTCGGTGGACACCAGCCTCCTTGTCATCATCAGCTCGTTGTATATTAAACATCTTTTCCTAAGGAAGCTCCTTAGAGTAGCCATTAATGGAAGTTTTGAAGAAACTCTGCTACACTAAATGCAGAACTGAGCTGCGAGGTATTTCTTCCCTTCAATTATCACCTTAAAATCATTTTGACTACTTTTAGTTTTTGTCAAATTTAGCACCCGAAACTCGCGCATCACTTGACAAAAATGTGTCGTCAGATGTATTCTGTAAAACACTGTACAGTCTGATGCGGCTCGTTATACTGATGAGGTGCGCCCTGTTTACCATTTCAGGTTTTTTCAGTAGTCTTTTCAAAGACTCCTTAGTGAATAACTTTCACATTTTGGTTTGGAAGTGAAGTTTGCACCACGAACTGCGTAGCCGAATTCAATATATTAATCCATTGAAGTAATTGCTATGGTTTGTCTGAATACTGAGTTTATGCGACGCTATTTTTGTGTTTGATGGATTGCTTTGTTAATAATATATATCATGTGTTATATTATTTTCAGGATTTTAACTTGTCTATGAGTATTATGTAAAGTTTATTCTAAGTTTTCTATTAAAATTTGTTTAAAATTTATTTAATCATTATAATTTGTACCTAATTAATTAATTTATCATCCAATTATCTCCAATGTGGTTGAAAAAATTTACAGGATTGAATTTTTCAGCCACATAATACATGAATATTTAAAACAATTTTAGTAGAAAAATTAAACAAACTTTACATAGTAAAATTCGGACTTAATTTATTTTTTAAAATCGATAATGGAGAGAATTAAATTGATTCGAATAGGAACTGACAAGTAAAAAAAGAAAAATAATTCAACCTGTCAGATTCGATCAAGGGACTTAAGGATAACAGCTTTCACCACTACAGTCCTCCGCTCTGCCAACTGAGCTAAGGTCGGCTTATTTATACGGTCACTTTAAATTTATTACTTTTTTATAAAACAAAGAGATCAATGAATAATATCAAGAAAACTGAAAAGCAATTCTGTTCGTAAAATAAAAAATCGTTATTATATGAATTGAATTTTATTTTTATTTAGCTAACCCTCTGAAACCAAGAGTGCTGTTCATAGAGTCCTAGAGAGAGCAGTCTTCTATTGCGGCTTGGGATGGAGGAGAGTGGTGGCGGAGAGAGGGTTTTCGGTGAAGATATCACTTTGCTTGCAGAAGAACTTGTCCAACTGTCCATTAAGAGATCTATGGTAATTCCAGCCAACAAACCCACCTTGATCTGTTCGGTGTGGACCAAAAAGCAGTTTAACTTTGAAAGTTTTAAGGCGCAAATGCGAAATATCTGAAAAACAAAAAAGAAGTTTGAGATAAGATTTGAAGGGCAAAATTTATTCTCAGTAATTTTTTATTTAAAGGATGACTTGGAGCAGATTTTGGAAGGACGTCCCTGGTTATTTCGTAAGTATCTTGTTCTTTTTGATAGATTAGTTAGTCCAATTGATAGAGATTTAATCTGTCTTACTTCATCACCATATTGGATTAAAATTGGCCCTTGCTAACCTGATTTTGACAAAAAATATCTTTTGCATTCAATTGGTAGTACTTTTGGTGGGGTTATTAGATCTGAGATTTATGAAGATTTTTGTCAACTGAAAGTTATGTTAGATGTCCAAAAACCTTTGAGGAGAGGCATCTTTGCTTCTAGTGGTACTAGTGTTAATTCATGGGCTCCATTCAAATATGAGAAATTACCAGTTTTCTGTTTCGGATGTGGACATTTGGGTCATGGTCTCCAAGATTGTGAGTTAATGAGTGTGGAAGAAAAAATAACATTAATGATGACCCCCTTTCTCTATTGCGCTGAAAGCCGAATCTAAGGCAGTGGGAAAAGAAAGCATGAAATTCGCAGCATTCTCAAAATTGAAAGGAGTTCAAAGTTCATATACAGGGTGTTCGAAAGAGGGGATTGTAGATTGTGTTAGAAGAGCTGCTTCTATGGAAAATTTCGAGAGCTTAATTAATGGAAGACAATTGTCAAAGTGGGAGGATGGCCTTATGCATAAAGTAGTTGTTGAATTGGTGGACTAGGGAGTGGTTATCAAGCCGATGGAGATAGATAAAGAAGGACACAATAAGAAGAGCTGCAGAAGAATGGAAGCAATAAATAAGAGCGAAAGCAGTATGAGTGAACAGGTGGCAGGAAAGCACAAATTTCTTGATAATGGGGATGATATAAATTTTGAGAAAAGCTTTGAAACGGGATGTGTGAAAAAGAAAAAAGTGGATGAAAATAAAGAAATGGTTGGGAGTGAAATTATTGAGATTTAGGTGGATTATACAGATTCAAACTCTTTTAAATCGGCAGCTGCCATTAAGCAAGCCGACCGAACACAATGAAAAGCCTATGTTGGAACGTCCGTGGATTAGGGAGTCCATGGGCAGTTCGGAGGCTGTGCTTCTTAGTCAAACAGCACAATCCCCATTTAGTCTTCTCAATAGAGACGAAACTGGATAAGAAAAGGATGGAAAAAGTTTGGAGAAGTTTTGGTTTTGTAAATAGAATTGAAGTTGAAGCGGAGGGTTGTAAGGGAGGTCTTTGTATGGCATGGAAGAAGGAAATTATTGTTAATTTGAGAAGTTTCTCCAGATGGCACATTGATGTTCTAATCAAGGAGGATAATGTGGAAGAGGAATGGAGATATATTGGTTTTTATGGCTCTCCCTATTTAAAAGATAAAAATTCAGTTTGGAATCTAATAAGAAGACTAGCTCAAGAGATTGATTATCCTTAGCTTGTCGAAGGTGATTTTAATGAAATTCTTTATTCTTTTGAGAAATGTGGAGGAATTCCAAGGGATAACAAGCGAATGGAGGCTTTTAGGGAGACGCTAGTGGACTGTCAGCTGTTTGATATTGGGTTTTCAGGGGTCTGTTTTATATGGGAAAGGGGAAATCTGCCAGAAACAAATATAAGAGTGAGGTTAGATAGGGGGTTGCAAATGAGAAATGGCTTAAGCTTTTTCCGTTGAATACTCTTCAGCATCTTCCTTATTCCACTTCAGATCATTGTCCCATTCTTTTGAATACAAAAAAGTCTATAATTTTCACTGGAAGTAGAAAATTCCATTTCGAAGCTTGGTGGACCTTGAAAGAATCTTTAGAAAAAGTCATTCGAGAATCTTGAGAGGTAAATGAGGGAACGTTATTGGAAAAGTTAGGAAAATTGCATTTGTGTTTGGAGGATTGGTCATGCAAAAATAGTAGAAATAAGGAGGGCTTAAAAAGGAAATTAATGAAGGAGCTGGAAGTTCTGGCAGAAGGGGAAATGGATGATGACACTTTGGCTAAGCTCATTGATACTAAAATTCTTTTGAATTTGGAAATTGACAAAGATGAGATGTATTGGGAGCAACGGGCAAGACAGAATTGGTTAAAGCTTGGGGATAAAAACACAGCATATTTCCACAGATGCGCTTTAACTCGGAGGCAAATAAAAATAATTTTTAAGCTGGTTACAGAGGAAGGTATGGAAATCGAGGAGGAATCAGAAATTTCGAGTGCGGCTTCTTCATTCTTCCAGAATCTTTTTAAGTCAAAGGGGGTGGTAGATCCTTGCAAGGTTTTAGATGGCATTGAAAGAACAATAAAATAGGAGGATAATGAGTTATTATTAGCTCCCTTTTGATAAGAAGAGATACAGACAGCGTTGGAAGGAATGGGTCTCACAAAGGCTCTAAGAGCAGATGGATTTCCAGCTCTGTTCCATCAAAGGTACTAGCACATTGTTAGTCGAGATTTCACTGAATTCTGTTTGGGTATTTTGAATAATAATCAGGACTTTGGGGGTTTAAACAGTATATATATTGTTCTCATTCCAAAAGTCCCAAAACCTACGCATTTGGTCAACTTCAGGCCCATCAGTTTGTGTACAGTTATTTACAAGGTGGTGGCCAAGACTATAGTCAATTGCTTACAGAAGATCATTGAAAAATGTATTGATAAAGTTCAAAGCACTTTTGTACCTGGGCAACTCATCACGGATAATGTGCTTCTGGCATATGAAATTTTTCATATGATTAATCAAAAACGTTCAGCAAAGAAAGGTGTTTTGGCGGTCAAATTGGATATGACCAAGGCGTATGATAGGGTGGAATGGAGATTTATCGAGGAGGTTATGACAAAAATATGTTTTGCTTGTGAATGGGTGGAACTTTTACGTAGGTGTGTTACTACAGTCAGTTATGTAGTCAACATAAATGGAATGAGGGGGAATTTGTTTCA
The DNA here is from genome assembly GCA_025506655.1 of Gossypium rotundifolium. Classification (NCBI taxonomy): domain Eukaryota; kingdom Viridiplantae; phylum Streptophyta; class Magnoliopsida; order Malvales; family Malvaceae; genus Gossypium; species Gossypium rotundifolium. Next base: position 175,578,389 of record CP106732.1, read on the forward strand.
GCCATCTAGAGGACTTAGGCAGAGGGATCCATTAAGTCCTTTTCTCTTTTTGATTTGCAGCGAGGGACTCTCATATCTCATGAGAATAGCCAAGAGACTAGGTTTAATCAAAGGTGCTAAAGCTAGCAGGCAGGGGCCAACAATTTCGCATTTGTTATTTGCAGATAATTGCATTCTTTTTTGGGAGGATTCTCACAAAGGAGCAAAACTTCTGAAGGACATTCTACATGACTATGAGATTTGTTCAGGTCAGTGTGTGAATTTTTCGAAGTCAACGGTCTTTTTTAGTCCGAATACTATTGAAGAAGATAAGGCAGTGGTGTCTCACTTGCTAGGAGTCAGAGTTACTACTAATCCAAAGAAATTTTGGGCCTTTTGAACATGATTGGTAGAAGGAAAAAAGAATCATTTCAAAATCTCCTAGATAGAATTTCTATGCGCATTGAGGGGTGGAGTAACAGAATGCTATCGCAATGGGGTAAAGAGGTTTTCATCAAACCGGTCCTTCAGGCTATTCCTATTTTTGCAATGTCATGTTTTCTTCTACCGAACTCTTTATGCAAAAAGATGGAAAGCATTTTCGCTAAGTTTTGGTGGCAGAAAGATAAGGGCAGGAAGGGTATTCAGTGGTGCCAATGGAGTCATTTATGCAGACCAAAAAATGAAGGGGGCTTGGGCTTTCGTAATATGACCCAATTTAATACAGCTATGTTGGCTAAATAGGGATGACGTTTTTTAAAAAATCCAAACTCTTTAGTTTCGCAGGTGTTTAAGGCAAAATATTTTCCAAAAAAGTGATTTTCTTAATTTGCAAATAGAAATTCATATGCTTGGCGTAGTATTTGGACTGCAGGGGGTATTTTGGAAAAAGGGCTGATTTGGAAAGTTGGTACGGGCACTAGTATCTCTATCGTTAATGATGCGTGGGTTTCAGATCTTGTTAATTCCAGATTATTATCTTCTTATACAAGGTCAAGTGATAATAAAGTTGCTGAACTTATTAATTACCAAACAAGAGAATGGAATAGCGAGGTGGTTGAATATACCTTCGGAGCTGATTAGGCGAACAAGATCCTTCGCATCCCTCTGGCAAAGTATCCTCATGATGATCTTATGGTATGGAAGAGTGAACCAACTGGGGTTTTCTCGGTCAAAAGCACCTATAAACTATTACAGAGCCTTGATTCTAGCGCTTATGCGTTACAATTTAGCTATTTTGATTTTTACAAAAAGCTATGGTATATTGATCTACCTACAAAGATTAAAATCAACATGTGGAAAGCTTCCTGGAACTACATACACACAAGGGTAAATTTATCACTCAAAAAGTTAACTTCAGATGTTTCTTGCCCTCGTTGTGGTTTGGGATCAGAATCGTTGTATCACCTGTTCAGAGATTGTCTGACATCAGTTGATATGTGGTCACATTTAACTGAAATAAAATTGATACAATATCCTAATGCAGACTTTAAACAGTGGCTCACCTCGTCCTTTGCTCTTCTTTCTTTAGACTTATGTCGACTTTTCTGTGTAGCTCTTTGGGCTACCTGGGGGGATAGGAATGCTCGGGTTCATGAAAAGAGAAGCAGAACGGGTAAGGAGATCGCAGATTTTGTGAGAAACTATGTAAAAGAACTTGACGGAACAAAACCCAAAGTAGCCAAAATTTCAAAAACTGTAAACAGATGGCAACACCCACCTTACCAGACTGTGAAAATCAATTTTGACGGCGCTTTTCACATAAAGGAGCATCTCTCAGCCTCAGGAGTAGTGGTCAAAGACAATGAAGGATCTGTTCTCGTTTCGATGTCCATATTACATGAGAAGGTGGCCTCCACTTTCGCGGCAGAAGCTTTGGCTTATTGAGAAGCAGTTCAGTTAGGGATTGACATGCAAAAGGAAGACGTTATCATTGAGGGCGATTCACTTACAGTTATCAAAAAATGTAGAAATGTTTCGCCAGACAGATCTCAGATCGGTTCATACATTTTTTATATTCATCAAAAGAAGTCAAATTTTAAAGCGATAGCACATACGATAGCAACAGAATCTTTGAAGAATAAAGAAGAATTTTACCTGGACGGGGGAGTGTCGTTCTATGCTGAAGCACAGGCGAGGAACGACAGTTTAAGGGAGCCAGACTGATCGTCAGCGAAATAAGAAGGAGAAGAGGAAGCGGAGGGATACAAAAGGATCTATTCTGTCTGTTCAACGTATGGAGTTTTTCTTGATTAGAGCTTTTGGATTTCGAAAGTTAGAAGTGAAAAGGCGGGGAAAAGAGAAGGGTTAAAGGTAAGGTAGCAGAAAGTTATCATCACGCCTTGGAAAACTGCTGCCATTAATGGCTGGTCGGTAGGGAATTGACAGCGTGCAAAATTAATGGCGTCCAGCTGTTGTTTGATTTGACTGGGTTTGATTTTTGAATTTGGCACCGTTTGTTTTTTGTTTTGACATTTTTGGGCTTGTTTTGTGGACCGTAGGCCTGTTCGTTTTTTCCCTTTCTTCTTGTTGCATCATGTTTGTTTTTGGACTTAAGCCCAACAAGTTTTGGTTTTATTTTTATCATTTTATATGAATCCAGTCATGTTATTTCAAAAAAAATAATTTATTTTTATTTAATCTATAATTAAGTTTTGATTTCTATATTTTTAAATATAAAAATAAATATTTTACCGATAAATTAGTGAAATAAAAAAAAATACGAAGCGAACCAATTTGGATTGGTGGTGATTTTCTAAAATGTATGAGGTCAAATTCAATCCGTTTATATTTTTGTTAAATTGATTTTTAATTTTTTGTTTAATGACCAATTTGGCCACTAATATTTACATGTTTTGTCAAAATCACCCTAATTGTAATTTTTTAATCTTTTTTAGTCTTTTTTTGCCATCAACCTTTGTTATTTTTTCAAATTGTTTTTTTTATGATTTGAGAAAGTACGATTAAAAAGTTAATGGGTTGACGTGAAATTTCATACGTCGAATATTTTTAATGAGTTATGATTTATTATTTAGATAACACAATAAAATAATTACATGTAAAAATAATAAAATAAATAAACAATTCATGAAGTTAAAAAAAAACTCTTAATTTAAAGAAAATAAGCATAATTATCTAAAAAAGTTTCAAAATGAATGCACACATTTAGTATTTTCGGTTTGATTTATTAATTATCTTTTGAAACATCTTTGTAAACAAATGTATGCATTCATTTTGAAACTTTTTTAGATAATTACGTTTATTTTCTTTAAATTAAGAGTTACTTTTTAATTTCATGTATGATTTATTCATTTTATTATTTTTCACATGTAATCTTATTGGGTTACCTAAATAATAAATTACATATCATTAAAATATTCCACATCATCCACATTAATTTTATAATGGTACTTTAATCAAATCATAGAAAAAGCAATTTGAAAAAAAAAAAAAGCTAAGGTTAACGGCCAAAAAAAGACTTAAAAATATAATTAGAGTCATTTTGGCAAAACATATAAACGTTAGTGGCTGAATTTGTCATTAAAGTTTAATCTTTTGAGCTAAATTTGACTATTAGCAATCATTTTTTTAAACAAAAATTTTGACTAAAATATTATTATTTAATGATCTTGTTGTGCCCCGTGGCAAAGCCAAGCCAGGAGTGCAAGCAAGGACCCTGACTACCTAAAATAGAAAAATTTTCATTTAGGTCTTTTTATAATTTATAAAATTTTAAATTAAAAATGATAAAATTACACTTTAGCCTCCAAAAATAATAAAAACTTGATTTAATCTTTTAAAAACTATAAAGATATAGGCTATTAAAATAGTGAAATTGCATTTTTTACAATATAATTTCAGCCTCCCAACAAATTTTTTGACTTCGCCCCTGGTTGTAATAACTCGCATGGCAAATAATAATTCACGTGTAGTTCACACTAACATGACATTATTTGTAAAATTTATAAAAACATTAAAAAATTAAAGGAATCAAAATTCAAAAAATATATATATGAATTCATAAATTTTAAAAAAATTAGCAACAAGTACATATAAATTGCAATGCAAATTATCACATTTAAAAACTTAATGTTTTACTCGATATTTGTTTTTTAAAAAAAAACAATTCTAAACTCTTTTTAAAAAAGACATTTTTTGCACTGTTCGTTGGGACACTTGTAGCAGTCAAAAGCATGGCTTCATTCTTAAAAAGAAAGCAAGTCCATTCGGAGGCCCTTTTTCTTGGGTCTAAAGTCTAAACAAAGTGGGGGACTTTGAAACAACCAAATTTATGAACATCCTTTATCCAGGAAAAGTTCTAAGTGGCTGTGATGTGAAGGTATATGTCAATCTCCATAACCCATCCATTATCTTGGATGTTCTTCAAGTTCCTCACCGTTGTAAGGTTTATTGCTACTACCATATGACACATGTCCTTAACAACGAAGGATTTGAATTAGTTTTGGCGATTTTGATCGACTACAATAATGGATTGGTTTACTGATATTAGTCATTGACGATTCATACAGAAACATTGGATCTGGTTTTTAGAAGATTATGTTTGGGTCCAATGTCTTTAGTTTGCTTATGGATTTGTTTAAAATGAACATTTAGAATTTAGTCATGGGTAAAAGAGTCTGCTTCAATGCAAATTCCAATTATTACTGATTTCATTTCAGACACAGTTAAACATTGAAACTAAAACAAATGGGTTCACAGCGGATTCATAATAACAATGGATACAAATGTTTCGGTGGAAACATTTGGTATTAACAGACAGGGCTTTTGTTTTCCCGAGGGAGCTTCCTAACATGTCCCCTGAAAAGGCATTTAGTCGACTGCAACTGGCTGCATGTTTTCAGCTTCATTCCTTAGTTCTTGGAACAGGACCGATGACAAGTAACGCTCTCCAAAACTTGGATGAACAGTCTGATTTTTTTTTTTTTGGGAACCAAAAAAGAGAAAACTAGGTGAGAACTTGTATCAAAATTTCATCATATACTCTCAAAGCTAAAGCCTTTCATTATCGACTTAGAATTGCCTAGACAATAGAATAATCGCTTTTAAAAGCACGCTTACGTTGTAGTAAAGATCACATGAATATTGTACAAAGAACAATACTATATAACAGATAATTTTGGTAATTATGTATTCTCTTCATATGAGATTGTAAGAAAGTGCTTACCACAATCAATTTGCCTTTGTTCTCGGGCATTCTTGCAAGTCTGAGTGCTGCAACAGTGTTGGCCCCCGATGATATTCCAACCTGCATTCCACAAAATTCAATATTAGTTTGAAAGAAATAATTCCGGTTTATCACTCATCAAGATCGATTTACAGTGCTTCTAAGAAATTACTTTCCTTTTCCATTAAGCCAACAAACAGTATTAAATGGAAAAAAAAAAAGAAAAGTTATAGTGAATCATGTAGTAGATTACTGATACTGACAGTAGTAAAGACAAACCAACCCTGTTTATCTCAAGTGAAATCATGAACAAGATTGTGATATCATGATGTATAAACAGAAGCATCGACAAAAGCGAATCAAGACATGATTTTAGGTTATTACCATAAGCCCCTCTTTCAATGCCAATTCCCTTGCCATGTTTACTGCATCTTCACTGCTAACCTGTCATAAGATGTATCCCAACATAAGCCTCGAAGAACTAGATATTCAACAAAAGATGCTAGATCCTTGTTCTGCCACCCCTCCCACCCCATTTCCTAAAATGTATTTCTCCTAGTAAAAGAACACATGGGTTTTTGTTTACCTCGAGAACTTTCTCCATTACATCCATGTCCAATATGTCTGGCTTGAACCCAACTCCGTTACCAGTAATATGATGAGGACCTGTTTTGATTAATAATATAAGAAAAGAATGCAACTTCTATGACAAAGACTTATGTTAAATGAAGTCATTATCTTTACTATATACTGTTTCCGGGGTAATTGTTTACTTCATCAGTTTACAGAGTTGATAAAAGATAAAAGAAATAGAAATTTCAAGAATAGTAGAGATAATATTAACAGCAAGTTTACCTGGTTTGCCACCATTTAATACATTACTTTCAGCAGGCTCCACTCCGTATATCTAACATTAAAAAAAAAAAATCATCAGCAATGAAATGAAACACAATAAACAAAGGTTATGATTATTACAAAGAGTAAGGTAGGAAAGACATAGCAGTTAATTACCTGAACATTAGGATTTTGGGATTTGAGGTACTGTCCAACACCAGAAACAGTACCACCACTCCCTATTCCCATTACGAAGATGTCAACTTTACCAAGAGTATCTTCCCATATCTCAGGGCCTGTTGTTTCAAAATGCACCTATTTTTCCAGTTTGAAATAACTCGATTAAGTAATTTATCTATATTTGGAGCACAAGAGTTAAAACGACAGAGTTGACAAAGGTTGCAGTGTCGGTCCAAAGAACCGGACAAACTTATATGTAATATAGTAATAAATTATCAGCAAAATTCATTGTTCAAACCATCAAGGTTTAGAAAAGCTAACCCAAGCAGAATTCTTAAAATTGTAATAAAGCAGAAGAGAAAGATAATATAAGAGTGTACCTGAGTGTTGGCAGGATTTGAAAATTGTTGCAACATGAAAGCATTCGGTGTGGACTCCAAAAGGTCATAAGCCTTTTTCACCGTTCCACCCATCCCTTTGGTGGGATCCGTGAGAATTAAATCAGCTCCAAATGCTCTCATGGTGACTCTTCTCTCTAAGCTTGTGTAAGAAGGCATAGTTAGAACCATTTTATAACCTTTCATGGCTGCCATGAATGCCATACTTATCCCCATGTTACCGGATGTCGGCTCTATCAGAGTTGTCTGACATGAAGTTGAAAAATGTGTTAGGGGGTAGAAATTAAAGCCACTAAACTCCAAAGTTCGAATCATATAGAATTTCACAGTTTGCATCAACAAGTCAACGAACCTTTCCAGGAGAGATTAAGTTTTTCTTTTCTGCATCATTGATCATGGCAAATGCTGGTCTGTTGACATAGAAGTTTTGAATTAGTTTCGACTTGGCCTTAAATCACATGTCCTACATCTCTAAAACTTCAAGCCATAAACCACAATAATTACGAATGCCACAAATGAAGGGCTTGGAAGAAACTAATACCTGTCTTTAATACTAGAAGTGGGTTGCATCATCTCCTGTTTCACAGCGATATACGCGCCGCAGCCTTCGGTTACTTTATTAAGAAAGACAAGGGGTGTTCTTCCAATTAGCTGAAACATGAAGAACCAATTCTTAGATAAAAACACAAGAAATTCAAAATTTTAAAAGATTAAATGGGAGACGACATTGTAAAATTACTCTATCAATTGAGCATGCTCTGGTCATGACCCTCCACATACTGATTAGAGAGTATATTTTTTGCAGAATCTTAAGATAATCATCACTGAACATCTCATCATTTTCTTTTAGTTTTATCTTCTTCTTTGCAAAGCCTAATTACCTAGCAGATTATGCAGAGTTTTGACTGTTAAATGTTTCTTTTAACCAAAGTTTACTCAATGTTCATTTTACTGTACATAAAAATTAATTACTTTTGACAGTTAAATGACAATCATAGCTTACCAATCCTTAAACATCCATCATCCCCCCAAGATAATCCTTTTACCTTTTACATTATTTTTGGTGTTGAAATGAAAAACAAAATTGATGATAATACTTTGCTTCCTTATTTTTTATTTTACATGTTTAATGGGAATAAGACAGAATTTTATAGCAGAGCAACTAATTTTACAACTTCAATTAGAGTTTACAACCAAGTAAATAGATATTTAGAAATGTAAAGCAAATGCAACAGATACAAGGCTAAAAGGCAATTCAGTGAAATAAACCATGTTGTACACGTGAAACTTGGTAAACGATCTGTTTAAACTTTAAAAGGAAAAAGGAATTCGTCAAGAACAGAACAAAAGGGAAAACCCAAAAGAGAAGAAGATTTAACAAAAAGAAACTAAAAAATAATTAAGCATCTAACAACCTACTCAGATTATGGGATGCTAGGATAATACTAATCTTTTAACGATAAAACAACCTTGGAAAGGCCAAAAAGTGAAAAGAAAATTAAATAACCAATTAATTAATTGCAAACAAAAGTTAATGAGAGGTAGAGAGACTACCTGCGAAACCTCCCTCTTGATTTTAGTACCAGGGAGATCCTTGGGAAGATCTCTGAGTCTTTGAGCAAAAGAAGGGGAATCAATGATGGGTTCGGTGGAGACCAGCCTCCTTGTCATCATCAGCTCGTTGCATGTTAAACATCTTTTCCTAAGGAAGCTCCTTAGTGCGGCCATTAATGGAGGTTTTTTGAAAATCCTGGCTACACTAAACACAGAAGTGAACTGTGAGACGCAGAGGGGGTGGGTAGCAAAATGCAATATCTTTATTAAATTGTGAATGGTCTAAAGCAAAGACAGGGACCCGTTCTTATAGAGGCTTTCAAACAGTGTATAATGAGTGAACCCCATGAATTTTTTATTGATCTGAATTATGAAATTTCATGCAGTGGTGGATATATTATGTAAATCTTAAATTATCCTAATTTGCTCGCCGTATATTCAAAAATAAAAAAGATAGAGATGCCGGCTGACTATGATTAAATTGACGCCTAATTATGTGCAATTTATTAATAAAATAATTAACTATTTCTGAAGGGCCACTGTCAATTGCCGAATTATTACAGTACTGCATATAATTTTATTAATTGAAAAAGATAAAAATATTTTAGCAGACCTATGTCTAGATGCATTGATTTTTTTTTTTTTTTATGGAAAAGGAGATGCATTGATTTTAGTACCAAACACATGAAAGAATTTTTTTATTCTTAACTAAAAATCACATGGGCTTTCTAGCTTACACAAGCAAACTTGAATTGCCTAAATGAAATCAACTTCCAATAATCCTTTTTCTTTCAACAATTTTCACTACATACTCTATTAAGTAATAGTTCCAAACTGAGTTTGCGTCTTCCTTCGAATTTTTAGTTTTTAACTTTAATGTTCCACATTTATAAATATAAATGTATGGTATTTCATCCTTTTGGAGTTTAAAATTTTCCAAATAATTTCTAATTTTATTATATTAAAATTAAAAAATTGGTATAATCGATGTCTTTTATCAGTTTTACAAATTGAAATCAACCATGTTCAGGCTAAGAGTGATATTTAAATAAAATGCTCTCAACAATAGCGACTCAAGAACTCGAATTTATTTTATCGATATTTAATAAATTTAAACTCGAAATTTAATATCAACTTTAACCTTAACTTAAACACAAGTCATTTGACACTTAATATATAAACTAGATTATATTAAAAGAAAAATTTTCATAAAACAAATATATTAAAATTAAGACAACAATATCCTTTCGGAATATTGTATGTTTTAGCAAATTATTTTGATGATTTTATATCAATTATTAAAAAAATATTGTAAACAAATGATATTTCAAACTTTTTTAATTGAGTTAGTGTACAGATGACTCATAACACCAATGCAGTCAAGAGTTTTATATATAATAGAAATTTAAAACGATTTCTTTAGCTAATTGAGCTTTATATAGAGAATAGATTTACAAATATTTTCTTTGACTAATTGAATTTTAACTTATTTGATATCGATACTAGTATAATAATTAAAATGATGGGACTCGATCCGAAAAAAAAAAATTTTCTTTAAATGAGAAAAGGGGGATTGGTGAGAGTATATAAGAAACCAATGGGCTGGGAGTGGCACAAAAGGAAAATGAGGCTGAAATTATGCATGCACTTTGGAAATGAAGGGATATATGAGTTTGCATGATTCAATATGATACCGAAAGGGACAGAAAAGCAATCAGAAATTGTGGATTCTGGTAAATGGATGTATAATGTATGGATTATGTGCTTGGTCAGATATGGACGTTAACGTCAACGAGTGGGTGGCTATTGGTATTTAGGCCTTCAGCTGATGAGGCTGCGACTCTTCGATCTAGCAGCAGCCGGCAGACAATATTCAAAAAAGTTTTTTCTCCCCTTTGGGAAGACCACGGGTCAAAAGTTCTTTACATACCGTATATTCAAAGCTTTGATTTTGTTGTGTTGGAAGGCTGATGAAATTATGGATGGAGCTACGAATACCAATCGTGAAATTCGACTAGACCTATCGTGAAATTGAGAGAGTTTGGCAAAAAATATTATGTTCAAAAAATAGGTTTGGACAAAAAAAAATTAGGCTAATTTAAAATATGATTTTGGACTTAATCTTGAATATTCAAGGCCCGAGCTCAGCCCGGCCTATTTTAAATTTATAATATTTTATATTATGTTATTTTTATATATTATGTAATTTAGAACACATTAAAAAATAAACATATACTAAATATATAATACAACTCTAATGTAAATATTAAAATATTGCTAAGATGAGTATATAAAAATTTTAATAAATAAAATATGTATAAAATTATTAAATATTAAAATAATATAATATAAATATTTTTAAAAATAAAAATAATATGGGAAGGCCTAAAATGAATTTGGGTTAATCTTTTGCAAATATGAATAGCTTTGGATACAATTTTAGGCTCAAATTTCAGACTAGGCTTAACAATCATAAAATATGTTAATATCATATTTAAACCCGACTCCAACCTAGCCTATGAGCACCTCTACATTGGACTAACAAACAACCCACAAAGATATTTACCAAATTTAGAAATTCTGTAGGTTAGCCCATTAGAGGCGGATCCAGCGCAAACTGATTTTTCTTACAACTCAGGTACTATTGATAAAAGTATGACTTTTTTTTTATACAAATAATACAAAAAATAAAATTAATAACTAAAATGGTATGCCCATGAGATTATTTACCAAAATGGTATGTTTGCTACAGTGTTTTGCTGTTGTCGCCTGACATATTAGCGATATTAAACTAAAATATGATGACCTAAAATATTAAGGAACTTAATATGCAAATTTTCTATTTCAGTGGATGTTGAGAAAAAGGTTAAGGAGTGAGTGCCCCTTAAATATGACTAATTATCTTGTAAACCCTCCTTATTTATTATTATTCTTTAATCCTCTTTAATTCACTACATTGTGATAGACTACTCATCGTATAATATAACGCTAGATTGTATATTGTCGAACCTGGCACCTGCATTAATTCTTTCCTCAATAAATCTTGTTGCCATGATTATATGCATCAATAGATCTCAACCCTTCTGATTTAATATATTTTATTAAAATATCATTAAAACTTCTATTTAACAACTAAAAGTAAATGTACGATAACAAAATTAATGATTAATAACATTAATATAATATCTTTAAACTTTAAACTTTTGGTCCTATTCATAGATTGAGCATCAATTTTCTTTCCTCCATTTTGACATAAGCTAGTGGAATATTCTTTTTTTTTTAAATCGTACAATATGAGCATTTCATTATGGGTGAAGTAAAATATTTTTAAGGTTTTGAAATTAAGTTGTATATTTTAATAATAGTAAAAATATTATTTAATAATTTAAATAATTTATATTTTTATAATTTTATAATATTAATTTAAATTTATATCATTTTAAGAAATTAAAGTATAAATTTATTGTCACTAATTTAAAATTTTATATATTATAACGGTCTTAAAAGAGAAATTTCCCATAGTCAGTCCCGTTCGCTCCCCCTGCATCCCATCCATATCAAATCTTTAATTTTTTTATTATTAAGAGTAATAATGTGTTTGATGATGTTATTATTGTTTGGATTCAACACGAGCGAAGGGAGAGAGGGACAGGCTAGGGCCTAAAACAAAAAATCGTGCTTTTAGTTTTTGAATATTTATACAATTTTAAGTAAATAAATGATAAAATTATAGTTTCATCCTTAAAAAATGAGAAAGTATTGGTTTAATATTTTTAAAAATTATAAAGATATATGCTAATACAGTAATTAAATTATATTTTAACTCTCACAAAAATATATAATTCAATTTCAATCCTTAAAAAAACACTTGACTTCGGCCTTGGATCCATATGATAATTTAATATTTTTTGTAATAAAGAATTAGCTTGATGTAATTGATCTAAATTTCTAATTGGTAAGAGTTCCACACATTGTAGTCATTCCAGACTTTGTGGTGCAGTCGCTTGTCCTCTCAAAATGGTAAAAATGCCTTTTAATTCTTTTAAAATTTATAAAATTATAAGTTAGTATATTGATAGAATTGCACTTTACCCTCAAAATTCATGGTTGATCTCTATCCCCTCGAAGGTAATTTTCTAGTTTCACCCTTGATTTTTATATCAGATTAATATTATTATCTGTGTATGTAATAAATCAACGTAAAATGATGCTAATTTAAAGATGTTGTTGATGATTTGTGAAAATGAGATCAAATCAAGATTTCATGTATAAAATTGTACAAAATCAATTTGAATCAAAATTCATATATAATTTTAATATTTATTCCTATTTATGTACTATGTGTATAATATAACCCTATATTTTCATGATAAAACCCATAAGATCATTAGTTTCATCCATCACGAAAATTCTATTTATATTTATCGAGTATTAAAGATTTTTAGCAAAGCTCAGTTAATCATATATCTGTGATCGAATAAGGTTAGAATTATCTTTAATTTTGAAAATTAAATTTCAATATTAGCAATGGTTCACATTATTTCATTTCAAATTATTGGGATGAAAATTCCTTTGCCAAGTAAGAGACGTATAATCAATTAGTTTTCACATCCATTCGGCTTCGACGGAAGGGTGAGGATGAAAAAGACCAGGCCAGCTTGTTTAGTCGCTTACGAAGAAGACTAGGCGCACCGTTAACCCAATATGTAATTTTCCGTTTTGGAGGCTCCTTACTACAACACCAAGAAAGAAAACGATTGCTGTATTTTTATATATGAAGGCCCCTTTTTATAACAAAATAGATCATTTACGGAGTTCAAGCAAGGTTTGGATGGAACAAGTTTGTAGTCTTCTAAGTTACGGTTGATGCTATATTTCCCCAATCCCTATGGGTCCCTTGAAAAGAAGCTTAACGTTGACGTTAATGTACATATGAAATAAGAAGAAGAATTATTGAAATAGATATTATGACAAATTATTTAGTAAAATATATTAATTTTAACGTAAATTCAATTGATTTTAAGGTATCTCTAAATGTTAATAACGTACATACATTTAAAATAAAATTCATATCAATTAAGGCCTAATTTAAGAATGCTTCTTAAAAATATTTTTGTAGGGAAGAAGCTAAAATTTTAACTTCTAGAAAAAGAATTTTTGAGTGAATATTTGACTTGAGAAAATATTTTTTCTCAAACAATAGTTTGTTTAAAAATATTTTTGTCCTAAACATATTTTTGAAAAACATTCCTGAATTAAGCCTAAATTTTAGTACAGCCAATTTACCAAAATATACTAATTTTTAAAAAATTTACGAAAAATGGCTAAAAAATAATTATTTACCGGAAAGGGTTATTTCCCCAAAAACGCGTCCATGTCAGCGCGTTTTCAGGGGATGAATCAGAAAAGCGCGTCCACGAGGGAGCGCTTTGTGCCACATCAGCAAAAAACGCGTCCTTGAGGGCACACTTTGCTGATGTGACAAAAGCGCTCCCTCGTGGACATGCTTTGCCCCTCCAACGGTCAAAAAAAATATAAAAACCCCCACCCTTTTATTTTTTTCATACAAAAGTCCTTACTTATTTTTCTCTCAACTTTCTCTCAAATTCTTATCAAATTTCTCTTAAATTCCTTTAAACTTCCTCTCAAATTTCACAATAGTCCTTTAATATTTACAAAAAAGCCCTTTTTAAAATTTTTTGAAATATATTTTTTTGATAATTTTTAAAATATTCGATTGTATTAGCAATGGCCGGAGAATTAATTTGTCTTGACAATAAACACATCTCCGTCGATCAAATGACAATGGTAAGTTTTAATTTTAAATTTTCAATACTATTTAATATTTTTTAGGTTTATGCAATTTTAATTAAATTTTATTTTATAATTTTTTAAACTGTCTGTAGATCGGGTGTTGCAATGCTATATTCGCAATATGCCTGGACCGCCATCACCGTTGATCGAGAATTATTTACAGGAAGCGGGTTTTTGGCACGTGGCCACTATAGGCTGAAGGTGTAAGTTGGACCCGAAGTTAATCAGTTCGTTGATAGAGAGGTGGAGACTAGAGACGCACACTTTCCATCTTCCATGCGGAGAGTGTACTATCACTTTGGAAGACGTGCATTTGCAATTGGGATTGCTGATGGATGGGTACGTAGTCACCGGGTCCACAACTTCTGTTGATTGGGCAGTCGTATGCTACAAGCTTTTGGGTGCTATTCCGGATAACATTTACGGAGGTCGGATCGAGATGGGCTGGTTACGAGACACATTCCCGGAGCCGAATAATGATTCAACCGAAATAGAAAGAATGCGGTATGCTCGGGCATACATTCTTGAGATGATTAGAGGCTATTTGATGCCGGACTTGTCATGAAACCTCGTACATTTGAGGTGGTTGCTGAAACTCATTGATTTTAGAACAGTCGATGAATTGAGTTGGGGATCTGCCGTGCTAGTAAAATTATATCGAGAGATGTGCGGGGCGACGCGGCCGAATAAAGCGAAAATTGAAGGTTGCCTATCACTACTGCAATCATGGGCACAGTTTCGATTTTCATTTTTACGTCCTCGAGTCGACCACCTATATACATTCCTATTGGTACATTTAATATTTGATTTTACAATTATTACATAGATTTAAAATATAATTGTATGCTAAAAATTTATTTAATTAGGTGGAACCATTAGGCGAGTTATGTTGGAATACCTACCTCGCTTGAAGATATATGACTTCTATTATAGCAACAGTCAGGATCACAAGTAAGTATTAAATAAAATATATTTTAGTAATAAAATAGTCGTTTCGTATTTCGTATTTAGTATTTAGTATATAACTAATATTTTTATCATGTTAATATAGTTTGAATGGACACCATACGAGGATCCGTCAATTCGGGCAGTAATTCCGAACGAGTTCTTTCAAAATCCGAACATTTGGCATGTGAAGGTCCCATTGATCAACTATGCCACCGTGGAGATTGTAACACCCCTAACCCGAGACCGTCGCAAAAATAGGGTTTAGAGGCATTACCAAACAATAGGATCATTTCACATCATATTCACGACACAAAGTCAATCATCACCAAACACATTCATATACAATCATAGTGTCCCTTAAACGAGTCATTAAGACCCTAAGCATGCTTATAAACCAAGTTAGGACTAAACCAAACACATATAAAATTTTATGAAAATTTTGAGACTTTTCTAAAATACAGGGGAGACACGCCCGTGAGGGTAGGCCGTGCCTCTCCCACGGCTACATGACACACCCGTATGACCTCCCCGTGGTTACATACTGCCAAAATCAACACGACTACCAAGCACACTCGTGTGCTATAGCCGTGTCCTATAAGGTCATATCCTACCATTTCTCGCACGACTTGTAGGCACGACCGTGCCATGGCCGTGTGCAGTTTAAGTCATATTCTGCCAATTTACCCACGGTCTGAGGCAGTCCGTGTGCCCCAACCGTGTGACTTTATAGGCCACTTTGCAAAGTCAAAATGCCACCCATAAGGGTCCAATCTACAAGCCATACAACCTAAACATTTCATGCTCATATTATCACCATAAACATTCCAATATTGTCATTCCACTCATGCATCCAACTTCAAATCTATTTATACTAAATTCAATACCAATACTTATTCTATCACAAGCATAGTTCATTCCCAATTTCACTAACCCTTATTAACATTTATCAACATAAAGTTACCACTTGATAGCAAATTTATCAATCCACAAATCATGCCAAAAGATGCATCACACATATCACATTCATTCATGCCAAACCTATCACATATCTAGCCACATCTCATGGCTATTTACAATTTCAAACATAATTCAATTAACTAGCCTATACATGCCATATTCTAGCTTTATACATCTTTCCAAAAGTACCAAAATAGAATGCCGATAGTGTGATTGAGAAGCTGACGATCCCAGATCCGAGCTAGCTTTACTGACCCTACAAATGAGAAACAAATCACACAGTAAGCTTTCCAAAGCTTAGTAAGTTCGGATTATAAAATAATTTACTCAAAAAACCAAGCCAATATACACATTTAACCATCATATAGGTATTTTATCAATGGTACACAAGTTCAACTTTATTCAATATTCACATAGCATTCCATTCTTTCACTTCAAATTTCACCAATCACATAGGTATCATAGTTACCTTGCCAACACTTAGTTAATCACTAATCACACTATCCAACCATCACATAGATAATGACACAACTAAGCACAATATCACTCTCAACCACATGCTTAAATAATTATTCATTCAACTCTTAAATCTATCATCAACCACATAGATCCAAACATACATTGATCAACCCGTAGTTACTCACCATTCATACAACTTAATTTCTCGATTTTATCTCTATTTCAACCTTTGCTATTACTCAAATGAATTTGCACACTTAGTGCCAATTTCTGGCAAAACCTATTTGTCATCGCACACTTAGTGCGATATGTTAAATGAACTTATATCGATGCATTTACAGTGCCATTTCGATGAGCTAAAACTTCTATCGTTTCACACACACAGTGCTATTCATTACAGCCGTAGCTTCTATTGTTTCGCACACAAAGTGCTAATCGTTAATTATAATCGCACGCTTAGCGTCTATTCTTTTATTTGACTTGCCTCGATGTTGCACACACAGTGCCAATTCAATAAGCCGAAGCTTTCGTATCATTGCACACACAGTGCTATTCATTTCATTTAATCGCACACTCAGTGCCTTAATACAAAATCGAACTTGATTCGATATCGCACACACAGTGCCAATCACAAAGCTGAAACTTCTATTATTTCGCACACAAAGTGCTAACCTTCTCGGTTACCCTCCCAAATTTCGTACACTTAGTGCCCCTTTATCTCAATTCAGCACATAGCATTTCAAATCTCATAGATACATATACATCCATTCAATTTATATCACATAGATAAAGTTTACAACTAGTATTATATCTGAACTTACCTCGGGTGTCAAAATACCGAAATAATCGATTAATTAAGCACTTTGTCTTTGCCTCGATCTCGATCTGAACCTCTCCGTTCTTGGTCTATACACATTTAAATTCAATCAATTTAATCACCAAATCATTCATTTTAATCCAAATACGCATATTTAAGGCATTTTACAAAATAGCCCTTACATTTTCACGTTTCGACACTTTAGTCCCTATCTCACAAAATCATCAAATTTACCAAATTCCACCCAGCACAAGCTTAGCCGAATTTTACTAATGTTTATACAAACCCACACATTTTATTTATTTCACATTTTAGTCCATCAATATATACTTTTCACAATTTAGCCCAAATTGCTCAATTTCATAAAAAATCCAAAGATAAAATATGTTAATCCAACACTAAGTCTTCATATTTCACTATCATCTTGCACATAGCTCACACATTCATCAATGGCTCATCACAAAAACATCATCAATTCACAAAATTACAACATGGGTTAGCTAGAGCACGAAGCAACGATTACGTAAACGTAGAAATTATCGAAAACCGAGTTCAAAACATACCTTGATTGAGCTAAAAACTAACCGAAACCCTTAGACTCTTTTCTCTTCTTTTCCTTGTAAATTTCGGCAATGGTGGATGAACAATCCACTAATTTATTTCATTTGTTTTATTATAACATATATTATTATCAATTTACAATTTTAACCTTTAATAATAATTTAGGATAACACATGATAGTTGGTTATAATTGTCCAACTATCATCCACTCACAATAAAATGGTTTAATAACCTTATAAGGACCTCTCATTTAGAAAGTCATGACTAATAAACACTTACACAATCAGTACACAGTTTTTGCATTTTATGCGATTAAGCTCTTTCTCTTAATTCGACACTAAAACGATTAAATCATCACACAGAATTTTCATACGGGCTATGACACCTATCATTCACACAGAAAATATCATTAAAATATTTTTTACGACCTCGAATTTGTGTTCTCGAACCACTGTTCTGACTAGGGTCTAAACCGGACTGTTACAGAGATGCACCAGTCAGATCGGGTTTTGCGTCGATTTGGATTCCGACAATCGATTCCCGTGGCACCTGAGGTGCTCGATGATGAGCACAAAGTCGACTTACGGCAGTTGCATATGGATTGGCCAAGATTTTGGTCAGCATATATCGAATTGTGGGAGAACCGGTATGATTATATACCTACTCGGGAATCGATCATCGTTCCTAAGTTAGCGTGCGTGCTGAAATACATGCCATGGTTTAGGATCCATGGCAAGCCGTATTTATTATCGGAAGAGAAGAGGTGATGACAACTTCGTGAACAAAGGGAATAACGGGGCCCTTTAAATCCAAGGAGAATGGATGATGAGACGGGACCATCAACAGCGTCGACAGAACCACCGGGCCCATCAATAGCGCCCACACAGTCACCGGCCCGACACTTCAGCGGACGATATCCACATCAAAACCTTGTCAGATTATGCCAGGTGCGTACCCTAGCCCTTATATGTATCCTAACCCTTAGATGTTTCCTTTTCCCAGTCCCACGGCAGGTTGGAATGCATGACCCGGTTCGAGTCCGTTCTCGACTACTCTGACTGGCCAGCCGATCTTGAGGCCGCCGTCGCATGAAGGATTTCACGAGGCGCCGTCGGAGAGCTTTTCTTTTTACCAATCTCATTCGCCTTATGGGATTCAGACACCCCCGCCATGGTTTATGCAAACACCTCCCCAGTCATTATTTTATCAATGTGAGTAATCCTCCAAACACCCACAACCAGACCCCCTATCGGAGGAATCAGAATCCCAGCATGAGGTTCTACAAATCCCCGCTGGAAGCTAGAAGACGGAGGAATCCGGTCGTGTAATGTCGACCACCCCATGTGGTAATTGATTCACCAAAGACCAACATTGATTTAATAGTCTTTTTTATTTTTATATATTTAATAAAATAAAAGTTATTTTTATTTTTATTGTAATTTATTTTTATATATTTAATAAAATAAAAGTTATTTTTATTTTTATTGTAATTTATTTAATTTTTATATATATAATAAAATAAAAGTTGTTTATTTTTATTGTAATTTAATTTTAATATCTTTAATAAAATAAAAGTTGTTTATTATTTATTGTAATTTAATTTTTATATCTTTAATAAAATAAAAGTTGTTTATTTTTTATTGTAATTTAATTTTATATTTTTAATAAAATAAAAGTTGTTTAATTTTTTATTTTTATTGTATTTTATTTTTATATCTTTAATAAAATAAAAGTTGTTTTTATATCTTTAATAAAATAATTTTTTTTGTAATTCAATTTTATATCTTTAATAAAATAAAAGTTGTTATTTTTTGTAATTTAATTTTAGTATCTTCAATAAAATAAAAGTTATTTTTTTGTTTTGCAACTTAGTCCTTCTAAAAAAGTTCACTATTTTTATCAAGAAATTAAAAGAATTTTCATAGCCACCAAGAGACAAAAATGCTAAGAAGACTATCAACTATTCCGATTTGGACACGAGCGAGATGTATGGCCTGGGTTCCTACACCATCCGCATAACTTCTGTTGGTTGGCCGTTTCTCGGATATCCATATTGTTGTGTATTCTAGTCGAGCAAGGTCGACCTTTTGGTTTCCACTGCAGTTCTCTATCCGGTAACAGCTTATACAGAGCAAGCGATACAGACGACCACTTACGTTCATCTGGGACCGGTGGGAATACGTGTCTCCACACGTTGTACATGTTTTCTATTTTATACACTTAGTCGACATAGCTCATGGGATCCAGACGGAGATTCTGACAAGTCGCAAGTACATGAGCGCATGGGTAACGAAATGCATCAAATATCCCATAGTCGTAGGTCCTATTTCTCAAGTGTACACGATATTGCCTGCCAACAATACCTTAGTTCGGTCTGTCAAACTCCGTCACACAAAACCATAGGTTGTCGCGATCGTGACACACTGTGTGCATGGTGTTGGCCCGTGCCTTCCTCTTGTTAATTTCTCACAATACCTTCACGCACCATATATGGTCTCCTTGCATTTGGCCTTTATAACTCGCTGCTCACTTTGGAAATAATGTCGCTAAACGAAAATATGTCTCTCGCATAACCGATGTTATTAGCAAATGACGCGTTCCTTTTAGAACAGAATTTATGTATTCGGCCAGGTTTGAGGTCATATGACCATATTGTAGGCCACCGTCGTATGCTTGTGTCCACTGTTCGAAAGGTATATTACGTAGATAGTTTGCACCTTCTTCGTTAACTAAGCGCAAACTCGCCAACATCTAGTGAAAACGGTTCTTATTGATCTCGTGCCCTACCAATATAAGTTGATAGCGAATATTACATACCACTATTCAATTAAAAATAAATTGAATATTACAAACGAAATTATATTAATAGATATTACATACCCATGTTGGTCACTTGCCGTCGTTTACTTATAGATCGATGTATCCCGTGGTAGTTGGACTCAACATGCCTTAGGCAATATTGATTGTGTGTGCGATGCCACAGGCTTCTCTATCGCTCTATTATGGCTAGTATTCCAGGACCCCGATCCGATATATCGCTTATATCAGGTTGGGGGCAGACATGCCTCCTTAACTTAGATAGAAAGAAATCCCTGTCATCAGCTGACTCCCTCGGTGTTATTGCAAATGCAATTGGAAGGATTCTCCCTCTGTCATCCTGTGCCACAGCTAGCAATAGCCGATGCGTATATCTACCATACATAAAGGTACCGTCAATGTAACATCCTAAATTTTTGGGCCTCTGCGTTTAATGGGTGAATATGTGGAATGAGTTAATTTAAGTGTTAGGGGCCCAAATTTTAAGTTTTAAGGAGCCAAAATCTTCTAATTTAAGTTAGTTAAATTTGGCATTAGGGATTAGGGAAGTGGACGGCACAAGGCTATTTTTTTGGGGGAGAATTTTATTATATTTATTCTATATGGATAATAAGCAGATAAATGCTATTATTTATGGATTTAGTCTTTAAGGATAATAAGCAGATAAAGACTATTTTTAAGGAGATAATAGATTAAGATAAGGGAAAAGGGATAGGAGCTATCATGTGTGGCAGTGTTGGCTGAAAATCAATCTCTGCTAAAGGGAGGAATCGGTTTTCTATGTAAAGAGGGGGTGTGCCAAAATTTTGGAAGTCTTTTTTTTATTTTTTTTTTCATCTTCTTCCTCTCAAAAGCCGGAAACCACCATTTTCTTCACCCTTTATTCCTCTCTAAAATTTCCTAGTTGGCCAAATCTTTTAACCTCTATTGTTATTTTTCTTTTAATCCCTAAAAGTTGAAACCACATCTCTATTATTCTATTCTTCTCCTTAATATTCATTGGCCAAATCTCTCTTAGCCATCTCTTCAATTCTTAAATCTTCTAAAAACCAAAATTCTTAGATCTCACCTCCTGAAGTTACCGAATTTTCTTCAGTAAAGTCTGCTTGTGCCAAATCTGAAGCAAACAATAGGTATGTGTCGATTTTGAGTTTTCAATATTTCTTCGGCTTTTCAAAGTCCCTAGCCGAATGGCTATTTAGTGACTAATCAAGGGTTTTTCTTATTTTTAGCATTTTGGGATCTGAAGAGGAGTCCAACGCTCAAATCTCTAAGTCAAATATCAGTAACACTCAAGTCGTGTTATTTTCGGGATTTCAAGGTAAGGAGATTGGTTTATTTATAAATATATGAAATCGGGTAGAACACTAACCATGGCCGAATATAAGAGAGGCCATATTTTCACATCTTTCCGATTTTTTGAGCAAAGTTGTAGATCGGGATAACAATGATATCGACTAAGAATATTGGATTTCGCGATATCAGGTGTGTAACACTTTCCCACCATCTAGATTTGTTTGATTAATATATGATTATAAGTCTTATATGTTTTGATAAATGCCAAATCCGCATAATAGAAACCCAAGGAGGGTAAAACAAATCATCGTGTTAGTGAATGTTCGATTAAACGATATAAGTATATTGGTTTTATGTGATTGCATGGGTTGGGTTTGATGAAAGGAGGAAGTTATATGTTGTAGCGGTTTTCACCGTGATCTGTTGTAGCGGTTTTTATCGTGATCTATTGTAGTGGCTTTTTCCGTGATCTGTTGTAGTGGCTACGGCCATGATCTGATGATGAACAGCATGACTGCCATCAAGGCGTCTAGCGGTGTGGGTTGATTGTAGAAATCCCCAATGGTGTGAATGGTTGGTACGGGGGCGTGTAGCGAATGAAAACCTAGGATTTGGGTTGGGCTTCCATAATATTTTTATTATGTATATTAATTCTGATTATTTTAGTTTTATGGGGCTAAGGCCCAAATCTAATGGTGCATGAGGGTTGCACACTGAGTCTCGCGACTTAACCAATTAATTAACATTTCAGGTAGCATTTAGTGCATCGGACCGGGCTGGAGAGGAGCGCAAGGTGGCCATGCAAAAGAACATTTGGATTCAGCAAAAAGACTCTAGTTTATTATTATATATTTTTTTAATGGGTTTTAAATCTCGTTGTAATAAGGCCATGGGCCACTAGTTTATATTTTGTTTTATTATGGGCTTTTAGTATCTTTAGCTATTTAAATTTTTATTTTAATTGAACTAAGGCATGTATTTAAATTTGGGTTTTTAATTCATAAAGGCATATTTTATTTAAACTATTAACTATTAATTTTTCCCGAATAAAGGGTTAAACATAAGAAAAATATTTTCTGAAAATACGATATGTTTTACAAAATTTTCTTAGTGATATACCAAATCCGGTGGTAGCGTTTGGGTCGGGTTTGAGGTGTTACAGTCAATTTGTACCAATTGCTTGCAGTATAAAAATGTGTCTCAGCATTGTTTAAATATCCAGAACAGATGCTTGAACACTTGGCATCCATGAAGCAATCGATAGTTGTAGTTTGCAGGTACCGTTTTAAGGTCTGTTATGTTACCTAGGACATATCTCTCTAGCACCTGACATCACTGCCACACTTCATTATATGAAGCATCCCAACGACCATGCAACTTTTTTAACGCCTTCTACTTAGCTATCCAAGTCTTCCGGTAAGAGGGCGTATACCCCAATTAGCTATGAATATTGCCAATTAAGGCCGACACTGTATTCTTGGGATCCGTCTTTCACCGTCGGTATTATTAAGTCAGCCAACATCTCTGAATTTATCTTCGGGTGATCTTATGAAACACCTATCAACGAAGTACGTTACGTAATATAAGTATTATTCAAAAACCTTGAACACTTAGTGATACTGTACTGGCAAGACATGTATGTGGACCTTTGTAATTTTTAATCTCCCACAAGCATGTCCTTTTCCTTAACGAGACCATAATTTTCCATGAACATGTACCGTATTGCACCGCACACTTGGCCTCGTACTTATCGAGTTTGGATTTAACCACGTTCTAGTTAACCCCGTTTTTGATGCTATATTATTTCAATGCACCAAGAAAAGTATCTTTGTTGGAAAACTCTTTACCAATTTCTAATTCGCCTGAATCCAACGACGAACTTGTACAGTCACGCGTTCTGTGTGGTAGTTCAGGAAACTCCAATGTATTGTCTTGAGATAAATCGATATTATGCATGTAGGCTGGAGGAGAGTACGCCCTGAATCATGGATCTTCTTTTTCTTCATCCGAACTGCCTTCAACATCTTCAAGTACGGTTGGAACATGCTCCAGTTCAGGAAATAATGCAACTTATGCACCATCGGGGTTGGGCTTTTGAGGTGGAACCATATCGGACTCATCATCCGACCCACCATCATCTGTAAAAAACGAAGGCCCCTCGCTGGTGGATGTCGTGGGGAGTACATTATCCCTTCTTAAATAACTTTCATAACGTTCCCAATCATATGTGGATTGCCAACCAATAGAAGTTGATGACGTTCCCTAATACGTATTTCTAGCATCAAACGTCGAAGGAATGATATGCTTGTCCCATCCACCAACCGAGTGTCGTGCAGAGGTTGCGTTTTCCATACTACCACCAAACACGGGCACTTTCGTATTCTACCTCCTACTAACAGAGTGTCTACTTGGGGTCGTGTATTTTCATCGAACAGTAAGAGATGTTGAAGTCGAAAGAAAATCACTTGACGATGAAAATTGTACATATACCTCAAGATAGGGTGATCCACTGGCAAGATGAGTCTCCACTATTACCTCCAAGCTCCGAGGACCTTTGATGTCGAATGAGTCATATATCACCGGATCAACCGAAGCACAAAATCTATACTTAATAGATTGAACTTTTATTGGCGTTGTTCCGAAGATTTTACTCGAATGAGTCATATATCACCGGATCAACCGAAGCACAAAATCTATACTTAATAGACTGAACTTTTATTGGCATTGTTCCTAAGATTTTACGCCTAATTCTTTTGCGAAGTCCTGTCAAATCTATGTTTCGGTTAAAACCCAGTCGCGCTGTGTTCTCCGATAAAAAAACATCATTTTCGTGTCACAAACCTCACCATCATAGTAAATAACAGCATTAATACGTTCACTCATCTTCAGTTTCTATTTTACTTTTGCCTCAATTTCTGTTATGCAACTTGAGAATGAAATTTGGCTGATTTATAGTTTAAGGATTGCCAGAGACTACTGTAGCAAAAGAGCGTCCATGTGGGAGCTTTTTTCAGTACTCTTGCTGATAGTTCATCCTGCTTGAAGCGTTTTGGTCACTATTTGTTCAGAAACGTCTTCTCAAAATTATTTTGCC
The DNA here is from genome assembly GCA_025506655.1 of Gossypium rotundifolium. Taxonomy (NCBI): domain Eukaryota; kingdom Viridiplantae; phylum Streptophyta; class Magnoliopsida; order Malvales; family Malvaceae; genus Gossypium; species Gossypium rotundifolium. Next base: position 175,603,282 of record CP106732.1, read on the forward strand.
AGAGACTACTTTAGCAAAAGAGCGTCCACGTGAGAGCTTTTTTTCAAGATTTCTTCGACAGGTATCCTCGCTTGAAGCGTTTTGGTCACTATTTGTTCGAAACGTCTTCTCAAAATTATTTTGCGAGACTCATCAGAGCAAAAGAAGCGTCCACGTGGGAGCTTTTTTCAAGATTTTCTTGACAATGCATCCCGCTTGAAGCGTTTTGGTCACTATTTGTTTAGAAACGTCTTCTCAAAATTATCTTGCCAGATACTATTGTAAAAAAAATTCAAATAATTTTTATTTTGCTGATATATTTTCCCAAAACCCTAAACTTAAAATTATTCTAATTAATTAACCCTAAAATCTAGTCTATTAATTTTCCCATAAAACCCTAAAACTCTAAGACCCTAAAAATTTCTAATCAGTAGCCTTAAAACCCTAAAAACCATACCCTAAAACTAAAAACAATTGAAAATCCCATCGGGGGAGGGGGTGAAGGGCAAAGTGCGTCCATGAGGAGCGTTTTGCCACATCAACAAAGCGCCCTCGAGGTGCGCTTTTGGTCGATGTGGCATAAAACACTCCTCTGGACGCTTTTTCGATTCATCCTCTGAAAACATACTGACGTGGACGTGTTTTCGGGGGAAATGATCTTTTCTGATAAATAATTATTTTTCGGCTATTTTCCGTAATTTTTTTAAATATAGTATATTTTGGTCATTTACCCTTTTAATACTACAGAGAAAGCAACTAAACCACCCCATGGTTCACCAACTACAACAAATACACATTTTGTTGAAATAATTTGATATCCTATCTATTTCCATAAAATTTATTATCTTTTATATATTTACAGAAAAAAATACTGCTAGAATACTCAAAAGAAAAAAGAATACTTTGGACTTAAGACTACTTTTGTTATTCAAAACTTCAAAACAAGATGATTTGTGTGTTATTCATTGTTATATATTTATATGAATTTTAATTTGTTAGTTTATATTATATAAAATTTTATCTATTCTCGTACGTTTTAGTTATTAATTGATAAAACATACTTAAAACAAGAAGGAATCTAGTGTGAAGCGCGTTCTTTTTTATGTTTTAGATTTGGTTATAACTCTAAGCTGATTTATATGGCAATTAGTCGTTAGATTTTTCCACTTTGGCGTCTTGTAATTTGGGGGGGACCACAATTGTGGACCATCAACAATAGTGGAGTGAAGTTAAAGTAAAACAAACAAAACCCACCCTTCAATAAAAGTCGGTGCAAATGGTTGATTTTAGGTTAAAATATGTAATAAGTTGTGTAATTTTAAAAATTAAAATTTAGTTTTTATATTTAAATTTTTGTTGTGATATTTTTAAATTAAAAAATACTCACTCGATAGTTATGCAATTAAAAAATAATTTTGTAATTAACTTAAATTTAACAAAAAAATTTAACAAGATTAATAGTTAAACTTGAATTATAAAATCTGAAAAATAAAAAAAACTAAATCCATGAAATAAAAGTATAGAGATTAAATTCTTTGAAATTAAATCAATTATTTTGATTAACATTAAATTGATTCAGTTAGTTTAAGTAAAATTTATATGAATCGATTAAATTTAGAAGTGATGGATTAAACTACAAAAATAAACTGAATCAATCCACAAAAGGAGATTGCTCTCCTCTCTCTACCAACAATCTCATTGATTCTAAGGGCTCCTTTGAATAGATGATACGTTTACTTACAGTTAGTGTAAAAATAATAGTGACAATAAAATTTAAATACTATAACGATATTATAACATAAAAAATAACTAAACACATTACACTAAAAGTAAACATTCAAATGAAGCCAGAGCAGGCAGATGCTTTTTATATCGCTTCAGTTGAATTTGCCCATTATGTAGACCTCTTGGACAGATTATTGGGCCTATCTCCATCTCTATGAGCCCATAACGAATTAACAAAAGTAACTTTGCAATTGTTTATGGAGGAGAGACATTAAAAAATTCCAACGACTACTCGTATCTGGCCTTGTGTAAGTAAAATTCCTCTTCCTACAAGCAAAAAAATAAAATTTGATTAATTTGAAAATTGCCATGGAAACTCTCCTCTTAGAGTAGCTTACTTTACATTTTAAAGAAAAAAAAAATTAAATTACTGAAATAATTTTATAAATATCTTTTTTTTTTTTTTATAAAAGAAGAGAACCTAGTACGGACTAGTCAATTGATCTATAAAACTGAAAATTTAGTTCAGCAACATGAAGAATAGCCGATTGAATCATGTCTGTGGACTCCTCAAGAAATTGCAGGCCTACAAAAGCATCTTTTTGAGACTTCGCCATAATATCAGCTGCCATATTTGCTGTGCGAGGAATATGCTGGAGTCTGACAGTCCATCGTCTAGCTAGCAGTTGTCGCTGTTAGGCTTTTGAATCACATTAACAGTTTCCAAGCTATCACTTTTCACTATCAATTGGGTTAATCCTTGCTGCCATGCGATGTCTAATTAAGCCATCCATTACCACTCCAATGTTCCTACAAAGCAAGTCACCCATTAATAGAGACGATCAATAATCAATGTATGAAGTCTGCAAAAATTATACAAGTTTTCACGCTCTTAACAATAGCAGCAAAAGGAAGATTCACATTAATAGAGACGATCTGATATGAAATAAAGGCTACTTAATTTGGGACTGGAATTTGCATATATAAAGGATTCCGTATAACGACAATGGGACACATTATAATGGAAATAAACCTTCCATAAAATTCCAAGCCAATTGAATGAGCTGATAAGACGGTGACTAGCACCTTCTAGTCCAAAAACCACTAAGCAACAACCAACAATCAACCATGCCATGATAGCAACTATTGAAATGAGATGAAGCATTAAGAATGGCTAAAAGAGTAGGTACAGCAGTAAGACTTGTAAAATATTCTACCATAGAGTTATTAGATAAAAGAAAGGCAGTACTGCATCTGATCTCAACAATAGAATCTTCCACCATTGAATCCTCACCCTCGACCATCTCACCTTTGGCAGCCAGGTAAATTTTTTGAATACCCTAATCTATTAAATCTATATCTATCCATTTATATGTATGTAAACTGAAAACGGCTCGAATGAGTTGATGTTTTAATGCGTTTTGCAGAGTTGGGCACTGTGCAGGAAACAACGTAATTGGGTTGAATCCTGCAATGAAAAGGTGAGTTTTTGAGACATCAGAAATTTTGGATTCTTGGATGCTCTCTGCTTTTTCGTCAATGAGAAATTAACATTGAGTAATAATGGAAACTGTAAGGAAATTTAGCAAAAATAGCGATAAGAGAAGGAGGTGATGCATAGCTTTTATACTTGGGAGATGTCATTTGGTTTGTAAGTGGGAGAGTTTGATATTTCTTGTCTTTGCCGAGCAAGTTAGACATGTTCGTGTAAGGGCTAATTCGTTAGCCTTGCAATATTTGCATGTTGGAGGTTGAAAAAGAAGCAAAAACAGATTCAACAAAGATGGAAAAGGACAACTAGACGACTGAGGGTATTCGGAAAGTAATGGGGAAAAGGAAAATGACGAAAATATAATGATTTCCTGTCATTTAATTGATTTTGTTTTCATTTTTTCACGAAAAACAAGATTATAATTAAATATAAAAATTTTAATTAAGTTATATTTTAATATAAAAATAATTTATATTAATAGATAATCCAAATTATTTATATTGGAATTATAATGAATCATTGTTGGTTCGATTATAAATTGTAATATTTAAGACGCCATTAAAATTTTTAGCACTCAAGTTAATTGAGGATTTTTCACTTGGTAATCCTCAAGAATCGTGAATATTGATTATTTATTTTTCATTTGTCAAATTTACCGTTGACTTTCTCTGATCCCTACAATCTTGGTATCATACTTTTTTCTCAGTATTCATCTAATCTTCAAAGTCCCCTTCATCACTCGTTGGATTTTTTTCGCTACTAGCGTTTGTTTTATCATCGTCGGCGCATCAATTCATCACCACCATCTTCAAGTATGTCAAGACATATTTCTTTGATGTGATGATAATACCTACAATTAAAATACATGTTGAGTAGAGTTTTGTGTTGCTAAAAGTAAACAAATTTATTATGATATCAACTCCATAAAAAAGTTTTTTTATTACGTATTTGTTGTTAAAAATAATTTTAATTATAAGCCAAAATCACATCTAAAAGAGAAAAAATACATAAGCGGATGGCGGTAGAGGTGTGCATGGCCGGGCGGCCCGGCTCGACTCGAAGGCCCCTTGAAATTTAAGAGGGTTTGGGCAAAAATATAGCCCGAAAAATGAGCTTGGACAAAAAATAAAGTCCATTTAAAAAATAGGTCAGGCTCGGGTAAGACATTTTTGGTCCGGGCCCAGTCCGGTCCATCTCGAATTCATTAAATGAAAAAAAATTATTTTTTAATAATATTTTCTTATTGTTTTTCTCCTTATTTTACTACCATTTTACTATTATATTTTTATTATTTTGTTGTTATTGTTTAGATTTTATTATTAATTTTGTTATTATTTTAAAGATATTTGTTAATTTTGTTATTATTTTAGAGGTATTTGCTTATTAAGTTACATCTATTTTAGTGTTATTTAAGTCTACATATTTTTAAAATTTATTTCAATTTGTTAAAAAATATTTATTTTGATTTATTTAGTATTTTTGATGTATTATATGTATTTAAAATTTATATAAAAAATTAATACGGGTGACCTGGGCCCGGATTTTAGCATTTTTTTAATGAGCTAACCTTGAGTAAAATTTTAGGCCTATTTTTGGGCCCGCCCAAGCCCAATAAATAAGCCTAAATTTTTAGTTGGACTCGGCTCAAACCCGACCCGGCCCAACCCATGCACACGGCAGTGGGTGGAATATTTTAATTTTTTAAATTTGATATTTTTGTATGGAAACATACTGAAATTTATATAATACGAAAATAAACCACTGTTTAAAACTCATAACAAATGGAAACTAAAAAGATCGACCCTTAAAAACATACTAAACTTGTTGTCCACAACAAATACCTAACATTATCCCAGGCATAGTATCTTGATCCCTCGATATTGGAAAGACCAACATTGAAAGCACCAGAGCCACTTTTCCCAAAGTCCTCTTCTTTGCTAAGAACTAAAACTTTGCTTTGGGACATGAACCGATCCCCGACGAGAAAACCGAATACCAAGCCTCAGATCCACCTCACCAAAGCTCTCCGATTTCTTTGCGACCCCCCATCAACTCCTCAGCGATTGTCTATATCAGTCTGCCATTCCACCGTCGCTTAAGGTTTCTCAACTGCGTTCACCCCGACGGTAATTTTCAACCGCTTATGCTACAAAATTCGGCACTCTTCCTAATAGATAAGTAATCCTCTCCCTTCTTAAACCTTCCATAGTCAAACAATGCGCCAGTTTGTTGTCCATTCAGGATATGTGCTTAAATTCATATTTCCTAAAGCTTAAGCTTAAAATTTATTTTGAAAATTGAATATATGTATTAAATACTAGAATTATTATATGAATTTTAATTAATCAAATTAATCGTTTGATATGCATTCACTAATATCAACAATTAGTAAGTACATTATTTTTAAAATAAGATTTTAAAAAGTAAAGCAAATAAGATGGTCTGACTTCTAAATGTAAATTCATTATTTGTAAAAATAAAATAGATTTAAATATTTATTATTTGAATCAAAATAATTCATCTATAAAAATAAAATAAATTGTGATAATAAATATTCAGAAATCAATATCCACATTAATTTATAACTTATATACAAATAATAATAATTTAAATATCGAATTCATAAAAAGTAAATATAAATAAATAGTTCTTTTAGAAGGTATAATAATTTATATGGTCTTCTAATTTTATAAAAAATTTATTTTAGTTCACCTATTAATTTTGTTTTTTAGTTTTTAAACTTGTAATATTAACAAATCACCTCGAAATGAATGGAAAAATTAGAGTTTTTAACTTTATTGATGTTGTATACACGTGAATAACACGTTAATATTTAATTAATTTTAATTTTAAAATCAAGAAAATATATATACAAACTATTTTTAAAATTAAAATTATTTATAAATTTATAAATTCAATAACAATTATTTTTAAAAATATTTTTAAATTTTAAAAATTAACGTGTCATTTATATAGTAATTCACATGTATATAATGTTAGCAAAATTAACAAACTTAATTTTTTATCTATTTTAAAGTGATTTGATAAAGATATATATTTATTTAATAAAAATTAAAAATTAAATAGAAGATTAAAATAATTTTTTGGTAAAATTAGAGATAATTTTTTTATGAAAAAGTTATGCAGATGCCATTTTCTATCTAGGGACTGGGGGCTGTGGCTTTGTATCGTGTATGCGACTACGCACGCAATGAACGAAGTTCAACTCTGCACGCAAACTACATCACTTCTTCCTACCATTTCCCTTCTATACGGATAACGAGAAGATTTATCTTAGGCGACGTTATATTACCTACTACTGCCGGTAACCCTATCCTTTCCACCATATAGCAGTGACCTTTTCCTCCGGTCTCATAATCCTTTTTAATTTCCCTTACAAAGACTCGAGAGATCTATAAAAGTTCACCCAGATTCCCATATTCACTTCTCGAAACAGTTAATTCATCGTTTCTGTCTCCGATTGATCTGTTGCTCCTACCTTTTAGATCTCTCCCTGTAAGTTTTGCTTTCAAGTCTTTTAAGTTTTCGTCTTCCTTCTTCTTCTTTTTTTTCTCTTTTATCCTTTTAAATTTGAAAAAATCAGAATTATTAATTATTGATCTGATCATCTTTCTATTATCTGTTGACGGTGACTAGTCTTCTCTTGTTGTTGTTTTTTATTTTAATTTTTTTTTATACTTTTGATGTTTAATCATTTCTTGTAATCATCGCATGGCTATGCTACGGTTGATACGGTTTTCTAATCTCTTTTTCCTTTGATTAATTTCTCATGTATGGTTGGATATCTACATGATTCATTAAGTAAGTGGATTTTGGTTAGATTGATTTGAATTGTTGGTTGGGACTTGATATGGATTTGGTGGAACTTATTTAATGGTTTTCTTTTAACAGGCAGATGAAAAAAAAATCCTGGAACTGTTAAGGTTTATTTAATAAGTATATCTAATTTGGTATTGATGTTTTCCTGAATCGATTGACCTGCTTGTTGGAAAATTTCACGGATGCGATTATCATTAATAATTTATTAAAAAAATTGGCCTGCCATGGTGGTTTCAGTAAATTTTCTTGTGTGAGGGAAAGATAAATTTGGCAAGTACTTTGTATTCTCTTTGATTGAGGAAAATAGATCACTTAAAATGTTATTTTCATATTATTTCTCTGTCAAACTTGGTATGTTCATGTTGATAAACATGAAATTGCTTTGAGTTCTTTTAATTTTGTTAATTTGTGGTTTTATAGTTTTATTCGGTTGCTATTTCATGGTTGACTGCTTTTACTATTATCTTCCTCTAAGTTCCCGCTCTCTTTCTCAATAAGGAAAACAAGTTTATGGAATCCTTTATTTTTGTTTTCATTGTTTGTTAAAGTAATTAATATGATGCCTATGACCTCTAGGAAGCATTAAATCTTGAGAATGGATGATAATGGTGAAAAAGAGGAAAATATCCCACGTGGGAATGAATGGGAAGTTGTGTCCCTAACTGCATCTGCATATGCTGCCGCTCCTGGTCCAAAAGAAGTTGAAACAAAGGATGATAACAAGGGTGATTCATATGAAGTAGGGGAAGCAGAAACTTCTCATGCTTTATTCATGTCTGGTCACTTTGTCTTCCCCTAGCGAGCATGAGAATTTGCCATTGGAACCCGAGAATAGTAGTGAACGTGTAGGCAAGGACGTGGTCCATGAATTAGGTGTTGTAGAAGAAGGTGGTAGATCTAGGACAAAGGAAGAAGAAGAAGATTGGTCTTTGAGAGGGTTGAATGTGCATGAAGAATTTTCAGGTATGCAATTTTTTGATAAAAAACATGGTACAGAGTTTGATGAAGGAACAACACTGCAAGGACTGGATTTGATTGACAAGGACCAGAGTTTGTATAGTGCTGCGACATTTGGTTCTTTCCATAGCGAGGAAGCACTTGGTGGAACAACCACCTTTGGTGAGGATGCCACTGTTTCTGAACTTATTGAAGCTTCTGAGCAAGGCTTAGGTTTTCCTTCAGATATCCCTCAGTCCCCAAAGCCTCAAGATGATAAATGTGATGCCTCTGACCTTCCATGCGAAGCTTGGTGGAAGAGAAGAGCAGTTTCATTGTATGTTCATGCAAAAGAGACAAATGCATTTTGGTCCGTTTTCATTGCTGCAGCTGTGATGGGCCTTGTGATTCTTGGGCAGCGTTGGCAACAAGAGAGGTGGCAGGCATTGCAACTTAAGTGGCAGCTCAGCATCAACAATGAGGTAGAATTATTTATTGCTAATTGATGTATATTTTTACTTTCCTTTGTATTTGTGTCAAATAAATACCCAAATATGGGTACGAGGATATGACCTTCTAAAGACCCATGAAATACATGGACAAACTTAGAAAATATTAAATACCTCAAGAAATACATGGACAAACTTAGAAAATATTAAATATACCTGTTTCGGGTACGTACCTGCATCCAACACTCACACTTGAGCCTGAATAACATAGCTGTCAAGTATTTACTTTCGTGAAGAGCCTCCAAATAGATGGCTGTGTACAGAGGCAAAGCTAAGGGGACTGGCAGGGGCCTTGGCTCCCCTAAAATGAAAAATTTTATTTTAGTCCCTCTAAAAATAATAAAATTGCACTTTGCCCCCCTTAAATTTGAAAAAAAAAATTCTATTTAGTCCCTTCAAAATTAATGAAATTATAAATTAATACATTGTAAAATTACATTTGAATCTTAAAAATTTTATAATTCAATTCCGACCATACTAAAAAATTTCTAGCTTCACCCTTGGTTGTGTAACCTTTTGTAGAAGGAAAGGCTATTGCTTGGGTAGACGAGATAGTGAGAAACAAAAGAAAAGTTAAGAAAGAAAATAAGATCTACTATTTTATCTGTTCTTTGCTGTATGTTAATATTAATTGGTTTAGAAAAGATATTCTTGCCAACTGTTTATTCTACAATATCGAAGTTTATGAGACTTGTTAACTGTTTATTCTAAAATTGAATTCTTGGAAGTTGGAATAGCTGTTTGTTGTAGGCTGCTGTCTTAGAGCTAAACTGTTTTAGTATTGTGCATATTGAGTGTGCTTCTTAATTTTCTTTCCCTTTGCTTCGTCCCTCTTCTCTTTCTCTCATCTGTGATTGACTTGACTGTGCCTTTGGGATATTATTGACCTTGCTTTTTCATCTTTTGGGTTTTTGACAGAAGACCGGTAGGGTGCTTGATTCCATATATCGTCTTAAAGAAGTCATCGTTGGTGGCCACCGTCGAGGTTCTTTTGTGAGGGGCACCTTCCCTAGTGACAACTAAAATTTGTGATGATGATGATAAAAAAAGCATAGTAAGAGAGAAATGAGATGGAGATTGATTTGGGTGTTAATGTGTTGGTTTGCTGTTTGATTAACTTATTTGTCTTAATCTCTCATGATAAGCTACATAGCTGCTGCATGTTGAAAGAGTATGCAATTTATGTTTATATTGTTTCCATTGTCTCCGATTAAAAAAGCTATGTTAGGTCTTGCTTCTCACGTTTAGTTACGACTGGAATTATTATCTGCTAATCTCATATTGGAAAGTTGGCAATACGCCCCCACTTGAGGACCCCCCTTTGGTCATTTCCTCTATGATTTGATGCATCATTTTACCTGCCATGAAAGCTAGTAAAATTAGACAAAAAAAAAAAAAAGCTAGTAAAAAAGCTACACTTTTATAGATTTTCATTTTCTAATGTGTTTCTAATAAATAAGCTAAAGAAGATAGTATTCATTTTTTCATCCATGATTAGTATTTTGGTACCATTTATGGTGCCAATAATTTCATACCTTCATTAATAATGTTATTCAGTTGTATTTCCCATTTAATTACATTGTTAGATTCAAAACCTGAATTCTTTTCTCTTAAATCAAGGTATGCTTCAATTCAGATACTAATTTCTTTTAAGATTACTCTTTCTAATAATAATGTTTTTAATGATTGAACATTTACTATTGCACTCAATACATGTCCTGTACAAAGAGAAGTTTCCTGTACTTGGGTGTTTGTTGGCAGACAGACGGGGAGGATGGTAAAGAGGAAGTTTGATTTTGGTCCAATTAGGTTAGGTCCGCTCAATCCACGGCCCAAAATAAATTAACTAGGTTTAATCGGTGTAATAACTTAATTTAGGTAAAAAAATATTTCTTAAAATTTTATATAAATATCAAATGAAATTTTAGTCGAAATAATAAATTTAAATTTTAAAATTCATGATGTAAATATCATTATGCAATTTTTTATTGATTTTATATAAAATATGAAAAAAAAGTAAACTTATAATAATATAATTTAACTTATAAAAAGCATGATTTTATTAATCATTTCTCAATTAAGTTGGTACGTGGTTGACCTGTAACACCAACTTAATAAAAGATTTTAAAAATAGTATATGAAAGTATAGATATGGATTCTAGTTTGTATTGTTCGGATTTGAATAAAAAATTTCTAATTCGGATTTCTCTAAACTGTAGGGATGATATTGGTTCGGTTTGGTCAGGTTTTTTAAAATTTTTGAACCATTCATCGTAACTCAATTCAGGTCGGTTCAGTTTTCAATTTTTCATATTAAATTCTTATTTTGATTTTTAAGACTTATTTTGATAAAATGAGCTTTGTTTTATGGGTTTTAATATTATTTAATAAAAGATTAAGATTTTTCATAAGTATTTATAAAAATAATAAAATTTCAAAAACTTTTAAATTATTTTATCTATTTTAAATATAAAATAGTTATTTTATAGCATAAAAATTAAAATTGATTATATATTAAATAAAAAAGAATCCAATTGTATCGGGTGTAATTGTGTTTTTGAACTTACATTTCATAAATAATCCAAATATCTCGATTTAAGCCGATTTTTTGTCCTTTTTTGCTTAGCCATGACTAAACTAGTACAAGATACTATTTATTAATGAAATATGACATTATCTAAAATTGTTAGATTATATGATAAATCTATGTTATTATTTGTCTAATTAAGTTGATGTCACCCTTAACCGGATCATCAACTCAATTAGGAAATTAAGAAAATGTCCTTCCGTAATTAAAATAAGTAATATTATTTGAGGGTATTTTAGTCTTTTCACTTAAAAATAAAAATATGCATATGGTTGGATTTGAACCCACACTAATTGTATTAATAAAACCTTTAATTCATAATTCAACTAAAGCTTTTTATTGATATTTTTATACATTTTAATTTTGTTATGCACACTTCATTACTTTCATCAGTTGTATATATTACATTAATAATATATTTCATTGAGTTGGTGCCATAAGTTAACTCAATACTGGCTCAAGATTGACGACAATATCATAATAAAAAATAATCTAATTTTTTCATTTTAATAACGTACATATTTAATATGTTATTATTAATTAGTTTTAAACTATACATTTTATTATTTATTTATGTAATTTTTAAACAAATATTTATGTTCTAAATTTATGATTTTCATAAACATACGCACTTGTGATAGTATTTCTAGTATTAATTAATTTATTGAGTTTTTAAGTAATAATATGAACATTTAAATTGGGTTTGGGGTAAAATTTCAAAAGACTTGTAGCAAGATGCCAACATCCAGTTCTGTCTTTTGGGCAGGTGTAATTTGAGCCATTACATCACTAGATGGGCCTGACATGGGCTGGCCTGTCTGCACTTGTCCTCACCAAATTTAAGCAACTTCTCTCTAATCCTCAGTGGCAGTTGTGGCGGGAAAAGTTATTTTTCACAATTTCTTTTATTCTTCCTAGCACTAAAATCCCAAACCTACTCATTTTAGGGTTCTAAATTCCCCACGGATTATTGAGTTTGGTCGCTTCTCTTCCATTTGGCAAATTTGATTCTCTTAATCAGGTATTTCTCTTTTATATTTTTTTTCCATTTCTTTTTTTCTGCTTCTGTATCTCTCCATTTGTTTGGTTGTCGATAAAAAGTAGAATTAAAAAAACAAAAGGAATGCATTGATGACTGATTAGAGAAAAAACTAAGTAATACTTTCTTTTGTTTGGCTGGAAATTTGTTTTCTCTATCTTCTTAAAATTGTCCCGATTTCCACTTCTTTATCGGTACAGAATGAAGCGTTTATTTGATTTCCTTTAGTGTTGAACTGCTATTTCTCTGCTGCTGCTTTTTATTTATTTATCATTCTTATGTAGCAAGTACTGTTTTCAGTTTGATTTATTAAAATGGTATTTTCTTTTAATGTTATCAGTGAATTGTTTCTTTAAATGCAAATTAATGGCTATGGAGGAAAGCCCACAAGTTACACGAAGAGCAACTAGATCTTACTCTGCTTCCAACACTGCCATTGAATCAACAAACCCCCCTGAATCCTACAAACCGACAATCAATGACCTTGGATTCAGACAGCAACCCCTTAGGTTGGAGGATCTCTTGTCTTCTTTCCCCGGTCGATGTTCTCAAATTCTAGAGCTTTTACGCCTTTTGGGTCCCTTGAATTCCCCCATGTTTCCTATTTTGGTCTATGGTGGCCCTTCTACAGGGAAAACCAGTGTTACTCTCCAGGTTTTCAGGCATCTAAATCGCCCTTTCATCTATTCCAGTTGCATTACATGTTACAGTCCAAGGATCTTGTTTGAGTCCATCTTGAACCAGCTGTTGTTTCATAGGAAGGACTCAGGTCATAGTTATTCTAGCTTAAAACGTTGTGAGAGGCCATCTGATTTTGTTAATTATCTTCGTGAAGCATTGGAGAATGTGATTACTAATCTCAAGGGGAATTCAGGGAAAGTGAGTTCTAAGATGAGTGGACGGCCTGATGGAACAATGGTTTACTTGGTTTTTGATAATTTGGAGCGCGTTCGAGATTGGGATAAAAGTTCTACTATCTTACCCTTTTTATTCAACCTTAATGATATTTTAAAGATGCCCGAGGTCGGTTTGATCTTTATTAGCAATACCTCACCCGATACATATTACTTAAATATTGGTTATGTGGAGCCAATCCCTCTTTATTTTCCTGACTACACAGAAGATGATCTTCGTCATATTTTTATGGCAAATCAAACCAACAGCAGATTGTATGCCTCCTTTCTTGAGTAAGTACTAAGTACCAAGACCAGAAGCCAACAAACGCTTCTTTTGTGTGTGTCAACTAATGAATCTCTTTCTTCTTTTATGTCACACAGTGTCGTGCTAAGGCCTTTCTGTAGAGTTACCAGACAAGTAGATGAATTGGCTGCAGCATTTTCTTCATTATTTAAAAAGTATTCTGAACCCTTAAGTGACAAGGAAGTTGCACCCAATGAAGAAATGAAGAGAAAGTTGTTTAGTCATATTCGGCCACACATTGCTTCTGCTTTGAATGAAACATTCCAGGTTCGGTCTCAGCCACTCCTCAAAGCTGATACCAACCAGGAGACAAAGAAAACTAACAGTTCAAGGATGCCGGGAATTCGAGAAGACTTTGATAAGATAGATTTTCACATGTCTACTTCTGCAAAGTATCTTCTTATTTCAGCGTTCCTTGCTTCAAGAAACCCTGCTACTCTTGATGCATCATTATTTGATTCAACTGGGGTTTCTGATAGTCGCAAACGAAAGAGGAAGTAAGCACAACAATAACTTTTGTTTTACGAATATACTTCTAGGCCATGAAGCTTCAATTGACTATATTGGAAACAACTAGTATGGTAATGACATATAGCTGTCAATTAGAGCTCCCTTATTCTTCTGGAATGAGTTTCTTTAACTCTTCTATTGGACATGCTTTTCTGTTTTATATGCCTGTTATGTGGAAACTGCAGTTGTGCTTACTGGAAAAACTTCAAGTACAGTCCAAGAGCCTGCTATAATCTTACTCTTGAATATATGGTATAGTATTAACTGATTTAGTCATGTTTGCAGAGCTAATTGAATGAAATGGCATTGTGTTATATGAGCTGCTTCTAATTTTGTATAGAAATTTCCTTTTATTGGTGCTGGTCCGGCTCTTAATTGTTAGTACATATAAGCGATCTTTTATAACCTGATGATTCAAAATTGCTTTGATTTCTAAATATCTTTCTTAGATGCTCCATGTTGTCTAAGAACTAATAATCTCATTAAACTTCATGTATGCATCTTTTTTTACTTATAAATATAAAGTAAATCTTGACCGAATGCTTTTTGTATAGGGCATCTGAAAAATCAATGGATCAAAAGGAAATGGCAGAGCAGGAATTGCTTATGAAAGGGCCTGGAACATTTCCATTGGAGAGGTTATTAGCCATATTTCAGTGTATAACATCTTTAGCAGAAGATTCCCTTGATGAAAAAGAAAGTCATGAGCTAACAGTTGAGGGAGGTACTAGAGGACTCATGTCTGATGTACTATTGCAACTGTCCAGTCTATGCAATGCTAATTTCATTATTAAAGGAGGAAGCTGTCCATTGGAGGGGTCAACTCGATATCGTACTGCAGTAAGTGAAGATTTAGCTTTGAAGGTAATGTCTTCAACATCTATCTTGTAATTTTCGTGAATTTTCTTTATCTAACATTGTTTGGTTGTTTACTCCCTTTACGTATGTGATTATACTGTCTGTATATATAAACCATAATGTATTCCCAACTGTATACAGGTCGCAAGGAGCCTTAAGTTCCCTTTATCAAAATACTTATACAGAAGATGATTGATGCTTCATCATCAAATTTTCTCCTTGTCAACTGATTACAGAGGATCATCAGGAAATTGGAAGATGATAATTCTTGTTTACTATGGCGTTGGGATCTGTTGTATGTTAATCATAAGCTTGTTAACCTAACGTAATGGACACAGAATATATGAAAGAACCGACAATCATAGTCTATTATCTATGGTAGTCTGAACTTGTAAGGGCACTTGCAGGGGAATACTGTTTAGCGTCTTAGTCGATAACTGTATCTTGTTAGGTTTCTACAAATATCTTAATGAACATTCATTTAGAAATTTAAGATGCAGATTCTTGTTTTTAACATTGCTTGACTTGTGATTATGGTTGTCATAAGGTTCTTAAGCCCCCAAGCATATATGAAAACCTTTGATTTTGGATTTCCAATCTGGTTGTGAATAATCAATGAATCTCACATGGAAATGAGCTGCCGACACCCATTTTTGCCATCTATCGGTTATGCATCTATAGGTTCCATCTGGACGCATTCATAATTTACTTTTCGTGCATGTGCTGATGTCTTTTAGGGGAATTAACTTACTCAAAACAAAGAAAGCATTCAAAGAACTAAAGTAAATGACTCTAGGCAAGAACTAAACCCAATCACAAATAAAATAAAATGGAAATAACATATCAACTGTAGTACTTATTATATTACAATTAATCAATTAAAGTAGGAGTAAACTTTGATAAGGATCTGAGGTGGCAGAATTTAGAAAGAGAAATTTGACCAATATTGCCTAGTGACTAACTCCAACTATATATGGATTGGGCCGTCCACCTAAATGTATAAAATTTAGCATGCATTGTTCTTAAATATTCATGGTGAGGTGCTCGTAAGCAACCTCCTCCTCTTCTTTTGAGTCGTTTATCTTAACAGCTCAAAATGGTCTAACCAAAAATGACAATAAAAAGTAAATTCCAACCAGTTCTGAATTTCTGACATTTGTTAGAATACTTGTGGGACGATGACCTAAAATCTTTTATGTAGATATATTCAATATTCAAATAAATGATGAAACCATTTTTTTTTTCCTGATCTACTCACCATTTCTTTAAATATATGCCCACAGAAAAGTGAATGAATCACATGCATGGTGTTCCATATTTACTTCACAGTTGACCCCATCCTCTTCATCAATGGATCAACTTGCCGAATAGGTGAGAATAAGAGAAAAAAAGATACTTACTCACACATATATATGTGGGTTTATTAAATTGGTAAGTGGTTGAAAATGAAAGTTAAATTTGAGAGTATGATCTAATGCATGCACCACCTAGATTAGACCTACATTCGACCGGTTCCGTTCTTACACGTTATGTTATTTGTTTTGTTTTATATCAGTGTTGCAACATGAGCCAACTGCGATGGACCAGCTGAGGACTTTCTACACAAAATACACCTACTCTCCCTCTCCCTCTCCCTCTCCCTCTCCCTCTCCCTTCTTTATTTATTTACCTTTCTTTTCTTCCCTGAATTTTACATATCTTATTTAAACTATGATTGACTTCCACAAGAAAAAAAAAAACAAGTTCCAAATTTCTTCCTTCCTAAGCTATGTACAACCACATCCTTATATGAATCAATATATTTTGATAAAAAATATATTCTAGTGTTCCTTTTTAATTTGAAATGGTTGTTGTAAGTTGTAAATATCAAAATTTGAATATACATTTATATATGAATTAATATGAAATATGATCTTAAAAAGTTAATTATATTATGAAATACATATTCAAATTTGAAATTCACTGTAAATATATTTTTTTTTTGGTGAAAAGAAATAAAATGTCTATTACAAAAAGTAGCCATTAGCTTTGTCAGCTTGAAGCAAATCTAAAATTTCGCTAGCAGCTTCTTCAAAAACTTTAGGTTTGACTTCCAACTCAGACTCAATTTAGCAAGACAATCTACTACCATATTCATATTCCTTGGAACATATTTGATATTCCATTCCCCTATCGAGTGTATGATGCGCTTAGTTCTTCTAAATTATCAGATGCAATGGTGATCTGTCTAAAACCTTTGTTTAAAAGAATAAGGATGCCATCCATTATACCCCAAATTTCAGCTTTCATTGGGGAACAAACCCCTAAAAAACAGTTGAAACCCATTATCCAGTTTCCTTCATAATCTCGAGCCACGCCTCCTGCCGCAGCAGCTTCGGTATTACTGTTAACAGCCCCATCCGTGGAGAGGAACACCCATTTGTCATTAGAGTTGTTGGATATTTTAGAATTATGGAGAGTATTCTTCTGGACGTCTCGAGATGCTTCATATTGCCAAGCCCAACAGCTAGAGACTTTCACTACTTCAGTTGCTGACCAGAAAATATTCTGGAAGATAAACAGATTCTTATTTTTTCATATATGCCACGCGATCAGCCCAAACAGACACGACCAGGTAAGGCCACTTCCCTGCAAGCTTTCATGAAAACAAAGGTTAAGGGTAAACCAATCCCGAAAGGAGACAGAAAAAAAATTCACACATAATTTTTCATTTTCCTAAGTATATGCACATCATCTTACATAATTTACAGCTTCTATCAGTAACTCTAATCAAAATAAATAATTAATAAATTAAACTTTAAAAATGTAATTAAAATAAGAGCAACCTACATGTTTAAATAGAGTGGAAGTCAACCTCAATTTTGGCATTGATTAGTGTCCACGACCTACCTATTTCAATTACGTAATTTAGTATAAGTATAGCAAATACTTAGTGCAAAATTAAACCTCCTACTAGCTAGTTTATGTGAAAGATCTTTCTGTCATAATTTTTAAATTAAAAAAAATCAAACATAACAATTAGAAATCAAAGTTATTATATATATAATGGTGCTGCTGAACCACCTTTGCTCTCTGAGTCTCAGAATTGCGTTCCCATTTATGCATTTGACTTTTTTTCTTTTTTGTTTCTCATTTTAGCAGGATATATTGTGCTGTGAGATGAGAGAGGCAAATGGGTTGGGCACACCTTTTTTTAACATAGAAAAAGCATTTAAAGAAAACAAAGGTCAAACTTTTTATGATCCATGGAATCGAATTTCAAGAATTTTATTTTGCAGGATCATATACATGTATATATATAGCAGGAAAAAAAAAAAAGAAAAGAAAAGAGAGGGTGAGGTGGGGGGAGGGGCATATAGTAAAAGTATACAGATACAGGTGCAGCAGCAGCAAGGAGCTATGAAGTGGTGGTGGCTGGTGGGTTGCTCATCCAACACTAACCAAAGCTCACATGACTAAACCCCATTTTCATAATTTACATCTCCCATTCCATACTTTTTCTATTAAACCCTAAAAGGGACCAAGAAAATACATACTGTTTATCTTTGCGTCACTTGTTTCATCTTTTTATTGCTTCATTGGCATTGTAGTCTTCTTCTTTTTTACGTTCTCAACTAAACTCATTTAATTCTCTTCATTCAATGCTTGAATTAAAGACCCTCTTTCTTTCCCTGCAAAAATTAGGTGAAAATTCGTAGAGGAGAGAGAAATAGGAAAAACAAAGAATAAGATGAGAGTTAATTTTGGGCATTGCTACACCGAGTAATGGTTAGGACTCTTTTCTTTTTCCTTTCTTTTTTTAAGGAAGAAAAAGGCTTTAAGAGGTTTCAACGACCTCTCAGCGCATTTATGGTGGTGCATCTGATAGTTAGACACTAAAGAGAAAGAAATTAAAAAGAAAGGGAAAACAAGATATTTGATGGTGCAATTCAAAGGAACAGTCTGTCCTTAATAATTGCCTTTCTTTATAATTTCACCTATAAATCCTCTTTCTATACTCCATTTTTGCACAATCACCTTCTTCTTCTTCTTCTTCTTCTTCATTTTTTTCTCTGTTTTTCAGATCTTTAATCCTCCTTTTTTTTTTTCTTGATGAAGCAGCTTTCATGTACGTAAAAAATAAAAAAACAAAGCAGAACCCTCATTTCCTTTACGTAAAAATATCTTTTTCCGTGCTTCGTGTTTCCACATTTCTTTTTGAAAAAAACCCATATTTTAGGTAAGTTATTGTTTTCAACTTTTCTTAGAACCATTTTTTTTCTAGAGAAAATTTGAGGTAGGAGCGAGTTGTTTTGTTGTAGTTAAGGGGTATATGGATATATCGACTGCATTGCTCCTTTTGGCGGCTATCACAGCTTACCTGCTGTGGTTCACGTTCATCTCACGGCCGTTACGAGGTCCACGTGTCTGGCCTCTATTGGGCAGCCTTCCTGGCTTAATCGAGAACTGTGATCGCATGCATGACTGGATCTCGGACAACCTCCGCGCTTGCGGCGGCACGTACCAGACCTGCATTTGTGCCATCCCGTTCTTGGCTCGAAAACAAGGTCTCGTGACGGTCACGTGCGATCCCAGGAATTTGGAGCACATCCTCAAGTCTCGTTTCGACAATTATCCCAAAGGTCCCACGTGGCAAGCCGTGTTCCATGATCTGCTCGGTCAAGGCATCTTCAACTCCGACGGTGACACGTGGCTCTTCCAAAGGAGGACCGCCGCGCTGGAATTCACCACCAGGACTCTCCGCCAAGCCATGGCTCGTTGGGTTAGTCGAGCCATCAAGCTACGCTTCTGCCCCATTCTTAAGAAAGCTCAAAGCCAAGGCCAGCCGGTTGATCTACAAGACGTATTGCTTAGGCTCACCTTTGATAACATTTGCGGCTTAGCTTTTGGTAAAGATCCACAAACATGCGCCCAAGGTTTACCCGAAAACGGTTTCGCTTCAGCTTTCGACCGAGCCACCGAGGCCTCTCTTCAAAGGTTTATTTTGCCAGAGGTTTTGTGGAAGCTAAAGAGATGGCTCCGGCTTGGCTTAGAAGTGAGTCTGAGCCGAAGCTTAGACCACATGGATGAATATCTATCCTACGTCATCAATACACGTAAGCAAGAATTGCTGAGTCAGCAAAAGATGGGAACCCACACGACGATTTGCTGTCGAGATTCATGAAGAAAAGGAATCCTACTCGGACGAGTTTCTCCAACACGTGGCACTCAATTTCATCCTAGCTGGACGTGACACATCAGCGGTTGCTCTCAGCTGGTTCTTTTGGCTCATCTCTCAACACCCAACAGTTGAAGACAACATCCTAAGGGAAATCTGCACCGTCTTAATCGAGACACGTGGCATTGACACGTCAACGTGGCTTGACGAGCCCTTAGGGTTCGAAGAACTTGACCGACTGATATATTTGAAGGCAGCATTATCAGAAACCCTAAGGCTATACCCTTCGGTGCCGGAGGATTCAAAGCACGTGGTGGCCGATGACGTGCTGCCGGATGGGACTTTTGTTCCGGCGGGGTCGTCGGTGACGTATTCAATATATTCAGTAGGGAGAATGAGGTCAACATGGGGTGACGATTGCCTCGAGTTTCGTCCTCAAAGGTGGTTGTCAGCGGAGGGGAAGGAATTTATAAAGCATGACTCTTATAAATTCGTGGCGTTCAATGCAGGGCCAAGAATATGTTTAGGGAAAGGTTTGGCTTATCTACAAATGAAGTCGGTGGCGGCTGCGGCACTGCTGAGACATAAGATGACGTTGGTGCCTGGCCATAAGGTGGAGCAGAAAATGTCACTGACGTTGTTTATGAAATATGGGCTTAAAGTTAACGTGCATGGAAGAGATTTGGGGGCAATTGTCGAAAAGATTTTGAGTGAAGAGAAAATGCAGGGTAAATTGTGAATTTTAGTGCAAGTATTTAAGGCGTGGTGATGAGACTGATGATCAGATGGAGCGGGGGCCACTCAGAGTTGCATTCTTCACGGATATTGAGCAAGCAAGAAAGTTGGGTACATAAATCATGGAAGATCCTTTTATAAGATAGAAAGGAAGGAGGTATTTTTAATTTACAATTTAATATATATATACTTCTTTGCTTTTCTTGTAGGGAATCTTTTGAATTTGTTTTATAAAATTGTTTCATAAATCTTCTTGTTTGTTTGTAATGGAATTGGACGTGACATGAATTCAATCATTCAATGTATTAATTAAGTTAATTTACTTTGAATACATATTGGGATCTGATTATTTTATTCTTTCTGTTGTCTCAAGTTGGGATAATATGAACATCTCCATTCGCTCAATTTGTCTTCCTTCCAAAAGGGTTTTTAAATGATAAGCTTAGTTTCATTATTAAATAAAATAACAAAAATATCCCTTTTAATTTTATCACTTTTATTTTGATTTTTAAGTCTTTACACTTTCGGACTCTGATATGAAATGGGGTGGAACCGTGGAAGTATTAGCTGTTTGTAGGCCAGAATAGACCCACATTTCCCCCTTGAAATCTGGCCCAAAAAGTCCCCTACGAATAGTACCCGTTCTAAATGTATACACCCAACTTCAAATTACAGCATTCAGGACCCCTTATCTCTCCTACAATTAGACATGTAATGTATGGCCCACCATGTTAGGGAGGTATGCAGCACAGGGTGAAATATTTAGTTCAACTCGGGCATGCGTATTGTACACATTATTTGTGACTCAACATTTACTGGGCAAAGATATGGTTTCATGGGTCGGAACAAAATATTAGCAATAAAGTCAATACACTCGAAACAAAAATGAACTGAGAAAAAAACAAAGGAATTTAGCCTTTAAATAAGCATTTCTCCGGCCAACTAAGTGTTTTTTTGAACTGCACAAGAGGCTTATAAGATGGTATAAAAGGCTGTTTGATCATGGATTTTTCACTCACCTTTGCATTCCTTTTTCTATCGCTTCCGAAAGTTGTCTTTCTTGGTTATGTAGGATGCAGTTGTTCCGGGTATAGCATGTTCCTAGTCGAGTATCTTCTCTCCGGTTGAAAATAAGTTCCAGACTAATGTGCCTATGACGTACAATGCAACCGACACCTTAAACACATCATCCCATGAGCCTGCGGAGGATATGTTTGTAGATGTGAATAAAAATAAACTTGATGTGACATAAAGGAGAATAAAATCAACATGACGCTAATTCGAACCTCGTTGGAGTATGTAGCCAGTAGCAGCTGTACCAAAAACGCCAGCCAGCACTCCAGCAGTGTTAGACAGTCCTAATAGAACTCCCTGTGATCGACCTAAACAAGTTACTTCCAGAAAAGGAAAAAAAATTGCCATTCTTAAACACTGATGATTAAGGGAATTGTTTAAATAAAAACCACAGAGAATTACTCTTCCAAAATAGAAAAACGCCTTACTAGTTATGGTTATTTGAGGATTATCATATCGATATGCTATTATTGGTTCTAGCACTTGCAGCCATGTCAAACTGATTTTACCATGTATCGCCCTAAGTGTTTGGGAAGATTGCTTCCATCTTTCACTTTTTTACAAAAGTACAGTATGAGCAGAAAAGTACTGGGATATCATTATAATAAATGACATCTCCTTTTAGTTATAAATTATATTCTATTATAAGAAACTCACAGCATAGCGTGGGCCAATGTCTTGGTGATTGGAATAAAGACCAGACTGAGAAAATGCATCTGATCCCTGTCGAGAAAATAAAATTATGGATCACCATCTCTGCCAGATTTGATAAATTAAGAACCTCAATAGAAACCAAACACCTAAGCCGGTTTGTATGGCCAGTCTAATACAGGAGTTTCCTGCACACACTGTTTTTTATATAAAAAGAAAGGAAGTTTATCTGGATAAGAATCTCATAGCTGTGGAGGAATAAAAATGAAGATGGCAATGCCCAAATTCAAATATGAGGTTAAACTGAAAAAAAAATGATACCTGACTACATGCCATGCACAGCACTGCCATAGCAGGAGTTCTGACGTAGCTTAGCTGTGTAAGGAAGAAGGCTGGCCCCAGAAAACCTATCGATTGCATGATCTGCAAAATTAACTAGTTATGACATGATTACATTAAGGGGCATGTATCAAGTCGTCTTACAATCACTTCATCAACTTTCTGACTGAAGTACTAAATTTCTTTTCCATCTTATCTCAGGTCAGGTCTAAATGCCATGTGAGACTTCTACTGTATAACCACTGACTTCTAGGTGTGATTTTGTTCCCTCAATAAATCAAGTTAACTTTTGAAATTTATAAGAATTTCTAAGATGGTACAAGTTGTTTGTGATACCATGAGACCATGATGCGTACAGAAAAGACGAGGAGATTGAATTTAACTAAGATGCAGAAGGGTTATAACCAGAGTTATTAATCAAATACTACAAATTGGTACATTCAAGCATTTAATAATCCTTTGAAATAATCAAACTTCAAGAATCAAAGAAGAACTAATCCTTGCCTTCCTCACTGCTGTTATGGAAAGACCTCTGCTAACGAGTGTGTCTGCAATCCACCCTCCTATATTTGCAAAGGCGGCCATAGTCAACCAAGGCAAAACACAGAGGAGTCCAGATTCAGTGAGATTGAACTTTAAAACCTATAAGAACAACCACAAAGTTAGCTATCATTTTCTGGCTGCTAGATTAGATTTGTAAAAGGCTAAAGGTAAGATAGCTAGGAAACAGTAGCGAGAAATTAAAAATTAATGATCAGCAAATCTAATCCACAGCACATCAAACATGAATATTGGCAGGTAAGGATGTATTCATGGAATGGCATGGGCTGGAACAGCAATACAGCCTGCACCTGAGCTGTGAGCCATACACACTTCATGCCTCATACCCAGCAAGGCAATAAGTGCTGATGAGAGATGCCAAGTCTCTTCAGAAACATAAGCCAGAGCTAATATCTGATATTCAGATAAAAGATTGCAAATGCAAGTGAAAATTTAAGCAAATGAAAAGCATGTCTTGTAGACTTTACTCGATGCCAATTGTAAGGTTGACATTGTTCATTGAGCATGTTTCAAATACCTGATTGTAGTAAGTAGGCATCCATGTCAAGAGAATAAAAGTTCCCCAATTATGGCAGAAGTGAGAGATTATAAGAGCCCAAACAGGAGCTTTTGATAAGATTAACCGCCATGGAATGACCTTAACAGGTTCCTTTGATATGCTGCCTCCCATGATTAGTTTCTTTTCTTCTTTACTAAGTTCTGGGTCTTCCTCTGGGGAGCTATATGCCTGAGAACCAACAACCACAAGTTGTACAAAGAAGTTCAAAGTGAGTATTAAGGAGTGACATCCAAATGAACGTACATTAATTCAATCACTTCCCCTTTTTATGCATAGAATATCCCAAACTAGTTGTTTAGAATGTCTGATTTATAGTAAAAAAGTAAGCTTGGCAGTCAAAAACTTTTAGTAATAATGGGAGCAGAAATGGCTGGACTTCTAACATGTCTCATAGGAATAAGGTATGAACAGGTACGGTTTGTTTTAAGCTCATTTCAAGCATCATGCAGCCTAACCACTCACAAATGATTAGTTCCAGAGGAGATATTTTTATGTCGATTCTTTTAATGTATTTTGAATAAGGCTAAAGGAATTAGGGCCTTACTTTTCTGAGCCATAAAGCAAACCAGATGCTTCCAAGGGAGCCAAATGAGTAGAAAACAGATGGCCACCCGAATTTGTGGATTAAGATGGGGGAGAAAGCCAGCCCAGTAACAGAACCAAGATACATGCCACTGTATACAAGTGCAAGTGATCTACTTCTCTCTGACACTGGAATCCACTTAGAAAGTAGGTTGTTCATTGCTGG
The DNA here is from genome assembly GCA_025506655.1 of Gossypium rotundifolium. Lineage (NCBI taxonomy): Eukaryota > Viridiplantae > Streptophyta > Magnoliopsida > Malvales > Malvaceae > Gossypium > Gossypium rotundifolium. Next base: position 175,627,782 of record CP106732.1, read on the forward strand.
CATAGCCACACCCTGCAAATAAAATAGATCAAACAGATGAGAATTCTTGCATTTTCGTTCTGGGAAGTTAGGAACTATTGGCCAAGTGAATAATGTTACGGAGTTATAATAGTAAAAGTCTCTAATCCATTAAACCTGACGAACTATTTTTCTTTTCCTATCATTCTTTCACCTACTTCAAACTTACAAGTTGATTAACATTAATAAAAAATTTCTAACTTCTTAGCCAATTAGAACAGAAACAAAAAGGCTGCTTCACTCAGCATGTGAATTTTGGAGGTAATTGGTGATCAACCACAAGTCAGCACAGGATAAATATTAGAAACCAACAAGCAAAGCAGGGCCAACCTCGCCAATTCCCATAAAAGCACGCATAATAAGTAAAAATGGAAGTCCAATTTTCGCAGCGATTGGCGTCAAAATTGTAGCTACTGACCACCAGACAACACCAAAACCGAGGACTAGCTTTCCACCTATTTTGTCTGCCCATATGCCTCCAAGAATCTATGTGTCAAAAGAAAAGACCATATTAAAAAGATTAAAGAATATCTGGCATCAACGAACACTGAACGAAGACCACATAGAGGTTAAAGCATGCCAATGTAATGCAGTTCCTAAATAGAAACTAAATAATTCTGCATATTTTAAAGTAGTTGAACCACACCTGAGTGAGCAGATAGCCCCAGAAAAAAGAGGACTGAATCAAACCAACTGTTGCACTATTCCAGTTAAACTCTTTTGACATAGGGAGTATAGCAATGCTCATGTTGACCTGCAAAACGAATATATTACACACAGCTCAGTCAGCAAGCATATAGAGATGTATAGTGGTGCTATAGTTTATAAGAGAGTTACTAACACGGTCCATGTTGCATAACAGAAATGCTGCAAAACAGAGGAGTACAATAACCCAGCGCTTTGGAAAACTCTGCCACCAAGGGATATCTCTTTCAACTAGAATAGCTTCATTGGTTTCATCAGGAGACGGCAAAGAGTCCAACTTCGCTTCTGTTATGTCATACTCCTCAGATTTATAGAAAGCAGAAGTCCTGTTTTCCACTATTTTGTCCTTGTCAGCTGCCTCAAGCCAACCTCCAGGCGAGAAACTTGAGAAAGAACAGCATGCAAAACTTCCTTTACTTCTTTGTTGAGGATAAACTCTGTGAGACTTATCACTATGGTGCAGTGACAACAAAACAACTTGCCTTCCATTCGGAGAAACTGATATAGGTTTCACAATGTTCCCATGCACAACAGCTACAGATGATCTTTCTCCCCTGTGAAGCAAGATGGCTTGCTCCCCTCGACATAGTATACCTGCCATTGTCATAGTTTACAACACTCAGCCAGAGCTACCAAATTACAGAGATATTCCAGATGTAAAAGACACTTGATTTGTGTGCCAATTCAGCATAGTAATTGACATTAAATGGAGAATGAAGCTCATAAGGAATATCCATTAAATACAGTATTTAAAATTCAAAGTAGAACCATTGCATTTAATACACGTTTAATATAGATAAAGGGGAATCATGGGACTACGCAGACAAGGCGGATTCCCCAAAGTTTATGACCAGTCAATAACTGTTACTCACAGTCCACAGCAACCTCATATCCATCGAAACCGTAAACCAATTGAAACCCCCATTTTAAGTATTATCCAGTTTGGCAAAACAATCTTCTAATTATTTGCAGAAAAAGAATGGAAATCGAGAAGATGAGAAGACAGAAACTGTAGCTTCATCATCAATCAATCAAAATTCAAACTGTTTACTAAGTAAACCACTAAATTCAGCAGGAAAAAGAAATCAAAGCAACATCATTTATCAATTATCGACTTCACATTTGAACTTCGGAATAGAAAAATCAAGATATATACTTCATGCAATCAAATTTAATCAGATTCCACGGTAGCTAAGGCTCCAAGCTACTTTTATCCACCTCAAAATGAAATTTAAATCCAAAGACGTATCAATACAAAATTGATAACTTCTAAGGAAAAAAATAAACCAGGAGGCGAGAAACCAGGGAAAAAGAACATGCAAGTATTCAATCCTCCAGAAAAATAAAAAATGCAGATGAACATTAAGCTCAAACAACAATTGGAATCATCTCCAATTAAGGTAGTAAAACAATACCTGAACCGATAAAATGACCGAAATTTCGGTTGGGAACCAAACTGCTCATAGCCATTGCAGAAGCACAAGTTTTACAGCGAAAGAGTATGAGCCTTAAAAGCTAAATATACCATTCAGCTGTAAACGAAAGCTCAAAAAATCTATAACCGATACTGTGTTTCTAGCTCTTTGTCCAAACGTCCTTCGACGCTTGAACGGATAAACAAAAGATTCTCTTTTTTTCTTCGATAGAAATTTTGTTGTGAATGCTTTATTTTTATTTATTATTAATAATTTTCTTTCAAAGCGGGAAAAATCTCAGTGGTTTAATATAACGAAGCAAAGGACGGTCGAAAGTGTGACACGTGAGATATTAATCCACTGAAAGATGAAAAGCCACAGGATCCTGAAAATACCCCTCCATGCACTTCGATATTACGGTGAGATTTGTGTGGCATAGACGGTAAATAAATTGTTTTAAAATGAGTGTTTTTGGAAATGAGATGGGGGAAATCTCGACCGCTGTTAACGAGAAGCGCCGCCACCCTCCTGGTCGCTAAAAAGTTATAAGTTGGGACAAAGGCACGCCGGAAAAGGACCTGAACTAATATTGAAATGCTAACAAATTTTAATTAATTACTTTTTTATTTTAGAAAATCCATTTGTGGAATTTAATGGTCGTGACAATTGGAAGTGGAAAATATGGTTCAATGATTTTTCTTTTCTTTTTTTTTTTGAATCATATCATATTTAACAAAATTTTCATTTTCATTAAACCGATTCAATTAATTGTCTGACCTTATTATAATTTTTATTTACTAGATGATACGTATATAGAGGTATTCTCAGACGTTGAACCAAGTAGTTACCTAAATTTGTTCGGAAAAAAAATATATTATTTTGATTAATATTTTAGTTAGGAAGAAAAATATAATGCAAAAGTATAAACATAGATACATCCGTCACTAAAGTCCAAAAAATAGCTGACTTACATGCAAAGGGGCCACATGGCCTAGCACAATCAATCAACTTGCAACAACTCAAAAAGCTAGATTGATCAGACTCCATGGATCAAACAAAGGAACCCAAAAAGCACAAAATCGAAAGGAAAAACAAACCAATAGTATCAAGCAACATAAAAACCTGATATTTACGTGTAAAAAGAAACTATGCTTAAGGTGATGTCAATGACAGATTCAACGCTCATGGCAGTGTGTGAATTTACCAAATAACAAGTTGAAACTTCAACTATAATAATTTTGATTATAGCATAAAAACAATGAATAAAAAAATTGTTGAAAACACATTTAACTTTAAAAAATCAAGAAAGCCGCTTTCTTTACTATTATACTCTACAATTAAAGTGGTCTAGGCATCAGGCTTATCATCAACCATTTTTCCAAAATCAAACCTTCATATTAGTTGGATTAAGATATTGATTTAGAATAAGAGATTGATTTAATTGAATTGTAAATTGAGGTGGAATTAATTTTATCTATTTTTATAATAATTTGTTTAATTGAATTAATTAAATTGATCAAATTAAAAATTAATAATCTAATTAGTAACTAGTTACATTTTAAATCAACAAACAAAAATCCACTTAATTTGAGTTTTTGAAAGAAAACAAACACTAAAGCATGGATCTCTTTGAGAAAGGAAAAATAAAGAAGGAAATCAAAAGAATCATCCTTGAAAAGAAAATAAAGGGAATAAAAAAAAAAAGTGAAAAAATGTGCACTTTCGCATAAGAAAAGGGGCAGGGAAATAAGCGCAGAAACAACTCAAAGAAAAGACTAACTCAACTCTTTCTAACATGCAAAATTAACTTATTCGAAACACCTGCCCTGCCTGCAAATTAAATTTCATACTAATACAACATCATTTCATTATGGATATGGTAAATATAACCCATCAAACAATAGCAAAGTTTGCATGAAAGTAATACGCAAAAGTCGAAGCAATTATACATTTTAACAAATATGACATAAATGACGAATCCCTCAAAGACCTCTCATTTCATAATATGTTCAAAGCAAATTAGTGCTCCCCACACATCCACTTTAGAAAAATACCAGACTAATTAAGCCTCCTAATGTCACTTTCTAAATCCATATGTTTTGAGAAATTCTCCTGAAATGCGACAAACCCAACTTATTTCTTGCCATTGTACATCGATTCTACCTTACCATCGTTTCCTCCAAGCAACATGTATTTATCTTTCCTAGTCAATCCAGTGCATTCAAACCCCAGGACATCACCCAACACCTTCTGCACGTGATTCGCTACCTCGATCGCCGATTTCCCTCCGGCCTTCACTGTCATCTCTTCCGGCAGTCGATCAAGGAACGTGACCTCGTATGTTGGCCTTGGATTCATGAAGAAGAAATAAGGGTCCCAGAATTTGACCCCTCTCACGGTCGTCCCGTAGAACATGCTCTGCTTGCAATTGACGGCAACGGGGACGATCCTATCGCTCATTTCTGCGAACAAAGCACTGAACCTCAACAGGAATTGCTCACGACACGTGGTCCCCTCCGGACAAACTACCAGATCACCTTTTTGCAACAGTTCTAAAATTCGGGCAGCATCGGCCACACGATCACGAGTTAAAGCAATGGCTGGGATTGGAGATAAGAACCTCGAGAGACGGCTTACGCTGTATGTGACACACGAGACTTTGCGTCCAAGTGCGATGGCGATCACAATCGGGTCAAGAGCTGTGCGGTGATTGCAGACGTAGAGGTTGCCTGGGGTCCCGGGAGATGGTGGGGGAGGTCGCTTTCCGCGGATCACGAGGTGAATGCCGAGCATCTCGTAAGTGTAGCGTACGATACGCTCGGGTAAAGGTAGATTGAAGTAGACACGAATAATGGAGAGGATGAAGCCAAATGGCAGCCAAAGGTAGGTTACCAAGGCATTGAGTGGGTCCGGACGTTGGACAAAACGACCATCGTGGAAGATAATGCGGCTCTTTAGGCGATCAAGCGGTACTGGTGATGCTGATTTGCTAGGGTGCACCATGTATCCCTCCTGTTCACATCCCGAATTTTCATACACTTTATTTAGTTTATAGTGCAAAAGAATACTATAAACCCATCGAAAGTTGACAACTTGTAGAAATGAATTGCAATATCCTACAATTTGTTTTTCTATATACGTCCGTATTTTAAGTGAATGTTTCAAATTTATAACAACTTATCACTTGCTTATCAGTTGCTTTCATGTTTGAATTTCAAAGTTCAATTGATAACATCTAGAGGATATTATTAAATTAGATTACGTGATATTTTATAAGGTATAATGATTTATTTAGACCTCTAATTTTATAAAAAGTATCATATTAGTTCTTTTAATTTTCAATTTTTTAGGTTTTAAATTTACATCTTTTATCAAATTACTCAAAAATGAATAAAAATTAACATTTTTAACTTTCTTGATGTGATGTGGATTATCACGTGGATACACATTAGCATTTTATTACTTTTAAAAATTTAAAATTTTTAAAAAATTAATAATCATTAAAATTATTAAAATAATATTATTTTAATATTTTTAAATTTTAAAAATTAATTAAATATTAACGTGTCATCCATACAATAATCCATATGTATGCCACATCAACAAAGTTAAAAATATTAATTTTCTATCTATTTTGGGGTGATTCAACAAAAATACAAGTTAAAAGTTAAAATTAAACAGAAAACTAAAATGACTTTTTATAAAATTGGAAGGCCAAAAATTATTATACCTTTTCAATTATGTAAAATTACATAGAAGCCCTATAAAAAATAAAAGTATTGGTAAACTATAAAAATAGTCACTTTTGTTTGTCTCATATTGTATTTTAGTTATTTATGTTTAAAATATTACGTTTTAGCCACTTACTTTATCATTTTATTACGAAGTAGTCACTCCACCGTTAAATACCGTTACCTCCCTAACAACAGTCCACATGAGTTTTAAATGCTAACTTGGATGTCCTACGTAGGGTCTAAATTAAATATATTTAATTAAAAATCTATTTTCATTCCAACAACTAAACATCCAAGTAATTTAGATTGCCACGTAGGACTCTCGTTAGGAAGGTAATGTTATTTAACGATAGAGTGACCACTATGTAAAAAACGATAACATAAATGACTAAAACATAATATTTCAAAAAAATAATTAAAATATAATTTAAAACAAATAAAAATGACTATATTTAAAATTACCCTAAAATGTATTGACTTTCACTATATTCTCTAAAGTAATGTTAAAAAGATCTTACAACTACAAGAAATCTCAAAATCCTAAAGTTAATATTTTATTTAGTTATTTTATTTGATCTTCCACATGTGTAATATTAATTATGTTATTAATTTTTTATTTCATAAATATTATTTTATTTAATTTAACAATATTTTTCTACGTGGACATCAATTATTAAAGAAAAACACGAGATTAAAAGGAAAAATAAATCAATTTAAAATGTCCAAAAATAATACAGACACTAAAAAGTAGGACTAGACCTTCTTAGAGACTAATTTATCAATAAATAACAAAATTTAGATTAAACGAGTTACGAGATAGGATCATTAAATGAAAGTATGCCACCCAAAAAAGTGCACATTTATGAGGTGGACCTGCACCTCATTGTGTTGGTGGGCTGTTGAGCGATGTTAAAATTGTGGGTCCAATCCAAAAATTAATACTTTAACCTAACCTTATCTGTTTGGATAAAAATTAATTATGAACCTTAACTTATTGGATAAAAAATAATTATAATGACAGTCTGAATTAAACTTTTAATAAAACTAGACTTCATTATTTGTATATTCCATAAATTTATGAAATGTTAATTTAAATTTTGAAAAAAAACAATATTTCAAACAAATTTATGTTAACTAGATTTTGGGTTAATTACTGTGTGGGTTAAAATCTATGCAACAAATTTAGAAAAATTAAATATAAATTTAATTGAAATAGTAAAATTAATATAGTAAAATTTTAAGTTCAAATATTATATTTTAAATTTTATATAAAAATAAAAATATATTAAAATAATATTTATTATTTTATAAAAACAATGAGTTATTAGTAATTTTATAATTGAATTGTAACTTTATCAAATTTTAAATAATAACATAAATGTTCTTATATAATAATTAGATAAATTGTTGATAGATACATATGTAAATAGACAAAATCTATGTTGTTTAGGCTAATTAGAGTGATGGAAATATTACAAATTAATTACAGCAACAAAACAATTCAAGTTAATCAAGTTTACACCGACCATGACTTTAATGATATAAATAAATATGTTTTGCAAGATTATCACGTTAACTCTACCCTGTATATATTACCGTTTAAAGATTTTTCTGAACTTACGTCGCTTTAATTTCATAATTCAGATTGTCCCTCGATTATTAATTCCTCTCAAGAGAAAAAAGTGAAAGAAAAAAAGAGAAAACCTATGAATCAAAGCTTAATATAAATGAAGAAAATCGATCAACATAGAATAGATGATCGTAGGTCGTAGAAAGACGAGAAAAGTAAGGCTACTTCTAGTAAGAAGACTAACCTTGCAAATTGACATGAAATCATGATCAGATTCACGGTCTCCAATTCCAAGATCAGGCGATTTATCACCAAACTCCGTCAAAATGGCTAATCTCTTAAACTTCCCTACTAAAACCCCGGGCTTCTTCACAAATCCCGTCGCCTTCTTTGTTTTAGGGTTCACTTCAATCTCTGTGCCTAAAACTTTATCTCCGCCGAGAAAATCCTTCACAAACGGCTCCACCATGAACGTCGGATTCGCCGTTACCACTACTTTCCTCTTGCATCTGTCAAATACCTCGAAACTTTCCTTCCTTACATTTGCAGCATAAAATCTATGAAAAATAAAATAACTCAGCAAGATAAGCTTAAAATGCTTCTAATTAAAAGCTTAGCAAGAATGAAGTTGGACAATATTTAAAAAAAGGAAAAGGTTCGGATCTCTTTTGCTGGTGATACCTGGGAAGAACAGCGCGAGATACCAGCTCGATGTCGCGGATCTTGAGTCCAGCGAAGGAGATGAAAATGAGGATTTGAATACCAATAGCTTCGGAAATGAAGAGATAAGATATGATGACCAGAGGCAGAGAAAGAAGAAGGATAAGGCCTCGAAGGAGGCTTCCCGCTTCGACGGCAATAAGCATGAAGTAGGGGAAAGAGCTTCGTGAGATTAAAAGCGTGCCATCCAGATCGGCGGCGATCGATTCGTACTTCAATCCATCGCATTCCGTTATCGAAGGAAAGGTTTTCCCTGCTTTTGGTGGAGCCATTTTTTGTTTTTCTCTTTGTAGCTGTATTGTTTTCCCTCTGCTCTTTTAAGGGGGGAGGAGAGAAGGGAAGGAAACGTTGTGTTTTAAATGTGGCGGTTGAACTTTAAATTACGAGAATAGGCCTAAGGTTATGGCGGGTCAGAGTGACGGAACACGCACGGTTATACTGAAGTGACTGATACACCCTTTTCTTGTTAGTATTTGAATGGAAACTCCATAAATGATTAAAAGTTTAATTTGAATTTTGAGATTATGGTTGCTCACTGCTCAACCGCTTTCTGCGCGCTCTAATTAATATATTTACTTCCGAAGCACCCAAGGTTTTTTTTTTTTAAAAAACTATTAAATAAAAAATTCACATTAGTCAATTTCCAAATCAGTAATTGTTTTTAACAAACCTCTACCATTCAAAAACAGTACTGGAAAATTTTCTATTGATTAAATAAAATTATTAAAACATTATCAACATATGTATGAAAAGGTAAGTATAGTTAATACTTTTTGTTCCATGCAATGTTGGTTGACAACGTAACTATGGTTCAAATTAAGTCGAAAGGTGGGTTGCCAGTCGCCACCACCCCAAGATATATAATTAGTTATTTTTAGATCAAAGATTTGTGGCCTACAGACCAAGAATTTCGCCTATCTTTTCCCTTTAGACGAATATGACGTCAATTTTTTTTCCTAGGCTTTGATATCTAGTTGTTTCACTCAATTTTCATTAGATATAATGTTTAATTAAATCCAGGGATTGAAGTTTTTTTCAATTTGATTTTTTAGTATGTCTATTTGATGCATCGAAAGGTATTATAGTCACTTAATAATGTGGGTGATATTGGTTGGGTTTAATTTGATATTTTGAATTTTTTAATCGTCCAAATGAGTTTGGTTTTCTTTTTTATTTTCATATTAATTTTTTAGGCTTATTTTGATAAAATGAGCTTTATTTTATAACATTTGAAAAAATTCAAAGTATTTTTCATAAATATTTCTAAAAATAACAAATTTTTAATAAATTTTAAATTATTTTTCTTATTTTAAATACAAAATATTAAATATTTATTTTATATTATAAATATTAAAATTAATTTTTATAAAACAAAAAATAGAATTCAATTATAATTGTAATTTTTAAACTTATATTCCATAAATGACCAAACACCTTGTTTCAAATCGGTTTTAAGTTTTTCAAGATTAATCATACATAGTATGGTCCACTAATAGTGTACGAACTTACATACCACCAGTGTATCAAATATGAACTCTTAATATATAGCTTAGAGGAGGACATTCACTCCCTTCATAAGGGACAAGTTTTAATTGTAATCCCTCCCAAAAAGTAATAATTCAATTCAAGTTTTTTAGCCTATTAATTAGATTAAAATATTTTTAACACCTCTTAAATATTAATAATTAAATTTAAGGTGTTTTAGTTATAAAAATTGAGATAAATATTAAATTTGTATATGAATTTTTGTCCAATGTATAATTTTAAACATAAAATTTGAATTGTGATTCATATGTATACATAAAATTTTGATTTTGATTTAATTATACGTATTTAAATAAATGAATACATATATTTATTTTCATATTAGATTAATATAATTGTTTGTGTATGTAATATATAAATCTAAAATAGAGTTAATTCGATAATGTTGTTAGTGATTTGTGAAAAGCTGAATCAAATTAAAATTTTATATATAAAATTACACGAAATTAAAATTTATGTATGACATTACACATTAAATCAAAATTTATATATAATTTTGATATTTATGGTTATGAAATTATTAAACTTATTCCTAGATTTTCTTCGCCATATAGACTAATAGATTACAATGTGAAGAAAGAATATTATTATATATTGTCATTTTATTCAATTTAATAATATTTAAAATTCATCCTTAAATATTGGACTGGATTCTATGTTTGATGATGGTACAAACATATAATCAAACTCAATCAAATTATAATACGGGAACAAAACCTAAAATACTAAAATGATTATTCCTTTATTTGCGTGTTTGGCAAACAAAATTGACTTTGAGGTTTTGGGTGAGGAAGTTTTCATATTAAAAGGGAGTCGAAATTAAATGACATGTCCAAAATCTTCAGCAAAAGTAAATATATAAAATTTATTATTTAAAGCCACATGGTGAAAATTAATATGTGAAAAAGACATATTGACATGTCGACTAGTGATACAATTCATTGCACTTCCTCTTTTATGATTACATGAATAAATTATTGTCATAATACAGAATTTTACTTTTAATATTTACTTTTTTTGTTAATTTAAATTTTATTAAATTTGATTATTCACTTTTAAAAAATTAAGTCATTTTTATTAACAAAAATTATAATTAAATTATTTTTTAATAACGTTGGTATAGTAACCCATGTGATAACTCACATATACTTTATTCGACATCACAATATCCTTATATTCTCATCAACGAATAATTTAAAATTTTAAAAAATTCAAAATTCAAAAAAATATAAAGTGTTCATATTGATTGAAAATCAATATTTCTATTAAAAAATTAAAATTGACTTTTTAGTCAATATTTTCATTAAAAACATCTATTTGAATTTTTTTAAATGTTTATGGTCAAATTTGACTCTTTTTAAAAGTTTGAAAATCAATTTTAACTAAAAAAAATAACCTTTTCTACTTGCGGTCCCTCTTCGCCTTTATAGAATTGAGTATCATTGACCCAAGCTTTAAAGTCTCACTCTCAACAGGCTCAACTTCATTCTCTTTATTGATTGCAGACATCTTGGATCACTTTGGATAGTCCCGCATCCTAAGCGGACCACAATAAAAGGCATTTCAATGGCTTCGTCTCGTTTTATCTTACCCTCTTGGCTTCGATAGAATGCACAATCGAACCAAGTCTCATCGATGCTCTGTTTGGCTCATCATCCCATTTGATGGCAAAAAGCGCAGATTTTTTTAGACAGTAATTTACAACATACGGACCATTACAAATGAAGCATTTCACTAGCCCCTTCGATTCGTTGTTGGGCTTCCACTTCCCATTAAGTGGTTTCTCATTGCCACCATTGCCATGTAGTAGCCCGATTTTTAACGGTGCCAAAAAAATAGTTACAAAATCTCATTTCTATAAATTGGGACCGTAAATATTAAATATTTACGGGGTTGGTATAAAAGAATATTAAAGTTTGGCCCATCAATTTTGTCTATTAATTATTTAATTTAGGTACAAATATTAAATTGTAAAGTCTAATTGGTATAAAGTTTTAATTGACAAAATGCTTGAAAACATAAATGGAAATTAAACTAAAGTCCAAAATAGCAATTAGACCCTAAATTAAGAATTATCAATAGTTAATTTTAAGTTAATAAAACCAAATTAAAGTAATTAAATTAGATTAACCTTTAATTAATCAAGGTATATAAAGTTGAGATAGTGGAAAATTCCACTATATTATTCTCCAAATGACTGTCCTTCATAGATGAACAAAAGAGAAAACCTTCCAAGCTTTCTCAACTTTCAACCAAAAATTATTCAAGGTAATTAGGTTATTTCTCTTGTAATTTTTATAGATTTGAGGTCAGAGGAACTTATTTAACTACCCTGTAACACCTCTTGCCCGACTCGATTGTCGAGTCAGAGCTATAAAATGTTATAGTCTACATATGGAACAATTACAGACTTTAATCGATCAATTCTAACTGAAAAACCATTTAATTCCATCAATTCAAACATTCAACAAAATTTAAAACATTTACTAAGTCATATTCGAGCTTGTGTAAGCTTTGAAGTTGACTCGGGCTCGAATGAGGACCAAACTGCAAAGATTTCAAAAATTTAGAACGACGTTGTGGTATAACGTCCCAAATGTTCGACAAGTCAACTAGTCAAACAAAAAATGCTACAATTCCCACTAAGTTCGTGATGAAAGGATTAGTACATAATTCAATGATAGTTATTAAAATATATTTATTATTTTCTTTATAACCTTCTACCCATGCTAAATTAGTACACTGTTCTTGAATTCCAGTTACACTAATCCATGATCCTAAGGCTCAGCCTACCAATTTCCCCATTATATGCATGTTACAACTTAGAAAAATAGCTCATGTTAGCTCAAAAAATTCTGGCTTAGTCCCTCTCCAGCATTTCGTATAGTGCCATCTTACCTGAAAAGCATCATTATAAGCTAGGTAAGTCTGAATGGACCTCATAAGCTATTAATGGACCTCGTAAGCTATTAAAATAACATACTCGATCTTGATATTATCATATGACTTCAATGGTCTGATCTTATGTTTGACATCACTAGTATGAGAGTGGACTTTGTGTCATCATGGTGCACTATTGACACCATTCCCTAACACAACTTTCAAATTGACACATTTTATACATTGACACAGTTCTCTATTTTCATTGTTCGTACGTTAATATATCTTATAGGATGATTCCACTTGCGCATATATATTGATTTCATACATGCAGACCTATAGATACGGATTCATAGTTGCAGGTTCCTACCTACGAGTCTCTAATTAATGGACACGCTTACACAAGCTCACACATGTGGTCCCACGTGCGTGAGTATTGCATGCGAACTCATTCTTAGTGGACTTAAATTCACGAGATAATACATTGGCGAACTTAAACTTGAGGATTCATACTCATCAATTAGTTCTTAGGGACTCTTGTTTGAAAGATAGTCCATGCGGACTCCTACTTGAAAGATAGTTCATGCAAACTCTTACTTGAAAGATAATCCAGCAGATTTTTATGTGGCAGGTCTAGCGTATAGCCTTAATATGGAAACTTGAGGACACATTCGATGAACCGTTATAACTTGCGTATGCCAATGGCCATGGGACTTGCATACATACACGAAGCTTAGTGCCTTAGACTCCAAAAAGTCTTATACTTGAGTAAAACCCTCTTAGGGTTATCATATACTTGTGTACATATATCTCTTACTATCCAACCAAACCTCTGCAGATCCAAATAAGATGTGGCACAAGGTGCACAACATGACATCTCCTTATTCTTTCATCCATTATTACATCCCTCCATACTCCACATATGATTCATTTTCACCAAATAACACATATAAAGCATTCATTAATATATCATAATCCATAGCATTTTACCCAGTAACAAGTTATAAATACAACAAGCTTGTGCTTACAACCGACATACATTTGCACACCAAACTTAACATGAATCAACATTACAACAAAAATGTCACCAAAACAACAGGCATGTAAAGTAACTGGTGAACAATTTAGAAATCATCATACACCATAACACTGTACTCATCAAACAATTCATCGATACCATCACTTAAGTTCACAACCAACATGCACATTTGTTAACTCGATAATTCAACTTGAAATCGCCAAGAGGGAAGGAGAATTGAATTTTAAGAAAAGTGGTAGAAGCAATAAAAGAATATGAAATAATGAATACTAGAATTTAGAGTGGTTTAACCTCAATTACCTACTTCACTGCATTAGTTTTCCACAACTAAGGATTTTCCCAAATTCACTAATTTGATAACCTCTGAGGATAATGTTTAATCTCAAAATCTCCTTTAAGATTTCTATCCAAAATTTTAAGATTGAAACTCTCATAGGGTTTCAACCTGAGCCTTAATATACAACCCTCTCAAAGAGATACAAAGAAGCAAACAAAGAAATAATCCTTACAATATCAAAATGTTTGCCAATAAAGCTCAAATAAATAATAATATACTTGAGCTAAAGAAAAACAATGAAAGCTCACAAGTGTGCATAATAAAAGTATGAAAGAATTAAGCACTAAGGTTGTTTTGATTGATCTTTAAACTTGATAATCTTTCTTATTGTTGTAGGATCTTTGGATGTTGATACACTTTAATTGATTTTCAATCGTTATAGTCGTTGGAGATATGAATAGAGCCATAGAGGATGTAAAACAGTGCATTTAATTTACCTGTAATAATGAGTATCGGTACCAACTAAAAAGGTATTGATAATTTTTGCATTTAATGCAAAGTTAGTGACCGTTGGAGTTAAAGATACCGATAGCAATAGACTTTTTTATCAATCCATATGAAAAGTATTAATACTAGATTGATACTTAGCTGAATTGGTTGAAAATAGAATGTTAATTTGGTATCGATTTTAGAATGTGTATCATTATTTTGAAAACTATCGATACTTGGCCAAAAAGAACCGATACTTTTTGGCCTGAAGCAATACTGATTTGTCTTAAAACAATTTTAACTTGATTGAAAATGTTTTAACTCAATTGAAATCATTTTAACTTGATTCTATCATTTTGCCAAATTTGTTAAACTTTAACTCTTATTCAAAAACATTTTATTTTGTTATATCAAAACATATTATCAAATAAAGCTAGTTTAACAACCTTATCTTGTAACATACATTTGCGATTGTGGTAACTTTTGCATGACAAAGTAACACTTCCTCATAAGCATAACACTGACCTGAACATCACAACACAAAGCATGTAAGACAAACATTGAAGATAGTAACTTACCAACAAAAATACTTGGAAGCTGATACTACCTTTTTCTTCCTAGTTTCTCCCTTGTCGCTCGGTCCTTCTCCTTCGTTAATAGTAGCTTGCCAAAATCTCCATTACTCAAGCCATTACTCAAACTAAAATGTTTTTTCTACCCATATGCAGAGTATTCCCTTATTCTCTTTTCTATCGCTTGCAAAATAAACCAGAAAAAAACTTGAAGAAAGACAGTGAATCCCCCTTGAGAAAATGAAAGAGTCCCTCTTTTATACCCCTCCTCCTAACATGCTCTCTAGAACCAAGTAAACATTATAAAATTTTATAACCTCATCATTATGTTTTTCATTAAGAAACCGTGTAGTTACATCTCAACCATTTGGTTCCACTCCAAATATTCCCCAACCAGACACATAAGTATTCCATAATTACTCTAAGACCCACTTCAACCCAAATATTTACAACTTGATACTAAATAATTGTCTTAGGGGAAAATTAAAATAATAATAATAAGAAATAAAGTAACTCAAGACATCGATCCAAATATATCCAAGCTTTGTTTCTAGATTGGGGTGTGACATAACCCTTATATAAATTTGAAAAACTATTAAAATTTTTGATAGTTGTCATTGTTGATTATTGAAGAAATTGGTGTTAAATAGATAGATTTTAAGCTTGGATTATGAAAAGGACTAAATTGTAAAGTTTAATTGTTAGTTTTGTACATAAGGACTAAAGTGAATAAAATGAAAAATTATTGTGAAATTTTGAAAATTATGGTTATTTTAAGGACTAATTTGAATAAAATACAAAACTTTAGGGGTATCAAAAAATAAGATTGTATAGATTCATTCATGTCATGTCACAATGTATAAATATTTAGTATTTAATGAATTGAATGGAAAAATTGTATAAATCAAGAATTGGATCAAACCGGAGATAACCGAGGAAAAACTAAAATTATTGATTAGTTCCTGAGGATTCAACTTGTTTGGTGTTTTGACCAGGTAAGTTCATATGGAATTTACTATTCTATTTTAATTATGTATGAATTATACTTGAATTAATGTATATATATATATATATATACTTGCTAGAATTAAGTAGAATTAGGGAATTTGGCACAAATATCTTGTATTGGATTGAATTGTAAATTCTTATAAATATTGGTTGTATGGAAATAATACAATGTGTACAGGATTTGATGTTGACATTTATACGAAATTAATGCCCAAATGAACTTAGTAAAATTTAGGATTCGTATGACATGCCATTAGGGTTATATACGCATTTGATCAGGGATTTACATGTTATTACGAGATCTGACATCCGTTGCAGATTCTCGAGTTAAATGTATTGTAGGTTTAACCCGAATAGGTAACTTCGATTTAATGTCAGCTTATGTGAGCAATTAGAATTGCCCCCTAGCAATTAGAATTTTTGAACATTTTTTTGCATTTAAGCCAATAAATTATTTAATAATTCTATTAAAATTTATTAAGGAATAAGTTAATATATTTTATCATATTGACTTAAAATGTTGGTAGTTATACACAACATGCATGATACAACCATAAAATATTAAGCAAATTCTTTTCTTAGGTTACAAATATATAACAATTACTTGAGTGAGGATTACTTTTGAGAATTGGTTTTAAAAAGTGTTGTGGAAAAATAATTTTGAAAAGTGCTTTTGAGAAATAAGATGTTCATTTTAGATATAGTGTTATAAAGTAATAAATATATATTTAAATAATGTTCAAATTAGTTAATATTATGATATTTTAGTAAGAATAAAAATCAATTTATAATAATTTGTTGTTAATATTTTAATATATGAAATATAAAATTTAAATATTTTAAGAAATTAATATTAATTATCTATAAAATTTAATTTGAATATATAAACTATATTTTAAATATTAAAATATAACCATAAATTTTAAATATATAATATTATATATTTAAAATAAATTTCGATAGAAAATAATTACATACCCAATATAAATATCACATAAAATGCTTTATAATACAAAATATCACAAAATTTATTTACATATATGATATTGTCAGTAAGAATGACATAACATCTATTTAAATTAAGTTGACATGTATATATGTACATTTGTTTCCTAATTAATGTAAAATTAATATAAATAAGTGTCATTTATGGCATTGATTAAAGTGCTGTATATATCTACAATTATTTCCTAATTAAATTAAAATTAGCATATTAAATACAAAATATTTATTTTAAAAAATAAAGAAATAAAGAAATAATTGAATTGAATTGAAGTTGGTGTGATAAAGGTTTGGTTGGAGTAGTTGGAAGATTTTGAAGCGTTTTCAATGGGTTTTCTACTTTAATAGGTGGCCTTAAAATATTCTTAAGGCAAGTAATAACATTAGAGGCAAATCTCATTCCTTGAAAAAAATAGATTACGTGTGCAATGGGATTTAGAAGAGTTTGGAAAACCTTCTTGTTTTAAAAGAGAAGCATAATTCGAATGTTTGCAATTTTTTTGTAAATTTAATTTAATTTTATCATTCATAAATATTTTAATTTTAAGTTCATATATAATCCAATCATATTATTTGTACTTAAAAAAAACACTAGTATATGAAATGTTATCTTTATACATATTCTTCGAATAATACTATTCATACTAATTAATGTTTTTACATCAAATGTATTGTCATTCATTATCAAAGTCAACACATGCAGACCCATATTTTATTAAGAGCTGCATTTTCGGTTTAAGAATTAAATGGAATCTGAAAAAGAAAGAATGATAATATTTATACTAAAGGTGTAAATTTTCAAAGTGGTTTAAATTTCAGAAATGATATTATAAAATAAACTATCACAAATCTTAAATATAAACTATAAAATAAACATGAAAATAAAAAGAAAAAAATATCTTTATTGATAATTCTCATGACTTATTAAACTGATATAAAAATTTATGACGCCAACAATAGCAACATCTAACACGTAGAATTCCCTCGCATTTAAATATTGGGGTATCGTCGAAATTCATATATGAAATTTATCCACACACACAAAAGAAAAAAGAAAACGGTTGAAAGGGAGATTAAGGCGGTAAGTCCAAATAGGCTTCAACTTAATTTGAAAAGCATTTAATTTGGGAAATTGTGAGTCACCTGATGCAGAGTTATGACGGCCGTATTGGGTAGGTAGATGCAACGACCAACGCTAACCTCACCAATACTTGCCTTTTTTCTTTCTTTTTGCTGGCCAAATTGGATCCGGGTTTTGTGCTCGAAAATTTATTATTATTTTATGTTTAGAAAATATTAATATTTTGTTTTAATTTCTCTATAAATTATTTTATTTTATTTTTTATATAATATTTAAAACTACTCATGATCTTTTTAATAATAATATCGATACTAATCAAATTAAAATTTAATGGATATTTTTATTTTTTTATTACCTTTTTGTTTCAATTATTTATAGCAAACAAGTAACAACTCCTACCTTGCTGTTCCGTTGCATATATGTTATAATTATAAATAATATATTTATGTCGACGGTTGATCGAGAGCGATAATAAAATAGCGGTGAATTTAATATTTGGAACTGAGAGGGTAGAGTTCCAAAATTTAGGGCTGGTGATTTGTAATTAGATGAAGAGAAATTGACAAATAAAAATACGTCATATGCCGAAAACGACGAATATAATTGTTGATGCTATGATTAAATGGATTAGGGGTTGCGCAATCGGATTTCATGTTTTTGCTCACCCGCCTCCAGTGATGCAGGATGCTATGTTGCGAGATAAGTGTGAAGTAACGGAAATGTAGCTTCCTGATTAAGCTTTGAAGTTCAACTTCTTATATTGTAACCAAAAAAACAAATAAATAAATAATATATGGAATTATAATTACTATTAATATAATTGTATAATTATATTTTGAATGAAATTGTTACAAATTAAATTAATAATAAAATATATTAGAATTTAGATTAAAATAAATTTGAATATGATAACTTAAATTTAAAATAAAATCTAAAGTAGAAATTAATATATATATATATATATATATATAATGTTTATAGTGGAACTTGAATTTAAACCATATGTAACATGATATGAGTTTTATTCTGATTTCTGGTCACCTAACTGACTATAGGGATGATCTACAAGTATTTAATTTTCATTAAAGGTAATGTTTCAACAATGAAGAAAAACAATAATGCATTAAGTTTCCAATTAAGTTGATGTTTCTTCTTAAAGGCATGAGTTGTAATTCATGTAGCTAGTATTATATCAGTAGATACATTATTTTTATTTTAATATCGTTATGTACTAATATTTGTATGTTTTGATGTATCGTTTTAAGTTTATTTATATTTTTAAATACATTTCACACATATATTTATTATTTAATTTTAGTTTCTTGGTAAATTATAGATATACTTAAATATTTCTCACAAATATATTTCTAATATAATTTTAATTTCTTAATAATTTATATATCATTTTGATAAAAAAATATATACTAAAGATACATAAAAATATCTCATTTACACCCATATAAATAATATAAGTTAATATTTAATTTAGTAACTTTTAATTTTAAATGTAATTATAGAAAATTTAAAATGATCAAATAAAAATTTAAAAGTTGGTTTGAAATATCATAATTTTGTACATCAAATTTGTTGAAATTCACGTAAATCTTGATTAGAAAAGGCCAATTAATACTAATTTAAGACTAAAACACACATATCTGCCAATACAATCAATAACTATGTGAATAAAGTTAAATGTATTTGTATGGAATGTAAGAAAAGAAAGAATGCATTAATTAATTATTGTCTTTTATGAATATCATATTGTGCAAAATGAGTAGCATTGATTAACATTTTCCTCATTTATGAATGATATTGACCAAAATGATGTTTCGAAATGACACCTATGATACAGATAAACATTATTGCCCAAAGCACGAGCTGAGCGAGGAACGTAGGCCACAATTCCGAATGACGGACAAATCAGAAGAAGGACCAAGAGTGTTGGCCGGGCTGCTCCTACTTCTAATTGTATTAAGTTGAACACCAATTGAGCGAAGGAAGCAGTATCCGAAAGAGCTTCATCTGATATTAATACAAATTAGGATTTGTACAGCTTTTCGGGCAGAGCTGCTGGGGGTTCATGATGGCTTAATGATATTGGCAATATTTAATATAATTTTGATTCAAAATTTATGCCATTTTTTTTAAAAATCGTGTCATATATAAGTTTACCAAGGAAAAAGGGCATCACTTGAGTGCAAAATCATGCAACATAAATTAGTATAATAAAATGTAATGAAGATACAAATATTTTATTATAATATTCTTTAAAGTTCTTAGCAAGTAACCTATTACGCTCTTGCAGCGGAAAGTTTTTAGTACGGAAATAAGATCACTTTACACACAAAGTAGTAGATAAAGAACAAAACCCAGATTTCATGCTCTACTCTTGAACGGGATGGCTCGAATGACTATTTGGTGATAAAGCGCAGCAAGTGCAGCCCCAATGAATGGTCCAACCCAAAAGATCCACTGTCAAAAGGGTGAAAAATGCAAGCCATTATGTCACGCATATGAACAAAGAAACAACAACAACAATATATATAGTTATAATAGTTTTTAAACCTACATGGTCATTCCAAGCATGGTCCCTATTGTAGATGATGGCTGCTCCAAGGCTCCTAGCAGGGTTAATGCCTGTTCCTGTAATGGGGATGGTTGCCAAATGAACCAAGAACACTGCAAACCCAATTGGCAATGGGGCCAATATCTGCAATGTCATATAGAAAACATGAAAAAGTAGATCAAAAGATGTCAACAACCAGCGGCCTTCTCGCTACCAAATAGTTCTCCAAATTCAATGGCTTGTCCAAGCTGAAGGAACACTGATATATCGGATATGAATGAGTTAAAGGAAGTACGTACACATGGTTTATGGTGAGAGTTTCGATGCATATGCATTACCTAATTACTTAAACGCAAAGGAAGTACACACATGGTTTTGAAGGAGAAATAGTACTTACAGGGACATGAGAGTCTCTGGCATTTCTCTTGGCGTCGGTTGCTGAGAAAACAGTGTAAACGAGAACAAATGTACCAACAATCTCAGCTCCAAGGCCGTCCCCTTTGGTGTATCCATGGTTCACAACATTGGCTCCACCACCCAACACCTCATATCTTGATGGTTGGAATCCTTTCACCACCCCAGCACCACATATTGCGCCCAGGCATTGCATTACCATGTAAAAGATGGCTCTGGTCAGAGAAAGCTTCCTTGCTAATAACAGACCAAATGTCACAGCTGGGTTTATGTGTCCACCTATTCAATGCATGAACATGAAAAGCAAAAAAAAAAAAGGTTTATAAAATTTACCTGAAATTTCCAACTGTCTTTTTTATAGAAGTCATTAACAGTTCTATGACTCTCCTTGGCACTAGACAAGGGAGAGAAATAGACTTCTGAAACTTAATATTTTCCAATTTTTTGGGGACCTAATGAAACCTAACCTCCATTTATGACCCAACTGAACATATAAAGGAGATGAAACAGAGCAAAAACCGAGAGAGAAGCAATAACCAAAACATTTCCCAGTCTTTTCATTATTTTTCTTAGCACACAACAAGGTTTAAGGAAATTACAATTGAAATAAATATAGTACAAATCTATGTCAAAATAGTAAAACCCAACAAACGAGATTTTGACCTCTTTTTTTTTTTTTGGGTCCAAAAATCAAATATTCAGTCCATGCATTCCCATTATGTTTCTCCATGTTTGCCTTTTGGGTCAAACAAGTTCAATGTTTATTTTTTTTTAGTCAAATATTCATACATGATACAACCAAGCCTAGAGATAAGAGACAGATGATGTAAAAACTAACCTGAGATACCAGCGGTGCAGTAAACAAGGGCAAAGATCATGCCACCGAAGGCCCAAGCAATGCCTTGGATACCAACACTGGCACACTTAGAAGGTGCCCTATTAACACCCATGACGGTCAAGACGGTGATGTAAAGGAACAAGAAAGTTGCCACAAACTCAGCAATCCCAGCTCTCCAAAAAGACCATGAGTAGAGCTCACCACGTTCGAAAAGTGGAGCTGGTGGTGGCTCATTGTAATCCTTGTCTGTCTGTGCTGTTGTCCCTATAGGTTGCCTTTCTGAGAACTTGTTTGCTCCCAGCCTAACATCCTCTTCTTTGCCTTCCATTTCTTTTTTCTCTCAGGTATAATGGAGAAAGAATCTGAAGCTTGATGGAATTAGATAAGGTAGAGGGTTCTGAAAAGGTGGTGAGAGTAAAGGTAATATATAGAAAGGCTAACAAAGAAGCAATGTTGATTAAAAGTTGTCTCTAATTATGGGATTAATGAAGAGTGGAAAGTGCCAAAAAAATGAAAACGTAAAAGGATCTGTCATGAAGTCAGTATGTTGGCTCAATGGCTCTGATCTTATCTATTTCTCCCAGGAATAGCAAATTTCGAAAGAAACTCTCCTTAATGGCCGAATAAGCGAGGAATATTGCATTGCATGTGCATGTGGATGCTGATGAGGAAACCATTTTGGCCGCTGTGGGAGCTTGACACATTCGGGGCCTCGAAAGAATAAAATATTTTGGACTTGAGTTCTTTAAGTTACCTTGATAAATTACTTTGGCTGATCAAGCTGGTAGCTTTAAACTATGGGTGTATTAATGCAGTGCCTTTTCTCACGAGAATGACAAAACGATGACAAGTGGTAGGAAAATGTGACCAAAACCAATCCATTTCCATTATGAGGTGGCTACCTTCGCATCATCGGTTTCTTCTTTGGCGGAACAGTACTAGTAGGAGGTTCCATTCAAACAAGAACAAAACCTTTGATAAAACCATCCGTCAAAGTGGTCAAAGGTACGAAATGACTTCCTAAGGCATCACTGCTCCTATTTCCTTCTCGGGGCCATGCCTAATCGATGAATTGAACTCTGATTAGTAGTTAGAAGTATTCTACAATCATCAATTAAAGTAGGTATTAGAGTTCTGAACATTGGAAAAAAGCTAATTACAACCGTCAAATGGAGTCCATCTCTAGTAGCCCACAACTCGACATCGGCACTTGTGAAGCAAGGGATATGGCGAACGATTCTACTACCCAATTTTCATCATGGTCTCGGATAATGGCATCCACACCCGTCTTCCCCAAGTTTCTTACAGAGGATTCGTCCGTATTAAGTTTCATCCAATCTCGTGGTGGGTTAGACCATTTTAACGGAACAAAAGAAAGAAGATAGTGTCTCTTACGTGCCATGGAAATAGCAAAAAACTCGACTGCTCCAGAGATGACTTTGCTTTGATGGTCTTTTATTGATCATCAGTTTTTGGATCATACTCATCTGGATATATTATTTCGATTAGAAAGTAAAGGAGTCTATAGGTTGAGTTTAAATATGATAATTTTATTTAAATTTAGTCTTTAAATATGATAATTTTATTTAAATTTAGTCTTGCCCAAAATATAAGTTTAAAAATTTGTTGAAGTTTATTTATATTTATAAATAATTAACTCAAATCTATTTTAGATCACCTATATTATTTTATTTTTAAAAATATTATATTATTTTTATTTTTATATTTAATAATGACATTTTTTCTATTTTTATTAAGGTAAATTATAAAAAATAATCACTTTTGTTTTCCTTAGGTTACATTTTAATTATTTATGTTTAAAATGTTACCTTTTATTTATTTAGTTAATGTGTTGTAACATTTTAGCCGCTGATCCGTTATTGCCATTAACGGTATAATGGTAAGCTGACGTGTCACGTTAAATCATCATTTCAAACAAAAAATTAGTTTAAATTATACAATTGATCCCCATATTTTTTCGTTTTGAGCAATTTTTTTCCCTTTTATGTTCTTTTAACTTTTCCCCTTTTTTCTTCTTTTTTTTTTTCATTCCCTTTTGTTTCTCCCTCTATTTTTCTCCTTTCTTCATCTCTTTTAATGTAAAAGAAAAAAAATTAAATTACTCAAAGGAAAAAAAATAGGAACTACTTGTATAATTTAAACTAAACTTTTCGTTTGAAATAATGATTTAACGTACCACGTCAGCTTACTGTTACATTGTTAATTGTAATTAACGCTCAGTAACTAAAATAGTACAACATGTCAATGTAAGTGACTAAAATATAACATTTCAAACATAAGCGACTAAAATATAACCTAAGAGAAATAAAAATGACTATTTTGACAATTTACCCTTTATATTATAGTATTACTATAAAATTAATTTTTATATATTAAAAGTATAATCCATAAAATAGTATTTAAATTAAACTCTTTTCTCAATTTAGTACCTAAACTTTTTTTTATCACAAGATAACTTTGTTATAATCCTATCATCAAGGTTAGTGACTCTTTGGACTCTTATCATGTGAACCACCGTCATTTCAACATCTTTATACCTCCGTAACAATGTGAACCGTTATTATTATTATTATTAATTTTCAATATTTTATATCATAGTATTTTCAAGTATTTTAAACGATAAATTGATAATATATAGACGGAAAAGGAATAGTAAACATTATAGTTAAAAAGCCAAAATTATTGCTATGTATCACCTCTTATTATAATGGTACGAATCGACTTCTTATTTAAATATTGTTTAATCTGTCACAAATTTTACCAAAGTTAAATATCAAACTCTATAAAATACACAAGTAGAGACGAAAGCACAAAAACTTGTCTCGGCCCCTACACCAATCACCATCTTTTTATTTCATTTTTTTTGCCCCTCTCAGAGGAGGAGAATGCAAATAAAGCCCACCAAGACACGATATTATTATATATTTATTTTTATGCCAAATATCTTCATTTACTTAAAATAAATAATGTAAATATTGATAATTAACCCTTAAACTTACATGAATTAACCTTTATTAATTCTATTGCTTTTTGGCATGGTATCATCAAATTTGGTTGGTTAAGTTGCATCCAAAACAAAAACGTGTGTTACCATGCTTGAGGTGTAACTGACAGGAAGTACGATGGTTCATCATCCTAACTAGCATGGTGATGGTCCAGGTACATGGTACTACCATAATAAGACACAATTTTAAAGGCCATTATTATTATTAATTAAAAAGTATATTATATATGTACGTGATTATGCCAATGTAACATTACATTATAGGTGATTGGTGATTGAAAATTGAAAGCCCACCTTATTTTGATTTATTGATTTGATTTTATATGATTTTATTCTATTTTATTTGGGTTATCAATTATCTCCTTAAAATATCCACCCCATAACAAGAAATGTGCCAGCTCAAGTGACCTACTCTTACTGAAAATGCCATGACCTCTCGTTTGTTAGAATTTGAACCAAAAAAGGCAAAGAAAGGGAGCTTGGTACGGTAGCATCAGTTGTGAGTGGTGCGTGGCCAAAATTGCTGCGGCATTATTGGATCATTCAAATAGCACGCCCACCAGTACTGGCAAAGTGACTCTACTGAACAATTTTCATTTCATTTTCTACACTTTTACCATTCTATTTATATTGTTTGTTTTAATAATAAAGTAAAAGAATAAAAGAAAAAAAAGGAGTTTGGCGGCATTTTTTTTAAGTTGTGTAAATCTAAATATGATATAATTTATCAAATATATTAGAATTTCAAATAAAAATGTGATATTAAATAAATAAAATAATATCATACTTTTTAGGGAAAAGTATTTAAACCTGTTATATAATTCTAATAAAATAAAAATGACCTATCTGGGTCCGACCTGATATAATAAAAGGAAATCCTAGACCCTAAAGTGAAAGGGCTCCCTCTTCGGCTTCTATTTTATTTTTCTCAAAAACAAGAAAATATCGTTTTCTCTCATTTTGGGACCTCTATCTTTTCTCTCATTGTATCAACAATGGTGTGGTGAGTTAAAAACTCCCAACTGTCCTCCAAATAATTAACGAGAGTTAAAAGTTCCCAGTTGTCCTCTAAACAAATAGCGAGAATGAGAGTTAAAAGCTCTCAGTTGTTCCCAAACAATTAGTGAGAGTTAAAAGCTCTCAACTGTCATATTGAGGCTCGTAGGTTCAATACCACAGCCTCCAAAACAATTAGCGTGAGCTCAAGCTCCTAGTTGTAATCTCAGGCTCACAGGTTCAACACCGCAACCTCCAAAACAGTTAGAACAAGCTCAAGCTCTTAACTGTAATATTAAGTGTAACACCCCTTACCCGTATTCTATGCCGGAACCGAGTACGAGGCATTACCAGACTTAACAATACATTTTGTCAAATTAATTAACACATATACATAATGACTTAGTCAAGCCCCTATACATGCCATAGTTTAAATCATTTATAAATAAAGATACCCATAGATAGCTTGATAGTGTGAAGCGATCTCCGACGACCTCCAACCCGAGCTTGTTTAGTAAGACTCTGTAACATGGGAAAGAATAGGGGGTAAGCTTATAAAGCTTAGTAAATTCACATGTAAAAATAATAAGCATTAGCAATGAATTTAGCTTACTACTAAGCTGTCATAACTTGCATAAATAATGCTAAGTTTTTACTTTCCTAACTTACTCATTTGTAGCCTTATCAAAGCCTCAACATGACAAATCCTCACAACAAGTTCTTAAAGTGATACAATAATTAAATCACATGCTTATACCTTATTACTCATGTTCACATTAATTTGTCTACTTGAATCACTGTCACTAAATTATTTATTTCTTGAGCTACAGAGCTCCAAATTTCAAACCGCTAATTTTCCTTGAAACTAGACTCATATATCTTCATACCATAAAATTTCCAGAATTTTTGGCTTAGCCAATTAGTACAGTTTATTTATTAAAATTTCCTCTATTTCACTGTTCATCTATTCTAACCACTTTTCACTACGAGTCAATTTTATCCATGTGTAGAATTCAAATGATGTTATAATTTGTTTCATTTGAAACTACACTCATTAAGGAATCTAACCATATAAATTATGTCCCAAAATTATTTTTGTACAATTTTTAATGATTTTTCCAAGTCAAAATAGGGGATCTCGAAATCACTCTGAACTAGTTTCACAAAAATCTAAATATCTCAAAATACAGAATTTCTTTGCTTTCTCTGTTTTTTATATGAAAATAGACTCAATAAGCTTTAATTTAATATCTCACTCAACTACTAATTCCATTTCTACCATTTTGGTGATTTTTCAAAGTTTCTCTACTGTTGCTGTCCAAAACTGTTTTATTTCTAAATTTCACTCTTTCATGTTTTCTTTATGGTAACTTTCATTGGAACACTTACTCTGTATCAATCTTACCACAGTTCGATCACATATCGAGCACATTGCTCATAATTTTACACATATACTTGCACTTATTCATCACATAATCATATTCAATTACACTTAGTCGTTACATAGCCACATTGTATTTTCACCTAGTCAATTTCCGTTGAACTCATTGGAATATTAACGGATACATCGAATATTGCACATAGTGCCACACTTGTAGCCAAAGCTACTTCATATCGATTATCACACATAAGCTCGTTCTCGAGCTATTCATATTCAGCGGTCTGCCACACAAGTCATCGGTCATACGTAACTACTCAGTCTTGCTCACACAAGTCGTCGAATATCCGCAACACATGTCGGATAACTCACCACCGGTAGAACGTCACGGACCAAAGACCCGGATCACTTATTTCACTTAGATTTCACATAGGTTTCTAGTGAACATGTCACTCAGATCCATTTTTATTCCTAAGGTTCAACCGGAAATTTCTCACTTGTCTATACTTTGTCAATTACATCAAATATTCAGCCACAATTCATACCATTTATCAAAATATGAAAACGTAAGTAAAAACGATGCATTATTTACATACAAACTTACATAATTACATTCTCAATCTCATCACATCATCAATTTAACTTATCCTCCCCAAATTATTCTATTCAATACTAAAGTATTAATAACTAAAATTTCAATCTAATATTCAAACTTGCATCATTAAATGTTTATTAAACATATAAACTTACCTCGATACCAAAACGGCCATTTTACTAACTTTCCCGATTTTCAATTTTCCTCCCGTTCTAGGTCCAAATCTCATTTTTCGGAGTCTAAAACATCACATTTCACTTAATTAGTTAATGTACTGTTCAAAACAATCCTTAACTCAACTTTTTCAAAATTATATTTTTGCCCCTAAAATTTTACATATTTGCACTTTTGCCCCAATACTCGAAAATTAAACTTCAGCCCTTATTCTTATGTTTTATAACATGCTGATCATTTTTCTCTTCTATGGCAACATCAAATTCTCACTAGTTCACACACTTATGACCAATTTATGACTTTTACAATTTAACCCCTTTTATACGATTTCATCGAAAATCATCTAATAAAACTCGTTTCTCTAATCATAGACATGCATAATATACCATAATTCATAAAAATTCACAATTATTCAACATGGGTCAATTTTAAAATTAAAATCTAGCTCAAAATAATGGTAGAAATAGCTAGACTAAGTTACCGGATTTCAAAATACGATGAACATTAAAAGCGGGCTCAAAAACACTTACTATGAAGCTTGAAAAGCTTGAAACCCTTAGCCATGAAGTCTAGAAATTTTCGCAGCAACTTGAAGAAGATGAGCAGATTTTTTCTTGTATTTTGTCCTTTTATTCATTTAAAACACTAAATGACTAAAATACCCTTAAGACTTTTCTTTCACTTTTGTCCTATTCATGCCCATTTTGTCCATCAAGTTATTAAATGGTCTAATTCCTTTTAAGGGCCTCCAATTTAAAACTCATAGCAATTTGACACCTCTAATATATAGAACTCAACTTTTGTACTTTTTACAATTTAGTCCTTTTGACTAAATTGAGTGCTCAAACGTCAAAATTTTTGAACGAAATTTTTATGAAATATTTCCGTAAAATTGTAGACCATAAAAATATAATAAAAATAGAATTTTACTCGTCGAATTTGTGGTCTCGAAACTACTATTCCGACTAGACCCAAATTTGGGCTGTTACATTAAGGCTCATCGGTTTAATATCGTGACCTCCAAAACAGCTCGCGAACCTACTGTAACACCCTTAACCCGAAACTGTCGTCGGAATAGGGTTAAGAGGCATTACCAAACAATCGAAACATTTCGTATCCATTTCACGACACCAAGTCAATTATCATTCATTCATATTCAAACATAACCATATAGTCCCTTAATGAGGTCATCGAGACCTTAAACATGCTTTAGAACAGGGCCGGGACTAAACCAAACATTTATGAAAATTTTTGAAATTCAACCATTTTTCTAAGTTACAGAGGTCACACGCACGTGTGGGTAGGCACACGGCCTCGGACACGCCCATGTGTCCAAGCCTTGGCAAAACAGGGCATACCTACTGACTTGTCCACACGGCCTGAGACACGCCCATGTGCCTCACCTATGGTCGATCTTGACTTGCACCACACGGTCAGTCACACGCTCGTGTGTCTAGCCCGTGGTCGATCCTGACTTGTTTCACTTGGAAAACTCAAACAACACGGTCGAGCCACACGCCCATGTGCTCAACCGTGTGGGCAATTATAGGCCATTTTCATGGCCAAATTTGCCTCCCACACACTGCATCACCTACAAGCCTCAAATCAATACAATTCATGCCTCGAAATACAACCAAACATACCAATATGTGCATCATTTAATTATCATCTAATTCATTTACTACCACACTCAAATTCTACTCAAATAAATCCATCCAAAACACCATTTCACAACTCAATCTATATAAGCCAAACATCATGTATTTCATACTATAAGTTCAAATCTTATCCATCATTCTCATCAACCAATTCAAGTATAAAACATACCATTTTCATTCTTACCATTTCATAACTCATTCATCATTTTCATAGCCTATTTATAAGCAATATCATTATTCAACCATCTAGCCATATCACATGGCAAGGTCTGATCGCTGAAATCAAAGCTTTAAAATTTATAATGTAACACCCTTAACCCATGTTCGCTGTCAATTAGGGTTACGGTGTTATCATGTAAGTTAAAACTTCAGTTCACTCGATTGAAACTTAATCGTTCATCTTTATCAATGTTTTAATAATAATAAACAAACAATTTCACATGTGTAACACATACTTGATACATCAATCTAAGTCATGTACAAGATAATCATCGATGAACTTAAAAGACTAAACAATGTATACGACAACATTGTCACTTAACAATCTGATTTCATGCAATATACTTCCTATTAATACCTATTTCATAAGGCATAAACCTATTTCCACATAACCAAAAATATGCAACTTATTACACAACACATACATGCTTATAATTTGGCGAATATATATAAGACTTCATTTACAACATTTCATGTTGATTCCTAGCACAAACCAAGTTTGGTAATTTCATGTACTCAAATTTATTAAGTGACTTCACAAGCAAAATATTTATATATCATAGTTATAAACATCATCTATATTCGACTATGAGCTGAACAAATAATTCATTAAACATGTTAACTACATTTGCAACTATCACCTAGGTTTGGCGAATACACATACATGCATTACTCACATAATTCCTACTTAACAAATTGATTGAAGTTGTCACGCTTATACAATTCCGAATAATACTCAACTAGCATATATCTACCTTGACTTAGGCATGCGAAAATTTACTTAAATGCCAATCCACCGACTAATTTTAACACAAACGTTGGTTCTACACGCAAGTAATCATATAGAATGCATAAGATTAAAGTAAAGAAACAACCATGACCAAACTGTTGAAACCAACACTTTGTAACCACATTGTCAAAAACAAATAAAACCAAACTTATAATGTATGTTTAAGCCATTTTAGCATGGCTATTTTATATACATATAAACATAACATCATTCCAACATTTAGCTAGCCTATACATGCCTTTGATTAAAAATAAATAGCTTAAAAGTACCAAAATGGGATGATAGTGTGGTTGACTTCACCAACGATCCTTCGAGCCCAGTAGCATGACTAAAATCTATAAAGCGAACAATGAACACACACAAAGTAAGCTCACTAGCTTAGTAAGTCTCAAGCAAATATAATTACAAGGATCATACACTCAAACATATTAAGTCTTCTTGCTTATAATATTGAACATAAATTCTTCAATATGTAAAAACAATGTACATAGCCAATACTAGTTATTCCCATAATTTAAATATTATAACTATATCAACTTGAACATATAATATCAAAACTCATAATTATTGTATTTAACCGTATATTCGAGTCACATGAACACATCTCAAAAATCAATCTCATATGTCTACTTATACATATATGCAAACCCTTTCAAACTTTTAACCATTGATCTTTCCATTTGTAACCAAGTCTTTAATGTAATAAGCATATATGTATATGTGTATATATATATCAATTCCATACGCATATAATATTCATTCACATTAATGATGAGCATCATCATTACAAAGAAACATACTTATAGAGTCATCCACTTCATCACATCGTACTTAACTAAAGCGATAATAAATTAACTTACTTTATTCTTTGCTAATATAATAGGCCAACTCTTACCCAAGCTTTCAAAGACATAAGACGCATATATGTGTCACATTAGTTAAATTTTGATCTCTCCATTTATAGCATTTCACCGGCCTTAAGCCCGCTAGACTGAAGTCCGAAATTTGAACACCGGCATTTAACTCTTTGGGCAATAAGCGAAATAGTACACCAAGACAAGGCACGCTAGGCAATAAGCGAAATGATTCACCAGGCACATGGCTGCTAGGCATCAAAGCTCGATAAGTAACACCGCACAAAGCACGCTAGTCATTAAAGCTCGATAAGTAACACCGCACAAAGCTCGCTAGGCATTAAAGCTCGATAAGTTGAAACACACACCCTAGACCACGAGAATGGACCGGATCTGGTATGTTCCTCAAGTAACCTTGGTTCAAAATTCATTCAACGATAGACTCAATGTGTAACCAACACCAAAACATAATAGCCCGAGATATCAACATTTTCAACATTTCAATGCACATTTCAATAATACCATAACCAACTAAATCACTTAAATTTCATAATTCTATCACATTTTAAATTCAACTAAGCTTATTCACATTTTCTAAATAAAATCATTACATCATTGTATACTCGCATATCATATCGATTATACACATTTACATGGTATTAACAAAACATATCCAATTCAATGTAATACCTTTTACATTCGACTATCACATAAAAATATGCCCAAATTTATCAAACATTGTCATTAAACACATTCATAAATCATTCTTTAATATAATCTAGCTTAAGGACTTACCTCGATTTAGGAGTAGGACGACGAAGTACCATTATCCGTGAACTTGCGTTTTCCCCTTTCATCCAAAATCGATTTTCTTTGTTCTTGATCTAAACACATTAAAATTTAGCTTATTCAAGCACATTTTATCTCAATTTAGTCCCTAAACACATAAATAGGCAAATTACCATTTTACCAATTCGACATTTACAATTTTACCATTTAGTCCTTGTTGCACAAAACACAAAATACACATAATTTGAAACTACTCCTTTAGGGCGAATCTTCCCATGCTACTACAAGTCCCCACATTTCATTTGTCTTGCATTTTAACCCTTCAAAATTTATTTTCTCAATTTAACCTATTTAGCCAAATTCATCAAAATTCAAGAACAAAGTTTGTTCATCAACTATATATCTATCATTTAACACCATAAAACATCATGAAACTCAACATATCATCCATGGTATTTTACACAAACATCATCCATTCATAAAATTAAGACACGGGCTTTAAAGCTCTCAAAGCAACGATTACAAAAAACGTAAAACCTTATCGAAAACCGATCAAAATCTAACCTTAAATCAGTCAATTTCTTCTTGGCCGAATGCTAAACCTTGTTTTTCTTTTCTTTGTATGAATTTCGCAAGAACAATGCAAAATAAGGCCACTTTTTATCTTTCTTTTATTATAATATAAACATAACTTTTATAATAAATAAAATATAACTTTAATTATTAAATAATTAAAATAAACATGTCATATAATGATACACCACTAGCTTTTGCCATCCACTATCCTTTAAATTGGGTAACTTGCATTTTAAATGCTCCCAATTAGAAAAAACAACATTAACTTAGTCCTTACACTTTAAACTATCAAGTTTATAATTTCACGTGATTAAACCCTTTTGTCTAATTAAACACACAAACGATCAAATTTTTATACTAATTGAAACTTTCATACATCATAAATCACATATAATTAGCAAACCGAAAATAATATTAAAAGAATTTTCAGACTAGGATTCGTGGTCCCAAAACCACCATGGCAAGGTTACATTAAATTCGAAGCTTTACATATAAATAGAATGATCAAACCTGGAAACCAACTTTGACAACGACTTAAAGGCAAGTGTACCTATCGAACAGTAGTATAACTTAGGCAAGACCGGATTATCGAACCCAAAGGAACTAAAAATACTAATACTCACTTTCTTTTTATTATTTAGCCTAAAATATGGAGTGATTCGTTGCTTTAACTAATTTACGACTACTAAGCGAAAGACACAAAGACAAAAAGAACGAATTGAGAAATAACTCGAAGAAACTCAAATGATTACGACGATACCCTCAGAAAGAATCCACCTAGACTTTACTTGTTACTTATTACTGAATCATATGATTTCCTTACTTAGCTTGATCCGTAGGACTCCCTAACCTATATTAAACCCTCTCTCGAGGTGAATAACGTCTAACCCTAGGTTAATTAGTGGAACTCTCGTTCGCTTATAATAACCCCCTAGAATAACAGTAAATCGATCAATGGATTCCCATATTAGGTTTCACCCTAATCTGACAAAATCTCGTAACCCTATCTCTAGGCATTCGATCAACTCCGCTTAATTATGCTAGATCTACTCTTAAGTAGGGTCTATTCCTCCTCCACCTAAACACATCAGATTTGGATTAAGCAACATAATTAAGAACAAACTAAGTATTTATCATATAATTCAGGAAATAATAACAAAATTCATCTAGGTTTCATCCCCTTCAGGTATCTGAAGGATTTAGTTCATAACTTTAAAATAAAACATCTCAATAGAAAAGATAAAACAAAACATAAGAAATCCCTAAAACCCCCTAGAGGAATTGAAGGAGAAATCCGCCGTCTTGAGTAGAACTCCGGCTTCTTGAGATGGATCCACTGGCTATCTTCGAATGATTCCCACAAATATGATCTTTCTGGCTCGGCTCCTTGGCTTAGCTAACCGCCCCCTTTCAGGATACACTTAGGGTGTTTATATAGGCTCTTGGAATGCTTTACTTGGCCTCTAAGTGTCTTAATTTAAGTCTGCTTCTTACTCGGTATTTGAATAAGTTTTGAAAAGTGTTTCTTTGGCTCTAAGTATCCAAATTCGGGTGAAATTGCTCTCTCCCGTAACAGGGGCATGGTCATTGCACACGCCCGTGTAAATCGTGGTTGGGTCGTGTATCGATTCTGTCGATTGGGGCACGGTCGTGTAAATCATGGCATGGCCGTGTCTTAGTTAATTATCGAGGCACGGCCGTGTGGCTTGAAGTCCAAGCCGTGTCAATTTCTTCTTTGGCCCAAATTGGCCTATTTTAAGCCCGTTTCTTGTTCTTTTCATCCTCGGGTGCTTTTCCTAAGTAAAAACATAAAAAGAAAGGATTAAGAGCACCTTTTTACATAAATCAGGGCTAAATCATCCTAAAAGCATACTAAATATGGAGTTAAAATATGTTACTTTTACAGTTTATCAAATACCCTCACAGTTAAGCTTTTACTTATCCTCAAGCAAAATTCTCAACTTACAATTAAAACGAACTTTCCATAATTCACAATTCTTATCAACAATGCTTCATCATAATTCACAGACAATTTATACATGGATAATTTTAACTCAAAGAGTCTTAAATATTCAAGCAAAATAAGTCATGAATTTTGTAGTACGAAAACATAGGTGTCTCCCATTATCTAAAAGATTACCTTTAATTTGAAACCGACAAGGATTGGCATCCTCACTAAGGATTCACTCAAAGCACTCGAAGTATTTAAAATTTCAAGAAAAAGCACTCATAAGTCGAACCTAAAAAGTTAATCACATAGGCTTGCCTGAAAATTAAATCTCCACCACTGTAATATGAGATGATACACAAGTCAAAAGGTCTTTGACAGGGTTGTAATGGGGCTTGGTTTAAAGGTTTGGATAAAGGCTGAATTAGAAGGTTTTTGAATCGAGATTGACTTGACTAATTGCCTAACTAACAATAACGAACTTGAAAATAAATGATTACATCAAATGAAACTAATAATAATACCTCTTTTTTTTATACGAGCTTTTTCAACAATTTGGAATTTAAATACATAAGCTCCTTTAATCATATACTAATACTTGAATATACTTTGGTTTTTTTAAGAACAACTGGAAACATAATAGAGAGAACTTTAATAATTAAAATAAACTAATTTGGCAACCGATCAAATTAATTCTCAATAGAAGGGTAGTCAAAAGAATGGTGATAACAAATACAAAGGGTTTTTGGGTTAATATTGAGCGAGTAATTTAATAAAAAGGGATTAGGATCAAAGGGGTTCACTAAAGGTTAATTATGTAGGTAAGCTTTTTAGTAGAGTGAATGGGTTAAAACCTAAGTGCTTTTATCATCTCAGTATATCAAATCATTAATGTGGTCTCAACATGTATAATCGAGGCAAGTTCTAGAATAACAATTCAGTGTTGACACCTTCATAATTAATAAAGTGAGCATGAAAAAGAATATATGCTCTATAAGGCTCAAATCTCACAAAAATTATGGGTATTTGACATCAATCCTGTAGATTTTAAACTTCAAGGTATTATTCAAATTCAGTTCAATAACCTAGGAAATTTTTTATTCTTGAAAAATAGACTTATCATGTTTGATTCTCTAGTATTCTTTACGTATAAATCATTAATGCACAATTATCAATGACTTACTCAAAAACATGTCAATAACAATCATAAATTATTAGAAATTTCACCTAATTAATAATATGAGAAAATTTCTTTTGGACAAGACTAAAATTCAGGATTTAAGAATAATGAAAAAAGTTAGGTACTTTTACCCCCCACACTTAAGTTGTACATTACCCTCAATGTACAAAGATAGATAAACAATTATGTAATAAAAAGAAAATGAGAAAGGGAGAAGTAACATTTTCTGAATTTTGGATGATTCTGGGAGTTGGCGTCTGTGGTGGTAGAAAGTAGGTGGGGGAGGTGGTGGTGGCATTTTCTATGGGCCCGGTGGGGTGTCTACCGATGATCTTTGTGCTAGATAAAGAAATTGGGTAGCCTGCAAAGATATAGCCAAGAAATCTAAAGAAACATTAATATTATACTAATACTATAATTAAAGACAAAGGAAATAAAGAGAAAAAGACTAAGAAGAAAACTGAATTTGAAAGAAAAGACTAATGGACTAAAGAGTCCTTATTGTTGGATGGTTCGCGAGGTGGGTGGGACCTCTAAGGCTGTGGTGCGTGATTCCCAAGCAGCCTTTAGAACCTAAAACCAGGAAACTAAAAGAATTTAAAATATATTAAGCAGAAAAGAATTATAGATAAGTATGATAAAGGGAAAATAAACATAAAGAATAATTTAAATGGTCTAAATGACCATTGGCTTGGTGTTTGGATAAAGCGGCCGCCATGAACTTATTTGTTGAGGTCTCCTTTAAGGAGACAATGTTTGCCTTCTTACGCTTCTTCAACATGATTTTAGTGTAGCTCAAGAGTCTGAATACCTATTCTAAGAAAAGAAATAGAGAGAAGATGGAAAAAGTATAAGGTAAGAGGATGGGGATAAGGGGAAGGGCTGTGGGGTTTAAATAGAGTTTTACCCTCTGTCAATGTGCCACGCCCGTGTATGGAGGGTGTGTTTGTTTACACGGCCATGGTCAGGTTACCATGCCCGTGGTCGATAGGTCAGTGTCTTCACACGGTTGCATCACATGGCCGTATGCTAGGCGTGTTTAGTATGCCACGCCCACTCCTTCTGATGCCACTCCCGTTTCTCTAATGGCAGTGTTGACCCACGGCTGCCTCGCACGGCCGTGGTGGGGTAAGTGAGCCCGTGACTTCTGCAGTTGGTTGAGGCAGGATTCACACGACTTCTGCTATGTTAGTACGTTGATCCGTGGCACCCACATGGCCACGGACACGGTCATATGCTAGGCCGTGTGGTCTGAGAATCTGCACTTTTAGTTTATTAAAATTCTAAAAGAGAAAGTAGAAAATAAAAATAAAACTAAGACTACATAATAAAAATTAGTGTTAGTACTCGGATTGCCTCCCGAAATGCGCTCGTTTATAGTTTTAAGATAGACTTTTCTTGGATTAAAAAAATTAAGGAGGTTTAAAGGTTTGAATATCTTCCCTCTTGCCTAAAATTTTGTTTACTTGATGACGTTCAAGTCGAGAAACGTTTACCTTAAAAGTGCCGAATGTTGGATTGCTTACCTCGACTGTTCCATAGGGGAAGATATCGTGTACTTTAAGAAGTATTTCACCCTTAGTCTTCAGGTCTGTTGTGGTGATGTGCGGATCTGCTTTGTCTAACAATACCTGGCCTCCTATTTTGTAGTGGTTTGATGTTCCTACGAGCTCTTCTGGTGGTTCCTCTAATTTTACTTTGTGTGTATCCGACTCTTTTTTAAAGTGTGTCTTCCATTCTTCAAACTTGTCACTCCTAAGGTCTTGTCCCTTGCAGATTCTTCTTTGTTGTTTTGGGTCTTATAAGTCGGCTCAGGGTTGTCGTTATGTGGTGTTTCTTGCGATGAAAGTTGAACAATTTGATTATCATCTGTATTTACTCTCTCACCTTCATCGATTATTATTCTGGCCGAGTCAAGAGCTTGAAGACTGATTGATTCATCTCCTATACAAAGTATGAGTTCTCCTGTGGCAACATCAATTTTAGTCTTGGCAGTTGCTAGAAAAGGTCTTTCTAAAATTAAGGGGATGGTATTATTTTCATCCATATCTAAAACAACAAAATCTACTGGAAAATAAATTTATCTATTTTGACAAGAACATCTTCAATAATGCCCTTAGGAATTCTAACAGTTTTATCAGCTAATTATATACTCATCCTAGTTTGTTTGGGCTTCCCTAGACCTAGTCGTTTAAAAATGAATAAGGCATGACGTTTATGCTTGCTCCTAAATCAGATAACGCATTATTAATAGTTAGACTACCAATTAAACATGAAATTGTAAAACTCCCTGGATTTTTTAACTTTCGTGGTAGTCTATTTTGTAACATTGCTGAGCATGCTGCGTTTAATTCTACGTGGTGCTATTCATCTAATTTGCGTTTGTTAGTCATGAGCTGTCTTAAGAATTTCCTCGCGTCTGGCATCTGAAAAAAAGCTTTAAGAAGAGGTAAGTTAATATATATTTTCTTTAAGAGTTTAAGAAACTTACCGAACTGTTCCTCTGAATCGTCTTTTTTTATCGCTTTGGGATAAGGTATGCAAGGTTGGTACTCCTTGATTACCGGTTTTGGCTTTTCTTGTGTTACCTTTATCTTACATTCGTCTACCTTGTTTTCTTGTATTGATTTTGGTTCATCTAACTCCTTACTGTCGTAAGCTGAGATGGCTTGAATTTGCTCATTTGGGTTAATCTTGGTGTTACTTGGTAGACGTCCTAGTGGTCGTTCTGACATTAGCTTTGTGAGTTGTTCGACTGCATTCGTGGCTTCTTTGACTGACTTCACAAGTTCCCCCATTCGATTCTCGTTGCTTTTAATTGTTTTCTCGGTTTCTTGGATACGTTTCTCTTTGTCTGCCAAAAATTTTGCTAGCATCTCCTCGAGGGTTGGTTTTTTCTCTTGTGGATAAGGTTGATTTTGGAAGTTTTGAGGAGGTTGCTGTCTTTGATTTCCTTGATTTCCTTAACCTCCCCATGAAAAATTTGGTTGGTTCCTCCACCCTGGATTATAAGTATTACTATAAGGATTTTTATTAGATCTGAAATTATTACCTATATAGTTTGTTTGTTTGTTCTCTGCTCCTGGTTGGTAGGGTGGGTACTCAGGATTCGCCAAAGTTCCACTTGTGTCGCACTGCATGAATGGGTGTACCTGCGAAGAACATAAACTGTCAAGCTTTTTATTCATCATCTCTACCTAATTTGATAGCATAGTTACTGCATCAATGCTATAGACTCCGGCTGATTTTGTTGGTTTTGTCCTTGTAACCTGCCACTGATAATTATTCAACGACATCTCTTCAATGAATTCAGTATCTTTGCTTGAGTTTTATTATTCAAGGTTCCACCGCGATTTGAATCAATTAGTTGTCTCGTTGAGGGATTTACACCATTGTAGAAGGTTTGGACTTGAAGCCATAATGGTAATCCGTGGTGTGGACATCTCCTCAAGAGATCTTTGTATCTCTCCTATGCATCGTATAATGTCTCTAAATCCATCTGCACAAAAGAAGAAATATCATTCCGTAATTTAGCTATTTTAGTGGTGGAAAATATTTTAATAAAAATTTTGGTCATTTGTTCCCATGTAGTGATTGACCCTCGTGGTAACGAGTTCAACCACTGCTTGGCTTTATTCCTTAATGAAAAGGGAAATAATCGAAGACGAATGGCATCATCAGAAACGCCATTTATTTTGAAAGTATCGCAGAACTCTAAAAAATTTGCTATATGAGTGTTCGGGTCTTCGTCCTGCAAACCATCAAATTGAACAAATTGTTGAATCATTTGTATTGTATTAGGCTTTAATTCAAAATTATTAGCAGCTATAGCAGGCCTAACAATACTAGATTCTGCTCCTGTTAAATTGGGTTTAGCATAATCATACATAGTGCGCGAAGCATCCGCCACATCTCGTGGTGGGTTATTCTCGTCCATCCCTTTAGTAGGATTGGATCTGTCTTCTTTCTCTTCTTCTGTGTAATTTAGAACTCGCCTAATTTCTGCGATTTCTCGACGGTAGCTTCAATTTCACCGTCAGATACTAAAGGTCTGTCGGGTTCCTTCTAGTCATAAACTAGAGGTACTGCTAGAAAAAAGAAAGAAAAATAAAATTTAGTAAAAGATAATGAAAATAAAATAAATTGCAAAATAAAATAAAATAATGGCTAAAGTAATAAAAATAGAGTTTTCTTAATATTTTAGTTCCCCGAAAACGGTGCCAAAAACTTGATCGTTGAAATCAGAGCTTTGAAATTTATAAATAGAATGATCAAACCTAGAAACTAACTCTGACAATGACTTAAAGGCAACTGTACCTATCGAACAGTAGTATAGCTTAGGCAAGACCGGATTATCGAACCCAAAGGAACTAAAAGTACTAATACTCAATTTCTTTTATTATTTAGCCTAAAATATGGAGTGATTGGTTGCTTTAACTAATTTACGACTACTAAGCGAAAGACACAAAGATAAAAGGAACGAATTGGGAAATAACTCGAAGAAACTCAAATGATTACGACGATACCCTCAGGAAGAATCCACCTAGACTTCACTTGTTACTTATTAATGAATCATAGGATTTCCTTACTTAGCTTGATCCGTAGGACTCCCTAACCTATATTAAACCCTCTCTCGAGGTGAATAACGTCTAACCCTAGGTTAATTAGTGGAACTCTCGTTCGCTTATAATAACCCCCTAGAATAGCAGTAAATCGATCAATGGATTCCCATATTAGGTTTCACCCTAATCTGACAAAATCTCATAACCCTATCTCTAGGCGTTCGATCAACTCCGCTTAATTATGCTAGATCTACTCTTAAGTAGGGTCTATTCCTCCTCCACCTAAACACATCAGATTTGGATTAAGCAACATAATTAAGAACAAACTAAGTATTTATCATATAATTCGGAAATAATAACAAAATTCATCTAGGTTTCATCCCTTCGTATCTCAAGGATTTAGTTCATAACTTTAAAATAAAACATCTCAATAGAAAAGATAAAACAAAACATAAGAAATCCCTAAAACCCCCTAGAGGAATTGAAGGAGAAATCCGTCGTCTTGAGTAGAACTTCGGCTTCTTGAGATGGATCCACTGGCTATCTTCGAATGATTCCCACAAATGTAATCTTTCTGGCTCGGCTCCTTAGCCTAGCTAACCGCCCCCTTTCAGGATGCACTTAGGGTGTTTATATAGGCTATTGGAATGCTTTACTTGGCCTCTAAGTGTCTTAATTTAAGTATGCTTCTTACTCGGTATTTAAACAAGTTTTGGAAAGTGTTTCTTTGGCTCTAAGTATCCAAATCAGGTGAAATTGCTCTATCTCATAACAGGGGCACGGCCATGGCACACGCCCGTGTAAATCGGGGTTGGGCCATGTCTCAATTCTGTCGATTGGGGCGCGGCCGTGTAAATCGTGGTTGGGCCATGTCTCGATTTTGTCGATTGGGGCACGGTCGTATAAATCGTGGCAAGGCCGTGTCTTAGTTAATTGTCGAGGCACGGTCGTGTGGCTTGATGTCCAGGCCGTGTCGATTTCTTCTTTGGCCCAAATTGGCCCGTTTTAAGCCCGTTTCTTGTTCTTTTCGTCCTCAGATGCTTTTCCTGAGTAAAAACATGAAAAGAAAGGATTAAGAGCACCTTTTTACATAAATCAGGGCTAAATCATCCTAAAAGTATACTAATTATGGGGTTAAAATATGTTACTTTTACAGTTTATCAAGGTCCAACATTACAAAACATACCACAACAACTAGCCTATACATGCCATATTCAAATATACACATCTTCAAAGTACCACAATAGATTGCCAATTGTGTGATAGAGATGTTGACGATCCTCGGATCTGAACTAGCTTTACTGACACTGTAAAATAGAGAAACAAATCACACAATAAGCTTTTAAAGCTTAGTAAGTTTATAATACAATACATGTAACTTAACAATTCATGTCAATATACAAAATAAACCATCACTTAGATTAATTGTTCAAATATGCACATCATCAATTTAAACCATATGCTCAAGTATCTATTCATTCAACTTTTAAAACTATCATCAACCACATAGGTTCAAACGTACCTTGATCAACACATAGTTACTCACTATTCATGCTACTCAATTGCTCGATA
Organism: Gossypium rotundifolium; assembly: GCA_025506655.1. Lineage (NCBI taxonomy): Eukaryota > Viridiplantae > Streptophyta > Magnoliopsida > Malvales > Malvaceae > Gossypium > Gossypium rotundifolium. The sequence continues at coordinate 175,669,971 of CP106732.1, forward strand.
TTAAACCTCGTTCAACCTTTACTATTCTTTTGAATATTTCGCACACTTAGTGGCAGTTTCATAATCGAAACATAATCATCATCGCACACTTAGTGCCAATATGTTAAACCAAGCTATATCGATATCGCACACACAGTGCCAATTCAATAAGCCGAAGCTTCTATCTTTTCGCTCACACAGTGCTAATCATCTCAATCTCGTTTCTAATTCTGCACACTTAGTGCTATCTATTCAATTTCCACACATAGCATTTCTAATCTTTTAATTCTATATATTTTCATTCAATTCACATCACATAGATATGATTTAACAACTAGTATTATATCCGAACTTACAACGTCGAAATACCGAAATGATCGATTAATCTAGCACTTTGTCTTTGCCTCGATCTCAATCCGAACCTCTCCTTTCTTGGTCTATACACATTTAAATTTAGCTCATTCAATCACCAATTCATTCAATTTAGTCCAAACACACATAATTAGGGTATTTTACAAAATAACCCTCACAATTTCACATTTCGACACTTTAGTCCCTATTTCATAAAATCATCAAATACACACAATTTCAAATCACATATGCTTAGCCGAATTCTTCCCATGACAATACAAACTCATACATTTCATTTATTTCACATTTTAGCCCCCCAGTTTCTCATTTTCACAATTAAGCCCAAATTACTCAATTTCACTAAAAATTCAAAGACAAAATATGTTAATCTTTCACATATCTTTCATATTTCGTAACCAACAATCACAAAGCTCAAACATTCATCAATGGCATATCTCAAAATCACCATCAAGTTCTAAAATTAAAGCATGGGCTAGCTAGAGCACAAAGCAACGATCACAAAAACGTAGAAATCATCAAAACTGAACAAAAACGAACCTTTAATCAAGCTAGTTGTTGGCGAATGCTTCAAAACTCTTAAACCCTTATTTTCTTTCTTTCAATCGATTAAAAAAAGATGAATGCATGTGTTTTTACCTTTTTTTTTAAATTATTTACTAAATTACTAACTTAGCCTTATTAATTACATTTAAATTCCACTAACATATGTCATTTTTGTCCATCCAAAATTCCTTTGGTTTAATAACAATATAAGGACTCCATATAAATAAAGCCATAGCAAATAGATACCTTTACATTAATCATGCTAATTTTGCATTTAATGCAATTTAGTCCTTTTTCACAATCCGACACACAGTCGATAAAATTTTCATACCAAATTTTCACACATAATCACATATTATAAACACCAAAAATAATATTAAAATATTTTTTCGACCTCAGATTTGTGGTCCCTAAACCACTATTTCGACTAGGGTTTAAACCAGGCTATTACAACTCTCCTCCTTAGGGATTTTCGTCCCCGAAAATCTTACCAGTGAATAAGTGTGGATATTGCTCTCTCATAACGTTCTCAGGCTCCCACGTAGCCTCTTCAACTCCGTGTTTGTGCCACAACACTTTCACTAAGGAAATTCTTTTGTTTCTCAACTCTTTGATTTCACGTGCCAAAATTCGGATCGGTTCTTCACTATGCGACAAGTGTGACTGAATCTCAACCTCAGTAGGAGCAATCACATGAGATGGATCAGATTGGTACCATCGAAGCATTGACACAGAAACACATTATGAATCTTTTCTAACTCAAATGACAACAACAATCTATAAGCAATCGGTCCAATTCTTTCGATGATTTCATACGGTCCAATGAACCTCGGACTCAGCTTACCTTTTCGGTCAAATCGAAGTATTTTCTTCCATGGAGACACTTTTAAAAACACTTTGTCACCAACTTCGCATTCAATATCTTTTCGTTTCAAGTTTCCATAAGACTTCTGACGATCTGAGGTCGCTTTCAAACTATCACGAATCACCATTACTTTCTGCTCAGTCTCTTTTATCAAATCAACCCCGTGAATAATATTCTCACTCAGTTCAGTCCAATACAATGGAGTTCTACGTTTTCTACCATAAAGAGCCTCATACGATGCCATTTTAATACTAGATTGAAAACTATTATTGTATGCGAATTCAATCAATTGTAAATGCTTATCCCATGTACCTTCAAACTCAAGAATACAGCATCTCAACATATCTTCAGAACCTGAATGATTCGTTCGGATTGTCCATCCGTTTGCGGATGAAAAGCAGTATTGAAATGCAACTTTGTGCCTAAAGCTTATTGCAATTTCTTCCAAAACCGCGAGGTAAATCTCGAATCTTTGTCAGAAACAATAGATAGTGGCACCCCGTACAATTTCACAATTTCTGCAATATACAATTCAACTAACTTATTAAGTGAATAATCTGTTCTCACCGGAACAAAATGGGCTAATTTCGTCAACCTATCAACTATCACCCAGATCGCATCTTTCTTTCTCGGAGATAGAGGCAATCTCGACACAAAGTCTATCGTGATCCTCTCCCATTTCCATTCAGGAATCATTATCGGCTGTAACAAACTGGATGGAACCTGATATTCAGCTTTAACTTTCTGGCATATTAAACATTTCGACACAAAGTCAGAGATGTCCTGTTTCATACATGCCACCAATAAAACTATTTCAAATCATTATACATTTTTGTACTCCCCAGATGCACAGTCAAACGACTATTGTGAGCTTCATTCAAAATCATCTCAATCAACTCTGAATTCTTAGAACACAAATTTGATCTCTGAATATCAAATAATCATCACTATCAACTCTAAATTTCGAATCAACATTCAATTCACACTGATCTCGTTTGGCCATCATTTCAACGTCACTTTTTTAGGCATTGTAAATATGATGTACGAACATCGACTTCACTTTCAAATCGGCCAAAACTAAATCATCACACAGATCTATTTGAGCATTCATTGCTTGTAAAGCACATATAGACTTTCGGCTCAAAGCATCAATAGCAACATTAGCTTTACCCGGATGATAATCAATCACAAGTTCGTAGTCTTTCAACAATTCTAACCATCTTCTCTGTCGCAAATTCAATTCTTTCTGAGTTATCAAATATTTCAAACTCTTGTGATCGGTATAAATATGACATTTCTCACCAAATAGGTAGTGACGCCAAATCTTCAATGCAAACACAATCACAGCTAATTCAAGGTCGTGTGTCGGATAGTTCTTTTCGTGCGGCTTTAACTGCCTCGAAGCATAAGCGATAACTTTGCCATTTTGCATCAGCACACAGCCCAAACCATTTAACGATGCATCACTGTAAACTATGAATTCTTTGCCCGATTCAGGATGAACTAACACTGGTGCTTCTATCAACAATGCTTTTAACTGCTCAAAACTCTGTTGGCACTTTTCCGACCACTCAAATTTAACATCTTTCTATAGTAACTTCGTCAACGGAGTCACAATTATCGAGAAACCTTTCACAAACCGTCTATATTATCCCGCTATTCCCAAAAAACTACGGACTTCAAACACATTTCTCAAAGGCTTCCATTCTAAAATGGCTGAGATTTTACTCGGATCAACTCGTATTCCCGCAGTTGATACAATATGCCCTAGAAATCCAACCTCACGCAACCAAAACTCACATTTGCTAAACTTAGCATACAATTATTTCTCGCGCAGAGTCTATAACACAACTCTCAAATGCTCGGCATACTACGTCTCATCACATGAGTAAATCAAAATATCATCAATGAACACCACAACAAAACGATCCAAATATGGTTTAAATATCCTGTTCATCAAGTCCATAAACACTGCAGGAGCATTCGTTAGTCCTAAAGGCATAACTAAAAATTTATAGTGTTCGTACCTCGTTCTGAAAGCAGTCTTCGGTACATCGACTCTTTGACTCGTAGCTGATAATAGCCCGACCTCAAATCTATCTTAGAAAATACTATAACTCCTTTCAGCTGATCAAACAAATCATCAATACGAGGCAACGGATATTTATTCTTTATCGTCACTTTGTTCAATTATCTATAGTCAATACACATCCTCATAGTGCCGTCTTTCTTTTTCACAAACAACACAGAAGCACCCCAGGGCGAGAAACTCGGTCATACAAATCCTCGATCTGTCAACTCTTGCAACTGAGACTTTAACTCTTTCAATTCTGTCGGTGCCATTCTATATAGAGCTATTGAGATAGGAGTCGTCACCGACACCAATTCAATACCAAACTCAATTTCTCGGATCGGAGGTAATCCCGGTAACTTTTTAGGAAACACATCAGGAAATTCACAAACCACAAGCATAGATTCAATTTTCTTTTATGTCACTTTTGTATCAATCACATATGCCAGATAAGCTTCGCAACCCTTCCTCACATAGTTCAGAGCTTTCATCCTAGATACAATAGTTAGTAACTCATTCAAATCACTAGATTCAATTCAAACTATCTTACCATTCTAACTTTTCAAATCAATACTCTTTCTTTTACAATTCACAATAGCATTATGTAAAGTGAGCCAATTCATACCAGAATTATATAAAATTCATCAAATGGTAGCAACATCAAGTTAACCGAAAAACAAACATCCTGAAACATCAATGGACAGTTCTTGCACACTTTATCCACCAAGACACACTTGCCTAAGGGATTTGATACTTTAATTACGAATTTAATAGACTCAACAGGTAGAGTCTTACTTGATACTAGATTCACACACACATAGGAATGAGTAGAACCTGGATCTATCAATGCAATCACATCAGTATCAAATAGAGTAAAAGTACCAGTGATGATGTTTAGAGAAGACGCTTCCTTTCGTGCACGTATAGCATAGGCTCGGGGAAGAGCTCTCACCTCGGATCTCACAGCTGTATCGGTAGTCCCTTTCTGGCTTTCACTTACATTTTCAATGTTTCTGGGTGGTCTACCCCTAGCCATCATGTTACTCGGTCTCGCACTCTGAACATTTTCTTCCTCAGCTAACTTTGGGCAATCTCGTATGAAATGATCTCGTGATCCACATTTATAGCAAGTTTTATTATTGTTCTTGCCCCAGCATTCTCCCACATGTCGTCTTCTACACTGTCTACACTCAGGTTTGTTACTTTTGACACTTTCAACACTCGATTCAGTCAGAATTTGAGCTCTTGAACCAAAACTTCGTCTTGCACGGTCTTTACTTGAATATCTAATTGAAGCATTTGATTGATTGCTTGCATCTCTAAATCTTTTCATCGAAGGTTGAGAAAACTTACTCATCAATCTTTTCTTTCATTTCTAGCCTTAGAATCCACTTTCTTCTTTTCTTTACTGAGCTCCTCGACTTTTCAGGCTCTTTCAACTAACACAACAAATTCATTTATGTCAAGTATTCCAACCAACAATTTAATGTCTTCATTCAACCCTTCAATTAAACATTTACACATAGTAGCTTTGGTCGAAACACATTCCCGCGTATATTGACTCAGTCTCACAAATTTTCACTCATACTCAGTAACAGACATGTGACCTTGTTTCAACTCGAATAATTTTTTACGTTTCTGATCAATGAATCGTTGACTAATATACTTCTTTCTGAATTCAACTTGAAAGAAATCCCAGGTGATTCTCTCTCTCGAAACCACAAAAGTCAACATTTTCCACCAGTTGTAAGTCGTATCTCTCAACAAAGAAATTACACACTTTATACATTCATCAGGAGTCAACGGCATCTCGTCAAACACTCGAATAGTATTCTCAAGCCAAAACTCAGCTCGCTCAGCATCATCTTCAACAGTGTCACTAAACTCTTCGGCCCCATACTTTCTAATCTTATCCACATGAGGTTTATTTAATCGAATCGATCTGTAACTTGTGGCACGACAGGCACTTGTGGGGTGAAGGTTGTGGAGCAGCCGAATTCGTTCGAAAGAACTCTGAAAACCACTCACTCATCATTCGAAAAAAGGCTTGCTTAGCCTCTCCCTATTCGCTACCATCATTCGGCCTAGATGTGGCCGGCATTGTCCCTTGAGCGGGAGCAGGTGCGTTACTCTCTACATCGTCAGCAATTGCTTGATCGGAATCTATTACTATATAAAAGCACATTTTTAGCTGTCAGGATTCATCACACTATCGCAATTATATATATGGCATGTATAGCTAGACTCACACGTGCTACGTTAGTCCGAGAATCAACTAAATCGTAGCTCTGATACCAATAAAATGTAACACCCTTAACCTAAAATTGTCGCCAAAATAAGGTTAAGACGCATTAACAAACAATCAAAACATTCCGTAACCATTTCACGACACCAAGTCAATTATCATTCATTCATATTCAAACATAACCATATAGTCCCTTAGTGAAGTCATCGAGACCTTAAACATGCTTTAGAACAGGCCGGGACTAAACTGAATATTTATGAAAATTTTTGAAATTTAAACATTTTTCTAAGTTACAGAGGTCACACGCCCGTGTGGGCACACGGCCTCGGACATGCCCATGTGTCCAAGTCGTGGCAAAACAGGGCATACCTACTGACTTGTACACACGGCCTAAAACACGACCGTGTGCCTCACCCGTGGTCGATACTGACTTGCACCACACGGTCAGTCACACACCCATGTGTCCAGCCCGTGGTCGATCCTGACTTGTTTCACTTGGCAAACTCAAACAATATGGTCGAGCCACACGCCCTTGTGCTCAACTGTGTGGGCAATTATAGGCCATTTTCAAGGCCAAATTTGCCTCCCACACATTGCATCACCTACAAGCTCAAATCAATACAATTCATGCCTCAAAATGCAACCAAACATACCAATATGTGCATCATTTAATTATCATCTAATTCATTTACTACCACACTCAAATTCTACTCAAATAAATCCATCCAAAACACCATTTCACAACTCAATCTATATAAGCTAAACATCATGTATTTCATACTACAAATTCAAATATTATCCATCATTCTCATCAACCAATTCAAGTATAAAACATACCATTTCCATTCTTACCATTTTATAACTCATTCATCATTTTCATAGCCTATTTATAAGCAACATCATTATTCAACCATCTAGCCATATCACATGGCAAGGTCCAATATTACAAAACATACCACAACAACTAGCTTATACATGCCATATTCAAATATACACATATTCAAAAGTACCAAAATAGATTGTCGATAGTGTGATAGAGATGCTGACGATCTCCGGATCTCGAGCTAGCTTTACTGACACTGTAAAACAGAGAAACAAATCACACAGTAAGCTTTTAAAGCTTAGTAAGTTCATAATACAATATGTAACTTAACAATTCATGTCAATATACAAAATAAACCATCACTTAAATTAATTGTTCAAATTGCACATCATCAATCTGAACCATATGCTCAAGTATCTATTCATTCAACTTTTAAAACTATCATCAACCACATAGGTTCAAACGTACCTGGATCAACACATAGTTACTCACCATTCATACTACTCAATTGCTCGATATTACACCTCGTTCAACCTTTACTATTCTTTTGAGTATTTCGCACACTTAGTGTCAGTTTCATAATCGAAACATAATCGTCGTCACACACTTAGTGTCAATATGTTAAATGAACTATATCGGTATCACACATACAGTGCCAATTCAATAAGCCGGAGCTTCTATTTTTTCGCACACACAGTGCTAATCATCTCAGTCTCGTTTCTAATTTCCCACACTTAGTGCTATCTATTCAATTTCCGCACATAGCATTTCTAATCTCTTAATTCTATATATTTTCATTCAATTCACATCACATAGATATGATTTAACAACTAGTATTATATCCGAACTTACCTCGGACGTCGAAATACCGAAATGGTTGATTAATCGAGCACTTTGTCTTTGCCTCGATCTCGATCCAAACCTCTCCTTTCTTGGTCTATACACATTTAAATTTAGCTCATTCAATCACCAATTCATTCAATTTAGTCCAAACACACATAATTAGGTAATTTTACAAAATTGCCCTCACAATTTCATGTTTTGACACTTTAGTCCCTATTTCATAAAATCATCAAATACACACAATTTCAAATCACATATGCTTAGCCGAATTCTTCCCATGCTAATACAAACCCACACATTTCATTTATTTCACATTTTAGTCCCCCAATTTCTCATTTTCACAATTAAGCCCAAATTACTCAATTTCACTAAAAATTCAAAGACAAAATATGTTAATCTTTCACATAACTTTCATATTTCATAACCAACAATCACAAAGCTCAAACATTCATCAATGGCATATCTCAAAATCACCATCAAATTCCAAAATTAAAGCATGGGCTAGCTAGAGCACAAAGCAACGATCACAAAAACGTAGAAATCATAAAAATCGAACAAAAACGAACCTTTAATCAAGATAGTTGTTGGTCAAATGCTTCAAAACTCTTAAACCCTTATTTTCTTTCTTTCAATCGGTTAGAAAAAGATGAATGCATGTGTTTTTACCTTTGTTTTATTTAATTAATCTTTTACTAACTATTTTACAACTTTAACCTTTATTAATCACATTTAAATTCCACTACCATATGGCATTTTTTGTCCATCCAAAATTCCTTTGGTTTAATAACAATATAAGGACTCCATATAAATAAAGCCATAGCAAATAGATACATTTACATAAAGAATGCTAATTTTGCATTTAATGCAATTTAGTCCTTTTTCACAATTCGGCACACAGTCGATAAAATTTTCATACCAAATTTTCACACATACTCAATCACATATTATAAACATCGAAAATAATATTAAAATATTTTTTGACCTCAGATTTGTGGTCCCAAAACTACTGTTTCGACTAGGGTCTAAACCGGGCTGTTACACCTACGTTCTCGGCTCATATTATAGAGGTTAGATGATTTAGAGTCATAACCTTCAATTATTTGAGTTAGTTGATTTAAAATCACAGCTTCACACAACTCGTTGATATAAGATCTCAGCCTCCAAACAACTCACTAGTTTAAGATCGAAACTGATATCAAATAATCTTCTCTATGTCCGCTAATTTACAATTTTTTTTCTTATGGGAAACACAGTTTACAATATTCTGCGTTACAATTCTTAACTCCTATTCCACACTATTGAACAACAAAATTTGTTCAATAAAGTTTCAAGCTTATCTCAGAAGAGTCACTTTATAACTGTTATTCGACAAGATGGGGGGACAAATTATTATATAATTATAATAAAATAAAAATAACCCGACCCGGGGTCTGACCCGATATAATCAAAGGAAACCCTAGACCCTAAAGTGAAGGGGTTCCTTCTTCGGCTTCCATTTTATTTTTCTAAAAAACAAGAGAATATTGTTTTCTCTTATTTTGGGACCTCCATCTTCGCTTTTGTTAATTCATTGTATCAACAAAACCTGTAAAAAATCCATCTACCCTTAAAATTTGAAAAATATTCACTTTTAAGATTTACCATCTAAAGTTTATTTATGGAATGAATTTTAAATAAAATGAGAAGTTTATCTTTTAGTCATTATTTTTATTTATTTCATTATCCTTGATCTTTTATTTAATAATTTATAATTAAAATAAAAATATATTTAATTATAAAATATATTAATTATTAAACTTAATTATAAATTATATTACAGTTTGATATAACTATATGTTATTTGAAATTACAAATATAATCACATTATAATTGTAAATAATATATATAGAACACGTTTAGATTTAAACTAGACTCAAATATATCTAGAAAAAATTTTGGAGATCGAATTAAATTATATATTTTTACGATAGTAAAAATACAAATTCACCATTTTCATAGCTTATGTCTTTATAATTTTTTGAATAATATATCTTTATAAATTTTAAAAGATTAAATCAAATTTTTATCATTTTTGAGGGGTCAAAGTGCAATTTTTACCATTCCTAATTTAAAATTTTATTAATTATAAATGAGACTAAATAAAAATTTTCCATTTTAAGGGAACCGGGGCCCCTACCAGGCTCTCTTAGCTTCGCCATTGCCAAGTATGGTGCGACATAAATTAGAATTAATATGGAGTGAGAACCAATACATGATTTATATTGAGAGAGGCTCAAACCTAATATATTAAAGTTTTCAAGCCCTTAATCTTACCATTAAGATAAGAGATCATTGGTTATAATTTTTTATTTTATTTCTCAATGTATTTATCGAAGCGAGCCTAGTAACTAATTATTGGTATTCTATAGGTCCATTAAGGGGTAGATGTTGTTTTAAAGTTTCTAATTTTATTATTTTTAAAAAGCTGAAAAACATATATATATCTCCTCTCTTTTTATTTATTTTAATATTTTTAAGCCAATGCATGTTAACTTCTTAAATTTTAATTTATTTGTATATATTAATTTTAAGAAAGCTTTTTTAATAATTTAATGAGTTTATTTCAAGGTTAATATAAACTAATTAAATATAAAATTGAAATGCTTGATTTTAATTGAAGCTAAATATATATATTATAAAAGGTTAGATATGTTTAATTTTATCACACTTCAATATGTAATTGAAATTTCATTACTTTTGTAATTAAATGGAAACAAAAAAAAAAACAAAATAGAAATATATAAATCAATAATATCAATAGTATAATTGTTTTTTATTTAAAATTTATTTAGGGTGAGTTTGGATGGACAATATGTTTATCTGTGATTAGTGTAAAAATAACGGTAGCAGTGAGATTAGATATTGTAGCGTGACACAAAAAGTAAGCTAAACGCATCGCACTATACCGCCCATCCAAACCCATGCTTAGTAAATGCCGATTGAATCATAGCTCGATTGGCATGGACATTGTTGTCAATACAGGAGGACGTGGGTTCAAGTGCGCCTAAGCGCATCATCCTCCTATTTATGGGTTGAAGAGGGACTATGAGTAATTTTAAGTATTGTGTTAATAATAACATATATAATCAGAATATATTATGAGATTGTTTAAAAAATGTTTAGTAAATAAATTCCAATGGGCTACAAGATTTTCTTTAAACCCTTAGAGTAAATAGGCATTTTTTAAATCATAAGAGGGTAATTGCATTTTGCACCAAACTATTGTGTCTTTTATCATGTTTTAGGTAGTGATATGTGTATTGTTTTTTGTTGGATGGGGGTTGACGTTTTTGAAGTGTCGTCTACCAAATAACTAATCGATCCCCTATAATGGCACTAGCCAGGTGGGTCCACTAAAAGTAAATGCTCACATTTCTTTGGTAAGTGAGACACTCTCACTTCATGAATCCCTTAAGGCTTTCAATAGATGCAACAAACAAAATCCTAGCACATGTGCAATACCCGACCATTATTGGGGTCATCTAACTACTTAACAGACGTCACTTCAAAATTTTATTCCAAAAGAGTTAATCCTTTAATATGGCTATAAATTTTTATCTTTAAAAATATATTAAGCATGTCATATTTATATTTTGTTGGTATATGAAATAGGTAAGAATTTGTTTTTAATGTATTGAAAAGCGAAAGACATTTAAGGCATAACAAATTTTTTCGTCCTCCAACTTTGTAAAAAAAAAAATCGTTTTAGCCATTCATTTAAATTTTTGTCTCTTTTAGCTTTTAAACTTGTATTTTTTTGTTAAATCACCTCAAAATGAATACAAAGTTAATGTTTTTAAACTTTGCTAAGATGATATACACATGAACAACCACGTGGATGACATGTCGAAATTAATTAATTATTTAAAATTTAGAAATATTTTTCAATGGTTTTATTTTTAAATATTAAAATAATTAATTAAATATTAACGTGTCATCCAAGTGACAATTTATGTATATACCACGTCAATAAAATTAAAAATATTATTTTTCATCCATTTTAAAATGATAGCTAAATATTTTTTCATCCAAATATAAATGGACATTCTCGAAATCATTAAAGAATAATGACTTAAAAAGAAAAAATAATAAAGAGTTAAAATAATATTTTTAAAATTATAAGATAAAATAGATCATTGTGCAAAAATTTTATTCCCGACTCTGAAAGTACCCGGCATTTCTCCAACATATTATCTCTCTCTATATATATAAAATTATAAGCATAGATTAAATAAGAAAACTGTTGGGATACTTTCTCTTTTTCTTTTCCTCCTAATTTTTAAAACCATTGTCATCTAATATAAGAAAGGGAGTATTTTCGTTATAGTTGACTGAGAAAGGATTGAATGAAACAGTGACGCTCACGTCATTTGTATTTATGTCACATCAATATTTTTATCTTAAATTTTAATATTTTATCGTGAATTTTAGGATTTTAATTTGGATTTGATTTTTTTAGGATAAAAATGCTGAAATTCAAGATAAAAGTATTAATGTGGCATAAATCTATTGGAAAAGAATACAGAAATGACGTGGCGTCACTGTTTCATTCAATCCTTTCCCATAGTTGACTAGAGAATAAAAGTAAAGCTAAAATACTATAAAAACTTTGAATTTCTTCTGCTTTTCAAGTACCACTTGTATCCTTTATTGTACCTCAAAAATAAAAAAAATAAATAAATATTTTCTTCAAAATAAATTATTAGAAAATTATTTAGAAAGTTTATTCAAATATAAATTGATAGTAAGCACTGCATTTGATGCGAATTAAATAATTATTTAAAATTAAAATATGTTACAAATTTCTTTATTCATTATACAATTAGAATTTAATCAATGTTTTTATTTTTAGAATTTACTTTTTATATTTTTAGATTTTAAAATTTAAATTATTTATTTATATTGTTAAATTTTTGTGTGATATATTAAAATTAAAAAATTATTGTAATAAATTTAAATTTATCAAAAGAATTTTAATAGTAAATTAAGGTTTTGGTTAATTGAATATTATATAATTGCCCATAATGTTTACAATGTTAGAATTCTCAACATTCCTACAATAGCATATTCCTAAATCATAATATAGTAAGTAATCTCATTATAATTTCATTCTTAATTTATCTAATATACCAAATAAAATATTAAATGTAGATCACAATTACCATTTATTCTTATTATATATAATTATTATTTTAAAAAATATTAATCAAAATATCTCTTTTTTACAGATTGAGATTTATGCAAACAAGGGACGCTGGAATGAATATTCCACAGATTTTCCATTTACTTGACTTTATTGATGTTGATCGATTTTATTTCGACGGTGACGAAGTGCTGGCTTTGATTTATGGAATTTTTCTTTTGCATTTGCTGAAAGAATCTCTACACGTATTAGGCATAATAATTTTTTTAGGGATAGATGATAGCTTTATTTTATTTTTCACCCTTGCAAACTTTAAATCATGTGAATTATGCATAATAATTTTTATACCCTTCAATTTTATAAAAAAAAAATATTTTAACGTTTAAATTTATAATATTTATCAAATTAATCTAAAGGGATGAGAAAGTTAATTGTTTATTAATTTTGTTAACGTGATATATATATATATATATATATATGAATTATCATATGGATTACACGTGTATGTCACGTTTTCAAAATTAAAAAACGTTAGTTTTTCAGTCTTAAAATATTTTGATAAACGATATAAATTTAATAGTTAAAAATAAAAAATGTTTTTATGAAATTAAAAGGATAAAAGAATTATATTCAAACCTCCTCTATTTATCATATTTACTAAAGACATGTGTAGCATGGGAAAGGAAGAGATCCAATTATTCTGTATTCGAGGAAAGGTTTCTATCTTCGCCAGCTTATGATCTCCTAAAACAACAAATTGATAAAAATATTAATAAGTTATCATAAATAGCTTTAACAGACATTCAATTAAATTTATATGACAAAATTAACATGTAATAAAAATTAACTTATTTAGTTATTATAATTTTATGAAAAACTTGAGTCTAAAAAATTTGTAAGAGACAAAATTTTATAATAATTATTTTAGGTACTCTTATATGTTTTACATTTTAACTAAATGAATTAAATAAGATAATTTTATATTCTGTCAACTAAACACTTGAATATTAATCTAACAAAATGAACTAAATAATGTAATATTACATTCATCAATAATTGTTTTATGAAATACAATTTTAAATTCTTTGAAATTAAAACAAAAGAATTGTACATAAATTTTGAGTATATTTTAACATTATCTAAATATAATAAATAAGTTGACAATCACAAAGTATTATGTATCATATTTCAACAAAGTTGAAGTTGAAATAATAAAATGAAAAACAATAAATATAGGCTTAGTTGTGAAACTGAGAGGAAAAGAATTACATTAATCCTTATTAATTTCATAAATTTCTTTAATTGGATAAAAAATGGAATTTAGAATTTTCTTTAAAGAGAACTGCATCTTGGGTATTTCCAGGGTGGCTGGTGGGTGGGCGGAAATGGAAAAATAAGAAAAAAAAAAAAAAAAAAAAAAAAAAAAAAAAAGAACCACCTAACCCTAACCAACTCTAATAGGGTTCACGTGTGTGTGTGAGAGAGTGCGGTGACGTTTTATCGGACCCTTCGCTCGTCGAAAGACAGCGACGCGGCTCGCACCTTGGGCACAATCCCTTCCTTTATTTTCCTTTTTCCACAATATTTATCTTTCCGAAAATTTAACTTTTTTTAAATAAAAAATTTATACGTTATAAATTAAAGAAAAAAAAAAACACTATATTTTTCTCTTTCTTTTTCCGTTCTCTATCTCTCATTTATCCATTTCGGAGTTCGCCGACAACCGCCATATCTGAGCAGTTCGAAAGCTTTGAAATCTCCGCTGCTTTCTACACACAGGTACAGTCGGAACCACGCCTTTTTGCTTATGAATTGCAAAAATAAATGAAATACTATATATTTAACATTAAAAATGAAAGAGAAAATCGGTTTTGTACTTTTCTGTTAAGATTGACTTCTCGAATCGTTCTTTCATTGTTTTTGGTTTATCTTTAGGATCGATTGGTGACGGAAATGTGTTTCATTTTCTTATTCTGATTTAATTTTTTGTTCAATTTATTAGTTCCCGATACATTAGCTGCTCGACTTTCTGAGCTAGGTAGGTTTAGGTTTTTTATTGATTTTGCAAATAAATTTCTATTGATTTGATGCTCTCCATGTTTTAATTTGTTAAAAAGGTGTTTGGTTGCTTAGAAAACGAGTAGAGGTAATAAGACTAGAATAAGTGTAGGAAAATGAACTAAATTTAATATTGAATTGTAAGGCGTTTTTGGTTGTGTTGGTAACTAATACATGCAAGAAATGAGGGTAATAAAGGTGGAATGATTTTCTCCCAGAAGCAGGGCAGATGAAAGTTTTCGCTGCCACGTGGTGTTTCGGTATTATTTTGAACTGTTGAGTGACCTAACTCTCCTTCTTGGTACCAATTTAAGTTACCATAAGCTGAATAGCTCATTTTAAAAGTCAATTATGTAAAAGGGTAATAGAGGTGGAATGGTTTTAATAACAGAAATAATATTCTGAAGTGATCAAAATCAGAATCTTTGGAGGTAGTGTCAAATAAGGACTAATTCAGGAATGGTGGTAATCCAGCAAAGGTAGTTTTGTACGGAGTACAGTTAGAGAAATTGGATGTAATGCACGCGTGTTTATGATTTATTATCCACGTGCAACAAAGACAAATGGAATTAAGAGGTGAAGTACTAAGAGGATACGTGTTGACTTTGGAAGAAGGGTTTCATTTATCTCGCGTTTACCATTTGCACATCAACAGTGGGGCTATTGCTGCATAACTTTGAATGCTTAATTGATAACTATAGTTTACCGGGGGAGTGCTTAACAATAGGTGTCAAGCTCTGTAACAGAAATCTGTATGTTGATTGCCTATGAGGGAATCATCGTGCCATGACTCCTGCTTGTCCTACTGCACTGAAACTATCTGTATGCTTTATGTTGGAGTTTGGTTCTTTAAAGCAAATTCAGCAGAAGGAAAGTATTTTTTTCTTGGTCAGAGAAAGGTTGAGATAATCCTAGTAAATGATTTACTTTTTCGAGTTTCGACTTCTTTGCTATTTTCCCTTGCAATGTCAAGTATTTTAATTCTGCTGCTGGCTTTGACTCTGATGCTAGTGGTTGCAGCAACTAGAATCGTGATAACATTGAGATCCCCGTTTTGTTTTGAAAGGCCAATATATTGCTCAGTTGGAATGGTTTTAACAGTGTGTCAAAGCTTAACTCAGACACGGATAAAAAATAATTGATTGAAACAGTCGGTTTATTTGGGTTCTGGGGACACCTTTTCGATGTTTAGTGCAGGGCTTAGGTGCATATTTTCTTGTAACATGTTATGTAATTAACTTAGGTATAAGTACCATGGAGGCCCTTATACAAGGAGTCAAATTGCATTTTGCCCCCTCTACTCAAAAAATGGGCAAATTAGTCCCTGTTTGTTAAATCAAAGGCCAAATTGGTGCTTTTTGTTAAAAATTTCATTCATTTATTCTATTAAAAACTGGCGTGGCTGACAGAATCACAAAAAAGTGTGTACCTTATACTGGTGTACAAGAACTGGTTTTTAACAGTAGAATTGAATGAATTTTTTTACAGAAGGACCAATTTGCTTTTTGATTTAACATACAGGGACTAGTTTGCCCATTTTTTGAGTAGAGGGGGCAAAATGTAATTTGACTCCTACTACAGGGGCCTCCATGGTACTTTTACCAATTAACTTCTTAACTTTAGAAATTTGTCTATATTTTGATACAATTGTTTATTCATGCAGTTATTCTAATTGAGCTGAAATATCTGTTGTAACTCTGTTGCATATTTTCGTATTGTTTTTGATTGAACAGCTTCATGATCCAAGTTTAAGTACTTCTTGAGCTCTACCTCCAAAATCAATGTTCGTGCAAGTGGGAAAATTTCCATTGATAATAGTACCCTGGGAAACTTGTGGGTTTGAGAGTCTCTATCACTTAAGAAGTGCAAAGCTGTTGTTTGATCTACTGTACTCAACCTTTTGAGCACCAGAGAAGCAGGGTGCAGAATTTATACCACAACAAGCTTTACAGGAAGTCCTTTCTTGGTGTTTAAAATTTAATTTGAAATGTCAGAAGTGGATATGGCTGTCATTAAACCTGAGGTAAGATGTTCTGAGTCCTCTTAAATTATAGAGTATTTATTTTCCTGGTGAAGTATGTCTTTTTTTCTATTCACTTCTTTTATGTTTTAGGTTGATCATAATTATAGTTCAAAAGAGAGAAATTTCTTTCAAATTCTTCCAGATTCTGTTGGTAGGTATCAGAGGCATATTGTTCAGGATTATTTGCATTTCTATAGCAACTAAATAACCTAGGTTAACTTGGAAAAGATTTAGCTCTGGTGTGATATGGACCTAAACATTATGCTGTAAACAAATTTTTTTGGCTGTATTTTTAGCAATTTATCTTTTTGATCTATTTAGTGCGAGCTAGGGTAGATGGGTACCCCATTGGAATAATGTCTTGAGAGGGGTGGTGAATGACAACTATGTTTCTATTTGGTGAAATTGGTTCTCATAGTTTGGCTGGGCTTGGTTGGTTTTCAAGTGTATCTGTACGTTTTTATTCTGAAACCTTGCTGGATTTGTTCTCAGATGATGAAGTCATACATTTGGCTTCAAACTGCTGATGGCTCAATCCAACAAGTGGAACAGGAGGTTGCAATGTTTTGTCCCATGATATGTCATGAAGTGATACAAAAGGGCATGGGATCCTCTAAGAATTATGCTATATCTCTTCCGCAGCGAGTCAATCCTGCCATGTTAAGCCTAATTCTTGATTATTGCCGATTTCATCAAGTGCCTGGTCGCTCTAACAAAGTAGGTTAAACATGTCTCTCAATTAGCATTTACCTCTTATATTTGGTGTTATCCTGTTGCTTTCTTTAATAGATGCTTAATCTTTCTGGAGTAGCATATATGGAGCAAATTTTAACTTCCTTTAGGTATAGATGGCTTTTTTTTGGGTGTATAATTCATTTCTTTTGCCACTTCTATTTCTGGAAAAATAAAATTTATATGTGTTTCTAGGATAATTCCATGTAGCAAAGTAACACTGAGCTTCCTCTCCCATTCATTTGTGTTTGTTCTTTCTGTTGGAAGGAACGCAAGTCTTTTGACGAAAAGTTTATCCGAATGGACACAAAGAGGCTTTGTGAGTTGACATCTGCTGCCGATAGCCTTCAGTTAAAGCCTCTAGTTGATCTTACTAGTCGTGCCCTTGCACGAATTATTGAGGGAAAAAGTCCTGAGGAGATACGGGAGATATTTCATTTGCCTGATGATCTTACTGAGGTGTGTCTGGTGCTAGTTGAAACCTCTTTATTTATCATGTCTGTTCTCTTAATCTCTTTCGTATCCTTAATACTTATTTTACTGGTTTAGGAAGAAAAGTTGGAGCCTCTGAAAAACACAACTGATGACCCACGCATTCGACTGTTGAATAGATTGTATGCAAAAAAGAGGAAGGAACTAAAGGAGAGGCAGAAACTAAAGGTCATTGTCTCTTGTTTTTGTTTTTGCTTTTACTTTTTGTTTTTCCTGTTTTCTGTTATTATTTCCTACCCTTTGCAATTTTACTTATTTGTAAAGCCTTTTTCTGGTTTAGATGAACTTGCTTTGTCAATTAATTTTATAAGGCATCATTAAACACTCCTCTTAATATGCGTGTAAATAAAAACATCTGTGTATCAGAACATTGAGGTTGAAGAAGAGCGTGTTGACGATCGTTCAGTTGATGATCTCTTGTCATTTATTAATGGAGACAATGGAGGTATGCTTAAGTTTCGTTCTGATATAGTTTGAATATATTTAATTTTCTATCCAAAGATAATAGTTCTCTAAACCTTCTGTTTTAAGAGTATTTGGTTGATTGACTTGCTTATATTGTTAGAATAGTCTTGATAAATGGTTTTACTGATGAGATAGCTCTTCTCCTAGAAAGAATTGTAAAATTCAGTTCTGTTCTGTTTGCATCTCATGTATCATTCTCAACCTCAATGCCCAAATATCCTTTATTTCCCTGCAGTCATTTGGGCGTCTGAGGGCTGAAAAGTGAATGATAGAACTTCGACAGGACAAGAGAAGCAGTTTTTTTGTGTTTCTTTATCAGAAACCAGTTTGATGATCTATAATTGTTGAGGCATGGAAAACACATGATGTTTCTTTGAAGATTATGGAGAGATTTTAGTGAATAGGTTACAAAATGATTAAGTGCTTATTTGTTTCCTTCAATTGTCATCGTTGAGGATCCTTATCTAGAGTAGTTTTCGAACAAACTAAAATTGAAAATTGTCGAGATTTTTTACTCTATTGTGAATATTAAGTAACTGATAAGTGTTTAGAGAGCTAATTTTACTTGTTTGTTTTATATTTGGCATCGGTACCAGCACATAAGTTTTATATATTGGAACTATAACCATTTAAAATTGTTCTCCTTTCATGGATACCATAAGCTTTGCCTCTTAGTCTTCCTTTCATAATTCCTTCTGAAGACCTCATAGGAGGTAAGGGAATTCTGTTTTGCAGATTCTAAAGGGATAAAAAATTCAAAGAGTAAAAAGAAGAACCGAAGAAGAAAAGATCAGCAGAAGAACACATCTGCCAATGAAGCCATTAAAAACCATAATAAGGTGTGAACCTCTAGATTATTCTTTTTTTCTGTTGGAATATTGACAAGTTACTGAAGCTCCTCTCCTGTTCCAGGAGCCAAATGGTCTTAACCAAGTGTGCCATAGTGCCGAAGTTGGTCAGACAGTTCGGGCTGGTGTTGGTTCTACCTCAAACTTACATGACGTCGAAGATGATATTTTTGACAATAAGAATGAGCTTGATGATGGTGATATTGATGACGAGATTGATCCAGCATTGAAAGAAAAAATAGACAGGTAAAGATGAATTTTTGCCTCCAAATCTTCTTGTTTCTCTTTGCTCCCTTCCTCATCTCCTCTGGAGCATTGAAGGAAAAGTGGTCACGTAACCCTGTGCTTTAAGACTTCGGTGTTTTCATCTTTTTCAATTGCCTGGTAGTCTTAGAGAAATAATTCATGATTTTGTGGTTTGACATTTTGTCTTAAGTGGTTTTTTTCGCATATTTGGGAGGCAAAATAAGGGTTAAAGATATGCTGGGTTTGTTTCTCCTTTCTTTCTTTTTTTCCTTCTCCATTTTCTGTCGATCTATTACAGACAAGGTGTCCCACTGAATGAGCTTCCAAATAGACATTGTAAAGACTAGACTTTAGACACTATGACCAAACCTTATTCGTTTCTCAATGATAAATGTGCAAGTCCATTTATATATCTAGAAGGAAGCGCTGCTGCATCTCTTTGACAGTCTGATATTGTGTTTATTCCGTATATCGGGACTATTTTGGAAAATTTAAAGAATCTGAAATCATTGG
Source organism: Gossypium rotundifolium (assembly GCA_025506655.1). Taxonomy (NCBI): domain Eukaryota; kingdom Viridiplantae; phylum Streptophyta; class Magnoliopsida; order Malvales; family Malvaceae; genus Gossypium; species Gossypium rotundifolium. The sequence goes on from CP106732.1 coordinate 175,690,271, forward strand.
TCTTGACCATTTGAAATCTATGTACTTGTCCGTATTATTTTTAGGTATTGTTCATATGAATTGAGGAAAAGTAGTAAGCTGACTGTATCCAATGAAGTAACAATGTCAGTATCTTGTACTCGTTTTACACTATGTTGGAGGAAGTTTGTATATATAGCCCAAATGATCTATCTTTTTATCTTTTGTTTAGGGAGGTGGAAGATTTTGCCCGTAGATTGAATTCAGATTGGCCAGAAAGAATGCAAGAAATTCTATCTTTTGGTCATGAAAGGAAACCGGTGCATTTTTCTCTTAATGGAAATGGTTCACTAAGGAGATATGCGAGTATGTTGCTATCCTTTTTCTGTTATTAAGTTTTGTCTGGTGTTGCTCGTGAAAAGTTTTGATAGAATTATTATCTGTGATTCTACTTGCTTTTACACCATGTCAATTCTTGTGAAAGTAACTAGTTGAACTTGTATACAAAATAAGCCTACATGTTTTGCATTATTTCCTGTTCTCCTGATGATCAGTTAATGAGTTTTCTTGGTTGTGATGGTTGGGTTGGAAGTTAAAACCAAACTTTGTTTTCTCTTTTGTTTTAAAGTCTTGTTTGATCGAACAAGTAAATAGCTAACAGTAAATGATTTGTGTATTGATGCCTAGATTCTGAGCAAAGATGATGAGCACTTCTTTCGTTCGGCTCACAGCATGAACAATTTTTGATAAGAGGCTTTTCAGGTGGTTGAAAGATGACACCTATAAGGGTTGGGACTTGGGATCCTTGGCATTGTGGATCCTTTGTAAGTTTTCAAATTTCTTTTATTTTTTTTTGTCGTGCTTAGTATGCAATTTTGATTGTGAGGGCAACCTCTTTGTATTTTCATAATAGAAAGAAATAAGAAGGGAACTGTGTTTTGTTGAACCAGTTCTGGTCATATCAATTACTCTTCTCTCGCAACAAAAAACCCAAAGAAAGTAGCTTATCTTTGTATGTTAGAATGCACGTTCATGCTGTTTTCAGTTGGTCTGTATGAAGGCCGAAGGGCTTTTCAACTACCATATGAAGGCCTTCTATTCTGGTCACCCACACCATCTAATCACCAATAATTTATGAAGAAATTTTCTTGGGAATTGTTTATAAGCTATGAAGTTTGGTTGGATGTTGTTGGCCTGCAGTTTAAAGGGGCTATCCGTAAATTCATGTTACTTTACAACTTGGAAGTCAAATGCTCAAAATCAGATTGGAATTTGTGGGGCCTTTTAGTGCAAACTTTAGTTTTTTTTTTTTTCTCATTATGGTTTTCCCCGCTAAGATTAACATACTATTTATACTAATTATTGTGTATTAAATGCAGTAATAGGCCACTTTTATATATTATTTTTAATGCAATATATGTAATAGCTTTTAAGTATTGGTGCTAGACTAGAAAATTACATCCTTGTGAATATAGATTCCCTGTCGGCATTGATTAAGTGGATATACCATAAAAGGACATGGGCCCTACAGTATTACGGTGTTGAACATCAACAATGCTCCTCCACTCATCTCGATAGCAAAAATTAGAAGAATGAAAATTGTGTGCATATTTGGTTCATTGGTTGAGAAATATTCAGTTGTCTAACCAAACAATGCAACCACGGCTTGTTGCTAGGACCCAAAGTTTGTTCTGGTGGATTGACCCAACATCTCATAAAAATCATAACCGAGCACTGACTGTGTTTTCTTGGGTCATTTGTCCACCACGGTTTGAAATGTCCTTTCAAGACGAAAGTTCTAATAGTATACATATACGTATTCTTTTGTATTTGAGATAAAAGATTCCAACTTTTCAAAATGAAGAGAATATTATGTATTAATTATTCCGTATTCAATTATAAGATGGTTTTTGTGGCGATGCACTATAAGTATTTTGTTTCATTTTGGAAACGATTTTGATCTGTACCAAAGAAGATCGATTAAACTTGACTTTTATATAATATTAGACAATATGAAAAGGAAAAAAATAAAAACATAATTTGAAATACAGAGGCATGAAAAGAAAAGTAATATTCTAAATATAATTATAAAGAAGTTTTCTCATACAGATTGAACAGGTGGGCTGGTCGATACTTGTGCCATTTGCCACACGCGTGATCCACCATTAAAAAGAATAGGCTGCCATGACTGACCCGGTATCCATGTGAGGGCCCCTCCTTTTGCAGCTTCAGTGCCGTCCGTGTCAAGCATCTCTATAGACGCGTGTTTTGTTTTCATTGGCTGGAAATGGATACAACCAATAATCAGGTAAAATGTAGCGAGAAATCAGTGAGGCTGGTATTACCTGATCCAGATCCAAGTAGTTATTTATTATTATGCCGTCTTATCTGTACGGTCTATACGGAAACCTTTAACCAGTTCAGACAGTAGCCGGTAACCTTTGAACTTTGATTACATAGTGTCTGTATGTCTGTTTGTCCCACGCGCTCTCCCTATTCCAACTATTTTACACCCCACCGCCAAAGGGCCTGTTTGGTGAGCTAACAATGGAAATGAATCTATTCCAAAAGCAAATATAAATGTCAGTTGACTTAAAAAAAAAAATTCTTCGAACCATTTTTATGTTTTTCTGGAGCGCAATTAGTGAATTAAGATATAAATATTATTCCAAAAAAATAATCACTATGTGTTAGAACAGCTTTTGGTTTGCTGGAATGACCTCACGTTTTGCTGCCCATTACTTTCATTTCACACATTTGTTTGTGTGATAGTGGATATATAGTTGGTAATTTTTTTAAGAAAAATCACTATTATAAATACCAATTAAGCTTAAAGTCTTTTAAGTACCGAAAAATAAAAAACAAAAATTAAAAAATATTTTATTTAGTGAGGTTTTAAGTGTTTAAAAGATTTTAACGATTTTTAATTTTTATATAATTAAATCTAACATTATTGTTGGTAGTTTGACGTGCTTGTTAATAGTGTCACAACATTTGAATTTTAACATTTGATATAAAAAATAATTAGAGATATTTATATTTGATCTTTTCGACTACTCTATATTATAAACCATTATTTAAATTAATAATATGATAATAAAAATAATAATTAGAAAACTGTAAACAATGGATTTTTCAAACATACTAATGCATTAAATAAAAATATAAATTAATAATGAAAGGATTTCAATTAGTGTGTATAAATAATGATATTCTTTTTGTGAGTAAAATTTTACAATAATATTATTCCCATTAAAATAACTGGTTTATTTATTTATGAATTGATTAAACTACAGTATTAGACAATGATTGATAGCTTACTTTAATTAACAAGTGAAGTTATGATAAAATAATAACTACAATTACAATTTAGACTAAGATTTGGTTTGGGATACTAATTACTTCATTAGTATAAAAATAAAACTATAAATTTTGTTTTTTTCCTTGCAACATAGACCTTTTTCCTCACTATAAATTTTGTCTTCCCCAAGATAGTAATAGCGTGAGGTGCAGACGCAGAACTAGAGCGTCAGCCACACAGTAAAAGAGTAAAAGGCAAACCAAATGCAATCACAGCTATTATCACACGGCGTTTCTTTCATTTTCCGAACTTCAAACGACAAAAAACAGTGATATTTTTCTTCTTTTTCCCTGCTTCCATCTGTTTTCACCTTTTTTATTTTCTCTCTTGAAGAAAGAAAGAAAAACCCTAGAATCCGTTTCTTGAAGGTAATTATTTCCAAATATGGAAATAAATAGAGGCGTATTAATAGTAGTTTTAATTGTAGTTTCGAGTGCTGGGTTGGGTTTAGCTGGGGATATTGTTCATCAAGACGACGTTGCTCCGAAGGGACCTGGTTGTGCTAATAATTTTGTTCTGGTATTCTTACGAAATTCCTGAACTTTCCCCTCTTTTCTCTTTTTTTTTTTTGTTTTTTACTTGGTGTCTATTTGGTTGCTGTGAAAATGGATGAATGATGAAAGAATCTTGACTTTTGCTCTACTTGATGTTTGATTAATATTTTCCTTAGTATCTATAATTAGTTTAATTGTTTAATTGTTTATTTAATTGTTTAATTATTCTTCTTCTGTTTCTAAATTTGGACTTAATAGTAGATTGTCTTACTTCTTTGCTGCCCTTTGAAAATTGAGTTAGAAACGGTGCTTGTATGTTGGAATCTTTATTTCTTTGGTGCATCAGATTCTTTAGTAATAAAGCAACATTTTGTCCCTTAATTCGGTAACTTCTCCCAATTTGGTCTTTGAACTTTTTTTATTCACATTAGTCCCGGAATTTGGCACCTGAACTTCAATTTGGTACTTGAACTTGGATTGGATAAGCTGATGGCGTGAGATTATGAGGTTTGCCACATCATCATTTGAAAATTATATATATTATAATCTTAAAAATTATGAAGAACCTTCTTTTTGAAAATTTTTAAGGTGATGATGTGGGACGAGTACCATGTCGTCGTCCCTTAACAGAATCTAAGTTCAGGGACCAAATTGAGAAAAGCTGTTAAATTCTGAGAGTAATGTGGACCAAAAAATTTCACGAACCAAGGTGTAAAAGTTGCTAAATTTAGGGGCTAAATGTTGCTTTATCCCTGTTTTTTATTATATCTTTTTCAAAGTAATGTATATGGCCTTTGCATATTAGAGTTGATTTAATATGTTTGTTTCATAGGTAAAAGTCCCGACATGGATTAATGGTTTAGAAGACAAGGAATATGTTGGTGTTGGTGCTCGTTTTGGACCTACTTTGGAGTCAAAAGAAAAACATGCAAACCATACCAGGCTTGCACTTGCAGATCCTCCTGATTGTTGCAGCAAACCTAGGAATCAGGTTTTCTAATTCTAATCTTTTTTACAATGTATTTATCCAATTTGACTCTTAGATATATTCTTTCTGGCGTTCATGTTCTTTCATCTGATCAGTTTCCCTTTAACTTGTTCCTGAAGTCATTCATAATCTTGAATATCTTCTCTGTTGGTAGCTTACAGGGGAGGTTATTCTGGTGCATCGAGGTAACTGTAGTTTCACAATGAAGGCAAATGTTGCTGAAGAAGCCGGTGCTTCTGCCATCCTTATAATAAACAACCAAACAGGTATGTTGGGTCCTTTGTGAACAAAAATAAAAGAGTCCTTTTTTTTGTAAATGATAAGATTCTTACTTCAAGTTAGAAAGTTGAAGAAATTTTGTAGGCATTCATTTTAGCTATCTTTTCATTTTTTCAACTGTATCCAACATCATGAAAATTAATAAATCTACTTCAACTGTGATTGGAAAATTTTTAATCTTATTATGCAGAGCTTTTCAAGATGGTTTGTGAATCTGATGCTGATGTAGATATAAAAATACCAGCTCTTATGCTCCCTCAAGATGCCGGTTCAAGTTTGGAGAAATATATAAGTAACAACACCATGGGTAAGAGTTTCCACATTTCCTTTATGTCAATGTCCTAGTTTGTCCTTCCTCTTGGTTGTTCTGGAAAAATACTCTCTTCTGATGTTTTTCTTTTCTCCATAATACCTCTTATGCCATCGTGGCAGAATGGATTTTAAAATCTTATGCACCTTTTTATCTCAATGTAGTTTCTGTTGCACTTTACTCTCCCAAGCGGCCAGCAGTTGATATTGCTGAAGTGTTTTTGTGGTTAATGGCTGTTGGTACCATTTTGTGTGCTTCTTATTGGTCTGCTTGGACTGCTAGAGAAGTTGCTATTGAGCAAGACAAGCTGCTAAAGGTCACTTCATTTCTTTAATTGCAAATTTTATGCATTCTTTGTTAAACTCTGATCTAGTACATGTAGCAACAGTTTTTCTTTTCTTTTTTTTAATTCAATCATTCACCACAGTATTATGTTGATTAATGTTGTATGCACAGGATGCATCAGAAGAAATTCTAGAAGTTAGAGGTGCAGGTTCTAGTGGTTTTGTTGACATAAATACAATGTCAGCAATTATCTTTGTTGTGGCCGCTTCATGTTTCTTGGTCATGCTCTACAAGCTTATGTCATTCTGGTTTGTTGAGGTTCTTGTGGTTCTGTTTTGCATTGGTGGAGTAGAGGTGCGCTTGTCTTCATATATTTTTATGCTTATTTCATTGTGGCTTATTTACTCCATTTGTTTTATTGGTAGTTCACAAGTTTCTTAATGAGATGCCATATTTGTATGCTTTGTTACCTTTTTCTGACATTTACTTGCAATAAGGCCTGATAGAAAGGACAAAGGGTTGCGGGTGGGGTAGGGAAGACTCTTTTGAGATGAATGCTGATCCCAGATATCCCTTTATGCTTCCAGGGCTTGCAAACGTGCTTGGTGACTTTGTTATCATGGTATGCATATTCCTCTGACATTGCTTTTTTTTAATGTTTACACGTGCTTGATTGTTCTGCTTTGTAAGCATGACTGTAACTGAACATAACTAAAACCAAAGTCTCTCAGAAATGTGGAAAAAGAAATCAGTAACTAACTCCCTATTTTTTGAAAAACAGATGTATTAATAGAATACATGCATTTCTTTCTAAGTTTTAATGAACAAGTTGGATCATGTATGACACTGACTGCCGGATATATATAGTTTCAGGTGTTTTCAACGCTTTGCAGAATCATTTATTAAAGTACCCTTCTTTGGAGCTGTTTCGCATCTGACACTGGCTGTCTGTCCCTTTTGCATAACATTTGCTGTTGTTTGGGCAGTGTACCGTCGTATCTCCTTTGCCTGGATAGGTCAAGATATTCTTGTAAGACCAACTTTTCTAGTATCTTATGTTATTGTTACCTTTCTTAGATACTGGATTTGTCAGGTGATTATATTGTATCTGATGTGTCCATTTGCTTGTAGTGACTTCTTGTTCTCATTGAAAATTAATGTACTCAGAAATTAGTCTGATTTACACTCTTATCATGGTGAACTGATGATATATGAACCTCCTCTGTTGCCTTCTCAATCAGGGTATTGCACTTATAATCACAGTCCTTCAGATTGTTCGTGTGCCAAATCTCAAGGTGAGCATCTTTATTACTTGCCTTTTTCCGCCTACTGCTTAGAGATGCATGCATATAGTATATGTATGTAGCTTGTTTACATATGAGAATGGAGGAGTTGCAAAAACTTTTGATGTTCTTTAGTGGTGAATTTTGTTGAATCAGGTTGGAACAGTTCTTCTGGGTTGTGCTTTCTTGTATGATATCTTCTGGGTGTTCGTTTCCAAATGGTGGTTTCATGAGAGCGTGATGATAGTGGTAAGTGATTATAATATTATTTTTTCACCATTGAATTCTGATTTCTGTAAACCATTTTGTCCATTGAGGGAATGATGTTACTTCCTTTTTCCCCTATTTTCCTTATATTATAGGTAGCTCGTGGTGATAAAAGTGGAGAGGATGGCATACCAATGCTACTAAAAATTCCCCGGATCTATGATCCTTGGGGTGGCTACAGTGTTATTGGATTTGGAGACATAATCTTACCTGGACTGCTTGTGGCATATTCACTAAGGTACATTGGAGCCATAAGTAACTTTTTTGGTGACATCTATGCCTGGATCAATGAATTAGTTTTCGTCTTTGTTACTTTTGTTGATTCTTTATGCTTTTATATAGTTTAAGACCTTATAACCGAAGACCAAAACATGCTGCTGTAATTTGTTAATAGGCCATATTTTCAATAATTACATCAATAAGTCCAGGAATTATGTCAATTTAGCTTATGAATGTGCCATTTGTTTCAAGAACACTCTTATCTTCATTGAAATGTAATGGTGTGTGGATTTGTTCCAACAATGAGACGGGTTATTATGTTTAGTCTATTCAGTGCTCATTGACTGATAATGTTGATTATGTTTGCAGATATGATTGGCTGACGAAAAAGACTCTTCGAGCAGGGTACTTCATATGGGCAATGACTGCTTATGGTTTAGGTATGAGAAATTTTTTGTCTGCAGAGCCAACCTGTTCATAGGTGGGCTGTATGAGGGAACTTAGACAAGTTTGAATTTTACTGTCTGTTGAGGCTCAAGCCTTTTACTGCTAAGTTGTAGTAATAATTATTTTGATCCTGACTTGCAGAGGTTATCTTCCCTAAATTTAATAATCCCCTGAATTGAAAGGGGGAGAAAATGATATTGTACGGATTTTACCTGTCCCAAAATAATGTGATAGGACTATATTTCTCAGCAGTTTTATTTTCCTTGTCCCCTGCCTTGCAACATAAGGACCATCCACTCATTATTTCTATATCCGTTTAAAATAATTCAACAGGTCTTCTAGTCACATATGTGGCCTTGAACTTGATGGATGGACACGGCCAACCTGCATTGCTTTACATTGTTCCTTTCATTCTTGGTAAGTAGCTATGCAATTAAAAGTAGTTTAGTTGTAGTAACAGGCAATGCTTTCCTCATAAACCCCAGATGAAATGTTTTCTTCCACTTAAATATCTCTTACGACTCGTCTCTTGTTTTGGGTGCAGGGACATTTATTACATTGGGGAAAAAGAGAGGTGATCTCAAAACTCTCTGGACAAGAGGAGAACCGGAAAGGCCTTGTCCGCATGTCCAACTTCAGCCCTTAGAACAGAGAGAATAATGGTAATAAAACCCTGTACAATTAAGTACCTCAAATGTGTGCCAGTTGATAAACCTTTTGGCTCTTTTAGGTTGTAGAGAAGCTACAAATGTAATATTTGCAGTATAGTTATTGCAACACGTTTAGAAATTAACCAGTAAAACAGACTAGTTTGAAGCTAGTTCAGCTAATCTCCTTGAAGCTTTACTTTCCACAATCCTGTGTGAACATGATCCCTGTGAACGTTGTGTGCCTACATTTCTCCGAGAAAAAAGAGCAAAATTTGCGATGCAATTAACAGCGAATGCTATGGAAAGACACGTGGATACTTGCCAAGGGGAGTATCCTATTAAAACAAGTATAAGACCAAACAAATATAAATATTATATATTTAATGTCTTGAGGAAAATCAACCATCCATACATAGACATATGCATTTATACAGATAATATTTATAGGTTAATACTGTACATATCCTATTTAAACAAGCAACGACATGAAGGTTCCAACTTAATGGATACTACATAGAAAGAAAAGCACAACATGGCCTATGGGGGAAAATAGTAGGAAACTGATCAAATATGTTCCTGGAATAAGGAACAACGTTAATGGTGGTGATGCTGTTCTACCACTCTAAGATTGCGGAACGAAGTGCATGGTTAGGGATGAGATTGCGATGAGCAAGTGGCATATTCGTGCAAGGAGAGGTATTGTGCCCACCATCCAGCCATCTCCGTATCTGTCTTAACTCATAGGTGAATCCATCGGCTGCCACATGTGGGTCCGTCATGATTTCCTGCAGACATAAGCAAACCAATCATACTATGTAGGTTTAGAATACCCTTCTACATCCAGAATCTAGCATTTGACAATAAGGGATATGTGAAGACGATGTTGATTTGCAATACTTGATTCTGGTAACTGATAAAAGTGACACTCGTAATGATGGAAGCTAACCTTTGAAATGGGACAAAAGAAAGAATCAGGAGGCTGACGAAGCTCTTCAGACCCTGAATGGAATGTTGATAAGGGTCCAATAGTATTTCTAATCAGTTCAAGCACCTTATACACCTCTGAAACAAGGTCTGGTCTACGGCTTCGGTTAGTATCACAGCATCTCAAAGCCAAGCGAGTCAACTGCTCAGCTTCTACATATGACCAGTCTCCAGCTGACGGATCCAATAAATCATTAAGACGCTTTCCATTTACTGCATGTTGGACGTCCTCTATTATACCCAAGGGCGGTCTCCCAGTAATCAACTGTAGTAATATAATGCCAAATGAGTATATATCGGAACTAGGAGTCAATGTTCTTGTGTTAAGAAACTGAGGATCCAGATAAGGAAATTTGCGGCTTATATCAGTCATATTGTTTGAATTCTCGAGAGAAGAAAGCACATGGCAGACTCCAAAGTCGCTAAGTTTGCAGCCGAAGTTGGTATCAAGGAGTATATTCCCTGGTTTTAAGTTGCCATGAACTATCCTTTGAGGCTTAGAGGAATGTAGGAAGATGAGGGCAGAACATATCTCAGTAGCAATATGAATTCGATTTTGCCATGACAATAGGGGAGTATTATCCCTGGGGCTCAAACGATCTCCAAGGCTACCATTCGGAAGATATTCATTGATGAGAGCCCATATTTCAGGGCAGACTCCAATTAGTGTGACCAGATTTGGATGCCTCAGCTTACTCAAAATATCAACCTGAAATGTATACGGCACACTCACCTCAATTTTTTTCTCTATGGTAAAATCTATTTTCTTAAAAATGCCAACCTGAAAAAAAATATATATGTATGTATATTGAGTGACTTGAAAAGTTTCAGTTTACGCTTACCTCCTTCTGAAATTCCAAGGGCCCTTGTAAGCTATTTTGATGGAGCACTTTTATAGCTACTTCAGTGTGACGAAGGGTACATCTATAAATGCTCCCATATGCTCCTTCTGCAATCTTGAAAGAAGGGTCAAAGTCCTCAGTTGCATCATGGATTTCGGCAACAGAGAACTCTGAGAAGAATTGCTGCATATGCACATTAGAATTCCCTTCTTCCTGTTTTGTTGAATGATCTTCAATTGAATAGCAAGTACTTTCAAGCTTTGTCTGCAAATCATCTCGTTCTCTCTGGCAAATTTGTAACTGCTCCATTGCAGATGATAACTTAGCTTCCAATACTTTAACATGATCGGATTTGGCACCTCGACTCTTCAATAATAACTTATGAGTTCTGGCGATTTCGCATGCTTGATCTCTTTGCTGCGTGACTTGTTCAAGCTCCTCGTTCTGTTTTCTAAGCGTTGCTTCAATTTCCTTCCTGCGTCTTAACTCTCCAATGTATGAACTTTTCATTTCATTTGCCTACAAGTCAGTAATGGCTGTCATTACAAAGTTGTAGGAATAACGAAAGCAGGTTTAAAGTCTACGAAAATACCAAATCTTGGGGCAGAAATCAGACATTTGGAACTTCCGGCAAACTTGATACAATACATATCAATCAAAATAAACAGAATAAGCAGTTACATGAAATACTTATTTCATTGTATCCATTGTTCCCTACAAACATTAGTGCAGCCTACGTAGGAAAATCATTAGGTCATTTCTATTGAAGACAAAACAAAAACTTGGGCAATGTCAAAGAATGCAAGAAGTTGAACTCCAAAAGGCCTGACTTATATCAGTAGAAACATGTTTCCCTACAACAATTATGTAACTATAGTTCTGTAAGTCTGAGGCAAATATGCATACACACACAGAAAGAGAGGAAAAGAGAGCAAAATAAAGAAAGGGGACATTACCTGGCGTACTACAGCATTGAGAGCATCCTTTTCAGCTTTCTGACACCGGTCCAACTCCTCAAATGCTTCTTGATTTGATTTTTCAGCAATGAATAGGGCTTGTTCTAGATTTTCAAAGACTTTATCATCACCGCTTCCTTCCTGTCAAAATTCATAAACCATATACGGGATTTCACTGAGAAGCTTAAAGAATTTGACAAATGCTTGATGTCTATATCTGGTCCCCTAATGTAAGCTTTTAAATTTCAGGCATTGATAAATAATAAAGATCCTCGCGGAAGTTTCGAATAGTACATTGAACTCAAGCCAGTCTGGACTCTCCCCTAGTGTCCCAGACACAGATGGGTCAGAACTGCTAGCCACTTTGTTAGAGCCTGTCCAATAACTAGAACTTGAGGCAGAGCTGCTCAGGTTTGATTGTCCATTTTCAACAAGTGACCTACAGTGAATCATTGGTTAAACAAGTATGCTGAAACTTCAGAACAGATTAATAAGACTGTTAGCTAGCATACCTTCGATGGACGAGTTGTCCCCCACAAATGAACCAAATTTTGCAGAAAGGTGGCGCATGTAGCTCCACATATTGAGCTTTTTCAGATTTGAGATCAGTCATGTCCCTGCAATGTTAAGGACATATTAAGTAACTTGCATGCCATTCCTTCATTTCATGGGTTCAGAACATATAGCGTCATTAGAATAGTTGTAAAACAGCAACAGTTTTCAGAAATTATAAGCATAAAAAAGAATAAATAAAATTAGAGTGAGAAGTTAATTAGTACTCTGAAAAATGCTTGTCAGCTGCTGCTCCCATGACAAGTTTCTTGATACTTTGATCACGAATTAGCTCAACAATCCCCTTTCCAGCATCATCCATCTCTATATTTAGTTTTGCCGCTTCTACCTACATCATAACCAAGGCCAAAGTTAGAAAATTCCTTCATTTTTAACCAGTTCCTAAAAAAAAAAGAACGAAATTATATTTACACTTTTTTGACCACAAATTAGAAGGTAATCGTTCATGATCCTATCTAGAATCTTCTTCCCAATTTCCTGTTGGTGAAGCCTGCTTGCTGTAAAATTCATACGACCTAAATATCAAGGAAAAAAAATCAAAATATTCACATATTTCAAACAAGTAACCCAATTGAGATCACTACTAGCACTGAGCAGAGCTTACTCGAGTTGAATAAACTAGCAGGCTGAAGAACATGAAGAATGCAAACTTTTGTGGGACAAAGATTCTGCAATGCCCATAACAGAGTGTGCTTGCTTTCTTCTACAGCTTTTCCAACTGCAACATATATGGTTTCAGCAGTATCAGTCATTTGATCCATTACAAGTTTTATTCAGTGATCTCTCTGTTTTTCCCACTAAACTGATCACTTGGTTTCAAAGTTCTAAGGCAGAGTGCTAAAGGCAAGTTTTTATTTGCTATTGGGAAGAGACTTTCATGGCAAGCTTACATAGGTATAAACCACACTGCCCCTGTTGGGAAAGGGAAAAAAACAAGATTCTTTGCCTTAGGACTTAAGTGTTATTGATCTAAAGGCTGTGATTCATCGGATTTTAATTAAAATATTTATTTTTATGTATTGCAGGAAAATGAGCAGATATCTTTTGTCTGGTTAGGGATCCACTGACTATTAGTATTTAATTTTTTTATAAACTACACCCTCTGACTCTACGGTCATTTTAATTTATTTCTCAATTTAATTATTTTAAATAAGATAATTGTTACTGAATTAATCAGTAACATTAAAATTTCTGTTTAGGAATTTTCCTATCATTAATCTAAAATTTTAGAGAAGTCTTTAAACTTTAGTCAAAAGTCAACAAAAATACACATGTCAATCATTCAATGAATTAATGTGTCACGTGAATAATTCATTAAAAAATAAAAATTCTAATAGCAGTAACTAATTCTCATAATTATCTTATTTTATGTGACTAAATTTTTAAAAAAATTAAAGTAATTAAAATAATACAAACTATATTTTAAAGTGACCATTGGTTGCAACTTGCAAGGCCTAATTCCTATTCCTTTCCTCTTTAAATATTGCATCACTTATTTTGTCTTCTTTTATCAACTTAAGCTCTCAATTTCTTAGGAGTAATATTTTAATTTAATTGTTTTAATGTTTTATTTTTAAATTTTAAAATAATTTAAATTTCTATAAAGCCAAAATTTATTATTAATCCTTTTATCATGCTAAGTTATGGATTTAATCTTTATTATCCTATTTTATTATTTTTAATTTTAAAATTTTAGTCCTTCGTTAGACTATAATTGTTAATTGTAAATATTAATACAATTGTGATTTGAACCTAAGTTATTTTTGAAAAGATGATCACCTGAGGAATAAATCACAAATTGAAATCTAAAAATATCAATAACTTTACTAATTTAACGTTCCTTTAATTAATTAGGACTGAATGTTAAAATTCAAAAGTATAAAGATTAAATATGAATAATTTAAAATATAGGGATTAAATATACAATTTACACATAATATAGTAATTAATAGTAAAATTGACTTTCTTTTCTCTTTCGGTTTCTTCGAGATGACTAGGAAGTTACGGAGCATTTACAAAGAAAGTGCCACTGAAAAGTGAAAAGTGGGGTTTCCATATGATTATTAAAGTAAAGCTATACTAATATTAAAAAATTTAGTAATTTTTTATATATTAAAAATAATATTAATTCCCATATATGAATGCACATCTTATCATTGAATTATTATTTGTTTTGAAGCATAATTTATTTCTTTCAACTAAGTGCACAGTAAAGAAGTACTCAAAACGAGTGTAAGTTTACAGTTTCGCAGAAAAAAAAGTATAAAAAGCGTAAAGATTCTTGTTCTCAGTGATAGCATTGGTAGGTTCAAAAATATTCAAGACATGACTGGGTTCAGAGTTTTGGTCGATAGTTCAATAATTATTTCACCCACTCCCTTTTGACGTGATACCTGTGGGCCGCATCTACAACTCATTAAAGCCCATCTCTTACCCTTCTTTCTAATCTACATAAGAGGCTGATGAATAAACAAAGGTAATATACCGCTGCTGCACGTGAATTTTGAGTTAAATTACATTTTTAATTTTATTTTATTTAATCATAAAAATTTAATGATTTAAAATCATTCAACCGACTCAAATTATTTTATAGATCATTTATATTATATTATTTATTATTTTTAATTATTTAATGATATTTTAATATTTTTATTTAATTAAAACATAATTTCAGTAATTTTTTACTCTAAATTTGAACCCTAAATTTGAAACTTTAAATTTCAATTCTAAACCTTAAACGTAAAAAATTATTAAAATTATATATCAATGATATGGGAAAAATTACTAAAATATTATTAAATAATTGAAAAGGGTCATGATTGATGTGGTGGGAAGCAGTGGTAAAATTTGAAATTTTGAAATTGAAATTAAATTATATATTTTTACGGTAATAAAATATAATTTTATCGTTTTAATAATTTATATCTTTATAATTTTAAAGGGTTAAAACAAATTTTTATCAATCATGAAAGGTCAAAATAAACTTTTACTATTACTAATTTAAAATTTTATAAATTATAAAAATATAAATAAAAAATTATTATTTTAAAAGACCATAACCCTTGAGTCTCCACTACGCTTTGCTACTAATGAAAAAGATTCATAAAATATATATTTTTTAAAAACCACTTACTTGAAGTAATTAGAACTTATATTACTAATCATAAAACTCTAAAATAAGTTGAATAAAAATATTTAGAAAAATTTAAAATATAAATTAATTTGATCTAAATGAACCAGATCTTAAGGTGACTATTTGATTCACCTCAATGCTGTGGGCCTAAGTTGGGCTTATGGATACAACATGCTCCAAAGTCCGGATCCAAACAACATAGCGTTCCCTAATGTTTATTCACGATTTTGGGTGGAATTGAAGTTGAATCTCAACAAAGCTTGCGATTTTAGCTTCATCTCTGTTCTGCCTCTTCATACGAAGATCTTGTTTTCATCTTAACGATTCGTTTTTGTTTGTGAACAAAACAATAAAAAGATAAATGATTCAAAACTTTGAAATTGTTAAGGGTTCGTAATTTTAAGAAATAAAAGATATCTAGTTTTTACCCTTCAAAGTTGTACTTGAGCAGAGAGCAAATTTTCAGATTTTTTGCACGAAATAAAGAATGAAATATTACGTTTCGTTTAGTAAGATTTATTGATATATTATTAGATAATGTTATATTATTTTGTTTGTTTTACTTATTTGACTGTTATGTAATGTAAAATTATTAAAACCAATAAAAATCAACAAGTAAATTTTATATTTTCCCCACTTATCTCTTGCTTAACATCAAAATCTTGAAAGCCTATAAATATTCAATGTACTCATAGGATTGGGGAAAGAATTGTATGAAATAGTAACGCCATGTCATCTATATTATCTTTTCAATAGTTTTATGCTACATCAGTATTTTCATCCTAAAAAATTAAATCCAAATTAAAATCTTGATGATTTTCATCCTAAAAAATTAAATCTAAATTAAAATCCTAAAATTGAGGATAAAAATACTGGTGTGGCATAAAACTATTGAAAGGGATACAGATGACATGGCGTCACTGTTTCATACAATCCTTTCTCTGGGATTGGTGCAAGAGAGTAATTTATCAAACTCACAAGGAACATTTTATGTGATTTTTTTTAGTAAATTACTAATATAGTTTAGTTTTACATTTTAATTATTTATGTTTAAAACATTACGTTTTAGTCATTTACGTTATCGTATTGTAATATTTTAGTCACTGAGCCGTTAATTGTAAGCTGACATGGCACGTTAAATCATCATTTCAAATGAAAATTTTAGGTTAAATTCTATAATTGGTCCCTATATTTTTTTTATTTCGAGCAATTTTATTTTTTTCATATTATTTTAACTTTCATTTTTTTATTTTCCATTCCCCCTCTGTTTTCCTCCCTTATTTATTTATTTTAATATAATTTTTCTATGTTTTTCATTTGATAAAACTAATCAACAAGCTTGTCTCACTCGAAAAAATTAAATTGTTCAAAAAAAAAATATAGGGACTAGTTTTAACAAATGGAAAACATAAAAAATTACATTAAAAAATAGAGAAGGGAGGAAAATAGAGGGAAAAGCAAAAGAGGTAAAATAAAGAAAAAATGAAAGTTAAAAGAACATTTAAGAAAAAATAAATAAATTGTTCAAAATGAAAAAAAAGTATAGGGATTGATTGTATAAATTAACCTAAAATTTTTGTTTGAAATGATTATTTAACGTGCCACGTCAGCTTACCATTACACAGTTAACAGAAATTAACAGTTCAGTGACTAAAATGTTACAACGCGATAACGTAAATGACTAAAACGTAACATTTCAAACATAAGTGACTAAAATGTAATATGAGGTAAATAAAAGTGACTAGTTTGATAGTTTACCCCTTCTTCTTTTTTTGACCTTTTTGAGTTATTTGTTTCTGCTCCGGGTAAGAAAAGGTAAGTGGGGAATTTACTTGGATACAATGATATTTGAAGTGTGTTAACAACTTTTTATTGTTTTTTACGTGCATATTTATTAGTATACCAGTAAGTGTGACACTTACTATACTTCATTACTGGTTTTGAATTTTCAAATCAAGTGGAATGACTATGTGGAATGTTTTTTCCATGAACTTTTTTGTATCACGAGCATTTGACAAAATAGTTGGTGATTTTCCCCAACAGAGTTATGATGGAAATGTAGTTTGTTGATTCAGTCGGAGTAAAAGCTAAACTGACGGGGAGGTAATATTGGACTGGAGAATGGAGCTGTTGTCAATGAGATGCAACAGAGCTATTACCTGATCGGCTCAAAAGTTCTTTAGCATTAATTATAGTTTCTTCCATTACTGGACCACCCAAAAACCAATGAAAGTTAGCAACATTTTTTTACCTTAACTTACCAAACAAGCTTAACAAATTTACATTCATCGATGATAGACTTACATGGTTGGACAAATTGGCACTCAACTTATTGGTATTGAAATTATTTTTAGCTTTTGTTGTTAGGATCGACCCGATTAAGTAACAAGTAAAAAAAAATAACAGAATAAATTGAGAAATTGAACACATAAATTTAATGTGAATAACCCCTCCAAAGAGGATAAAAAACCACTGGCAAATATAATTTTACTATAATGGCAAAAAAACGAAGAGTACAAAAGATGGAGATAAAAATAATATTACGAAAACCTGAAAATAAAAATCCTCAAAACGTAAACACAAAATTATCTAAATGTGTTATGAGTTCTAATATCTAATAGATGTTTTTTCTAAGGTTGTAAAAAGCCTATTTATAGGCTAAATTCATAGGTCAAATAATAATAAAATAATTTAAACTAATCGGTGTTTAATTGAAATCTAGAAGATTATTTCTAAAATTTGACTGAAATAGAGTCATACTTAACACCTACAACTTCTTGACAAATAAATAAGAGTTAATTGAATCAAATATTTCGATAATTTTAAATTAATATTTAAATTTTAAATTATATTATTGAGGTTAAATTGATTAGATTTTTTAATTAAAATTACTAATTAAATTTTTTAGAAATTTTAATTTTTTAAAATTTTACTTTGTTTTGAGTTTTTTTAATTATGTGGCAACATTTTATTTCTTTAAAATTTTATTTTAAATTTAATTGCATTAGATTTAGGACCAATTTAGCATTTATTCTCGAAACACTTTTGGACTAAAAATTATTTTTGATCAAAAGTTAATATTTTTGTTTCTTCTTTTGACAAAAAAAAAAGTGCTTTTGCAAATTTTTTTTTGTTACAAAAACATTTTTGAAAAGCTCAAAAATATATTGTTTAGTAATATTTTTATTTCAAAAGTGTTTCTGAGAAGCAATGCTAAACTGGCCCTTAATGTTTCATTTAATGGCTAAATTAACAGTTTTAATAATATAATGACCCTATTGATATAACATTAATAGATTGAAGATGAAATCAAAACATTTTAAAATTTAATACCAATTTTTAAATGAGAGTTATGATTAGTGAATGTATAATGCAATTACCTCAATAAATAATTTCCTATTATTTTGTCATATAAATTATAAAAAAATGGAATGAAACCATAGTTTCCTTGCTATCAATCAATTTGCATGGATTTCTTCTGAATTGTAGATACGGACAAGGAGAATATATGTGTAGAGGCCCAATTTAGCCCGGGCCAAAACAGAAACCAAATAAATAAAACAAAAAACAAATCAAAAGTCCTATTACAAAACATGCCAACCCAAAATACAAGTTCGAATTAAAAAAAACTCATTACCCAAAGTACAAGCCCGAATTAAAAAAAAATCAATAACCCGGCCCAAAAACCTAAAACTTTTCATAATGCTAGAAACCCTAGGGTTTCTGGCGCCGCTCCTCCTTCGAAGGCACACCACCCGAGACCCCTATTCGTCACCCGAGGTTTGACGCCCTTGCCTCTATTGCACAAAATAGCAAGGGTCCGGTTCCCATCGCCACTGTTGACCCACCGTCACCTGCAAAAAAAGCGAAACACAAGGACAAAAACGCATAGAAATAGGAAAATAAAAGTAGTATAAAAACAATGAAAAACAACAGTGTATAATCGGCTTTAAAAGCCACCAACAACATGTAATTTTTTCAGACAGAGAAAAAAAATATACATGAAACAATCAAAGAAACAGAATACAAAAATTCGAAGGTGATTTTATTTATTTATTTATTTATAAATCAAAATTTTTATATAGAAAACATAAACAAAAAAGAAAGGGTTACTTGTCAATCCGTGTTCCGCCATCGTGAGCGGCCGAGGTTGTCACCTCCAATGAAAGGTGACCTAGAAACTGAAGGGTTCATTGTAATTTTTGCAACATTCGGCTGGTTTTTGGGAAACACCAATCCCAGATTTAGGCTCAGGGAGCCGAAACGACAAAAAAATGGCGTTTTGTATTTTCTGTTGTCGAAAACGGTGGGCCCGTTGCCGGCGATCGATGACCGTTGTGTGGGCTCACCGGACTTTGGCCAGACATGGAAAATTTGAAAAAATGAAAAAGAAAAGGAACTCTCAAAAAAATAAAATAAAAAACCTAAACATAATGTTTTTTTTAAAGATTTTTTTGGCTTATATAGTTGGGGCTAAACGATGTCGTTTTGGCCAGTGTTTGTAAGTCCCAAAACGGGGTCATTTTGACGCTGATCCCTGTGTTTTGTAAAGTGGTCTACTTGCACCTTTGGTCATTCCGCTTTTGCGCCTTATTTCAATTTAGTCTTGTTTTATTTTTTCTATTTGGCCATTTATTTTCATTTTATTTTCGGTCCATGGGTACCTGAAACGGTGTTGTTTCAACTGACCCGATTGCCAGACCTGAACCACCCCCAGGATCCGCGGATTTTTAAAAAGGGGGAATTTGCAGCTTTAGTCCTCCTCGCCTTTGAACCTTTTTTCTTTTTAGATTGCACCATTTAATTTAATTTAATTTTCAATTTAGTCCCCTGATTTGTCAAAAGAACAGTGCGTTTAATAGGGTTTAGGATATTTTCCCATTTAGTCTCTATTTCTTTTCACACATTTCATCTTGGTCCTTTATCCTGTTTTATTAGATTTTTTTTACAATTTATCCCCCTAAATTTCATTTAAAATTTGATTTAGTCCTCTATTTATTTATTCATTTATTTTATTACAAGTTAGGCTCTTAATTTCATTTTAATTCGATTTAATCCTTATTTATTTAATGTCGACCATTTATAGATTTTTTATTTTATTTTATTTATTATCTCTTTACCCTTTTATATATTTAAAGTTTGTAATGTTTTTATTTCCTTTTATTTGTGCATTTTGCTCGTATTATTGTTATTATTACTATTTTTCCTTTATTATTTAATTAGTATTAGAATAATAATTAATATGATTATTGCCATCGTTATTATTTGGTGTTTTATTATTATTATGATTATATTGTTATTATTATAGCATTCCTATATTTATTATTTATCATTTTAGTATTTTACCCACATAGCCACTTCACATTATTTCATTATCATTATATCATACACCATGTTTAAACATATTTGTCCGTTTTCATACTATACCCGAATAAACTAAATATACATCATTTTAAGTGTTATATTAATTTTTACTCGATGTATAAAAAGGGAAATTTCAATAACCAAGGCAACATTCTTATTTAGAGATTCGAGAGGTCAGACTCTAACTTACGGGGTTCGATTTTCTTCTTGAAGCTAAATAACCGAACATCTTTCTTAAAACTAAAAACGTATGAGATTTAAATAGTAATTAAATAACAAGCAATCTTATTTTCGAGAATTCGAGATGTCGTGTCCTAACTTATGGGATATGACCTTTTCGTTTTAGTTACTTCGAGATAAGAATGCCTTTTACATATGTTTTGGTTTATTTAAGTGATTAAAAATAACATTATGCAAAGATGGATCATGTTTTAAATTCTTTTTAAATTTGTAATTCTCGACACTAAGACATCAATTAATCAATTAGATACTAATTTTGAGCGTTACGAGTGTGCTAATCATTTTTCATGCGTAACTGACTCCCGACCCAATTTTCTAGATTTTGTAGACCAAAAATCATCATTTTAGTAAATCTAAACTTTTATTAAAATGATCAAATTACAAGGTGATTCTATCACACCTAATTAAAAAAAAATTATTGTCGACTCCATTTTTGTTTGTTTCAAAATAAAAAGTTAATTTCAAAAAAAGTGTGGACAATATGATTTTGAAAAGAAATATTGTACACCTTCACATCTTAAGAAACAAATGCATATCCAATTGTTTAATTAAAAGTTAGAATAACTAAATTCCAAGCTTAATTCAATTATTTTATTAACACCAGATAAATTTAAATTTTAAATCTTAAACATTTGTAATTCTTTTGGTTGTATATTGTCGTGAGGCTATTTTATCTTCCCAGTGCTCGTGCTTCTTTTTAATACTGTCTACGAAACTTGAACTTACTAAACGAGTCGAATATAAAAAAGTTGTCTCGAAAAAAAAAAAACCATTAACGTGAGATTATCCAATACCAAAAACATGACAAATATTGCATGACTTATATATAAAAAAAATTATTCAATTGATTTGATTTTTATAAAGCGGCGGTTAAAATACTTATTAAATAACTATTTGATATGAATTTAAATCTGATCATCATCAACACCTTTAATATTGTATAAAAATAGATATTAATTAATTATAGAATAAAGCTCAAAACCACAAGTTTAAAAATAATAAAATTGCAATAAATAAATTTCGATTGGTATATACATTATTGTTAATATAAAAGGATTAAAATTGAGTGCGTTAAAATGAATTACCCTTTTATTTATAAATTAAAAAAATAAATATAATTAAAAAATATAATAAAATCTAAAATCCGCAGGGCATATTTTGATTTCAAAGTCTGACGTTTATTTGCGAGGAACGTTTACACCTAGTTGGAGGCATATTCCAAGCCTGCGTTATCTAAAAAATATTGCAAACAACATAAACATGGGTACATATTTTTAAGCTAAAGTGTATATTTAAATTATTTTTTCTATTTATTTATTATCAGACAAAGAAATAAAAAAAAATGTTTTACTTAATGTTTCCTATTATCCATTCTAGTGGAAATATAAACATTTGAACTGTTTCTCTTAATTCTTTGGCACAAAAACATTAGTGGTAGGAATTTAGAAAATAAAATTGGGTCCAAACATATTAAATATGAGTTTGTAAAACAAAATTTATTTGTTTATTATTATCAGTAGTTTGGTTCAGGTCTTTTAAACACAAAGTTTGAAGACAAAGTATGGCTCACTCAAGCACTCCACGGTCCACGCCAATTAAATTCACTTAATCCATACTTTAAACAATTAATTTCCTATTGTAGCCCCTACTGTTATCACCTCATCGTCACGTGGGAGACTGATAGGAATAGGAAACGACTAAAGGGCAAAATTGGAAAACGAACACAAAAATAATAAAAAAAATTAATTTTGTAGTGAGTAGATCGCATCGACCCCCAATTTCTCTCCTCTTTTTAATTGTATGTGAGCAATGCAAGAGAAAACAGAAGGCCAAGGCCAAAGCTAAAAAAGATTGGAAAAAGGAAAATCGTCATCTCATCAATGAGCCAAAGCTAAAAAAAAAAAAAAAAGTAGTCAAAGCCCCACATCCTTCTCTCCTTCAAATTTCTCTCTATTCCTTCCTTTATTTCTTTCTTTCCTCCTCCTAAAATCCCCTTTCTCTCTCTAGATTTCGCCCTTTTCTGCTACGAAATCCCTAATTTTTATCAGAGGTAGGCTCCATTTATTTGTTTGCAATCTCAATCTTCTTCATATGTTTTATTGTTCCCGTTTAATCTTTGTAAGCCTTACATTATTTTACGAATTTGCCATTAAAACCCTAGTTTCAATAATCTGCAAAAAACAGAGAGAAAAGGGTCAATCTTTTCAGCTGACATAAACCCTAGTTCTCGTTTCGTTCATCGAATTTGTGTTTCCCGTAGTCTTAGGCTAAATGATTTGGTTTCTATTTTTATCTCTTGGCATGTAAAAGAACATAGCTTGCGTTCAGTTCAATTTGGGGGTTTGCTTGATTCAGTAGATTTGGTTCATTGCTGAATAAAAAGGTAGAGTTTTTAGTTATATCCTGTGTTTTTTTTAATGGTAAACTGGATTGAGCCACCTGGGGAGGGAAACATTTTGAATTTTGAATTTTGATATGTGTTGGTTGTTTCTCTTGGTTTATTTTAATAGATCAAAGCAATTTGATTCTTTAAGGCTGTTGTTTTGCTGCATGGCTTTTGAGTTTGCCTTCCTGCTTAGCATTTCAAAGTGCTGGGAGTTGATTTGTTTTACCTTAATTTCAAAATTCTTAAATCATTACCGGAATATGTATAGACTTTTAAATTTTTTATTGTAATCATGTTTTTCTCTAACTTAAAGTTAATTCTTGTATTGTCAAAACTAATTGTATGAAACAGCTTCGTGAATATATTGGATCTTTTCTTAGTAGAATGAAGCTATTGAGCTTAATCGATGATGTTCATAGTTTTGCTGCTGATTTTGTTAGGTCATGTTTTCTTAAGCAGTCAATGGAAGGAATGTTCTGAGCTCCGTGTCCTAGAACCTTTAAAATTGAACCATATTCCCCTTTTTTGATTTGCTTTCCTTTTCGAACGTTAGTGATCTGGTGCTTTCTGTTTATATAACTTGATTTCTCTAACCACATGATGGTAGAGCTAGAACTGGCACTGATTACTTTCATTTTTCTGGCAGGTCAGAGTGATGTTGATTTGTACATTATATGTTTGAGGTGACACACTCATTGAATCTATTCTTAATTTTATTTTCATTGTCACTTTACTTATGCCTTAAATGGTTCTAATTTGTATTTCCTTATATATTTTTTGGCACCATGCAGTTTTGCTTTCACATTCCTTCTTAGGATTTGATGTTGGAAGCAGTATGCCGCTGATAGTTGGGAGAAATGCAAAGGTATCATCCTCCCAGCTGCACTAGTGCAGTTAATAACAGTGCAATAGGAGGAGCCTCAGTTAGGGATACTCCCCGGGCTGATTCATCTTCATTACCACCTAACTTCTCATTGAATTCTAGGTATCTAGATACCATGTTATTTTGTCTTCTGTTCACATATTATTGTCTTCTTGAATTTACTTAATTTATTGATTCTAAAATTGGTGTTTGATTATATATTTGGATATTTTTATTTGATATTTTTCAATTAATGACCACATTTTGAGAATATACTGCTCCTACTACAAGAACACTTTCAATTTGGAATTAGTTTTTCCAAGTCTTGTGCTGAGTATTTTGTGCCCTTTTGTCTGACCCTGAGATTGTGCATAAGCTGCATCTTATTGTTAGAAGTGGAAGGTAATGCATGAATTCCTCTGACACCCCTCTTGTTTTTGTAAATCATTTGTGTGTTTTCTTAAAAATAGATTTTCCACACTGAGATGACACTGTTATTACTTTCCCAAAGCATATTTACGCTGGCATTTTTAGAATTGTAAAGCTGTCTACCTGCTGAAAGTACACTTCTTTCTACCTGGTTTCATTTATTTTTATTTTTATTTGTAGGCGGCAATCTCAGTTAGCACCCTACAAGTTGAAGTGTGATAAGGAACATCTGAATTCCAGGTAATTATGCAATTGAATTGAATTATTATGTTAGTTATATTTATGCAGAATGATTAAGTAATGAATCAGAACAAGGTTATATATTACTTATGATACCTATGTAATGGTGGATTGCAAAACTGACTGAGCCGATGGTCCTACTATATGATTCTTAAGTTTATCCATTTAGATTATGTTTTTTTTTATTGCTTTATATAACTAAAAATTGATGGTTCAGTTGGTTTGATTCTTAAATTCATCTTCTTAAGGTAATGTATATCTTGTGTACTAACTTTTGGTTCCTTTCAGACTTGGCCCCCCTGACTTTCATCCTCAGACTCAGAATTGCCCTGAGGAGACGCTCACTAGAGAAAATGTGCAGCATGGGTATAAGGATACTATTGATGGACTGGAGGTATAGTCTTATGATTGATCACAATTCACTACTGTTTTTTTGTTTTCCAGCAGCATCCTTATACAGATTTTTGCTGCATGTGAGTGGTTGGCAGCTATGGTTGCTTCACCAATCCATATGAACATTAATCACATCTTTTTTTTTTTCCTGAGCTATAGAATTATTATAATTGGGTCTCCATTAAATTTTTATGGTTTGGGAACTTCATCTGATGCATATGCTGTAAGCACAGGGTTCTCCTTTTGTTGTCTCATCTCTCTAAAACTTTACTTTCTTCTTCCTCATGATGCTGTTTGATTCAATTTTTATGTAACTTCAGTACTCTCTGTGCTTATCTTAGATTGAAATCTGATAGTGTCTGACTGTCTGTATAAGGGCTGTTTTGACTTCATGCTGATATAGCAACTTAGCAACCTCTTAAAGCTGTAGGAAATTTAAATCTCGAAAATTTTAAGACAATTCCAGGAAGTTAACTGTTTTTGGTTAGCAGCTTTTATTACCATATTTGTTGTTTAACATGGTCCTGCCATCTTTTCAGGATTCAAAAGAGATTTCATTGACTCAGGTTCAGGCTTTTACAAAGCCAGTTGTTTTGAAATGCAGAGATGTAAGTCACTTTATTTGGGATGCTATGGTTGTTGCATGGACGATTCTATTCATATTTAATTTAACTTATCAACTCAAAAAAAAAAAAAAAGTTTTCCTTGTGTAATGTAACTGTCAGTTTTTCACTTTCTAATAAATAGTTCCTCTCTTCTTTGCAGGCAATTAGAAAGTGTCTAAGGGCTATCAATGAATCTCGTGCTCAAAAGAGGAAGGTGATACATTCATTCTTTTCATGGTTGTTTCTTGTTTATGTACTTGTGTGATTGGTTTCTTTTCAAAGCTCTGTATTTTGTTTGTCAGGCTGGTCAGGCTTATGGTGTCCCTCTCTCTGGTTCACTGTTAAGTAAACCAGGGGTTTTCCCTGAACAAAGGCCGTGCAATGAAGATTTCGGAAAAAAATGGATTGAGGTAATCTCATACTCCCCTACGTGGTTGCACGAAACTTTTTTATATTCCTTTTTTGTTTAGTTTTTATTTTTGACTTCATGGATCTTGGCGAAAGGCAAAACGATGCTTCATACGTGAACTCGACATTATCTTCATATTTTTCTCAGGGCTTATCACTGCAACACAAGCCTTTGTGTTCTTTGGCCGATCAAGTTCCTCAAGGATATAAGAAGAGATCACTAATAGAGGTTCTTATCAGGAATAATGTTCCATTGCTTAAAGCAACTTGGTTTATCAAAGTAACATATCTTAATCAGGTACAATAGCCTTAATATATTTGTACCATATGATCATGCTTTCTGTAATTGCGCTAGATTATTCATGATATTGGAAGGTAGCAGATTTATTATTATCATTTGCAGGTTCGTCCTGGTTCTGCAATTTCGTCTGGAGCACCTGATAAAACTCAATTATCTCGTACAGAGCTCTGGACAAAAGATGTTATTGATTACTTGCAATACCTTTTAGATGAATTTTTTTCGAGAAATAATTCTCATTCTACTCAACATGGTAGAGATCGGTTGCCACAAATGCATTATGCCGGTTCTTTGCAGCATAGGAGTGATCTGGCACCAGCAATTATTGATGGTGAGGAACCGTCTCTTCATTTTAAATGGTGGTATGTAGTGCGGCTCTTGCAGTGGCATCATGCAGAAGGACTGGTTCTTCCTTCTCTCATTATTGATTGGGTTCTGAATCAACTGCAGGTATCGTATTTGATGTATTCAACCCTCATTGTATTTAATTTTATCTCCGTTCTGAGAGATCTGTTCATGTAGAAAATAATTGAGCTTATGAACATTTTCTGGTTTCTGATTATTTTATTTGTGCTCTTCCAGGAAAAGGATTTGCTTGAGATTCTGCAGTTGCTGTTGCCTATCATTTATGGAGTTTTGGAAACCATCATTCTATGTCAGACATATGTACGTAATCTTGTGGGTGTAGCTATTCGCTTCATCCGTGAACCTTCTCCAGGTGGATCTGATTTGGTTGATAACTCCCGGAGAGCATACACAATATCTGCACTAGTTGAGATGCTCCGCTATTTGATACAGGCTACACCAGATACATTTGTTGCTTTAGATTGCTTTCCTTTACCTACTTGTGTACTCTCACATACACCTAGTGATGGTGGTTTTTTATCTAAGCCCTCTGATGATGCAGCAAAAAAAAATTATTCAGCAGATGCATATGCTGTCAGAGGTAAAGGGTTTGATTCCCAATACCAATCCTTGTCATTTAATCATGTTGTTTCCACCATCGAGAAACGTGCTGACAATCTTGCTAAAGGTGCAACTGCTGGATATCCTAGCCAAAGTGTGGCAAAAGCTGTGCAGACCCTGGACAAGGCTCTTTTGCAAGGAGATGTGATAGATGCTTATAAACATATCTTCAATGATCTTTATGATGGAGCAGTTGGCGAGGGTTGGGTCGCAGAAGTCAGTCCATGCTTAAGATCATCACTGAAATGGCTTCAAACTGTGAATTTGTCTTTGATTTGCTCAGTTTTTTTCCTTTGTGAGTGGGCAACTTGTGATTACCGAGACTTCCGGACTGCTCCACCCTCTGACGTGAAGTTCACTGGCAGTAAAGATTTTTCACAAATATATCTTGCAATTCAGCTTTTGAAACTGAAGATGAAAGAGTTGCAGAAAAAACTCGGGAAGGGAAGGGCATCAAGAAAGAAAACCAGTCAGCAGAATAGCTATTCCAGCAAGGATTTGTTGGGAGATACACATGAAGCTAAAAGCAATGGAAAAGGTTTAAATGGAAGGAGGAGGAACTTTTCTGATATATTTGACAGCCCTGGTCCACTGCATGATATTATTGTGTGCTGGATCGATCAGCATGAAGGACATAAAGGAGAAGGTAGCAAGCGTCTTCAGCTTTTTATGTTGGAACTCATACGTTCTGGAATTTTTTATCCTCAGGCATATGTGAGGCAGCTAATAGTTAGTGGAATTATTGATACAAATGGACCAATGGCTGACCTGAACAGAAGGAAGAGACATCAACGAATCTTGAAGCAGCTCCCAGGGCAGTTTATGCTTAATGCTTTGGAAGAAGCAAGAATTGCTGAGGGCTCAGAACTGCTTGAGGCTATAAATGTTTACTCAAATGAGCGCCGTCTTGTCCTTCAGGAACTTTTTTTTGATTCATATAATAATACAAACAATTCTCATGCACTAGCCAAGAAGCTAAATTGTCATTCTACCTCAGGAAGAGATGTTGATTCCCAGGTTTCTTGTGATAAGGGAGAACTGTTCAAGCTTCAAAGACTTTCAGGAGAGAAGTGGACCTTGAAGAACTGAAGGCTTCCATCTCAGTTTTGCTGCAATTCCCCAGTTCATCTTTTTGTTCTGCAGATAGTGGAGTGGATGAGTCTCAAGGGAGCATCAAAAGATCTATTGGGTCAACACACAGCAAGATGGATTCTGTAGAAGGTACTCTTGGGTGTGAAGATTGTAAAAGGGTTAAAAGACAGAAATTAAGTGAGGATAAGAGTTCATGTCTTCAAGTATCTTCACCCATTCCGTCAGATGATGAAGATACTTGGTGGGTGAGGAAGGGGCCCAAAAACTTGGAGGGTTCCAAAGTTGATCCCTTGCTTAAGTCAACAAAGCAAGCATCTCGTGGTAGGCAAAAGCCTGTGCGTAAAACTCAGAGTCTTGCACAGTTAGCTGCTGCTAGAATTGAAGATAGCCAGGGAGCATCGACAAGTCACGTTTGTGATAACAAGATAAGTTGTCCACATCATAGAACTGAGGTGGAAAATTTGAAGCCAGTTGATGGGATCAGAACAACCCATCATGCAGATATTATTTCGATTGGGAGGGGTTTAAAGCAGCTTCGCTTTGTAGAGAAGAGGGTTGTCACTATTTGGTTGCTATCTGTAGTTAGGCAGCTTGTTGAAGAGTCAGAGAAATCTGTCCCCAAGGCTAGCCAGTATGGTCGACCCTTTGTTGCAGCTGATGAGAAGAGACCCTTAAGATGGAAGCTTGGTGAGGATGAGCTATCAGCCATCCTGTATTTATTGGATGTTTCTTGTGATTCAGCTTCAGCTGTCAAATTTCTCCTTTGGTTGGTGCCAAAAGCTATTAGTAATCCCAGTCCTGCCATTCATAGTGGGAGAAACATTCTAATGGTGCCCAGGAATGTGGAAAACTATGCTTGTGAAGTGGGGGAAGCATATCTTTTATCATCTCTCCGAAGGTAAAATATCATTTGTTTTGTCTCTTAATTTGATTAAATTGTTCATGACAGACATGTCTGGCTGTCAAATTTGTTCTGTAGGTTGGTTCTTTGTTAGTGTCCATTGTGTTGCAGTATGAGTTGATGCCGTTGCCCTTTCTTGATCTTTAACAATGAATTTAGCCTATTTTTCTTCTTTTCCCACCCATTTCTCTAAATCAAACTATTCTGGATTTGTTTGTGAATGTGTATTATCGAGTGCATGAAATAGTTGAACGATGCATTATTTGGGTGTCTGGTTGGAATTGTATGATATCTAGTAAACTGTCCTGAAGATTGGGAGACATATTTTTCTTCCCTGTAAGTTATTCTTATTGCTCAAGATCGGACTATCAAGCCACTAATCCTGTTGTGGAAAAACCTATTGTCATTGTTGTCTATGTTTCATGACCTGCACATGTAGTCTTACATGCTTAACAATAAATTTTGTTCAGGTATGAGAACATACTTATTGCCGCAGATCTTGTGCCTGAAGCTCTGTCTGCTACAATGCGTCGTGTTGCTGCATTTATGGCCACTAACGGAAGAATTACAGGTTCTGGAGCCCTAGTTTTTGCTTGTTATTTGTTGAGGAGGTATGGCAGTATTGCCAGTGTGATTGAATGGGAGAAGAATTTCAAGGGGACCTGTGATAAAAGACTTTTGTCTGAACTTGAATCTGGACGAACAGAGGGAGAGTTTGGATTTCCACATGGAGTTCCTGCCGGGACTGAAGATCCTGATGATTACTGTCGTCAAAGGATAAATGTCGGACGGTTATCTAGAGTTGGTGCAAGCATGAGAGATATGGTTCAGCGTCATATTGATGATGTCTTGCACTATATCTTAGGCAAAGAGAGAAAACATTTTGCAGCCAATGCACCAAAAAGTCCTGCCACTGAAAAAGGGGACGATGATTATCAAGTTGCTCAACAAATTATAATGGGACTAATGGACTGTTTTAGGCAGACTGGTGGTGCTTTTCAAGAAGGGGACCCGGGCTTGGTGTCTTCTGCTGTTTCTGCTATTGTTAGCAATGTTGGACCAACCCTAGCAAAGATACTTGATTTTACTAGCGGCAGCACTTATTCAAATTATCAGCCGCCTATGAATTCCTTGAATTTTGCTAAGCGCATATTGCACATCCATTTAATATGTCTATGCCTGTTAAAGGAAGCTCTTGGAGAGCGCAAAAGCCAAGCATTTGAGATAGCTCTTGCAACAGAGGCTTTTTCTGCTTTAGCTGTAGCATTTGCTCCTGCAAAGTCCTCTCGGGGTCAGTTGTTGTCTCCTGATTCTCTTGATTCTCATACAAACATATCTAATGACAGTTCGCACAGTTCTGCCAAAGCGACTCTTGGGAGAACTACCAAAATGGCAGCTGCTGTTTCTGCCCTTATCATTGGGGCCATTATTCATGGAGTTATTAGCTTGGAGAGAATGGTGTCTGTCTTAAGATTAAAGGAAGGATTGGATGTTGTTCAATTTGTAAGGAGCACAAAAACCAGCTCTAATGGTAATGCCCGATCTGTTGGGTCTTTTAAGGTGGACAACTCAGTTGAAGTATATGTGCACTTGTTTCGGCTGTTTGTTGGGAACTGTAGAACTGTTTGTGATGGACTAGTATTGGAGCTCTTGGGTGAACAAACAGTTTTAGCTCTTTCAAGGATGCAGAGATTGCTCCCAATTAATTTGGTCTTTCCACCAGCTTATGCAATATTTGCATTTTTGATATGGAAGCCATTCATCTTGAACAGTAACACTGCAAGAAGTGAAGATATTCATCAATTGTATCAGTCTTTAACAATGGCCATTGGTGGTGCCATAAAACACAGACCTTTTCGAGATGTTTGTATGAGGGATACTCGTGGCTTTTATGATATTGTAGCTGCAGATACAACTGATGCTGAGTTTGCTGCCATGCTAGAGTTGAATGGTTTGGACATGCATTTGAAATCCATGGCCTTTGTCCCTCTTCGTGCAAGGCTCTTTCTAAATGCTATAATTGATTGTAAAATGCCTAATTCTGCTTCTACACAGGATGATGGGAATAGGGTTTCTGGACATAGTGAGTCTAAAGCTCTTCGTGCAGAGACATCTAAGCTTTTGGATAAGCTTGTTTGTGCATTGGACACTCTTCAACCTGCTAAGTTTCATTGGCAGTGGGTTGAGTTAAGGCTCCTTTTAAATGAACAAGCACTTATTGATAAGATTGAGAATCATGATATGTCCTTAGTGGATGCTATTCGCTCTTCCTCACCTAGTTCTGAAAGAGCTTCTCCTTCTGAGAGTGAGAAAGTTTTCATTGAAATTATTCTTACCAGATTGTTGGTCAGACCTGATGCTGCTCCCCTTTTCTCAGAGGTGGTTCATCTTTTTGGGAGATCATTAGAGGATTCGATGTTGATGCAGGCTAAATGGTTCTTAGGTGGCCTGGATGTTCTTTTGGGACGGAAAACTGTTAGGCAACGGCTCAGTAATATTGCTGAAAATAAAAACCTTTCTACCAAGTCACAGTTCTGGAAGCCTTGGGGTTGGTCCTATTCTGGTGTTGATCCTGTAACAAACAGTGGAGAGAAGAGAAAGTCTGAAGTCACATCTCTTGAGGAAGGCGAAGTCATTGAGGAGGGCATGGAGTCAAAGGGGTGTGTGAAAGGGTCCACTCAAGTCGATATTGACGGTTCTGGTATCAATCAGCAGCATGTAACTGAGAAGGCTTTCATTGAATTAGTTATTCCTTGCATAGACCAAAGCTCTGCTGACTCACACAATACCTTTGCAAGTGATTTGATAAAGCAGTTTAATACCATTGAGCAACAGATAAACTCAGTTACTCGTGGTGTAAGTAAGCAGACTGGCACTGCTTCTTCTGGAATTGAAGGTCCTACTAATAAAATTAACAATCGCAAAGGCATAAGAGGTGGTAGCCCTGGATTGGCTAAACGAACACCAGCTCCTGTGGAGTCTGCTCCACCTCCTTCCCCTGCAGCTTTGCGAGCTTCTATGTCATTGAGGTTGCAGTTTATTGTGAGATTGCTGCCAATCATATGTGCAGATGGGTAAATATATGATATGTTATTCTGCGTGTTCCATTTTATTCAACTTAAAATAAGGATGATCAGTATCTGTGCTTTACTGCTTTGTGAGACCTTTTCTGATAGACTGGGCAGATTTCTTGTTGCTATGAACTCGTCATAGGTTCTGTCAATTTGTTTTGTTTGTCTAGTAGTACATGCATCTTTCTTCTGGAAATGAATAGGTACTAGTTTACCTGTTGAATTTTCTTTATGAAATCCCCATGGTTAAATTTGTTAATCTCGTCTCAGTCTCAGCTCAAGCCTTTCTAGTTTCATTTCTCTGTTGAAAGTGATCCTCAAAAATTAGCTTTAATTCTTTGTGTTATTGATCCATGATACTGACTCATTTTTATAGTACTTTGTAATTGCAAGCCTTAGTTTTTCAGGGTATTAAGTTTTTATTTCAATTATTTGTCACTCTTCAAAGGCTGATGTTATTATTCGAATTACTAATTCATAAAATTCTTAGATTTAAAACTTCACTTCTTGGATATGCTTTTTATGTAATTTGAACATCTTTTGCATTATCTTATTGTGAGCAATTTTTTTTTTATTTGATTTCTCTTCCCTGTTGGTGTAAATTGAATGTGAGGATTGCGTTGTTTCTTTTTATGGGAGAGTAGTGGTAGCAAATTTTTTCTTCTATTTTTTGGGAATTCATTGAATGTTGATTATCCAATGGAAAGAAGCCATTCTAATTGATACAGATGCAACAATGTTATGGAAGCAGTAGTATCTTATTTTGGTATTTAATAAATTAGTTACGAAGGTTCATTGTTGGATTATTCAGGGAACCATCAGCTCGAAGCATGAGGAATATGCTTGCTTCTGTAATACTTCGATTACTCGGAAGCAGGGTTGTGCATGAGGATGTTGACCTATCTTCTAATCTTGCACAGTTGAAGAGGGACATGGAGCTGATGCCAATTGTTGCATCCATGGAAATGTCTGGAGATAGTCTTTTTGATCGCTTATTGTTAGTTTTGCATGGGTTGTTAAGCAGTTGGAAGCCAAGTTGGCTGAAGTCAAAGGATGCCAAGGATTTTTCTGGATTTGACCGTGAAGCAGTGGAGGGTCTGCAGGTTTGATATTTTTTGTCTTGTTGATGATTGAATTTACTGCTGCTTGTTTTGGTAAAAAAACCATAAATTTATTTGAAAGCGAGCTTTGAATTTTTTTTCTCAAATTGAATGTTTTATTATTGGCTATCTCATAATGGTAGGTTTTTTTAACAGGAGATGTTTAAGATGATATATATAGAAAGAAAAGTGTAACTGAGACATCACTTCTTGAATTCAGTAAAAGTAATGATTAAAAGCAAATGATTCTGAAAGTAGTACTTTTAAAGGCACCAGTTAAGTAGATCCTTTGTCAATTTTCTTGGATATGGAGTGTTGTTTTCCAGAATGCATTAGCTTTGGGGCCTATTCATTTTCTGATGTAATCATGAGTAGTATGTAATGCCTTGATGATTTCGTAAGAGTTGAAGTTTGGGGGAAATTTTTAGGCTTTGAGAGTTCTAGAGGTAAAGAAATTTGCCTAAATAGCACAAGGAAATGAGGTGTTAATTGTTGCACGTGTAATGCAATTTAGGAATGGGTACTTTTAATTTGACTGAATGTCAATATTTTGGTTTATAGACTTTGCAATTGATTTTCTGTCCAAAAGTGGGTACTTCTAGTTGTTTTTATCTTGACAAATAGTCACCACCTCTCACGTAGTTTCATTGCAGGTAAAAGAAAATAATCAGTTTTCTTCGAGTTACGAGCTTTGAGATGTCATTCCTGTCAAGATAGAAAATTATTTAGAATGAAGTTAGCATTGAAATAAAATTACAGATGATTCTTTACTTACTTCACTGTTTATTCTGTGGGTGCAGAATGAATTAGATTCTATGCAATTGCCTGAGATGATTAGATGGCGAATCCAAGCCGCAATGCCTATATTATTTCCTTCTTTTCACAATACAGTCTCCTGCCAACCACCTTCTGTCCCTATTAGTGCTCTTAGTTTGCTTCAACCCAGCATCTGTATCCCTGGATCTTACACTGGAACTATTAATCCACCTCAGAGACAGGTTGCGTCGGCACGAAATGCAAATAATATGCTGGGAAAATCCAAGTCAGTGCTATCACAAGAGAATGATATGGAAATTGACCCATGGACACTTTTGGAAGACGGAGCAGGATCAGGTCCATCTTCAAGTAGCACTGCAGCCATTGGAGGCAGTGACAATGCTAATCTTCGAGCTTCAAGTTGGCTCAAGGGGGCTGTAAGAGTGAGACGGACAGACCCGTCGTATATTGGCGCTGTGGATGATGATAGCTGATTTTAGGTTCAACTATGTTTTTAGTTTTGGTCTTAAGGAATAGCAAGGCCCCTCACAACAGGTAAGTTAAAGCATTATTTGTTGTGCACATTGGTCTTGCCTGTCCCATGTTTTACAGTGGAGGGGGGGATTTTGTTTTTCACATTTTGGTTGGGCATACTGGAATCCTTGTGAAAGAGTGATGATGATGTAGTGATGTAGGCCATCTTCTATTCAGCATTGCAGAATGACTGTCATTTTATGCCCCTGCCGTCTGGGCCGTATGTACTCACAGGTGCGGTACAGAGGCTTTGTTGTATATATAGAGGATAATTGTTTCAGTTTTCCAATTGATCAGGTATAATATCCCAAGAAATTACATGTAGCTCTTCCTTATCTAATCAATCTTTTACCTCTCTCTCTCTCTCTCTCTCTCTCTAACACACGCTCAGAGAGAGCCATGGATGCTTAACACATCGACACCCCATGTATATGAATGCTTATGTTGCTGTCTTGCATACATTACTGCGTGCTTAAACTGAATTGTTTTTTTACATTTATGTACGAGGATTAACCGCATATGCTTTAATTATGTGTGAAGATGGATGGCTGGATTTTGTAGATGAACAAATACATAAGGAAGGCAGATGAAATCCTGATGTTCTGCAATTAATTGTGAGTTTAGATAATCAAATGAATGGATTTGTAGGTATTTCCCCCCCGTTTAGTGATTTTCTATTTTGAATTATTGATTTGAAGTTGTCAAATTATTATATTGGAGCGTTTTTCTCTTTTTGTTATTATTTTTTCTTGAAACCCTACAAAAGTTGATACCAATGTAATTTAGGAGTAATTAATACAAAAATTATGATAGATTTATGACCGGTTGGTACAAAATCGAAAAAGCAGAAATTGTTGAATGGATACAATGGGGTTGAGTTAGCGCCATCTGTTTCGAGGTTTGCTTTATTCTCGACTTGTAACTGCTCTGTCTACAAAAAACACATCTTCAATCCAAGCAACAATGTTGAAAGCTAGACCTTCTAGCACTCTTGAATAACTCTCTAGGATTGCTTGCCCCACATCCTGCAACACATGTATTCCATTAAGAACTTTACATTTTATGGAAGAATACCTCCCAATTTTTAAATTTACATGTCTTTTGACCGATAAGATGACTTACCCGATTGTGTTGAATCTTGCATGTATCCAAGGACGTCTGTGAAAGTTCGGGGTACCTTTGCTTCAAGGCAAACAACAAGCTCTCGGCCCTTTCAGCCAATATGTGATTTTTGTCACTGAGATCAACATCAGACATCAGCTCTTTTACCATGTCCCATGATGGTTTTGAATGCTTTATGCATGCTTTACGTCTCCATGTATACATTGAGGCTTCCAAGCTGTCTGCAAGCTCTAGTGCTTCATGTTCCGATGCTATACTTAGACAATCCAGCAGATAATCCGGGCAGAACTTTTCTGTCCCCAACATGAACCTGTAGATCGACTCTCCTATACTGGCCCTTCCGCTCTGTACAACTTCCCTCATACAAATAAGTAATTTCTCCTAACTTTACTACTATCAGCACAGCAGATCCCCACCGTACTATTTAAGCGACCATATTTTTCATTTTCTTTTTCACAGAGATATCTCAATTTGGGATAGGATTGTAAATGCTAGAATCTGAACTTGAATAAGTGATTTCATGAACTAATTAAGCTAAATCCGGGATCATTGTGCAACCGTGAATGTTTTGAGCACTTTCTTATCATGAAAATTCTCTTTTATTCAATTGAATTGGCTTCAGTTATTTATAAAGTTTCAAATGCTTGTTCTAAACAAAAACTTGGAATTGGAACATGCTTCAAGTTGAGAACAATCTAAGTTTGATGAGGAAATTAATGAACAGAAGGACTAACCTTGGGAAGAGACTCGACATAGGAGTCAGGAATTTCCATCTCTGCTAGAACACCACTATTGATAGCCATAGCTGCCTTATGAATTTGATTAGCACAGTCTCGTTTGTGCCGCAAGTCCTTCCTTGCTTTCTCAGATAGGCCACATGGAGGAACGCATGGCACTGGTACCCACCATTTCTCATCATTTCTCTTAACAACCCTTCGGAACGAGCCTGTTCGGCTTGAATTCGATGACACACTCCCATCTTCTGCATACCAGAATTCTCTGTCCTCGAAACTGTCCAATATTTCCTGTCAAAGGATGTCTTATGAGCTATGAGATGAGCCTTTTTGTAATGACAAAAATATTATGATTTTTCCTTCTTACAATGAGCATTGCATCCAACTTTCTCAGTGCAGGAAGATTGACATAAATATCTGATCTTGGTCTGCTTTTCATTACCTAAAGATGTCCAAAAAATAAAAGAAGTTTATCATGTTAAAGCAGACAAAGATGACAAACCAACCCCAATTTAGACAAAATTCTGGTATGGATTATGAAATCTTACTTCAAGAGCTGTTCCACTGCTTAAATTCTGTGACTTGGAAGTAAATTCAACAATGTAATCACAAACAGATAAAAGACAGTCCATTTCTCTTTTCCAAAGTGCCTTCTTTTCAGGGTTCAAAGGTTCCAACCTCAAATTTTGTCCAAATACGGTAGCTGCAGAAATTAACATAAGTAGGCAAATTTCATAGAAAATCCAAAAACAAGTAAAAAGAAACACAAAGTCATACGTTTGTCTGAAACATTTATTTTACCATAAAGATTGGTTATGGCATTTGAGATAGTAACTGCTGTACAGACCCCTTTGCCACTCCCTGACATGTCTTCTCCCAGTAAAAGCTTTGCAAATCTTTCCTTCATCATTTCAAGTTCTGTCAAACATAATTTTATACAAATTAGTATTCAAAAAAAGAAAGAAGAAAATAAAACAGCATGGTTTAGAATAAAAGGTATATATAATTGTTCCAGATATCTGACCTAATTCCAATGATTCTAGATAATCAAGCTGCTTTTCATCTTCATTGCTTCCGCGTTGCTTTGTTCCGAGCCTGCTAAGAACAGCTTGATTCTGAGTCATGGATCTTGTTGGTGGCCAGTGAGAAGGTGAAGCTTCACTACAACAGCTATGATCGTCGATAGGGTCTGAAAATGCTGAGGTTTCAGAGCAAGTTCGGCCATACACGAATGATTCACCACTCAACGTTGAGTAACCAGGAGTTTCTGGAATCGACTGATCATTTTGATCAACAAAAGAAAGTGAAGGTTGATAACCCAGATCATAATTTTCATCAGAGTTGGATAAATTCTCCATTTTACCCAAATTACAACTCTCAACTCTGCAAATAGCCATGAAAATCTGGTTACTGGGGCTCAAGAAAATGAAGATTTTTAAATCATAATGAAAAAAACAAAACAAACAGAAGTGATGGGACTTTTGAGCCATGGTTCAAATATGTAGGCAGCAAAAATTCGGCTAAACTGAAAAGAAAAGAAAAAGAGTGGCCATCAAAGTAAAAAAAAAAAGCAAAAGATGTTATGTTTACAGTCACAGGTCGTTGTTACTATCAGATTCTAAGCATAACTCACTGAAAAAAATATGCAAATAAAGTAACGTTTGTGAGCAACGGTCTTTGTTAAACATTCTTTTTTGTTTTTCAAATAAGTTTACCTTTAAAGGGTATAATACAGATTTGAATTCGAAACCATTGAAGCTATTTAGCAGTTTGAGGACCATTTGAAATCGTTCCCTCCTAAGCATCATATCTTTCCAAAAGAAACACTAACCCACTTTCTTTTTCTGTATCCATGTCACCATGCTAAGGATGGACCAGGAATCTTGACCGTCCCATTGCTGGATTGTGTTTCAGCTTCCTTATCCGACAAGATAAAACCCAGATACAAATTTGGCAGGAAAATATTGAATCCGAGAAAATAAAGAATGGGTTTTGAATATTTAGGAAAATTTTGCAAAAAGTTTGTAGCTTCTTTGGTTTGATTATAGGACATGCATTCTATGTCTGGGCTGTAGTTGAATATTTGTGAAGGTCGTGACTGGAAGGCGTTTTATATTGTTATAAGCTTATATTTTAGAGCAAATGATCTCAATATTTTAATTTTTCTTTAATTCAATGAAAATTTTCAACTTTCTAGAGATTTGATATTGCAAGAATCAAATTAATTGAAAGATGGAAAAGGAAAATTTTATTTAGATGGGGAATTAGACGTGCATTCCATTTTTTTTGCATATGCGGCTTAATTGTGTGTTAGATTGGATAAGTCAAATCATTGTTTTTAGGGGTTTTCTCCCCTTAATTAAAGTGATGAACACTGAATAGATTCCAAGCCACAATGGATGTAATCCTCCTAAATTTCCTTTTTGGGTGAAAATTTAGATATAATAATTTATTTGGACTTTTAACTTTTAAAATAAAATTTTATTTTAACACTTTATTTAATTTTTCCTTTATTTTAATTATTGAATTTATATTTTTATCAATTCATCCCAAAATAAATAAAAAGTTAACTTTATTGACATAACGCGACTGCTCACACTTACGTCATGTTAGCAATTAATTAAATTCTAAAATATATATTTATAATTTTTCTACTTCTTAAATTTTTTAGAAATTATAACATTTTAAATTTTTAAAAATTAAAATCTTAATTAATTGGACAATCCAAGTGTATGCAATCAACAATATAAGTTTAATAGTTAAAAAAAAAGGTAAAAAATTTAAAATGATTTTTTAATAAAATTGGAAGGCTAAATAATGACTTATGCTGAAAATTTATTTATTTATTTATTTATTTTCATATTGTATATGTATACAATGTAAATTTAGCTTTCAACATTTACATTTTAATCAATTTGGCCCTTGTTCTTTTTTTTTAAGTTAAATTTGGCACTTAATCTTTTAAAAAAGTTGAATTTAAAGATCATCATTACAAATAGAGTTAAATTATTGTTTTTAACGGAATACTTGACTAAAATATTAAATTTTTAAACATGACGGTTTGAATGGCAATTCACATGTGCTTCATGTTATTTTTATGAATTTTATAATTTTATTGAATTTTAAATATTTTTATTATTTATATTTTTAAATTTATTTGTTCACATTATATATAAAACAAATAATACCATGTCAACATGAAAATACATATGTACGGTCATGTAGTTATCACACCAATATCCTCAAAAAAAAATTTGTGGTTTAGTCAGCATTCCCGTCAAAAAAAGCAATTTGACTCTTTTTTAAAAGTTTGAGAGTCAAATTTAGCTCAAAAAGAAAATAAAGGTCAAATTGAACGGATATAAACGTTAAGGGCTAAATTTGATATTATGTTAATTATCAATAATTAAATTTAACTGCTGCTTTAGGGAGGAAAATCCCCAAATTTTAAGTAGATGAAGTATGGTTAATAATTTAAGGAAAGAAAAGTGATGAAGTGGACATGGCATGATCATAAAATAAAGTAATTACATAACTGAGGTTCAACCTAAAGCCTTACAAGAAACAGGTACTAGGTAGCTAAAGGGAAGGCTACAATGGCTGACAACAAATGCTTGTTAAGAGAAAAACTAAGTTTCTTTTTCTTCCTTTTAACAGTGCATTTGCTTGGTTACCAAGTAACCCAAAAACAAGAGATGAGCATACTGAACCTAGAAACCCAAAAAATTGAATACCGGTTGATGATTAGTTTATGATCTGGTTCTCATCATCACTTAGCTGCAACTCTTTCTAGTGCTTGTTTGATCATCCCTGCAGGTGCAATGGCTGCTCCACGAAACTGGGAAAATAAAAAAGGACAGGGTTCTTTGTTAAGAATGGAAAAATAAAGAACTGAGGATTCTGTTAAAACGAGCCTGATCGTACGAACCTTAGATTTCAAGGTTAATGTGACAAGACCATCGAGAGTGCACGATTGGACCGTGTGAGCATCCAAATGTAAGTTGTTTATAGCCTCCATGATATCCAGCAACAAGAATTCCCTGCAAGGACATTTTATTTCAATTATAACTTCCAGTTCTTTTATGCTTACTTTCACGGCTGGTGCAAGGCCATCTTTCGGAATAGTCCTATTTAATTCCGAACCAGATTCATGGAGGCTTTCATCGATGTCACAGGCCTTCCTCTTGTTTATCCAAGGCTTCTTGACACTGTCAACTTTTCTGTTTTCGTAATTATCTGAAGTCTGCTCCACCGCATCCAGGCAATTCCTTCTAGGCCTTGCCTCAAACTCCAATGAATTCTTGCAAGATTCCAACTCTTCTATCCTTGCTTCTAGCTCTTTCAAGTACTTAATTGTGTCCTTGAGAATTGATTCTTTGTCGATCTGCAAAAACAAACACTGCAGATCAGAATAAACTTTTATAATAAGACACCGTATGTAAAAAAGATGTATGAATTTTATGTCATAGTGGATTTCTAGATAACATAAAATAGCATCTATGAAAGTCGGAATAACCTCATCGATAGAAGGAACAATTGATCTGAGGACCCGGAATTTCTCTTCCTCCCTTCTTTTTTCAGGTAAAATGTGTCCTGTGGCATCAATATTGTTTTCCAATTTCCCAAGGCTACATTTGCCTCCATGCATTAGAGGCACTGCAAATAGAATCGTTTTGAATATGTTTTGATGTAGCCTTGGTCTATGAAAATTTTCCATTCCTTCTTTCTTCCAACCGATAAAACTAGATTTATAGCCACAGGTAGTGAAACTGGGGCTTTTGATCAACCAGTTTGAAGTACTTAGAATAGCAGAAACAGTTCTTTTGTAGTGCAAGTCATCATCAACTTCAAGATCCAAGGAGCTCAGTATTGTGTGATTTCCTTGTTGGAATTCTTTAAGATGAGAATGGCTTACACTTCCCCGCTTGGGAGAAGA
The DNA here is from genome assembly GCA_025506655.1 of Gossypium rotundifolium. Classification (NCBI taxonomy): domain Eukaryota; kingdom Viridiplantae; phylum Streptophyta; class Magnoliopsida; order Malvales; family Malvaceae; genus Gossypium; species Gossypium rotundifolium. Next base: position 175,731,737 of record CP106732.1, read on the forward strand.
GATTGCTGCTTTTTCTTGAATGCTGAAGTCATCATCCATGAAATGCCAACTTTGAACTTGAGAAGCAACACCATTCACATCTTCAAGCATGAATGAGTCATCCATCTGATGATTTTGTTCGAAGCCATTCGAACACTCATCAGGGGAGCTGATATTGAAATCTTCCTTGATACTTTCATGTAACTCGTTGAATCTCTCGTGATTGAATTTGATTTCTTTAGCAGGGGAATAGAGGTTCTCCAAGTCCAGCAAATCCACTATATCATGGTCAACCTTGGCACATATAGGATCTTTGTCATCATCTGCACTATGAGGGGCAGAGGTAGATTTCTCAGAGCAAACAGGCTTTGAGAAGTCCAGCAAGGAAGCTTTAATATGCTGGAGCAGATTCGGATCCTCCGGAACCTTAAGAATTAAGAATTTTCAGAGAAAATAAAAAGTACCATAATTGCTTGATTCCTTGATAAGTTCTATGGCTACATTTAAGATCCAAAAAGGAACTTACTAGTTCAGTTACACCGAGCTCAATAACACCTCCTAGGTAGGGAAAACATAGCACAGTCTGCAGAGCAAAATTAATAGCCAAGATGAGACAGGTCAATTTTACGACAAGATTTACTTCATACAAGGAGGTATCATCTTACCTGAATAGATGCACTCTATGGGGAAATGATGGACATCAAGTCATGCAAAAGCAAGTTGACAGGTCAGTCAATTGGCAATCTTGTAATGCAGTAAAATTAACAACACTCAAGCCAAGTGAAAAAAACAAACAAACCAACCTTAGCAAGCAAAGAGCGGGAGAAAATTTTACTATCTGCATATTGAGCATTACATAACCATATGGTTTCACCATTTGCAAATGCTTTTCCTGGCAAACTATGCAACACAATGTAAAACCAAGAATTAACAATTATGCAAAACAACAAACAGATGTAAGGCAATAGAGTTTGATTGATAATTTATTACCCTCGTCCAGGAGTGAATACAAAGGACATGCAAACCAAGTAATACCACTCTGTATCAGACAAATCCTCTGGAGATAATGCAGCAGAAGGTCTCTTATTTTGATCAGTTTCACCTTCCAGCAAAGATTCATAAAGCTCTCTCAGTTGTTCACTCCTTTGTAGCCCTATTTTATCTGCTTTAAGCTCCAATGCTTGAACAGTCTTCCTAGTCTTGATATCTCCATTGTAGTAACCATCTCCCCATTGGATTTCCCTGGTGATTATCAATCAAAGCCATATCATTTTGTTGTAAATTTAGCTTACATCGGATACCAAAACATATTTTAACCAAAAATGAGGATTGAGATACATGAACAAGTTTAAAGCTGATGAACGCATATGATCCAAGTATGAAAAAAATACCCTTGTTGTGTAGCTGATAAAGACCAAAAAATTGCATAGCTCCATTGTATACTCCTAACAGCCACAGCAAGCTGTTTCCTTAAGTTTTCTGGCACCCCAACCTGGTTTCTAACAACATTAGCCATTTGACATAACAAAAATATGACTGGAAATTCAACTTGCTATTTCTGGAAAACCTATTAACAACAAAATCCACCCTTGTTTTGACAGGTTTTTCTCAGCTAACCCAAAACTGGTAAATTTGCTTTCAGCAAAGGGAATATGTCCAAACTCAAAAAGCCAGGACATGATCAAAGACAGACAAAGTTTGGAGCTTATAGTACTTGGTTTTTTCCTTCCCCATTCTTTAAACTTGCAACAAGCTAGCTAGGTCAAGAATATTTCTGAATTTAATAAAAAGAAAATGCAGAGCAATATGGCAACTTGTTTTTTAGAAAAATGCAAACAGAATCTGTCAGGCATTTATCCATTGCATCGTTTTCCTGATCCTTTCTTCTTTAAATTCGCTGTGGATAAGTTTTATGAACTCTTTTGAGAGAAAACGAAGAATTAGAATCATGCGTCGGAAATTATTATTATTATCATTATTATAAGGCTCTTTATTGTTGATAATTAAGTGATTATGGAACCATTGAGTGTTTTTTTGTGTGAGTTTCTGGGTTAAATATTTTACTTATATGATACGGTTATTATTTCTAGATGTAATGTTGTAGGTAGGTTATAATGTATGTCAATATGTATTTTATTATAGAATTAACACATGTTTTTTATGCACGAGTTTGCATGCATTATGATGCAAATTCACATCGTACAAACTCATAAAAAAATACAAACTTTTCATGTGCGAATCTAATATACAAGTAATACAAATTACGAGTTGAGATCCAATTGAAAAATCAAGTAATGGATCAATGATGATGAATTCCATAACACAATAAAATTACAAGTACTTGACCAATTTTTTAATACCATACGACTATCAAACAACAACTATATGGATGTTTATATTTGATTGTTTTAAAGTTTTTGTTTTGTTTTTTCAACACTAGGCTCGAACCTTTTTAAAGCAGTAATTATGATTTATGAAAATTTATATGTCATGCCTTTTTTTTTTTCCCACCATGATAACATTAACTTGTCATTGTCAATTCTAAATGTTTATTATTTATCATTTGACAGTGGGATGACACTTTTCTTTAATGCATTATATAATTATTTATTAATATTTTTTAGAATAATTAACATTTATAAGTAATGTTGAAATTGAATTCAATAATGCAAGTACTATGGGTTATAGACCAGCAGAAGGCACAGCTTTATCTATGCAACTTTTCTTCTTTCTTGTTTTGTCTTCATAAAGGCAAAATCTTCACTTTATTTTTCTTAGATTTTTTTATAATTAATAATTATAAACATGGGATAAAAACATCAAATTTCTTACTACTAAAGTAATAAACCCCGTACCTATCGGTGGCAAAACCTTTACTTCAAAAACCCCACACATCTCTTTTCTGAATATAGAAACCCCACACATTTGATTTTATATGTTCTAGATATAACATTTTAATTTTTTTCATTTCTTTTATCTTTTAAAATACTTTTTGTAGATTTGGTGTTATAAAGAAATTAAAAAAAAAATCAGAATTTCGGGGAAATAATAATAATGTTAGATTCCTACCATCATGATGTAAGCACATGTATTATTTTGGTTTCAATGAACTCGAAAAGTGAAATTCAAATTAAGTTAAAAGCCGATCTATTTAGGTATACAAAACTTTTTATTTGAATCTAATTGATGTCATTCCAAACCAACCAATGACACTTCTAAGCTGCTCATTATAGAGTGATTTTGTCTGTAGGAAAACAAAATGCAGATGAAGGGCAAGAATGGTAGGTGAGGTTTGAAAAAGGCAGGGACCGTAGAAAGCGCGATGGCAGGCTTTAGTGGCGTTGAACCCATAAATACCAAGGTGAAATATATTATTATATCGTATACATTATTGGAGTGGCCCAGGCCCCTCCCTCCTCGCCTTAAGAAGAAGAAAGATGAGCTTCCACCGAGTTACATTACAGTTTTGTTAAAATTTGATCCTCTTAATATAATATCTTTTTGGCATCATCTATGTGAGTGCTTTATTGTCCACATTATACCTCCCATCATCATTTAACCTATTATGTATAATTTATACATTCAGTACCTGTGAGTTTAAATTATTGGATTTATTTACTTAATACTTGTCATTCACACATTATAGATATATTACTTAACTCTCCAATCCTCTCTCGAATATCACATCTCAATCATCTCACGGCTCATCACAATCTCCTCTTTATATCAAAATATACATATTATACATATTTTCAAAGTCAAATATATATTTCTGAAATTTGGAGTGGAAGATTATAATAAATGAGACTAAGTTTGCAATTGCATGCATCAGGCAAATGTCCGAGTTGTCTGGAAACATCTCAAAACAAGTTCCGTTTGGAAAATTGGAATCTTGCGTTTGACTGGTTTTCATTTTGCCCTGGTTATCGTGCCGTTAGGAAATTTGCTTTGCCTATCTGCACTACAAAACAAACCAAAGCTAGCATCCATAAATGATAAATGAGATGAAACCTTGTTAATGTCTTTCAGTGAGAATTATTAGGTAAAGACCCAAAAATATGAAAAACTATAAATAACTCTCAGGTGGGATGGTTTATAGTTTTATACCAATACATATTCTAATGTGAAACTTTGAAGTTGAAAAAAATTGACCTTGTTCGAGGCTATAAATGTGGGGAGCTGGTTTTCCTTGTACGTCCTCGATAGCAGTACAAAAGGAAAGAAAAAAACTAGCCAGCACCTATCATTAAAGCAAAGATTCTGGGCAAAGAAAATCACGTCGCTCTTATTGATAATAATGGTAAGTGCATGTGTTTTGGGGAGTGGTTGTTCCAGTTCTCAGTGATGACTTACTTTTACTTGTATAAAGATGAAATAAAGAGAAATAAAAGGTTACAAACACGTCCTTTGATTGACGACATGGCCCGCTCTTATCTGCCCATTTAACCTCCATCCCTAAAACTGGCACATCACATCATATCCCAACCAGCATCAAATTACTTCAATTTTTATCATAATTGGTATCCTAACGTCTTCTTTTTTTTTATATATATATATCAGATTCTGAGTATCTGAGTTAATAAAGAAGTTTTGTGTATATTTCTTTAAATTTATTTAGTATTCTGAAATTTTCACGTGGGAGTACTTTTTCTTTTTATTTGAATGTATAATATAATAATTTGTTAATAATATAATATATTTAATTTATGTTCGCATAGAGCGAGAATGCAGAGTTTTTGATGGGACGGAGCAGAATGGTCGAGGTTCAGATGAAACCTGTGATTGATTGAGGGTTCTTTAAGTATAACATCAGAAACCAAACAAACATAAAAAACCGAAATCAACGTCAAGCATGTGCCCGGGAATGATGATCCATGACCTATGACTATGGGAATCTAATTATTATTTATTAAAAAAAATAACATTTTGTTTTAAAATTTGGTTTGAAAATACTTCTATTTCATATTATTCATTTGATTATTATGTAGTATTGAGGGAAAAAACATAAATTGACGAGATATTATTAAACTCTTAATCACTTGCTCTTAGCACTTTTAGGTAAAGTCATTCACTTCTTTTAAAAAAAGTCAACCCCTGCCTTATAAGTGTGAATAAGTCTTCAAAGTCATGTAGGGTTCACTTGAGCATAATAATCTCATACTAATTGAAGGAATAACAAGATGGGTCACATGGTGCACGTTTTTCACGCATTAGATGAGGATAACTTTCCTCATAACAGTCTATCATGTCACATTATTGGACAAGAGAACCTCTCCTATAAATATCTTGATCATCGATGAAGAAAGGATCTTATTTTTCAACATTCAAAGTTACTCTGAGCAATTATCCTCTTAATTGAATTGTCATCTTATTTTTTGCTTCGGCTCTCGAACTCTTTAAGTAAACCAATCTCCACAGTGTCGCATTTTTCTCCTCCTTATTTCTCATTGTCTTCCTCCCTCGTTATGCATTGATTCAATCGTTATAATACTATGTGTCGGAACCATTTTTTTGTTTGGAAAACGGGCCGACTTTAAAAAGAAAATAGAGTCGCCACCAATCTTTTTGAAGTGTGATTGGGCCACTTTTGAAAATGTTTTGGTCTCACAATTTTAAGAAAAGCGGGCTCGAGTCGGTTACGACGAGGAATGATTAGCACCTCAACGCCCAAAATTGGTACCGTATTGATTGATTAATGTCCTTAATATCAAAAATAAAAAATATTTTAAAATATGAATCTTTGAAAATGTTTAGATAACTCACATTGGATATCGAAACTCTCTTATTTCAAAAGTTGAAATACCACATCCAAAGACGATAGGACACGATATTTCAAATTATTGATACTAAGATCATTTCATGATTTCCAACATTCTTGTCTTGCAATTTTAAAAGGATATTTCATTATTTGGCCAAACCGTAAACCAAACTCAAAGACGATTGGGCACGATTCTCTAATTTCCAATCATGAAATATTGCCTTTATTTTCAAAAACATTAAAGGACATTTAGTAATCCAGATGAACGAAAAATCGAAGCTCAAAGACTATTGAGCACGATTTTTGGACTTCCAAATAAAAAATCTTTGAAGGATATTTAGTTGTTTGGATGAATGTAAAATCAAACCAAAGACAATTGGGCACGAATTTCTGGACCTCCAAACACGAAACATTGCCTTATTTTCAAAAAACATTAAAGGACATTTGGTAATCCAGATGAACAAAAAATCGAAGCCCAACCGATTGGCACGATTTTCGGACTTCGAACACGAAATATTACCTTTGTGAAAACCCTTTTTATGAATTTGGGTAAAATGCAAATAAACACAAAAATAAAAATACGCTCCAAAATCGTCAATTTACATAAAATAATAGGAACAAGAATGAATAAATAAAAGAACATAATAACAAGAAAGCTAATGGTAAATCCATACAAATAAATACTATATGATAATCTAGGAGGTAATAAAAAAATAATAGTAATAATAATAAAACATTAATGAATAAATAATAATAGTGGAGAGAAAAATATAGTAATAGCAAAAAAGGATGATGACGCTAATAATAAAAAAATAACGAGAATGATAAATATAATAATAATAGTTATAGTAATGAAAATAAAGATGACACCACCTATAGTAGTATTAGTACCAAAACAATAGTAGAATATATATATATATATATATATATATATATATATTTAAAATAAACAATAGTATTAATAATAAAATAATAATGATAGAAATGATAAATAGTGATAATAATAATAAATAAAAATAAAGGAAATTAACAATAATAATAATAGTGATAATACTACTAGTAAAATAAAAAAAGTAGTGTTAATAATAAGATAATAGTAATAATATTAAAACTACTAATAAAAACAAAGATAATAACATATATAATTATAATAATAATAATAATGTATATAGAAAATAGTAAATATAACAATAATAATAATAAATATAATAATAAATACAATTACAGTAATAATATATATATATATAAAAGAATAGTAATGGCGTTAATGAAAATAATAATAATAATACAAAGTAACACTAACAAATATAATAATAAATATAATGATAATGAATATAAACATAGTAACAATAATATTCATATATAAAAATAATAATATTAAAAATGTTAACAATAACTTAAAATAATCAATTCATGGACAAATTAAAATAGGGATCAAATTGAATCAAGAACATAAACTTTGGGATAAATTTAAAAACAAATGAAGGTGAATGGGCCAAATTGTAAGGCTACAGAACTTAGAGGGGCCAAAATAGAAATTAATCCAGGTTCCCAAATACTGCACCTGAACACGGACTAAATTGAAACAGCGTCTAAAAAGCAGGGGTGAATTTTAAAATGGAAAAAAGTTGAAGGGGATGCAATTAAACAGGCGCGCGAAAAAGGAGGACCTATAACGAAATTTCCCCATCTAGGGATAAATTTGCGCCCATTCACCTCCAAAAGCAAGTAACACACGGGGCCCACACCTTTTAATGCTTAAAAACCTAAAAATAAAATCTTTCATTCATTTCTTTCTCTGTTTCAAAACCAGAAAAAAAACCCCCCTTTCCTTCTTTTTCTTTTAGGGTTTCAACCCCTTTTTCTTTGTCGCCATTTCTGTGTCGGAACACGACCAAGAGCCCTTCATACAAGATCGGGCTGCGACAAATGGAGGAAACCCGGTAAGACCCTCACGACTTCTTTTTTTTTTGTTTAAAACTTTTGTATTTTAAAACACAAATGAAAAAAAAACAAGAAACAAATAAAGAACCCGAAAGATTCGAAAATAAACAAAAATAAAGGGAAACCTTTTCTTTGTTTTGATTCATTCTCTTGTGAAAATGTACCCACCTCAGATTATATTTTTTTTATGAATCGTATAAAAAAAAAACCTCATATAATCGTTTTTCCTTTTATCCTAAGAAAACCCCTAAAATAGAATAAAATCTAAACTACCATCTCCTTCCGTGTTGTATTGCTTCCTTTGTAGGTTCGACTCTGGAGGAGTGGATGCGCACGATTCGGAAGGCGTAGTGACGTGGCTCTGTTGGTGGTGCCGTTGCTAGTCTAGGGTTTCTAGGTGAAAATTTTTTTTGTGGGTTGTATTAGTTTGTTGGGCTTTGGGTTTGGGCACATTTATTGGGAATTTTTTTGTTTTATTGGTATTGGTGTGGGCCTCGGACCAAAATTGGATCATACAACCGCCTCTTTGCTTGTTGTCGTGTAACGGAATAAAGCAAAGATTCTAAAAGAGCCAATTTTGCCCCGTTTTGTTGAGTCTTGACTTGACATTTCTTTCCTTCAGGTAGCTTTTGCTTTAACCCACTATATCTTCGGGGCATAAGAATTTTATTTCAATCTACTCCATTATTGCTTAGGGAGATAAGATTTGCTGTTTTCGATCCGCCCACTCCTGCTCAGTGGGATAAGATCTACCTCTTTAGCCTGTTACCCTACTGCTTAGGGAATTAAGGCTGGTGGCTTAAATCTGCTCCATCGTCGATACATGAAGATAAGATTCGTCATCTTCGATCCGCCCACTCCTACTCGGTGGAGATAGGATCAGCATCTTTGGCCCGCTCCACTCCTGCTCAGTGGAGATAAGGCTCAGATCTTCGATCCGCTTACTCTCGCTCAGAGAGATAAGATCTGTTGTCTTCAATCTGCCCACTCCTGCCAGGTGGAGATAGGATCTACTACCTTTAACTCGCTCCACCTGCCGGTGGAGATAAGGCTTCGATCTTGATCTGCTCCCTCCACCTTTCGGTGGAGATAAGATCTCTTGCTATCGATCCGCTCTACTCTCCGCTTAGTAGAGATAAGATCTATTGTCTTCAATCCGCTCCACCTCGCCGGTGGAGATAGGATCTACTATCTTTAGCTCCGCTCCACTCCTGCTTTCAGAGAGATAAGGCTTCAATCTTCGATCTGCTCCACTCACCTTTCAGTGAAGATAAGATCTGCTTTTTGATCCGCTTCTACTCCCGCCAATAGAGATAAGATCTATACTTTCACTGCTCCACTCCTTTCCAGAGAGATAAGGCTTCAATCTTGATTTGCTCCACTCGCCTCGGTGGAGATAAGATCTCTTTTTGGCTGCTACCCTACTGCTAGGGAATTGAGGCTCATCGACTTGATCTGCTCCACTCCTTTCGGTGGGATAAGATCTGCTATTTTGGCCTGCTACCCTACTGCTTAGGAATTGAGGCTCAATGTTTTCGACTGTTCCACTCCGCCGGTGGGATAAGGTCCGATATTTTTGGCCTGTTACCCTCTACCGCTTAGGGAATTAAGGCTCGCTGTTCTTGATCTGCTCCACTCGCCTTTCGCTGGGATAAGATCTGCTATTTTTGGCCTACTACCCTACTGCTAGGGGTTGAGGCTCAATGTTTTCGACTTGTTCCACTCTGCTTCCGGTGGGATAAGGTCTGTAATTTTCAGAACTCCCATCAATTTTGCTACATTGTCCTATGGGGAACCTACTTGTAGAATTGATTTCATGGGGTATATGTTTATGCTAGATGATTAGGATGTCATGAAAATGCTCCTAACCATGTGTATTATGAATGTTATGAATGAATGCAAAATGTCATGAGAATGATCCATTTTTAACACTTGGGTCATCATTGCTTGTTGTTTACTAAGGTGATATCCTGACGATGTCTTCTTTTGTTCAGCTGATACCTCTAACAGAGAATCAAGATGTTGTCACCGCTAGTCCTTTTCTCAAGTGCTCCGAGCCCTTTAAGCCTGGTTAGTTCTTAAATAATTGTCCTGTTTCGGATTCTTGTATTATTTAGAGATTTTCAGAGTAATACACAAAACTTCTTTTGTGAAAACATTATTAGTTCCATAATCATTATTTCAATGAAAAATGCTTGGAGAATATCATAATAATGGACCAGAAAGAAATTAATTAGGAGCATAGCTCGAAACAAATAAGATAGCAAATGCAATCAAGAAGGAAATTTATTGGTAGTGTATTCGAACGAGCAAATTAAGAATGGGTAAGATGGCAATTAGGTGCCCAGATATCGCCGACCGAGCTTCTTTGTTCAAACTTCTTGAGGACCATTTAAGCTCAATATGTGTTTAGAGGATTCGAGTACTTTGTCGATGCCCCAAGATGTAACATACTTCCTCATTGTCAATTCAAGCGTGGCAAAACCATCAGATGCCCCATCATGATTTGATCACAACTTGAGCCGCCCTTTTGGTTTTCAACTCAAAGCCCTTTGGTCTCAAAGTGCCCTTTGGTTTTCACCTTGGCCTCCGTTTTTTTTTGGATTCAAGATGCCCTTTGTGGGTTTTCATCTTGGCCCACCTTCAAGCGAAGTACTTCTTGACCGAGTCTCGCATTAATTGGATTTGGCAGACTTTTGCCGTCAATCTCAGCTAACATCAAAGCTTGTCCAGAAAAGGCCTTCTTTACAATATAAGGTCCTTCCCAATTAGGCATCCACTTTCTCCCGAAGTCCTTTTGCATATGGAGGATCTGTTTCAATACCAAGTCTCCTTCATGGAATACTCTGAGGCGGACTTTCTTATTGTAAGCTCGCATCATCCGCTTCTGGTACAGTTGACCATGGCGAATGGCTTTTAGCCACTTCCTCGATCGATTCGATCGGTCATCTGAGAGTGAACCCATTCGCTTCGTCCAACTTCGCCCGACAAAATCTAAAGAGTAAGAATTTCAACTTCGATGGGCAAGACTGTATCCATCCATAAACCAATGAGAAGGATGTTGCCTCGGTGGACGTCCTTGCCAACATTTGAGAAGCATAGAGGGTAAATGGTAACTAGTCTATGCCAATATTTACAGGTTTCCATCATCTTTCAAAATCTTTTTTTTTTAGATGGTTTCTTTCTTTTCTTTTCTTCTTTCTTTCTTTTTTTTTTCTTTTGTTTTGTTTTGTTTTTTTTTTTTAAATTCGAACTTGAACTCAAAGTTGAAATTGAACTTGATGATTGACCCTATAACTTTGTCATAGGAATCGACCATCACCCTCTTAGTGGAATAATTGACAATCACGAAAATGAATAGGCGTCAACTAGGTACTTTTAACGAAATCATCCCCGTAACATCTATGCCCCACGTATAGAAAAAGCATATAAGTCATGTCTTCTCAATTTGGCATTTACGGTATCTTGTGAAATCTCCCTTTCATGGTAGCCTCATCGTGCCTAGGCATATCTTGATGTGATCACACAAAGACATCTTTGAATTCTTTCAATAACTCAATGTCGTCTCGCTTTGTTTCTACTGTAGGTAATGTTTCGATCTTCACTTCTTTCCTGGACTCACAATGTCCACTCGACCCTTTGTACGATAGAGTCTAATTTCATTTTGTTTTCCCATCCTTAATGATCGATGGGTAAGTTGTACTCTCGACATCTTCAAAATATTCGATCCTTTTAGACCCATATTTCACTCAAAAGGAGTCTGAGCGTTGCTCATGTCCCGATATCCGGTACCTATTGTAGGTACGAAGGTAAATTCTAAAGAATAAACAGTTCGAAGATGATTATTTATAATGATGGATGAAAATGAAAGAACATTCCAAAGAACAAAAGAATATATAGTATGACATGGGAAAAAATGAGAAAATATTTGTCGACATGAAACACAAACATGCATTTTTATTGAAAATAAAGATGTTTGAACATGAGCCTATTTCACAAAAGATTCTTATTGTTTCTAGGCTTAAAACAACAAGTGTGTTTTGAACATTACTCTGTTAGCTCTAAAAACTACAGAGTTTCCTTCATACCCGCTTATTCAAAACACTTTCAGCTCATAGGGTGAACGCCACCTAGGTTTCCTTCATTCGATCTCTCCTCGAATACTGACTTTGATGCTCAAGGCTTTAACATGTCTTCGACCGTTTCTTCATTTGTCATCCCGGTTTAGGAGGAATAATTCTTTCCGATATGAATACATTGGATATTTATGGAAAAGTAATTGATCCCCATTTGACCTCGGCGTCCTTCTTTCTCGACTCACTTCCTATGGTACATACGTTTTCCTCCGCAAAGTCAAAAACTCCACTCTTTATTATCCATTAACCCTTGTACTAGGGCTCAATTCATTTGCCTTTGTTGGATCTCATGGCCTTCCTTGTTATGGAACTCACAATAGTTCCTCGTATCCTGAGATTTGCCCTTACGCCTTGTATGATTAAACCTCTTTCCACCATTCTTCTCGCACCTCTCTCATCGGGTTCTTATTTCGCAACGCTCAACTCGATTCTTTTTTCTCGCTCTCGATTATCGCATTCATCTCATTATCAATGTGGTGGTAACGAATTTCCTACAACAAAGCATCATTGAACTCCACAATGCCCATTTTGATGAGCGTTTCAACTAGCTTTTGAAAGGAAAGCAATTCTCCATCGGTGCCCCACTATCCTCGCATGGTATTCACATTGAGTGCTTGTATCGTACCATTTAGAATATGGGGTTGCAATGATTCGAGTGAGAGGGGGCTACTACGTGTCGTCTAATAAAGTTTTATACAACTCCTTATACGCCACCCAGATAGGAGTAAATTGAATTTCTCGATCTTTTGCCTCGTGTTGGGCTCTTGTCTTGGTCGAACCTGTTGGCCCACAGCTACCGCTCTCGGTTGGGTAATAGTAATAGGTTTAGGATAACCCGAGCTTATATTTCCACTTCACCTTCCTTTTTCTTCGGCATCGCTCTTCTTGTGCTCTCTCCTGCCTCTATCTTCCCACACTTGATCGCGTTCTCTATCATCTTGCCTGACATCACCATGTCTGCGAAACTCTTAGTCGTGCCTCCTAACATGTGGTTAATGAAAGGTGCCTTCAGGGTATTGATGAAGAGCATGGTCATTTCCTTTTTTAGTAACGGTGGCTGGACCTGCATAGCGACCTCCCTCCATCTTTGGGCGTACTTTTTGAAGCTTTCACTTGGCTTTTTCTCTATGTTTTGCAACGTGATCCCGTCGATGCTATATCACCACATGGTCGTAATGCTTGATGAAAGCCTCGCCAAATCTCCCACGATTTGATTTGGGTACAACTCAACTGGTTGTACCATTTCTTGCAGACTCAATCGACTATCCGAAAAAATGGATCAACAATCGGTCATTGTTGACATATTCAGTCATTCTTCGATAGAACATCGTAATATGGGCCTCAGGACAGCTAGTCCCGTTGTACTTTTCAAACTCTGGCATCTTAAACTTTGGAGGAAGTACTAAATCTGGGACTAGACTCAGCTTCTTATTATCCACTTCGCATTGGTGATCAGCACTTTCCAATGCTCGAAACTTCTCCTCCAGCCATTTGCATCGATCTTCGAACTCTTTTGGAAGCTCTGCTTTTACTTCCTCCCCTTCTGCCACCTCATCGAAGTCTGGGACTATTGGTTTTACCAAATTGACTTCGGGGTTAGAGCTCGAGCTCATGGGAAGTTTCCAGTCTTGAGCACCGGATTGGTGCTGAGGTTTGATATTGACCGATACTCTTGGTGGTTGCACTTGGGAACTTGTTGGAGCCAGGCTCGGAGGGCAAGCAAAATCTTCATTATCTTCTCCAAGATCGACCATAGGCCTTTTTTCGCTTCGTGCCCTCCAGGTCAACAACTGTGTTAATGGCTCATCATGCTTCTCCGGATTCCAAAGATTTGATCCTCATATCTCGTTGATCTTAGCTAGTCGCTCTTGCATCCGAGCCCGTAGTTAGTCTTGCATCTCTTTTGCATTTGTTCTAACCTTTCCATCCTTTGATCCATTGCTCTTGTCTTTTTCCGAGTGTAATAGCGGTGTTCCAGGATAACTATAATATGACCTCTAGTTAATAGGGTTCTTTTATGATATTAAATGCACATGATGCGATGTGATGCTAATGCATGATATGAATGCAAAAATAAAAAGTATCGATTCTGGTTCAATTTCTTTTAGAAAACTTATTTAAAAAACAAAATCCTTTACATAAAATAGTCACATATATGGCCTATCCCTTCTCAAGTCTGACCATATACACACAGCCGCATTATCTTCTACTTTATCAAGGAATTCGTTCTTTATAACAAGCCTTCTAACTTAGTAATCAAAACAGCAATCGACGCCTTTTAAGTATGAAATGATATGCAAGCATGGCCAAAATAAAACAAGTTAGTATCGCATAAAAGTAACCAAAGCAAGTAAAAAAATGTCAAACCACTACATAGGTAGCCACTAAGGTTTAGCATGGCTCTACCTAAGGTGGGCTTTTGAGGTTCACTATATGTGGTCTAGTTCTCAAGGAAGGGTACCCGAACTAGCAGATTCCTCAATCCTCACCCATTATAGACTCATACGGATCGAGTTCAGTTCAGGGGATTACATTTCCCTATGGCCATGCGGAGGTGAAAACCTCACGGAACCATAGGTACGGATGTACTCTGGAAGCAGTCCCCTAGCCCATGCGGAGGTGAAAACCTCACGAAGGCGTAGCTTCTCGCTCCCACTTAAGGGTGTGACCACAACAGTCATGCAATATGAATGCAAAAATATTCTATGTGTCTCAAACCAAAGCAGATATATGACGCGACACAGACTCATGCAAACGAAAAACGAAAAAAATTTATTTTGATAAAAAGGACATCAACCAACCAATTTTACAGCTTAACTCTCTTATAGTTGCTCCCAAAGGAGTCGCCAAGTCATTTAACCATTTTTTTGTTTGGAAAACGGGCCGACTTTAAAAAGAAAAATGGAGTCGCCACCAATATTTTTTGAAGTGTGATTGAGCCACTTTTGAAAACGTTTTGGTCTACGAATTTTAAGAAAACGGGCTCGGGAGTCGGTTACGCACGAGGAAGGATTAGCACCCTCGCAACGCCCAAAATTGGTACCATATTGATTGATTAATGTCCTTAATATCAAAAATAAAAAAAAATACTTTAAAATATGAATCTTTGAAAATGTTTAGATAACTCATATTGGATATCGAAACTCTCTTATTTCAAAAGTTGAAATACCACATCCAAAGACGATAGGACACGATATTTCAAACTATTGATACTAAGATCATTTCATGATTTCCAACATTCTTGTCTTGTAATTTTTTAAAGGATATTTCACTATTTGGCCAAACCAGAAACCGAAACCCAGCACGATTGGGCACGATTCCCTGAATTTCCAATCATGAAATATTGCCTTTATTTTCAAAAACATTAAAGGACATTTAGTAATCCAGATGAACGAAAAATCAAGCCCAAAGACGATTGAGAACGATTTTCTGACTTCCAAATAAAAAATCTTTGAAGGATATTTAGTTGTTTGACTAACGAAAATCGAAACCAAAGACGATTGGGCACGAATTTCTGGACCTCCAAACACGAAACATTGCCTTATTTTCAAAAAACATTAAAGGACATTTGGTAATCCGATGAACAAAAATCAAGCCAAATTGATTAGGCACGATTTTTCGGACTTCGAACACGAAATATTACCTTTGAAAACCCTTTTTATGAATTTGGGTAAAATGCAAATAAACACAAAAATAAAAATACGCTCCAAAATCGTCAATTTACATAAAATAATAGGAACAAGAATGAATAAATAAAAGAACATAATAACAAGAAAGCTAATGGTAAATCCATAGAAATAAATACTATATGATAATCTAGGAGGTAATAAAAAAATAATAGTAATAGTAATAAAACATTAATGAATAAATAATAATAGTGGCGAGAAAAAATATAGTAATAGCAAAAAAGGATGATGACGCTAATAATAAAAAAATAACGAGAATGATAAATATAATAATAATAGTTATAGTAATGAAAATAAAGATGACACCACCTATAGTAGTAATAGTACCAAAACAATAGTAGAATATATATATATTTAAAATAAACAATAGTATTAATAATAAAATAATAATGATAGAAATGATAAATAGTGATAATAATAATAAATAAAAAATAAAGGAAATTAACAATAATAATAATAATAGTGATAATACTACTAGTAAAAATAAAAAAATAGTGTTAATAATAAGATAATAGTAATAATATTAAAACTAATAATAAAAACAAAGATAATAACATATATAATTATAATAATAATGTATATAGAAAAATACTAAATATAACAATAATAATAATAAATATAATAAATACAATTACAGAATAATATATATATATATATATATATATATATATAAAAGAATAGTAATGGCGTAATGAAAATAATAATAATAATAATACAAAGTAACACTAACAAATATAATAATAAATATAATGATAATGAATATAAACATAGTAACAATAATATTCATATATAAAAATAATAATATTAAAATGTTAACAATAACTTAAAATAATCAATTCATGGACAAATTAAAATAGGGATCAAATTGAATCAAGAACATAAACTTTGGGATAAATTTAAAAACAAATGAAGGTGAATGGGCCAAATTGTAAGGTAGCGAACTTAGAGGGCCAAAATAGAAATTAATCCAGTTCCCAAACACTGCACCTGAACACGGACTAAATTGAAATAGCGTCTAAAAGCAGGGTGAATTTTAAAATGGAAAAAGTTGAAGGGATGCAATTAAACAGGCCAAGAAGGAGGACCTATAACGAAATTTCCCATCTAGGGATAAATTTGCGCCCATTCACCTTCAGAAGCAAGTAACGTGGGGCCCACACCTTTTAATGCTTAAAACCTAAAATAAAATCTTTCATTCATTTCTTTCTCTGTTTCAAAACCAGAAAAAAAACCCCCCTTTCCTTCTTTTTCTTTTAGGGTTTCAACCCCTTTTTCTTTGTCGCCATTTCGTGTTTTGAACACGACCAAGAGCCCCCATGCACAAGATCGTTTGTGACAATGGAGGAAATCCGTAAGACCCTCACGACTTTTTTTTTTTTGTTTAAAACTTTTGTATTTTAAAACACAAATGAAAAAAAATAAGAAACAAATAAAGAACCCGAAGATTCGAAAATAAACAAAAATAAAGGGAAACCTTTTCTTTGTTTTTGATTCTTCTCTTGTGAAATGTACCCACCTCTCAGATTATATTTTTTTTATGAATCGTATAAAAAAACCCTCATATAATCATTTTTTCCCTTTATCCTAAGAAAAACCCCAAAAATAGAATAAAATCTAAACTACCATCTCCTTCCGTGTTGTATTGCTTCCCGCTTTGTAGGTTCGACTATCGGAGGAGTGGATGCATCGATTCGGAAGGTGTAGTGACGTGGCTCATTGGTGGTGCCGGGATTGCTAGCTGCTAGGGTTTCTAGGAGAAATTTTTTTTGTGGGTTGTATTAGCTTTGTTGGGCTTTGGGTTTGGGCCTGCTTATTGGACTGCTTTGTTTTATTGGTATTGGTGTGGGCCTCGGCCAAAATTGGATCATACACTATGGTTTTATCATCAATTGAATTTTAAATCAATTAATATTATTGCTATGTAACATTTTTAAAGATGTGGACTTGAACACATTTAAGTGTATAATATCTTTCATTTAATTTTAAGAATACTATAACTTTGTATGTATATATTTATAGTGTAAATTTTCTTTTATTAAATTTTGAGTAAATTAAAACCACATAATTATTTATTTCTAATAATTCATTTGAATTGAAAGTGAGAAAACTTGGATAAATACTTTAAAAAAAATGGATAGACTCATATGTGCTTTGCTATTGGGCTAAAGTTGACAAAAGAAATATAATTGAAATGGGGCTTGTTGCTGTAGCATAAAGCCATTGGGTGTTGGAGTTTGGATGCCATAATCCGATATTTGGGCCTTTGTATATCGTTCTATCAAAGAAAAAGACCAACGGGACGAAGCCTGTCAAAATATCAGCCACGTGTAAAGAAAAGAGTGGTCTGTCACGTTCCTCCTTTCAGCTAAAGCTTCATTAGTTTTCTTTTCTTTTTCAGGCTGGCTTACTTTGGTGGCAACCGGCACTTAAAAAAACTCTTCTTTGCCGTTGGATCCATAAAACGTCACTGTGAAGCATTTCAGTCTTTCCTTTATTTCCCCGCCACACGAAATTCACTCTTCCCTCCCTCTTTTCCGTTGAGTTGCCCCGAAATATTTTCCGATCGAAAATGAAAAAAAGCCAAAAGAATTACGGTCAGATTCTTCTAAATAAAGGAAATGTTTCCATTTTATTTCCAAGTTGATCTCTGCAAAGTGTTCAATTACATTCCAATTCAGGCAGTTACTGGAAAAAAAGAATAAATCAAAATGGCGGTTTCATCAATTCGGTTGTTCAATAGTTTATACCCGCCACGTGCTTCTCTTATAGCTTACTCAACATTACATTCCGGGTTTCCCAACTCATTGGGTTACAACTCGTTTCGGGTCAAGGGAGGTCTAGTTTATTCTATTTCCGGATCGTCCCTGGTTCGAGCCTTAGTTACAGGTAAAGGAGAAAGAACGGAGGATTATCCACTAGCCGGTGATTCCACAGATAACAAGAAGGTTTCCAATCCGTAATTTGTATTTTATTATTGTTTTCACTAGAAATAGAATCCATTGAGAATCTAAAACTAAATGTCTCTTGTTTTGGTAGGTTGCAGAATCGTGGCCGAGATCATTACAGCGGGATTTTGCTGGCACACCTTATGTTCCTGTATATGTTATGCTACCGGTAAGCTTTTTAAACTCGATCGCATGATTTTTTGAAATGTTTCCTTGTGAAAACTAGATTGTTTATTTTGTTTGTGTTATATAATGTTGGGGTTGGCAGCTGGGTGTTATTGACGGGAACTGTGAGTTGGTTGACCCAGAGGGTTTGACGAATCAGTTAAGGATTTTGAAGTCAGTTAATGTGGATGGTGTAATGATTGATTGCTGGTGGGGGATAGTTGAGGCGCATGCCCCTCAAACTTATAATTGGAGTGGCTACAGGAGGCTTTTTCAAATTGTGCGTGATCTTGGGCTTAGGTTGCAGGTGAGCAATAGTGCAGTAATTCTTGTTTGCCATTGTTTGTTTTAACAATAACTAATTAACTATGCGTTCTATTAAAGATGCTACCTGTATTCCCTTTACTTCAGTATGTATTGTAGGGGGAAAAGGACTAGTTAGTAGTTACTAGTTATTCCGCATTTTATCTTTATAAACTGTGAGCTTGTGATGACCTGACTTGATCTTTAAAAATGATCCGAGTTATTAGCTTTTGTAGTTTATGTAAGCTGAAACTGAGATGAGGTTGTTTACTGCTTGTTGTTTATCTATGAAAGCCATGCTTTAGTTTGATATAGGCATAGGGTGATCTTGTATCATTTATATGAAATATTTCATATATTCAAGTCTTGAGACCAACATGGAAATCAGTATATCATTCAACTGAGATTATTTGGCACTTGATCTTTTGAAAATCCTTTTCTTCTTGATATAAAATTGGCACAGGTTGTAATGTCATTTCATGAATGTGGAGGGAATGTTGGAGATGATGTAAATATTCCACTCCCTCAGTGGGTAAGAGAAATTGGGGACAGCAACCCGGACATATATTTCACGGATAGAGAAGGAAGGTGCAATACTGAATGCCTTACTTGGGGAATTGATAAGGAGCGGGTTCTAAGGGGCCGAACTGCTGTTGAGGTATTACTGTTGACTATGGTTATTAAGCTACACTGGATATTTATGCTTCTATCCATTACTAATAACTTTGAGAAAATCTTTCTTACCTTCTCTATCTTGCTTGGTTCTGTTCTGTTCCTGTGAGTCTGGACATTAACAAGTTTCAACCTATTTAAAAAAATTTTTGCACAGCCTTACAGATTTGGATTCTATAGGATTGAAAATATTTAGAACAGAAGTCTCTTGTTGTTTGCTTTTTTTCTCAAATCATTTGTCAAATAAATTTTTTTCCTGTGATGCATGGCTAACCTTTAAGACATATTGGCTTGATTTGTGAGTGCAGGTTTACTTTGACTACATGAGGAACTTTCGTGTAGAGTTTGATGATTTCTTTGTGAGTGGAGTCATAGCTGAAATTGAAGTAGGAATGGGTCCATGTGGGGAGCTACGTTATCCGTCGTATCCTGTAAAGCATGGTTGGAAATATCCTGGTATTGGTGAATTTCAGGTACATTTTAAACCTATGTTAATTGCTACCAGTTTTGATGATTCAACATTAATTGATACGTTTTCAGTTCTTATCTTCCAAGCCCTAATGGAACTCTTTTTTAGTTCAGTGTTATGATAAATATTTGATGAAAAGACTAAAGAAAGCAGCAGAGATTAGAGGACACACTTTCTGGGGTAGAGCACCAGATAATTCTGGTTCTTATAACTCTGCACCTCATGAGACTGGATTCTTTCGTGATGGAGGTGATTATGACAGCTACTACGGCAGGTTCTTTCTTAATTGGTATTCTCAAATTTTGGTTGATCATGGTGATCGTGT
Source organism: Gossypium rotundifolium (assembly GCA_025506655.1). Taxonomy (NCBI): domain Eukaryota; kingdom Viridiplantae; phylum Streptophyta; class Magnoliopsida; order Malvales; family Malvaceae; genus Gossypium; species Gossypium rotundifolium. The sequence goes on from CP106732.1 coordinate 175,752,119, forward strand.
GCTTGCTCTGGCCAACTTGGCTTTTGAAGGCACTTGCATTGCTGCAAAGGTCAGTGCTGCAGCCTGTTCGATTCTCTCGAGCTGATTTAAATTATATGCTTTAAAATAAAGCTACAAGAAAACTCTTCTCTGCCTTTTGTTGTAAACAATTGTGGCTTTGCTTTGATTTCTTTCCCAGCTATCTGGTATACATTGGTGGTATAAAACAGCTAGCCATGCTGCAGAGCTGACTTCTGGGTTTTACAATCCTGCACATCGTGATGGCTATGCTCCGATTGCAGCAATGTTGAAGAAGCATGGGGTTGCATTAAACTTCACATGTGTTGAATTGCGCACCTTAATTCAGCACGAGGGCTTCCCAGAGGCAATGGCAGACCCAGAGGGATTAGTTTGGCAGGTAACAGCATTCTTTTTTTTAATTCTGGGAATTTGATTTTACTAAAGTAGAAAACATTGTAATAGAAATGGATTATTACTATGTTAGCATGTGTTCTAGGATAAAACTGATTTACTTGTTGGTTATAAGAGTGGTGTTGATTTCTGACCAGACTCTATCTTCAGTCAAGTATAAGAATCTTTGCATCAGGCCCATTCAGTTGGTTATCATGTGTGCAATGGTGATGTTGGATGAGTCTATGGCTTGGTTGTCCTGGCAAACTACATCTAATTTTGCTACCATCTTTCAAATTTCCAGGTTCTGAATGCCGCGTGGGATGTTTCCATACCGGTTGCTAGTGAGAATGCTCTTCCATGCTATGACAGAGAAGGCTACAATAAGATACTAGAAAATGCCAAGCCCCGGAACGACCCAGATGGCCGCCATTTATCTGCTTTTACCTACCTCAGGCTCAACCCGCACTGATAGAGAGACGCAACTTTGTAGAGTTTGAAAGATTTGTCAAGGGGATGCATGGTACTATATTAGTTTCCCTTCTCTCATTTATTCTTTCATTTTGATAAACAGATGATCTTCCTAAGTAGTAGATTTAACCTGATAAACGGAACCTTAGTAACTGTATTGTGAGCTTGTACTGCTTCTTCAAGTATATAAACTACATACCTTTTATCAATAACTTGAAACTTAACAAGTTATGCCATCATCATTTATAGGGGAAGCAATATCAGATCTCCCATTGAACTGAAAAACCTGCTACCACCCAAGGGGAAGGATGGACGGGTTGCTGCTTAGGAGAAAGAAAGATACGTATAACTTTGTAGATGTTCTTTTTACATAATTTAGGATACGGATGTAAAAGTATATGCTTATGAACATGATTCCCTCAAGTGAGCAAGAGCCGATGGATATTGGGAAAAATCTTAAACTTTGGGAATGCCCCTTCACCCCAGGGAAGCTTATTTTTATCTGCTGCAATTAGGCCTATTTCAGTAACTGTAGTTTTTTGTCCCTTTGGTACCTGAACTTACAATTAAATTTATTTTGGTAATTAGGATGCCATCAAGATATTATGATGTGACCAGTGTTACTGGAATAGAATTAAATCATTCGGTCGAATCGACTGGATGTGAACTGATCGGTATAACAGTACGAACAAAAGGGTTGAATGCAAATTGCTTGAAATTAGTAAAAGCTGAAAAGGAAGAAATCCAAAAATTGAACAGGTTGAATTAATTTAATAAAAAAATATTTTTTTTAGATTTTTTTATGAATTTTTAATTATTTGTTTAATTATTGTTAGCTTGGCATTGGAATAAATTGAATTAAAACCAGTGGTCTAATTAGTTCAACCATCAATTTGGTTATTAAAATATTTGAGTGTGACATTTTGAAATTTTATCATGTCATCTTCTGAAAGTTTATATAATTATTTTAATTTTCAAGTGATGATGTGGTATAATTTGATATTATCAAAAAAAATTATATATTTTAAGTTAAACATTAAAATGGACTTTAATTGTTATATTTAAATGCTAAAGTGGACAAAAAAAAGTATTAAAGTGAATTTAATTATTAAATTTAGAATTAAAAATTATATTATTTCATCTTAAAATGTGTATGGACTGCCTCCATATTCTGTAAATAGATATTGTTTATGTTGAATGAAACTCTAATTGAGCTGGGCTGTTATATGTTTTTATATTGCCATTTAGGGTTAGTTTAAGCAATACTTTTGAAAAGTCTTTTGAAAAGTCTTTGTGGAAAATCTTTTGAGAAGATTTTGAAAAGTTTCTTTAAAATTTGAGTGTTTAGCATTCTTTGTCAAAAAGTGTTTTGAAAATAAAATGTCCATTTTAGACATGTTATTATCAAGTAATAAATATACATTTAAATAAATTTTAAATTAGTTAATATTATTATATTTTAGTAAGAATATAAAAATTACTATAACTTGTTAATATTTTAATATATGAAATATAAATTTTAATTTTAAATATTTGTAAGTAATAAATATTAATTAGTTATAAAATTTAATTAGAATATATAAACTACATTTTAAATATTTAAATATAACCATTAAATATTTGTAATTAATATTTTAAAATATTTTTATTTTAATTAATGATTTTAACACATTTATAATTAATCCCCACAAAAAAGGAAAGTACTATGTTATTAGAGGGTGAAAAGTAATTAAGACTAAAAGTGTTTTTGGGAGAGGAAAAGTTAAAATTTTAACTTTTCCTTTTTAAAATCTTTTAAAAACAATTAAAAGCCAAAATTCCAAATTTAAAAGCAATTTATTTTGCACAACTTTTCTTCTAAAAATACTTTTGGTGCCAGAAATACTTTTGAAAGATTACGAATCCCACTTTAGTAAGTGCACCGTCCGTTCCTCTTGAGCGTTGACTATTTGCTCTCTCAAATAAAAAGCAGCGATAAATTATCATTAATATTTTAAAATTAAATTTTAATCCTTATTATTTGTTGAAAGTTAGTGACTTGATGTGATGTTTTGCGTTAACAATAATTGTCACATGGCATTGTAATATAATTATTGGATGGGAGTTGTCTTATGATTTGATTTTTAGCATAGGTCTTAGGTAATAATTATTCTTATGTAGGATTTTGCATTTTATGAAAATATTATTTATAATACAATTAAACTTTGTTAGAGATAAAATGTTTTTTTTTTTCACTGGCCACTAGCAGTTACTTGCCATTCTTTTAAAAAAAAATTGCTTCAATGTGTCGAAGGGGTTTCGCAAATAACTGACTTTAGCACGAATCACGGGTCACAGACACGCCCAAATCTCGTGACCGGTCGGGTCCCTCACCTATGAAGAAAAAGCCCACGGCACGTTTCACACGTGTCTCCTCACCCGTCCATAGATTTTACTCAGCTTAATACACTATCCCACACACGCCCCATTCGTGCCAAGCCCTAATTTTCACACACTTACACGCTCGTCCATCCCTCACACGCGTGAAACCTTTTTCTCACGCGCTCGCCTCTCCTTCATTCACGCGCCACCTCACCCTTGCTGGAAATAGCCATTTTCTCCGCCCTACTCCCTCGCTTCCTCCATCTTCGCATCACTGGGGAACACTCGTCTTTCCACGTCGGAGATGCCTCCAGTTGCCGGGAACTTTGATATGTTCACATAAATTGCTCGGCTGGAGGCGAGAACGTGGAACTTGAAGAGAAGACGAAGGGTTGGGGATATTTCGAAGCTTCATTTCTGGAGAATTGAAGATTCCCGTGAGAATTACTTGAGAAACTGAGATGCTACTTTCAAGGTAATTTTATCAGGAGAAAACTTTCAAGCTGGACTTGTCCATCTTCTCTTTAGTCGATTAGTACTCCAATTTTCTTGGAAAACTTTGTTTGTTGTATGAAGTTCTAGAGTGAATCTCTCTCTCTCTCTCTCTTGCCTGTGTAGGTTTTATGGTTAATTTGCCTAGGAGAATTCTGTTAAGTACTTAATTTTCTTCATGTGATTGCAGAGAAAGCGTTGTATAAGAGATGGAAACTCATAAAATTTGACTTTTGTTTTTTGTTGTATTAATTTTCATAAACAGAAATTTAAATCCAAATGAGACAAAATAGTTTCTTTCTTGACAATTTAGTGGGATATTTGATATTTCTGAGGCCTAAGAAGCTTAATAGGTGCTTTATATTAGTTATTGTTATTATTTTGGTCATTTTATCAAGGGAAACATGTAGTATTGGAAGGTTGAACTTTCCCCTTCTGAGCAATAATATGAATTGTTTTTTTTTTTCTTGAAAGATGAATTAATTTTTTATTGTTAACAGGAAAATCTGAAATTGAGCTGGGACAGAGAGATCAGCAGATCTGGTTGTTGCATTTTAAGAGAAATACATGCAGATAAGTTTTAATCCTAAGGTATTTTGGGGTTAAGGGTCCTGGATTAGAGTGGGAAGTTATGTCCGCTGATATGCAGAAGCTGATAGGAGCTAATGAGGAAGATGATGAAGAAGAAATTGAAATGGATGTAAAAGAAGAGGATAATGAGGATCATGAGAATGGACAGAAGCATATTACTGCTCAGATGATGTTGGGGGCTGATGGAGTGATGCCAAGTACCAGTCATCAGTTTCAAATTCAGCAGCAACTTCAAGAGCAAGTGAGCACCCCAGGTGGAGGAGCTCGGAGGTCAAGACCATTAGAAGAAAAGGAGCGAACAAAGCTAAGAGAGCGGCATTGAAGAGCAATAATAGCAAGGATTTTGGCAGGGTTGCGGAAGCATGGGAACTATAACCTGAGGGTTAGAGCTGATATAAATGATGTGATTGCAGCTTTGGCCAGGGAAGCTGGCTGGGTTGTTCTTCCCGATGGAACCACTTTTCCATCAAGATCTCAGGTGCTAACCTTTTGAATGCATCAATTTTCTCTCTTAAATTTAGCATTTAGTTCATTCAATATCTATCGAGATGTTATTAATTCAATTGGTTCACACATTGTTTAATCTTGGATTGTATATGCATATTAATCATTTTCCTGCACAATATTAATGGTGCATTACGCATTTAACTACACCTCTCTTTAATGCTTCTTTGATCTTCGGTTCCTGATGAATCTATGGAAAATCCAATTGGGAACATTCTCTCTTTACAGGGTTCAAGGCCTGCTGGTGACTCTTCCGCAGGCTTGACTTCATCATCCTCTCAGATGCTATCACAACAGGCTCCACCTACCTCCTTGCAGGAAGTCTCCTCTGGATATTGCGCCTCGGTAGAGTACAATGCTTGTCATATGAAGGGTGTTTTCATGCCTACTCCTGCACCTTATGATCTATCCTCAAGTGGCCATTCTCAAAGTTCAGGCATGGTTGGAAATGGTGGTGAACAAACGGAAAGTCTTCCTCTTATTGCTGGCTCGATGGAAGTGATTAATGATAAACAAGTATGAGAGGGCTATATGAGGTCCCATGTGAATAACTACGTGTGCCTTTTCGGCTGCTGACTTGCCAATACCAAATGATGTTTGGAAATTGGATCCAATATGCCTTGCTAGTACTTGAGTGTCAAAAAATATGATTGATCCATATTTATATTTAAATGATACTGTAGAAAACATCCCCTAGAGCATCGCCGGAAATCTCACAGCAAGAGAGAAAAGAGAGAGGCTCTCTCTGTTTTTTTTTGAAGAATGAGGGAGAAAATTTCGACTTATACTTGGGGTCATGGAATTAAGGAGCCAAGTCATAACACAGCCATTATCATGGCCATTGTGAACAGAGAACTTGATTTCTCAATAACATAGCCAATCATTTTCCCAGAGAATGATTGGGACCACTCCCTATATGATCCATGGAAAAGAACCGAACCTAAACTTCGATACCATGTCGAACTTATTCTCCTACATCTCCTTCTCCTACTCCTGAGATTACCTCAAATCCAAAAATTTTTCTGGTTCTCGATGCTCAATCGACTCATCTCGTCTCAATATTACCCGCCATAGATTAAATGGCAACAATTTTCTAGAGTGGTCCCAATCGCTAAGATTTTTCTGGAAGAGATAGATTGGCTATGTTATCGAGAAATCAAGCACCTTGTCAGGTTCCGACAATGGTTTTGCTAAGTGGATGCGTGATAATGGCTGTTATGACTTGGCCCTTAATTCCATGACCCCAAGTATAAGTCAAATTTTCTCCTTTACAACACCGTCATTGAATCGGAGTGTCATCCATGAAACCTACTCCAAAGAATGATAATATTGTCAATTATATCATGTTGAAAACCAAGCGTACCACGCTAAAGCAAGGCACCATGCCCGCCACTCTACTACAATTCCTTACCGCTCTTTGGCAAAGAATTAGATTTGTATGCACAAGATGATTGGGCGCCCCAATGATGTCGCCTTTATCGAAGAAATTGTCACCAAAGAAGGCTATTTCAATTTCTATAAGGCCTAAACAAGGAGTCGGATGAGGTTCATGCGGTCTTGGCTATTTCTCCCTTCCTTCCCTTCGAGAGGCCTTCTATGGTCAAAAAGAAGAAAGCCACCGAAGTGTGATGCTTGATGAAACGGATTCAACTCTTGAAGGATCTCGCCTTAGTGACACACCAATCATCTCCTTCTTCCAAACAAGGCGACCTTGGTGTGATCATTGCAAAAGATCGCCACTCCAAGGAAAGGTGTTGGAAGCTTCATGGTAAGCCTCGTATGGAAGTCAAAGAACTCTGTAGATAATAAATCCACCTTGTCACGACACATCTGTCACAAGCTTCTCCAAAGAGCGATTGTCGAACTTCAAAATTGTTTGGAAAGTTTCAGGGTCTAGTGCGGGTAATCTGGTCATGAAAGAACCGTAAGGTAACCCTTCTTCCACAAAGATTGTTTTCCTCTCGTTCACTCCTAATTGGATCCTTGATTCGTGCTACGGATCATATGGATCTGGTTATAAGACCTTATTTCACAATTTTTCCAAACCTTTGGTAAAGTCACAAAACAAATTGATGGTTCCTTATGCAAAATAGAAGGTCATGGAACTGTTATTATCAATGATCGATTGCACTTCATAATGTTCTCTTTGTACCAACTCGCTTGCAATCTCATTTCCATAAGTAAAATTTCCTCGATTTGAATCGCTTCAACCTTTAACGGTCTTGATTGTACTTTGCAGCAATCAACTCAAGAAGATGATTGGTAAGGCCGACTTGCGTAATGGTCTCTATATCCTCCTTCCTCAACTAAACCCGAGATCTCCAAATCTTTTACGACTTTAAATATAGTTTGTCGAAACCATTTTTTGTTTGAAAACGGGCCGACTTTAAAAGGAAAACGAGTCGCCACCAATCTTTTTGAAGTGTGATTGGGTCACTTTAGAAAACATTTTGGTCTACTGATTTTAAGAAAAGCGGGCTCGGAGTTCGCTACGCACGAGGAAAGATCAGCACCCTCGCAACGCCCAAAATTGGTACCGTGTTGATTGATTAATGTCCTTGATATCGAAAATAAAAAAAATATTTTAAAGTATGAAAAAAATGTTTGGATGACTCGTATTGGAAATCGAAACTCTTGTTCAAAAGTCAAGTATCATGTTCAAAGACGATAGGTACGATGCTTCAAACTCTCGATACCAAGATCATTTTACGATTTCCAAAATTCATGTAGTGCAATTTGAAAAGGGTATTTCACTATTTGGCTAAACTAAAACCAAACCCAAAGACGATTGGGTACGATTCCTTGGATTTCCAATAATGAAATATTGCCCTTATTTAAGAAATACGATAAGAAAAATCATGAAGGATATCTAGTTGTTTAGATGAATGTAAAATCGAAACCCAAAGACGATTGAGCACGAATTTCTTGAACTTCCAAATATGAAACATTGCCTTATTTTAAAAACACGATAAAAATCTTTAAAGGATATTTAGCGATCTAGATTTAACGAAAAATCGAAGCCCAAAGACGATTGGGCACGATTTTTCGAACTTCCAAACACACAAAATTACCTTTATGAAATCCTTTCTTATGAATTTTGGAAAAAAAGGAAATAATAATAAAAACAAAAGATGGTAAAAGGCAATTCAAAATCATCGATCTAGATGAAATGATGGAAACAAGGATAAATAAACCATAATAGTAATAAAAAATAAAAATAGCAATGATGATGTTGATGAAAAAATAAAAGTAATAATAACCCTAGTAATGAAAATAAAATAATAGACAAAATAAAAATAAAAAGTAATATATATAAACACGCATAAACCGAAATACTAAATATATCAAATAATTGAAAGAAATAAAATATCTATATATAACAAATAGGTATAAAGGTATATAGTTTAAAATTAATAGTAAATATATATGATAAATATAATAATAAGATACTAGTAGAAGTAACAATAATAGATATAATAGTATGTAAATATAAAATAATGAAAGTAATAAATAGAAATGTTAGTAATAATATACCATAACGATAAATATAATAATAATAAATATTAAATAGTAATAATAATATACATGTAAAATAATAGTGAGGAAAATAATAAAAAAAAGTAATAGGATGGTAGGCAAATAATACACAAGAAAGAACGTAAAAGCAAACATTAACATATATATAATAACATATAATAGAAATAATATGGTTATAACAATAATAATATACATATAAAAGTAATAAAAAATGATTAAATTAATGGTAAAGTAGCCAAAATAAATGAAAATGGGCTAAATCGGATAAAAATGTAAGCATGGGGACTAATTTAAAAAAAAAGTGAAATAGGACACGATTAAAATCATGGTGCAAACAAGAGGACCAAAAGGAAATAAACCCCACTCAGAAACGCAAATACCAACCGAGGACTCAATTGAAATCGAAGCAAATTTTGGGGCCGATTCAGAATAAGAAAACTCGATTCCGTAACTGAAAAAGCGGAGGGCTAAACGCGCAATTAGCCCCCAAGCAAAAACACGCGATCTTATCCTCGCTGGTCGGGTCATGGGTCGAGGCCTAAAACGACATCGCTTTTGGCCCTTGACCTCGATGCCCAAAACAAGCCGTTTAGTGTAGCTATAAAAGCCAAAACCCTCCCAAAATTCATTTTATCCATTCTCTAAAAAAATCCAAAAACCTCTCAAAGCTCTCTCTCCTTCTCCCACCGATGGATACTGCCAACGTCCGATCGTCGGATCGCCAGAACGTCAAGCATCACGGCCATCGCATTACCGGTGGTCGAAATCAAAAAGGTGCTTTTCCTTTTTTAAATGTTTGGGACTTTAGTGTTTAAAAAAAACAAAAGATACAAGAGGTAAATGAAAAAAAAATCAGATTCGAAAGTTTTAAAAAACAAAAAATAAACAAAACGAAAAAGAAAAACAATGAACCTTTGCTTTTTCTCTGTATTTCTTTGAACTATTTTTCTGTTACAAGTGTCTATTTTCTTTCCCTTTTTTGTATTTTTAAAAAAAAAATCCCATTTACAGATTTCCCCTAGCTTTTATAGCCTAAAACTCTAGTGTTTTATCGCGTTGTTGCCTTTCTATTTGTAGGTGAGCGTCGTGGAGGAGTACACTGCGGAAAGGAATCGTGTGGCGTGTGGCGTGGCTTTACTGGCGAGAGTCGTGCGGCTTGAAGACTCCCTCCTGACCTAAGGTTCCTCCTCTCCTTTGGATTTGGGCCACTTTGTTTTGGGCCTTTTATTCTTTTTTGTTATTGTAAATGGATGGACTGCATTGGGCTCCGAGTTTTTTTTTTTAAAATTGGGCCTTACAGCTGCCCTTCTTTGCTCATTGTCATGCAACGAGAATAGAGCAAAGACTTTAAAAGGACCGATTTTGCCCCAAATTGTTCGATCTTGACTTCTTGATGCTTCCTTTTCCGTAGCTTTATTCCACCCACCGCATTCCGTAGGTATAGAAGTTTTGTTTCGATCGCTATCTTTAGCCTCGCCCACTCTCGCCAGCCGAGATAAGGCTTTGGTCTTTCGACCGCTTCTACTCATGCTCAGAGAGATAAGATCTGTTATCTTCAATCCGCCCACTCCTCGCCAAGGAGATAGGATCTACTATCTTTAGTCTGCTCCACTCTCGCCAAAGGAGATAAGACTTGTCTTTCGATCTGCCTATTCTCGCCAAGAGAGATAAGATCTCATATCTTCAATCCACTCTACTCCTCGCCAAATGGAGATAGGATCTACTATCTTTACCTGCTCCACTCCGCCAAAGAAGATAAAGCTTGGTTTTTGACCTGCTTCTACTCTCGCCAGAGAGATAAGATCTCATTATCTTCAATCCGCCCACTCCTACTCGGTGGAGATAGGATCTACTATTTTAGCCCTTCCACTCTCGCTCGGTGGAGATAAGGCTTCAATCTTCGATCTGCTCTACTCCGCCAGAGAGATAAGATCTGTTGTCTTCAATCCGCTTACTCTCGCCACGGGAGATAGGATCTACTATCTTAGCTCGCCCACTCCTCGCCGGTGGAGATAAGGCTTCAATCTTCGATCCGCTCTACTCTCGCCAGAGAGATAAGATCTGCTGCTTCAATCCGCTCCACTCTCGCCAGTGGAGATAGGATCTACTATCTTTAGCCTGCTCCACTCCTGCTCAGTGGAGATAAGGCTTCTTCGATCTGCTCTACTCCTGCTCAGTAGAGATAAGATCTGTTGCTTCAATCCGCTCCACTCCTGCTCAGTGGAGATAGGATCTACTATCTTTAGCCTGCTCCACTCCTGCTCAGTGGAGATAAGGCTTCAATCTTCGATCTGCTCCATTCTCGCCAAGGAGATAAGATCTCACATTCGATCCGCTTACTCCCGCCAGAGAGATAAGATCAGCTCTTCTGAACTCCCATCGACTTTGCTACATTGTCCTTGGGGAACCCACCGTAGAAGTGATTTCATGGAGTCTATGTATATGTCGAATGATTAGGATGTCCCGAAGATGCTCCTAACCATATGTATCATGGATGTTATGAATGGATACAAATGTCATGAGAATGATTCATTTTTAACACTTGGGTGTTATTGCTTGTCGCTTATTAAGGTGACCTGGCGATGTCTTCTCTCGCTCACCGATACTTTAACAACTAATCAAGATGTCGCCACCGCTTAAACCCTTATCTCAAGTCTCCTGCCCTTCTAGTTCGGTTAGTTCTAAAAATTATCCTGTTTGATTCTTGTATTTTTAGAAACTTTCAGAGTAGTGCATAAAACTTCTTTGTGAAAGTATTATTAGTTCAAGAATCATTATTTCAAAGAAAAATGCTTGAAACAAGACTATAAAATGAATAAACAAGTTTATTCGGATAAAACCCGTAAAAATGGGTTGAACAAGGAAAACAAATTCCATTAGGTGCAATATGAATAAGAATGGTATTGATGCCCTGATATCACAAATCGAGCTTTTAGATGTACTTTTGAAGACCACTCTGAGTTCAACATGTGTCTGAAGATCCATGGTACTTTGTAGATGCCCCAAGACGTAACATATCTCCTCACTATTAATTCAAGTATAATGAAACCATCTGATGGCCCTCACGAGTTGATCATACTTTGAGCCTTTTTTGGTTTTCAACTCGAGCCTTTGGTCTCAAAGCCCTTTATGGGTTTTCGCTTTGGCCTCTTCGCTTTTTTTTAACGCAAGATGCCCTTTGTGGTTTTCATCTTGGTCCACTTTCAAGTGAAGTACTTCTTGACCGAGTCTCAAGTAATTGATTTGGCAGACTTTTGTCGTCCATCTCGCTAGTATCAAAGCTCTTCCGAAAAGGCCTTCTTTACAACATAGGTCCTTCCCAATTAGGCATCCACTTTCCCCAAATCCTTTTGCATAGGAGGATCTGCTTTCAACACCAAGTCTCCTTCATGGAATACTCAGGCGGACTTTCTTATTGTAAGTTCAAGATCATCCTCTTCTCGTACAATTGACCATGGTGAATAGCTCTTAGCCTCTTTTCTTCAATTAGATTCAGTTGATCATATCGAGATTGAACCCATTCGCTTCATTCAACTTTAGCTCGACAAAACCCGGAGTGAAGGGATCTCAACTTCAATAGGCAAACTGCTTCCATCCCATAAACCAACGAGAAAGGAGTTGCCCCGGTAGAGGTTTTAACCGATGTTCGATAGGCGTAGAGGGCAAGCGGTAACTTCTCATGCCACTCCTTGTAGGTCTCAACCATTTTTCCCACAATTCTCTTGATATTTTTATTAGCCACCTCAATCGCTTCCATTCATCTTCAGCGATATGACGACGAGTTATGGTGCTTAATGTTGAACTCGGCAGCATTCGCTATCGCTTATTGTTCAAGTTTAATGCATTATCGTACACCGATCCTTTCTCGCATACCGTAGCAACATATGATCTCCTTCTTCAAAACTTGCTAACCGCCGCCTTCGTGATATTGGCATATGAAGTCGCTTCTACCCATTTGGTGAAGTAATCAATGACCACGAAGATGAAACGATGTCCATTAGAAGCTTTCGGTGAGATTGGCCCAATGACATCCATGCCCCACATTGAGAAAGGCCATGGAGAAGTCATAACATGAAGAGGTGAATGAGGCACATGGATCTTGTCTCCATAAACCTGGCACTTATGGCACTTCTTGGCATAACGAATGCAGTCTCCTTCCATCGTGGACCAGTAATACCCGAATCTCATGATTTGCCCGCCATCGAAACCCATTGGCATGTGTTCCATGACCCCATCATGGACTTCTTCTAGGATTTTCCTAGCTTCAACAAAGATCCACACATCTCGAGCAACACTTGATCCCTCCTCTTCTTATACAGATCTCTCCGCCTGTCAGACATAGTCACCGGCAAGTCTTCTCAATGTTTTCTTATCATTTTCGCCGCTTGATCGGATATTCACGGCTTTTCACAAATTACGAATATCATAGTACCAAGGATGATCATCTCTCTTCCTCTTCGTCAATATTGAAACAATGAGTCTGAGCCCCGCAAATACTCATTTGATAGGCTTCATACCCTCCCCGCCATTTACTTTGATCATAGAAGCTAGAGTGGCCAAAGCATCACCATCCGGTTTTTATCACGGAGGTAAAAGAATGTGATATCATCAAACTCCTCAATTAGTTCCAAAACTAACTTTCGATAGCTCATCGCTTGGGATCTCTTGTTTCCCATTCTCCTTGAATGATATATTACAAGGCGAGTCTCCGCTACCTCTAGCACCTTAACTTTATGGTCTATGGCTGCCGATCCCCATGATACACGCTCAGATTCTCGCCATGTTGTTTGTGCAATCAAGTCCAACTTGCAAGTGAATGGATAGTGTTCTCCATTTGGGGATACCAGGACTGCCTCAACCCCATTTTCAACGGCATTTGATGCTCACAAAGTTCATCTTCCAGGGACGATCTTCTAAAATATCTTCTTCAATTGTAGCTACAAACATCAGATCTTCATTAGAAAAATCGAAATTAAGGGGCTCATAATCATCTAGCACCCTGCTGGCTAAGAAATCTGCTATTGCACTCCCCTTCACCGCCTTCTGGTTCACATAGACAATGTCGAACTCAGAGAGTAAAATTTGCCATTGGGCCATTCTTCCATTCAGGGCAATCGACTCCATCATGTATTTCAGAGGGTCCAATTTCGAGATTAACCAAGTCGTGTGATACAACATGTACTGCCTCAACCTCCGAGTTGTCCGCACCAATGTGCAATACAATTTCTCAATTGGCGAGTATCTCATTTCACACTCGTGAATTTCTTATCGAGGTAGTATATCGCTTTTCTTTCTTCCCCGTGCTCTCATCGTGGCTGGCTAAGACGCATCCCATTGAATTATCGAACACCGCCGATACAAAATCAAGGTCTATCAAGACTGGAGGCATTAACACCGGGTGTTGGACAAATATTGTTTAATCTTGTCAAACGCCTCGGCATTCATCATCCCAAATGCTTGATTGTGCTTTCAAGAAGACGGAATATTGATCACATTTCTACCAATTGTGAGATAAATCGAGTGATGTAATTCAATCTCCTAGAAACCCTGACTTCCTTCCGAAAAGTGCTGCGCGGAGGTAATTTTGTACTACCTTGACTTTATCCGGATCTACTTGATTCCTTTTAGACCGACCACGAAACCCAATAGCTTTCCGATTGAGCCCAAGGTACATTTGGTCGGATTGAGCTTCAAATTGAAATTTCCTTAATCTCAGGAACAACTTCCTTAATACTTGAACATGCTCCCCTTCCGTTTGAGACTTTGTGATCATGTCGTCGACGTAGACCTCAATCTCCTTATGCATCATGTCATGGAACAAGGTTACCATAGGCCTTTTGGTATGTTGCTCCCGCATTCTTTAACCCAAATGGCATCACTTGGTAACAAAAGTCCCCCATAAGGTTATGAAGGTGGTCTTACCATGTCCTCGGGATGCATCTTTATTTGATTGTATCCCGAGAAACCATCCATGAAGGAGAAAATGAAAACCCCGCTGTGTTATCCACTAAAGTGTCAATGTGAGGTAGTGGGAAGTTGTCTTTCTGGGCGGCCTTATTCAGTCCCTCAGAATCGACACACATCCGCACTTTTCCATCCTTTTTAGGGACAGAACCACGTTGGCTACCCATTCGAGTAATTTACTACTCGTAAGAACCCAACACAAATTGCTTCTTGACTTCTTCCTTATCTTTATCGTGACATCGGTCTCATTCTTCAAGCTTCATTAGACCGGCTTATATTCTCCTTTTATGGGGATACGGTACCGCAATATCAGCACTCAACCCTGGCATGTCTTGATATGACCACACGAAGACATCTTTGAACTCTAGCAGAAGTCTAATGAGGTCCTGCCTTGTTTCATGGGTTATGCAGGTACCGATTTTCACTTCTTTCCCATCCTCTGAAGTACATTTTCAATTGTCTCTTCGTGAGATAGAATCGGCTTCTCCTCCCGCTTCTACCATTCTTAACAAACCGGATAAATCATAATCTTCGCTATCCAGAAGTCCCGAGATCCTCTCGCACGGGTCTTGCTCATAAGGGAATTCGAAGTTCATAGCAGTGTCACCATGACGCCAATATCTGGGGACCTATGGTAGGTATAAAAGAATATTCAATGAAAATGAATTTAAGGACGACTTATTTATGCGTTATGATTATGAATGGAGTGGAATGTAAGTAGAAGAATAATTATACGAGATGAAAAGAAAATGCACTTCTTATTGAAAATAACGATGCGTGAACATGCCTATTTCACAAAAATTTTTATTGTTCCTAGGCTTGAAACAACAAGTGTGTTTTGAACATTACTGCTTTTAGTCCTAAAACTACAGAATTTCTTCCGCAAATTCAGCTTGTCCGAACACTTCCAGATCGTAAGCGTGAATACCCGCCAAGTTTCCTCTTCTCGAACTTCCTTCGCATACGCGTTGATGTTCGACTTCTCATCATGTTCTAGTCGCTTCCTCATTCATGTCCTCCGTCTCAATGAATAATCCCTCCCGACACGAATGAATTAGATATATAGGGAAAGGTCATTGAACCCCACTCAATCTCAAAGACCATTCAATCGTGCCCTTCATCTTTCACGCTTCCTCCCTAACTCCTCCTTTCTCTCGTCTCGTATCCGGTCTATACCCTGACCAAAGCGATCCCGCTTGTCAACCAACCCCGCACTGACCGACCACGGAGATATTTTCCAAGTCCTCCCGCATTGCTCCTTTTCCCATTGTCAACTCGTAAGTCCATCCTCGTTGCTTCAGAGAGTTTGAGCACCGGGATCTTGCTTCCTTCACTTATAAAAGTCGATTTACAAACTCTAATGACCAAGGAGCACTCTATGGCCTCCGCATCATTCTCTATGTACGGCATCACTAGTAATCTGACGCGATGATATCCTCCTCTCGCATTTATGGTTATCAACCGCCTCTGTTACTAATTTTAACTTTTGGTGCAATGACGATGGTACAGCCTCACGAGTGGATCCACACCTCCCAATAAGCAATTATAAGAAGGCTTGATGCTCATAACAAGGAAATCTACCTCGACGATTTGGCCCAATTAAGAGGGTATCTCGATCCTCCCCATTACTTCTCTCTGTGCCATCGAATGCTCTCACTATATTTTGGCACGCTTTCATGTGAGAGTCTGTCTGCTGTAACCCGTCCCCCAGTAGACAAGGGCAAAACATTCAAGGTCGATCCATTGTTAATTAATACCCTGGCAAGGTATACCCTTTGCATCGGGTAGTGATGTGCAAAGCCTTGGTAGATCTCCGCCTCTTGCCAGTATTTCATCATCACCGAACAAGATGAAATTATCTCGCGCTTATATTATTTACAAGACGGTCTAGCTTATTTATTGAAATGTCATCAAGAACATAACCGTTCAATGCTTTCATTAATGCACTACGGTGTCCCTCTGAGTTTAGCAGTAAGGTTAATACCGATGCGCGTGTTTACCGCTTGTGTAATGCTCCACCACATCTGCACTTCACCGTGCTTCGTGAACTTCAAGAACTCTTCTACCTCATCCTCTCATTCGTTTATTAACAAGTGGTCTTGTCTTCTCATCTCCCCTTCTCGCCATAGAGGACTGGGCTTCTGGGTCGAGTATGTTTGTCAATTCTTTTTCCCGAAAACTGTCATAGTACAATCGTAATTCCAAGGTACCCTCTTGTCATCTTTATAAGAAAAAGTCACGGGTTTCTAAATTACGATCTTCGGTGTATTCTTAGAAGGAGAAATTATAGGTTTTCTGATTCGACCTCGAGCCACCTTTATCCCTACTCGTTGACCCTGGCAGCGTGATAATCACATCGCGGGTGATTGAATTTAAGGATCCTTCACGACCCTCCTTCATGGAACATACATCTCTCTTTCCACTGTGTCAAAGAACTCCACTCTTTATTATCCATTAGCCCTTGTACTAGGCTCTAAATTAATTACATTGTTTGGATTTCATGGCCTTCCTTGTCATGGAGCTCACAGAGTTCATTGTATCTTGAGATCCGCCACATTCTCTTGCGTAACTAACCCAACCTTTTGCATTTCTTTCCAAACCATTCTCAATGGGGTTTTGACCTCAAGAATCTCTGCTTGAACCTCCTCCCCGTTGTCAACTATCGCGTTTACCCATTATCGCATGACTGGTAACGGATTTCCTCCACCGGTGGGTCATTGAAGTCTACCACCCTCGCTTTGATAAGTCTCGACTAGTCTTTGAATGAAGTATAATTTCTATCGAGTGACCTATTACATCCGCATGGTACTCTGGCGAGCGCTTGTGTCATACCACTTAGGATATGGAGGTTGCAAATGGCTTCAAGTAAAATGGGGACACGATATGCGCGATCGAATAAAGTCTTATACAACTCCTTATACGCCACCCAGATAGGAGTAAATTGAAATCTCTCATCCTCTGTCTCGTGTTGGGCTCTTGTCTTGGTCAGCTCACGCCCACACCCATGACTCTCGATTGGGTAATAGTAATAGGTTTAGGATAACCCAGCTTATATTCTCCACTTCACTTCTTTTTTCTTCTAGCGGCTCTTCTTGGTTCTCTCCCATTTATCTTCCCACACCGATCGCGTTCTCGATCATCTCGCCTCGACATCACCATGTTCATAAACTCTTAGTCGTGCCTCCTAACATGTGGTTAATGAAAGGTGTCTTGTGGTATTAATGAAGAGCATGGTCATTTCCTTTTCTAGTAACGTGGTTGGACCTGTAGCGACCTCCTCCATCTTTGGGCGTATTTTCAAGCTTTCACTTGGCTTTTCTCCATGTTTTGCAACGTGATCTTGTCGATGCTATATCGGTCACATGGCCGTAATGCTTGATGAAAGCTCGCGCCAAATCTCTCCACGATTTGATTTGGGTACAACTCAACCGATTGTACCATTTTACCGCAATTTCAATCGACTTTCTCAAAGTAATAGATCAATAATCGGTCATTGTTGACATATCCTGTCATTCTCCGACGTAACATCGTAATATGGGCCTCGTGGCGCCTAGTCCCGCTGTACTTTTCAACTCGCATCTTGAACTTTGGAGGAAGTACTAAATTTGGGACTAAACTCACTTTAAGCATCCACTTCGCATTGGTGATCAGACTTTCCAATGCTCAAACTTCTTCCACCATTTGCATCGATCCTCGAACTCTTTTGAAGCTCGCTTTTACTTTCTCCCTTCTACCGCCTCATCAAGTCTGGGACCATTGGTTTTACCAGATTGACTTGAGGTTAGAGCTCGAGCTCATGGGAATTTACCAAAGGCTTGAGCATCGGATTGGTGCCGAGGCTTGATATTGACCGACACTCTTGGTGGTTGCACTTGGGAACTTGTCGGGCCAAGCCCTGAGGCAAGTAAAATCTTCATTATCTTATCCGTGATCGACCATAGGCCTTTTTTCGTTTTCAGTGCCCTCCACCAACAACTATGTTAGCTGGCTCATCATGCTTCTCTGGATTCCAGATTTGATCCTCATATCTTGTTGGATCTTGGCTAATCGCTTCTCTGCATCCGAAAGCGCAGCTTGGTCTTGCATCTCTTTCTGATCTCGCCCAACTTTTCTATCCTTTGATCCATTGCTCTCATCTTTTTCTCGAGTGTAATAGCGGTGTTCCAAGATAACTATAGTATGACCTCTAGTTAATAGGGTTGTCTTATAATATTTAATGCAAATGTTGTGATGCAAAGGCCAATGCATGAAATGTAATGCAAATGAATGAATGCAAAAATAAAAGGAGTCGATTCTCGATTTAATTTCTTTTGAATACTTATTGAAAAGACAAAATCCTTTACATAAAACAGTCACATATACGACCTAGCCCTTATGCCCAAAGTTTTGACTTTCTCAAGAAGTGAAGCTAGCTCTCGACCCCGGTCCGACTTTGACTCATAAAATATACTTAACACATCACCGAATCGCTAGGGTTTGTAGATGATCGCCACCTCAGATTCGAACCACGCCTTCGCCATAAGGTAGTCTCTTTCTCCGACTTGGTTCGAGATCGCTGAAGTTGTTCTTTCCTCACGGTTATCTCGCCTCTAATAGTTAGATCCGGAGCTCACTGTTTTGTAGCACTCGCTTCGAGTTCCACCACCTTTCCTTCAATTATTCAATCTGCCTAGGCGTGATTCTAACTTCACCGTAGAGTTGTGACTTTGACTCAATGCCTTCTAATTTCGCTACTCGAGCCCTTAGCATCTTATTTTCGCTTGGCTCTCCCCACCGCCTTTTCGTGGCATCCTTTGTGCTTGAACCCCATGAAATCTCTTCTTCCATCGTCAACCTTGGTCTTCTCCTCCGAACTTCTTGGCCATTGTTCCGAGGTTCTACCCACCCAAAGAATTCTCATCGATAGATGCAACTTCTTGTAATTGATCTTCAGCTATCCAAATCTTCTTCTACCTTCCTTTTTCCTTTCTCACTTCTCCGATTTCTCGATTTCGGATATCAATATCTAACATCGATTCATTTTTTCCCTTCCAGCTTGTTCTATCTTTTCCCTAACTCAATTTTTACTTTCAAAGTCCCGCTCAGATCTCCAACTCGGAAGGACTACTTGCGTATTCTTCTATCGATCGAGCAAAGATCCTGCACTCGCATGGGATATTATCATTCACTCTCCGCTCCGTCATGTGTTATATTCGAGGTTACCATTGGATTTATCGCAACTCTTTTCATTCGGTGAATCTACTTCCACGCATCGTAAACTTCTCGAACTCTTTTCTTATAATTATTCCCACTATACGAGAATTCAAACCGAGCTAACCCATGCGTTCATCGGTATAAACTGCCTCGATTGGTATTGTCTTAGCACGAGCAAAGGAGCATACCCAATGACTCCCAGATCCCTAAAAGAGGAACCCAATCATAACTTCCACACGTAGAGAATTTCATCGAACGAACCAAGGAGCTCTCCATTCCACATCCTTCTCAAGATTCGAAGAAGCGCGATCCAATTCTCTTCGATATGTCATCCCTCCTAGCGCAAGCACCAACTCCTTTAATGGGAGTAATTCGCAAAAAGACCCGACAAGAATTTCTATCTACTTTTCGAAATGGCTATGGAACCATCTCAACAATAGTTGTGCGATCCTATGAATCTTCCTCACTTGCTCTCCCAAGACGAAGTTCAAAGATTTAAAAGTTTCATGAGAATCATTGGTACCTACAGAACCCCTTTGTCAAGACGATCGAACAAATCAATAATCGCTTGCCTACATACCTCAAAGCCTTGGGAAAAATTACCAAACCATAGATACTTAAGGCAAAATGTTGACTTTCCTCTTCACATCCGGGTGGGCCACCATCGTCCCTCAAGCTTACCTAAGGAATGCATTTCCTTCACCTTCTCATTGAATTCGTGCCATGACCCAATGCTCACTCATCCCATGATGCTCATCACTTCTTTACAAAAGTCGGTGCATTAGCGCTACAAGTAAATTTTGTCGACCGAGCCTTTTGACTGCAAAGCAAAGTCAGATATTCCTCCATGGTAGGCACCAAGTCTACTTCCCAAATGTAAAATGCCTATAAGCAAGATTCCAATATTGAGTCATAGTCTCAAACAAGTGTTTGTCCACTGATGTCGAGTAAGTAAGGTAGATCACCATAATTAATGTAGAATGGTTGCCTAGTTGCTTCATCCCAACCAACCCATATATCTCTTAGTTCTTGAGCTCATTCTGCGTCACACCGATGCTAGTGAAGTCCAATAATTACGATGCGTAGCCTTCAGCTAGGCTATCCCCTTCTCAAGTCAGGTCTTCTCCGACCATATACGCACTACCGCATTATCCTCTACTTTATCAAGAAATCATCCCCATAACAAGTATTCTAACTTAGTAATTAAAACAGAATCGACGCCTTTTAAGTATGAAATGACATTCAAATATGACCAAAATAAAACAAGTTAGTATCACATAAAAGTAACCAAAGCAAGTGAAAAAATGTCTAACCACTACATAGGTAGCCACTAAGGTTTAGCATTGCTCTACCTAGGGTGGGCTCTTAAGGTTCACTATATGTGGTTTGGTTCTAAAGAAAGAAAAGGGTACCTGAACCAGTAGATTCCTCAATCCTCACCCATTATAGGCTCATATAGATCGAAGTTCGGTTCAGGGAATACATTTCCTATGGCCATGCGGAGGTGAAAACCTCACGGAACCATAAGTACGGATGTATCCCTAAGCGGTCCCTAGCCCATGCGGAGGTGAAAACCTCACGAAGGCATAGTTTCGTGCCCACTTAAAGGATGTGACCACAACGGCCATGTAACATGAATGCAGAGGTATCTTATGTGTTTCAAACCCAAAACAAATATTTGACACGACACAAACTCATGCAAATGGAAAAAACGGAAAAGAAAAAAATATTTTTGATAAAAAGAACATTAATCAACCAATTTTACGGCTTGACTCTCTTATTGGTCCCCAGTGGAGTTGCCAAGCTGTCGAAACCATTTTTTGTTTGAAAACGGGCCGACTTTAAAAGGAAAAACGGAGTCGCCACCAATCTTTTTTGAAGTGTGATTGGGTCACTTTAGAAAACATTTTGGTCTACTGGATTTTAAGAAAACGGCTCGAGTCGATTACGCATTTAGGAAGGATTAGCACCTCGAACGCCCAAAATTGGTACCGTGTTGATTCATTAATGTCCTTGATATCGAAAATAAAAAATATTTTAAAGTATGGAAAAATGTTTGATGACTCGATTGAAATCGAAACTCTCTTGTTCAAAAGTCAAGTATCATGTCCAAAGACGATAGGCACGATGCTTCAAACTCTCGATACCAAGATCATTTTACGATTTCCAAAATTCATGTAGTGTAATTTGAAAAGGGTATTTCACTATTTGGCTAAACTAAAACCGAAACCCAAAGACGATTGGGTACGATTCCATGGATTTCCAATAATGAAATATTGCCCTTATTTAAGAAATACGATAAGAAAAAATCATGAAGGATATCTAGTTGTTTAGATGAATGTAAAATCGAAACCCAAAGACGATTGGGCACGAATTTCTTGAACTTCCAAACACTAAACATTGCCTTATTTTAAAAACACGATAAAATCTTTAAAGGATATTTAGCGATCTAGATTTAACGAAAAATCGAAGCCCAAAGACGATTGGGCACGATTTTTTGAACTTCCAAACACACAAAATTACCTTTATGAAACCCTTTCTTATGAATTTTGGAAAAAAAGAAAATAATAATAAAAACAAAAGATGGTAAAAGGCAATTCAAATCATCGATCTAGATGAAATGATGGAAACAAGGATAAATAAACCATAATAGTAATAAAAAAATAGCAATGATGATGTTGATGAAAAAATAACAATAATAATAACCCTAGTAATGAAAATAAAAATAATAGATGTAATAAAAATAAAAAGTAATATATATATAAACACGCATAAACCTGAAATACTAAATATATCAAATAATTGAAAGAAATAAAATATCTATATATAACAAATAGGTATAAAGGTATATAGTTTAAAATTAATAGTAAATATATATGATAAATATAATAGTAAGATACTAGTAGAAGTAACAATAATAGATATAATAGTATGTAAATATAAAATAATGAAAGTAATAAATAGAAATGTTAGTAATAATATACCATAACGATAAATATAATAATAATAAATATTAAATAGTAATAATAATATACATGTAAAATAATAGTGAGGAAAAATAATAAAAAAAGTAATAGGATGGTAGGCAAATAATACACAAGAAAGAACGTAAAAGAAAACATTAACATATATATAACAATAACATATAATAGAAATAATATGGTTATAACAATAATAATATACATATAAAAGTAATAAAAAATGATTAAATTAATGGTAAAGTAGCCAAAATAAATGAAAATGGGCTAAATCGGATCAAAAATAAGCATGGGGACGAATTTAAAACAAAAAAGTGAAATAGGACACGATTAAAAACATGGTGCAAACAAGAGGGACCAAAAGGAAATAAACCTCACTCAGAAACGCAATACTAACCGAGGACTCAATTGAAATCGAAGCAAATTTTTGGGGCCGATTCAGAATAAGAAAAACTCGATTCCGAACCGAAAAGCGGAGGGCTAAACGCAATTAGCCCCCAAGCAAAAAACACGGATCTTATCCTCACATGGGGTCGTCATGGTCGAGGCCCAAAACGACGTCTTTGGCCTCGACCGATGCCCAAAACTGGCCATTTAGTGTAGCTATAAAAGCTAAAACCCTCCCAAAAATTCATTTTATCCTTCTCTTAAAAAAATCCAAAATCCAAAAACCTCTCAAAGCTCTCTCTCCCTTCTCCCACCGGGATGGGATGTCCAACGTCCGTCGGCCGATCACAGAACGCCACCACCACGGCCAAAATCCAAAAGGTGCATTTTCTTTCCTTTTTTTTTTTTTAAATGTTTGGGACTTTAGTGTTTAAAAAAAACAAAAGGTACAAGAGGTAAATGAAAAAAAAAAATCAGATTCGAAAGTTTTAAAAAACAAAAAATAAACAAAACGAAAAAGAAAAACAATGAACCTTTACTTTTTCTCTGTATTTCTTTGAACTGTTTTTCTGTTACAAGTGTCTATTTTCTTTCCCTTTTTTGTATTTTAAAAAAAAAACCCCCCATTTACAGATTTCCCCTAGCTTTTATAGCCTAAAACTCTAGTGTTTTATCACGTTGTTGCCTTTCTATTTGTAGGTGAGCGTCGTGGAGGAGTACATCATGGAAAGGAATCGTATGGGCGTGGCGTGGCTTTGTTTGGCGAGAGTCGCTGCGGCTTGAAGACTCCCTCCTGACCTAAGGTTTCTCCTCTCCTTTGGATTTGAGCCACTTTGTTTTGGGCCTTTTATTCTTTTTTGTTATTGTAAATGGATGGACTGCATTGGGCTCCGAGTTTTTTTTAAAAATTGGGCCTTACATAGTTGATACTGTTATGTTATGGCATTGTCGTTTAGGACATCCTAGTTTCCAATATCTTGCTAAATTGTTTCCTGATCTATTTATTAATAAAAGCCAAACTCTTTTTCTTGCAAAGTTTGTTCTCTTGCTAAACATACAAGATCTTCGATTTTCCTTCTCTACAAGCCTTTTCACCCTTTTGCTTTGATCCATAGTGATATTTGCGGCCCTTCTCGGGTGAAGAATGCTGATCATAGTAAGTGGTTTATCACTTTCATTGATGATCATAGTCGAATAACTTGGACTTATTTGCTCAAAGACAAATCTGAAATCGCTAATATTTTTGCCCAATTTTATAACATGGTTCTCACTCGGTTTGGGGCTAAAATCCACTCTTTAAATCGATAATGGCGTGAATTTTTGCTAGGTCTTTGGGTAATTTTTTCAGGACAAGGGCATAGTTCACTTTGTTCTTGTGTTGGAACCCCACAATGAATCAGCATTGTCGAAAGGAAAAATAGGCATCTCCTAGAAGTTACTCGCTCCCTTTTATTTACTACCAATGTTCCTAAATATCGTGGGGGAAGCCTTATTAACGGCTACCTATTTAATCAACCGAATGCCTAGTAAAGTTTTAAAATTTCAAACACCTCAATCTATATTTTTGCAGACTTTCCTCATTTTAAGCCTATCTCCTCAATTTTGCCTCTTAAAATCTTTGGTTGCATGCTTTTATCCAAAATATTGCTCCTCATAAGTCCAAGTTAGACCCTAAGTCCTTAAAATGTGTAATGGTTGGATATTCTTCACTTAAGAAGGGATACAAATGCTTTCATCCTCCTTTTAAACGATTTTTACCACTATGGATATCACGTTTTATGAACAGGATCCCTATTTCAAACAAAATGAAATTCGGGGAGACATGGAGTGATTTTCACCAAATCGTATCTTCTCCTAATTTCCATTCTCAACCTTCAAAATTGCCACCAATTTTACATTTACCTATGATTTGTCACCTATGACTACTCCGATTAATTCTCCTATTATACCTCTCACTACCTCATCCACACCTACTTTAAACACCCTCCGAAAATACACCTACTCCTATTGAAAATCTTCAAGAAACACCACCACCCAAACAACTTTCGTGTCACACAAGAAAAAGAAAATATCCCCAGACTGCTTTTGCAATCGATTCTTGCCGAGAATTGGATTTGGGTCCAATTGCGGAATGGAAGAAGAAATCGAGAAGTCCTCTACTCTAGATGACTTTCCTATTGCTATTAGAAAAGGGTTAGACAATGCACAAAGCATCCTATTGAAAATTTGTCGGCTATAATTCTTTGATGCCTTCTTTTCAAGCATTTACAAAGAACATTGGATAAAGAATGATTCCACAAGCATAGTCAAGCTCTAAAGGATCCTAAATGGAGAAGGTCATTGAAGAGGAAATTGGTGCACTAGAGAAAATGCTACTTGGATGCTTCTGCACCTTCCTCAAGGAAAAGGGTTGTTGGTCGTAAATGGATCTTTGTGTAAAATACAACTCCAATGGAAGCATCCAACGATACAAAGCTAGACTGGTGGCTAGAGGCTTTACGCAAACGTATGGGATAGATTTCACGTAAACATTTGCACCGTGGCAAAGCTTAACACTGCTCAATACTCCTAAGTTTAGTCAGAATTGCGATTGGCAATTACATCAACTTGATGTAAAAATGCATTTCTTAATGGCATGCTAGAGGAAGAAATTTACATGAAATTGCCACCGGTTTAAAGACTATTGAAGGAAGCAACAAGGTGTGCAAGCTCAATGTGTCTCTATACTGCTAAAACAATCACCCGAGCTTGGTTCGAGAGGTTCACTAAAGTCATTCTAAAACGGCTACAAGCAATCCTCACCGATCATACACTTTTCATCAAGCTAACTTCTACAAATAAGAAAGCTATCCTAATTGTGTATGTTGATGACATAATTTTACTTGGAGATGATGAGGAAGAAATTAGCAATTTGAAGAAGTCATAAACAGGAATTCAAATCAAGGACTTGGGAAAGTTAAGATATTTCCTAGGAATGGAGGTGGCAAGATCAAAAAAGGACTTGTGATCAATCAAAGAAAGTATGTACTTGATTTACTCAAAGAACCGGTTTTCTTGGTTGTAAGCCACCGATACACCAATGGAGGCAAATTTGAGATTCAACAAAGAAGATGGGTCTTTAGTAGACAGAGAAATTTCGAGATTAGTTGGGAAACTTATTTACTTATCCCCGACGAGGCCAGATATAGCCTTTCCTCAGAAATGTGATAAGTCAACACATGACTAATCCTAATGAAGAGCATATGGCAAGAAGAAATGTAATTCTCAAGTACTTGAAGAAAACTCAGACACGGCTTAATGTTCAAGAAAACACAAGATGAATCATTAAGATTTTCTGACTCTAGTTAGGGAGAACTCACCGAAAGAAGATCCACTAATGGCTATCTGCACTTTTGTTTGGGGTAACCTTACAACTTGGAGAAGTAAAAACAATCTGTTGTTTCAAGAAGTAGTGTGAAGTGAATTTAGAGCACTAGCTTTGGGAATATGCGAAGGAATTTGGCTACTTAAATTACTAAAAGAACTTGGCACTAATCGGAGGATCACTTTGAAGTCTTGTGTGATAATCAATCGCTATTCAGATTGCCAAGAATCCATCCAACATGACCGAACAAAGCATGTCGAGATTGATAGCATTTTATTGTCACCAAGTCAACAAAAGGACAACCACTCTTTCCTACATTCCTTCAAAAGGACAAATTGCGACATTCTCACTAAGGCTCGCTAAAGCACTTTTTTTCAATAATTTCCTATTCAAGTGGGATTATACAATGTATATTCTCCAGCTTGAGGGGAGTGTAGGAATTATAGAAATATATTAAATGTTTTCTCAGATAGATAAATCTGATTTAGGTAGATAAATCTTAGAATAAATCATTTGAGATATTCTAGGATTATTTTATCTTATCTTTTAGTAGTTTATTAGAATAAGGGAATTATTTTCCCACTTATGTTATGACTCTTTTCTCTATTTAAATTCAGTTCTTTAGTTAATAAAATACAGAAAAATACAGAGAATTACTCTGTTTTCTACAGATACAGTGTGACATTTTTGATAATTTTATTTGCTCATTTTGTCATCTAATCTGCAGCCTTTATAGATTATTGGACTACCTCCTAAGCTACCAGAACGTGATTTTGCTGGCACTCCTTATGTTCCAGTTTATGTAATGCTACCAGTGAGTTTGCTAATTTGAACCTTTTTTCACTATATTTACTTTGGTTCATAATCGCTCTTCAACACTTCATAGCCATTTTGTCAAATTGGGATGTGTAACTCTTTCAGTTTTCCACGTCAGAGTTTGGATTTTCTGATGCTGAAATGTTTCTCAACACCGACTAAATGCCAAATTTCGCATTTTAAAGATGCTTTCTTAGTTTCAGTCAAATGATTGGCTTCAATTGTGGCAGTTGGGGGTCGTCAACATGAAGTGCAAGCTAGTTGATCCAGACGGTCTACTAAAGCAGCTAAGAGTATTGAAATCAATCAATGTAGATGGGGTCATGATTGACTGCTGGTGGGGAATAGTGGAAGCTCATGCTCCTCAAGAATATAACTGGAATGGTTACCGAAGACTCTTTCAGATGGTTCATGAGCTTAAGCTTAAGTTGCAGGTGAGTTTTCAATCAGGAACATGTATCTGGTTGAATGCTTTCTCATTGCATGAGGTGGTGTTCAATATCCATATTCAACATCTGTTATGGTAAAGGCCTTTATTATATTTTATTCCTTGTATTTATTTGAGTTATTTGTTCATTTGAGTATAACATTGGGTAGTCCCCCTTGTTTAGGCTTATATCTCTTCCTCCAAGAGTGCTACAATTCAATTCAAGCCGAAAGTTAGTCAAAAGCCTCTTTACTTACCTCGGTATCTGGCAGAGTTTGCTTAGATGTCAGCTTTTGTTGATCCTTGTGCATGATGATTTGGGTTACTTAGCAAGACGAGGGTTGGGGGGTTTGATATGCCTTTTGAATCCCCATGTGTGTCTCCAGATGTCAGACTTTGCCTATGGCTGCATGGCGGAGTAATATGCTTTTGGAGAAGGCTGTTGCGATGCAATTTGTGAAAGAAAACACCAATGTAATTGCTGGCCATGGTATGCAGTGGTATGCCTTAGGAGGGTAGGTTGCATTTAGGTTTACTTCATCCTAAAACTTAGCTCAAGCTTTTGAATGTTAGAAGGAAATTTGAAATTTTGACCAGTTTACTATTAACAGAATAAAACAATCCAAACACTTATAACTTAATTCAGGTTAGCAACCCCAAAAATTTAGGACTGGCATTCTTATTGATAAGGTGTCTGAGATAAGTAATTTTGGCATTTGTGATTGTAGAGTTTCTTTCTCTTCAAAATGAAGCTTGGGTTTAGATATGAGATAGGTATGATGCATCATTTTTTCCTCTTTTAGCTGTCCCAAGTGTAACAGTTATCTTATTGATGGATCAGGTTGTGATGTCGTTTCATGAATGTGGTGGCAATGTTGGTGATGATGTTTGTATTCCACTTCCCCATTGGGTTGCAGAAATTGGTAGAAGCAATCCTGACTTATTTTTCACTGATAGGGAAGGAAGAAGAAACACTGAATGCCTCTCCTGGGGAATTGATAAGGAACGAGTTTTAAGGGGCTGAACTGCTGTTGAGGTATTAGTCTTTAATATAACTGTCAATTTCATTGTGTACATCATGCAGACTGCCTTTATTTTGAATCATTGAATTCATTTGAGACCAATTGAAGCTAGTTCCAATCATATGTTCTGATTATATAATTGGTAATGGATCTGAGTTTACCACTTTACCTTGTTATGTTAAAATCAACATGGCTACAAAAATAAAGTGACTTCAATTTGCTATTTTCTGAAATTTACGTTTGAGGGATAACAATATGTTTTAAGTTTTTGTTGGAAAACATAGGTGTACTTTGACTTTATGAGAAGTTTCCGAGTGGAATTTAATGAATTTTTTGAGGATGGCATCATATCCATGGTTGAAGTTGGACTAGGTCCCTGTGGGGAGCTACGGTACCCATCTTGCCCAGTAAAGCATGGATGGAGATATCCTGGGATTGGGTAGTTCCAGGTAATTGTTATTACAATTTGAATATTAACTCTTGCATTATTTAAATCTAGCATATTCTCACCTTATTTGATTGGCTGCTTATTTAGCTTATTATACTAGCTGTTTATAGTGGGAAATTTGACAGAAAACTTGCTTGTAGCATCAGATTCACCAATTTGATTTTCCTACCCAAACTCTGATAACTGTTATTTTTTTGCTCCAAATGTGTTAACTGATTTTAAATCACTGTTATACAGATTAATATATTACTTTGCTGCTATATGTATGTTGTGCCACTCCTAGATGCTTCAATCTCATACATTTTCAACTTTCATGCACCTGGAAACATAGCCTACATCTTTGCTCCCTCTCTGGTTCTCTTACCCCATTTATGTCCCAGTGTTCTTATCTAATCCACTTCTGTTAAGAGGTGGTTTCCTTGCAGGTGATTCTTTTAAACTTTAGTGCAAGTAATCTCATGACTTAGTATTGATCCATTGCAAGCATGGCAAGTTTTGGTTCTCTTTGTTTTTGCTCATGTGTTTCTGTACAGTATGTTGCTTGTTTGTGGTCTTGCCAACATTAGTTTTTTGGTTCTCCATTGGGCATCATTTAACACTTTGCTTTTCCAGTGTTATGATCAGTACATGTTAAAAAGCCTGAGGAAGGCAGCAGAAATAAGGGGACACAGCTTTTGGGCTAGAGGGCCAGATAATGCCGGATCGTATAGTTACCACCCACATGAAACTGGTTTCTTTTGTGACGAAGGAGACTATGATGGTTACTATGGTCGGTTTTTCCTTAATTGGTACTCTCAGTTATTAATCAATCATGGAGACCTGGTACTCTCATTCGCAAAGTTAGCTTTTGAAGGCAGTTGCATTGCAGCAAAGGTGAGTCTGCCTGCACTGATATCTTATACCCAAGTGAATATTTTGTTATTACCCTCTAAAGTTGATTTTAAGATTCATTGTTTGGCTCGATAGCAATCTTCTTTCTCTTGAACCCCCTCTATCCCTGGTGCTTCTTTAGAAGTGTTGCACTTTTCAATCTGTAAACCCCATCAAGCCTGCTGAGCTTGAAGTATTCTAAGGTCCAAGTCTTGTTTCATGTCTTAATGTTACACACTTTGAACATTTTATTGTTTTAAGAATATATTATTTAACACGAATGCTTTGAGCAACTATAAGCAATTGAAGGAGTGTAACTGATATGATATCTTATTCAAGTTCAATTCTTATATCGAGCATTTGGTCCAAATTCCACAAGGAAAGTTGTTGTATAACATGCTTTTACAATTTCTATTTTTACTTCCTTTCGAAATGCTATGTATCCATTTTGACAAGATCATTTGAATCTGCAAATGAAGAGTACTTCTTCCTCTCCCCCCCCCCCCTTTCTTTTTCTTCCTATGCTTTTTTTTTGTTCCTGTAAAATTTTATAGAAGTCCCCTCCTGCTATTAAGTTCACTTAGACGTAAAATTTATGATCTGAAAGCTAATTTTAAAAGTTGTCTCTTCAAACTATATAGTGTTATTTTCTTTCCATGTTTTAATTGCTGAGCAGCTGCCAGGTATCCACTGGTGGTACAAAGCATCCAGTCATGCTGCTGAATTAACGGCTGGATTCTACAATCCTTGCAATCGAGATGGCTATATTGCAATAGCAGCAATGCTACATAAGCATGGAGCTGCTTTAAACTTTGCATGTGCTGAACTGCAATTTTTGGAGCAGCGTGAAGACCTGCAGGAAGCACTGGCAAATCCTCAGGGTTTAGTCTGGCAGGTGAGGTTTTGAGAGCTCCTGATAAACCTTAATATTTACTTGCTGTACCTTTTTTTTTTTTTTTTTTTTTGGGGATAACAATTCAATAGTGCAAATTCTTTATTCAAATTCAGAAGCTTAGTAATTCGTCTGTTTCAGGTGCTGAATGCAGCATGGGAGGCTTGCATTACAGTTGTAAGCGAGAATGCTTTTGTTTGCCATGATAGGGTAGGCTATAACAAGATCTTGGAGAATGTGAAACCAGTAAATGATCCAGATGGGAGACATTTCTCATCTTTTACTTACCTAAGGCTCACCCCACTTCTCATGGAGAGACGGAATTTCATGGAATTTGAACGGTTTGTGAAGCGAATGCATGGTAAGTTACAATATCCATTTTTCAATTCTAAATGAATTTCAGTTTTGTAGTCGGAGAGGTAGGTGTGATATTTCATTATGAGATCAGACTGAACAACACGATGGTGATGGCATCGAGTAAATTGATTGACTCCCATCTTTGCTGCAGGGGAAGTAGTTCTATATCTGCAGGTATAATAAAAGAGTAGGAAAGGTGTTAGAAGTATTTTGTGTCATTCCGTTAGCCCCCTCCAACAAATGTTGCATAATATTAGAGCAAATAGTATTCTGATTTTAATTTATTTGACAAACACGTGTGAATGAAATTAGGGATCGCAATGGTGAATTATTTTGGACCACTGCTGCTCTTTTACTCTTTTAACTCAGTTATCTCCAGCAAGAGGCTCTTGATGCTCCATGTTTCTCCAGCATCACCGAATGAGACCTTTTTATTTTGGGATTTGAATTTCATGTCACTTTTTGTAGGTAATTGTATTAGTGGGGATCCTTATAATTTTGTAGTAATAGCAAAACTGCTTTCCTGTTTCAACCACAACCTCTCAAGTCTACTGGCTTTAACCCATTTTCTACCATCTTTTGTAAATGGAGCTTACGACTTACGAGTAAATGTGAGTTCTCTTGTAATAGGACCACCAAATCCAATAGATTTCAGATTTTTCCCATTCTAATTATCTTTTTGATAAACCATAAAACTCTCTGTGTCTATATATATGCTTTTCCGTTTTGCCTCACAAGATGGGTATCTACCAAGATTTCGACATCAAAGCTTTAATTACCAATAATTTCGGATATATTAACAAAAATAATTATAATAAAATAAATAAATAAACAAAGGGTAATCACAAAAGAAAACGAGGAAGGCGATCAACCCTACAATTTCGGACCACTTTGTTTTGCTTTTTTTTTTTTTTTTTTGTGTCTACTTTGTTTAATGTTTTGTGTTGGAGAAACTATGTATTTGCGTTACCAGAAATAAATTTTAATTAATTTTTTTTATAATGAAACATTTCCTTATCATATTATGGGTTAAAATATGCTTTTAAGGTTTTGTACTTTTCCTACATTTAAAATTTAATCTCTTACTTTTATTTTAAGAAATGTAATTTCTTTTCTTTTTTTAATTTAAAAATATAAGTCATCAATTTATGTTTATTATATTCTTTTACATGCTTATTTAGTATTTTTATATTTTAAAATGTCACATCAATAAATTTAATAGAAATTTTTAAAGATTAATAAGGGCAATATACTAAAAAATACCAAAAAATATATATTTACGGAAAAATATCGAAAATTTTAAAATTTACAAAAAATGGTCATTTTCCCACAAAATACGTCCACGTCAACGCGTTTTGTGGGATGCAGCAGTAAAGCGCACCTTGAGGGAGCGCTTTTGCCACATCATCCAAAAACGCATCCTTGAGGGCGTGCTTTGTTGATGTGGCAAAAACGTTCCCTCAAGGACGCGTTTTAGCCCATATTTTTAAAAAAAAATTATTCTCAAATTTTTTAAAAATTTACGAGAATAAACATTTATAAAAGTTAAAAGTGACAACACCATTTCTTCTTTCAACTAATAACATGAGATGAAATGTTACACTATATTTGATATTTTTTTACAAAATAATTTCTTTTTTTTATATTTTGTTAATATTTTCTTATATTATAAAATTATCTTTTGATATCTTTAATCTTGTTGCATTTTAGAATTGTTAACATATACAAAAGAACTATTAAAAAGAGAGAACAAATTGCACATATGAAACTTGTACATGCAATAATCTTCTATTCAATTTTAAATGTTTGAAGTTAATATCAATGCAATTCTAATTTTTAAAATAATTTTCTATCATTTAAATTTAGAAGTTATACTTTTAATTTTTATTATTATTTATTTTATTTTATATTATGAATGTTTGATTAATAAATAAATGGTGAGTATTTGGTATTCGAATAGTATTTTTTAATTTTAAAAATTAATTAATAGCATTTCATCTAATGTTGTTAGTTAAAAGAGGATGTAATCCCACATTATTTAAGAACAATTGCAAAACTACTCATGAGTTTGTATATACACATATCTCATATCCCATTTTGCTCAAGAAAATAAGGAAATTAAACTTTAGGTCTAAATAAAGGTTTCCTTTGTAAGTTATATTTTCTTATTAATTGATAACACCTTAAAAAATAGTATTATCACTTTTAGTCTTTATAAAGGTTTATTCTTGTAAATTTTTAAAAAATTTGAGAATAGTTTTTTTTTTTAAAAATACGGGCTAAAGTACGTCCTTGGGTAGCCTTTTTACCAGGTCAGCAAAGTGCGCCCTCAAACACGTGTTTTTGGCTGATGTGGCAAAAGTGCTCCCCCAAGAGCACGCTTTCTGCTACATCCCCACAAAACGCGCTGATGTGAACACGTTTTGGGGGAAATGGCTTTTTTCCATAAATTTTAAAATTTTCGGTCTTTTTTTGTAAATATATATTTTTTGATATTTTTGAATATATTATCCGATTAATAATTAGACTTAAATTTTAAAATAAAAAATAAAAAAATATATTATTAAAAATATAAATAAAGAGTCCAAATTCTAAATATAATAAAATACAGAGATTTAGAGTATATTTAACCTATATTATGCGGGTTGCGTAACCCATAAACGAAGAAGGAAAAACACACTGTTACTTTGGAGCATATTGTATGCAGTTATATGCCATACAAGATCCGAAATTTTGGCTTTGGCAGCATCGGATGTGTTGCTTTTGTTGTTCATACCAAAAATAATTCCATTAGCTTAAGATTCTTTATCTCTCTGGTTCTTTTCTCTTAACGTAATATGTTTACCTTATTTATACTTATATTTTATTTTTGTAAAATTACAAAATTTAATACAACAGTGTTTTTATCTTTTCATGTTTTCTAATAAAATAATGATTTGATTTTGGCATAAATTTATTTTAAATTATCAACTTCCAATTTGGTTCTAATATACACTTTTTATAAATATATTATTTATATGGTTTTTCACCCATAACCTAAGTGTATCATAAAACTAGTTAATATTGAGAGATTGATTAAGTTGAGTCACTCATAATTAGATCTCAACTTAATTAAGAAATTACTAAATGTCTCTTAATTTTATAAAATAATAAAATAATTTTGAAAGTATTTATGTCATTTTATATTTTGATAATTCAAAAAAGATACATAAAATATTAAAATATTGAATAACTCAAATTTTTCTTTTTATACCATTTTTTTATAAATTTATTATACAAATGATTTCACTCATATCGGGGTGTATCATAACTTAATTATATGTAACAATTTTCTTTTCAAGTCAAATGATTAGTAATGCGATATAATTTATTGGTTTCAAGAATGTATCAAATGAAATAAATTTAGTTATTAATCTTCCGAGTTCAGTAAACCCATTAATATGATATAATATCATTATTATTGCATATAATTTTGAAATGTTGAAGAATTATAATAAAAAAACTAATAAACTATCACTATTATCTAAATTATTAAATTATTTATAAATTAAAAAAGAAACTCATGGGGCTTAAATTTAAGAGTTAAACGACACCAAAAATTTAAAGCTTGAGTTTTATTATTTCAACCAAAAGGTTATTAAAATTATACACAATACTTTTTTATAAATATAAATTTTATATGATTTTTTAACCCATTTTTGTAATTTGTTATTTATGAGTGTGCGCTAACCTTTTAATCTTGTTCTGTTTTAGCTGCCGAAAGATGAATTAATATTTTAATTACAGTGTTAATTGGTTGGGGGGTGGGTTCTACCAATTGTTTATTATTAATTTGACCATTGCTGTTGATCTAATGCTACACTTATATCCAAAGACCATTAATTACTAACCACAAATCATGTACGACGGATAAGCTATGCGTAGCTAATAAATTAATTACTAGAATACAAAAGTACTTTTTGTTTTACGTAAAATATGAAAACAGAATTAGTATAATGAATTCAACAGTTTTTTGGTAGTATTTTTTCGTATAATTTCATTGAAAAAATAAGAAAAGCCACCTGAATTTTCTAAATAAATAATCAATGTTGTATACAGTACACCCATAAAAAATTTTGTCTACTCTTTATTTGCAGTGACTTTCTTGTCCCTCTCAATCATTCCACTCATCTTCTTCAATTTCCATTTTCGGCCTTACGCGCTTAAGCTCTTACCATTATTCCATTTAAGCTTTAGTATGAACAGCGAAACAGGTAAATCTTTCTCTCTTTTGGCTCTGTCAGTTGATTTTCGCTATTCCTCCGATTGGTAGACGAGAAACTGCAAGAAAAGTTTTTCTCCGAAGATTTTGTCTCCAAACTGTGTGGAATTTTATTTTATTTTTTGCTTTCTTTTGCAGTGATTGAGTTTTTAGGCAACGTTCCCTTGCTGCAGAGATTACCGAGTTCTGTGTTCAAGAGAATCGCTGATGTTGTAAAATTTAAGCACTTTGGTATTTTATGAAGTTCTGATCCAATTCAGTTAAATGAAATTTTTTCGATCTGAATTTTCATTTGATCTACGTGACTGCATATATTTTTGCTTTGATTTGCTTTATACGCTACCAAACAGAATCTTTCATCAGGTTACATCGAACTGCAATGAAATATATTAAAACTGATTACTTACTGGATTTGCTTAAAATAATTTGCGTTGCAGAGAAAGGAGATTATGTCGTTCGGGAAGGAGAAGTTGGAGACGGTATCTATTTCGTATGGGAAGGAGAGGTCTGGTTTTTCTATTTTCATTCCCCCCTATATTAAGTACATTTTTATTCCTTCCGTAGGTTGTTACTTTCAGTTATTTATTTGCTTTTCAAAAATTATTCAAAGATGGATGCAATATAAATATATATTGACGATGAGGAAATAACTAAACTTGATAATTTTGTATACAAATAAAATACTATTTGTTTCTAGAAGCAAAAATATGAACCAAATAGAGTCCTTTTTCCTGAGTTTCAATTTTGTGGTTTATAGGCTGAAGTATCTGGATCAGTCCATGCTGAAGAAGAAAACCGACTTGAGTATCA
The DNA here is from genome assembly GCA_025506655.1 of Gossypium rotundifolium. NCBI lineage: Eukaryota > Viridiplantae > Streptophyta > Magnoliopsida > Malvales > Malvaceae > Gossypium > Gossypium rotundifolium. Next base: position 175,788,254 of record CP106732.1, read on the forward strand.
ATTGAAACGATATGATTACTTTGGCCATGGTTCAAGCATCTCTATCTTTCCTCAGTGTTATATTTTTGCAACTTTTGAATATTGACCTGTTTTAGTTTGAAGAGTTTTTTTTGTGTGCATTCTTGTCTGTGATCGGTCTTATATGAACAAGAATCGCCTAAAATCAACTGATGATGGAGGAATTAGTCCTAAATTGAATATAATTGAGCTTGCTTTTGCAGTTAATCCTGAATCAGTACACGTGGCAGATATAATTGCCTTAACTAAGGTAGAGCTACATATTTCTTTCTTCCTTTGCATAACTTTTCTTGATTAATTAGAACATTCCAATTTCCAACCACTCAAGCTTATAAAAATATATTTGGTGATAACATGGACTACTTGTTACTACAGCTGACCTGCCTGTATCTACCTCACGAGCATTGCACTTTGCTTCAGTCAAAATCTATCTGGAGCACAGATAAGACGACGGAGACCTGTTCGCTCGTGGAAAGTATATTGCATTTGGAGCCAATAGAAGTATGCTTCTTCTTTCTCTTTTATTTATTCTATTGCCGTTAGGAAGAGTGAAGTTTGAGAGTTCGTGTTTTCTTCGTATACTTTTAACTGTGGCAGTTTTCTTTCCTTGTAGAAACATGTTAATAGAGTTGGAAAACAATTTATCTAATTAGGTTCTTCTCATAACCTCTTTACTTAGACCTTTTTTTCCCCCTTTTGGTTGTAGTTAAACATATTCCAGGGGATTACTTTGCCAGATGCACCAAAATTTGGGAAGGTCTTTGGAGGACAGTTTGTTGGACAGGCAAGTTTAATCTTCTTCTCTCCTTTATTCACATTGTCGACCGGAAGTTCCTCACATTTCCTCATATGATAGCATCATTCAATATGCTGCTTTTGTATTTACTTGTGTGCTTGATGCTTGTGATAGTCAATGATATTTCAGCACTGTTGTTTTAGGTGGAGATTATAAGTTTCTATTGGTAGTTTGTGAGGTTAAACGGTGGCCTAATATATTTTCTGGATTGGTATTGATTTAGACATGAAATTGCTGGCACTCAAACACTGACTGTCTCAGAGTTTTGAGCAAATGGTAAATGTATTATGCTGTGCCGTCAGTGAATTTATATGGATATATATCTACTTAAATATGGTTGTTGGTATTTAGTTCATAGTGAGGTAGTTTGTTTTCTGCTCAGAAGCTTTGAGAGGAAAAGAGAATAAAAAGATACTTGGTTTGGCTTGTGTCGTGAAATGTAAACATAGTGCTTGCTTCTGATTTATCTGCATTAAGTGGTTTAATTGACTTGATGGACTTGGTAATTGTTGTCTTATTTGCTTCCTGTTGATTGTCATGCTGTTTAAACTGAGATAATTGTTATCCTTTTTTTTGTCATCACTATTCAGGCACTGGCTGCAGCATCAAAAACTGTTGATTCTCTTAAAATTGTCCATAGTTTGCACTCTTATTTTCTTATGGTTGGGGATTTTAATAGTAAGTGCCTTATCTGTGAGCTTTATTCAATAAATAGATTCATCATATTTTTCTGGTTTTTAGAAATTTCCTGCGGTTGATATTTTTACTGTTTAACTAAATTTGTGCATGAGTCCTTATAAATGGGTCATTAGCCCACATCTTCAATCTTCATAACTTTAACAATTTGAACTATGTCCAATCGAACAAATTTCATTCTTCATTTTCTATCTTCCTGTCATTTGGAAGGAAAGTTAGATAATGCAAGTAAAGAAAGCAGAAGATATGCCATGACTCATGACCTCAGAGAAATGAATCTTAGGTGTCAAAATTGTACAAGTAGATAGAAAAATTATAAACTCATTACCCTCTTTCATTTCTTAAAATGAAAAAAAAAAAATTGCAGTAAGCTGGATAGGCAATTTTGTTTCACTTTTAGCCTCAAAAACTTATTGATTCTGCCCTGTTTCTTAAGAATTTGTCTTAGAAATTATGGTTGGATGAAATGAGTATGCTTTTCTAGCTAGTGTCTGAATTTAATGTATATGTAATTTTGTGAGTAAATTATTTGAACATCTTTCGTACAAGAAAAACCAGTACCATGAATAAATCATAGCTTTTACATTGTTTTTGCTTATTGAACTTTTCATGTTAAATCACCGGTTCATCTTGATATTGAAATTAGCAGTTCAAGTGAAAGTTTTCTTAATAGTAAATATTTATATCTGTATTATCTCTGTTCTTTTCTACAGTACCAATAATATATCAAGTTAATCGTCTACGCGATGGTAGAAACTTTGCTACCCGTAGAGTAGATGCAATACAAAAAGGAAACATCGTATTCACACTATTAGCTTCTTTTCAGGTGTGATTTGTCTTCTCATTTTATTTTTGAAGGTTCCAATCTAGCTTTTTAATTCTTCAATTATTGGCTCATTCAGTTTTTCACGTGAGCTTGAGTGTTAAACAAATTTTGACAGGTTTGTAGAACCGTTATGTTAAAGCATGTATCTGCGAAGAACTATTATGATCCACTTTTCACCTTCATGGGATTGTCAGTTTCTGTTATACTATTACTATCTGTAGATTGATATCGATGGGATAAAATATTTTTACTGATGCTTTTAAGAACATTAAATATAAGTAGATCTGTTTAACATCCCTTATTCCGTTCTTTTATGGGAGGTTCTAAGAATGGTAGAATTTTTGGATTCTGGGATAGTTTATGAAAAAATGCTACATATTACTATCAAAGCATAAGACAGCAAGTTGAATTTTCCCCTTTTAACTTGTTAAATATACATTTTTAGTTGTGGAGTTGGTGTTTGATAATGATGATATATGCTATATCCAGCAGCCATTTTCTCTATTTACTTCTTTTTGTACTGGTTTGTTGGTGTAATAGCATGTCAGGCTCCCATTAGTTTACTGAAGTTCCTGATTTGTTGTAATATGTGATTACTGCTGAATGGATACTTGTAGCATCTCAGACTACTTGCACTTTTTGCCTGTGTTGATTTTCCAGAAAGAAGAAGAAGGGTTTGATCATCAAGAAGCAATGATGCCATCTGTGCCAGCTCCAGACGGGGTAACTAATGCATGCTTAAGTTAACATTTCCAGTCATTTGCTGTGGTGGACAAGATAACATTATTTCTCTTTGACATATTGCAGCTTCTGTCATTGGATGAACTACGAGAATTACGTCTCACTGATCCCCGTCTTCCTATGTAAGAGTTTTGGTACCCAATTTTATTTATATATACGTAACTTTTTAATGGTTCAAAGCATCAATATGATTTCAAAACATTTGTCTTATCTCATTTTATTCTACGTTTACCTGGTTACTTGTTTGTTTTTGTGGTAAAGAAAATTATATTTTCTCATTCTCTGCTGATATATTTTATATAGTATATTTGTATCATTAGGAACTCATTCAAGTTCAACAATTTTTTGTTTAATTATTTAACCCCTCCCCAAGAAAAGAATGGCAAAAACTTATCTTGTGGGCTAATATTTATATCTTTGTATAGTGTGCTTTTTTTGAGTTTCGCTGTATTATGTGCCATGATTTATATCTTTTATTTCAGGAGTTACCGGAAAAAGGTGGCCACAACGAAATTTGTTCCTTGGCCCATAGAGATAAGGTTTTGTGAACCTAATACTAACACAAACCAGACAAAATCTGATCCAAGGTTAGGCAATTTTTCTGGTGTTTCAAAATCTCATCTTTTCGAGTTCTTTTGGAAATACAAATGTTATATGTTAATATGCATCAACCCATTTAGCTTCCACCTTATCATGTTTTCACTCTTAAGTGCTATATCTTATTTGAAAATTATATTTTGCTTTACAGTTTGAGGTATTGGTTTAGAGCCAAAGGAAAACTTTCAGATGATCAAGCTCTGCATAGGTCAGTGATTCTTTTAAATGCTAAATACTTTTCTTTTTCTGTATGTATTTCTTACTAGTTTTGGCTGCTCATGACTTAGCAAAATACTTGAAACCTTTTCTGCATATAGTGTAGCTTACTTGAGTCTGTTCTGTCCATGCCCATGTGCACACACAAATCCTTTCCAGTTTCCCATCTTGGCAGAGAATTATAAGCATATGGCAACAATCGTGTATGTATATAGATTAGGGGTGTAGCTCAGACTTTATTATCTTTTATTCAGTTTATGTGGTTTTCTTTTTACAGATGTGTAGTGGCCTTTGCTTCAGATCTGATATTTAGTGGTGTCAGTTTGAATCCACACCGCAGAAAGGGTTTTAAGTCAGCTTCCCTTAGCCTGGACCACTCGTAAGCATCTGCTATAATCTGCATCATATCAACATTATTCTTATTGTCTGTGGGTCACAGTCCCACAACCCAAACTTCATTTTGACATTATTTACTCGTTCCTTCGTGTTTTCCAGGATGTGGTTCCACCGGCATCTTAGGGCTGATGACTGGTTATTGTTTGTGGTAGGCTTAAGATTATGTCTATTTTCACTTATGAATTAGCATTGAAATTTGTTTTTCACTTTCTTAATGAAATAAAATCGTTAATGGAATCAATGTCATGCAGATTGTTAGTCCTACAGCCAGTGTCACCCGAGGCTTTGTTTCGGGCCAAATGTTCAACAGAAAGGGAAAGGTATTTAGTTTACCCTTCTTTTTCTTTATCTTGTTGTTCCTTCCCTTTTTTATCTTGAGTTGCTTTTCCTTTTTCCGCCAAATCCAATTTTAGTGTTACCAACCCAATCATCATACTTGTATATGTTGATTTGCAGCTTGTTGTATCATTGACTCAAGAAGCACTGCTTAGAATGGCTAGGCCCCCAAACCCAGCAACTGTCTCAAAGCTTTGAACTACTCTATAGTGTTAATATTTGATGTGTTGAGCTTTATGGTCAAATGTAAGACCTTTTTGTACTAAGGACCAGGTTCCGAGTTTTCTAGCATTTTATAAGTTCTTAATCCAGATAGTTGCTTTATAGCATTTCGGTGGAAAAAAAACACACTAAACCCTAGCGTGGACTCTTCCACATAAAAAAAAGCCGCCTCTGTATTAAGATAAAACTCTCTTTCATCCTGCAGTAATAAGCTTGTAGGATGTTCTAAGTATGGGGAAAGCCTCCCACACCTGAATATCGTTCTGTCACATATTAACCTTTCAGTCAACAACTGCTGACTCTGCCATCCCAAACCCTCTTTGACGGGTCCTGCAGTTGTAGATGGGACACTTTATGTTGTATATGAGATTTTTGGAAAGTTAATGATGTGTCAGAAGGATATTAGGGCATGGGCGGCCATTTGGAGGCTTTCCCCATACTTAGAACACCACCACCCTACAAGCTTGTTGCTGTTGGAAAGAACATTTATCTCATAAGGATGGGGGTGGGGGAGGGTGTAGCTGAGTAATAGTTGATGTTAGCACTGCAGGCAATATGAAAGGGATGATGGCGAGTGCTTATGTACCAGCACTCACTGCAAATGATGAGGTTGCTATAAGCTGTAAACGTTTCACTGCCAATGGTAGATTTTTGTAGGTTGTAAATGTTTGGCCATCTGAAAACTTTGATTGGGCTTGGATATCTTCTAATGCTGTACAACACCTTTCAGTTTTTAGCATTCATGCATTATTTTGGGGATTGATATTAGTTATGATAATTGCTATGGTAGTGGTGCTTGTTTAATTAGCAGATTTGAAATTCAGAAAGACTCATTCCCATTTGATGATTACCATTTGATAGCTGAAAACTGTCATGAATCTGCAAAAGAATTACGACTTATTTTGTCCACATTTTGGGAATGATTATGGAATATCCATAAGTCTGCACAATCTTTTTTTATATGTTTGGATGATCGTGCTTGGTATTTTTTTTTTCTTTAAGCAGTTGTATATTCTCTTACATCCTTTGCTCTTTATAAAATTGAAATCTTAAGTCAATTACGGGGAGAGATTTGTCAATCCCGATTAGACAAACCGTGAAAAGTTTACTGACTAATGTGTGAAAGAATTATGGGAATCTGTTGGAGAGTTGAAGGAAGAAGGCACAGGATATGAGTTGTTAGAATTAACGAGGAAGGTTGTTAAATAGTTGGTAAAAAATGGTGGTAAAGGCTATTAAGTCAGTTACTGAATTGACACATTATCAATAATTCATTTCATGTAATTGTTCTAGTATATAACTTGTAATGACTGAATTAAAGGTTAATTACTTAAAAAACTTTTTTCTCTTCCTATTTCTTTCCCATCTATCAAATTGGTATTAGAGTTAAGTTTATGGAATATTAAGGTTGAAGTCACAGGATCACGTGACATATAAAGGTTAGAAGAAATTATCTGCAAACTATCCAACAATAAACAAGGTCAAGATACCAAGAAAAGGTTCTTACAAACCTTACACCACTTCTTTGAATGGGTAGCAAGCTCAGATCATGATTCAGTTGCAACATCCCAAAGCCCCAACCGCTCAAAGAGATCATTATTTCTCAACTAGACAGTTAAAGATAGGCTTCCATAAGTTTAATGGTAATAACCTTAAAGGTTAGTTCAAGATCCATCAATTCTTTAATGTTGACCAAACACCAGAGGAGAACAAGGTTAAATTGACGGTCATTAGTTTGGAAAGGGAGACCCTCGATTGGCAGGGTAGTTAAGTCACTTACAAGAGTGGATGAGTAACTACATGGGAGAGGCCTACGTGCAAGCCTTGGAGGAAAGATTTGACGACAAGATTTTCGGAGATCCAATGCTCGAGTTACTGAATCTGAAACAAACGGGTATGATCGCTGAACACCGAGATCAATTTAAATTTTAGCTTCAAAGAGTTTAAGTGATAATTAATTTATTCTTGAAGAGCCTCAAGACTACTATACAACAATCTGTGAGGATGTTTATGCCTAAAACATAGCATAGTTTAATTTAGAAATTCATTTCTACCCTTTAAATTTGCACCATTTATATACTCTCAAATCCCCGTTCGTTTTCCCACGTTCTCTCTATGACAATCTCTTCCACTTTTTCCTCGATCCTTTTTTTTTTTTTCCCGTTTAAACGTTTAATTGCAGTGTTATTTTACTCTCTTTTGCAGTTGCCAATTCTTCAAGGAAGCAATTGCCATAACTAATCTTACATCACTGCAACATTTGGACTGAAACTAGTCCTTTGTCAATTCAGTTTTCTTTATCTTTTTAAATATTTTAAGAAAAATGGAAACCATAGACATACAATACTCCTCAATAAACAAAAAATTAGCATATCAATACAGTGATGCCCCCATTTGTAGATTTATCAACCGAGACATTGTAGTACAGACTACAGACAAGGAAATCAATGCTTTTCAAGTAATTTACAGTACATCTCCAAGGGTTAGAAAAAAAATACTACCTAATTCAATAACCCTCTTTTCTTCCAAAACCTGTAGATGCATTAATGAATCCACCGTTTCCATCTTCTGTCAATTATATGAATCATCAGCCTCCATTGATGAACCAGGACATTACAAATCAACCTTCATTTGATGAACCACTTGTTCTCTTTTTGAAAGCAGGATGTATAACGCTATCGCCAGAATCTAGCTCCTCTATCCTGGAAATACACTCTTTCATTCGATTCACGAGGACTGGCATTGCCGAAATGTTACTTGAAATTTTTTCTTTAAGCAGCTGTATCTTCTCTTTCGTCCTTTTCTCAGTGTCTAATTCTCTATCTTCTGAATCTATAAAAATCAAAATCTTAGTCAATTGTCAAGAGAGATTATTCAATCCGGATTTCACAAACCCCTAAAAAGTTTACGGACCTACCTGGATTACGCTCTCCGGATGATCCAGGTTCATCGATCCCGGAGAAGTCGGGTGCTTGAGAAGAAAGAACTGAAGCTAGAGTGGTCTTAAGTTGATCTGGAATAGCGGATCTGTATTCTAGAATCTTCTCCGCCATTTTCTTCACATCTGATTCCAGCTCCTCCAAGTCCTCTTCGGAGTCAGGCTCCGATTCAGCTTGTCTACTGTCGATGCGGGTCTCAAGGGACATCGATCAAAGGCGACGGTTTGAAATTGCTTGTTTTGTTTTTCTTCTGGAAGGACGTTAGGGTTTTGAAACTTGAGAACTCGAATCGAGCTTAGACGGAAGTCTTGTCAGTTTTAGAGGTATTCTTTTTCCCTTTCTGTTCTGATTTCTCTCTCGAAAATTAAAATGTGACAAATTTATGAAAAGTGACGTCGTATTAGGCTTGGTTCACTTACGAAAGTTAAAGCCCATATTACGCCGTTTTTCTATCATTCCTACCCGCCAGAATTGAATTTTAGATGCAAAATTGCCTGAAGAACCAAAATCAAGACAGGAGAAAAGGAAAGGAAATCAAAGTCATCATCCTTTTTTTTTTTTGTTTTTCTTAGTAACCAAACAGAAAAATTCATAGAGTGGAAACCACTTCTTGTCAAGCTCAAGTTCTTTTACTCTTTCGATCCTTTCAAGTTTCAACAACTCGGGCTATCACTTCTGCTATCACGACGGAAAGTTTCAGGCCATCTGCTCCTTGAACGGTAAATTCAATCTTTTTGAAAGACTATATTGCCCTAGGTGCTACTTTTATTTATTATTTATCAAATTATAAGGATTCTCTTTTGGAACAGACACATGACATCAGAAAGTTATTCAGGGATAAGGAGGGTGGTCCATATTAATAGATCATTGATAAATTTCCACTCCAAAATATTTTTTTCTCGTAATTCAGCATACACTAGTCTGCATTTGGATTATGTTTACTTAGTGTTGGGATCATTGCCATTGGATCCTGCAATGAGCTAAATATTTTAAACTTTTGCAGAGGCATGAATAATATCTCCACAAGCTGTAGGAAACTACATCTTCGAGCTTGAAATACTTCTAAAAGAACACCATTATATATAGGCGGGAAACAGCTGAAAAGTTGCAGACAAATGGGCACATGAGGATTTTTCAATGCCAGCTCTCTCTTCATACATATACCCTGAACCAGGCAAAATGTGACTTCTCTTGGTTTACTTTCCTGATTTGCCACTTCGTGTTTTTGTAAAAATCAAAATGAAAATGTTATTGCATATGATAAAAAGTATACTTGGGAATCCAAGAAAATTTTCATCAAGCATTTCCATAGAATTCAACCATGGGGAAAGAGAAAGAGAAGCAACCCACAACTTGGGGGTAGTTAATGCATATCATTAGGCATCAATTAGTTGGTTACATGTTTAGAAACTAGCACTTGGAAGCTGGCATGTGATATCTTGGTCCATAAGAATTGGCGGAATTCTAGAACCATTCTCTATAAGTTGCAGAAGAAAACAGTAAGTCAATAAGAAGCTAATTTATTTTCTATTTATCATAAAATTGTGTACAATATACATAGATATTCTATGATTATCATTTCTATATGCATCATTTAACTATACTTTTGTACATCTAGATTCCAGATAGAAAAAGGCAAAGACCAATGTGAAAAACATTTCACAATAAGCACAGCCTTCGGCAATTACCCTGTTTATACTATGTGTTGGGGCAACCATTAGGTGAATGTTTGTAAGAATGCCTCTTTCTTTTCCCCTTTAACATCGCTTGAATATCCTTCTCTGTTGCTATCGCTTCTTTTATATTGTTCTGTGTTATGATGCAGAGCTCATCAAGGGCTAACATTGGAAATGGCTCCTCAATAAGAACACCAACCTGCGACATGAAAGAAACTTTTAAAGATCACAGATGCGCACAAAAATAAAATAAAACATAGTCCGATCTTATGGGGTTAACTCTGGAAAAAAGATGCATACTTCTTCTATGCAGAACAAGGAAGCAGCACTGATGAAAGTAGCAGGAACAACAATCCAATGGCAATCATCCCAGAGTATGATAGGAAGAGTGAGATGCCATAGGACCAAAAACCTTGATGTCAACCGAGTGTATGATAGAGGGATAGGAATCCCCATGAGTTGTTCACATACACCAATTCCTTCATGGAAACATGAGATCTTTGACTCCTGGAATGAAATGAGATCATAAGACTACTGCAATCTAATGAAGAAAGAGATGGATATCTTTTTTCAAATTTTTATTGGTGAAATCTAAAGATCAAATGGTCCAAGAAGGGAGATACCAACATAGTTCTCTTTGATTCTTCCAAGTTCAGCAGTTGAAGGCTTTGAGAAATGAACTCGATTATGCAGCGTGGCCGATGCTTTGAGTTCAGTATCACCGCTAAATCATCTACTTCAAGCAAATTTTGAAGATCTCTGCCAATATCCGAGCCATACATGACATGACACTGCAAAAACGCCATTAACCATTGATCACTACCTACCTTCATACAATACGTTCAATTTTCTAAATCACACTCACCTTAAGTGCAACAGGAAAAGCCATAATATATTGCAAGAGAGCAGCTTTGATGGACTGATCATCAGCCGAATTGTCGACCCCAGCAATTACCTGCCTAGCGAAATCATTTGTACCAGCAATTACCTTAGTCCATGCCTTCCTTCCTCTTCATACCTTGAATAGGAGGCCTCGGTTCTAAAAACCAACAGCAAAGCCAATGCAGGCGCTGTCAACTGATAAGGCAACGAAGAAGCTCTCAGAACTGGGAAAAAGCCAGGGAACCAATGCAAATCCACGGCAGTGTTGTACAAGGCAACGACAATAGCTACTGAAGTGAAGGCTAAAACAGGTGGAACCAATGATAAGATGACACGCGACTGTAAACTGGAAAGTAGATGTCGAACGTGACGTAGTGAACTTCTATGATGAACCCATTTCTCGTGGTTGTAAAGAGCGCGATTTTGTTGCATTCCACGCTCTTGAATACGATCAGCCCAGTCTGGGATAGCACGGAGGAGGGTGATAAGATTAAGGGTTTTAGGGGCGGTGGTGGGCTTGGAGCTTGGCGGCGGCGGTTGGGAAGCAGAGAAAAGGATTTTGAAAGAAGGTGGTCGCTTGAATTTGGCAGGAAGTGAGGAGTTGGAATGAAAGTGGAGGAAGGGTTTGGAGGTAAAGCTGGAAGAGAAGGAGAGCTTTGGAGAGTTGGGAGATTGAGCCATTATGAGTCAGGGTTCGGACATGTTACTATGTTGTTAGGGCTTCCAAAGGAGAAGGAAGTGCGAAAAAAATGAAGAGAGGTGCCAACTGCCAACCAAGGAGTAGGTAAGTTTAAGACAAAGTGGGTGTTGTTTCAATGTTTGTGAAGGACATCAATACACATGTTCAGGATCTTATTCGGATAAATCCTTAACAGTAAACACTTCTTTTAAGAATTTTTCTTTTAAGTAATTGAGAATTTTTACTTACCTGCTGTGAAAGATAATACATGTTTCAATTACTAAAATTAGTATAAATATTAGCAGTGAACATTAAGAAAAATAATCAGGGACTGTCATTGAACCTTTTTTTTTTTTTTTTAAAATTTTTTCTGTCTTCAAAAGATCTACATTCACACTGAATTTATATAATGCCCGAGGTAGATAAAAATTAAAAATTTCCTGAGTGACCAAACGAAACATGTTCGAGATCTGATTAGGTAAGATAAGGTAAGGTAAATAAGAAGAGAGAGATGTTGGAAAGGTAAGTGAGCCCGAGGTTATTTTTTTGGTGAATAATTTTTTTAGATAAATATTAAAATTATATATAAATTATGGTTTAATATGTAATTATATATATAAATTTTAATTTTATACAATTTTATATACTAAATTTTTATTTGATCTAATTATTGTAACACAACTATTGATATAAAGCATTTTATATTTATATATTACATATATAAATAATTATATTTATTTAATATAAAAATAAATTGATATATTTATTTTTAAATGTATATGATTAAATTAAAATTAAAGTTTTAAATATATTTAAATTATAATTGGTGTTTCACATATATAATTATATGAAATTAAAATACTAAATTAAAATTTGTGTAAATAATTTCACATTAAATCAAAATTAATGTGTAATTTTGAGGTTTATCTCAAATTTTATTTTATTATTCATTTATCTTTATCCCGATTGATTGCGATCAGATTAGGCAGTAGACATAGATACTCTCACACCCAAACACGCCCCCTCTTTTACTTCCCCAAACCCGAAGTCTCAAATTTGGGAAAAACGCACACGCAGCCTTTGACTTGTTCTTTTTGGCTATTTTGAACTGAAAGATGGAAGAGCCGAAAGCAGCCGAGAACCCACCACCGTCCCTAGATCCAAACGCACCAACAGCAACCGTAAATGCAGCTCAAACAACCGCTCCTCCTCCACAGCCACCACCAACAGCACCAGAACAACCGGCTAGCAGGAAAAGACCTCTAGAAAACAGCAATGACCAATACCAAAACTCCCCGTATTTCAAGATGCGCCTTGTCCTCAAAGATCTTCGTCCTCATTTCATCGAGGTACATCTTACTTACATATATTTCCAAATTTTTCTACATTTCTGTTTATTTATTGTTTTTCCCCCTTATTTCCTGCTTGTTGATATAAGATAAAGAGAAAAAGTAACCCCTTGTTTTTGTGATTAGTTTCAGTTTTATACTTTCAAAAAGAAGTCTCAGTTTTACGGACTAGCCTCCCCTTGACTTCCCCCAATTAAGATATGGCAGTATAATTGGATTAAAAAGAATTCAAATCTTGATTTTGGATTCTTTGGTCAAGTGACCTTATCATTTTCGGTTATCTCGAGATTTATGTATTTTAATTAAGGGAAAAGGGATAGTTGTTCGAGTTTAAACAATGGTTGTTGCTTCCATCAGCCATGATGTTTGATTATAGCATGAACAATGTAAAGGGAAAATCTTCTTGGTACGTCCTTATGATGTGTGTGATTGGTTGATTAGAATTAGCCAGTTCCTTGGTTACTCTCACTGAAGATTTTATATATGCCTGAAATAGCTTCATCAATCTGGATGCATGTTTGATTTGTTTTCGTTTTCCTTCTGTCGATGTTAAATAATATGGATTTTTATGTTCCTTGAAGGTTCTTCGAACGCCTGATTTTCGAAATTGCAAGGGTGCCCATGAAATTAAAGAAAGTAAGCTCACAATATGCTTTGTTAAGTTTTGCAACTTTTGGCATAGCCATAGTGTATTGCTCGGTGTAATAGTATTGTCTCTGGCTTAGTTAACTGTTGCAAATTACAGTCTTCATGGATTTGATCTGTTACTGCTATCTATTGGCTTAGTCTGTACTCTGTAGGAAAAGAAAAGGACTAGCATCTCATTAGTTTGTTTTACATTTATTAACTATGATTTAATTTTGGTTCTTTCAAGTCAAAATGGAAATTTTCCATTAGTGAAGAAACTTGTATTATACTGAGTTATAATATCCCTGTTTCTTAAAATCACTTGTATTATAAGGATCCACTGTCTCAATTTGGCTTCTTGCATTTGTTTCAGAACACAATATTGCACCCAAAATTTTGCTTTTTAAGTTTCAACTTTGTAGAACATTAACTTGCACTTGGCTGGAACCGCTTCTTTAGAATGATCTTTGCTAATATTTGTTTCAGAACATAATATTGCACCCGAAATTTTGCTTTTTAAGTGTCAACTTTGTAGAACATTAACTTGCACTTGGCTGGAACCACATCTTTAGAATGATCTTTGTCAATCACATGGGACATAGTTTATTTATCTCCGGTTTTGTGATTTAAGGTTATGTGTTCCAAATTTTTGATTTGCAGAGATGAAGCATTTAGTGGATTTGTACAAGCAGATGATAGTCTCTATAGAGAAAAGTAATAATGGAGCAGGAAACCAGACAATGCAAGGTGAAAGTGGAACGAAGCAGAAGCCCCAGGCGGAGGCACAATTCGTTAAGCCAGCACCAGCAGTTTCCTCCAAAAACAAGACATTCCAGTCAAGTAGTGTCACTGGGAAACCACAATCTGAAGACTGTGAAGCTTCAGGGACATATATTGTTGGGGGTTCTGCTTTTGGGTGGAACTTTATCACCTTTGCAGGGAACAAACCGGTGTATTATGGAGTAACAAAGGAAGCATTTCGAAGTGCTCAAGCAAATTTAGGTTTAGGAGGAGAGTGAAGCCTTTTTGACATGTATTCTGGGCTAAATATTATATCAATAGTAGAAAGCTCCACCTTTTATATTTAACATCGGGGGATTATCATCTGTACAACTATTGCATTTTAACCTACTTTTTGTGGATTCAGTTCTGGGATCTGTAAGTTGGTTTCTAACATGGTTGATTAGCTTGTTATATTTTTGTTGATTGAAGTGATCTTTGTAACCCTGGGAACTTGGAGGTAAGTTTTTGTATTTGAAATTGGGTTACATTTTGTCTTTGCTTAAAAAATAGGTAAATAGGTAAATTAGTTCAAAGATTAAATTTATAGTTTGTTAAAATTTTCTTCTGTTTTTACCATTAAATGATGTTTTGATCGTCGGAGTAATCACATGTGACATGTTATATGTACAAATACTATGTAAATAAATATTTAAAATCCTAAAAGTAAATAAAAGGTTTTAATAATTATTATTGTTTAGGTTGATTACGTGATTTGTTAAAATAATAAAATCTGTAATCTTTTGTTTTCAGTGAGCAGTATTTTCATTTCACAAAATTTATTTTTACCATATTCCCTTAAATGTTCATTTTTTTTTGGTCTAATTTTATAAGATATTTTCTCATATTGGTCGACTAAGCATAGAACAAAATGCGAGGCAAACAACTGTTTAAAACAAAAGCTTTCACTACCATCAAATTTTACATTATGTTTATAGTTATTTTCATTTCAATTTTTTTATATTTATAGTAATTCATCATAATAATTATTAAATATTTAAATAAATTATAAATCGATGATGATAATTAATTTTCAATTTAAATATTTATTGTAATTTAAAATAATTTTAATAATCTTTTATAATTTTTAAATATTTATCTAATACTTTAGGATTTTTTTTTAATATTTACTGATATGGTATTTTGTCATGCCATAATGAAGTACATGTGGCACACTATGCCATTGCCTACTTGCTACGTTTGTCACATCATCACTTTAACAATAGAGATTGATGAAATTTTTAACGGAATGACCAATTTACTTTTTAATCTAATATATAGAAATTAATTTACCTATTTTTTTGAATAAATATATCAAAATATAATCTAGCTCCTAGTACAAGACGTCCATATTACTTTTACCAAACTTAGATGTATTTTGTAAGTTAGAGTATAGTTGGTACAATATTCCGTACTAATTTTATTTTGTTAAACATCATCTATTATTAAATTGTTCACTTGTACAATATCAAGGGTCTATAGCTCAGTGGTAGAGCATTTGACTGCAGATCAAGAGGTCACCGGTTCGAACCCGGTTGGGCCCTGTTATTTTTTAGTTTTATTTTATTATCATGTAGTATTAATTTCAATTTGCACAGAATAAAAGGGTCCGTAGCTTGAACGGGTTGGGCCCTTTATAATTTTGATCTGGGTGAGTTCTTGTTTATAACTGCATTCATTCCACAGATTCAATGAAAATGCCGAAATTGTATCATTTTTTGGGTACAGTTTGTAATTAACTTTTTTATTTGTTATGATTCTAAAAGAAATAAATATTGAAAAGGAAAATCTAGGTAAAAATATTATGGAGACTCTTATAATAAGAATCAGATTGTATTTTATCCTCTCTACTTACTTAAAAAATGGGTAAATTAATCTTCACATGTTATA
Source organism: Gossypium rotundifolium (assembly GCA_025506655.1). Classification (NCBI taxonomy): domain Eukaryota; kingdom Viridiplantae; phylum Streptophyta; class Magnoliopsida; order Malvales; family Malvaceae; genus Gossypium; species Gossypium rotundifolium. Next base: position 175,803,920 of record CP106732.1, read on the forward strand.
TAAAAAGTAAAATAGTCCTTTTTTTATTATTAAAAACTGATCTATGTGCATCGACATGGCATACACATAGCACAAAACGTGTCACGGTCTGATTATTCAATCAGGCACGTCAATTTTTAACAGTACAAATTGATAAAAATTTTAACATTAATTAATTTACTCTTTGATCAAATATAAACGGAGTTTACCTTTTTTTAATAGAGTGAACAAAATACAATTTATCTCTTCCTATATAAGACCTCTAATTTTTCACCCTTCAATTTTCCATTTTTTCAATTTTATTTCCTTCATACAAAGTAAACCTTTATGATGTAGATGAGAGTCCTGAAACAAGGCTAACGATGTGGCTGAAGGATACGAGGGAGTGGGTGGCCATGGGAGTCTCTCCCACCCACTTAGGCACTTACAAGACCACCCTGTAAGCTTGTTGCCATTGGAAACAGCATTTATCTGATAGGAAAGGGGCGTAGCGTGGTAGTTGTTGATGTTAGCACTGTAGGAAGTATGGGAGGGATTATGGTAAACTATTCTATACCAAATATCATTACCAACCATGAGATTATAAGTTGTAAATGTTTGGCCATTTGAAACATTGGGTTTTTTATTCATCAGGATTGGAGTAGAGAGATATCATGAATGGAATATATATATATTTAAATTTACTGCATTGTTTGGTTGGTTAGAATTATACTATAGAATGGATAAAGAATAGAGTAAATGATAATTTTATCCTAGATGCCCCATGAGTTCACAGAGATGCACACGGTGATTACAGTCCAGGTCTCCACCGAGTTTAGCACACAAATACGTTTGTGCAGTGTAATATATAATTTGGGTTAGTCATGTTTAAAACTTTATGCAATGACATGCATCTAAAATTTTGGAAGTTAGTTTCTATGGTGAATGAGGAGACCACTTATTGAACATATGGTAGCAGTCGAATTATTAGTGCCTGCATGCTGCTCTACATTGTCATCTTTCTCTGCTGTATGGTGTTGCCGGGCGGTGGGATCTCAATAGACCTTGAAATTTGTACATTCCAATCATCCTCATTCACGCCAGAAGATCCTTTTATCAGTACTTGTTCACGGGTCACCCACCCTGCTTAAATCTGATTGTAGTGGTAACTAGTTGATAAGTGTTTAGAGTAAAATTTGGAGCTTAATTAACCATTAAAACTGAAGGAAGTAGGCAGAGAACCTGGCGGGCTGTCGGTGAAATTTTAGTACTCTGTTTGACGGTAAATAAAAAAATTGTAAAAATTGTCACGTGTCATTACATTACACTGGCTTAAGCTTCTGTACTTGGCTACTTGCCTACTTTATGTTCATTTGAATTCCACTAAAATTTCAGCGTTAAGATAATTCTCATTTGGATAACACAACACTCGTGAATTTGTTAACCAAACTTCAGCCATCACAGCGTCACCACGTGATCACCTTCACCTCGCTAAGAGTGGTAGTTCATCAGAGTTAAGAATTTATTAACTTGTAAGCAATATACGGAATTCTTTTAAAATCATCTGGTGGCAAATGTCGATCTCTCCTAATATTTTTGTTCATCTAAATTTTACCGTGTCATAATATGATCAATATTGAACACATGATTGTTTTCCGAGTTGAAAGAAGATCACTTATATCTATAAATATTTTATTTTGACTTAAAAAATTCTTCCTTTGACATCTCTCCTCAACTTACGACTCTTCACATATTGTCTTAGCCCCACTTTTTTTTACCATCAATAGACGATAAAAGCTACAATTTTTTTTATTAAGTGATTATTTTAATGATTCTTTTTCATTTTTATTGTTAATTTAATTTTATTATAGTGTAAACTCATAATAAAAAGAAGGAATAAATATAAAAACTATACATGAATTTTGATTATGTGTAATTTTATACATAAAATTTTAATTTGATCCAATTCTTATAAATTGTTAATACAATTATTGATATAACATCATTTTATGTTAATATATTGCATGCATAAATAATCATATTTATCTAATATAAGAATAAAATAAAGTATTTATTTATGATTAAATTAAAATTCATATATAATTGTAAGATTTATCCCTAAAACAACTAATTTAATTAGCTTGGTTGAAGTAATATAACATTTATTCAACAGAGAAAATCTCTTTCTTTAATATCAAATTATTTTTCTTCTGAAATCTAACCCCAAAGAGAGCCCATATTATTGGTTCTAACTAGGGGTGAGCAAAACTCGATTCGACTCGAAAAAATCGAAAAAATTCAATTTCGAGTTAAATGAATCAATTATTCGAGTTAATCGAGTTATTCGAGTCAACTCAATTTTTTTCAATTTCGAGTTCGAATCGAGTTGAGTTTTAATTGAATAACTCGAATAATTCAATATTAAAATAAAATATTTTATATTTTACCCCAAACTTCAAACCTTTTACTTTTCCTCAAAATTTTTACTCCTTCCCACTTTTCCCCAAAACTTTTATTCCCTCCCATCCCAACCCTCCAATCTACCCAAAATCCATTTCCACCAAAATTTTACTCTCCCATTTACTTTTCTCAAAATTTTACTCCAAAAACCCTCAAAACTTTTATTCCTCCCATCCCAACCTCCAATCTACCCAAAATCCATTTCACACCAAAATTTTACTCTCCCATTTACTTTTCTCAAAATTTTACTCCAAAAACCCTCAAAACTTTTATTCCCCCAAATTTTACTCTCTCCCACTTTTCCCCTAAAACTTTTACTCCTTCCCATCCCACTCCCATCTACCCCAAACCCATCCCCCAATTTTTTTTTAATATTTTTCTTCCAAAATTTTACTCCCTATTTACTTTCCTCAAACTTTTATTCCCAAAACTTTTATTTTCCCCTAAACTTTTACTTCTCACCTTTTACTCTCAAATAAAAATCAAAATTATCCAAAAAATCACTAAACATAAATAGCAATAATTTTATTTATATCTACTATTTATATTATTAAATTAAATTTCACATTTTTATTATTTATATTATTGAATTGTTTAGTCATATTGAATATTTATATTAAAATTAAATTATTAATTATGCCATAAAATATTCAGTATTAAAATTTTATATTGGTATCAATTTCATATTTTATCTTTAAAATAATTTTATTAAAAATCACATTTTACATTTAATATATATTTTAATTTTAAAATATATAGTGACAAGAATCAAGATAATTGAAATAACTAAGCAAGCAAAGAAGCTAAATCGTATATAAAAGATTAATAAATAAATTATGAGGTGATGAAAGTTAATAAAAATTTGATTAAGGTGGACAAATTTTATTACGATGGGTGATAGTGGTTACAAGGACCCAAAATTATTTTTAAAATTTAACTCGAACAAATATATTCGATTCGATTCGATTAAATTCCATCTCACTCGACTCGATTAGAAAATTTTAAATCAAATTAGGATGATAAAATATGATTCGTCAACTCGATTAACTCGAAATTTTTTCATTCAACTCGATTCGATTCGATCGAACGCTCACCCCTAGTTCTAACTTCCAATTGATTTAGGGAAAGAAAAAGAGTAAGAAGAGGGAAGAGACCAAAAGGCAATGGAAATTGATTGAATCGGTAAAGCTAATATAGTTTTCTTTGTAAGATTTTGGAATGGGATACGGAAGAATAAAAATTTTTAAGATTTCATTAGATTACGTAATATAGTATAGTTTAGCACAAAATTAGGGTCAAACTAGCGAGAGAAACTTGGACTATGAAAATAGTTTAGAGAATTTTAGGAATGTATGATAGGTAATTAGGTTTTTTTAAATAAAAAAATTACTATATTTAAAAAAACAAACCGAATTCAAAATCTATGAAGCATATATTTATCTATTTCGCTTCAACCTGGAGATTTTCAATGACTTATGTGTGAGTTGAGTTGGTAGTACAATTGAGGATGTAACCATTTAGAAATGAGTCAACGCCAAGTAACAGGTCCTATTGTCATTGTGTATGGGAATCGTTTGATGTTTTGTCAACATCTTCTTCTAATATATTATAGGACACCCATCTGAAAATTTTATACACCAAATCACATTTGTTTATTTGTAATTTAATATTTGTATTAAGATTGAATTGATTTGTGATATTAATTTAATTAAAAAATTGTATTTAATATAAATATATTTTATTTAAAATATAAAATATACAAATAATATGATTTAAAATAAAGGCTTAGTGGCCCAAAACTACTAAAGATAGAAGATTTTTAACATTTATCAATGCCTTGTTTATATTATTTTATTTTTTTTATGTATTTTGTGTCATAATCTAATAAACACTTATTTGGTAGTCCATAGATAAAAACAATGTATAATAAATTATTTGTTCCTTCAACTTTATAAAAAAATTATTTTAACCCTCCATTTAATTTTTCACCTTTTTTAGCTCTTGAGTTTATATCGTTTATCAAATCACCTCAAAGCAAATAAAAAAAGTTAACGAATATTAATTTTGTTGACGTAACATCCACGTAGTTAATATGTATGTCATGTTAGCAATTAATTAACATTTATAAAGAACACTAAATATATTTTTTTATTAATTTTATTAATTTTTAAAATAAATGTTATAATTTTTTTTAAAATTTTTAAAAATTTAAAAAATTAATTAATTGCTGACATGATATCCATGTAGATTGCCACATGGATGCACGTCAGCAAGGTTAACAAATGTTAATTTTTTTTAATCCATTTTAAGGCAATTTTTTATAGAAAAAAGACAACATCAAGAGATTACAATAGACAAATTATAAATTAAAAGGTTTTAGACCTATTGCGATCTTCATCCAACAAACTTCAATATATGGAGTTAAATCGAATTCGTTTCTTTTAGGAGAATTAAATTAAAATGATAAAATTCTGACAATAACATAATTAAGGTAACTAGAATTTAAGTCAACAGATGAGTTCAAACTTTTATCCTTTAATTAAAAGATATTGATAATATTTTGAAATATATTAAAAATCGAAAGAAAGATTTTAAAATCTAATCCATCGGCAAAGTTGGATCATAATAAGAAATATTCAAAGGTGGGCCCCTAAGAAGTTCCAACCTCTTGACTTGAAGTCATCTCATCCATCCTCAGATATTTTTGCAAATTCAGTATGATTTATTTATGAAACTCATTTTATGTATAGTTTAGTTGATAATTATATTTCGTCTTTAAATTAAAGCCAAAAGACAATATGTCTACTTTGCACAAGTTTGTGAGTTCAGCGGCACTGCCCTTTATCTCAGTTCATAATGATAATTTGAGATTTCACAAACTTATAATTACGTTTCAATGTCTTCCTATTAATTGAAATTCCACTTTAAATCAAATATTTTAAATTTGAATAGATTGAAATTCAGCTCTATTTAATTTTTAATATTATTTTTTTTAACTATTTAATTTCATCTAAATCATAATCAATTTTGCTTATAATTTTTTTTTAAAATTGGGGTGGAAAATATTTTTATAATGGGTAAATTACACCAATAGTCACCCAATTTTGGGGTAGCTAACAAAACAGTCACCTAAATTTCATTTCAGTCACTCAACTTTCGAAAAGTTACAAAATAGTCACTAACGTTATAAAAAAGTGAAAAAACAGTCACTGATTAACAGTTACCGTTAGGGTGTTAACAGGATCGTTGACGTGGCAAGTTAACCAGCTGATGTGGCAAGTTAACTTGTCACGTTGGTAAAGCGGCTGATGGGTCTTGGTTTATGGCAGGTTTAGGGAAAAAAATTGAAGGGTTAAGGACTAAATGTTTTAGGGTTAGAAACATATTAAGATTAAAGGGATTTGGGGGAAAAATTAATTTGGGGAAATTTTGATTGTGATTTGGGGTTTTTGGGGTTGAAACTAATTTAAGAATTGATTAAGAAGGGTTTAGGGTTAAAAATCGATTCAATAATCGATTCACAGGGTATAAAGGTTTAGGATTACGATTAGTCTATTTTGTTTGGGGAGAAAAAAAGACGAAACTAGAAATCATTCAATTTTTTTTTTATTCTCAGCGACAATAGGCAATAGAAGAGAAGCTACCAATGTTGTTACATCCACTTTAACGGGTAAGTTGTTGCATTTAGTTTTAAATTTTTTGGATTTCAATGTTGTTATTTCAATTTAGGGTTATTTCGATTTCAATTTTGATTTTGATTTTGATTCTGATTTTGATTTTGATTTCTATTTCGATTTTGATTTCACTTTTGAAACACTCACTGATTCTCATTTTAATTTTGATTTCAATTTCGATCTCGATTTAGCTTTAGATTTTGATTTTGATTTCGATTTAGGGTTATTTCAATTTGTATGACATATTATGTGTATTGTATGCCATGTACATGATATTTATTGTTTGTATCTACCATTGTATGGATGCCATTATCAAACTGATGTTTATTGTGTATATCTGCCATTGTTTGTATCCAAGTTGCTATATTGTATGTGGCAAAATCAAAATTTGTTATTTACTTTCTTTATTGTACTAGTTATTTTCTGTTATTGTATGCCATGTGTATGACAAAAATGGTTTTGTTTGTATTAAATTATTTTTGTATTGGTTGTTGTCTGCCATGTGCATGACAAAAACGGTTGTGTTTGTTTTAAATTATTGCGTATTTTGTATTGGTTATTGTCTGACAGAAATGATTAAAGTGTTTGCCTATGTTGTCTGCCTTTATTGATGAGTACTTTGTTTGGCAGGTTTAATTGATTACAATTTTAATGAGAATGAAGAAGACATGTCTGGTAGTGATGCATCTGAAAGTGATGTGTCTAATAGGATAAGAGTTAATTTAGATGGTTTAAACATGGATGGTATAAAAGTAAATGAACTGTGTGATAGTGATGATTCTTGGAGGTTAGATAGTGCATATGAATCTGACTCAGATGGCCAAAACTGGCCTGAGTTCAACCTAGAGAATGACATGAGTAATCCTAGACTTAAGGTTGGAATGTTATTTAAGTCTAAAGACAGTCTAAAAGAAGTTGCCAAGTAGTATGGTAGGGTGAATAGTTATTTTATTAAATTTCCCAAAAATGATTTAAAAAGGTTAAAGACAGTCTACAGTGAAAAATGTTCTTGGTTTATATGGGCTTCTAGACTAAACCCTAATGACCCTACTGACCAGACTTGGAAAATTAGGAGTTCAAACCTTAACCATACTTGTTCTAAAGTATATAAAAATAAGAATGTAACCTCAGCTTGGATAGGTGAACATTATAAAGAAAAATTCATTGCTAATCCTGATTATTCTCTGAAATCATTACAACAAGATGTCAAAAGAGATTTGTGTAGCATAGTCTCACTAACCAAATGTAGGAGGGCTAAACTTAAGGCATTGGGATTAATTGAAGGAGCTCATAAGGCTTAATATGAGAAGATTTATGAGTATTTTTTGGAGGTTAGGATCCAAAATGAGGGAACAACAACAATCTGTTATTTGGATAACATGTTGTTTCAAAGGATGTATGTCTGTCTGCAGGCATGCAAAGATGGCTATAGGGCTAGTTGTAGGAGGATAGTATGTTTAGATGGATGTTTCTAGAAGGGCTACTATGGTGGCTACTTGCTTGCAACTGTTCGGATAGATGCAAATAATGGCATCTATCCTCTTGCATATGCTGCTGTCGAAAGTGAAAACCAAGCATCATGGCTTTAGTTTTTGGAGTTGCTTGCAATAGACTTGGAAATTGTGAGCTCATACCAGATATCTTTCATGTCTGACAAACAAAAGGTAAAACTCCATTTATTTATTTTTTTATGTTGTTTCTATTTAGGGTTTGTCAAAGAATTAAACTATTTTTTCTAATTGCAAGGACTTTTAGAAGCAATATGTATGTTGTTTCCTAATGCAGAAACAAGACACTGTGTTAGGCACCTACATGCCAATTTCAAGAAGGCTGGTTTTCGAGCAAAAGAATTGAAAGATTTGCTTTGGAAAGCTACCAGAGCAAGCACTACAAGGGATTTTAAGGATGCCATAGATGAATTGAGGGAAACCAATCATCATGCTTATGATTGGTTGAAGGAAAAGAACCCTACTCACTGGTCAAGGTCTCACTTCTCAATTAGGAGCCATTCTGACATGTTGGTGAATAATCTTTCTGAATCATTTAATAAGGTAAACCCCTATGTTTTATGTTTCTTACTAATCATTAGCAATTCACTAATCATTTATGTTGTTTACTGACAGATGATACTGGAAGCAAGAAGGAAACTTATTCTGACCATGGTGGAAACCATAAGGACCAAGATTATGTTGCTTATTGTCAAGAAGAAATTAGAAGCTGACAAATGGAAAGGAATGTTGTGTCCAAAGATCAATAAAAAGATGGATGTAAATGTAACAGCTCGATTTAGACCCTATTCGGAACGGTGGTTTCGGGACCACGAATTCGATTTATAAAAATATTTTAAAATTATATTCTATGTTTATTATGTGTGAATTTATTTGTGTGAAATTTTCGTGCTTTAATTTCATTGTTTGAGAGTCCGATTAAATAAAAAGATTAAATCGCAAAAAATAAAAATTTAGTGGTTATTTATAGAAGGGACGAATAGTGGTTGTTCTTTTAATATGGAAGTTTTATGTTGCAATTATGCCATTGCATATATGAATGGACGGCATTAGACATATATTATAAAGCTTTTATATTAACTTATAAAGGTTAAATTAGTAAAAATATATTATAATGTTATTATAATAAAACAAACATAAAAATTAACAAAGCCATGATCATCCTATTCACCGAAAATAAGAAAAGAAATAAATATTAAAGCTCTTCATGCATTTGGCATTCATCTAGCTTGATTCAAGGTGAGTTTTAGCTCGGTTTTTGATAATTTTTACATTTTTGAGATCGTTGCTATGAAATGTACAAAACCCATGCTTTAATTTTTGATTTTGATGCATATTTTGAGTTGAGCCATTGATGAATTCATGGTATTTTTGTTGTTAGATGATAGATTATGAAAGATATGTTTTGGATTAACATGTTTTGTATTGGAAATTTTGATGATTTTGAGTAATTAGGACTAAATTGTAAAAATAATATTTTAAAGGACTACAATGTGAAATAAATGAAATATATGGACTAGTATGATGCTTATGAATATTCGACCCTAGCATGGTATATGCAAATTTTGTGTTTTATGCAATAGGGACTAAATTATAAAAAGTGTGAAATGTTAGGGGCAAAACAATAATTTGCCCATTTATGTGTTTTTGGATTAAATTGAATGAATGTGCATTAAATTAGTTAAATTTGAATTTATTTAGATCAAGAACGAAAGAAAACTTAATTAGATTGGGGGAAATCGAAAGTAGTCGAATAGTCGATTATACCGTCCGACAACATCCGAGGTAAGTCTATAAGCATTTAAATGTTGTTAAACTTGAGAATATATATATATATATATATATAATGTTGTGTGATGAAACGAATTATTCGATTATATATGTGTTTTGGCCAAATGTGATTTGAGATAGGGAACTATGTTTCGAGCTCATTTCAATCGAGATTCAATGTCCGAAAGTCCTGTACGAACCCTAGGAATAGTTAAGATACATATGTCATGACATAGGATTTTCGATATGTGTTTTCGTGTAAGACCACGTGTGGGACATTGGCATCGATTTGTGTTTACGTGTAAGACCATGTCTGGGACATTGGCATCGTATTTGATTGGTGTAAGACCCTGTCTGGGACAGTGGCATCGATATGTGATTACATGTAAGACCACGTTTGGGACTACAAGCTTCTGGTTATCTGCGTATCCTTTTTAATTCCAAACGGTTCAACAGGCAATAATGTGAAATTGAATTACAGGTTCAGGTATGTGCTTATCCTAAGTTGTGAAAATAAGGTAAGTTGGATGATTAAATTAATTGCATAAATGTTAAAGTTGTAAATGTGAAATATGTGTATGCATATGTGATTGTGTAAATTTGGCCAAATGAGGTATATGTGATATTGATAGTGAGATTTATATATGTTCATGTGCTTTAATACAATTATCTATATGATATATATATGTATGATTAGAATGATAACTTTGTAATTGAGGATATGTATATTCGACCTTATTAGTAAAATGTTAAGATGCCTTTGTATATATATGTTCTTGCTTATGACTTACTAAGCTTAAGTAGCTTACTCTGTGTGTGTTCTTGTTTACCTCTGTTTTATAGATTTTAGAGTCACGTTACGAGCTCGGGGATTGTCAGCAAAGCCTATCACACTATCGACTGTTTCTTTCGGTATCTTACAAAGTTGGATTTGGGCATATGGCATGTATAGAATAGTTGAAATGTTTTGATTTTTGGGTATGTACATATATATATAGCCATGTGAAAATGGCTTGATCATTGTGTTTAAGTTCGGTTTTAAGTGTACTTGGTTAAGTGCTTGATATGTTTGGTTTTAGCAATTTGGTTTTGGCTTATTATATGTGAAACATGGTTGCTATGTTTATGTTTGTATGTATGATCTCAGTTAAAGTGAGTTTAGATGTAACTTGTTTAATATGCTTTGCTAATGATAGTTGATTTAGTCATGTGTTTTGGCATTTAGGTAAATGAGGTTTGCTTGATGAAATATTATAAATGTCTTATAACTGGTATGTTTGTGATGAATTATACTTGGAAATGATTGTGAATAGATTGAGCTAATAGTGTATAAGATGGTGTGCTTGATATACTTTTGAATGCTTGAATAAGTTGGTTATTTTAGCATGAATTGATTTGGAATGATGTTGAAATGTGCTTGATAGGGATAGCTAAAAATGTGGGTAGCATTTTTGCCTTGAAAATGGCCTATAATTTCCCACACGGTTGAGCACACGGGCATGTGGTTTGACCGTGTCCTTCGTGGTTAAAATTTCAAAACAAGTCAGTCTCGACCACGGGCAAGACACACGGGCGTGTGACTGGCCGTGTGGTGCAAGTCATTGTTGACCACGGGTGAGGCACATGGGTGTGTCTCAGCCATGTGGACAAGTCAGTATATATGCCCTGTTTTGACACGGCTTAGACACACGGGCATGTCTAAGGCCGTGGAGGTACATCACCTTGCCCACCAAGGCAGGACCTCAGAACTTAGAAAATTTTAAATTTCTAAAATTTTCGTATGTGTTCAGTTTAGTCCCGGCCCCTTTCTAAAGCATGATTAAGGTCTCGTAGACCTATTTTAGGGACACTTTGATGTGATTTGTCAAATTATGTTATGAATTATTGGTAAGAGTTTCTGATTATCTAGTAACGCCTTTAACCCTAGACTAGCAATGGTTACGGGTTAGGGGTGTTACAGTAAATATAAAAGATTCATTAAGGTAAAGTTACCATTTTTAATCTTTCTGATGCCTTTATTCTGACTTCATGTTGCTGGTCACATGCTATTTTAGTGAATGTTTTTTAATATGCATGCACTGATTATTGGTGTGTTGACTATTTTTTAATATGCATGCAGTGATTGTTGGTTTGTTGCCTATTTTTTAATATGCATGCATTGAGTATTTTTTTATAATATGCATGTAGTAACTGTTTTTTAGGGGGGTGTGTATCATTGTTGGTGGGGCTGTTCACAATGTTGTTTTAGTGATTATGTTTTAACCAAGCATGCTGACTGTTTTTGTAACACCCCCTACCCGTATCCGTTGCCGGAATAAAGTACAAGGTATTACCGAGGAGTACGGAACACTTATAGACAATTTAAACCATTTATCACTCAAATACCGAAATTGGTTATAAAAGTTTCTTTAACGGACCCTCGAGGTCTAAATAATGCATTAGGATCGGTCGGGACTAAATCAGAATCGTATGAAATTTTTGCAAAATCCCTAAGTTTATCTCATTTAAAAGGGTCCCACGCCCGTGTTGCTAGGCCGTGTGGTAAAGTTAATTTTCACAAATTAGGCTATTTTCCAAGCCATATTTCTCACTCATTTTATCCTTATTTTTCACCCACATTTAATATATACAAAAACCAATTTAAGATACTCAACCAAGCCTCATACTTAATACCATTTGTTAGTCGTACACTTCATATAAATAACAAGAAACGATATGAGCTCAATTCTCATTAAATTTTTCATATATATAGACAATTTCACATTATGTAATCATATAACGATAACAACAATATCTTAGTATTTTAAATACATTTTCATAACATCTTGTCTTGATTTCATACTATTTTATACGTGAGCTTTACTCATCAAAGTATTTGAAATATCATCTTTATGCAAATAGTAACATGAGGTACATAATTCCATTTATCAAACATATTCCATGTTCATATATCATAGTCTCGTGTCTCCATATATCAATAGCCATCATTTTCTTGTATTTTAAATAAATACTTGTAACCATACATAAGTATGCAATTCGCTATTTCTTCCTGTCAATCACAATTTCAAATGACAAATTCTTGTGAATACGCTCACCAATTTCATAATTCCATGTATTTACCGTTTTCCATATTTATCCCGTTGAATTCATCAGAATTTCGATGGATTTCCTGTAGTACACTCATGGTGTACAATCTCATTAACCGTCAATTCGTACTCATATATACATAAGTCCTTTTCAGAGAGCACACTTCCGCAAACCTCATTTCTTACAGCAGGATACTAGTCCAGGCTAAATCCCCTGTAAAAGAGCACACTCTCTCGAACCTCATTTCTTACAGTGGGATTACCAGTCCAGGCTAAATCCCCTATAAGGGAGCACAATCTCGCGAACCTCATTTCTTACATTGAGATTACCAATCCAGGCTAAATACCCTGTAACATATGCTCAAAAAGTATTGTCAGGATTACCAGTCTAGGCTAAATCCCCTACAACGACAATTACTCTAATGAACTTGGATCTTAATTACCAGTCCAGGCTAAATTCAGACCCTAATTCGGATTACCCGTTTGGGTTAAATCCATTTTTCACATATTCTTCAGGAGGGCTATATCAAGATCACCCGTCCGGGCTAGATCCTTTTCACACATTATATCAGGATCACCCGTCTTGGCTAGATCCTTTTCACATATATTTTTCAGCAGGGCTTATATCAGGATCACTAATGATGGTGGAAAAAGTCTTAAAATTTATATAATGAATGATCGAGCCTGGACACTAACTATCACCACGATTGAGGCAAGCGCACCTATTGAACAGTAGTATAGTTTAGTGGCAAGACCAGATTGTCGAACCCAAAAGAACCAAAAGTACTAGTACTAACTTTTTTTTATTATTCAGCCTAAGAATTAAGGGAATTGTTATCTATTCTAAAATTAACTAACTACTAAGCTAAAGATGCTAAGACACAAAGAAGGAATTGGGGAAATACTTGTGGGAAAACCAATTGATTAAGACAATACCCGAGGAAGAATCCACCTAGACTTCACTTGTTATCTAACTCTGAACCAGACGATTTATTCACTTGACTTGATCCGTAGGATTCCTTAATTTATATTAATACCTCTCTCGAGGCTACTAACGTCTAACCTTAGGTTGATTAATTGAAATTTCTTTCTAATTAAAACCCCTAGAATTGTATTAACTCGATCTATGGACTCTCATATTAGGTTTGACCCTAATCCGATAGATTTTCGTCATCCTATCTCTAGGGTTGTGATTAACTCCGCTTAACTATGCTAGATGTACTCTTAAACAGGGAATATTCCTCCTCTGCCTAAGGGCATGAATACTTGAATCAATATCCTGAAATATCAAAACAAGAATTAAGAACAAATCAAGTATTTATCATATAGCTCAGAAAATAATAACAAGATCCGTCTTAGGTTTCATCCTCCTCAGGTATTTGAGGGGTTTAGTTCATAATCATAAAGAATACATCTCAGAAGAAAATATAAAACAAAACATAAGAAAAACCCTAAAACCCCTTGAAAGAATTGAAGGAGAGATCCTCAGTCTTGAGTATGACTCCAGCTTCTGAGATGGATCAATTGGCTTTCTTTGAGTGAATCCCACAATTCTGGCCCTCTGGCTTGGCTCCTTGGCCTAGCTAAATGCGCCCTTGAAGGTTGGCCTCTAGTGTGTTTATATAGGCTTTTGGAATGTCTTTGTTTACCTCTAAGTACCCTAATCCGAATGGAACTCTCTTTGCTACGGTAGAGGCACACCCGTGTTATTCGAATCCAGGCCATAGTCGAACCTGTTAAAGAGACACGACCGTGTGTTTCGGGACCAGGCCGTGTTGATTTCATACTTTGGCCCATTTTTTCCCTTTTTGGCCCGTTTCTCGTTCTTTTCATCCTCCGGTGCTCTCTTGAGTATAAAACATAAAATTAAAGGATTAAGAGCACCAAATTCTACAATTTAGGGAATAAATCATCCAAAAATATGCTAAATGTGGGATTAAAATATGTATATATTATGGTTTATCAAATACCCCCACACTTAAGCTTTTGCTTGTCCTCAAGCAAAATTCTCAACTCTCAATTAGAATTAACTTCCCTGGATTCATTATTCTCATCAACAATGCCTTATCATAATTCATAGATAATTTATACATGTATAATTTAACTCAAAGAATCCTAAAGATTCAAACAATCTAAGTCACAATTTTTTTGTAGCATGAAAAATATAGGTGTTTCCCCTTACCTAAATAATTACCTTTGATTCAAAATCGACAAGAGTTGATATCCTCACTAAAGATTCACTCAAATCACTCAAAGTGTTTAAGGTTCAAAATTAAGCACTCAAAAGTCAAAAATGAAAAGTTAATCCCATAAGCTTTCATGAAAATCAAATCTCCACCACTATAAAATGAAATGATACACAAATCAAAAGGTCTTTAAAAGGGTTGTAATGGGGCTCGGGTTAAAGGTGTGGATAAAGGCTGAATTAAAGGGTTAGAATCGAGATTGAATTGACAATTTACCTAACTAGAAAAATGAACTAATCCTGAATAATTACATCAATTGAAAACTTCAAAGTAATTGATAAACTGTAAAAGTAACATATTTTAATCCCACATTTAGCATACTTTTGGATGATTTATTCCTTGAATTATGTAAAAAGGTGCTCTTAATCCTTTTTTTCATGTTTTATATTCAGGAAAGCACCTAGGGACGAAAAGAATGAGAAATAGGCTCAAAACGAACCAAATTGTGCCAAAGAAGAAATCGGCATAGCCTGGGCCCAAGACCACATGGCCATGCCTCCCTAATTTACTCTAACACGGCCTGGACCCCGAAACACATGGGCGTGTCTCTTCACTAGACTCGACCACGGCCTGAAATCGATTCATACAGGCGTGTGCCATGGATGTTTCCCTGTCGTAGCAAAGAGAAATTCTACTCGAAAAAAGGATGCTTAGGGGAAAAGAAACATAATACTTAGGGGCCAAGAAAGGCATCTCAAAGCCTATATAAACACCCCAGGGGCAACTTAAGAGGGGGGTTCGGCAGAAGCCTTCTGCCAGGGCTTTTGTCACGGGCGGTTAGCTAGGCCAAGGAGCCAAGCCGAAAAGGTCAGATTTAAGGGAATCACTCAAAGATAGCTAGTTGATCCATCTCAAGAAGCCAGAATTATACTCAAGATGGCAGATCTCTCTTTCAATTCCTTCAGGGAGTTTTAGGGATTTCTTTTGTTTTGTTTTATCTTTTCTTCTGAGATGTTTTCTTTTATCATTATGAACTAAACCTTCAGATACCTGAAGGGGATGAAACTTAAGATAGATCTTTTTATTGTTTTCTTAACTATATGATAAATATTTGATTTGTTCTTAATTATGTGTGCTTAATTCTTGTGTTAATATTTCCGGGATATTGATTCAAGTTGAATGTGCTTAGGTGGTGGAGCAAAAGTCCCTGTGTAAGAGTAGATCTAGCATAATTAAGCGGAGTTGATCGCACACCTAAAGATAGGGTGACGAGATTTTACCGGATTAGGGTGAAACCTAATATGAGAGTCTATAGATCGAGTTAATGCGATTCTAGGGGTTTTAATTAGAAAGAGATTTCAATTAATCAACCTAGGGTTAGACGTTATTCGCCTCGAGAGAGGGTTTAATATAAATTAAGGAATCCTACAGATCAAGTCAAGTGAATAAATCATCTGGTTTAGAGTTAGATAACAAGTGAAGTCTAGGTGGATTCTTCCTAAGGGTATCGTCTTAATCAACTGAGTTTTCCCAACAGTGTTTCCCCAATTCATTCTTTTTGTCTTTGCATCTTTAGCTTAGTAGTTAGTTAATTTAGATTAAACAATCAATCACTTAATATTTAGGCTAAATAATAGAAAGAAGGTTAGTGTTAGTACCTTTAGCTCCTTTGGGTTCGATAATCCGGTCTTGCCTAAGCTATACTACTGTTCGATAGGTGCATTTGCCGTAAATCATTGTCAGAGTTAGTTTCCAGGTTCGATCATTCTCTTTATAAATTTTAAAACTCGACAAAACAACGATCACTAATAATATGAGCTTCTTCTTCAAGATGTTAAATTTAAATGTATAAGCTCACTTAATCACACTAATAATGAATATACTTTGATTTTTTTTTAAAACAAATCAAGTAAATACATAATATAAGATGAATTAAACTACTAAAATAAAATAATTAGGCAACTGATCAAACCAAGTCTCGATAGAAGGGTAGTCAAGAAAAATGGTGATAACAAATACAAGATAAGTTTTGGGTTAATATTAGTGGGTGAGTCAATAAAAGGGTTGTTAGGATCAAAGGGGTTCATTAGAGGTTAATTGTGAGGGTAGGCTTTTAGTGGAGTGAGTGGGTTAAATCTTAAGTGCGTTTATCATCTCTGTATATCAAATCAATAATGTGGTCTTGACATGTATAATCGACGCAAGTTCTAGAATAATAAATCAATGTTGACACACTCATAATCAATAAAGTGAGCACGAAAAAAAAAATATACTCTAAAAGTCTCAAAATCTCACAAAAATTATGGTTTTTGATGACAACCTTGCAAATTTTAAACTTCAAGGTAATATTCAAATTTTGATTAACAATCTAGCAAATTTTTAATTCTGAAAAATAGACTTATCATTCTTGATTCTCTAGAATCTTAAAGTTTAAATCATCAATGCACAATTAACTATGACTTAATTTAAAACATATCAATAAAAATTATAAATCAATAGAAATTTCATTCTAATCGTAACATGAGAAAATTCACTTAAGAACAAGATATAATCCAGGAATTTAAAAATTTAGGCATAAAATTCACCCCCACACTTAAGATGTACATTGCCCTCAATGTACAAGGATACATAATGATTAGTAAGAAAATCATAAGTTAGGGAGAGAAGTGAAACTTCCTGAATTTTGAATGAAATCCTTGGAGGATGATTAATGATGATGACTTAGGCATAGGTGAATTTGGTGGTGAATACTTCGGTGATGTGTTCGCTCTTGGAGTGGCACATTGAACCTTTTTAAACTGCGAAGTCATCAATTAAATTTTTAGGGAGTACTATTTAATGGATGTTGTTAGAGATACTCAAGAGTTAGACAGCCAATGATAAAAGAAATTAAACTGTACTAATAAAAGTTTTAAACAAGAAAGGTAAAAAGTTTAATTAAAAACGAAAATAAACTAAAAATAAATATAAAAATGAAAAATAAATATTAAAAATGAAAAATAAAGAAAATAAAAGGACTCAAAGGTCCTCGTCATCGACTGGGTCACGAGGTGGGGGCGCCGATAAAATATGAAGGTGCTGACATACTAGTGGAGGGTGGTGTCGAGATGGTCGAAGCGTTGGAAACATTGCTGCTCAAATCGTGATAGGCACTTAGATATGTCCGCAAGAGAAGCTGCCGCATGAACTAGCGATGGCTCAGTGGTGGTGCCTCGTGTGGTGGGGAGACATCATCAGTAATGTTCTCAAGATCCTCCTTCTCGGTGGTGTGAGCTAGACGGTACTGGGAAGGATGCGTCCCATGACGACGCTCGATCATCCTCATGTGTAACATCGTCTGGATACCCTGCGAGGCCATTTGTCCTATCAGGGTAAGTGAGGAAGTCTGCGGTGCTAGACTTAGGGGAGGGGAAAAAGGAAAACGGCTAGGGTTTGGGAGGAAGAATTTGGGGAAAAAGATGATGAATAGTGAGAGAGTTATATAGAAATAAGGGTACACGAGCGTGTGAATCATTTTTCGCCCGTGCGTTTCGAATGTTCAAGGGTTTGGCGCGCCTGTGTTGCGTCCCATGCCCGTGTCGCACGGGCATGCCTAGCCTTGTTCACTTCTCCCACGCCCGTTTCATTCTTCCCCACGCCCGTGTTCACTTAAAAGGTTTGGCCACGGTTATGGGGCATGGGCATGTCGCACGCCCGTGTCTTTTACTCAGTTTCAACCACGGCCTAATTGCACGCCGTGTTGTTTTATCGTAGCCCGTGTTTTGGGAATCTTTTTAGTCTTTAGTCTGAACGGCCTCCGCCATGCCGATGTGCTTGCTCGTGGTATCCGCACGGCCATGGCCACGCCCATGCTCAAGGTCGTGTGGTAGGGTAACCTACGCTTTATTAAATTGGTTAATTTGTAGTTAAGTGCTAAAAATCGAAAATATGATATTAGTAAAGTTAGTGCTTGGGTTGCCTCTCGAGAAGCGCTCGTTTAAAGTCTTAAGCTAGACTTACCCTATTTTCATTTCTAAATGAAGGTTCACAGAGCCAAAGCTCCTCTCTCAAATCCCTAAAATCTTCACCATTATAAATTTTCAGTCACTGACCATTTACCTTGAATGTGCCACGAGTTGGATGAGTTACCTCTATTGTGTCGTAGGGAAAAATAGTTTTGATTACGAATGGACCTGACCATCTTGATTTCAGCTTTCCAAGAAACAATTTTAACCTTGAATTGTATAGCAGGACTAAATCTCCTACTTCGAATTGCTTTGGTTGTTTTAAACGAGTATCATGGCATCGCTTTGTTGCCTCCTTATAGAGTCGTGAGTTCTCATAGGCATTAGCTCGCTATTCATCAAGCTCGTTCAATTGCATCATCATTTTTTCACCTGCAGTTTTAAGATCATAATTTAAGAATTTTATAACCCAAAAAGCTTTGTGCTCTAACTCAAATGGCAGATGACAACTTTTTTCGTAGACAAGTTTATATGGGGATGTTCCTATGGGAGTTTTAAAAGCTGTTCTATAGGCCCATAAAGCATCGTCTACTTTTAATGCCCAATCTTTCCTGTTTGATTCTATTGTTTTCTCTAGAATACGCTTAAGTTCTCGATTTGCTACTTCTACTTGTCCACTGGTTTGAGGATGATAAGGGGTAGCTGTCCTACGGTGTACTCCATATTTCTTTAAGACTTTATCAAATTGAGTATTACAAAAGTGAGTACCCCTGTCACTAATAATTGCTCTGGGTGTTCCAAATCGGGAGAAGAGTTTCTTAAGAAATCTCACTACTACTCTGGCATCGTTAGTAGGTAAAGCTTGAGCTTCCACCCATTTTGACATGTAATCTACTGCTACTAAGATGTATTTATTTCCAAATTAACTAGGAAATAGACCCATAAAATCAATACCCCATACATCAAATATTTCACATGATAGCGTATACGTTTGAGGCATTTTATCGCGTTTAGAGATACTACCTGTTCTTTGGCATTTATCACACGAAGCAACATACCTGTTGGCATATTTAAACATAGTTGGCCAATAAAAACCTGATTTGAGCATTTTATGTGCTGTCTTAATCCCGCTGTAATATCCTCCTGAAGGTCCTGAGTGGCAATGTTCTAGGATTTTGCTTGTTTCTGCCTTTGTAACACATCTTCGAATTACTTGATCTGCACATATGCGAAAAATAAAAGGGTCCTCCCAAAAATAGTTTTTCGCATCAGCAAAGAATCGCTTCTTTTGATGATGTGTTAACATTTTTGGTAGGATGTTAGCAGCTAAATAATTCGCAATATCTGCAAACCAAGGTACCTCAGAGTCGGTTATAGTAAATAGTTGTTCTTCAGGAAACGAGTCGTTTATCTCACTCTCGTCGAGTTCTTTGATATGTGGATTTTCAAGCCTAGAAAGATCATCTGTTGCAAGATTTTCAGCTCCTTTTTTATCCTAAATTTCCAAATCAAATTCCTGTAAGAGTAAAATCCATCTTATGAGTCGAGGTTTAGCATCGAATTTAATCAAAAAAGAACGAAGAGCTGAATGGTCAGTGTAACGATAACTTTAGATAGTATCAAATATTGTCTAAATTTATTAAATGCAAAAACGATAGCTGGCAATTCTTTTTTGTGGTGGTGTAATTTTCTTGTGCGGCTGTTAATGTCTTGCTAGCATAATAAATTGGCTGAAAGTGCTGTCTCTTCGCTGTCCCAAAACTGCACCTACTGCAAAATCACTCGCATCACACATTAGTTCAAAGGATAAATTCCAATCAGGTGCAATTATAATTGGAGCATTTATTAATCTATCTTTGAGGATATTAAATGCATCTAAACATTCCTGATCAAAATTGAAAGGTACATCTTTTTCTAGTAATTTCGTTAAAGGCTTAGCTATTTTAGAAAAATCCTTAATATATCTTCTATAAAATCTAGCATGTCCTAAAAAAATTCTAATAGCCTTAACTGAACTAGGAGGAGGTAATTTTTCTATGGTTTCAACCTTTGCTTTATCTACCTCAATCCCTTTACTAGAAATTTTATGTCCTAACACAATCCCTTCTCGAACCATAAAGTGACACTTTTCCCAATTTAGCACAAGTTTCATTTCCTCACATCTCATTAGAACTCGTTTTAGATTTTAAAGGCAAAGATGGAAAGAATTACCAAATATCGAAAAGTCGTCCATAAATACCTCCATAATGTCTTCCACAAGTTCATCAAAGATGGCCAGCATGCAGCGCTGAAAAGTAGCAAGGAGCATTATATAATCTAAAAGGCATTTTACGATAAGAAAATGTATCGTATGGACATGTAAATGTTGTCTTTTCTTGATCCTCAGGGGCTATTGGGATTTGGAAGTAGCCAGAGAGTCTATCAAAGAAGCAGTAGTACATATGCCTAGATAATCTTTCTAACATCTGATCAATAAAGGGCAGAGGAAAGTGATCTTTTCTGGTGGCGTCATTCAACTTTCTATAGTCAATACAGACTCTCCAATCTATGATTGTTCTTGTAGGAATCAATTCATTCTTTTCATTGGCTACAACATTCATGCCTCCTTTATTTGGAATAACCTGCACAAGACTTACCCAAGTACTGTTAGAAATAGGATAAATTATTCCAGCGTCTAGAAGTTTAATTACCTCAACTTTAACAACTTCTTTCACGTTGCGATTCAAGCGTCTTTGAGGTTGCACACATGGTTTATACTCGTCTTCCATTAAATTTTTATGGGTACAGAATGATGGGCTTATTCCTTTAATGTCAGAAATTTTCCAAGCTATGGCTCTTTTATGTTCCCTTAGTTCCTGTAGCAACTCATTTGTCTCTTCGGGTTCTAGTTCTGAAGAGATGATTACTGGTAACGTAGAATTATCCCCGAGGAAAGCATATTCTAAGTGATTTGGAAGCTGTTTTAATTCTAATCCAATTTTTTATTACAATTTATTATTATTTATTTATTTATTTATTGTTTTATTTTTATTTTTACTTTGCTATTTTTTCCTCTATTTTGCTTTTGGCAGAAAATTTTAGTCTATGGAAAAGATGGCACTGAATAATTATCAATGACAAGACATGAGGACAATTCCTACTAAAACAGCCAGTGTCTTTAACCTCGACATGGTCACTAGGTTATCTAATCAGTTAGAGATGATGAATAAAAAGATTGATGATTGGTATAGTCCCTCGCAGGAACATCCAAAAATACAATATGATTTGAATCTAGGAGGCGTGGCGAATCCTGAGTACCCACCCTATGGATATGGGATGGAAAACGAGCAAGCTCACTATACAGGTAACTATTCTAGATATCAAAATAATTTTTATAGTGACACTTATAATGCAGGTTGGAAGTACCATCCCAATTACTCGTGGGATGATAAAAATAGCCAAAGATCGGAACTTCCTCCAGATTTTCAACAACCACCTCACCAACAAGAAGAGGAGCCGAATCTTGAAGAGATGCTGACGAAATTCATGGCAGCCACAAATTCTAGTTTCCAAAAGACTGAAGCGGCACTTGATGAACAAAAAAAATCGATCAAAGGGATCGAGAATCAAGTTGGAGAACTTACTAGGTCGAGGGACATCTCGCAAAGCTAATGTCGAACGACCGCTAGGACGCTACCAAGTAACACCGAGATTAACCCAAAGGAACAAATTCAATCCATCTCACTAAGAAGTAAGGGTTAGATGAATCAAACTCAATACAAGAAAACAAGGTAGACGTAGGTAAGGTAGAGGTAACACAAGAAAAGCCGAAACCGGTAATCAAGGAGTACCAACCTCGCATACCTTATCCCGAAGCAATGAAAAGAGACGATTCAGAGGAACAGTTCGGTAAATTTCTTAAGCTCTTAGAGAAATTACATATTAAATTTCCTCTCCTTGAAGCTCTTTTTCAGATACCAGACTCAAGGAAATTTTTAAGATAGCTCTTGACCAACAAACGCAAATTGGACGAAGAGCACCACATGGAGCTAAACGCAATGTGCTCAGTAATTCTACAAAATAGACAACCACGAAAGCTAAAAGATCCAGAGAGTTTTACAATTCCATGTTTAATTGGTAGTTTATCTATTGATAATGCATGAGCGGATTTAGGGGCAAGCATCAATGTTATGCCTTACAAAATGTTTAAACAACTAGGTCTAGAGAAACCCAGACAAACTAGGATGAGCATTCAATTAACTGATAAAACTATAAGAATTCCTAGGGGTATAATAGAAAATGTTCTAATCAAAATTGATAAATTGTATTCCCAAGAGACTTTGTTGTTTTAGACATGGATGAGGACAACACGATTCCTTTAATTTTAGGAAAACCCTTTCTAGCAACTGTCAGACTAAAATTGATGTTGGTACAGGAGAACTCATTCTTCGTGTAGGAGACGAATCAATCAATCTACAAGCTTTTGACTCAACCAGGACATCAAGTGATGAAGGTGAGAAAGTAAATTCAGTTGATAATCAAATTGTTCAACTTTCACCACAGGAAACACCACAAGGCTACAAACTTGAGCCGAATCATGGGCCCCAAGTCGTACAAGCTCATAACGTGAATTGCTAGTGAAACCAAACCCAAGGAAGAACTTCTTTCACGTCATGATTCAAGTTGTCTTTGAGGTTGCACACATGGTTTATACTCGTCTTCCATTAAATTTTTATGGGTGCAAAATGATGGGCTTATTCCTTTAATGTCAGAAATTTTCCAAGCTTATAGCTCTTTTATGTTCTCTTAGTTCTCAGTAGTAAACTCGTTTTTCTCTTCCGGTTCTAGTTTCGAAGAGATGAACACTGTAACATAGAATTATCCCCAGAGAAAGTATATTCTGCAAGTGATTTAAAAGCTGTTTTAATTCTAATTTTGGTGGCTCATCAATAGAGGGTTTTATTTTAGTTCGTCTGTTGATTTCAATGCCTTCTTCTTTCTTTGTTCAGAGGAAGATGTATTAGAATTCAACTCCATCGGTGTCATCATCTACCCCTCAACTTGGGTAAGACATAGTTCCATCATGTTTGCATGTATGATTTCTGTAAAGAGTCTTGAATAAAATTATCAATGGCATAAATAAAATAATAGGAATTATCTTTGTTCTCTAGAATATCGTTATAGCATCGTAAATTTGAAAAATAATTTCTTAAATACGCCTACCCTTAGCGCAGAAGTTTACCATCACCTACATCAATAATGTACCCTAACGGTAAGCTAAAAGAGATGCCCAAAATTAAAGGTACCTCAACGTCCTCATCCATGTCAAGCACAACAAAATCAACAGAAATATAAATTTATCAACTTTTTACCAAAATATCTTCAATAACTCCCCTAGGATATTTAATAGATCATGCAATAACCTAATACTCATCCTAGTGGGTTTTGGTTCCCCAAGACCAAAAATGCTTAAACATTTTATAAGGCATTAAATTAATACTGCACCTAAATCATTTAGTGCTTTCTCAATATTTAAACTACCAATTAAGCAGTGGAATAGTGAAACTTTACTGATCTTTCAATTTGGTTGGTAGTTTATTTTGGAGGATGGCTGAACATTCTTCGTTAAGATCCACTATTGATATCTCTTCAAACTTCCTTTTATTTGTTAGAAGCTCTTTTAGGAATTTTGCGTATGTCGACATCTGCAAAATAGCTTCAACAAAAGGTAAGTTAATATGTAATTGTTTAAAAAGTTCAAGAAATTTACCTTATTGCCATCTAATCGATCTTTCTTCAACTTTGCGGATATGGGATTGGTGGTTTACATTCTTGGCGTCTGGGGTGTTACATTCTCAACTTCCTCATCCTTTGCCTTATCAGTTTTGTGTGGTATCTTCTTCTTTGTTTCAACGAACTCCTTTCCACTTCTTAGTGCAACTACCTTCACATGCTCTTTTTCCCTAGGTAAACTTTCTGGTCGCCTTTCAGAAATTAACTTAGTTAACTGTCCTAATTGATTTTTAAGCCCTTGAATTAATCTTTGCTGATTATTCAATATCGTTTCGATATTTTGGAAACGGGTTTCTGACACCTCTATAAATTTTGTCAGTATCTCTTCAAGGTTTGGCTTCTTTTCTTCTGGGTAAGGTTGTTGTCTTTGGTTTCCTTAACCACCCCACGAGAAATTGGGATGGTTCATCCAACCTGGATTGTAAGTACTACTATAAGGGTTATTTTGAGATATAAAATTGTTACCCATATAGTGAACTTCTTTGTTTTCAGCGCTTGGGTTGTAAGGCGGATATTTTGTGTTGTTCATCCAACCTCTATTCGTATTGCACTGCATAATTGAATGTACCTGCAAAGAACCACATAAACCATTAATCTTTTTATTTAATAGTTCTACCTGATTTGATAGCATGGTTACTGCGTCGAGGTTGAAAACACTGATGGCTTTCGTTGGCTTTGTCCTCGTGACTTGCCACTGGTAGTTATTCAGTAACATCTCTTCAATGAATTCGTAGGCCGCCTCAGGTGTTTTGTTGTTCAGGGTTTAGCGTATGCATCTAAGAATCAATCAATTTACCTAGTTGAGGGTTCACACCATTGTAAAAAGTTTGGACCATTGCCACAAAGTAATCTATGGTGTGGGCACCTTCTTCAATAGATCTTTGTATCTCTCCTATGTATCGTATAGTGTTTCTAAATCCATCTGCACAAAAGAAAAGATATTGATAAACCGTAAAAGTAACATATTTTAACCCCATATTTAGTATGCTTTTGGATGATCTAGCCCTTTATTTATGTAAAAAGGTGCTTTTAATCCTTTCTTTTCATGTTTATACTCAGGAAAGCACTCGAGGACGAAAAGAACGAGAAACGGGCTTAAAACAAGCCAATTTGGGCCAAAGAGAAAATCGACATACACGGACTTCTGAAAGCCACAGTACTGCCTTGTCAAATTTCACTTCACACCAGCCATGCACCGATTTACACTCGTGCGTTCCAATAGATAGAATCGAGAACCGCTACTGAAGACGATTTGCAGAGCGTATGCCTAGTTGGCGTGCCCCTCCGTGAGAAAGAGCAATTTCACTCGGATTTGGATGCTTAGAGGCAAAGAAACACATTCCTAAGTCTACTTAAACATCCTAAGAGGAATTCTACTGAATTAGGATACTTAGGAGCCAAGCAGCATCTCAAAGCCTATATAAACACCCAAGGTAGCAACTAAAAAGCGGAGTTCGATAGAAGTCAAAGCGAGCAGTTTTGGTAGAGGCTTTTGTCAAGCTTTCATCTTTAGTGGAATCACTTGAAGGCAATGTTTGATCCATCTCAAGAAGTCTAACTCTATTCAAGACGGAGGAGTCTCTCCTTCAATTCCTTCTGGAGTTTTTAGGATTTCTTATATTTTGTTTTATCTTTTCTCTTGAGATGTTTTCTTATTTAGTTATGAACTAAACCCTTCGTGACACTCAAGGGGATGAAACCTATGATGAATTTTGTTATTTGATTTCTAAATTATATGAGAAGTACTTAGTTTGTTTCTTAATTATGTTGCTTAATTTAATTTGATATGCTTTCAGTGGAGGAGGAATAGACCTTGCCTAAGAGTAGATCTAGCATAATTGAGTGGAATTGATCGAGGCGCCTAAAGATAGGGTTATTTAGATTTTGCCGTATAGGGTGTGAAACCCTAATATGGGAATCCATTGATCGATTTATCGCTTCTCTTAGGGGGTTATTATAAGAGAACGCGAGTTTCCACTAATTAACCTAAGGTTGAGGCGTTATTCACCTCGAGAGAGGGTTTCATATAGGTTGAGGAGCCTCACGGATCAAGCTAAGTAAAAGAAATCATATGGTTTGGGGAATAAATAATAAGTGAAGTCATAGGTGGATTCTTCTTGAGGTATCGCCTTCATCAACCGAAGTTTTCCTAAAGTCTTTCTCCAATTCATTCTTTTTTGTCTTTTGCATTTAGTTTAGTTTTTCATTAGTTTCATAAACCAATCATTCCATATTTTAGGCTAAATAATAGAAAGAAAGTGAGTAGTAGTACTTTTAGGTTCCTTTGGGTTCGATAAAGATACTCTTTGCCTAAACTATACAAGCTGATACGATAGGTGCACCTACCTTTATCATTGTCATAGTTAGTCTCTGTGTTCGATCATTATTTTTATAAATATTAAAACTTCATTTGTTTGACACGATCAAGTTTTTGGCCGCCGCTTGGGGAACACTAAAATATTAAGAAAGCTCTATTTCTATTACTTTAGCCAATTTTTTATTACAATTTTTAATTATTATTTTATTTATTTATTTATTTTTTTTTTTTATTTTTACTTTGCTATTTTTTTCCTCTATTTTGCTTTTTAGCGGAAAATTTTTAGTCTATGGAAAAGATGGCAATCAATAATTATCGTTGACAAGACATGAGGACAATTCCTACTAAAATAAACCATGGTGTCTTTAACCTCGACATGGTCACCTGGGTTATCTAACTCAGCTAGAGATGATGAATAAAAAGATTGATTGATTGGTATAGTCCTCGCAGGAACATCCAAAAACAAAATATGATTTGAATCTAGGAGGCGTGGCGAATCTCGAGTACCCACCCTATGGATATGGGATGGAAACTTGAGCAAGCTCACTTATACGGTAACTATTCTAGATATCAAAATAATTTTTATAGAAGACAACTTATAATGCAGGTTGGAAGTACCATCCCAATTACTAAATGGGATGATCAAAATAGCCAAAGATCGGAACTTCCTCCGATTTTCAAACAACCACCTTCACCAACAAGAAGAGGAGCCGAATCTTGAAGAGATCTCACTAAATTCATGGCGACCACAAATTCTAGCTTTCCAAAAGACCAAGCGGCACTTGATGAACAAAAAAAATCGATCAAAGGGATCGAGAAATCAAGTTGGAGAACTTACTAGGTCGATGGGACATCTTAGAAAGCTAATGTCGAGCAGCGACCGCTAGGGCGTCTACCAAGTAACACCTAGATTTAACCCAAAGGAACAAATTCAATCCATCTCAACGAAAGATAATAAGGGTTAGATGAATCAAACTCAATACAAGAAAACAAGGTAGACGAGGGTAAGGTAGAGGTAACACAAGAAAAGTAAACCGCAATCAAGGAGTACCAACCTCGATACCTTATCCCAAGCAATGAAAAGAGACGATTCAGAGGATCAGGCCTGTAAATTTCTTAAGCTCTTGAAGAATATTTACAAATTTCCTCTCCCAAGCTCTTTTCGATACTGAGACTCGAGGAAATTTTTAAAACTGACTCTTGACCAACAAACGCCAAATTGGACGAAGAGCACTACATGGAGCTAAACGCAATGTGCTCGATAATTCTACAAAATAGACAACCACGAAGCTAAAAGATCCGAGGAGTTTTACAATTCCATGTTTAATTGGTAGTTTATCTATTGATAATGCATTAGCGGATTTAGGGCAAGCATCAATGTTATGCCTTACAAAATGTTTAAAACAACTAGGTCTAGGAAACCCGCACAAACTAGGATGAGCATTCAATTAATCGATAAAAACTATAAGAATTCCTAGGGGTATAATAGAAAATGTTCTAATCAAAATTGATAAATTTGTACTCCCAAGAGACTTGTTGTTTTAGACATGGATGAGGACAACACGATTCCTTTAATTTTAGGAAAACCTTCTAGCAACCGTAGGACTAAAATTGATGTTGGTACAAGAGAACTCATTCTTCGTGTAGGAGACTTAATCAATCAATCTACAAGCTTTTGACTCAACCAGACATCAAGTGATGAAGGTGGAGAAAGTAAATTCAGCTTGATAATCAAATTGTTCAACTTTCACCACAAGAAACACCCACAAGGCTACAAACTTGAGCGAATCATGGGCCCTAAGTCGTACAAAGCTCATAAAGTGGTGCTTACTAGTGAAACCAAACCCAATGGAAGAACTTTGTAGTGAAAAGGTGAGGTTAAGGTGTGCCATGATTTACCAAAATCGGCAATTACAAAGTACCAACCTCGTGTTCCATATCCGATGCAATAAAGAAAGACTACACAAGAGGAAGAATTGATGAACTAACACTTACCCAGACGCATTTAAACAATCACTCTTCAAGCTCTGCTAACTCATTTAGGATATCGAGTAATAAAGGTCTGAACGTTAATTCTATTGATAATCATTTGGTTCAACTTTCTATACGGAAGCATCACGAAATCACTTAGATGAGGCTAGATCCTAGACCTGCGTACCAATAAAGAAGAAATACATAAGGAAAAAAGCCTTAGGGTTGACAAATTAAAAAGAGCAGGAAACACAAATCAAAGAGGAACAAGAACCGCTCTCAGTGAAACCAGAAGGAGCCCCCAGACGAAATGATAGGAACAACGAATCACTTCAAATTAGGGGATCGGTCATTGTTGAATAAGGAAGACCCTCGAATCACCAATTCAGGACCTCAAGAAAAATGAAGAAATCACTTTTTGAGGTACCTAAATGTCTTCCTATCTGCACAAAGTCGAGGTCGACATCCTAAATTTGACACTTTTGAGGTAAACATTACTCGACTTAAACTATATATCCATAATCGAAGTGATCGCATGAGAAAGGATTTTCACCTCCTCAAACCACTATGACCATACGAATGAGAGGTAAAGTCTAGCTTAAGACTATAAACGAGCTCTTGTCGGGAGGAACCCGAGACTAACCCTATTTTTTCATTTTTTAATTATTTTATTTTATTTTATTTTATTTTTATTTTTCCTTTAGCACCTAACTATAAACCAACCAAAGAGCGATTTCTAGGCCACACGGCCCACACGGGCGTTCCTGGCCATGTGGAAGCCGATGGATGAATCACGAGTGGCATATGTAATGCAGGTACGACATAGAAAAATTTCTTTTCCCAACGCAGTGGCGATAATAGTCCACCCACGTGCCGACAAGTCTCGCAAGGAGGTTATCGACTTGTCAAGCACAGGCTAAACCTCTACCGTGTCTCTCAAGCTGTGCCAACATTTTGACTTATCGAACACGGGAGGAGCACACCATATTAAATAACTCGTGTGAAGAAAGACACGGCGTGCCCGCGACACCCATGCCAAACCATGCTTAACACTCTAGATGCGTTCAAAATTCAAAGTCTCAAAACACGGGCTACATCTCTATTTAAACCTCATTCCTATTTTTCTAGTTGTCTTTCATTTTCAATTATTTATTTTTGTTTTTATTTTATTTCATCATTATTTTTTTTTACTTTATTTTATTTTCTTCTTCTTATTCTTTATGATATTTAGATTTAGCTTAGGATACAATAAAACCAAGTTTCGCTACTTCAGGATTCAATTTCAAAGCGATTCAGACGCCTTCCCACATTCACCTCTAGTCTATTCCGTTTCTTTTCATAGACTTCATCCAAAAATTCGTGAAGTGTTACTTCTCCCCTCTCTTTTGATTTTATTATTACATAATTGTTTATCTATCTTTGTACATTGAGGGTAATGTACATCTTAAGTGTGGGGGTAAAAGTGCCGACTTTTTCATTATTCTCAACTCGACAATTTAGTCTTGTTTTCAAGTATTTTTCTCATATTGCTAATAAGGATGAAATTTCTGTTGATTTATGATTTGTATTGATATGTTTTAGAGTAAGTCATAGTTAATCGTGCATTGATGATTAAATTTGAAGGATACTAGAGAATCGAGCATGATAAGTCTACTTTCTAAAATTAAAAATTAATAGGTCGTTGAATTGAATTTGAGTATTACTTTGAAGTTTGAAATTTATAGGATTGATGTCAAAAACACCCATAATTTTGTGAGATTTTGAGCCTTCTAGAGCATATATTCTTTTTAGTTATCACTTTATTGATTATGAAAAGTCAACTGAACGTTATTCTAACTTTGGTCATTAATACATGTCTAGACCACACTTTTGATTTGATATACAGAGATGATAAAGGCACCTAGGATTTAACCACTTACTCCATAAAAGCTTGCCTTCACAAATTAACCCTAGTGAACCCTGCTGAATCCTAACAACCTTTTATTGACTCACCCACTATAATATTAACCCAAAATCCTTTGTATTTGTTATCACCATTCTTTTGACTACCCTTTAATCGAGGGTTTGATTTGATTAAGTTACCAATTATATTAGTTCAGTAGTTACATTTTATCATTTATGATGTAATATTTTAGTAGTTTGTTCTTAAAAAAATCCAAGTATATTCAATATTAGTAGTATATAAAGAGCTTAGAGCATTTAAACTCCGATTGTTGAAGAAAAAGCTCGATTAAAAGTATTATCAAATTTCAAGTGATGAAAATACTCCTTATTATAGAGTAATTATCAATAGTGGTATTATTAGTTTTCATTAGATGTAAATATTCATATTCAATTCATTATTTTAGATTAGGTAATTAGTCAATTCGATCTAACGATTCTAACCTCTAATTCACTTTCAGTATCCACACCCTTAACCTTAGCCCTTATAACCCCATAAAGACCTTTTGATCTGTGTATCATCTCATACATCGATGGTGGAGATTTGATTTTCGAGCAAGCCTATGGGATTAACTTTTCGTGTCTCGATTTATGAGTGCTTATTCTTGAACCTTAAACACTTTGAGTGGTTTGAGTGAACCTTCGTTGAGGATGTCAATCCTTGTCCGCTTGAATTAAAGGTAATTATTGAGATATAGGGAGACACCTATGTTTGCATGCATACAAAGGTATGACTTATCATGATTGAATCTTTAGGGTTCTTTGAGTTAAATTATCCATGTATAAATTATTTATGAATTATGATGAGACATTGTCGATAGGAATTATGAATTATGGAAAGTTCATTTTAATTGTAAGCTTGAGAATTTTGCTTGAGGACAAGCAAAAGCTTAAGTGTGAGGGTATTTGATAAACCTAGTAAAAGCAACATATTTGTCCCATATTTAGTATGATTTTGGATGATATGGCCTTTTATTTTATGTAAAAGGTGATTTTAATCCTTTCTTTTCATGTTTATACTGTGAAGCACTTCGAGGACGAAAAGAACGAGAACCAGCTTAAAACGGGCTAATTTAAAGCAAAGAGGAAATCGACACATTCTGGACTTTAGCCACACTACCGCGTTACCGTCACAATACTTCACACAGCCGTGCCTCGTCAAATTAATTCACACTACCATGTACCACAATTTACACTACCGTGCCCCAATCGATGTAATCGAGAACACGGCACGAAGATGATTTACACAAAGTAAAGCCATGCAGGCGCGCTGGCACGGAAAGAGCAATTTCTCTTGGATTTGGATGCTTGAAGGCAAAGAAACACATTCCTAAGTTTACTTAAACATCCTAGGAGGAATTCTACTTGAATTAGGATACTTAGGAGCCAAGTAAAGCATCTCAAAGCCTATATAAACACCTGCTGTAGGAACTAAAAAAGGGAGTTCGGTAGAAGCCAAAATGGACGGTTTTTGGCAAGGCTTTTCGTCAAGTTTTCATCTTAGGAAATGACTTGAAGATAGCCGATTGATCCATCTCAAGAAGTCGAACTCTATTCAAGAAGGAGGATCTCTCCTTCAATTTCTTCGTGGAGTTTTAGGGATTTCTTATGTTTTGTTTTATCTTTTCTCTTGAGATGTTTTCTTTATTTAGTTATGAACTAAACCCTTCTGATATACGAAGGGGATGAAACCTATGATGGATTTTGTTATTTGATTTCTAAATTATGAGAAGTACTTAGTTTGTTCTTAATTATGTTGCTTAATTTAATCATGTGCTGTGGGAGGAGGAATAGACCGCCATTGAAGTAGATCTAGCATAATTGAGCGGAATTAATCTGGGTGCTAGAGATAGAGTTACGAGATTTTGCTTAGATTAGGAGAAACCTAATATGGGAATCCATTGATCGATTTTACTGCTTCCTTAGGGGTTATTATAAGAGAACGGAGTTCCACTAATTAACCTAAGGTTAGACATTATTACGCCTGAGAGAGGGTTTAATATAGGTTAGGGAGTCTCACGGATCAAGCTTTAGTAAAGAAATCATATGGTTTGGGAATAAATAATAAGTGAAGTCATAGGTGGATTCTTTACGAGGGTATCTGTAACACCCTATCCCGTGTTCATTGCTTGGGATTAGAGTTAGGAATGTTACGGACAATTCGAAAACATTTACAAAATTTCACACAATCAATCATCATTCTCAAACATAATGTCCTATAAATGAGTCTTTGAGATCAATAACATGCTTATCAATCGGTTAGGAACTAAATCGAAACACATCTGATTTAGATTTCATGATAATTTAAAACTTTTCTAAACTGAGGTCGAGACGCAGTGGAAGGAAACCGTGTACCCTCCACTCACTGGATAAACACCAGTGTCTTTCCCTGCAGTATATACTACCTCTGGTCCCCACGGCCACCAAGCACGCCCGTGTTCCATGACCGTGGTTAGCTAATCGACTTGTACACTATGGCTAACCGACACCCTCATGTCGAGGCGGGTGTACTACTAAACCACAACTTGTTATTCACCCACGGTCACAAGGCACACCGCTGCGCCTCAACCGGTGACATTATGAGACTATTTCCAAGGCCAATATGCCACTCTCAAAGGGTCATATCAGCAAACAACGTATATAACATCTTATTCCATTCATATCTAACCATTTCATATATCAACTAATCATACCCAAACAACAACACACATCACCTTCACTTAATCATATTACATTAAACACATAGCTAGCCAAATCACATGGCTAAGTTTACTACATAAATATATATAGATACACCTAGCCTATACATGTCATATTCAACTATATACATTTTCAAAAGGGTACCAAAATGAATTTATAGAATGTCATGACGATCCTTGATAGTCCGAGCCTTCATGAGCTTGACGACCTATAAAACAGAAAGAAAACAAATGCATGTAGTGAGCTTTCCAAAAGCTTAGTAAGTCATATGCAAATAAACTTAGTATAATAGAAAATGTTCTAATCAAAATTGATAAATTTGTACTCCCAAAGAGACTTTGTTGTTTTAGACATGGATGAGGACAACACGATTCCTTTAATTTTAGGAAAACCCTTTCTAGCAACTGCTAGGACTAAAATTGATGTTGGTACAAGAGAACTCATTCTTCATGTAGGTGACGAATCAATTAGTCTACAAGCTTTTGACTCAACCAGGACATCAAGTGATGAAGGTGAGAAAGTAAATTCAGTTGATAATCAAATTGTTCAACTTTCACCACAAGAAACACCACAAGGCTACAAACTTGAGCCGAATCATGGGCCCTAAGTCGTACAAGCTCATAACAGTGAATTACTAGTGAAACCAAACCCAATGGAATAACCTGTGGTAAGAAAAGGTGAGGTTAAGGTGTGCCATGATTTACCAAAATTGGCAATTACAAAGTACCAACCTCGTGTTCCATATCCCGGTGCAATAAAGAAAGACCACACAGAGGAAGAATTCGGTGAACTCACACTTCGTGTAGACGACGAAACAATCACTCTTCAAGCTCTTAACTCAGCTAGGACATCGAGTAATAAAGGTACGAACATTAATTCTATTGATAATCATTTGGTTCAACCTTTTATACAGGAAGCATCACGAAATCACTTAGATGAGCTAGATCCTAGACCTCGTGCCAATAAAGAAGAAATACATAAGGAAAAAAGCCTTAGGGTTGACAAACTAAAAGAGCAGGAAACACAAATCAAAGAGGAACAAGAACCGCCTGAAGTGAAACCGAAGGAGCCCCCAGACGAGCTGATAGGAACAACGAATCACTTCAAATTAGGGGATCAGGTATTGTTGAATAAGGAAGACCCTCGAATCACCAATTCAGACCTCAAGAAAAATGAAGAAATCACTTTTGAGGTACGAAATGTCTTCCTATGCGGCACAGTCGAGGTCAGCAATCCTAAATTTGACACTTTTG
Organism: Gossypium rotundifolium; assembly: GCA_025506655.1. Lineage (NCBI taxonomy): Eukaryota > Viridiplantae > Streptophyta > Magnoliopsida > Malvales > Malvaceae > Gossypium > Gossypium rotundifolium. Next base: position 175,838,460 of record CP106732.1, read on the forward strand.
AGGTAAACATTACTCGACTTAAACTATATATCCATAATCGAAGTGATCGCATGAGAAAGGATTTTCACCTCCTCAAACCACCATGACCATACGAATAAGAGGTAAAGTCTAGCTTAAGACTATAAATGAGCTCTTGTCGGGAGGAACCCGAGACTAACCCTATTTTTTTTATTTTTAATTATTTTATTTTATTTTATTTTATTTTTATTTTTCCTTTTAGCACCTAACTATAAACCTAACCAAAGAGTAGATTTCTAGGCCACACGGCCCTACACAAGGTGCTGGCCATGTGGAAGCCGAGGATGAATCACAAAGCGTATAGTAACGTGACCGACATAGAAAAATTTCTTTCCCAACACAGTGGCGATAATAGTCCACGCTGTGCACACCCGCAGAGGTTATTGACTTGTCAAGACAAGCTAAACACTACCGTGTCTTTCAACCTGTGCCAACATTTTGACTTATCGAACAGGAGGAGCACACCAGATTAAATAACTGTGAAGAAAGACAGGCGTGCACGACACCCACAGACCATGCCCGAACACCTCGAATGCTTTCAAAATTCAAAATCCCAAAACACGGGCTACATCTCTATTTAAACCTCATTCCCTATTTTTCTAGTTGTCTTTCATTTTCAATTATTTATTTTTGTTTTATTTTATTTCATCATTATTTTTTTACTTTATTTTATTTTCTTCTTCTTATTCTTTATGATATTTAGATTTAGCTTAGGATACAATAAAACCAAGCCTGCTACTTGAGGATTCAATTTCAAACGATTCGAGACGCCTTCCCACATTCACCTCCATCTTATCGGTTTCTTTTCATAGACTTCATCCAAAAATTCGGAAGTGTTACTTCTCCCTTCTTTTGATTTTATTATTACATAATTGTTTATCTATCTTTGTACATTGAGGGTAATGTACATCTTAAGTGTGGGGTAAAAGTACCGACTTTTGCATTATTCTCAAATCCTGAATTTAGTCTTGTTTTCAAGTATTTTTCTCATATTACTAATTAGGATGAAATTTCTTGATTTATGATTTGTATTGATATGTTTTAGAGTAAGTCATAGTTAACGTGCATTGATGATTAAATTTGAAGGATACTAGAGAATCAAGCATGATAAGTATACTTTCTAAAATTAAAAATTAATAGGTCGTTGAATTGAATTTGAGTATTACTTTGAAGTTTGAAATTTATAGGGATTGATGTCAAAGACACCCATAATTTTTGTGAGATTTTGAGCCTTATAGAGCATATATTCTTTTTCGTGCTCACTTTATTGATTATGAGTGTGTCAACTTTGAACGTTATTCTAGAACTTGCCTCATTAATACATGTCGAGACCACACTTTTGATTTGATATCAGAGATGATAAAGGCACCTAGATTTAACCCACTTACTCCATAAAAAGCCTACCTTCACAAATTAACCCCTAGTGAGCCCGTTGAATCCTAACAACCTTTTTATTGACTCACCCACTAATATTAACCCAAAATCCCTTTGTATTTGTTATCACCATTCTTTTGACTACCCTTTAATCGAGGTTTGATTTGATTAAGTTACAATTATATTAGTTCAAGAGTTACATTTATCATTTATGATGTAATATTTTAGTAGTTTGTTCTTAAAAAAATCCAAGTATATTCAATATTAGTAGTATATAAAAGAGCTTAGAGCATTTAAACTCCAATTGTTGAAGAAAAAGCTCAGATTAAAATATCATCAAATTTCAAGTGATGAAAATACTCCTTATTATAGAGTAATTATCAATAGTGGTATTATTAGTTTTCATTAGATGTAAATATTCATATTCAATTTATTATTTTTAGATTAGGTAATTAGTCAATTCGATCTCGATTCTAACCCTCTAATTTAGCCTGTATCCACACCCTTAACCTTAGCCTTTACAACCCGATAAAGACCTTTTGATCTGTATCATCTCATATCGATGGTGGAGATTTGATTTTCGAGCAAGCCTATGGGATTAACTTTTCGAGTTCGACTTATGAGTGCTTATTCTTGAACCTTAAACACTTTGAGTGATTTGAATGAACCTTCGTGAGGATGTCAATCCTTGTCCTTTGAATTAAAGGTAATTATTCGACAAGGGAGACACCTATGTTTCATACTACAAAGGTATGACTTATCATGATTGAATCTTTAGGGTTCTTTGAGTTAAATTATCCATGTATAAATTATCTATGAATTATGATGAGACATTGTCGATAGGAATTATGAATTATGGAAAGTTTTTTTTAATTGTAAGCTGAGAATTTTGCTTGAGGACAAGCAAAGCTTAAATGTGGGGGTATTTGATAAACCGTAAAAGCAACATATTTTAACCCCATATTTAGTATGCTTTTGGATGATTTAGCCATTTATTTATGTAAAAAGGTGATTTTAATCCTTTCTTTTCATGTTTATACTCGGAAAGCACTCGAGGACTAAAAGAACGAGAACGGCTTAAACGGGCCAATTTGGGCCAAAGAGGAAATCGACACACGGACTTCAAGCCACACGCCGTGTCCTCATCAAATACTTCACACGTGCCTCGTCAAATTAATTCACACGGCCATGCCACAATTTACAGCCGTGCCCAATCGATGAATCGAGACACTTGAAGATGATTTACAGGCAGGTGCATAGGCGTGCCGCCACGGAAAAAGCAATTTCACTCGATTTGGATGCTTGAAGGCAAAGAAACACATTCCTAAGTTTACTTAAACATCCTAGGAGAATTCTACTTGAATTAGGATACTTAGGAGCCAAGTAAAGCATCTCAAAGCCTATATAAACACCCAAGGTAGGAACTAAAAAGAGGAGTTCTGAGGTTAAATGGACGGTTTTAGCAGAGGCTTTTGCAAGCTTTCATCTTTAGGAAATGACTTGAAGATAGCCAGTTGATCCATCTTAAGAAGCAAACTCTATTCAAGACGAGGATCTCTCCTTCAATTCCTTGAGGAGTTTTAGGATTTCTTATGTTTTGTTTTATCTTTTCTCTTGAAATGTTTTCTTATTTAGTTATGAACTAAACCCTTAGATACTGAAGGGATGAAACCTATGATGGATTTTGTTATTTGATTTCTAAATTATATGAGAAGTACTTAGTTTGTTCTTAATTATGTTGCTTAATTTAATCGATGTGCTTAGGTGGAGGAGGAATAGACCACCTTAAGAGTAGATCTAGCATAATTGAGCGGAATTGATCGGTGCCGAGATAGGGTTACAGATTTTGCGGATTAGGAGAAACCTAATATGGGAATCCATTGATCGATTTTTCGCTTTCTTAGGGGTTATTATAAGAGAACGAGAGTTCCACTAATTAACCTAAGGTTAGACGCTATTCGCCTCGAGAGGGTTTAATATAGGTTAGGGAGTCTCAAGAATCATATAATTCGTAATTCATATAATCAAAACTTTACATATCATATCATCAATTCAGATCCATAGCATCATAGTAAGATCACTTAGATGCTTACCTTGTATACACAATTAGTGTATAATCAACGACCTGAAATGGTTTTACATACACATATTTATTCTTAACTCGGATTTGTAATTCAGTATCACGACTTGCCCATTGAACCAATAGGAATCTAATAGGATGTTCAAAAAACTCAGAATAGTCGTAGAAAGCCAACTTCCTAAATGAGATCTTACATGTACTCAGATATCGATACCTCATTCTCAGATAGATTGTTACACGAATCAATATGATACCGATGTAACACCCCTTACCCGAGACCGTTGTCGGAGTCGAGTACGAGGCATTACTAGACTTAACTTTCTAGTTCGGGCATAAAAGTTTAAAACTGTCCATCTGCATCATGTTCACTAAATCAATTATAACTCGAGTTACGAAACTTGAAATCTAGATCTGTAAATTTTCCCTGAAACTAGACTCATATATATTCTTACTATAATTTTTCCAGAATTTTTGGTGTGGCCAATTAGTACAGTTTATTAGTTAAAGTCTCCCTGTTACACAGTTTGACAGTTCTGACCTCTCTTCACTAAAAATCAATTATCTCATAAAATACAACTCTTTTCCTACACCGTTTCTTTCATATAAAATAGACTCAATAAGATTTAATTATATATCTCATGTACAACCTAATTCCATTTATACTATTTTTGGTGATTTTTCAAAATCACATCACTGCTGCTGTACAAACTGTTCCCCTGCATATACTTACATAATTTCTTTCTAATAATTACCAACTAGGCATTTCATAATGTCCAAAACATGCTCTTAATTAGCCATTTTAATAGCTAATCATTACCAAACATTTACAATTCAATCTTAAGCCATATCATAAGGTTATACACACAGATGACTAAGTTCCTATACATGCCATAGCTTAAAACGCCGAGTTACAAAATACCAAGATAATCCTTTGATAGTGCGTAACGATCTCCGACGCCTTTGTGATTCCCGAGTTGGCTTGTAATACTATAAAAAAATTAGAGAATGGGAGTAAGCATAAAGCTTAGTAAGTTTACATGTAAATAAATAGCAACATTCTTAATGAATTATCTTATGTTTTTCTTATCAAGATCACTTAAACTTTTAACTCAATATACTTAAAACTTGTATACTTGTCTTACCTTTTAACATGAATTTATCTTACCTTACCTTTTTAGCTTGAACTTGTCTTACCTTTACTTTGGAATACTCCTTGAATTTTCCCATTGAACCACTTGGAATACTAAGGATATGCGGTACCTTTCCTTATGAAACTTAACCATTGCCATGTCTTGACATGGTCTTACGTGGTATCCTTGCCTTATGAACTCACCAATGCCATGCCTTGGCATGGTCTTACATGGGACCTTTGCCTTATAGTAACATATCAATGCCATGTCTTGACATGGTCTTACATGATTTCCTTAAACCCTAATGTCATGACATTTGTATCCTACACATTCCTAAGGTTCAACTGAACTTTCGAGATAGCTTTTCCGTTAATTCATACTTGAGTCTTTAAATAATACATTTACAGAATAAATATGTAAATGCTGGAATTTAACAGTATTAAATATAAAATAATAGAATATTGCATTTATTTATCGCAAACTTACCTTTGCTTTCTTAGGGGTTATTATAAGAGAACGAGAGTTCCACTAATTAACCTAAGGTTAGACGCTATTCGCCTCAAGAGAGGGTTTAATATAGGTTAAGGAGTCTCACGGATCAAGCTAAGTAAAGAAATCATATGGTTTGGGGAATAAATAATAAGTGAAGTCATAGATGGATTCTTTCGAGGGTATCTGTAACACCCTATCCCGTGTTCGCACGGATTAGAGTTAGGAGAGTTACCGGACAATTCGAAAACATTTACAAAAATTTCAAACAATCAATCATCATTCTCAAACATAATGTCCTATAAATGAGTCTTTGAGATCAATAACATGCTTATCAATCGGTTTTAACTAAACCAAACACATACGAGATTTCATGATAATTTAAAACTTTTCCAAACTACAGGAGACACGCTCAGGGAAGGAAACCGTGTACCCTCCACGGCTGATAGGCACCCCCGTGTCTTTCCCGTGGTGATATACTAACTTGGTCCCCACGGCCACCAAGCACGCCCGTGTTCCATGACCGTGGTTAGCTACTGACTTGTACACTATGGCTAACTGACACCCCCATGTCGAGGCCGTGTACTACTAAACCACAACTTGTTATACACCACGGTCACAAGGCACACCGTGCGCCTCAACCGTGTGACATTATAGACTATTTCCAAGGCCAATATGCCACTCTAAAGGGTCATATCACCAACAACGATATAACATCTTATTCCATTCATATCTAACCATTTCATATATCAACTAATCATACCCAAACAACTTTCACACATCACCTTCACTTAATCATATTACCAAAACATAGCTAGCCAAATCACATGGCTAAGTTTACTACATAAATATATACATACACCTAGCCTATACATGCCATATTCAACTATATACATTTTTAAAAGGGTACCAAAACGAATTTAGCGATTAGGATGACGATCTTTGACATGTCCAGAGCCTTCAGAGCTTGACGACCTATAAAACAAAGAAAACAAATGCACAGAGTGAGCTTTCCAAAAGCTTAGTAAGTCATATGCAAATAAACTTGGTAGATGTCCTAGAAATGGTCTTACACGAATCAATATGATCCGATGTCCTAGACATGGTCTTACTCAAAAGCTCATATCGTTGCTAACGTCCGGACGTGATCTTACATATAATCGATAACGATGCTTATGTCCTGATTTAGGTCTTACATATAATCGATAACGATGCCTACGTCCTGATTTATGTCTTACATATAATCAGATAACGATGCCTACGTCCCAAACGAGGTCTTACATATAATCAGATAACGATGCCTACATCTCAGACGAGGTCTTACATATAATCAGATAACGATGCTTACGCCCTGATTTAGTTCTTATACGATAAAATGTAATGTATACCTTTGTATTTCTAAGTTCATACAAAACTTCCCGACTTATCACTATTTCGACTTTATTCCAGAATCCATATACATAGCAACATAAATGTAGCCATTATCATTGATAGTCATGTAAATAAACTCAAAATTCAACACAATTACTTTTATTAGCAATATGACTTACCTCGGATTCGATCTATCGAAATGGAAACGGCTACCCGATTACTTTCGCTTTCCCGCGATCTAAATCTGTTTTCCTCGGTTCTTGATCTAAACATATTCAAAATTAACCCTTTTATTCACTAATTCATCCAATTCAATCCATACACACATATTTAGGGCTATTTACAAATTAACCCGGTATTACCGGAGTTAAACATACATAAACAAGTAAATTGGGACATTGTCCTGTGGCACAATTTAAAATTTTTCAAATTTCATCTTTACGACCCTAATATGGCCCTACAAGACCCAAAATATGATTAGGAAATGATTTGGGACTAAAATAGAGACTTTGGAAACTTTTTCTTGAAAATAAGGGCATATGCCCTTGTGGTTTGGGGCATGCCCGTGTGGCCTGCCCGTGGGAAATCACATGGCCGTGGGCAGCCCGTGGGTAGATTTTGACTTACTACACACTACCGTGGGACTAGCCCGTGGGCGATTCTTTTGATTCTGACTTTTGCCACACGGCCTGGGCACACGCCCATGTGTCTAGGCCGTGTGAAAACTGCTATTTTCACTATTTTTAGGCTATTAAAACACACCAAAAACACCTAATTTATACACAATCAAAATCATCCATTGTTCAAACAAAACTTAACCATTTCATATGCATCAACTTATATCAAAATTAATACACAACCAAGCTTAGCTGAATGTATATAAACATCATACAAACCCATACTATTCATCAAATTCACAAATTAGTCCTCCAAAATAATATTCCTTAATTTAGCCCTATTTAGCTAAATTCAACAAAATTTCAGGAACAAAACATGTTCATCTAGCTCAAATCTTTTATTTAACACCAAAAAAAAATTCATCAAAAAGCTTGACACATCAACAATGACATCTCTCACAAACATCATCTATAATCAAATTAATACATGGGTTTTGAAGCTCTCAAAGCAACGATTACAAAAATGTAAAAATTATTGAAAGCCGACCGAAAACATACCTTTAATTAAGCCTAATAGTAGCCAAATATTTGAAAGCTTTAACTCTCTCTTTTTCTTTGTATTTTTGGCCAAGGAAGAGAATTTTAAAAGATGAACACTCATCTTTTGGTTTCTTTAATCTAATTTTATTAATCAATTACTAAATTGCCCCTCCATATAAATAATGGTTATCATGACATTCCACCATCCACTAACTAAATAGTGGTTAAATTGCTACATAAGGATTCCACCTTTACCAAGCCATAACACATTAATACTTTAACAATTAGCAAGCAACTTTCACATTTAATGCAATTTAATCCTTTTTGTCAAATTAAACACACAGACAAACAAATTAGCTTACGAAAATTTAGCACATACAAATTCACATATCAACGGCACGAATATAATATTAAAATATTATTCGGACTTCGGATTCGTGGTCCCGAAACCACTTGCTTCGACTAGGTACAAATCGATCATTACAATTCCCCTTAGGGATTTTCGTCCTCGAAAATCTTACCGTTAAATAGAGTTAGATATTATTGTCTCACTGAATCTTCAGGCTCCCATGTAGCCTCTTCAATTTCATGCTGATTCCATAATACTTTTACTAACGAAATTTTCTTGTTTCTCAACTTTGTCACTTCACGAGCTAAGACACGTATCGGTTTCTCTTCATAGGTCATATCAGACTGGAATAAAATGGGTAGATTTCATCAATCGGTCAACCACGACCCAAATCACATCTTTCTTTATCGGAGTCTGAGGCAAACCAAAAACAAATTCTATAGTCACTCTATCCCATTTCCATTCGGGAATTAGAATTGGCTATAACAAATCAGACGGAACTTGATGTTCAGCTTTCACTTGTTAACAACTAAACATTTTAAAACAAAGTCAGAAATATCCTGTTTCATACCAGACCACCAATAGCGTCGTTTCAGGTCATGATATATCTTTGTACTACACAGATGAACAGATAAACAACTATTATATACTTCATTCATAATCAACTGGATTAACTTAGGGTTTCTCGAAACACAGATACGGTCTCAAAATCTCAAGCAATCATCAACAAGTCAAAGATCGAACTTAGAATTTGAATCACACTGAACTCGTTTCGCTAACATTTCATTATCAACTTTCTGGGCATCACATATCTGCTGCAAAAACAACAGTTTTGCTTTTAATTCAACTAACACTGAATTATCATCAAACAAATTTAACACCCCAAGGTGAAAAAGCTCAGTCTTACGAATCCCTCTGTTGGTTAATTCTTGCAACAGTGACTTTAACTCTTTCAATTCCATTGGTGTCAATCTATACAGATCTATCAAAATAGGGGTCGTACCAAGCAACAGATCTATATCAATTTCGACTTCGCAAATCGAAGACAATCCCGATAATTCTTCAGGGAAAACATCAGAGAACTCACAAACTACTAGCACCGATTCAACTTTCTTTTCATATACTTTCAAATCAATCACATAAGTAAAATATGCTTCATAACTTTTTTTTTAAATTCTGAGCTTTCAACACAGATATTACAGCAGGCAATCCATTTAAATCATTCAACTGGATACGAACTATTTCATTATTCCAACGACTCAAATCAATAGTCTTTCTTTTACAATTCACTACAGCATCATGCAATGTCAACCAATCCATTCCAAAAATTATATCAAACTCATCAAACTGTAATAGTATCAGATCAACAGGGAAACATATATCTCAAAATATTAACAGGCGCTTCCTTGTCATTTTTACCTTTACGGGTTTGATACTTTTATAACAAACTCGAGAGACTTTACAGCAAAGTCTTCATCAATACTAAGTTCATACATATATATGAATGCGTAAAACCAGGGTCTATTAAAGCAATCACAAAAGTGTCATAAATAGTAAAAGTACCAGTTATCACATCAGGCGATGAAATTTCTTTTCGAGCTTGAATAGCGAACGCCTCGACCGCACTCGGCTTTAGATCTGACAATATTGTCTCTCGTAGTTCTCTGACTACCACTAACATTTCTTACATTTTGAGGAGTTCCACCTCTCGCTAAAATATTCTCAGATCTCGGGTTATGAACAATCTCTTGTTCAACAGACTCTGAGCAGTCTCGGATGAAATGATCTATAATCCACATCTGAAACAAGCTTTGTCATTTAATCTACAAATTATCAAATGCCTTTTTCTACAATGTTTACATTCAGGTCGCTTGAATTTGACATTTCCAATACTAGCCATTGAAGTTGCCTGAGCTTTAGAGCTTAACTGTGACCTAGCTCGATCTCTACTTGAATGCCTCACCTTAGCTTTTGAACGGCCATGTTCATCTCGGAATTTCTTCGAGGCAGACTGATATGATTTGCTCATAAATCTCTTTTTTATATCTCTAGCTTCCGACTCAGCTTTGCATGCTCGGGCAGCTAGCACTACGAACTCTTGTATCTCCAAAGTACCAACTAGTAATTGGATATCTTTATTTAGACCATCTTCGAATCTTTTACACATTATCTCTTCGGTTGAAACGTATTCCTGAGCATGCTGACTTAATGTTACAAACTCTTGTTTGTATTCAATGACAGACATGTGACCTTGTTTCAATTCCAAAAATTCTTTTCGTTTCTAATCAATGAATCTCTGAATGATGTATTTCTTTCTGAACTCAGACTAAAAGAAATCCTATGTGATCCGTTCTTTAGGAACAACCAAAATTGAAGTTTTCCACCACCAATAGGCTGCATCTCGTAACAAAGAAACAACACACTTTATACATTCTTCAGGAGTCAGTGACATCTCATCAAATACTCGGATAGTGTTTTCTAACCAAAACTTAGCTTTCTCAGCATCATCGTCATTAGTAGCTCGAAACTCTTCAGCCCCATACTTACGAATCTTGTCAACCAGAGGCTTATTCCACGGATTTAGATTTGTAGTCAAAGGTATATCGGATGTCTGAGGGGGATTAACTAGGGGCGGGGATTGTGAAACAGTCGGGTTATTCTTAACAAACTGAGTGAACCACTCACTCATCATTTGGAAGAAAGCTTGTTTAGCTTCTCCCTCTTGACCGTTCGTAACCAGTCTCGAATCAGAGGGCTCTGTCCCTTGAGCGGGAGCAGGCGCATTACTTTCTACATTGTCGGCTATGGCTCTTTCGGGATCTATTACTATACGAAAATCACATTGTATACGTCAGGATTATCACACTATCACAATTCAAATATATGGCATGTATTGCTAGACTCTGACATGCTACTTTAGTCCGAGAATCGGCTAAATCATAGCTCTGATACCAATCAAATGTAACACCCCTATCTCGTGTTCATTGCCGATTAGAGTTAGGAATGTTACCGGACAATTCAGAAAGCATTTACAAAAATTTCATACAATCAATCATCATTCTCAAACATAATGTCCTATAAATGAGTCTTTAAGATCAATAACATACTTATCAATTGGGTCAAAACTAAACCGAAACACATACGAGATTTCATGATAATTTAAAACTTTTCTAAACTATAGGGGAGACACGCTCGTGGAAGGAAATCGTGTCACCTCCACGGCTGATAGACACCCCCGTGTCTTTCCCGTGGTGATATACTGACTTGGTCCTCACGGCCACTAAGCACGCTTGTGTTCCATGACCGTGGTTAGCTACTGACTTGTACACCACGGCTAACTGACACCCCCGTGTCGAGGCCGTGTGCTACTAAACCACAACTTGCTATACACCCACGGTCACGAGGCACACCCGTGCGCCTCAACCGTGTGACATTATAGACGATTTCCAAGGCCAATATGCCACCCTAAAGGGTCATATCAACAAACAACGTATATAACATCTTATTCCATTCATATCTAACCATTTCATATATCAACTAATCATACCCAAACCAATTTCACACATCACCTTCAATTAATCATATTACCAAACATAGCTAGCCAAATCACATGGCTAAGTTTACTACATAAATATATACACATACACCTAGCCTATACATGCCATATTCAACTATATACATTTTCAAAAGGGTACCAAAACGAATTTAGCAGTGTGATGATGATCCTTGACGGTCCCGAGCCTTCAGTAGCTTGACGACCTATAAAACAAAGAAAACAAATGCACAGAGTGAGCTTTCCAAAAGCTTAGTAAGTCATATGCAAATAAACTTGGTATACAAGGCACTTATGCAAATTAATACATTAGCACATATCAATCATTTAACATAAATCGCATATATGCTTTGATTCCTGCACTATTAACCACATTTGCTATCTTTGCAAATTCAAGAATCATATAATTGCGTAATTCATATAATCAAAACTTTACATATCATATCATCAATTCCGTATCCATAGCATCATAGTAAGATCACTTAGATGCTTACCTTGTATACACAATTAGTGTATAATCAACGTATCTGAAATGGTTTTACATACACATATTTATTCTTAACTCGGATTTGTAATTCGTATCACAGATTTGCCCATTGAACCAATAGGAATGTAATAGGATGTTTAGAAAACTCGGAATAGTCGTAGAAAGCCAACTTCCTAAACGAGATCTTACATGTACTCAGATATCGATACCTCAGTCTCAGACAGATTGTTACACGAATCAATATGATGCTGATTTCCTAGACATAATCTTACACGAAAAGTTCATATCGTTTCCAACGTCCCAGACGTGGTCTTACATATAATCAGATAACGATGCCTTCGTTCCAGACGAGGTCTTACATATAATCAGATAACGATGCATATGTCCCAAACGAGGTCTTACATATAATCAGATAACGATGCCTACGTCCTAGACGAGGTCTTACATATAATCAGATAACGATGCCTATGTCCCAGACGAGGTCTTACATATAATCAGATAACGATGCCTACGCCCCGCACACATATAATCAAATAACGATGCCTACGTCCCGCGAGGTCTTACATATAATCAGATAACGATGTTCACGTCCCGCATTTAGATCTTACATATAATCGATAACGATGCCTACGTCCCGGATGAGGTCTTACATATAATCGATAACGATGCCTACGTCCCTGCATTTAGGTCTCCTACGTCCCGCATTTAGGTCTTACATATAATCAGATAACGATGCCTACGTCCCAGACGAGGTCTTACATATAATCAGATAACGATGCCTACGTCCTAGACGAGGTCTTATACGATAAAACAGATTAGATACCTTTGTATTTCTAAGTTCATACAAAACTTCTCCGACTTATCACTATTTCGACTTTATTCCAGAATTCATAAACATAGCATCATAAATGCAGCCATTATCATTGATAGTCATGTAAATAAACCCAAAATTCAACACAATTACTTTTATTAGCAATATGACTTACCTCGGATTCGATCTATCGAAATGGAAATGGCTACCCGATTACTTTCGCTTTCCCGCGATCTAAATTTGTTTTCCTCGATTCTTGATCTAAACATATTCAAAATTAACCCTTTTATTCACTAATTCATCCAATTCAATCCATACACACATATTTAGGGCTATTTACAAATTAACCCGATATTACCGGAGTTAAACATACATAAACAAGTAAATTGGGACATAGTCCCGTGGCACAATTTAAAATTTTTCAAATTTCATCTTTACGACCCTAATATGGCCCTACAAGACCCAAAATATGATTAGAAAATGATTTGGGACTAAAATAGAGACTTTGGAAACTTTTTCTTGAAAATAGGGGCACATGCCCGTGTGGTTTGGGACATGCCCGTGGGAAATCACATGGCCGTGAGCAGCCCGTGGGCAGATTCTGACTTACTACACACGGCCGTGGGACTAGCCCTTGGGCGACTCTTTTGATTCTGACTTTTTCCACACGGCCTGGGCATACGCCCATATGTCTAGGCCGTGTGAAAACTGTTATTTTCACTATTTTTAGGCTATTAAAACACACCAAAAACACCTAATTCATACACAATCAAAATCATCCATTGTTCAAACAAAACTTAACCATTTCATATGCATCAACATCAAAATTAATACACAACCAAGCTTAGTTGAATGTATATAAACATCATACAAATCCATACTATTCATCAAATTCACAAATTAGTCCTCCAAAATAATATTTCTCAATTTGGCCCTATTTAGCTAAATTCAACAAAATTTCAAGAACAAAACATGTTCATCTAGCTCAAATCTTTATTTAACACCAAAAAAAATTCATCAAAAACTTAACACATCAACAATGACATCTCTCACAAACATCATCAATAATCAAAATTAATACATGGGTTTTGAAGCTCTCAAAGCAACGATTACAAAAACGTAAAAATTATCGAAAATCGACCGAAAACATACCTTGAATTAAGCCTAATAGTAGCCAAATATTTGAAAGCTTTAACTCTCTCTTTTTCTTTGTATTTTCAGCCAAGGAAGAGAATTTTAAAAGATGAACACTCATCTTTTGGTTTCTTTAATCTAATTTTATTAATCAATTACTAAATTTCCCCTCCATTAAACATATAAGACAAACATAAATAATGGTTATCATGACATTCCACCATCCACTAACTAAATAGTGGTTAAATTGCTACATAAGGATTCCACCTTTACCAAGCCATAACACATTAATACTTTAACAATTAGCAAGCAACTTTCACATTTAATGCAATTTAATCCTTTTTATCAAATTAAACACACAGACAAACAAATTAGCTTACGAAAATTTAGCACATACAAATTCACATATCAACGGTATAGAATATAATATTAAAAATATTATTCGGACTTGGATTCGTGGTCCCAAAACCACTGTTCCGACTAGGGTACAAACTGGACTGTTACAGTATCGTCTTCATCAACTGAGTTTTCCTAAAGTCTTTCTCCAATTCATTCTTTTGTCTTTGCATCTAGTTTAGTTTTTCATTAGTTTCATAAACCAATCACTCCATATTTTAGGCTAAATAATAGAAAGAAAGTGAGTAGTAGTACTTTTAGGTTCCTTTGGGTTCGATAAAGATACTCTTGCCTAAACTATTCTACTGTTCGATAGGTGCACTTGCCTCTATCGTTGTCATAGTTAGTCTCTGTGTTCGATCATTCTTTTATAAATATTAAAACTTGATTGCTTGACGGATCGATATCATTCCTTAATTTGGTCGTTTTGGCTGCGAAAAATATTTTAATAAAATTTTTGGTCATTTGTTCCCATGTAGTGATTGATCCTCGTGGAAGAGAATTCACCCTTTGCTTAGCTTTATTTCTCAAAGAAAAGGAAATAATCAAGATGGATGGCATCATCGAAACGCCATGAATTTTGAAAGTATCGCAAAATTCTAGGAAATTCGCCAAGTGATTATTTGGATCTTCATCCTGCAAACCATGAAACTGAACAAATTACTGTATCATCTGAATTGTGTTAGGTTTCAGTTCAAAATTATTTGCAGCAATAGTAGGTCTAACAATACTTGACTCGGTTCCTGCTAAATTAGGTTTAGCATAATCATACATGGTTCGAGGAGCATGATTTTCGTCCACCTCTTGAGGTAGCGGTATAACACCCCCTACCCGTATTCATTATCAGAATAGGATACGAAGCATTTCCGGAGTTTACGAATTTTTTTTTACTCAATATAACCCTTATAATTATCTATCCTTCCCTGCAAATTTTTAAACCGAGACCAATTCACATCAACCAATCCAATTCAACATATTTTCAAAATAAATCCATGCATATTTATAAGATAACCTCATTACATACTAAAACTAAAATTTGTTAGCCATACCAATGGCTGACCTTACATTCATTTCATATTAACATCTACTATTAGCTTATACATTCCATTGATTTCCAAAATAAAGTTTCTTTATATACCAAAATCTTGGAGTTGATAGTGTGATGTGTCTCCTACTGAATCCGACCTCCGAGCTCCTAACACTACAAAACAGGGAAAAAGGAAACAGGGTAAGCACTTTGTGCTTAGTAAACCCATGTAACATGAATTATACTTACCTAATATTTTCAATACAATGCAATAAACATTCATGTATCCACCCAATGCACTATTGCCCTAACATACACAAACTCAACATTTAAGTTAATCCAATAATTTCCATATACCAATAATATATACCATGATTGATGAGCTCATCAATACCATGATTTCCATTTCTTTGTTATATTTCCATATTTATCCCGTTGAATTACTCAGAATTTCAATGGATTTTCGAAGTACACTTTTAGTGTACAATCCAGTCCGTCAATTCATGTTCATGTGCGACATTTCCATTTCGAGAGCACACTCCGTGAACCTCATCCTTACAATGGATTACCACCAAAGCTAAATCAGAATATAAACTCATAGAGTATTGTCGGGATCACCAATCCAAGCTAAATCCTCATGACGACAATTACTCTAATGAGCTTGGATCTCAATTACAGTCCAGGCAAAATTCAGACCCTAATTGGATTACCCGTCCGGCTAAATCCATTTTCCACATATTCTTCTGGAGGGCTATATCAGATAGGATCACCCGTCTGGCTAGATCCTTTTACCGTCAATTCCTTTTCGAGATCAATCAATTTTCCTTTCATTCAACCGATTTCTTCCCTTTTATCAAAT
Source organism: Gossypium rotundifolium (assembly GCA_025506655.1). Lineage (NCBI taxonomy): Eukaryota > Viridiplantae > Streptophyta > Magnoliopsida > Malvales > Malvaceae > Gossypium > Gossypium rotundifolium. The sequence continues at coordinate 175,854,695 of CP106732.1, forward strand.
ATATCAATGAATCATCAATCTTCATACAATGAACTTTCAAATTATATTCACATCAATAACATATATTTCAAGCATTTAAGAATATAATTCAAGTTACATGAACTTACCTCGATACTAGTTCGTATACAAAATCTACTAATCCGGGACTTTTTCCTTTCCTCGATCTAGCTTTGTTTTTGAGTTTTCCGTATCTGAATAAATAAATTCAGTCATCAATTCAATACATTTCATGTTCACATGTAGCATTCACTATAATTCTATTATTATTTATAGTTCATTCAAAGCTGTCTACTTGAGTCATAGTCACTAAATTATTTTTATCTTGAGCTAAAGAACTCCAAATTAAAACCCAATAATTTTCCCTGAAACTAGACTCACATGCCTTCTTACCATAAAATTTTCAGAATTTTTGGTTTAGCCAATAAGTACAGTTTATTCTTTAGAGTCACCCCTATTCTGCTGTTTGACAGTTCTGACCCTTCTTCACTAAAAATTAATTACCTCTTCATACAGGATTCGGATGATGTTCTCATTTATTTATATTGAAAATAGACTTATTCAGGATTCTAAACATATAAATTTAAAACCATAATTATTTTTATCAAATTTTTTATGATTTTCTAAAATCAGAACAGAGGAACCCGAATTCATTCTGACCTTGTCTCACAAAATTTATTATATCTCATGATTTACAAACCTATTGCTTACAACGTTTCTTCTATGAGAAACTAGACTCAACAAGATTTAATTTCATATTTTTTTCATCTTCTAATTCGATTTCTACAATTTATGGTGATTTTTCAAAGTTAGCATACTGTTGCTGTCCAAAACTGTTTTAGTGCAAACTGTTTATTACCATTTTTCCCCTAAACTTTCAATAAATGATAATTTCGTCCCTGCTCAATTAACTTCTCAATTGAGCTGATTTCTCTCAATTAAAACTTTATTCTATCACTCTAAACTACTTTATAACCTTTGGAAATCAGAATTTCAGTAATAGACTTTAATTCCAAACATTTTCACAAATTAGATCTAAAAAAATCAATTTCTATTGGAATTACCTAATAAAATCATCTTATAAACAAATTAAAGCTTCAATTTCATGTTATTTCATCATAAACTTACAGCACTCAACCATGTTAAATTTCAATTTCATCCATAAAATCAAAAAACTAATGAATTTAATAGTAGGACCTAGTTGTAAAAGTCTTAAAAACACAAAAATTACAAGAAATGGGCAAGGATTAACTTACTTGGTGCAAAAATTATGAAATAACAGCTTAGAAAATCCTCCTATGGCATTTTTAGCTGATGAGAATGAAGAAAAATGAAGAGATATCTAGATTATTCCACTTTAGTCCTAGCTTTATTAAGTAAATTTTGTAATATTCCAATTTTGCCCTTAATTCTCCTTATTTTCTTGCTGATTTCATGCCCTTGCCGTCCAGCCCAAATAGACCTTGGGTCTATTTTCCTATTAAGCCCTCTTTCTTTTATCATTTAAACTATTTAAACATTTTCCATAATTTCTTATTTGTTACAATTTAGTCCTTTTGATTTAATTACCTACACAAACGTTAAAATTTTCTGACATTTTATAAATATTTATAAAAATATTTTCTACTCAATCTTATAAGATCAAGGTCTCGATACCTTGTTTTTTTTACCCAATTCCTTCAATAATTCCTTTTTCTAACTAACCATTAAATCGGTAAAATTTTTCTATCGATATTTTAATATGATTTTCCTATCATATAAATATTCATGCAAAAATATAAAAAATAAACTTCTCTCGGATTTATGGTTACGAAACCATTGTTCTGATAACCTTGAATTTAGGCCATTACAAGCGGATTATTCTCAGCCATCTCTTTGTTAATATTAATTTCGTTCTCTTGCTCTTCTTGTATGTATTGTAGGTTTCTCCTTATTTCTCTACGATTTCTGCAAACAGTACCTTTAATATCACTATCGTAAATTAAGGGTCATATCGGGTTCCTTCTAGTCATAAACTAGAGGTACCTGCTAGGAACAGATAAAAAGAAAAAGTAAATTAGAAAAGTAAAAATAAAATTTAATTGCAAAAATAATATATGGCTAAAGTAATAAAAATTTGAGCGTCCTTAATATTTCAATTCCCCAGCAACTGCGCCAAAAACTTGATGATGGTGGAAAAAGTCTTAAAATTTATATAATGAATGATCGAGCCTGGAAACTAACTATCACCACGATTGAGGCAATCGCACCTATCAAACAGTAGTATAGTTTAGTGGCAAGATCGGATTGTCGAACCCAAAAGAACCAAAAGTACTAGTACTAACTTTTTTTTTTATTCAGCCTAAGAATTAAGGGAATTGTTATCTAATCTAAAATTAACTAACTACTAAGCTAAAGATGCTAAGACATAGAGAAGGAATTGGGGAAATACTTGTGGGAAAACCAATTGATTAAGAGAATACCCGAGGAAGAATCCACCTAGACTTCACTTGTTATCTAACTCTGAACCAGACGATTTATTCACTTGACTTGATCCGTAGGATTCCTTAATTTATATTAATACCTCTCTCGAGGCTACTAACTTCTAACCCTAGGTTGATTAATTGAAATTTCTTTCTAATTAAAACCCCTAGAATTGTATTAACTCGATCTATGGACTCCCATATTAGGTTTGACCCTAATCCGGCAGATTTTTGTCATCCTATCTCTAGGGTTGCGATCAACTCCGCTTAACTATGCTAGATCTACCCTTAAACAGGGACTATTCCTCCTCTATCTAAGGGTATGAATACTTGAATCAATATCCTGAAATATCAAAACAAGAATTAAGAACACATTATTAAGAACAAATCAAGTATTTATCATATAGCTCAAAAACAATAACAAGATTTGTCTTAGGTTTCATCCCCCTCAGGTATTTGAGGGGTTTAGTTCATAATTATAAAAGAATACATCTCAGTAGAAAATATAAAAAAAACATAAGAAAAATCGTAAAACCCCCTAAAGGAATTGAAGGAGAGATCCTCAGTCTTGAGTATGACTCCGGCTTCTGAGATGGATCAACTGGCTTTCTTCAAGTGAATCCCACAATTCTGGCCCTCTGGCTTGGCTCCTTGGCCTAGCTGAACGCACCTTGAAGGTTGGCCTCTAGGGTTTTTATAAAGGCTTTTAGAATGTCTTTCTTTGCCTCTAAGTACCCTAATCCGAATGGAACTCTTCTTTGCTACGGCAGGGGCACGCCGGTGTAGCACGCCCATGTGATTCGAATCCAGGTCATGGTCGAACCTGTTAAAGAGGCACGGCCATGTGTTTCGGGACTAGGTCATGTTGATTTCATACTTTGGCCCATTTTCTCTATTTTTGGCCCGTTTCTCATTCTTTTCATCCTCCGGTGCTCTCCTGAGTATAAAACATGAAATTAAAGGATTAGGAGCACCAAATTCTACAATTCAGGGAATAAATCATCCAAAAGTATGCTAAATGTGGAATTAAAATATGTATATATTATGGTTTATCAATCACCCGTTCGAGCTAGATCCTTTTTACCGTCAATTCCTTTTCAAAGATGCATCGAATTTTCCTTTCATTCAACCAAGATTTATTTTCCATTTTCATCAAGAATATCAATACTTCATCAATTATCATACAATAAACATCCAAATCATATTCACATCAATAAAAATATGTTTAAAGCATTTAAGAATATAATTCAAGCTACACGAACTTACAATTAATTTGATTTTTATACCATAACGATAATCTTAGTTTTATAATAAATATTTGAAATATTTATAATAAATATTTGAAATAAAATATTATATCATTTCTAATTCAATGTTTATTGATTATAATCGGGCATATGATCAATTTATGCATAAGTCATTCATATATTTTCCTCCTCCTCCTCTCCTTCCACATTCTTAGTATAAATAACACACTTGTAAGTAACATTATCTATAATTTTTCACTATTTATTTATGTGAATATTCAAGCTATCCATCCATGTCATAGTCACTAAATTATTTTTATCTTTAGCTTAAAAACTCAAAATTACGATCCACTAATTTTCTATGAAACTAGACTCACATATATTCTTATCATAAAATTTTCAGAATTTTTAGTTTAGCCAATAAGTACAGTTTATTTTTTTAAAGTCACCTCTGTTCCGCTGTTTGACAATTCCGACCCATCTTCACAAAAAATCAATTATCTCATCATACAGAATTTGGATAATATTACCGTTTTTTTATTTTCAAAATAGACTCATTAAGGATTTTAATAATAAAAAATATAATCCATAATTATTTTTCTCCAATTTTTGATGATTTTCCAAAGTCAGAACAGGAAACCCTAAATAATTCTAACCTTGTCTCACAAAACCTATTATATCTCATGATTTACAATTTCATTGCTTATACCATTTCTTCTATAAAAACTAAGCTCAATAAGCTTTAATTTCATATTTTATTCATCCTCTAATTCGGTTTCTAAAATTTTTGGTGATTTTTCGAAGTTTGACTACTGCTACTGTACAAAACTGTTTTAGTGCAAAGTGTTGATTTCCATTTTGCCCCAACTTTCACAGTTCATACAATTCAATCATTATCTAATTAACCCCTCAATTGGGATAATTTTTCTCAATTAATACTTTATTATATCATTTTAAACTATTTCATAACCCTTTAAAATTATAAATTTAGCATTAAACCTTAATTCCAAACTCTTTTACAATTAGGTCCTAAAACTAATTTCCATCAAATTTACTTGATAAAATCATCATATATCAAAATTAAAGCTTCAATTATATATTTATTCATCATATGCTTCCAGCACTCATCCATAGAAACTTTAAAAATTAGCCATAGAATCAAAAACTAATAGCATAGTAAGTTGGACCCAATTGTAAAAGTTCCAAAAACATAGAAATTTCAATGAGAAAGCAAGAATTAAAGTTACATGAAGCTAGAGTATGAAAATAAGCTTGAACCCTCTTCCATGGCTATTTTTCAGCTGATGAAAATGAAGAGAAATGAAGAGAATTCTAGATATTTCAATTTGGTCCCATTTTATTAACTAATTTTGTCAATTTTCCAATTTTGCCCTTATTTCACCCATTTCGTGATTTTTCTCAGCTATTGCCGACCAAAATATCTCCTTTGGGCTTATTTTCACTTTAGGTCCTTCCTCATTTGACAATTATGCTATTTAATCCTTCTAGCAACTTTTAAACTTTTTCAATTTAGTCCTTTTTATTTAATTAACCACCCAAACGTCAAAATTTTCTAATGAAATTTTAATACTACCTTATTGACATTTCGTAAATCTTTATAAAACATAGTTTACTATTTTAAAAATATTTTAAAAGCTACATTTGACTCGTAAATATTAAATAATATAATCTACGAGTTCATTTGTCGGATTTGATGGCCTCGAACAACTATTTTCGACATCGCTGAAATTTGAGCTATTATAGTTTTTTAAGTGTGTTCCATCAAATGCTGGTGGGGACAAGTATCAGGTTAAATGTGGTCCAGCAACCAGCATGTGGTGGACTTACTTGAGAATTCCTACTCCTGCAAGAATTAGGATCTCACTGGCATCCATTGCATGCATGCATTGTGTAACACCCCTAACCTGTATCCGTCACCGGATTAGGGTTACGGGCATTACTATACCAAACACAAGTCATTTCATTAAATTAGAATTAATAATTGGCAAATTTCATAACACTTCATACCATCGTGAATAAAATGTATAAACCATTTAATATCAATACATCAGTATGTATATCATGCATATTTTCATTCACATTGGTAGATATCTAATTGCATTCAATAGCAAGTCACTACTCATATAGTCATGTATAATGCAATGGCGAATAGATATATGGCCTTATATCATGTAATGAATATATCTATTATTCACCAAACATTCATCTTTAAATCATTAATGGATGTATATCTCATCTAATATCAAATCATTCACTTATATAACACAAATAATATCATTAACTAATATACTCATTTCCATTCGTTTAAACTGCATTTATAAAGTCCAAATTGATTTATTACACATAAATTTCTTATCACATCCGGCATTGCTCATCTAACACACACACACACACACACACACACACATACCATAGTTAATCCATTACTAAAGTCTCAAACTAGCATACACGTATATCATAAAATATAACATATAACAAAATCATATATCCATAATATTAATGCCAGGATCAACACTACAAAATATACGCATACATATATCATATGAATAACTATTGACCAAAATGCAATATAAACCTTATACAAATTCAAGTTGATGAACTCAATTATCATGCATAGCATAGTATTGAATAAACTTTCAAGATAAGCTTATATTTACATTGAACCATACATAGTAATGACACAAAATTCAAACATGACTAAACCATACTTGATTACAAAAGTATAGCCATTTTCACATGGCTTTATACATATACATACCATTCAAAAATAGGCTAAAAGAGACATAGTCTATACATGCCATAAATTTCAAAAGAGCTACTACTTATAAGATACCAAGGTTTAGTGATAGTGCAATTGACTTTGACGTAGATCCCCGAGCTCAAGCCTCGACTTCAAGAATCTATAAAAAAATGTAATAAACACACCAAGTAAGCTAATATAGCTTAGTAAGTTTTAAACAATTTGCCATATAATATCAATATTATTCAATGTAAAATACATCATAGATCATCTATTATTGCACGCATTTAACTTTGATGCGCAATAAATTTCTATCGTCATTCAATTTCATTTACAAAAATTCAAGCTATTAACACCAAATCATGCTTTTCTATCCCACATAACCGAATCTTCCAAATGAGCTAAGCAACATTTCATCACTCTAGTAAATATATTCCATACTAACTCAAGCATTTAAAATTAAAATTAAAAATGAATATAACATTCCATTCAATTTTGCACTTTACCTGTATATATATATAAGATTTGAATAATGAAACTTCATAGAACCAACTTACAAATTTCGACCTTTCGATATTAAAGTCGATCGCACACTTAGTTCTCCTCCACCGGTTTCGCACACTTAGTGCCCAGACATCTTATTTGCACACTTAATGCATCTTGACCGATATCATACACTTAGTGCTCGGTACGTATTGAATCGCACACTCAGTGCCATCTCCAGTAACGTATCGCACACTTTGTGCCGTTACTTTACATTTCCGCACACTTAGTGCCGTTACTTTACATTTCCGCACACTTAGTGCCATGTGTTTGGTCTCGCACACATAGTGCCCGGTTATAAGCTCGTACACCCAGTACCTTTCATCAACCTGTAAGTCGTTTTAAATGTATATATATCTATATAAATAACCAAAATCCAATTTATCACCATGTGCATAAACATATACTTATAAACACAATTCAATATCTCATACCCCAAATAGAATATCATATTCGGCCAAACTAAAGCATGTAACCGAATTACCATTAGGTATATTCATGTCATAATTCAATGTTTATCAATCTAATTGCAACATTTATAATTAAAATTTTATCTCATGAAATCATATCCAAATTCCAAGAATTATCATACCAAGCTATTGTACCCAAAAATTCACTATCACATTCGGCCATGTGCCATTTTCTTATATTTAATTTCATTACATAATTACATGTATAGAAGACATTCAAATTAGCTCAATTGTTTAAAACTTACCTCGAAAGTTGACGAATTACGCTTCCCAGCTATTCGTTTAATTTTGCTTTTCCCCGATCCAATTCGGTTTCCTTTTGTTATTGATCTAAATAATTCCAATTTAAACTCATTCAAATACATTTCTATTCAATTGAATCCAAAATATATAATTTAGAAATTTACTAATTTACCCTCGACTTTTTCAATCTATACAATTTAGTCCCTAATATCATATTCACGAATTACTCAAAATTGGACTAACATCTCTTGGGGCCAAATCTTCCCAAGGACTTTATAAGTTCATATACTTCAATATTTTCTCAATTTAACCCTTCCATGATTTATTTTCACAAATAAACCCTTACTTAGCTACATTCACCAAAGACTCAAGAGTAAGATATGTTCATCTAGCTCAAATCTTTCATTTAATACCAAAAACCATCACAAAACTCAGCCCAACATCAATGGCATTTCTCACATACATGATCAATGTACAAAATTACTACATGGGCTTAATAGAAAAATGATCAACAATCACAAAAATATGAAAATCATCAAAAATTTAAAACAAACACATACCTAATTGATCCCCCCAAGTGCCGAACCTAAAGGAACTTTTCTCTCTTTTTTTCTTTCTCAAGTTTCGGCCATGAACTCTTTAGGAAGATGAACACTTCTCATCTTTTATTTTATTATTATTATTATAACATTTTAACTAATATGTTTAACATAAAAATATAATAAAGTATAATAAAAATTAAGTTACTATTACATGCATAATCATGACTAGCACTAACTTCATTTATGGTCAATTTGCTATTTAAAAACCCCAAATTACAAAGACATTATCAATTCAATACTTACACATTTATCCACCAAAATTTTCTTCTTATGCAATTAAGCCCTTTTCATAATTATGCACTAAAACAAACAAATTTTAATACGAAAATTTCACACACACTAATTCACACATACTAAACATTTAAAAATAATAAAAATTATTATTCTGACTCAGATTCGTGGTCCCAAAACCACCGTTTCAATTAGGGTCGTATTCGGGCTGTCACACATTGACTATCATTCATCTAAAAGATGAGTTCCCAGAGACCTATGTACAAACCTGGTACACCATGCAATCCCAGCTTCAAATTTACTCCAACTTTATAAGTCCAGTAAGGGGTCCTAAACAATGGGTCACTTTGTCAAACATGCTGCCAATACTGCCTCCTACACTAAAAAGGCCACTTGGCAGACCTACTAAGGTGAGAAGGAAAGAACCTGATGAACCAAAAAAAAAATAGAAAGGTTGAGAAAGAGAGGGGTGGACATGAGGTGAAATAAATGCAAAAGAATAGACCACAATAAGAGGAGTTGCAAAGGGGAAGTTGGCCAAAACATTCCAATAAGTCATTTGTCTTAAGTTAAGTTATAGTATACTTCTGTTTATGAATTTGTTTTTCATATTTCTCTTGTTCCTGTAGGTCAAAAGACATAAAGTTGGTGTCCTAACTCAGCAACAGGCTACCCCAAATCAGCAAGAGGGTACCCCAACTCAACAGGCTGCCCCAACTCATCAACAAGCTCCCCTAAGAGAAAAGCTCTCATTCAAGAGAAAACCAACCACTGTTAGATGGATGCCTTCTACTTAAGAGTCATCCATGACAGACCATTGATGATCATGTGAACAGACCTTCTTTTGTTAACTTTTTGAAAATGTGTAAATTTGCCTGCTACTGATTTATTAACTTAGGAAGATAATTTTTTGTAAATTTGCCTATGATTGCTACTGTTGATAAACTTAGGCATATAGTCACTGAAATTTTTTGTAAATTTCCCTACAATTCACATCTGTTTAATTGTGTTGAATTGTAGGAAAATTTGGCAATATTTTGCCCCTCATTCCTTTTGTAAATAGTTTGGCGTTTTGGCCTTAATATATGAGCATTGATCCATGCTATTTGTGTTATCTCTTCTCTTCTAACATATGAGTATTGAAAAAACAAATGTGTGAGAATTGAGAAATACATATGTTTTTTTTTCCATCTGTTATCTTTTTCTAATATATGAGTATTGAGAAATACAAATGAAATGAAGATTAAACATTTTTTTCTAACTGTTGTAAGCAACAAAAATATTACAAAAACAATTTGTAATCAACAAAAATATCTCATTTCAAGTCTTTCAAGTGTTTGAAAACAACAAAATGAGCTGGTTAGCCATGTATACCAGCAACCATGTATAACATATGTTAAGCAATAATATACCAATAGCCATGTATACCAACATAAGCAACAATATACCAGCAACAATATTACAAAACATAAGCTGGTTTTCAATGCTAACAACAACAACATAAGCTAATTTTTAACGTTTGAAAAACAACAAAACAGTTACAAATACAAGCACCAAAAACCAGGTTCTTCTCTCCCTCCTCCTTGCATCGTCCAATGCCCTCACTTTTTTTAGAAGACCCAACAGCAAAATTCGTGAACGGGGCGTCAATGGTGGATCAAACCAACTGAAAAACCGACATGGTTTTCGAAATCCATTGCCAAATTTCTTACACCCAAAAAACCTTCTACCTGGGTTGTCATTGGACCAAGACATGTTTAATTTGGCTAGGTTTTCACAATAGCACACCGGAATCACTTCAGGCATCTCCATTTTTCCTATGCTCCTTCTTATTCTTCTCCTCATCCTCTTCTTTTTTTCTCTAACCCTAAAATGGTGCTGGTAGGGCTGTTAAAGTGAGAGTAACTGGCCAGCTGGACAGTTTTTTGACACCAAGGAGCTGTCACCTGCCATGTCACTTTGCCGTGACGTCTGTGACGGAAAATGGCAAAAAGGACTGTTTTGTAACTTTTCAAAAGTTGAGTGACTGAAATGAAACCTAGGTGACTGTTTTGTCAGCTACCCCAAAGTTGAGTGACTGTTGATGTAATTTACCCTTTTATAGTTGAGAGTAAAAAATAATTGTTGAATCGAACCTAAACTCTGCCTATAACATAATATTTTTATCACTAAATTAAAATATTATTAAAGCATGCAATAACAAATTAAAAGTATATATAAACAAAGGTAATAGGCTTATTTTTTTAAAAAAAATATTTTAAATTCTCCTAAATTAAATCCCAAACTAAGGATAAGAAAATGCAACTTCTTTTAATAATAAAAAATCCAGCACCATAGTTTACGAATTGCGTCAACCTCTTTTCTTGTAACACCCCTAACTCGAATTCATTGCCAGATTAGGGTTATGATGCATTACTAGACTAACCACAAATCAGCACACTCATATAAATCATTTTATTACAAGTAATACGTAAACAAACCATGCTTTTAAGTTCAAGCATATACTTATCAATTATTTAATCAAATTTTGAAATTAACAAACATGTACCAACGCTGAAGTACTTCTATTTAGTAGGCATAATGTTAGACACAAACAAACATTACATGCATGTTAATTCCAATACTTAGTTTATAAGCGAGTATATTTCAATTTTTAAATCTAACTCATAATTTACGACATTCATTTATATGACATTAGCAAACATAATCAATTTACCATAGCAATCTATCATTTAAATGATCATAACCGAATGTACCATGAATAAAGATATATTTTCATTGTATACTTAACATTAACAAACATATCACAAATCTATATCGCCAATTTCACACAAAAGCATTTTTGATCAAATAGCAAAAATTACTATTCATTTGGTCAATAGGTTATAATGGCCGAATATGCACATTGCCTATAATCATTTTACCAATAAAGTATCAAACATTTAAAGCCAAATATACCTATATGCCAAAACCGTACTTAACCAAACCTAGGATATACCAAATACAATGCTAATTGCCGAAAGCATCCAACCCTCTTATGGATCAATCTCTTATAATTAACATAACCTATTTATCCAAAACCAAACATATCTTATACATGACTTAAAACATATAAAATCTAGCTCATTACTAGCATCAAGCACAAACACATTAGAAATTGTACTTTCATGATAAGTTAACATCATATCCAAATTCACATAAAACCAAATTACTACAATTTAGCCATTTTCGCATGGCATAAATACACATACACACCATTTGAAGTTAACTCAAAAAGTAACTTAGCCTATACATGCCATAGTTTCAAAAGAAGTACTACTTATAAAGTACCAAAGTTAGTTGATAGTGTGATAGACTTGAAGATGATCCCGAGCTCGAGTCTGGACTTCAAAACCTAATAAACAACACAACAATCACATAAAGTAAGCTATGTTAGCTTAGTAAGTTATAAGCAATTACATAACCATGCCTTAAAACATTAAATTAGAAATTTATACATTTCATGGTCCTTAAACCGAATATCCCAACATTAAATGACAATTATCATATAGATTTATCATCCATTCCTAAATTTTAAACAATTGCATAATTAACTATCACATTTCATAGTTCCAAAATCCGATTATTTATACACTTAGCAATTGATTTTCTATACCTGTACTACTTAACAAATTTGTACTTACCATTCAAATGATAATCTCTCATAACATCGAAACTTATCGAATTAAATCTTTAAATCCACACTTACCCTTCCCTTTAATGCTCGTAGTTCAATTTATGCACTTCAAGATCTTTATCCGATTTCACACGCTTAGTGCTCGGAGGTTAAATTCGCACACTTAGTGTTCAATATCCGATTTCGCACACTTAGTGCTTGGAAGTTAAATTCGCACACTTAGTGCTCAATATCCGATTTCGCACACTTAGTGCTCGGAATTGAATTTCGCACATTATAGCATTTCCTGAATCACTCCTCATTTATGCATACATAAAACTTAAATCTCAATTGCCTATATACAAATTCACTTATTTCATTTCTACAATCAACATCACATTCAATTATATCTTTGCTACACATATGTATTACATTCAAACATATTCATTCCTCAATTCGATGTCTCATACGGTTATATCAAAGATATTTATATATACATCACATTCGGTTTCAATTCAACTCTCAATTCAATGCCACATTTAACTATATCATTGATATATATATACACATCACATTCGGGTATACCAATGACATATAAGCCTACTTCACATTCAATTATACCATATACATATATAGATGACACATTCGGCAATATAAAAAAAAAACAATATGAATACTTCCATTAAATTTAAGTACAAAAATATAGATAATTCCATACCACATGACTGCTTAAAAACTTACCTCGGATATCGACGGACTAGATTTCCCGACTATTCAATTAACTTCGTTTTTCCCCGATCCACTCCTGATTCTTTTTGTTCTTGATCTAAATCAATTTCAAATTAAGCTCATTCAACATATTTTCATTAAATTAATCTAAAAATCCAAAACACGTAAAAGGGTAAATTACATTTTTTACCCATGACATTTTACACTTTTTGTAATTTAGTCCCTATAGCATAAAACACAAAATTTGCAAAATTTGCACACAGTTCTTTAGGGCCGAATACTCATAGTCCTTATACAAGCTCATAGATTTCATTATTTTACATTTTAGTCCCTTAAAAATTATTTTTTCAATTTAATCCAAATCACTCAATTTCACCAAAAATTCAAAAACAAAACTTGTTAATCTATCACATATATTTCATATTTCATCATCAAACAACACCAACAATAAGCTATCATCAATGGCTCAACTCAAAATATCCATCAAAATCAAAAACTCAAATACGAGTTGGATAGTACTCAAAGCAACGATCTCAAAAACGTAAAAATTATCAAAAACCGAACATACTTTGAATTTTGACTTGAGATGGCCGAATATAGCAAAACTCAAACCCTTTCTTTTTTTCTTGGTATTTTCGGTCAAATAGAAAGATGAACACAATATGATGGCTTTGTTTTCTTAAATGTTTTATAATAAAAACTTATAATATATAATATTAAAATAAACTTTAACATATAAAGCATATGCAATTAATAACTTGCCGTCCGCTAACTTAAAGATTGGCTAATTGCATTCTAAATCCTCTACATTTAAAAGCCACCTCAATTCAGCCATTTAAACAAATAGAAAACTACTTTTTCATTTTATGCGATTTAGTCCTTTGCTCAAATTATACATACATACGAACGAATTAATTCACGATATTTTAACTCATGCTCAATCATACATCATAGACACCGAATGTAATATTAAAATATTTTACTGACTCAAATTTGTGGTTCCGAAATCACTATTCTGATTAGAGTCAAAATCGATCATTACATTTCTATTCTTTATTCATTATTATTTTAATAATTATTCATAAGTACAATTTATATGATTCATTCAACTCTAAAATGTAAATGTTAATGCTTAATATATTAAAAGTAATAGACAAAAATAAAAGGTTTAATTTATTATTTAGACTCCAAAGTTTCAATTTTTTTATCTATTATAATTTTAGTCTACCATTTTAACAGCATTATTTCTCCATTTGAACGGAAATAGTGAGTTAAAAAATAAATTATATTAATATCATCTTAAAAAGTATAGTTTGTAGGTACCAATAAAATAGTATCACTATTAAAATTTGAAGATAACAAAAAATATTATTATACTCTCATCTATATCTAATATCTTTCCCAACTTAATTTAACTTTAATTAAATTACTAATTAAAATAATTAATTTTTAAATTATAAACAAACATCTTTTCTTCTTTTACAAATTTTAATCATTTTGTTTTTTTTTCATAAGTTCATATTTTTTATTTTTGTGCAACCAATTTTTTAAAACAAATAGTAATTTTGTGCAATTTTTTTCTATGTCATTGGCACATAATTTTAGTAATTATTTTACCTTAAACAACGAGCCCTAAGGTTCAAGGTTTAGGTTTAATATTTAAGGTTTAGAGTTTAAATTTGGATTTAAGGTTCAAGGTTTGTGGGGTTTAAAGATTTGGGGTTACAAGTTTGAGGTTTGGGTTTAAAGTTTGAAGTTTTGGATTTAAGAATGAGAATTCTAGATTTAGGGTTTAAAGTTTTAGTTTTGGGGTTCAAGCTTAAAAAATTTACTAAAAGTATGTGTCAATGATATGAAAAAATTGTTAAAATGTTATTAAATAATTGAAAATGAACATTTCATGAAATAATTCTCTATAGATGAGTGTATAATAATAATTTCATGTGTTTAAAATTAATAATGTGACAAAATTTTATTGATATCTAAAACTTTTATTTTAAATTCATTTAATATAAGTTATTCCTTTAAAAAAAATAATGATCTAAACTCACTTTTTTCTTTCATCTCCTTCCACCCATAAACTCACCCTTTTGTTTTCCATTTTTTTCATCTTCTTCATTGCAACAACACGTCACCATCTTTGTGTCTAAACCAACACATTCGTTGGATTTCGTTCCAGGTCCTTCACAACCAGGCTCGCCACAATATCTAGCAACTACATGGTCATATAATATGTATCATATAGGAAGCCGTGAAAGCTCTCATGATCATCGTCTTCCCCTAAATAACCATCACCTATATATATATATATATGTATGTAAGGAAGCAAATGTATCCAAATAAAACAACCTTATTTGGTTAATTTACAGCCTCTCAAACCCTGAAAGGTCACATAATAGAATTTATAACTAATGATTATTGATCTTTATTACTTATTAAAGCAGTAAAAGAGTATGACCTACGCATGCCTACTGAAAGTGGATGCCTCGATCAAAAAACTTAAAAGGATCATTATGTACATATAATATATATGATATATGATATTATAGGATGTCCTCTTTTATCATCGTCCACTACCACACAGAGGATGAAAGTACCATAATAATCTTAGTATCATAGGAAAGTGCGTTGAAACATTATTGATTATATCTCTTTTATATGTATATATATAAACTTAGCTTCCGAATACCCATTTCTGCAAATCCAATTTAGCATTGGACTCCTAATAGAGTTGATGGAAGGAGACGGGAAAGAAGAAAAGATGAAGGATTTGAGAGAAGCTTTTGGGGTGTATGATGGAGATGAAAGTGGGGTTTATTACATCCAAAAAAGGGATGAAGAAAATGCTCATGGAATTCGGGGAGTCAAAGTCGGTTGATGGACGTATGGTGATGATCAAGCAATTTGATCTCAATGGCGATGGAGTTACCAGCTTTGAGGAATTCAGAGTGATTCAGTAATCCATGGCCATGGTTGTTTCTTTTTCTCTTTTTATTTCTTAGTCATTTCTTTGTATCTATGACTATCTATTTCGGGTATCATCATTTCTTATATGTATATAAACATGTATACATATTCTTGTAATTAATGAAATTTTATTGTTTAAGCTCTAACAAGTTAAATATATTGGTCATGAAAATGAGTGGTGGTTAATAATCCTATTCTTATTCCTGGTTAGGGACAGGGTTTGATGAATTAGACTTTTTCACTTTTTCTGATAGTTTTTGATTAGAAGCAGGAACAATGCGGGTAGCAGACAACGTTGGAGAGGAAGTCTAGGAGAACAAGAGAGTTTTATCGTGAGAAAGGAGAGATACGGCACATTTTTAAATTGAAGGTACCAAATTAGGACAAAAAGAAGTTTAGATATCAAAATAAAAAAATAAATATACTTTAAGGATGAAATCATGAATTAAACCAAATAAGGATAGAATTGATATAAACATCACAGTTCCAGGTGCTTTAAACGTCTTTATTTATTTATTTATGTTGGAAGCTTTAAAGGTGTATCTTTATCCAAATTGATATAATAATTAATTATATAAAAGAAAAGGATATTATATCTACAACAAACAAGGGTTGCATTCAACTAATCCTTCAAAATAGTTTATGATATCAACTCATTTTTAATTTTTATTTCCCAACGTCAACCTTGGCCGATGAGAATAAAAAATTATCATATTAAAATACCCTAGATTTTGTTATTAGTACTAAAACCGTGGAGGTGGAAACACACCTTTTTCTCTCCCCGCACAACCTTTGTTTGATACAAAATTAAAAAATGACACCAAATAGCAAAATGAGTTAGTCTTTAAAAGGGAAATCATTATACCTAGCTCAATCAAGTATCCCTATCGTATTTATAGAATTATTATATACTATAAATGGAAAGGAATGTAATTAAAAGAATTGACAATTTTTATTTTTATAATCAATAAAGATTGATGCTATAATGCAATCCCCTTATCAATTGACAAGAGAATGCCTTACATTTATTTTTACCAAAATAATTCATTTTATTTAAGATATTAATTTTTTTTTTTTTTGGTTAGATTATAGAGGGCGAGGGGGGCGGGTGATGTTATCAATGCTTGGAGAAAGATATTTTGAGACTGATGGTCTGTCTACACACACAGCAATATTAGTGGTAAACAGAGAAAGGTCACATGCGATACAAAGTAAACAAGGCTTTGCCCTTCTTCTCCCCACTTTCAACTATTGCTTGCCTCTTCACCACGCGCTCCTTGTCAACGTTGACAACATTTATACCCGCAATTTATTATGGAATCTGTATTAATTGTGGTAAATGAAATGTTATTTATTTAATTATATAATTTAAAATGTAAATTTTAAATAATTCCTTACTATCTTTCCAAGTTTCTAGTGAGTTATAATATAGTTTTCAACGTCTTTAGTTAGTTACTTAAGGTGTGTTTGGTTTAAGATATTACTGAAAATGTAAATTTTTGAAATAATATTTTTAAAAAATTAAAATGACCTTTAGACAGTAATATTATATTTTGAATAATATTAAAATTTGATAATATAAGATAGTCTTAACACCAATCTTCCTTAAATAATATACAATTTTTGAAACATTACGACAATTTTACTATTTGGCTAATGTTCGAATCATAGAATCAATATTATTGAAAGAACTTTATATAAATGCTACTCCTGACTCAAATAGGATTATGCTTAGACCATGAAAGGGATAATAACACCTCTTATTATACACCTATAACTCATTTATTGATGATTTATAAATATAATTTTATTAACATATTTTCTTTCATCCATATCGTAAAAATATTAAAATATAGTTTATACCCATGTTTAAAAAAAGTGTTAATGAATAAAACTATTGACATTGAATATTATGATAATATAAGGATTTAAAAATATATACTTAAATTCGTATTAAATTTATTTTTATTCAAATAAAATGTTGAATATTAATCAATAAACACCAATTTTATCAAACACGATTATTTGTATGCTAATGTTGTCTAAAATAGTTTTGACTTCTTTGCTTATAGATGTTAAAAATAAACAAATTCTACAATAAATACAACAATTTAACAAGATATGCTTTTAGACAATATTATATTTCATCAATTATAAAATAAAACCTTACATTTTAGTCAAATGAATCAAATAATTCATGTAACATATTAGATAATGTGTTAGATAATCTTTTCTTCTTTTATTATTATTATAGAAAAATAGAGTTTCATTAGCCGAAAAATAAAAAACAATGAGAAATTTGGAGAGCAACTATACTCAAGCAATCAGCCTAATCCAATGCACCCAATCCTAGCTCCTCTTATTCTTCAGTAGAACAATAGAACAATTGACAACTTAAATATCCTAGATAGTAAAAGGACAAGTAACAAATTCAGAGTAGTTCGTATAACATAAAATCACTCACGCCAAAGTGTGAGTAACTCTATTAGTATTCTGCGAATCCTATGAATAAAGAAAGATCGAAAATTAGAACTAATATGAGAACAATCATTTATGAACAACCCTAAATCCAACATATCCATACTATTATTAGAAAAAGCAGACCAAAGCCATTGACAATCAATTTCCAACACAATATCATCCACTTGCAATGATTTTAACCTGAAAAGGGCATCGCGTGTAGTAAGGACTTCAACCATAAAAAGGTCCAAATTGCTTCTAACAAAACCTGTACTACAACGTACAAAGCCTCCCATATCGTTTCGCAACACCACTGCCCAACCCATGGAATCACAATTAGTGAAAATAGTGCCATCAAAATTACACTTAAATTTACCTACTGGCGAACAGCGACCAGTGAACGTCGCCACCCTTAAACAACACCTAGGCACCAATTGTGATTCTAAAACCAAGTAAGCATCCACCACCTATGCAAAAAAGATAGCGCCTAATGCAAAACAAACTCCAATGTCGATATTTGTTGTTTCCAAAGGGCAATATTATAATGGTGCCAGATACTCCAAAGAGAACATAAAAGCTTCCTTCTACGCTCAATTCGCCGATCAACAAGAGCTATGCTAATAAAATCTACTATAGAACCCGATTGGGAATCAATGCCCAAAAGATCCCAAACAACTTTTGCATAAGAATAACCATAACACCCCTCGCCCTACCTGGTCGTCGGGTTCAAGCTACAGAATGCTACATTCCTTCCCGAAATAACCACCGTCAAATTTATAGAAAATAATAATTCAAACAAGCAACTATATTTTAAACACATTTACATTATATTAAACAATTAAATCCGACGAGCTTACGAAAGCTCTTTTGTTGACCCAAGCACGAAATAAGACTAAATTGTAAAGTGTCAAAACTTCAGGATCGACGTCATGATGTCATCACTTCCATGTTATGACGTTGCCAAACAGTTTATCACGTCACAACGTCAAGCCACTCAACGTTATGACATCACATATTGTTGCCCAGCATTGAGACGAAGAAGTATGGTCGTCAAGGCGAGGACTCTGCCTTTTGGAAAAATTTGAACCATTTGGTACCTATTTTGAGCTTCCACCCAAACTTACTTATTTTGTGCACAAATGCACAACTTTACCTGCCCAAATATCCAAAACACATGTTAAAACAATTCATTCAACCATTCTCAATCAAATAATCCTTTTAGGACTTTGTACTATCAATAATTATAGAAAATTTACATCAAATTCAAAATCTATACACTTTAGTCCCTATATTCAAAAACTAGTAATTAAACTTTACAATCTAGTCCTTTTTCAGTTCTAAGCCTAAAATCTAACAATTTATACCAATTTCTTCAAGAAACCATCAATGGAAAATTTTAGTAGCTTTAACAGTTTTACAAATTGGTACATGGGCTAGCTAAATCAAGCTCCCATGACCTCGAAAAACATAAAAAATACAAGAAAATGGCTAAATTGAACATACTTAATTAAGGCCAAAAGTTTGAAATGCTTATTTTTTCCCTCTTTACTTCGTGAAGAAGAAGATGATGAACGCACATGTTTTATTTTTAATTAATTTTGTCTTTTATATTTAGGTTAATAATTAATTAATCTTAATTAATCTAATTAAACATAATTAAGTTAACCTTAAACATAATTAACAAATTTGGTGGGTTCCAATTGCCATCCACCATCGATTGTCACATTGAAAAGAGCTAATTATTCTTTTGGTCATTTAGTTAATTAAAATTTTATAACAATTAACTCTTACAATTTAGTCTCTGTATCTTAATTAACTACCAATTTGACAAAATTAAAGGACCAAACTTTAACAAACCTTAATACTAATCTCATATATTTAATACTTACGGACTTGAACATCAGAAATAGGGTTTCAAAATCACTAAAAAATGGGTTGTTACAATAACGAAAAAGAGCATAACCAATATCTTATTTAGCTTGACAACGCCGAAAACAATGAGAATTAACATGAATCCCACGGTGAATCGACTTACCATTACACTGATAAACCCCCACAAGCAATGCCAAAGGTGCATTTTTACTTTAGCCGTCAACGCTTTGTTCCATAAAGCTTTCCAAAGACCATCAATATAAAATCTATCATTACTTGTAAAAATGTCTAGTGCCACTTTAAAAGCAGATTTTATCATATATCGACCATTAGGTAAGAAATGCCAAACTAGCTGATTGACGCATAAAGACCAACTAAGTGACACACGAAACACTTGTTCTACATCATGTGGGGTAAGAAGTCCCTCAATCATGTCCATATCCCAAACTCCACCATTTGTATGTATTAAATTGTTGACCTTCGAATGTTCACATCCTCAATGGGAATGAAATTAATAAAGAAATTATCATCGTTGCAAACATAAGGATCATTGAAGACCTCTATCGCCCTCCCATCACCAACTCTCTATCTAACCTCTTTAGAAAGCATTGTAATAGTATTATGAATACTCTTTAAAATAAAAGAAGGTGAAGTACCTCTAGATGCATCAAGGAATCCACAATCTAGGAAATATCTAGCTTTGTAAATTCTACTAGAAAGAGACTTGGGCGTAGAAAGGAAACGCCAACCTTGCTTTTCGAGGAATGTTAGATTAAAACAATACAATTAAGTTACAAAAGTCCATCCTATCATATTGTTTAGGGACACAAAGCTTATCGCAAGAAGCTCAGTATATTTTTCACTCGTCATGATCAAAATCCCACCAAAAGGAGTTCATCATTTTTTGGAAGTCATTACACGCATTGTAAGGGAGTAAAAGCACACTTATATTATAAACAGAAATAGCCTGAGCCATTGTTTTAAGTATAATTTCCTTGCCTGCAATAGAAAGAAACTTATTCTTCCAACTGTAAATACATTTGCTCAAACACTGTTTGAGAAAAACAAAAACTCATTCCTAGCTGTGTCCAATAAACGACGAAAAATTTAAATACCGGTCATAATTAAGAGGCGCTATAACATCAAGAATCGTGCAAATTCCTTGAGGCTTGGGGTTAGATAATCTTATATTTTGATACTCTTTCCAATTTTAGTTACTTTTGCAATTTTTTTTTAGTCTTTTGTTATTATATTAGTATTGTTATTTCCATTAGTATATTTTCATGTACATATTTTATTATTAATGTATTTCACTAACTTTATTATTATTATTATTATTATTATATTATTATTATCATTTGTTATCTTGATTATATACTTATTATTATTATTATTTACCATTATAATTATTTTATTATTAATATCATTATTATTTCTCTAATATCATTATTGATTTTTCTATTATTATTATTACTACTTATATTTATATTTATTTTCTTGGTTTAATACTATATTACTATTATTATGTTTATTACTCTTATTTAATATTATTGCTTTAAATACTATCATATCTCATCATTATTTATTATTTTATTTTAACATTATTATTATTTTGTTTTGTATTTATTATTATATTACCTATTATTATTTATTTTATTTCTAATATCATTACCACATTGTATCCTTTTTTATAAGTCATTATTATTGTATTTATTGTTTATTATATTGCCTATCATTATCATTATATATTTTTTTACTATTATCATAATACTTTCACTTTACCACCACCTATTATCACTTTTCCTTTGTTGTTATTATTGTCAATATTCTTATCACTCGTTGCATTAATCTTTCCCGATATTTCAATTTTCTTAATAATCAATATTCGTATTGGCAATTCGAGTGAATCGAGCCCTAACTTCATCGGGTTCGATTTCTTCTCGCTTTAAAGCTAAACAACGAATATCTCTTTTGAAGTTACAATTTTAAAACAAAATACTTAATCTCGAAAATTCGAAATATCTCGCCCCAACTTACTGGACTCGACACCTAGATACTTCGAGATAAGCTCATTTTCTTCCAAAATAGAGGCAATATTCCTAGTTTAGATTTTCGAGAAAACGAGCCCTAACTTCATCGGGTTCGATTTCTCGATTCAACAAATGACGAAAAATCCTCTTCAAAACGAAAATCAAGTTTTAAAAGATGAATTACTAAAGATAACTTATAAGGGTTTATTTTAATGGAATAATAACCTTGACACTGAATCCGTTAATGAAAATGTGAGGCGAACAAACTTAGATGTAGGTACGTACTACTTGAATTTCAAATTAAAATCTGAAATATACGTACTTGAGAAATAGCACAAGTGAAAAAAGCGCGCGTGGGAGGTGGGAGCAGACAGGTTTTTCTTGACATAGCATTTAATATTCAAATTCCAACTTCAAACAAAGAAATAAATATCAGTTAAGGGAAGAGGATTTGTCCTTGAACTAAAGGCTTTGTTTTCTTTTCTGTTGAACTTTTCTTTGTCCCTTTGTTTCCTCGGCTTTTACCTCACTTTCCCACTTTTAGATTAAGGTTTTCAACTGCATTTCACCTATGCTTACACCTTATAATTACTTTTAAAATATACAAAATTTATTTGTCTTCTTGTCCGCAAAATTTACAAATGTTACCAGCAAATAAATATATTTAATATTGATTGTGATGTTAAGAAACTTCACTGAAATTCGAAAGTGGATTGAATAAAGAATAATGACCTTTAAAATATTTTTTAAAAATTTTAAGAAATTAATAATTTTCAATTACTATGTCTTAAACCAGCCTTGGTCACTCAATCAACCCAAGCATGATCACTCATATAGTTCAAAGAGTTGAGAAGAAGAGGGAGAGAGAAACTAAAAGATAAACATGAAAATACCTTTTTAGATAACGAGAGAGAGAGAGAGAGAGAGAGAGAGAAGGCGAAAAAAAAAAAGATAAACAGCTTTTACTACAGAGAAAGAGAGAGAAAGCGCTGCCCTAGAAAATATGAATCCCGATAAGGACTGGTGTATGCAAAGGAGCTTTTCGTAGCAAGTAATAAAAAACGCTTTCTTTTCCATCCTTCACTCCTCACAGCAAAAATGGCCTATTTTCTCTGTTTCTCTCTTTGCTTTTAATTCCTTTCATCAATACTCTACTTCAGTCTCTTTGTTTTCCCAACAGAAAAAAAATAAAGGACCCATCTTCTTCAAAGCTTCTTACTTTCAAAAGGCTGGACCTTTTAACGGTTTAACCCCTGTTCACTAATGTAAGTTACTTTTTCATTCTGGGTTTATTTTTTT
The DNA here is from genome assembly GCA_025506655.1 of Gossypium rotundifolium. Taxonomy (NCBI): domain Eukaryota; kingdom Viridiplantae; phylum Streptophyta; class Magnoliopsida; order Malvales; family Malvaceae; genus Gossypium; species Gossypium rotundifolium. The sequence goes on from CP106732.1 coordinate 175,878,263, forward strand.
ATTTTTCATGGAGGGAAGCTAAATTTTTTACCCGTGTGTGCTTAGTTTCCGAAGGAAGTTGTATTTGTGCTTTCAACTTGGTTTAACTTTCTTTTATGGCATTGGCTTTTAGCTTTTGTCTGCTTCTTTTTATTTCTTAATTATGTGAATAAATCGTTTCTTGGGATTTTGATTTTGAGGTGTCTTAAGCTCTGGGGGGTTCTGTGGAACATGCTTGGTGTTAAAGGTATATGATGGGTTGGTGAGGTTGTGACCTGGTTTTCAGTTTCCTTCTGCTTCTTCTGTTTCTTTAACATGAAGGCTCTTTCTTTGTTTCCTACTGTTTGGTAAGCTGTGAAGTAGCTCGCATTTTTGTCTTTTCCTCTCAAGTTATGAGTTTGATATTTCAACTATTTTTCCTTTTTTCTTTATTTTTTTTGTTTCTCCCTGTTGGTTGCTTGTAGATTATTTTGCTTTTTTCCGCTCATAGGCTTGTAGTTTTACCAGCGGTGTTTTATGTTCTCTCTTCTAAATTTAGCACTATTGCGAGCACATGGCGTTTCATTTTCTTTTCCTTCATTTATAGATTTGAAGGGTTTCCTCTATAACCCTAAATGCATTTCTTTGCTTTTAGCGTGGCCCAATTTCCAGAGCCATGCATGAGTGAAATTTGATTCGTGGGAATATGAACCGGCAAACAGGTTCTTCATTGACTTGTTGTAATCCTTCATATAGATTGTTCTTTTTCTACCTCTTCATTTTGTTTCCAAGATTCGTATGTTTTTAACTGTTTAGTGGTCACAATTTGGAGATTCATGTGTAAGGAGTATTTGGCATTACTTTGAAGTTTAGAAAAAAATAGAGCTATATTTCTTTTTGGTTTCTTAAAATTGGCTTGTAAGTTGATGTGAAGGCAAATTCAAGTATAGGTTATTTGAGGTAAATGCATGGATCGAAGGGATGCTATGGCGTTATCGGGGTCTGCATCTTACTATCTGCAACAACGAGGAATAACTGGATCAGGGTCTGGAACACAGTCCGGGGTACATGGATCACCTGGCATTCATCCATTATCTAGTCCAAATGTGCAATATCAATCAAGCATTAGTGCGACTACTATGGGAGCAACCTTACCTGTAGAGCCTTTGTCAGGAATTACCCCTCATAATGTCAATGTAGGCACACCTCCAGCCGTGCAACCTGGTGAGACCGTGAAACGAAAAGAGGAAGACCTCGGAAATATGGACTTGATGGAACTGTTTCCTTAGCACTGACTCCTGCATCAGCTACTCATCCTGGAACAATAACTCCAATCCAAAAACGGGGAAGAGGGCGTCCGCCGGGTACTGGAAGGAAGCAACAGTTATCTTCCCTTGGTAAAATATTTTTCGTATCTGTTTGTAATGTTTAGAGCCTGATTATGCTGAATGTAACATGTAGCTTAACCTTGCGGAAATAAGCTATGTTGCACATATTTTTCTTGTTGATTAGGATAAAAGGGTCTTGTTGTGTTCTTATAGTTTAATCAGGCTTATGTCAATGCTGCCATGACTACTTAATATCGCCAACATTCTTCTTTATAGCTCATTTAAATTACTGGCACATTGTGACTTTTTAAGGTGGGGTGGGGTCACAAGCTGCTTCCTTGATAATTGAATAATATATTCGATCTCAATAAAATAATAAACAACTTAGTGTCCTGTCTATAATATGTGGAATTTTGTCAATTTTCAGTCTGAATGGAAGCAATAAAATATAAAGCAGTGGAAATTTAAAAGAACAAAATTAGAGGCAACATAAAATGAGAGGACAGAACTTAGAGCTTATCCCAAGAAAGGGTATGAATGCAAAATGAATATAGGAGAAAATTTCAAGAGTTGCCATGAGATGAATGACATTATCTTTATGTTTGGCTACTATTATAAAATTTATGCTCAGCCTTTATGAATAGGAATATGCCGAGAATTGATGAAAGTTTCAGACATTAAATAACTATGAGTGGCATAGACGTTCAAATGTGGAAGTTTTCAAAGCTAACAATTCATTAATTCCTAAAAGCTGACATTCCATTCTCCTTAGTGAATTAACATGTTATATCATATCAGTGCTTGCAGTTTACTCTGTTTCGTAGTGCTTAATTCTAGCATGTTTTATTCATGCAATTTGAATGATGCTGCAATTGTCTATTTGTTTTGCTAGGTGAATTGCTTTCTGGTTCAGCTGGGATGGGTTTTACTCCGCATGTCATCACCATTGCAATAGGAGAAGTACGCAATTTTCTTTCATTAATTAGGCCTCGGACTCTACCCTCAAAATTAAATATACAAGAATTAGGGTTCTCTAGGCTTACTTGTCCTTGCTATTATTCTTCATGGTTTTCTATGTAAAAAAACACTCTTGTTGATTTTGTTGTATTTTGAGTCTTTTTTTTTAAAATATGGTAGATCACTTCTTTCAGTTGTGCTATGCATGAGGGCATTAAGTTTTGTTTAGGTTTTTCATTGTTTATCTAACAAAAAGTAGATATTCTGTCTTGAAGCTTACTTTTTGAGGTAGGTTATCTTGTAATGGAAGAAATATCTTTTTTTTTTCCCTTGAGAATTACTTTGTACTTTCCCTGCAGGACATTGCAACAAAATTAATGTCATTTTCACAGCAAGGACCAAGAGAAGTATGCATTTTGTCAGCCAATGGTGCCGTCTCTACAGTAACTCTTCGACAGCCGTCATCGTCGGGTGGCACTGTTACGTACGAGGTTTGGCACTCAATAACCTGACCCTTATATTGTTTTGTGAAAGATATGTTTAGGCAAGCTCAGATGTTTTTGCTGAGTTATATTGAATGAATTTAGGTTTGCCTATTACTAACTCGTTCCTTGTGAAAGTAACAAAACACAAGATTGCATATAGATCACATATTTTTGTTGTCCGATATTGTTGAATTGGTCTAGCTTTTAGTAATGCCGTTGAACAAACTTTTCATTTCTGATATATGAACTTTTCTTTACTCTTTCTCAAAGATTCTTTTGATTCAATGCATATTTTTATTGAAACACACTTTTTTGTCCGTTTTGACTTCTGTAGGGACGATTTGAGATATTATGTCTGTCAGGCTCGTACCTGCTGACAAGCAATACTGGCTCTCGCAATCGAACTGGTGGTCTTAGTGTTTCTCTTGCCAGTCCTGATGGCCGTGTCATTGGGGGAGGTGTTGGAGGGATGCTTATTGCAGCAAGCCCCGTGCAGGTACTGAGATCTATGGGTTATTTGCAATTCTAATTTCTAGTCAGTATATAGGTCTACGGGTTAAATACTGTCTTCATATGCATGCCTTGCTGCCGGCCTTAAGTAATAAGGGTTAGATGAGAGTAGGTGGTTTCAACATTGTTACGAATGTTGGTGGCAGCCTAGCTGTCTATTTTTTCAACTAAAAATTAAGTTAGCCTGCTTCATTGCAAGTTTGAAAAAGCAGGAAGCCATCATAGTAATGCCATTTCAATGTTTAAATCATTTAAATTTACCATATGCTTTACCTGGGAATTTAATTATATATCATGAGCAGGTGATTGTGGGGAGTTTTATATGGGGTGGATTGAAGGCAAAGAACAAAAAAGGAGGGCAAGAAGGGGTAAAAGATTCAGATGATCAGATGGTTGACAATCTAGTAGCTCCTCCAGGCATATCACCAAGTCAAAATATGACTCCAAGTGCTCCGGCAGGGGTGTGGCCTGGGTCGAGATCAATGGATATGCGTAACAATAGCCACGTCGACATTGATCTAATGCGCGGATGATGACTGTTTCCTGGTAATAGTTTGGGGAGAAATGTATATAGTTTGGTGTTGAAGGGCCAGCGGATTGTAATTTGAAAGTGTTATTGTGGGAAGTGTTGAGAAAGGGAGGGCAGAGCCTGATTTTTGGCTTTGATGATATTCTCACTTCCATATCTACTACCCATGACAATGACAGAATGGGAGTTGCTCTGATATTTGTAGCTTTGATGACCAGTTAGTTAAATATTTTAGTAGGTCGTGGTTTCAAGTGATCCTAGACTTGCATTTCATTTCTCCTGCTTGAACCAAATAAGATGTGCTTCTCTACTCTTTGTAGACAGTCATGGCTTTAGCGTTTTGTTTTCCTCCGCAATTTTCAAGTGTTGTGTAATTTATGGGCAAACTATATTTCGAGCTTGGTTTAGTATGGAGGATTGGAGGTTTTCTTTTAAAGATTAAATATTTATTAAAAAATTGAAGAGCTTTGCAGATTTGGGCTCCCCATAGTTTACTTCTCGTCCAGTGAGTTGGTCCTCCATGAAGAAATCAATTTAAATTAAAATTAAAAGTCAGAAAATTGTGAATTTATTGGTCGTTTCATGCTACAAAAGAATAAATTATGAACTGTTCATTTAAGCTGGATATTAAAAAGTAATGCATTGCAAAATGATCTCTTTTATAGTTTTATGGAACTTCAAAACTTCAATTACAATTTGTTTGCATTATTATAATATTAGATTTCAAAGTCAAAAATATAAATTTCGGATTTCTTTTGGGAATTTTTAATTGTAAAGAATTTATATTTTCAAAACAAGCAATTTACAATTGTATTACCATCCTCGTTTTGGAATTTTACTTATTCTATTTTCAATAATTTTATGATTTTTTAAAAAAAAGTACAACTTTTTGCGTTAATTTAATTTGAGATATGTTTATAATTATACAACTTTTAAGTAGGAAAGAGATAAATTTGGTATTGTATAAGAGGAAAATACATATTAAGCTTAAATATTTGTGATATGATCAGAAGATAAGATTCATAAATCTTTTACATTTTTTTCATTAAGGTTGAATTCTTGAAAAGTAATGTTTTACACATGATAATAAATTAAATCTAAAGCTAAGACAAACAATTTTGGCACTCCAATTCCAAACTTTTCCTTATCTAAATTTAAAGATGATAATCATTAATCAATTATGTATTTTGTCTAAAACCATTACATTGTAGTCTATCCACAATAATCCAATAAGGCATTATTTTTGTTTTCCAAGTAAGAAACCCTAATTTTAAACGCTCCCACTTTATATAAAACCCATTCAACGTGTATAATGAGTTTCATCAAATAGCAAAAGCAAAGACAAAAGGAAGGAAGCTTCATTTTTCAATAAAGCTTTCTCCTTACTTATTCTGGTTGGTTGGGGATCATATAGTTTTCCTACTATATGGTTATTTGTCACAATTAAACCGCGGTAGAGATATAATATCTTCACTAAAAAAACAAAAATGTCGAGAAAAATGATGATTGTCGGAGTCGTCATTTGCGTTGTGTCTAAATTTCATTAGAATCACAATAATAATGAAATATTATCTCCTCAAGTAAAAGGCGGTGTCTAACTTTTGTTCATTTACTCATTATCGGGAATTTTACCAAAAGACTCTCAGCTCTATTAATAGCACTGATCCTAAAGCGTTCATTGCAACAACTATCTTGAGTTGAGGAAACAATCAAAAAGTTGTTCAAGTTAAGAACAACAACATCACAAAGATGGCCTTAGATGATTGTAAGGATATGATGAACTATGTTGTTTATTCAACTTCAAATATCATACTCTGACATTGGTGATAGTGAATTGCGTAACATTAATGACCACAAAAATGATCTTAGAACCTGATTGAGCTCTGTTATATCATACCAACAGTCATGCTTGGTTGGTTTCGAACAGGATAACAACATGAAAGAAACCATGCAAAAGGGTATTGTCGGTACTAGTGAACTCACAAGTAATGCCTTGACAATACTAATAAAGTTGTTAGACATTCTTTCCAAATTCGACATTCAGTTAAAATATTACTAATAGACTTATTTCTGTTGAGAAGAATGAGTACCCCTCATGGTTCTTAGCTAAAGATCGCCATATTTTGGCTAGGATTGATAATAGCAACTTAAAACCAAATGTTGTTATGGCCAATGATGGCAGTGACTGATAAACCATAATTTACACATATTTTAACCCCATGCTTGGCTTATTTTTGGATGAATTTTTATTAGATTTGATGAATTCGATGCTCCTAATCCCTTAATTTCATGTTTTATACTCAAGAAAGCTTAGGAAGTCGAAAAGAACGAGAAACGGGCCAAATAGGGACAAAATAGGCTTACATCAGAAATCACATGGCCTGGACTATCGACCACAGGCAGATCACACGGCCGTGTGTGGCGAGCAGAATCGACCACGGCCGAAGGAGTCCACTACAGGCGTGTCCCTTCCGTAGCAAAGTAGAATTCTATTCGGAATAGGCTACTCGTGGGCCAAGAGAGGTGTTCCAAAGCCTATATAAACACCCTAGGGGGCAACCTAAAAGGGGAGGTTGAACGGAAGTTGAATAGACTTTGAATAGAAGGCGAAAAATACTCCAAGACAGCCGTCGGGAACAGCTTAGGAGAATGATCTCCATCAAGAATGAAGATCTCTCATCAAGTTCTTTAGAAGTTTTTGGGTTTTCATTATGTTTTGTGGTTTTCCCTATTTTATGATGTTTCCTTCTATTAGTATGAACTAAATCCCTTAAATACCTGAGGGGATGAAAGCTATGACGGATCTTATTATTATTTGATTTATAAGATAAATACTTGTTCTTATTCTTAATTGTGAGTTTTATTCTTGTTTTGATAATTCAGGTTATTGATTCAAGTCGAATGTGCTTAATCAGTGGAGCAAAAGTCCCTGTTTAAGAGAAGATCAACACAATTAAGCGGAGTTGATTGCAACCCTAGAAATAGGTCGATGAAAATCTGTAGGATTAGAGTCAAATCTAATAAGGGAATCCATAGATCGAGTTAATGCGGCAATAGGGGTTTTAATTAGAATGAAATTTCAATTAATCAACCTAGAGTTAGTTGTTAGTAGCCTTGAAAGAGGTATTAATATAATTTAAGGATTTCTACGGATTAAAACAAGTGAATAAATTATATGAATCAAAAGTAATAAGTGAAGTCTAGGTGGATTCTTCCTTAGGTATTGCCTATCTCATATAAGTTGTCCAAAAGTATTTTCACAATTCTCTCTTTGTCACGTTCATAGTCATTTAGTTAGTTAAATTAGTTAGTAAATTGTAGATTAAAAATAAATCTCCTTAATTATTAGGCTAGATAATAAAAAGATAGTTATTACTAGTAATTTTAGTCATTAAGGATACGATATTCCAAACTCGCCATAACTATACTACTGTTCGATAGGTGCGCTTGCCTTTGTCGAAATAATAGTTAGTTTCGAGTTCCATCAAGTTTTTGGTGCCGTTGCCGGGGACTAAAATATTAGGAACACTAAATTTTTATTACTTTAGCCATTTTTACTTTATTTTCAATTCATTATTATTATTATTATTATTTTCTTTACTAATTTTTTCCTTTATTTGCTTCTGGCAGGTAACTCTAGTTTATGACTAGAAGGAACCTGTCAGGACCATTACTTTACGATAGTGATATAGAAGGTACCGCTCGCAGAAACCAAAAGAAATAAGGCGAAGCCTACAATACATATAAGAAAAGCAAGAAGACGAAACCAATACTATTGAAGAGATGGCCGATAATAATCCGCTACCTCTTGTGGTGGCCGCAAACCCGGTGAATCAAAACCCTGCTCCTCGTACTATGTATGACTATGCTAAACCTAATTTAACAGGAACTGGATCAAGTATTGTTAGACTTGCTATTGCAGCAAAAATTTTGAACTGAAACCTAACACTATACATATGATTCAACAATTTGTTCAGTTTGATGGTTTACAGGATGAGGATCCAAACAATCACATGGTAAATTTTCTAGAGTTTTGCGACACTTTCAAAATTAATGACATTTCTGATGATGCCATTCGCCTTCGGTTGTTTCCCTTTTTATTGAGGAACAAAGCTAAACAGTGGTTGAACTCATTACCACAAGGATCAATCACTCCATGGGACCAAATGATCGAAATTTTTTTGTTAAAATATTTCCCGCCGGCTAAAATGGATAAGTTGAGGAATGATATTTTTTCTTTTGTGCAAATGGATCTAGAAACACTCTATGATGCATGGGAGAGATATAAAGATATACTAAGGAGATGCCCTCACCATGGGTTACCTCTGTGGCTTCAAGTTCAAACCTTTTATAATGGTGTGAACCTCTCAACTAGGCAGTTGATTGATTCATCCGCCAGTGGAACCCTAAATAACAAAATCCCTGAAGCGGCTTATGAGTTTATAGAAGATATGACACTGAATAACTATTAGTGGCAAGTTATGAGGATAAAGCCAACGAAAGTCGCCAGTGTTTTCAACTTCGACGCAGTAACCATGCTATCAAACCAGGTAGAGCTTTTAAGTAAGAAAACTGATGGTTTGTGTGGTTCTTCACAAGTACATCCAGTGATGCAGTGTGATACATACGGAGGAGGAACGAACAATACAGAATACCCACCCTACAACTCTGGGGTAGAGAACGAACAGATGAACTATATGGGTAACAACTCTAGACCTCAAAATAACCCTTATAGTAACACTTACAATCCAGGTTGGAGGAATCACCCAAACTTTGATGGGGTGGCCAAGGAAATCAGAGACAACAACCCCCTCCAGCCTTCAATATCAACCCTACCCACAAGAGAAAAAGCAAAACCTTGAGGATATGCTAGCAAAGTTTATTTCGATGTTAGAAACTCATTTTCAGAACACCAAAACGGCATTGATAAATCAACAAACATTAATCCAAGCTAGTTTTCGAAAGGCAATCAAGTAATTTACCTCGTAACTCCAAACCCAATCCAAAAGCATGTGCAAGCAGTTACACTAAGGAGTGGGAAGGTATTGGTTGAAGCTGAAAAGAAGAATCTGTAATAGGACCAATTTGCCCGGGCCCACAAACCATACAAATAAATAAATACAAAAATAAAAAATAACAAACCAAATAAAATTTCACAGCCCATTTGGCCCAAAACATAAACAATTTTCAGCAAACCCTAACCCTAGGACTAACTACTCGTCGCCGTTCCATGCATGTGCGCTTTCATCGCTGGTGATCGTGTCAAACAATCGAGTTTTAAAATTTATAAAAGAATGATCGAACCTGTAGACTAACTATGACAATGATAGAGGCAAGTGCACCTATCGAACAGTAGTATAGATTAGGCAAGAATATCTTGTCGAACCCAAAGGAACCTAAAAGTACTACTACTCACTTTCTTTCTATTATTTAGCCTGAAATATGAAGTGATTGGTTTATGAAAATAATGAAATACTTAAACTAAATGCAAAGACAAAAGAATGAATTAGAGAAAGGCTTTAGAAAAACTCAGTTGATGAAGACGATACCCTCAGGAAGAACCCACCTATGACTTCACTTATTATTTATTCCCCAAACCATATGATTTCTTTACTTAGCTTGATCCGTGAGACTCCCTAACCTATATTAAACCCTCTCTCGAGGCGAATAACGTCTAACCTTAGGTTAATTAGTAGAACTCTCGTTCTCTTATAATAACCCCCTAAGGAAGCAGTAAATCGATCAATGGATTCCTATATTAGGTTTCACCCTAATCCGGTAAAATCTCGTAACCCTATTTCTAGGCGCCCGATCAACTCGCTCAATATGCTAGATCTTCTCTTAGGCAGGGCCTATTCCTCCTCCACCTCAGCACATCAGATTAAATTAAGCAACATAATTAAGAACAAACTAAGAACTTATCATATAATTTAGAAATCAAATAACAAAATCCATCATAGGTTTTATCCCCTTCAGGTATCTGAAGGGTTTAGTTCATAACTAAATAAGAAAACATCTCAAGAGAAAAGATAAAACAAAACATAAGAAATCCCTAAAACCCCATGAAGGAATTAAAGAAGAGATCCTCCGTCTTGAATGGAGCTTCGGCTTCTTGAGATGGATCAACTGGCTATCTTCAAGTGATTCCCTAAAAGATGAAAGCTTCGGCAAAAGCCTCTGCCAAAAATTGTACTTTTCAATGTCTACCTTGGGTTGTTTATATAGGCCTTTGAGATGCTTTACTTGGCTCCTAAGTACCTCTTTCAAGTAGAATTACTATTAGGGTGTTTAAGTAGACTTAGGAGTATGTTTCTTTGGCTTCAAGCATCCAATTCTGAGTGAAATTGCTCTTTCCTGCGGCAGGGGCACGCCCGTGTAATTCGAGGTTGGGTCGTGCCTTGATTCTATCGTTTTGGGCACGATCGTGGCACGGCCATGTAGATCGAGATTCAGGCCGTGCTTCAGGTCTGTCGATTGGGACACGGCCATGTAGATCACTAGGCACGTCTGTGTGTGGTAAATGGATGATGCACGGTCGTGTGTGACGGAGTTGAGGCCATGCTCTAGGTAATCGGCGAGGCACGGTCGTGTGGGCTTTGGGTCAGGCCGTGTCAAATTCTTGGGTTGGCCCAATTTAGTCCGTTTTAAGCCCGTTTTACGTTCTTTTTATCTTTAGGTGCTTTCCTGAGTATAAGACATGAAAAGAAATGATTAAGAGCACCTTTTTACATAAATCAAGGATAATTCATCCAAAAGCATACTAAATGTGGGATTAAAATATGTTGCTTTTACGGTTTATCAAATACCCCCACACTTAAGCTTTTGCTTGTCCTCAAGCAAAATTCTCAACTTATAATTAAAACGAACTTTCCATAATTCATAATTCCTATCGACAATGTCTCATCATAATTCATAGATAATTTATACATGGATAATTCAACTCAAAGAACCCTAAAGATTCAATCAAGATAAGTCATGCCTTTGTAGTAGTACAAAAACATAGGTGTCTCCCCTTATCTAAGTAATTACCTTTAGTTCAAAACCGACAAGGATTGACATTCTCATAAAAGATTCACTCAAATCACTCGAAGTATTTAAGGTTCAAGAATAAGCACTCATAAGTAACACGAAAAGTTAATCCTAGGTTAATCCTATAAGCTTGCTCGAAAATCAAATCTCCACCATCAGATATAAGATGATACATAGATCAAAAAATCTTTATCAGAGTTGTAACGGGGCTAGGGTTAAAGGTGTGGATACAGGCTGAATTAAAAGGTTAGAATCGAGATTGACTTGACAAATTACCTAACTAGAAACAATGAACTAATACAAGTACTTACATCAATTGAAAGCCAATAATACCTACTATTGATGATTACTATATAATAAAGAATATTTTCATTACTTAAAATTTGATAATACTTTAATACGAGCTTTTTCTTCAACAATTGGATAATCAAAGATAATTTGAAAGCTACATCGGATCGACAAAAGTCCTATGCTGATTTGAAACGTAAAGACATTGAATTTCAAGTAGGAGATCGTGTATTCTTAAAAGTTTCCTCGTGGAAGAAAGTACTCGATTTGGTCGGAAGGCAAGTTGAGTCCGAGATTTATCGGACCGTATGAAGTCATTGAACGATTGGGCCTGTTGCTTATAGATTGAAATTGCCCCGAGTTAGAAAAGATACATGACGATTTCATGTTTCGATGCTTCAGAATGCAGATCGCATCTGCCTCATGTGACCACACCGTAGATTGAAATCAACTGATTTGACATATGATGAATAACCGATCCGTATCTTAGCTCGAGAAATAAAAGAGTTGAGAAATAAGAGAATTCCATTAGTGAAAGTATTATGGAATCGACACGGAGTTGAAGAGGCTACGAGCCTAAAGATTTAATGAGGCAACAATATCCAACTTTGTTAACGGTAAGATTTTCGGGGACGAAAATCCTAAAGGGGAGAGTTGTAACAGATCAATTTGACCCTAGTCGAACGGTGGTTTCGGGACCACGAATTCGAGTCCCAGAAATATTTTAATATTATATTTTGAGTCTATTATATGTGAATTAATGTGTGAAAGTTTCAGAGAAAAATTTTATCGTTTAAGTGCTTAATTTGATAAAAAGACTTAATCGCTTGAAGCGTGTTTAAAAGTAGCATACTAAAGTGAAAGGTGTTAATTTGAGCATGGCTTTATAAAATGAGGTATAGAAAGGGTAAATAACCCATTTTAAGGGTTAGTAATGCCATGGACAAGTTTGTCCTTAAATTATATTGTTTGGTTATTTTAACTTAAGGTTGATTAGGTAATTTAATAATAATGTATTATATGTTAAATAAAACAAAAACAAATGGCCATTCTCATCTTTTTAGTTGATGGTCGAATGTTGAAAGAAAAAAAGAGTCTTTGTTCTTTGATTTTCAGGCATTTGAAGGCTTGATTTCAAGTTAGTTTGAACTCGGTTTTTGTTAATTTTATGTTTTTAGATCGTTGCTTCAAACCATAACCTGACCATGTTGAAATTTTTGAATCTAAGTATGCTTTTATATGATTTTTAATGTTTGATGAATTTAGATGAAAGATAGGTTAAAAATTAGTATATTATGTGTTGGAAGTTTTGGTGAATTTGTGTTTTAAAATAATTTGTAAAAATAAAATTTTAGAGGCTTAATTGCAAAATAAATGAAAGAAATAGACTTGTATAGTCCTTATACATATTCGCCCTTAGATATAGCTAATGTATCTAGTTAATGGCTCGTAAGCATGTAAGGTATGTTACGTTTAATTTTACTTGAGTCAAGTAAATACTATGAGAACAAAGTGTTAAGTACATTGAAGGTTAAGATTGATGTGAATAAGCATTATATGATTTAATTTGAGTTTGAATGTATTATTATTATGAAGATTCGGTTTATAAATAGAAATGTTATGAGTGAAAGAAATTTTAGTATGTTAACATGGTTGATATGAACTCAGATTCATACGATTCGAATCATATGATTCTTGTAATATACTTAGTTTGTGCTTCAAGAGATACAGTTTATGGATTGATGTATAATTACTTAGATTAATGAACCAAGTATTCGCCTCGTATAAATCAATATACTTAAATGTTTATGTGCAATGTCTTAAGTTGAATAATTTAAATGTTTAATGTTTGAATGTTATATTATCAGCTTAGGACTTATTAAGCTAGTAAGCTTATTTGTGTGAAATGTTTTCCTCTGCTTTATAGACTAGGTGCAAGCCAAACTCATCGGATCGCCAAGAAAGTCGCTCACACTATCAATCTAATTTGGTACTCTTTCATTTTGGTTTTTTGGATGGAGGCATGTATAGGAAAGACTTGGTCTTTGTATTGATGAAAACTTTTGTGTTCATGTATATAATAGCCATGAATATGGCTAAATTTTTAGTTAAGTATGTTTTCATGCTCTTGTTATAATTGTCGGGTTATGTCGTTAATGTTTGTGCGTTCTAATCAAAGTTTTAATAGAATATGGTAAGGAAATGTTTGTTTATGAAATGAACCTTTGAGTTAGGTATGGTGGTATGATTAATCAATGGCATACTCGATTATATTGAACCATAGTCCGTGTTTGTTCATAGTTCGATGATGTTAGGATATTATATGAATGTTTTAGGTATAAGTTAATTTACATAAATGAGTAAGATGTATGGATAATATGAATTGTATGTGGGTATATTCGTTATAACCTAGGATATATCGATATATATATATATATATATATGATAGATGCATATAAAGGTTAGTTATGTCACTTAGGCATAATTTGTTTAATTGTGTAATATCAATAATTAAATATTCATGTTTAGCTTAAATGTGTAATGTAGAAATAAACCCCATGAGTTATGTATTCGGCCATACATGGAATTAAGTAGAAAATATTTTTGATTTAGGATTTCATTTGTACATGGCTAATAAACATTATATGCTTGGTTCGAATATGTCATTAATATGATAAGCTCATGATTCATGTATGTATTTTAAGATATGTATATTGACTTGATAAAATGATATAGAATTGAAATAAACTGATTGAACCTTGAGATATGATTAGTATATCCGTGTGATTAATATTTTAAGACTAATATTTAAATTAGTAAAGCGATGTATCATATATGTATTTGTGGATAGGTTCCATGTGATTATATTATTATATGAAAGTCGATTTCTATGTAAATGCCTCAGAACCCTAATCCTGACTACGGATATGGGTTAGGGGTGTTACAAGACGTGTTCAATTGTTATGAAATTTTAAATTGGAGGTCCTTAAATGATAATTAGTCCATTGGTTAAGTTGTTGGACAAAATTGGACATAGATGGGTATGTTTCAAAAGATTTTTTAGGGACATTTTGGTAATTTAGTGAATTAAATGAATTAAAAACAAAATTTAAATGCCAAATTTGTCCATCTTCTTCATATGGACGAAATTTACCAGGGAAGACATGGCTAGGGTCTTCTAAACTTTCCAAGCTCATGGTAAGTCCGTTTCTAGCCCCTGCTTTTCAAGTTATTTACTGGTTTGGAGTCCCTGTAGCTCGATTTAGCTTATGCTACCAATAATTCATGCTAGGGTTCATCTTTAGAAAATTACCCATTGGTGAAAAGTGTGTATTTAGATGTTTTATGATAGAATATGAAGGCTAAAATTATGTTAAACAACTTTTACTAGGCGATTTTACATGAAAAGCAGTAAACGTCATAATCCAGAAAATACCTATTGTTCATAAGTACATGTTAGAGTGAGAATTTGATGTTGCCATAGAAGAGAAAAATGATCAGCATGTTATAAAACATATGAATAAGGGCTGAAGTTTAATTTTCTAGTATTGGGGCAAAAGTGTAAATATGTAAAGTTTAGGGGCAAAATTATAATTTTGAAAAAGTTGAGTTAGGGACTGTTTTGAATAGCAAATTAATTAAATAAGGAAATGTGATGTTTTAGACCCGAGAAAACAAGATTTGGACCTAGAACGTGAGGAAAATCGAAAGAAAGTTGGTAAAATGGTCGTTTGGTATCGAGGTAAGTTCATATGTTTAATAGGCATTTAGTTATGCATATTTGAATGATAAGTTGATATTTTGGCCGTAAACACTTTAGTACTAAGTTTCAGATATAATGATTAATGTTCGATAATAATTCGATATTGGAAAGAGAACTTGTATAATTTATATGTTAGACCATATTTTGTATTATGTCTTTGTATGATAACAAGAAAGTATTGACTAGCATAGTTGATGAGAATAAGTTAAGTTGATGATATGATGAGATTGAGAAAGTAAGTTTGTATGTAAATAATGCATCGTTTTTACTTATGTTTTCATATTTTGAGAAGTGGTATGAAGCTGTGGTTAAATATTGATGTAATTGACAAAATATCGACAAGTGAGAAATTTCCGGCTGAACCTTAGGAATAAAAATGGATACAGTGACATGTTAACTTGAAACTTATGTGAAATCTAAGTGAAATAAGTGATCCGGTCTTGGTCCATACGTTCTACCGGCACGAGTTATCCGGCATGTGTTACAGATACTCGACAATTTAAAGTGAAAGAAAGACCAAGTAGTTACGATGACCGACGGCTTGTGTGAGCGGCACCGAGATTGTGATTATGTGAACGGGTGCTGGTCTTATAAGTTCTACCAGTGGTGGGTAATCCCGCATGTGTTATGGATACTGATTACCAGTAAGCAAGACCTTGAGTTATTCGTATGACCGAAGCCTTGTGTGCAGCACGCATGAATATGAATATCTCGAGAACGAGCCTATGTGATAACGATATGAAGTATACTATGTGCAATATTCATGTATCCGTTAATATTCCAATGAGTTCAACGGAAATTGACTAAGATGATACATAGATCAAAAAATCTTTATCGAGTTGTAACGGGCTAGGGTTAAAGGTGTGGATACAGTGAATTAAAAGGTTAGAATCGAGATTGACTTGACAAATTACCTAACTAGAAACAATGAACTAATACAAGTACTTACATCAATTGAAAGCCAATAATACCTACTATTGATGATTACTATATAATAAAGAATATTTTCATTACTTAAAATTTGATAATACTTTAATACGAGTTTAATTCCTCTAAGCTCTTTTATATACTACTAATATTGAATAGACTTGAATTTTTTTAAGAACAAACTAAAATATTACATCATAAATAATAAATGTAACTACTAAACTAATATAATTTGGTAATTTAATCAAATTAGACCTCGATTAAAGGGTAGTCAAAAGAATGCTGGTAACAAATACAAATGGATTTTGGGTTAATATTAGTGGGTGAGTCAATAAAAAGGTTGTTAGGATTCAACGGGGTTCACTAGGGGTTATTTATATAGGTAGGCTTTTTAGTGGAGTGAACGGGTTAAAACCTAGGTGCCTTTATCATCTCAGTATATCAAATCATTAATGTGGTCTCGACATGCATAAATGAGGCAAGATCTAGAATAACAGTTCAAAGTTGACACACTCATAATTAATAAAGTGAGTACGAAAAAGAATATATGCTCTATAAGGCTCAAAATCTCACAAAAATTATGGGTGTTTTTGACATCAATCCCTATAAATTTTGAACTTCGAGGTGATACTCAAATTCAGTTCAACAACCTATCAATTTTAATTTTTAGAAAGTAGACTTATCATGCTTGATTCTCTTGTATTCTTCAAATTTAATCATCAATGCACAATTAACTATGACTTATTCAAAGTCATATCAATAAAAATCATAAGTCATTAGAAATTTCACCTTAATTACTTAAAAATAAGACTAAATTCAGGGTTTTGAGAATAATGCAAAAAGTTAGGCACTTTTACCCCCCCACACTTAATATGTACATTGCCCTCAATGTACAAAGACAGATAATGATAATTATGGGATAAATCAAAAGAGAAGGGGTAGAGTGACACTTCCTGAATTTTGGATGATTCCTGGCGTCTTTGGTGGCGGTGATGGTGTTTTCTATGGGCTTGGTGGTGTGGCTACCGAAAAGCAATTTGCTAGATGAAGAAATTGGGTAGCCTGTGAAGATATAGCCAAGACATATAGAGAAATAATAATAATATACTAATAATATAATTAAAGATTAAGACAATAAAGAGAAGGAGACTAAGAAGAAAAATAAAATTTAGAGAAAAGACTAATGGACTAAGGAGTCCTTAGTAGCAGATGGTTCGTGAGGTAGGTATGATTTCTAAGGCTGCGGAGTGTTGGTGATGATGGAAGTGGCATGATTCCCTAGCAGCCTTTAGAACTTAAAACCAAGAAACTAATATGAAATAAATTAAATTTAGCAGAAGAGAAGTATAGATAAGGAAAATAAAGGAGAAGAGAAAAGAAAAATAGAACCGAAAAGGTTTCAGAGACCCTTGGCGTGTCAATTAGCTGAAGCTGTCGGCATGAACTAATGTTGAGGTCTCCTCTGAGGAGACGATACTTACCTTCTTACGTTTCTTCGGCATGATTTTTGTGTTGTTCAAGAGTCTTGGGCCTTTTCTATGAACAGAGAGAAAAATTTGAAAGAAAGAGAAGGAGGAAAGAAGATGGAAAAAAGGGGAAGGGCTATGGGGGTTAAATAAGATTTCAAATCTGGCACGCTCCCATGCCCGTGTACCGAGGGTGTGCTAATTCATATGGCCGTATCGCACGGCCATGTTGTGGAGTGTGTTGTTCTTTCACGCCCGTTTTTCGAGTGGCACGCCCGTTCCTAAAAGGCCAGTATGTGAGCACGGATGGAATGCACGGCCGCGATCTGTCTGCGTGCTCAATAAGTCAGTATCTTAGCACGGTCGTGAGGCACGGCCGTGCTATTTTTTCTGTTCGTGGTGTGGATGGTTGGCTCCGTGACGTTGGGGGTGGGTGGACTGACTTGCACGGCTCTACTCTATTAGTGTGGTGGTTCTGGTGGTCCACACGGTCGTGTATAAGGCTGTGTGGCTTGGGAATCTGTATTTTTGTGTTAGTTTAAATGTTGAGAGAAGAGAGAAGGAAAGAAAAGAAAATAAATTTGAAAATAAATAGTGTTAGTGCTTGGGTTGTCTCCCGAGAAGCGCTCGTTTATAGTCTTAAGCTAGACTGTCTTTGACTTTGAAAATTTTAGGGAGGTTTAAAGGTTTGAATATTTTCCCTATTGCTGACAGTTTTATTTTCGTGACAAAGTTTAGGTCGAGAAGCGTTTACCTTGAAATTGCCGAATATTGGATTGCTTACCTCGACTATTTCGTGTGGGAAAATAGCGTGTACCTGAAGGAGTATTTCTTCCTTTTTCTTCAGGTCTGTTGAAGTGACGTGAGGATCGGCTTTGTCTAACCTCACCTGATCTCTTATTTTAAAGTGATTTGATGTCCCTATGAGCTCTTCTGGTGGTTCCTTTGGTTTTACTTCGTGTGGATCCGACTTTTCTTTGGTGTGTATCTTCTGCTCTTCTAAATTGTCGATCTTACGGTTTTGTTTTTGGTGTGATTCTTCTGTGATGACTTGGGGGCTATGAGTTGGCTCAGCTTTGATGCATTGTGATGTTTCCTGCGATGAAGGTTGAACAATTTGGTTATCTATTGAAATTACTTTCTTATCTTCATCTTCTGTTGTTTTGGCTGAGTCGAGAGCTTGAAGATTGACCGATTCTTCTCCTACACAAAGTATGAGTTCTCTTGTGGCAACATCAATTTTAATCTTGACAGTTGCAAGAAAAGGTCTTCCTAAAATTAAAGGGATTGAATTTTCCTCATCCATGTCTAAAACAACAAAATCTACTAGGAAAACAAATTTATCGATTTTTACTATAACGTCTTCAATAATGCGATAGGAATTCTAACAGTTTTATCAGCTAGTTGAATACTCATCCTAGTTTGTTTGGGCTTCCTAGACCTAGTCGTTCAAACAAAGGCATAAGGCATGACATTTATACTTGCCCTAAATCGCCTAACGATTATCAATAGTTAAACTACCAATTAAACATGGAATAGTAAAACTCCCTAGATCTTTTAGTTTCTGTGGTAGTCTATTCTGTAGCATTGCTGAGCATGTTATGTTGAGTTCTACATGGTGCTTTTCATCTATTTTGCATTTGTTCGTTAAGAGCTGTCTTAAAAATCTCCTTGAGTCTGATATCTGAAAAAGAGCTTCAAGAAGAGGTAAGTTAATATGTAATTTCTTTAAAAGTTTTAGAAACTTACCGAATTGTTCCTCAGAATCATCTTTTTTCAATGCTTCGGGATAATGTATGCGAGGTTGGTACGCTTTGATTACTGGTGTTTCTTGTGCTACCTCTATTTTACCTTTTTCTTCCTTGGTTTCTTGTACTGATATAGGCTTGTCTACCTTTGTACCCTCTTGAGATGTGATGGCTTGGATCTGTTCTTTTGGGTTTATTTCTATGTTGCTTGGTAGACGTCCTTGTTGACGTTCAGAAATCAGCTTTGTAAGATGTCCCACTGACCTAGTAAGTTCTCCAACTTGATTCTCGATCCTTTTAATCGATTTTTGTTGTTCATCAAGTGTTGCTTCAGTCTTTTGGAGACGAGAATCTGTAGCTGCCATGAATTTTGTCAGCATCTCTTCAAGGTTTGATTTATTTTCCTGTGGATAGGGCTGATTTTGGTAATTTGCAGGAGGTTGCTACCTTTGATTTCCTTGTCCTCCCCACGAAAAATTTGGGTGGTTCCTCCAACCTGCATTATAAGTGTTACTATAAGGATTATTATTAGATTTGAAATCGTTACCTATATAGTTTGTTTGCTCGTTGTCTGCTCCCGGTTGGTAGGGTGGGTACTCAGAATTCACCATATTTCCACTCGCTTCGCATTGCATGACTGGGTGTACTTGTGAAGAACATAAATTATCAAGCTTTTTATTCATTAACTCCACCTGCGTTGACACCATTGTCACTGCGTCTATGTTAAAAACTCCGGTTGATTTTATCGGTTTAGCCCTTGTAATTTGCCATTGATAGGTGTTCAATGACATCTCCTCAATAAAATTGTAAGCCGCTTCAGGAGTTTTGTTATTCAAAGTTCCACCGGGTGATGAATCAATCATTTACCTAGTTGGAGAATTCACACCATTGTAAAAAGTTTGGACTTGAAGCCACAAAGGTAATCCGTGGTGTGGGCATCTCCTTAGGAGATCCTTGTATCTCTCTCATGCATCATATAATGTTTCTGCGTCATTCTGCACAAAAAGAAGATATGTCATTCCTAAATTTGGCCATTTTGGCTGGTGAAAAATATTTTAAAAGAAATTCTTTGGTCATTTGATCCCATGTGGTGATCGACCCTTGTGGTAACGAGTTCAACCACTGCTTTGCTTTATTCCTTAATGAAAAAGGAAATAACCAAAGACATATGGCATCGTCAGAAACGCCATTTATTTTGAAGGTATCACAGAATTCTAAAAAATTAGATATATGAGTATTTGGATCTTCATCCTGCAAACCATCAAATTGAACAAACTGTTGAATCATCTGTATTGTGTTAGGCTTTAATTCAAAATTATTAGCAGCTATAGCAGGCCTGGCAATACTAGATTCTGCTCTTGTCAAATTAGGTTTAGCATAATCATACATAGTACGCGGACCATTTCTTTCTTGCACATTTGGCGGTGGGTTGTTTTATCCATCCCTTCAGTAGGATTGGATCTTTCTTGTTGTTCTTCTCTTTGATAGTCTAGAGCTCGTCTAGTTCTCTACGATATCTGCGAGCAGTAGCCTCAATATCACTTTCGTATTCTAATGGTCTCCTCGGGTTTCTTCTAGTCATAAACTAGAGGTACCTCGTAAGTCAAGAAAGAAAGAAAGAGAATTAGTAAAAATAAAAATTTTAAAAAATAAATAATGGCTAAAGTAATAGAAATAGAGCTTTCTTAATATTTTAGAGTTCCCCGGCAATGGTGCCAAAAACTTGATCGTGTCAAACAGTCGAGTTTTAAAATTTATAAAAAGAATGATTGAACCTATAGACTAACTATGACAACGATAGAGGCAAGTGCACCTATCAAACAGTAGTATAGATTAGGCAAGAATATCTTGTCGAACCCAAAGGAACCTAAAAGGACAACTACTCACTTTCTTTCTATTATTTAGCCTGAAATATGGAGTGATTGGTTTATGAAAATAATGAAATACTTAAACTAAATGCAAAGACAAAAGAATGAATTGGAGAAAGGCTTTAGAAAAACTCAGTTGATGAAGACGATACCCTCAGGAAGAACCCACCTATGACTTCACTTATTATTTATTCCCTAAACCATATGATTTCTTTACTTAGCTTGATCCGTGAGATTCCCTAACCTATATTAAACCCTCTCTCGAGGCGAATAACGTCTAACCTTAGTTAATTAGTAGAACTCTTGTTCTCTTATAATAACCCCCTAAGGAAGCAGTAAATCAATCAATGGATTCCCATATTAGGTTTCACCCTAATCTGGCAAAATCTCGTAACCCTATCTCTAGGCACCCGATCAACTCCGCTCAATTATGCTAGATCTTCTCTTAGGCAGGGTCTATTCCTCCTCCACGTAAGCACATCATATTAAATTAAGCAACATAATTAAGAACAAACTAAGTACTTATCATATAATTTAGAAATCAAATAACAAAATCCATCATAGGTTTTATCCCCTTCAGGTATCTAAAGGGTTTAGTTCATAACTAAATAAGAAAACATCTCAAGAGAAAAATAAAACAAAACATAAGAAATCCCTAAAACCCCCTGAAGGAATTGAAAAAGAGATCCTCCATCTTGAATGGAGCTTCGGCTTCTTGAGATGGATCAACTGGCTATCGTCAAGTGATTCCCTAAAAGATGAAAGCTTCACAAAAGCCTCTGCCAAAAATCGTACTTTTCAATGTCTGCCTTGGGTTGTTTATATAGGCCTTTGAGATGCTTTACTTGGCTCCTAAGTACCTCTTTCAAGTAGAATTACTATTAGGGTGTTTAAGTAGACTTAGGAGTATGTTTCTTTGGCTTCAAGCATCCAATTCCGAGTGAAATTGCTCTTTCCCGCAGTAGGGGCACGCCCATGGCACACGCCCGTGTAATTCGAGGTTGGGTCGTGCCTTGATTCTGTCGTTTTGGGCACGACCGTGTAGATCGGGATTCAGGCCGTGCTTCAGGTCTGTCGATTGGGACACGGCCATGTAGATCACCAGGCACGTCCGTGTGTGGTAAATAGATGATGTACTACTGTGTGTGACGGAGTTGAGCCGTGCTTTCTAGGTAATCCATGAGGCATGGTCGTGTGGGCTTTGGGTCAGGCCGTGTCGAATTCTTGGGTTGGCCCAATTTAGTCCGTTTTAAGCCCGTTTTACGTTCTTTTTATCCTTAGGTTCTTTCCTGAGTATAAGACATGAAAAGAAATGATTAAGAGCACCTTTTTACATAAATCAAGGATAATTCATCCAAAAGCATACTAAATGTGGGGTTAAAATATGTTGCTTTTACGGTTTATCAGCTGGACATCACGCCGCCATCAGCGCGTGAATCCCGCCCCTATCGATGCCGTTCATACTTGCAAAAGACGATAATATAGTAGAAAAATTAGATTTATTTCTTTTTTTTGATTATTTTGTTCTGGTTATAACAACCGAATGTAACTAGTGTATAGTGGATTTTTTAAGAATACGAAAGGAAATACAAACTTTCAAACTCAAAAATCAAACATACAAACTGTAAAAAAATAGCAAGCAAGAAGGCAAGTTAAGATCTAAAAACACATCAAAGGTTTTTTTGCCTTTACTTTTATTTGCTATTTTATTTTATTTTTTTTTTCCCAAATTTATATATATATAAAATGTATTTATTAAAAATATATTAATTTTATTTTTTTTAAAAATTACCTTTTCGGAATCACGGCGGTCGGCAATGGCGGCGGTGGCCTGGCATTGGAGGTCGGGCCGGATCTTGCAGGGAGAAAGAAAAGGGAGAGTGGTTTTTGAAGTTTTTTGGAAAAGAAAGGATGAAAATGAAATTTTTAAGGAAAATTTGGGTTTTATAATCTAATAAAACAGTGTTGTTTTGGGTGTTGGGTCTAGAGGCCAAAATGACGTCGTTTTGGGCCTCTGACCTGCGACCCGACCTACTTCAAGGGGAGGATCCGCGTGTTTTTATGCGGATGGGATAATTGTGCTTTTAGTCTTTCCGCATTTTCTTTCTTTTAAATCAAGTTCTCATTACTCCCAATTTTGCCCGATAATTTTGCCTCTGTTTCAATTTGGTCTGCATTCGAACGGCACCGCTTCAAAGGGTGGGGTTATTTTCTATTTTGCTCCCTCTACGTTGCGCGCGCATCACGATTTGGTCCTTTTACCTTCATTTGTTTTTGATGATGCCCCAAACTCCTGTTTTAAATTCAATTTAGTCTCCATTTTACCTATTTTACTTTATTTTCAAATTAATTATTTTCAAATATTTATTATTATACTTACTGTTTTTAATATTTTCATTACTATATTTATTATTAGTAGTATTAATCATAATCAATACTAGTATTACTTATTTTCCTATTGATTCTATTTCTTTTATTACTATTATTATTAATAGTTTTATCATATATATTATTCGATTATTTGTTATATATTATCTATTATTATATATTATTTAACTTTAATCATATTATATATTATTTGAAAACTTGTAGTTGTACATCATCTAAATTGTTTTATTATTAAGGCAAAGTTTTCCATATATTATTTATTTAAAATTGTTATAATATCTCTTTATTGTTTTGCATATATCATTTATCTTATATTGTTATTTTACTTTTATATTTGATCTCGTATTTAAAGTTTCGTATTCATTTCTTAGTTTTTATCTTTTGCATAGATCTTTTGAATTATTATTACTTACTTTATATCTTTTATTTGTTATTCATGTTCTTTTATTTGTTTATTATTCTTATGTTTGCTTTAGCATGGTCATTTTATTACTTGTATCATTCGTTATTTTATGTTATTCTTTCTCTTAATTGACTATATTAGTATTAAATGTTATTATATCATGTAATTGTAGTATATTGCTTTGGTATTTGTGTTTTATAATGTATTAATGATACATTTTACTCAAATAATCGCTTTTAAAATATATCTCATTTAATTGCCACTTTTTATCCAAAACTTTATACCTTAAAATAAGGCAATATTTGACATTTGGGGTTTTGAGGAATCGTGCCTAACTTATCTGGGCTTCGATTTTTCTCATTAAATCTAAATGATCAAGTACCCTTTTGAAATTAAAATATATGATTTTCAAATAAAAAACCTATCTTTGTGAATTTAAGATGTTGCATCCTAACTTATTCGATGTGACATTTTGATATTTTAAGATAGGGATAAAAAAAAACAAAACAAAAGATATTTGGTGTTTGGGAAATTTGAAAGGTCCTCTAACTTACTGAGATTCGATTTAATAATTAAATGTCTTTTTTAAAGGTTATAAGTTTTGAAAAATCAAAAGGGTCATATTTTAAAACTTTTTCAAATTTTTGATATTAGGACATTAAATAATCAATTAGGTACCAATTTTTGGGCATTACGAGGGTGCTAATCCTTTCTCGTACGTAAGCGACTCCCGAGCCCGTTCTCTCGAATTTCGTAGACCAAAATAATTGTTTTAATAAATCTAAATTTTTTTAAATGATCAATTTCAAGGTGATCCAATCACACCTTAAAAGAGATTGGTGGCGACTCCATCTTTATTTTATTGTTGGCCCCATTTTTCAAAACATAAAAATGGTTTCGACAGACTCCACAAGAAACCGATAAGGAAAATGGTGAGGAAGTAAACGAGAATGTAACACCGGTACTTAAAGAATATAAACCACCGATCCCATATCCAGCAAAGTTGAAGAAAGACCGCATGGACGCATAATATGGTAAATTTCTTAAACTTTTTAAACAATTACATATTAACTTACCTCTTGTTGAAGCTATTTCACAGATGCCGACATGCGCAAAGTTCCTAAAAGAGCTTCTAACAAATAAAAGGAAGTTTGAAGAACTATCGACCGTGGAGCTTAACGAGGAATGTTCAGCTATTCTCTAAAATAAGTTACCAACCAAATTGAAAGATCCAGGAAGTTTTACTATTCCCTGTTTAATTAGTAGTTTAAATATTGAAAAAAGCACTAGCTTACTTAGGTGTCAGTATTAATTTAATGCCTTATAAAATGTTCAACAGCTTGGTCTTGGGGAACCAAAACCCACTAGGATGAGTATTCAATTAGCTGACAGATCTATTAAATTTCCTAGGGGAATTATTGAAGATATTCTGGTAAAAGTTGATAAATTTATATTCCCTGTCGATTTTGTTGTACTTGACATAGAAGAGGACGTTGAGGTGCCTTTAATTTTAGGACACCCCTTTTTAGCTACTGCTAGGGTTATTATTGATGTAGGCAATGGAAAACTTGTGCTAAGGGTAGGTGACAAGGAAATTATTTTTAAAATTTATGATGCGATGCGATATTCTAAAGAACAAGATGATTCTTGTTATTTTCTTGATGCTATTGATTATTTTATTCAAGACTCTTTTCAGGAAATTGTGCATGAAGACACGTTGAACTGTGTCTTACCCAAGGTGAGGGGGCAGACAAAGATACTGATGAGATAGGGGAGATAAACAATGAGTTAAATTCTAGTACTTCTTCCCCAAGACAAAAAGAGCATGAGGGCATTGAAATAAATGACAAACTTAAACCCTCTACTGAAGAGCCTCCCAAATTGGAATTGAAACAGCTACCAAACCACTTAGAATATGCATTCCTAGGAGATAACTTTACACTGCCTGTAATTATTTCTTCAGAATTAAAACCTAATTAGAAAGATGAGTTACTACAGGTATTAAAGGAGCATAAAAGAGCCATAGCTTGGAAAATTTCTGACATTAAACGGATAAGTCCATCATTTTGCACCCACAAAATTTTAATGGAGGATGAATATAAACCATGCGTGCAACCTCAAAGACGACTGAATCCCAACATGAAGGAAGTTGTTAAAGCTGAGGTAATTAAACTTCTAGATGTTGGGTTTATTTATCCTATTTCTAACAGTACTTGGGTAAGTCCTGTGCAGGTTGTTCCAAAGAAGGGAGGCATGACTGTTGTAGCCAACGAAAAGAATATATTGATTCCAACAAGAACAGTCACAGGTTAGAGAGTCTGCATTGACTATAGGAAGTTGAACGATGCCACTAGAAAAGAACACTTTCCTTTACCCTTCATTGATCAGATGTTAGAAATATTATCTAGCTCCTGAGGATCAAGAAAAGACAACATTTACATGTCCATATGGTACGTTTGCTTATCGTAGAATGCCTTTTGGATTATGTAATGCTCCTTCTACTTTTCAGCGCTGCATGCTAGCCATCTTTGATGAACTTGTGGAAGATATTATGGAGGTATTCATGGACGATTTTTCGGTATTCGGTAATTTTTTCCATCTTTGCTTTAAAAATTTAAAACGAGTTCTAATGAGATGTGAGGAAACGAACATTGTGCTTAATTGGGAAAAGTGTCACTTTATGGTTTGAGAAGGGATTGTGTTAGGTCACAAAATTTCTAGTAAAGGGATTGAGGTTGATAAAGCAAAAATTGAAACCATAGAAAAATTACCTCCTTCTAGTTCAGTTAAGACTATTAGAAGCTTTTTAGGACATGTTGGATTTTATAGACGATGTACCTTTCAATTTTGATCAGGAATGTTTAGATGCATTTAATATCCTCAAAGATAAATTAACAAATGCTCTAATTATAATTGCACCTGATTGGAATTTACCCTTTGAACTAATGTGTGATGCGAGTGATTTTGCTGTAGGTGCAGTTTTGGGACAGCGAAGAGACAAACACTTTCAGCCAATTTATTACGCTAGTAAGACATTAACGGCCGTACAAGAAAATTGCACCACTACAAAAAAGAATTGCTAGCTGTGGTTTTTGCATTTTATAAGTTTAGACAGTATTTGATATTTTCTAAAGTTGTCATTTACATTGACCATTTAGCTCTTCATTATCTTTTAACTAAATCTGACACAAAACCTCAACTTATAAGATGGATTTTACTTTTACAGGAATTTGATTTGGAATTTAGGATAAGAAAGGAGCTGAAAATCTAGCGGCAGACCATCTTTCTAGGCTTGAAAATCCACATATCAAAGAACAAGACGAGAGTGAGATAAACGACTCATTCCCTAAAGAGCAACACTTTGCTATAACCGACTCCGAGGTACCTTGGTTTACAGATATTGCAAATTATTTAGCTGCTAACATCCTACCAAAAGGGATAACACATAATCAAAAGAAACGATTCTTTACTTATGTGAAAAACTATTTTCGGGAGGACCATTTTCTTTTTCGAATATGTGCAGATCAAGTAATTCGGAGATGTGTTACAAATGCAGAAGCAAGCAAGATCCTAGAACACTGCCATTCAGGACCATCAGGAGGACATTATAGTGGGATTAGAACAACACATAAAACGCTGAATCAGGTTTTTATTGGTCCAAAGACGCTAACAGGTATGTTGCTTCATGTGATAGATGTCAGAGAACAGGTAATATCTCTAAACGCGATGAAATATCTCAAACGTATATGCTATCATGTGAAATATTTGATGTATGGGGTATTGATTTTATGGGTCCATTCCCTAGCTCATTTGGGAACAAATACATCTTAGTAGCAATGGATTATATGTCAAAATGGGTGGAAGCTCAAGCTTTACCTACTAATGATGCTAGAATGGTAGTGAGATTTCTTAAGAAAATCTTCTCTAGATTTGGAACACCCAGAGCAATTATTAGTGATAGGGGTACTCATTTTTGTAATACTCAATTTGATAAAGTGTTAAAGAAATATGCAATGCACCACAGAACAACTACCACTTATCACCCTCAAACCAGTGGACAAGTGGAAGTAGCAAATCGAGAGCTTAAACGTATTATAGAGAAAACAGTAGAATCAAACAGGAAAGATTGGGCATTAAAAGTAGACGATGCTTTATGGGCATATACAACCGCTTTTAAAACTCCCATAGGAACATCTCCATATAGACTTGTCTACGGGAAAAGCTGTCATCTACCATTTGAATTAGAGCATAAAGCATTCTGGGCTATAAAATTCTTAAATTACAATCTTAAACTTACAGGTGAAAAAAGAATGATGTAGTTGAACGAGCTAGATGATGGCGGGCTAATGCCTACGAGAACTCACGTCTATATAAGGAGGCAACAAAGCGACGCCATGATGCTCGTTTGAAGCAACCAAAGCAATTCGAAGTGGGAGATTTGGTTCTACTATACAATTCAAAGCTCAAATCGTTTCCTGGAAAGCTAAAATCAAGATGGTCAGGTCCATTCATAATCAAAACTATTTTTCCTTATGGCACAATCGAGGTAACTCATCCGACTTATGGCACATTCAAGGTAAAAGATCAGCGACTAAAAATTTATAATGGTGAAGATTTTAGGAATATGAGAGAGGAGCTTTAGCTCCTGAACCTTCATTTAGGAATGAAAACAGGGTAAGTCTAGCTTAAGACTTTAAACGAGCGCTTCTCGGGAGGCAATCCGAGCACTAACCCTATTAATTTATATTTTGATTTTCAACACCTAACTAAAAACTAACAAATTCAATAAAAGCGCAGGTTTCCCTACCACACGGCCTTGCGCACAGGCGTGGCCGTGGCCTTGTGGACACCACGATTAGACACATCCGCGTGGTGGAGACCGTGTGGACCAAGGAAGAAATTTTTTTCCCAGCACGGGCTACGATAAAACACCACGGTCGTGCGATGCGGCCGTGGTTGAAACTGACTTAAAAAACATAGGTTGTAATAAAAAAGGCAACGACCGTACAATGTAGCCATGGTCGATACTGACTAAATGACACGGGAGTGAGACATGGCCGTGCCAAGAAGCTGTGGTTAAAACTGTAAAAACCACATAGGCGTGAGACACGCCCGTGCCTCCAGGCCGTAGTCGACACTGATTAACGAACACGGGCGTATGACCATCTATACGGGCATGAGAGAAGCGAATGAAGAAGTACACAGCCGTGCGATACGATCGTGTGACCTAACACGCCCATGGCACACGGGCATAGGCAGCCACTAGGTCCCTGTTCCTATTTAAAGCCCCCATTCTTCTCACTTCCTCCCTAATTTTTTCTTTTTCCAAACCCTAACCACCATACCCCTTTCTTTTTCTACTATCTCCTTTCATTTTCTTTTTTCCTTTCCTCACTCTTTCTCTACACCACCATACCCATGGCAAAGAAGCGAAAGAACCATAGCACAGTCTCGCTGTGCGAGACCACTCTACAAAAGTTCATGCCATCCGTTTCATACCCTCGACAAGACAACGACCTTTGAGTCTATTTAATTTTCCTTTTTCTTTTCTCTTCTCCTTTATTTTCCTTTGAGTCTATTTAATGACCTTTGATTTCTTTGATTTGGTTCAAAAGGCTGCTAGGGAATCACCACACCTCGACCCTAGTATCCACCTCCACCGGAATACCTTCCTCCAACTCGGCCCGAATTTCCCCTGTTTCTTTTCTTTGACTCTATCCAAAATTCAGGAAGTTTCACCTCTCTCCCTCTCTTATGCTTTTCTTACTTTATTATCATTATTATCTTTGTACATTGAGGACAATGTAAATCTTAAGTGTGGGGAGGTGTCAACAATACTCGTATTAGAAAATCCCTGAATTATGCTTTGTCTCAAGTAATTTTCTCATATTGCTAATTAGAATGAAAATTTTATTGATTTATGATTTTTGTTAATATGGTTTGAAGTAAGTCATAGGTAATTATGCATTGATGATTTATACTTTAAGATATTAGAGAATCAAGCATGATAAGTCTATTTTCATAATTAAATTTGGTTAGGTTGTTTTCCTAAATTTAATTATTACTTTGAAATTTGCAAGATTGACATCAAAAACCATAATTTTTGTGAGATTTTGAGCCTTTAGAGCATATATCTTTTCTTGCTCACTTTATTGATTATGATGTGTCAACATTGATTTGTTATTCTAGGACTTGCTTCGATTATGCATGTCGAGACCACTCCTTTGATTTGATATACTGAGATGATAAAAGCACCTAGGATTTAACCCACTTATCCCACCAAAAAGCCTACATTCATAATTAACCCCTAGTGAACCCCGTTGATCCTAATAAACCATTTCTTGACTTAACCTTTAATATTAACCCAAAACCAAATTTTTACTTACCTTACTTTGACTCCCCTTATGTCGAGGTTCGATTTGAGTAGTTGCCTAACTATGTTCTTTATTTCAGTTGTTAAATTCTATCTTATTATTGTATGTTCTTATTCTTTAAAAAAAAGTTGGAAATTTATCTATTATTAGTTCGATATTGTTGAGCTTAAAGCAATTAATTTCACATTTTGAGAAGAAGCTCATATTATTTGATGTAATTAGTAATTATTAGTTCATTGTTTCTAGTTAGGCAATTTGACAATTCTATCTCGATTCTAACCCTCTAATTCAGTCTTTATCCACACCTTTAACCCAAGCCCAATTACAACCCTTTTAAAGGCCTTTTGATTTGTTTATCATCTCAGTCTATAGTGGTGGAGATTTGATTTTCAAGCAAGCCTATGGGATTAACTTTTCATGTTTGACTTTTGAGTGCTTAAATTGAACCTTAAACACTTTGAGTGATTTGAGTGAATCTTTAGTGATGATGTCAACACTTGTCGGTTTTGAATCATAGGTAATTATTTAGGTAAGGGGAAATACCTATGTTTTCATCTATAAAAACTGATTACTTAGATTGTTTGAATCTTTAAGACTCTTTGAGTTAAATTATCCATGCATGAATTACCTATGAATTATGATGAGACATTATTGATGATGATTATGAATTAAAGGAAGTTAATTTTAATTGTGAGGTGAGAATTTTGCTTGAGGACAAGCAAACACTTAAGTGTGGGGATATTTGATAAACCATAATTTACACATATTTTAACCCCATGCTTGCCTTATTTTTAGATGAATTTTCATTATATTTGATGAATTCGATGCTCCTAATCCCTTAATTTCATGTTTTATACTCAGGAGAGCTTAGGAAGTAAAAAAGAACGAGAAATGGGCCAAATAGGAACAAAATGGGCGTACATCAGATATCACACGGCCTGGACTATCGACCACGACAGATCACACGACCATATGTGGCGAGCAGAATCAACCACGGCCGAAGGAGTCCACCATGGGCATGTCCCTTCCATAGCAAAGTAGAATTCTATTTGGAATAGGCTACTCGTGGGTCAAGAAAGGTGTTCCAAAGCCTATATAAACACCCTAGGGGGCAACCTAAAAGGAGAGGTTGAACGGAAGTTGAATAGACACCAAATAGAAGGTGAAAATACTCCAAGACAGCCATCGGGAATAGCTTAGGAGAAGGATCTCCATCAAGACTATAGATCTCCCACCAAGTTCTTTAGAAGTTTTTGGGTTTTCATTATGTTTTGTAGTTTTCCCTATTTTATGATGTTTCCTTCTATTAGTATGAACTAAATCCCTTAAATACCTGAGGGGATGAAACCTATGACGAATCTTATTATTATTTGATTTATAAGATAAATACTTGTTCTTATTCTTAATTGTGAGTTTTTATTCTTGTTTTGATAATTCAGGTTATTGATTCAAGTCGAATGTGCTTATTTAGTGGAGAAAAAGTCCCTATTTAAGAGAAGATCAACACAATTAAGTGGAGTTTATTGCAACCCTAGAAATAGGGCGATGAAAATTTGTCGGATTAGAGTCAAATCTAATAAGGGAATCCATAGATTGCGTTAATGCAACAATAGGGGTTTTAATTAGAAAGAAATTTTAATTAATCAACCTAGAGTTAGTTGTTAGTAGCCTTGAAAGAGGTATTACTATAATTTAGAGATTTCTACGGATTAAGACAAGTGAATAAACCGTATGAATCAAAAGTAATAAGTGAAATCTAGGTGGATTCTTCCTTAGGTATTGCCTATCTCATATAAGTTGTCCAAAAGTATTTTCCCAATTCTCTCTCTGTCACGTTCATAGTCATTTAGTTAGTTAAATAAGTTAGTAAATTTTAGATTAAAAATAAATCTCCTCAATTATTAGGCTAGATAATAAAAAGATAGTTATTACTAGTAATTTTAGTCCTTGAGGATACGATATTCTAGACTAACCATAACTATACTACTGTTCGATAGGTGCGCTTGCCTTTATCGAAATAATAGTTAGTTTCGAGCTCCATCAACGACCAATTCAAGACCATTAGTATAGCCTTGGTTGATACTCTAAAGAACTCCAATATCCTACATATGATATTGTCATTTATATCACGGGTGGAATCTATGATGAGTACATCACCATGGGCACACAATACACCAACATCATCATGTATGCTGATAGCCCAAGGAAAACTATCGTCACTGCTTGCAAGGGTATAGATAATAGTGGTGGAATTACCACTTGGAAAATTGCAACATTCTGTAAGGTACTAAGAACTCTAATCATTCTTTTTTTTGGCCATTAGGATAATGATTTGATTAATAGAAAAGGTCATTTATATCAGCTAATAACAAAAGTAAGATATAAATGCTACCCTAGTTCGATCCATTCGCTTGTTATTAATGATGTTGTTTATTAATAATATTTTGCTCAGCCTTTGGTCCTTGCTCTCAAGAAAAAAAAGATAGTTAGCATATAATTATAGAGAAACCTATATAGTTTCATAATTTCAAAGAAGACAACTCATGCCAGTTAATCCATCATAGTTATCACCCATGATAGTTTTTTTTTTATAATAAAATAATTTCATAATTTTAATGGTGCAGTATCTATTGGGAATGGGTTCATTGCCAAATCCATGGGGTTCTAGAGCACCACTGGTCCTAAAAGGGACCAGGCAGTGGCTCTTCACATTCAATTAAATAACTCAACCTTCTTCAATTGTAGGATAGATGCCTACCAAGTCACTTTGTACAATCAAGCAAATCATTAGTTCTTTCGCAATTGTGTCATCTTTGGAACTATTTACGTCATCTTCAGTGACTCCCCTAGTGTTATCTAGAACTTATTGATCATTGTAAGGAGGCTAATGGATAATCAATTGAACACAGTGACAACACAAGGCAAGGGCTTCATTGAGTGAACACTGACACTGTGATCCAAAATTACAAGATTGTCTTTAAGCAAGAGCTCTTCAATGATAGGTTCAAAATCACAACATACTTAGGCAGACCATGGAAGAAATTCTCTAAAACTATTCTCATGGAATCCACATTGGGTGACTTCTTTAAGCTTGAAGGGTGGATGCTTTTTGAAGGAATTGACAACGTCAGTTATGAAAAAACCCTCTACAATGCAAAGTACAACAATCATAGCCCCGGTGCTAACCTCAATGTGAGGGTTAATTAGAAGGGTTACCACAAGATCGATAGGGCGACTGCCATGAAATTCACTATCCAATCATTCCTTTTGAGCAAAGAGAATTGGTTGCTATTGATTGACATTCCTTTCACTACTGCGTTAAGATATTAAAGATCATATAGTTCAAATTAAATAGGATATCAATTATAAAATATAGAAGAAATTTAAACAAACAAAAGAATGTCATAGCGTTCTTTTAGCATGTATAAATAGCAAATTGAAGCAATATTTCATCATACATTTTCTCTTTGTAAGCTTCTAATTAGAGATCTTTCTAAGGTTGCTTGACTCTAGATCTTTATTTTGCCACTTTACTATGGTTAGAACAAAAAGAGTTCACTTAAATATTATATTCCATATACCTTATTAATCTCTACAATAATATTTCTAGAAAATTGTAACACCCCTTAACCCTTATCCGTCGCCGGAACAGGGTTACAAAACATTACTGAACATTTCAAATCAAATATGAATAATAAACAAATCAATTTACATACACTTCATAAATAAATAATATTTTCCCGCTTTTGAGCCCTCGACGCCCAAAATATATGTTTGGAACAAATCAGACTAAATCGGATACTCTAGAAAATTCTAGAAAATTTTTCGCAAATCACAAATTTTTTTTTACTAAATATTCTTCTTGAAATCAATTATCATTATACCTATATGTTCACACATAGCCAATATGATTTTGTGTACCTCTTATGTTTATTCGACTACTACTTTACCTCTCATCATTCAATCATATCAACATTTTAAGGCATTCATACAAACACCACAATACCAAACACAAGTAAAAAATATGACTAATTTTAACAAAACACTTATAGACTAACTTTTAGTCAAAATAACCTATACATGCTATTATAACCAAAAATCAAGTCATCAATAATTACCAATAAAACCAATGGATAGTGTGATATAGCTCCGATAAGCTTCCAACCCGTTTGAGCTTCCGATAATCTGTAAGGTAAATAAATAAAATAAACATGTAAGCAATGATTGCTTAGAAAGCTCATATAGTTTTTAATCATACTAATTTATTTCAACTATAAAATTTTACATATCAAAATTAATCCAATATTGTTATCGTAATACTCATAAACTATTCTCACTAATTCACAAGGTGAACTAATCCATAGTATCACACATAGACCTATATTCTCAAGCTTAGTAAAATTTTATATAACTTTAATTCTTCCACATTTATTCCATATGCATATCATACAAGTCTTATGCATATTATTCAACCATGTTACAAATTATTGCATTTAACCAAACCTTATTCTAGTTGGACACATAATAAATAGTTCCATAAGAAATTGCGTAATCTAAACCTTACCATTCCTTCATGAACACTAACTTATTTTCATTTAAATACTTACCATTTTAATGCATCAAACAAATAAACAAATTACTATTCAGTTAATAGCTTGGCACTTGCCTAAACATTAAGCAACAACAATAGTTAGCGTACTTGCACATCTTACATATAAATTTAATATTGATAAACTTATTTTCTCAACATGTTACCATATACATGCTTTCCTTGCATCATCAAAATCAAAGATAATCACATATTTACAAGTCACTTTTAATATAATAAGTAAATATCATTTTCAAGTATTTCAAGTATATACCGGTAATAATCATAAGTCTTTCAATATTAATTCATAAATATTTACGTAATCACTCATAGTACATCCAATTCTCATTAATGTGTTATCTTACGGCTTTTCACGCTTTTTTTCACATTTCATTATACAATTGCAATATCCATTCCATAGTCATTTCTTGAGTATATAACTCATATATTCTATATATTTGTAATTTATTTCACATTCTATTTTCAATTCACTATTTTACTTCCATTTCTCATACTATACCATTTCAATTTCAATTCTAAAACTTTATTATTTATTTATCCCTATTAACACGACTTGGACTCGAGACAGATACACGGATCCAACCAAAATGCACCAGTTTGGCACCCAGTGCCTCATCGGATAATTTGAAGCAATAAGTTGACACCCAGTGTCTCATCGGCCATGCCGAAGTAAGTTGGTACCCAGTACCTCATCGAATCTATCCGAAGTAATATAATGACACCCAGTGTCTCATAGACTCGAAGTCGAAGTAACCCGGAACACTTCTAATCCTATGGCATGCCAACTATATCCTACGTAGCCCGACTAGTTAATAGGGTA
The DNA here is from genome assembly GCA_025506655.1 of Gossypium rotundifolium. Classification (NCBI taxonomy): domain Eukaryota; kingdom Viridiplantae; phylum Streptophyta; class Magnoliopsida; order Malvales; family Malvaceae; genus Gossypium; species Gossypium rotundifolium. The sequence continues at coordinate 175,913,713 of CP106732.1, forward strand.
TTAAAATCACTTTTCAACATCAAATCAATACATATTTCAAATAATCACATATAATCATACTTTGATTCAATTCAAATCATTTTCTAACTTCCAATCAACATACAATTCAATAACAATCATTATTCCTTATACCATTATTTTTATAAATTTCATGTATATTTATTTTGATAACAATTCATAACTATGAATGTACATAATTATTAGACAAGTTTCACATACATGAATTTTCCATATCATTTACCAAGTCTTTCCAAATCGGAGAACGACTTACAGATATGAGTACATCATTTTCTTTGTGCCATAACCCAGTTATGGTCTTTCAATAAAATGCCATAGCCCAGCTATGGTCTTACATTTAAATATTTCCATGGTCAAACCATGGTCTTATTCGTCAATTCATTCTTTGCCACAAACGATGGTACTCAAATCCCGCGTTCCATTAAATTCGAACATTCACTTTAATGTCATTATATAATAATATTTCATGTTTTTTTAAAAAATAGTATAAATAAATATATAATACCATCCATCAATTCAATATAATTATCAAATTTCAACCATACGAACTTACTTGGGCTAATTTGTAGAAGCTATAAGATTTAGGGACTAGTTTGAAATTCTCTTTTCTGCGTTTATCTTCGAATTCCCAATCTATAATATATTTTTTTTCCATTCATTAGTATCTAATTCAATACTAATTCACTTCACAATTTATGCCTTTCAATTTTTAAAATTACACATTTACCCCAAATTTCATAGTTTTTACAATTTAGACCCTGAACAATTCACCCATCAATTGGACCAATTTTTCTCAATTAACACTTTATTTCATCATTCTAAGCTACTACACAACCTTTTAAAATTATAATTCCAGCACCAAATCCTAATTCACAACTTTTTCACAATTAGGTCCTAAAAATCATTTTCTACTAAAATCACTTAATGAAATCATCATATAATGAAATTAAAGCTTAAAATCCATGATAATTCATCATAAATATACAACACTTATCCATGGAAACTTTAAATTTCACTTATAGAATCAAAACTAATGAATTCAATAGTTAGACCTAATTATAAAAGTCACAAAAACATAAAAATTAAAAATAAAAAATAAGAATTGAACTCACATGGTGAAAAATATGAAAAACAGCTTATTATAGACCTCCTATGGCATTTTGGATGAATAAAATGATGAAATCTCTAGATTTTTCAATTTTGTCTTTATTTTATATGTTTAATTTGCAAAATTTCCAATTTTACCCTTATTTCATCTTACTTTCTTGCTAATTTTCTTGCCCAAACCGTCCAGCCCATATAATTTGTGTCTAGTTGCCTTTTAAATCCCTCCTTATTAAGCACTTAAGCTATTTAATCACTATTTAACAAATTTTACACCGTTTACAATTTAGTCCTTTTTAATTAATTAACTATCAAAACATTAAAATTTTCTGATGAAACTTTAATACTAACTCAATAACACTCCATAAAAATATTTATGGTTCAGTTTATGAATTCGAGGTCTCGATACCTCATTTTTAACCCAGTTTACATAATAATTTCTTTTAAATTCACATAATTCTCTAATTCAAAAATATTTTTAAATTCACACTTGACTCATTAATATCAATTTACTAAATTTTCAAACTTACTCGTTGGATTTAGTGATCTCGAATCACTGTTCTCGACACCACTGAAATTTAGGCTGTTACAACAACGAATCTTATTGTTGAAAAACCATAAGACCTCAAATTTGTCCTAATAAGACTGATATTTTGAATTACTTAAGGGTAATATTATATATTGCTTTTCACTCATTGTTTAGTTTCTCATCTAAAACATAAAAACATAAGTGACTTAAAAAGATTTTTGAAAAGGAATATGAAGCAAGCTTGTTCAAGTGTTTTATTCTCCTTCACATTCTTCTTTATGTTTAAAGTGTTGAAGCTCAAACATGCGACCCTAGTAGTAAGGTAAGAGGAAAAAACCTCTCCACTAGGGCAATGTAACCCAGAAAATAACTTTGATTGTTGTACAAATGGCAAGGGGTACACCACTTATGAATGTTCAGCACCTGTGCCAAGTTACACAAAACCAACGTTGACGCTTAATAACTTCGAACCACGAGGTGATAGTGGTACAACATTAGAATGTGAAAATTAGTACCACTCAGATAACGACCTTGTGGTGGCACTGTTAACCGAATGGTTTAACCACAAAAAAAGGTGCTTGAAGTATGTCAACATCATGGCAATGAAAACACTATGAGGGCTAAGGTTGTGGATGAATATGATTCTACGCTAAGGAACGATTTTGATCATGATTATCAACCTCCTTGTCCGAATAACATTGTCAACATGTTAAAAGCAGTTTGGAAAGCTCTAGGAGTACCCAAAAGTGAATAGGGCAAAATGAATATCTATTGGTTTGATACTGATTAATCTCTTTAGATTATAATATTATATATTAAAACAAAGATATCTTGTGTGCTTTAAGATAATGTTTATACATATTACTATTTAAGTAAAAGTTGTACATATTTTGTTTTTCTATATTTTAAGCAATACAATTATGTCCTAAATCTTAATTATTTGCTTTGTTTTTTTTCTATTCATGTTTATTTAAAAAGGGTTAATATGTAGCTTGTCCCCTGAACTTGTCCAAAAGTATCTAGTTGGTACCTAAACTTTTTTCTTGACTTAGTTAGTACCTAAACTTGTATTCTGTCACCTAAGTTGGTACCACTGCACTAAGACCATTAATTTATGCTGATGTGGCACTGCTAACCAACTTAATGGTAACACGTGGCAGCCTCTCGGTATGCTACATGACAGACATAAATTTTAAAAAACTTGAAATATATAAACTAAAAAAAAGTATAAATTTTCACAAGAATGAATCTGGACAAATGGTTGTCCAGATACATTTAAATTTGAACACCCATTTGTCTAGATTTATTTCAAATGCATTTTTAGTAAGTTTATATGTTTTTATTTTATAAAATATAAGGTTATTTATATAATTATTTTAAAATTAAAATATATAAAAACTAAAAATTAAAATATATAAATTAACAAAAGGGAAAATATTTGGTACATTGTTAAGTAGAGTTTTTAACTCCATAAATAGGATCAAGGATTGACAAGTGTCCTATAGAAATATAGTAAAATATTAAAATAATAAATATTAAAAAACATATGTCAACTTTTAAGGCTGCTTTTGGAATAATAAAATACATTGTCATGTACCAAATAATCACCCTTACTTAAATATATAAAAAGTTTTTACATCAAAAGTGAATCTATACATAAGATTATTTAGATTTAAATGCATATAGACAACCATTTACCATATTAGATGTGCTTTTTAGTTCTTATATATATATATATATATATATATATTTTATAAATTTAACTTTTTATTAATTTATATATTATGTATTATAAAATTTTATATATATTTCAAAATATTATAGACTTTTATATACTTTTAATTGAATATGTTTTTATAAAGTTATAATTTTTAAAATAATAATAACCTAAAAATTAATATTTTATAAAAATTAAAATGAATATAAATAAATCGGTGTCTAGATTTAGATATTTTTGGACAATCATTTGTCCAATTTCATTGTTGGTATGGAAAATTTTATATTTTAATTAATTTATACTTTTACAGATTTTAATTTTTTAATTTACGTTTATCATGTGACATACTGTGAAATTGTCATTTACCACCACTGGATTATCTATTAATCCACATTAATATAAATAAACGGTATTATTACAAAAATACAAACTAAAATAACGAAACACAAATCAACATACCAACTAAATAAAATAAAAAAACTTTTAAACAACATATTAACCCTTCAACAAATATGTAAGTAGTCAAAACCTTGAATCCTTCGAAACTTAATTCACGTATATGACATATATGAATATTGTCCAAGCTTTTTCTTTTTCAGGAAACTTCCCCAGCCCTTCAACCCTCAACCAATCTGAAGACTTTTTGACTTCAAATTAATATGTGGTAGTAAAAGTCCTGCTTGTGACTTTTCAGTTAAATCAAATGCCCCCTCAGACCCGTTATTAGATGAAATTGACCCGTAATCTTTCCCTAGTCATCTTCCTACTTTCTTTCTTTCTTTTTTTTTTTTTTTGAATTTTGGGTCATTATATATAGCTCGATGCAGTTGCAAATTTTCATAAAAAGAAAAACAGCAGTAGGAGAAAAAAAATGAAGAAGCAAGTTTTATTTAGTGTTTTTGAGTTTATCATCTTTCTTTGTTTTCATTTTCTTTTCATCAGTATAGGCATTGAAGCTCAGACATGCGATCCTAGCGGCACCATATCAGGCACAACGCCACCACCAGGGCAATGTAACCAAGACAATAACGCTAATTGTTGTGTAGAAGGCGAAGTTTATACAACATACACGTGTTCACCGCCGGTGTCTGACAATACACCGGCAACCCTAACTATTAACAGCTTCCAGGAAGGTGGAGATGGTGGTGGCGCATCAAAATGTGACAACCAATATCACTCAGATGGTGAACCTGTGGTGGCACTCTCAACAGGGTGGTTTAGCCAGAGCAGCCGTTGCAATAAATTTATTAACATCAATGGCAATGGAAAGAGTGTGAGGGCTTTGGTAGTGGATGAATGTGACTCTCAAGTAGGGTGTGATGATGAGCATGCTTATCAGCCCCCGTGCCGCAATAATATTGTTGATGCCTCAAAAGCTGTTTGGACCGCTTTGGGAGTGCCTGAAAGCGAACAAGGCGAACTAGATGTTACCTGGTCCGATGCCTAATTGAGCAATCTTACCATATAAAATAAATATCTCATCTAATTTAATATTAGAATAAAGCTTTCTTAGGTTTATTAGATTATGGTGTAACTTTTGGAATCGGACCATTCCTACTTTTAACATATTTAAATATATTTATGCAATCATTATTACATATAAATTACATGTTTATTTGATTATTCGTAAAATCTAGTATGACAGACATCACAGGCAGTCAACATCATTATTTAATCTATAAAATTTATCACATATTTAAATATAAATGTGTGTTTAAAAGTAATATATAATAAATAATGAAACTTAAAATTGAAAAGTAATAATAACAATACATAAAAATATATACAAAATTAAATGAAATATATACAAAAATATATACATAAAAATATATATAAAAATATGGAAGTTACTTTGATGTCCTTTTACATTTAAAATAAATTATATTATTTATGGATACTTTAATCTTTTGATTTAAAAAAAACAATAGAATTATGAATATGGTAAGATTTGAACCCAAAGAAATTATATTAGTAAAATTTTAAATTTAAAGTTCAACCAAGTTTTATTTTGATAAATTTTTATACATTTTAATTTTAATATGCAGATTTTGTTGCCTCTACAAGTTGTATATATCTATACTATTATTTAAACTCCTAACTGAGTTGGTGTCAAGAGTCAACTGAGCACCAACGCGATTAGGAAAATTGTGAAAATATCTTTTCATAATTAAAATAAGTTATATTGTTTGAGGGTAATTTAATCTTTTGATTTAAAAAAATAAAATAAACATATGATGAGATTTGAACCTATGCTAATTACATTAATAAAACATTAATTTACCACTCCACCAAAACTTAATTTTAATATATTTCATTCATTTTATTATCTTCGACAACTATATTTATATTAATAGCGTTGTTGATTCAATTGGGGTTACAAATTAATTTAGAATTTTTTCATTTTAATATATTACAAATTTAATGTGTTATTATTAATTAGTTTATAATCAAATGTTTAGTTATTTATTATGTGTTATTTTTAAACATAATTATGTTCTAAACATGTGATTTTCACATACATATGCTTGAGATAGAATTTCTAGTATGAATTAATTAATTATAATTTTAACATAATTAATAAATTTATTTATAATTTAATGTTAAATCACATTTATACCTTTTATTTCTTAGTTTTCCTAAATAAAAAAATGACCTTTATACTTTTATTGATAGTTTCATTCAACTCGTGACACCAAATTTAACAAATACCTTAAATAAAGATAAATAGATTTTAATTAACTAAATAGAATAAATTAATAAATTGTTTAAAATTGTTAAAAATGAAATAATAAATTGTTTGTCATGATTATTGAAGCTATAAAATAATAAATAAAATAAAATAACCCATTCCTCTTTCCTGTAACAAAAACTAAACAAACAAGATTTAAATAACTCCACTTTTCTAATTTTCGGATTTTTGTTATTTTTAAAAAAAATATAAATTTGTGAAATTTTAAAATATATATTTTTGCATTATTATAAATTTCAAATAATTTTTTAATTGTAAAAATTTCCACAACTTTTAGAAATTTCAAAGCAATTTTTTTAAAACAAGCATTTTACCATTGTATCTAGTGGCGGAATCAGAAAATTCTTTTTTGGGGTCCGAAATTAAATTGTATATGTTTGCGATAGTAAAAATACAATTTCATCATTTTAATAGTCAATATCTTTATAATTTTTAAAAGATTCAATCAAATTTTTATCATTTTTGGGGGCTAAAGTGTAATTTTACTATTATTAATTTAAAATTTTATAAATTATAAAGGGCCTAAATTAAAAACCTATCATTTTAGGGAGGGCTATGGCCTCTCTAGGCCTCTTAGTGGCCCCGCCATTGATTGTATCGTGATTATAATTATAAATTCTTTTTGTTATTTTTTTAAAAAAATATTAATATTTTTTAAATATATTTATTTTATTTTTAATAATTGTATGATATTTTTAGAGTATATTTAAATAATTTTATGGTTTTAAAAAATTACAACTTTTGTGTTATTATAATTTGAGATTTTTCCTTTTATGATTATACAAGTTTAAGTAGCTAATATATATATCTTTCCTAGGAGGGCAAATGCTTATTAAGCCTAAATATTTCTTACATGACCAAGAAGATAAAATTCATAATTTTGTACATCTTTTCATTAAGTTGAATTCTTGAATTTTTATTTTTTTTTTACATTTTAAGCCTTAAGATCTTAATAAATAAAACCATCCAAAACAAGTTAAACATATAGCTAAGATTAACAAAATTTTTCCACTCCAACAAAAAGCAATTTCGTACTTTATTTTTCTAAATTTAAAGATGACAACCATTGATCAATTAAATACATTCTCTAAAACCAATACATTCTAACCTATTCACAATAATTCGTTAAGGCATCATTTTCGTTTCACATGCAAAAAGTCCTAATTTTAAAGGCTCCCACTTGCTATAAAATCAACTCATCGTGTATAATGAATTTCGTCAAATAACAAAAGCAAAAACAAAGGGAAGGGAAGCTTTATTTCTCAATAAAGGTTTCTCCTTATTTTGGTTGGTAGGAATCATATTCTTTTTCTACTATATGGTTTTTTGTCATCACTAAACGGCGACAAAGATATAATATCTTCACTAAAAAAACAAAGATGTTGAGAAAAGAAATGATTGTCGGGGTTTCAATCATTCTTGTGGTGGGAGTTGCCATTGGTGTTGTGTCTACAGTTCATCGAAATCACAATGATAATGAAACATTATCTCCACAAATGAAGGCAGTGTCAAACTTTTGCTCATTTACTCATTATCGGGAATCTTGCCATAAGACTCTCAGCTCTGTTAATAGCACGGATCCTAAAGAGTTCATTTTGAAGGCCATATTGGCAACTGAGGAAGCAGTCAAGAAGTTTTTCAACTATTCTGATTCCCTAATAGTTCAAGTTAAGAACAACAACCTTACAAAGATGGCCTTAAATGATTGTAAGGATATGATGGACTATGTTGTTGATTCACTTCAAGCATCGTACTCTGACGTTGGTGATAGTGAAATTGCGCAACATTAATGATCACAAAAATGATCTTAAAACCTGGTTGAGCGCTGTTATATCATACTAACAATCATGCTTGGATGGTTTCGAACACGATAACAACATGAAAGAAACCATGCAAAAGGGTATTATCGATACTCATGAACTCACAGGTAATGCCTTGACAATAGCGACAAAGTTGTCGGATATTCTTTCCAAATTTGGTATCCAGTTAAATAATACGAACTCCCGTAGACTTCATTTCGTTGAGAAAAATGTATATCCCTCATGGTTCTCAGCTAAAGACCGCCATCTTTTGGCTAGGATTGATAATAGCAACTTAAAACCAAATGTTGTTGTGGCTAAGGATGGAAGCGGCCAATTCAAAACCATCGATGCAACTTTAGCTGCTGCTCCAAAGAACTCTAATATTCGACATGTGATTTATATCAAGGCTGGAATATATGATGAGTACATCACCGTAGACAAACAATACACCAACATCATGATGTATGGTGATGGTCCAAGAAAAACTATTGTCACTGGTCGCAAGGGTGTCAAAAATGGTGGCGGAATTACCACTTGGCAAACTACCACTGTCTGTAAGTTTCTAAGAACTCTAACCATTCTATTTTTTTCTAGTCAATCGGGATAATGATTTGATTAATAGAAAAGGTCCTCTATATCTACCAATATAACATAGGTAACATATAATTATAAAACAACCTATTTAGTTTCATAATCTTGTAGAAGACAACTTGAGCTAGTTAATCCATCATAATTATTACCCATGATGGTATTTTACAATAAAATAATTTCATAATTTTAATGGTACAGCTGCTATTGGGAATGGGTTCATTGCCAAATCAATGGGATTCCAAAACACCGCTGGTCCTGAAAAGCACCAGGCAGTGGCTCTTCGCATTCAATCTGATAAGTCAACTTTCTTCAATTGCAGGATAGATGCCTACCAAGACACCTTGTACAATCAAGCAAATCGTCAAATCTTTCGCAATTGTGTCATCTCTGAAACCATTGACTTCATCTTGGTGACTCTCCTAATGTTATCCAGAACTCATTGATCATTGTAAGGAGGCCAATGGATAATCAATTCAATATAGTGACAGCACAAGGCAAGGACTTCATTGATGAGAACACTGGTACTGTAATCCAAAACTGCAAGATCGTCCCTGAGCAAAAGCTCTTCAATGATAGGTTCAAAATAGCAACATACTTGAGTAGGCCGTGGAAGAAATTTTCTACAACTATTATCATGGAATCTACATTGGGTGACTTCATTAAGCCTGAGGGGTGGATGCTCTTTGAAGGACTTGACAAAGTCCATTACGAAGAAACCCTTTACTATGCTGAGTATAACAACCGTGGCCCTGGTGCTAACCTCAATGCAAGGGTCAATTCGAAAGGTTACCACAAGATCGATAGGGTGACTGCTATGCAATTTACTATCCAATCATCCCTTTTGAGCAAAGAGGATTGGTTGCCACTAATTGGTGTTCCTTTTACTACTGCGTTGAGATATTAAAGATCATATACTCTATATTTAAAGCATTATTATATTACAAGTATGCTAATATATGTGCTAGTTTAATAAACAAAAGAAAAGGAAATTAAATTCTCTTCCTCAATCATCTTCTTCCCGATTCTTGTCTTCAAAATGAAGAAGAAAACTTCATCCTCTCCATTCGGCCTTTGCATGTGCCATTAAGGTGAGGTATTTAGCTTAATTTTGATAAATTCTTGCTTGATTGTGTTAGTTTTCATGAATGCTATCACATATATGAAAAAGATTTTGAGTTTAAAGCTCATCCTAGGTTCGACCATGGATGAGCATTATGGTTTTGTTATGTTTGATGAGAGAACCTTGAAAATATTTAGGACATCTACATGTTGAATAAGAAAATTTTAAATGTAGGCATGGGGATGCCTTTATATTCTTAGAATGTGAAACCACCATTGATGAACCCTTTTTGCTCTTGTTTTGATGTTCGGCTATTCATGTGCAGTAATTGCTCTTGGATGATTAATTATATTTAGATATAGTTATTGGGTGAGCTAAGTATAAGAGTCAATTACTTGAAGTAAATTTAGAGGAAGGGGTAGAATGATAGAAGGAAGAATTTTAGAGAATTTGAAGGCCCTAGTGATCATTCGGCCATTGAGGAAAGTTCAATTAGTTGCTATTAGTATTGAAGTGCATTGTGAGTAAAATTGAATAAGTTGAATGCTTAAATTTTGTATGATTATTATTTTAAATTAAATGAATGAAGTAGGAAATTCAGTTCTTAGTTTTTCTTAAACTAAGCTATATGCGTTTTGTTTTGAGTTGAGCAAATGAATAGGAGTATATGAATAAAATTTACTTGACATTTCTTAGATCGGGAACAAAAAGAGAAAGAACAAGATCGAGGAAAAACAAAGGTTCTCGAATAGCCGATTTACACGACCTATCGACAACCGAGGTAAGTCCTTTAGCTAAAGAATGTTAACGACTTAATTATGATTATATACAATGGTATGAATTGCTGAATTTTGTACCTATTTACATTATGGCCGAATGTATGGTGGTATAGTTGGTTGATGATTGAAGTTGGTTATGTGAAATAAATTGTTGGGTTGCATAATGATATAGTAAATTTTATTGGTTTAATGTGAATGAGCTCAATTGAGTTAAACATATGTATATATTAGTTGTGAAGAATGTGGAGAATGTTTGATTACATTGATTTAATTGGGCTTTGTGCCTAGCGGCTTAGTCTTAGATGATTTAATTGAGACTTCGTGCCTAGCGAGCTTAGTGCCGATGATTTAATTCGGGCTTCGTGCTAGCGAGCCTAGTCTTGCATGATTTAATTCGAGCTTCGTGCCTACTTGAGCTTAGTGCAGGTGATTTTATTCGAGCTTCGTGCCTAGCGAACCTTGTCTTAGGTGTTACTCATCGGGCTTTATCGCCCGGCGAGCTTGATGCCGTGATGTGTTTTATAAAAGAAAGCTGAATATTAATTAAGGCTAATCATAGTTGAAGTATTCACTATCTATATAAGTAAGCACATAAGGTAAGTTATGATTAAAATATTTGAGTCAAGTTATCATTATAGAAATTGTGTTATATATGTTTGAGACAAAGATTGATATGTATGACTATTTTATCATTGAATTCGAATTTGAACTTAATGTTATGGAAATTCAGCCTCAAGTGGATATGCTATGAATAAAGAAAATGTAGGTTGAAAGAAATGGAGTATAAATACTTATGTTAATGAGCTACTAGCATTTGACCTTGTGTAAATAATTATTACTTAAATGTTTATGCGAAATGTTATATTTTTGTGAGCTTAGGACTTACTAAGCTAGTAAGCTTATTTGTGTGAAATGTTCTCCTCTGTTTTATAGATTAGGTAAAAGCTACCTGCTCAACGGGATCGTCAAGAAAGTCGACCACACTAACGATCGCTATTTTGGTATTTTAAAAGCTTAAACTACCAACCTATGGCATGTATAGGCTGGTTTTTATATGTTTGATTTTGGAAATTTGTATATAGATAGCCATGCGAATATGGCTTAATTATAATGTAAAGTTGTGTATGTGGCCATAACTTAGTCTTATTTTGAAAGCATGTTTTGGTATATAATTTGTGATGTTTGGTTATATAGGTTCGGTTGCTAAATGATAAGAGTGAATATGTTCCATGACTATTTTTGATGAGTGTTTTGGTATGAATTCAAAATGCTAAATGATGGTCATGATTTAGGTAAGTTTTGGGTAGTTAAAAATGCCAAGTTGATATTGATATTAATATAGGTATGTGTACATGTATGGTTGTAAATTGATTACAATAAATGGTTTATTTTGACAAGCACATGATATTGATTAGGGTGTGATTGAATCAATGATTAGTTAATACGAATAAATATAAAGATTAGGTATACTAATATATATATGCGAACTAGGTGTACCTTGAGATGTTATTGATGTTTTAATGTTAAATGTGGTTTTGTTTTCGGGGTTAAATGCATAATATATATATGCATCAATAGTATGTTAACAAATTAAATTGGAGAAATCAATTATCGCAGAAACTTAAACAAGCAAAAGAACATTATAATGTTCTCTTAGCATGTAGAAATATCAAATGGAGGCACATCTTTTTTCATCATAGATTTTCTCTTTGCAAGCTTTTAGAGATCGTTTTAAGGTTGCCTAATTTCTCTTAGCATGTAGAAATATCAAATGGAGGCACATCTTTTTTCATCATAGATTTTCTCTTTGCAAGCTTTTAGAGATCGTTTTAAGGTTGCCTAATTCTGGGTCTTTATTTTGCCACTTTATTGTGATTAAAACAAAAAGAGTTCATGATAATACTCTAGAATGTCATATTTTTATGTGCTAATTGTATATTTATTTTGAGTATGATTATACTAATTTGGGCTATTTATGGTCTTTTATCTTGTAAGGACTAAATTGGAGGCAAAAGCGAAAGTAGGGACCAAAAATGTGAAATTAAAGATAAAAATGGACCAATGTGCAACAAAGGGAAAAGATGGTGCCAAAAGTACAAACATGGAGGACAGAAGGATTGAAATGCAAAAAGAAGAGACTTTGTTTTATCAGACACTATTTTAATTAGGATAATTATAGAGGATTATTTATTTTCTTTATTTATCTCTATTTATCTTTGATTAATTGTAATTATCTTTAGGAATTTAAGTAGGATTAGTCTATTTATCTTAGTACTATAAATAGGGGATGAAGTGACTCAAATTAATGTTCATTCTTTTTCTGAAAACTCTCCCCCATAAGGCTTTTGTGCTCTCCATATTTTCATTCAATAAAAATTCTTTTCTCCATCCTTATATAATTATTTTCTTTCACATCCAATCCATGAGCCACTAAAATCCATCTAGCCGAAGGTTGTCGAATACCCTAAAAAGGTTCTTGAGGCTTAAAATCCGCACTTAACTTTCTCACCAAGTATTCATCGCTTCTCCGCAATACGGGGCTGACACTTCCGTCCATGTCCCTTTAAAAAGTGATCTTTTCAACGTGTACAAGGAACGACCGCTTTGTATATTTTGAGGAGGTTACATAGTTGGTTCGATTAACTTACTGCGTCAGAGGTTGGCGGACCCAAGAGACAAAATAACGTGGGATTCGCCATTGAGAAGCGTTGATCTAGTATAGATAATTCCACAAAAGCGATTGCAAGCTAGAGTCAGGTTCCCTAAATCTGTAAGTCTAAATTCTTGGAGCTGGTGGTTGTAGGTGTCCTCTTCCACTATAACTGGCTTACTTGGGTAGAGGAAGGTCATCTAAAAGCCGAAGATTGAACCCAAGACGGGATGAGACAACCGGAGGCTAGAATCTCGCCAAATAAGAAACTCCCTCTTCTTTAAACTCTTTTATTTTTCCTTTTAATTTTCGCAATTTACTTTCACGATTTCAATTTCCACTATATTCTATTTTTATTCCAGATCAAAATTATTAATTCTGTTTTTTTATTTTTCCAAGAACGCACGTTTTCTTGGGCACGATTCTGTCCAGGATTTCAAAAAACAGGCATTTGTATAATCCGATCCCTGTGGATTCGACCCTACTTCCCCTTTACTATTATTTTTATTATTTTATAGGGAATAGGATATATTTTGGTGCTTTCAACGACGCATCAGTTCACTTTTTATTATATCCTATAAGAAAACGTATTAATTAGTATCATCTATATCTTTTCTTTAAATATATTATCACATCTTATATATAGACTATATTATGGCACACTCACGATGTGAGTGAAAAAATTATGTAAAAAATTTAAATAAAGTAAAATAAAAACTCGAATATGAGTTTAGTTAAAATGAAAACTAAATATATCATGGATTCAAATAACATGATTCTCATCATCAACTTTTAATAGTTGAAAATTGAATATTGCAACCAAACAATCCTAGGCATATATGATAAACTCCTATGTCTCTACAATTATAGAAACTCCATCATTTGATGATATCAGGACCATAAGAAAACTTCAAGAGTCATCTTCAACTATTTTATTACTAATTTTTTTATTATAATTAATTTAACAGGAAATTCATACATTCTTACTGCTGAGTTGACCATATTTGATCCATTAATGATAGTTTTGTGATAATTTTCTCACTCTTATACTTTGAAGTGAGAGCTTAGCTTGTACAACCACAAGACAAAGGTTTTACAATCAAATGTAGTCACACAAATAATGTTCCTCACTTGAACAGATTAAGTTCTCTAAAAAAATTAGTACATCAACCTATACAAGTTTATCAATTATATAGAGTTTTTCGAGACTTCTAACATAACGAAGATCTATCACAATCTCCATTAAACAACAACTAAACTAGCTGAAAACAATATACCAACAATCAAGGTAAAAAAAAGGACTATTGGTAGCAAACACTTCAACTTTCCAAATTGATCCAACTTTCTAAAACCAATGAATTAGATAAACATGATCCTATTCTCCAAATATGTTTCTACAGGTGATCTGATATTTACTGATGGGTCAAATATAATCCACAATATTATCTCAACCCAGATGTGATCTTTACGATTATTCAACAAACTTGCACTGTCGACTCTACTATGGAGGTCGGATGATAAACCATAATTTATACATTTTTTTACCCTATGCTTGGCCTATTTTTGGATTAATTTTCATTAGATTTGATGAATTAGATGTTTCTAATCCTTTAATTTCATGTTTTACACTTAAGAGAGCCTAGGAGTCGAAAAGAACGATAAACGGGCCAAAAAGAGACAAAATAGGCCTACCTCGAAATCAACACGGCTATGCGTGACGAGCAGAATCCCGCACGGCCGAAAGCTATCGAACACAGCCGTGTGCGGTGAGCAAAAGCGAGCACGGCCTAAGGCTATCAAACATGGGCGTGTCCCTGCCGACCTCAAGACTAATTCTATTTGGAAAAGGGTATTTGTGGGCCAAAAAAGGCATTCCAAAGCCTATATAAACACCCAGGGGTGAGGTGTACATGGTAGGCAAGCTGCCTGCCCCCCAACTAAAATCTAGGCCTGCTTTGTAAGCTTGGGCTGGCCCTACCAAATATGGGCCTAACAAATTGTCCAAGCCCTACCGACATGAAATGGGTAAACTGAGCAGGACCAGCCAACCATATTATTTTTATTTTATTAAATAAAATAAAAATAATGAATCAAATACATTTAAAAAATAGATGCTTATTTTCTACTTTGAATCTCATAATGATACTATTCTACCATTTAATTTTCTACTTTACTGAAAATAGATGCTTAATTTGTTTAGCTTAATTTATTAATAATTTTTCATGTTCTCAAAATTTTAATTTTAAAAAATTAAATATGGAATAAAATAAACACACGTTCCTAATTTGGTAACAAAAATCAAGTGACATTTCAACTTTTGCAAGTAACTTAAAACACATGTTAGTCACTTGGAAACTTGAGATCTGAGCCTTCAACTTAAATATTAATGATTAATATATAAAAAGTAGTAAATAATTTTTTAAGTCTTGATATTCAATCAATATATTATAAGATCTCAAAAATCATATCGAAATAATATTAAAAATGACAATAGAAAAGAAGAAGTAATTATACTAAAATTGAAACAACTTATTTGAACTAAAATAATAACCAAATTAATAATAAAATAAAAGTTCTACAATATCGAAATAATATTAAATACAACAACAAAATAATAAAATATCATAAAACAAGATCAAAACAGCCCAAAACAAAGATCAAATAGCATCAAACAAAGAACAAACAAAGAACTAACAAGAATTAATTAAGAATTAACAAAGAACTAACAAAGAACTAATAGCACCAAAACAATGGCAAAATAGCATAAAAATAGCGGAAAAACATCATCACCAACAATCCAAAAAATACTAAAGTTAAAATTTTATTAATAAAAAATAAAAATAATACTAAAATATTTGGTAGGCTCGGGCCAAAAAATCATGCTGAGGTCTGCCCGCTTTTTTAAACGGCCTCATTTTTTACCCAAGCCCATTTTTCCGCCTATATTTTTGCCCAAACCCTCCCACATTTCAAGTGGGCCTTGAGCCGGACCAGGCGGCCTACCATGTACACCTCTACTAGAGGGTAACCTAAAGGAGGACGCAGAGTAGAAGGCAGAAAATACTTAAAGACAGCCATCAGGAGCAGCTCAGAAGAAGGAGCTTCATCAAAACTGAAGATCTCCTATCAATTTCTCTTGAAGTTTTTGGGTTTTCTTATTTTTTGTAGTTTTCCTTATTTTAAGATGTTTCCTTTTATCAGTATGAACTAATCCCTTAGATACCTAAGGGGACGAAACCTAAGATAGATCTTATTATTATTTGATTTATAAGATAAATAATTGTTCTTATTCTTAATTGTGAGTTCTTATTCTTGCTTTGATAATTCAGGTTATTAATTCAAGTTGAATGTGCTTATTCAAAGGATCAAAAGTTCATGTTTAAGAGTAGATCAATACAATTAAGCGGAGTTGATTGCAACCCTAGAAATAGGGTGACGAAAATCTGCCAGATTAGAGTCAAATCTAATAAGGGAATCCATAGATCGAGTTAATGCGACAATAGGGATTTTAATTAGAAAGAGATTTCAATTAATCAACCTAGAGTCAGTTGTTTTTAGTCTTGAAAAAGATATTAACATAAATCAGAAATTTCTACGGATTAAGTCAAATGAATAAATCGTATGAATCAAAAGTAATAAGAGAAGTCTAGGTGGATTCTTCCTTGGGTATTGCCTATCTCATAAAGTTGTCTAAAGTTTTTTCCCAATTCATTCTCTGTCGTATTTTTAATTATTTTTAGTTTAAAAGAAATCACTCCAATTCTTAGGCTAGATAATAAGAAGATAGTAACTACTAGTACTCTTGGTCCTTATGGGTACTCTTGGTCCTTGTGGATACTATATTTCTGGTCTTACCATAACTATACTATTAAACGATAGGTATGCTTGCCTTTATTGTGATCATAGTTAGTTAGAGACACATCACCGGATATATGGCTGCTTTTGAGGCAACAAAAAGCAAATTGACTTCAAAAGTTCTTAACCGATCTTGAAGTCATTCCTGGTATGGAAAAATGTATAACACTGTATGGTGATAACAGTGCTGCAATAGCTAATACCAAGGAAATGAGAAGTCACAGGAGGACCACACACATTGACCGGAAGTATCACTTGATACGAGAGACAATAGCCGAAGGGATAGTAAATATGGTGAAAGTAGCTTCTGAAGATAACATTGAGGATCTATTTACTAAGACTCTTCTAACTAGGAGTTTTAACAAACACATTGAGGATATGAGAATGCGAAACATGACACATTTACTTCACTGGGAAAAGTGGGAGATTGTTGGGAAATGTGTCCATATTGTAGTAAACATGTAACTATTTTCTATGTATTTGAATGATGGATAAATAAATAAAGTTAATTTCACATGTCACTAATATATCTTTTGTATTTCTATCTTTCATGTTTTGTATACATAGTGGAATTGTGACAAAAAAATATTAGCTTATTGATTGTCTAAGTTCAAGCTGATGATAAGTGGCATGATAAGAATGTTTACATTGCGAGAAAGATAACTTACTTCAGTAGATAATCTAAATGATTCCGTAATCTCGTAAAAGAATCAAAGTGAACATTTAATTCAAATATATAGAATGATTATTATGTCGTCTACAATTCCAATTAGGGAGATGGCTAGTCTTGGCTATCAGAGCAGTTGAATCCACGAGTCGAGAAAAAATATACTCACTAGAAGAATGATACATTAGACTTGATCCAAATATAATTAATTTTTAATCCATTTGTGAATTAATTCACTTGTGGAATTCATAGTGTGACTTTCCTAAATCCCGAGTTAATCATTGACCATGCGTATGTAACTCATATGATTTGATATAATTGGAGGCTTATGCTCTAAAGATGATCGAGCCGATAGCTAGTATGTTGGGTACATGACTTGTGAATGACATGGCTATACTAGCAGCAATGAAATTCATGGCTCAATTAAAGAGTTAATGATATCCTCTCATTGGCATTGTGTGTATTGGTA
The DNA here is from genome assembly GCA_025506655.1 of Gossypium rotundifolium. Lineage (NCBI taxonomy): Eukaryota > Viridiplantae > Streptophyta > Magnoliopsida > Malvales > Malvaceae > Gossypium > Gossypium rotundifolium. The sequence continues at coordinate 175,931,703 of CP106732.1, forward strand.
AATATAGAATGTGGTTGTGTGTTGCTTGTTCTCGAATAAGCAATTTATCATAGTAATTAGTTGATACTGATCATATTAATCATTAAGAAGATACAATGGTGACAATAAGATAAAATATGATTGTATTGAGTGAACGAATTTAACTTAAAGAAATCAATGATATCATATAAGGGTAACACACACATGGTGAGATCATTGGACAACGTATGTGGATAAATTGTTTTCGTAAAGAATATACAATAAGGAGCTTTTAATCATGATACTTTTTGTGGACTGATGATAAACCGTAAAAGTAACATATTTTAATCCCACATTTAGGATGCTTTTGGATGATTTATCCCTAATTTATGTAAAAAAGGTGCTCTTAATTCTTTCTTTTCATGTTTTATACTCAAGAAAGCACCCGAGAATAAAAAGAATGAGAAACAGGCTTAAAACGGACCAAATTGGGCCAACCCAAGAAGACAACACGGCCTGGGCTTCATGTCACATGGTCGTGCCTTGCCATCCATCTAGAACACAGCCTGTCCCTGATTTACACGGCTGTTCCTCGTCAACAAAAAGCCCAACACGACCCAGGCACAGTTTGCATGGCCGTGCCCCAATCAATAGACCCGAAGCACGGCCTGAACCCTGACTTGTACGGCCGTGCCTCAACCAACAGAATAGAGACACGGCCTAGAAGACGACTTACACAGGCATGCCCTGGCCGTGCCCTGGCCGTGCCCCTGCCATGAGAGAAAGCAATTTCACTCGGATTTGGATGCTTGAAGCCAAAGAAACATACTTCTAAGTCTACTTGAACACCTTAATAATAATTCTACTTGAAGTAGATGCTTAGGAGTCAAGTGAGGCATCCAAAAATCCTATATAAACAAGCCAAGGAAGTCATTCTAGGGGGTCGGAAGTTGAGTAGAGTTTTCTACCAAAGCTTTTCTCATTCAGGGATTTACTCGAAAATAGCCAATTGATCCATCTCAAAGAGTCGAGATTCTACTCAAGACGGAGGATCTTCTCTTCAATTCCTTCAGGGGGTTTTAGGGATTTCTTATGTTTTGTTTTATATTTTCTCTTGAGATGTTTTCCTACTTTGTTATGAACTAAACCCCTCAGATACCTGAAGGGGATGAAACTTATGATGGATTTTGTTATTTGATATTTGGTTTATATGATAAGTACTTAGTTTGTTCTTAATTGTGTTGCTTAATTTAATCTGATGTGCTTAGGTGGAAGAGGAATAGACCCTGCCTAAGAGTAGATGTAGCATAATTAAGCGGAGTTGATCGAACGCCTAGAGATAGGGTTACGAGATTTTGTCGGATTAGGGTGAAACCTAATATGGGAGTCCATCGATCGATTTACTGCTTCCTTAGGGGGTTATTAAAAGAGAATGAGAGTTCCACTAATTAACCTAAGGTTAGACGTTATTCGCTCCGAGAGAGGGTTTAATATAGGTTAGGGAGTCTCACGGATCAAGCTAAGTAAAAAAATCATATGAATTAAATGTTAGATAACAAATGAAGTCTAGGAGGATTCTTTCTGAGGGTATCGTCGTAATCAATTGAGTTTTTTTCATAGTCTTTTCCCAAAATTTAGTTATTTCATCTTTGCATTTAGTTTAAAATATTTCATTAGTTTTAGATTAATAAATCAATCGCTCCATATTTCAGGTTGAATAATAGAAAGAAAGTGAGTAGTAGTACTTTTAGGTTCCTTTGGGTTCGATAAGATATTCTTGCCTAAACTATACTCTTTGCTTCGATAGGTGCACTTGCCTTTATCGTTGTCATAGTTAGTCTACTGAGTTCGATTATTCTTTTTATAAATTTTAAAACTCGACTATTTGACACGATCAAGTTTTTGGCGCCGTTGCCGGGGAACTCTAAAATATTAAGAAATCTCTATTTCTATTACTTTAGCCATTATTCTATTATTATTATATTTTTTATTTTTTTAGATTAAATTTTTATTTTTACTAATTCTCTTTCTTTCTTTCTTGACTTGCGAGGTACCTCTAGTTTATGACTAGAAGAAACCCGAGAGGACCATTAGAATACGAAAGTGACATTGAGGCTACCGCTCGAAGAAATCGAGAGAAACTAGACGAGCTCTAGACTACCAAAGAGAAGAACAGCAAGACAGATCCAATCCTACTGAAGGGATGGACAAAAACAATCCACCTGATGTGAGAAAATAATGCTCCACGCACTATGTACGATTATGCTAAACCTAATTTGACAGGAGCAGAATCTAGTATTGTTAGGCCTGCTATAGCTGCTAATAATTTTGAATTAAAGCCCAACACAATACAAATGATTCAACAGTTTGTTCAATTTGATGGTTTGCAGGACGAAGATCCAAATACTCATATTGCTAATTTCTTAGAGTTCTGTGATACCTTCAAAATAAATGGCATTTCTGACGATGCCAAACGTCTTCGGTTATTTCCTTTTTCATTAAGGTATAAAGCAAAGCACTGGTTAAACTCATTACGACGAGGGTCAATCACCACATAAGATCAAATGACCGAAAAATTTCTTTTAAAATATTTTCCACTAGCCAAAACGGCCAAATTTAGGAATGACATATCTTCTTTTATGCAGAATGACGCAGAAACATTATATGATGCATGGGAAAGATACAAGGATCTCCTAAGGAGATGCCCACACCATGGATTACCTTTGTGGCTTCAAGTCCAAACTTTTTACAATGGTGTGAATTCTCCAACTAGGCAAATGATTGATTCATCAGCAGGTGGAATTTTGAATAATAAAACTCCTAAAGTGGCTTACGATTTTATTGAGGAGATGTCGTTGAACACCTATCAATGGCAAATTACAAGGGCTAAACCGACAAAATCAGCCAGAGTTTTTAACATAGACGCAGTGACAATGCTGTCAACGCAGGTAGAGTTAATGAATAAAAAGCTTAATAATTTATGTTCTTCGCAGGTACATCCAGTAATGCAATGCGAAGCAAGCGGGAATGTGGCGAACCTGAGTACCCACCCTACCAACCAGGAGCAGAAAAAGAGCAGACAAACTATGTAGGTAACAATTTTAGATCCAATAATAATCCTTATAGTAACACTTATAACGTAGGTTGGAGGGACCACCCAAATTTTTCTTGGGGAGGACAAGGAAATAAAGGAAATCAAAGGCAGCAACCTCCTCCTAATTACCAAAATCAGCCTTATCCATAGGAAAGGAAATCAAACCTTGAAGAGATGTTGACAAAGTTCATGGAGGCCACAGATTCTCGTTTCCAAAAGACTGAAGCAACACTAAATGAACAACAAAAATCGATCAAAGGGATCGAGAGTCAAACCAGATTACTTACTGAGATAGTGTGTGAAATACGGACAGAGATTTTCTCCAAAGGCATACAATGAGCAAAGGCGATTACACTAAGAAGTGGCAAAGAGCTAATGGAACCACCAAGAAAAAACCCACATGAGATTACCAAAGAGAAAAGTGTTGAAGTTGAAACCAATACTCCAACATATCCAGAAAAGAAGACATCAATTCCATATCCAGCAAAACTGAGGAAAGAACAATGGGATGCTCAATATGGTAAGTTTCTTGAACTTTTTAAACAAATACATATTAACTTACCTTTTGTTGTAGCCATTTCACAGATGCCAAAGTACGCAAAATTCTTGAAGGAACTCCTGACAAATAAAAGAAAGTTCAAAAAAGTGTCAACAGTGGAACTTAATGAAGAATGCTCAGCCATCCTCCAAAATAAGCTACCAACCAAATTAAAAGACCCAGGAAGTTTTACTATCCCTTGTTTAATTGGTAGCTTGAATATTAAGAAATCATTAGCTGATCTAAGCGCCAGTATAAATTTAATGCCTTATGAAATGTTTAAACAATTGGATCTTGGGGAACCAACACCCACTAGGATGAATATTCAGTTAGCAGATAGATCTATTAAATATCCTAGAGGAGTTGTCGAAGATGTCTTGGTAAAAATTGACAAATTTATTTTCCCTGTTGATTTTTTTATTTTAGACATGAATGAAGACATACATGTTCCTTTAATCTTAGGGCGTCCATTTTTAGGCACTGCTAAAGCCGTTATTGATGTAGGTGATGGTAAACTCGCATTAAGGATAGGTGATGAAGAAATTATTTTTCAAATTTATGATGTAATGCGATATTCTAAAGAGCAAGATGATTCGTGTTATTTTGTTGATACTACTGATAGTATCGTTCAAAATACATTACAGGAAATCCTACATGATGACACGATGGAACTGTGCCTGACTCAAGAAGAGGGAAGAATATAAAGACGATGAGTTGAATCTGAATACGTCATCATTCAAACAGTTACCAAAACACTTAGAATACGCATTCCTTGGGGACAATTTTACGCTACCAATAAGCATCTTTTCAGAACTAGAATTCAAGGAAAAGGAGGAGCTAATAAAGGTACTAAGAGAACACAAGAAAGCCATAGCTTGAAAAATTTCTGACATCAAGGGGATAAGCCCCATATTCTGCACCCACAAAATTTTAATGGAAGAAAAATATAAACCGTGTGTGCAACCTCAAAGACGGTTAAACCCCAATATGAAAGAAGTGGTCAAAGCCGAGGTAATTAAACTTCTTGATGCAAGAATAATTTATCCCATTTCGACAAGATGCTTGTAAGTCACATGCGGTAGTTCCAAAGAAAGGAGGAATGACGGTAGTGCCTAACGAAAAAAATGAGTTAATTCCCACAAGAACGATTCTGAGTTGGAGAGTCTCAGATAGACTATAGAAAGTGAATGATGCCACCAGAAAAGATCACTTTCCTCTACCATTCATATACCAAATGTTAGAAAGACTATCCGGGCATATGTACTACTGCTTCTTGGACGGACTCTCTGGTTACTTCCAAATCCCCATAGCTCCTGAAGATCAAAAGAAGATGACATTTACATGCCCATATGGTACGTTTGCTTATCGTAGAATGCCTTTTGGATTATGAAATGCTCCTGATACTTTTCAGCGCTGCATGTTGGCAATCTTTGACGAGCTTGTGGAAGACATTATGGAGGTATTTATGGATGATTTCTTGGTATTCGGTAATTCTTTCCATCTTTGCCTTAAAAATTTAAAAAAAGTTCTAATGAGATGTGAGGAGACAAACCTTGTTCTGAATTGGGAAAAATGTTACTTTATGGTTAGAGGAGGGATTGTGCTAGGACATAAAATTTCTAGTAAGGGGATTGAGGTAGACAACGCAAAAATTGAAGCCATAGAAAAACTACCTCCCCCTAGTTCTGTTAAGGCTATTAAAAGCTTTTTAGGACATGCAGGATTCTATAGAAGATTCATTAAAGATTTTTCTAAAACAGCTAAGCCTTTGACAAAATTACTAGAAAAAGATGTCCCTTTTGATTTCAATCAGGAATGCTTAAATGCATTCAATATACTTAAGGATAAATTAATAAATGCACCGATTATGATTGCACCTGATTGGAACTTACCCTTTGAACTAATGTGTGATGCAATTGATTTTGCAGTAGGTGCAGTTTTGGGACAACGAAGAGACAAGCATTTTCAGCCAATTTACTACGCCAGCAGAACACTAACACCCGCACAAGAAAACTATACTACCACAGAGAAAGAATTGCTAGTCGTAGTTTTTGCTTTTGATAAATTTAGATAGTATTTAATATTGTTTAAAGTAGTCGTTTACACTGATCATTCAGCTCTTCGCTACCTTTTAAATGAACCTGATGCAAAACTTAGACTCATACGATGGATTTTACTCTTGCAGGAATTCGACTTGGAAATGCAAGATAAGAAGGGAGCCGAGAATCTTGCAGCGGATCACCTATCTAGACTTGAAAATCCATACACCAAAGAGTTCGATGAGGGTGAAATAAATGATTCATTTCAAGAGCGACTCTTTTCTATAACGATTCGAAATACCATGGTTTGCAAACATTGCGAATTATCTTGCGACTAACGTCTTGCCAAAAAATTTACACATCACCAAAAGAAGTGATTCTTTGTCGATGTGAAAATTATTTTAGGAAGATCCCTCTCTTTCGATATGTGTAGATCGGTAATACGGAGATGCATTACAAAGATGAAGCGATAAAATCTCGGAACATTGTCATTCGGGACCATCGGGAGGACACTACATTGGTATTAAGGCGGCACACAAAATACTCGAATCGTGTTTTCTTGGCCCTCTTTTTAAAGATGCCAACAGTATGTTACCTCGTGTGATAAATGCCAAAGAAGTAATATTTCTAAATGTGATGAAATGCAACAAACATATATGTTGTCATGTGAAATATTTGATGTATGGGGTATTGATTTTATGGGACCATTCCCTATTTCATTTGGAAATAGATATAACCTAGTGGCAGTTGATTACATGACAAAATGGGTAGAAGCGGAAGCCTTACCTACTAACAATGCTAGGGTAGTAGTTAAATTCTTAAAAAAAAAAATTTCTCTCTATTCGGAACACCTAGAGCTATCATTAGCGATAGGGGTACCCATTTTTGTAATGCACAATTTGAGAAAGTTCTAAAGAAATATAGAGCATGCCACAGAACAGCCACCCCATACCATCCTCAAACCAGTGGGTAAGTTGAGGTAGGAAACCGAGAGCTTAAGCGCATTCTAGAAAAAACGGTTGAATCAAATAGAAAAGATTGGGCAGTTAAAGTAGATGATGCTCATGGGCCTACAGAACAGCATTCAAAACACCTCTAGGGACATCCCCATACAAACTTGTATACGGAAAAAGCTGTCATCTACCATTCGAGCTAGAACACAAAGTTTTTTGGGCAATAAAATTTTTGAACTCTGACCTTAAAATTACAGGAAAAAGAAGAATGATGCAGATGAACGAGCTAGATGAATGGAGAACGGAAGCCTATGAGAACGCAAAACTGTACAAAGAAGCAGCAGAGCGACATCACGATGCTCGTCTCAAGCGATCAAGACAATTCGAAGTAGGAAACCTGGTCCTACTATACAACTCAAGGATAAAATTATTCCCGAGAAAGTTAAAATCAAGATGGTCAGGCCCATTCATGGTCAAAACAATATTTCCATATGGCACCATCGAGGTAACTCATCCCACTGAGGGCACATTCAAGGTAAATGGTCACTGACTTAAAATTTATAATGGTGCAGATTTTAGAGATATGAGAGATGAGCTTTTGCTCCATGAGCCTTCTTTTAGAACCGAAAACAAGGAGAGTCCAGCTTAAGACCATAAACAAGCGCTTCTTGGGAGGCAACCCGAGCACTAAACACATTAACATTAACATTATCTTTATTTTCCTAAAACTACCCTAAATTAGTTTAAACAAGAAAATGCAGGATTTTAAACACGGCCTTACACACGGGCGTGTCAACGACCGTGTGAAAAATAGGGACTACCCACAAAAAGCAAGAGCCGTGCTTAATACTAAAAAAATTTTATCGACAACACGGGCTACGATACCTGAACATGCCCGTGTGAGATAACCGTGTGAGGCTACTGACTTAACCAACATGGGTAGAACACGCCCGGACGACCAAACCGTGTGAAGCTACTAACTCAACACCACGGGCGACACGGCGGTCCGCACTCCGTGCCAACAAACTAACTTGCTCTGCACGGGCTTGTCAAATGGTAACACGGCCGTGTCAATAAATCCGAACGCGCCAAAACCTGAAAAACGCGAAATGCACAACAACACGGGCGTGTCAATAGACCGTGCCCTATCCCCTATAAATAAATTCTAACAGTCTTCTTCCCCAAATTCAAACCCTAAAATTAGTTTTCAACTCCCTTCTCCCCAAACCCGACCACAAAACCAGATTTTTCCTCCCCAAACGTAATTTTTTCTCTAAGAATTAACCACTACTAACCACACGGTCGCAGCACCACCGTGCTCACACACCACGCCCCTACCAGGCCGCAAAACCCAGCTCCACCGCCATGTCCTCTACCCGTGCTCATCACTCAACACCTCTCCTGGTTTCTTTTTCTTCACATTTTCGCATATTTCCTCTTTATTTAAGTTTTTTTTATTCTTATTGTTTCGATTATTCTATTTCTTGTTAGTCTATGTTTTCTCATTGTTTAGTTTATTTTATTAAGTATTCCCATTGTTTTATTCTCATTGTTATTTTAGCTTTTAAAGATTGATCCTCCACCTTGAGAATTGATGCTCTACTATTGTCAAAATTTTATGGTGAATAACAATTTTTCAAATACATGGGTGGAACTAGAAAACTACTTTACATTTGATTGGCAGGAACCATGTCATCCTCAAGAATTAAACGATCAGTTCTGAGCAAAAAGAGAAAAGCACTTAGATCATCCTCCGCAAGTGCCTCTACCGAACTTCGACATCCCTTCACAGATTCCCCCAAGCAACACAAGAAGAGCGCTATATGGAGATCCGAAAGAGACCTATCGGTACTAGGAGATGCATTGACTAGAATGCAGTAAGGCAAGTCGGACTTGAAACTGATATTCAGGCACTTCTCTCAACCGACCCTTGGGAAAACTTCTTCGCCATCGATGAACCCACATTTTTGGAACTTACCCTCGAGTTCTGTGCCACATTCACACTACAGACAGTAATGACGTACTTTGACGATGCCGGCACCATTCAATTCCGCCTAGGGGGCACAGTACGTCAACTAATCGTACCTCAATTCGGAACGGCATTCGAACTTTACACACCAAAATTCATAGAAGAAAACCTACTGGACGATTTGAACTGAGAGCTCCACTGTGCTCTGCTCAGATGCTGGCAAAAACTACAACCCACTACAAGCAACTATAACCCTAGTCGTTCTAAGGCGACCGCCCTTTCCCCAGCTCTTAGGTATATTCATGCTATTCTCGCTCATACCATTACAGTCGCAAAGAGAAACACCGTGAAGTTAATAAACAAGACGTCTACTTCTTATCATGCATGTCCGAATGACATGTTTTCGATGTGGCATATTTTATTGCTTGTGCAATACAGTATTAGACGAAGGCGCATTGCTCGTGTCAAACAGTCGAGTTTTAATATTTATAAAAAATGATCGAACCTGTAGACTAACTGTGACAACGATAGAGGCAAGTGCACCTATCGAACAGTAGTATAGCTTAGGCAAAAATATCTTATCGAACCCAAAGGAACCTAAAAGTACTACTACTCACTTTCTTTCTATTATTTAGCCTGAAATATGGAGTGATTGAATTATTAAAACAATGAAATACTTAGACTAAATGCAAAGACAAAAGATTGAATTGGAGAAAGACTTTAGGAAAACTCAGTTGATAAAGACGATACCCTCAGAAAGAATCCACCTATGACTTCACTTATTATTTATTCCCCAAACCATATAATTTCTTTACTTAGCTTGATCCGTGAGACTCCCTAATCTATATTAAACCCTTTCTAGAGGTGAATAACATCTAACCTTAGGTTAATTAGTGGAACTCTCATTCTCTTATAATAACCCCCTAAGGAAGTAGTAAATCGATCAATGGATTCCCATATTAGGTTTCACCCTAATCCGGTAAAATCTCGTAACCCTATCTCTAGGCGCCCGATCAACTTCGCTCAATTATGCTAGATCTACTCTTATGTAGGGTCTATTCCTCCTCCACCTAAGCACATCAGATAAAATTAAGCAACATAATTATGAACAAACCAAGTACTTATCATATAAATTTAGAAATCAAATAACAAAATCCATCATAGGTTTCATCCCCTTCAGGTATCTGAAGGGTTTAATGCATAACTAAATATGAAAACATCTCAAGAGAAAAGAATAAACAAAACATAAGAACTCCCTAAAACCCCCTGAAGGAATTGAAAGAGAGATCCTCCGTCTTGAGTGGAGTTCCGGCTTCTTGAGATGGATCAACTGGCTATCTTCAAGTGACTCCTTAAAAGATGAACGCTTCGACAAAAGCCTTTGCCAAAAAGTCGTCCTGTTTCGGCTTCTGCTGAACTCCCTTTTTAGTTGCTACCTTGGGTGTTTATATAGACTTTGAGATGCTTTACTTGGCTCCTAAGTATCCCAATTCAAGTAGAATTCCTCCTAGGATGTTTAAGTAGACTTAGGAATGTGTTTCTTTGCCTCCAAGCATCCGAATCCGAGTGAAATTGCTCTTTCCCGCGGTAGGGGCACGTCCATAGCATACGCCCGTGTAAGTCGTCTTCAGGCCGTATCTCGATTCTGTCGATTGGGGCACGATCGTGTGGCTTAAAATCCAGGCCGTTTCGATTTCTTAGGTTGGCCCAATTTGATCCATTTTAAGCTCTTTTTACGTTCTTTTTATCCTTAGGTGCTTTCCTGAGCATAAGACATGAAAAGAAAGGATTAAGAGCACCTTTTTACATAAATCAGAGATAAATCAGGGATAAATTATCCAAAAGCATACTAAATGTGGGATTAAAATATGTTACTTTTACGGTTTATCAAATACCCCCACACTTAAGCTTTTTCTTGTCCTCAAGCAAAATTCTCAACTTACAATTAAAACGAACTTTCCATAATTCATAATTCCTATCGAAATTGTTTCATCATAATTCATAGATAATTTATACATGGATAATTCAACTCAAAGAGTCCTAAAGATTCAATTACGATAAGTCAAACCTTTGTAGTACGAAAACATAGGTGTCTCCCCTTATCTAAGTAATTACCTTTAATTCAAAATCGACAAGGATTGACATCCTCACAAAAGATTCACTCAAATCACTCGAAGTGTTTAAGGTTCAAGAATAAGCACTCATAAGTCGAACCTGAAAAGTTAATCCCATAGGCTTACCTGAAAATCAAATCTCCACCACTATATATGAGATGATACACAAATCAAAAGGTCTTTAATCAGGGTTGTAACGGGGCTTGGGTTAAAAGGTGTGGATAAATGCTGAATTAGAAGGATAGAATCGAGACTGACTTGACAATTTACCTAACTAGAAACAATGAACTAAATATGAATATTTACATCGAATGAAAACTAATAATACTTACTATTGATAATTACTCTATAATAAAGAGTATTTTCATCACTTGAAATTTGATAATACTTTAATACGAGCTTTTTCTTCAACAATTGGAGTTTTCAATGCTCTAAGCTTCTTCTTTTTTTTGAAGAACAAACTAAGATATTACATCATAAATGATAAATGTAACTACTGAACTAATATAATTTGGTAACTTAATCAAATCAAACCTCGATTAAAGGGTAGTCAAAAGAAAGGGTGATAACAAATACAAAGGGGTTTTGGGTTAATATTAGTGGGTGAGTCAATAAAAAGGTTGTTAGGATTCAACGGGGTTCACTAGGGGTTAATTTGTGAAGGTAGGCTTTTATGGAGTAAGTGAGTTAAATCATAGGTGCCTTTATCATCTCTATATATCAAATCAAAAGTGTGGCCTCGACATGTATAAACGAGGCAAGTTCTAGAATAACAGTTCAAAGTTAACACACTCATAATCAATAAAGTGAGCACGAAAAAGAATATATGCTCTATAAGGCTCAAAATCTCACAAAGATTATGGGTGTTTTGACCTCAATCTCTTTAAATTTCAAACTTCAAAGTAATACTCAAATTCAGTTCAACGACCTATTAATTTTAATTTTAGAAAGTAGACTTATCATGCTCGATTCTCTAGTATCCTTGATTTAATCATCAATGCACAATTAACTCTAACTTACTCTAAAACATATCAATACAAATCATACATCATAAGAAATTTCATCCTAATTAGTAATATGAGAAAATACTTTGAACAAGACTAAATTTAGGATTTTGAGAATAATGCAAAAAGTCGTACTTTTACCCCCACACTTAAGATGTACATTGCCCTCAATGTACAAAGATAGATAAACAATTATGTAATAATAAAATCAAAGAGAAGGGAGAAGTAACACTTCCTGAATTTTGGATGAAGTCTATGAAAAGAAACCGGATAAGATTGGAGGTGAGCGTGGGGAAGCGTCTCGAACCGTTTGAATTTGAATCCTCGAAGTAGCCAGGCTTGGTTTTATTGTATCCTAAGCTAAATCTAAATATCATAAAGAATAAGAAGAAGAAAATAAAATAAAATAAAATAAAATAAAATAAAGTAAAGTAAAAAAAATAACGATGAAATAAAATAAAAACAAAAATAAATAATGAAAAATGAAAGACAACTAGAAAAATGGGGAATGAGGTTTAAATAGAGATGTAGCCCGTTTTTTGGGATTTTGAATTTTGAACACATTCAGGATGTTCGGGCATGGCCGTGGGTGTCGTGGCACGCCCGTGTCTTTCTTCACACGGTCATTCAATACGGGCGTGCTCCTCTGGTGTTCGATAAGTCAGAATGTTGGCACGATTGGGAGGCACGACCGTGTTTATCCCGTGCTTTACGAGTCAAGAACATCACAGGCGTCGGACGGCGTGAACTAGTCTCACAGCCCGTGTTGGAGAAAAAGTTTATTCCACTGCTGGTGGATTCCGCTAATCAAGCACGCCCATGGTTCACCCTAGATTCCACACGGCCACGGCACGCCTGTGTAGGCCGTGTGGCCTAGAAATCTGCTCTTTCGTTAGTTTATGGTTAGGTGCTAAAAGAAAAAGAAAAATAAAATAAAAATAAAATAAAAATGTAAAATGGGGTTAGTGTTAAGGTTGCCTCCCGAAGCGCTCGTTTATAGTCTTAGCTAGACTTTACCTCTCATTTGTATGGACATGGTGGTTTGAGGAGGTGGAAATCCTTTCTCATTCGATCAACTCGGTTATGGATATAAAGTTTAAGTCGAGTAATGTTTACCTCAAAAGTGTTGAATTTAGGATTGCTTACCTCAACTGTGCCGTATAGGAAGACATTAAGTACCTCAAAAGTGATTTCTTCGTTTACCTTGAGTTCTGAATTGGTGATTCAAGGGTCTTCCTTATTCAACAATACCTGATCCTCTATTTTGATGTGATTTGTTGTTCCTATCAGCTCGTCTGGGGTTTCCTTTGGTTTCACTTCGTGCGGTTCTGGTTCCTCGTGTAATTTTTCTTTATTAGTACGAGGTCTATGATCCGACTCAGGTTTGTAGCTTTGTGGTGTTTCCTGCAATGAAGGTTGAATAAGTTGGTTATCAACTGAATTTACTTTCTCACCTTTATCACTTGATGTTCGGCCGAGTCAAGAGCTTGAAGAGTGACTATCTAAATCCGCCTACAAGTATGAGTTCTCCTCCGTAGATATCAATTTTAGCTCTGGCGGTTGCTAAAAAGGGTCTTCCTAAAATTAAGGGGATCGTGTTGTCCTCATCCATGTCTAAAACGACAAAGTCTACTGGGAATACGAATTTATCAATTTTGATTAGAACATCTTTTATTTTACCCCTAGGAATTCTTATAGTTTTATCAGTTAATTAAATGCTCATCCTAGTTTGTCTGGGTTTCCCTAGACCTAGTTGTTTAAACATTTTGTAAGGCATAACATTGATGCTTGCCCTAAATCCGCTTAACGCATTATCAATAGATAAACTACCAATTAAACATGGAATTGTAAAACTCCACGGATCTTTTAATTTACGTGGCGGTTTATTTTGTAGAATTGCGAGCACATTGCGTTTAGCTCCACGTGGTGCTCTTCGTCTAATTTGCGTTTGTTGGTCAAGAGTCGTCTTAAAAATTTCCTCGAGTCGGTATCTCAAAAAGAGCTTCAAAGAGAGGAAGTTAATATGTAATTTCTTTAAGAGTTTAAGAAACTTACCAACTGCTCCTCCGAATCGTCTCTTTTCATTGCTTCGGGATAAGGTATGCGAGGTTGGTACTCCTTGATTACCGGTTGTGCTTTTCTTGTGTTACCTCTATCTTACCTTCATCTACCTTGTTTTCTTGTATCGAGTTTGGTTCATCTAACCCCTTACTGTCTTGAGCTGAGATGGCTTGAATTTGCTCCTTTAGGTTAACCTCGATGTTACTTGGTAGACGTCCTAGCGGTCGTATTAGCTTTGCGAGATGTCCCACTGACCTAGTAAGTTCTCCAACTTGATTCTCGATCCCTTTGATCGATTTTTGTTGTTCATCAAGTGCTACTTGAGTCTTTTGGAGACGAGAATCATGGTCGCCATGAAATTCGTCAGCATCTCTTCAAGATTCGACTCCTCTTCTTGTTGGTGAGGTGGTTGTTGAAAATCTGGAGGAAGTTTCGATCTTTGGCTATGTTGATAATTCCACAAGAAATTGGGATGGTACTTCCAACCTGCATTATAAGTGTCACTATAAAAATTATTTTGATATCTAGAATAGTCACCTGTATAGTGAGCTTGCTCGCTTGCTCGTTTTCCATGCCATATCCGTAGGGTGGGTACTCGGGATTCGCCATGCCTCCTAGATTCAAATCATATTGTATTTACGGATGTACTGCGAGGACTATACCAATCATCAATCTTTTATTCATCATCTCTAACTGATTAGATAACCCGGTGACCACGTCGAGGTTGAAAACACCGTTGCTTTAGTAGGAATTGCCCCATGCCTTGCCATCGATAATTATTCAGGCCATCTTTTCCATAGACTAAAATTTTCTCGCCAAAAGCAAAATAGAGGAAAAATCTAGCAAAGTAAAAAGAAATAATAATAAAGAATAATATAATAATAAATTGCAAATAAAAACTTTTGGCTAAAGTAATAGAAATAGAGTTTTCTTAATATTTTAGTGTTCCCGAACAGGCGCCAAAAACTTGATCGTGTCAAGCAGTTGAGTTTTAATATTTATAAAGAGTGATCAAACACAGACTAATCATGACAACGATAGAGGCAAGTGCACCTATCGAACAAAGAGTATAGCTTAGGCAAGAATATCTTATCAAACCTAAGGGAACCTAAAAATACTACTACTCACTTTCTTTCTATTATTTAGCCTGAAATATAGAGTGATTGAATTATTAAACTAACGAAATACTTAGACTAAATGCAAAGCCAAAAGATTGAATTGGAGAAATACTTTAGGAAAACTCAGTTGATAAAGACGATACCCTCAGAAAGAATCCACCTATGACTTCACTTATTATTTATTCCCCAAACCATATAATTTCTTTACTTAGCTTGATCCGTGAGACTCCCTAATCTATATTAAACCCTCTTTCGAGGCGAATAACGTCTAACCTTAGGTTAATTAGTGGAACTCTCGTTCTCTTATAATAACCCCTAAGGAAGCGATAACCGATCAATGGATTCCCATATTAGGTTTCACCCTAATTCGTAAAATCTCGTAACCCTATCTCTAGGCGCTCGATCAACTCCGCTCAATTATGCTAGATCTACTCTTAGGTAGGTCTATTCCTCCTCCACCTAAGCACATCGATAAAATTAAGCAACATAATTAAGAACAAACCAAGTACTTATCATATAAATTTAGAAATAAAATAACAAAATCCATCATAGGTTTCATCCCTTGTGTATCTCAAGGGTTTAGTCTATAACTAAATATGAAAACATCTCAAGAGAAAAGAATAAACAAAACATAAGAACTCCCTAAAACCCCCTCAAGGAATTGAAGGAGAGATCATCCGTCTTGAGTAGAGTTCCGCTTCTTGAGATGGATCAACTGCTATCTTCAAGTGACTCCTAAAAGATGAATGCTTGAAAAGCCTTTGCCAAAAAGTCGCCTGTTTAAACTTCTGCCGAACTCCCTTTTTAGTTGCTACCTTGGGTGTTTATATAGGTTTTGAGATGCTTTACTTGGCTCCTAAGTATCCTAATTCAAGTAGAATTCCTCCTAGGATGTTTAAGTAGACTTAGGAATGTGTTTATTTGCCTCCAAGCATCCAAATCCGAGTGAAATTGCTCTTTTCTACGGCAGGGGCACACCCATGGCACACGCCCGTGTAAGTCAGCTCCAGGCCGTGTCTCGATTCTGTCGATTGGGGCACGGCCGTGTAAATCGTGGCATGGCGGTGTGAAGTAAATGGCAAGGCACGGCCGCGTGGCTTGAAGTCTAGGCTGTGTCGATTTCTTGGGTTGGCCCAATTTGGTCCGTTTTAAGACCGTTTTACGTTCTCTTTATCCTTAAATGCTTTCTTGAGCATAAGACATAAAAAGAAAAGATTAAGAGCACCTTTTTACATAAATCAGGGATAAATCATCCAAAAGCATACTAAATGTGAGATTAAAATATGTTACTTTTACGGTTTATTACGCACAGAAAAGGAATCCTATCAATGGGACCGTACATAACGCGATTGGCTCGACACTTTGGACTCCTCAACACCGATCATCAGAGGTCCTCACTTACACTGATCAGACATATGACACCTCAGGGAATCTAGACGATGTTACACATGAAGATGATCAAGCATCGTCGAGGGACGGACCCCCTCAATACAGACTAGCCACAGACGAGGAGGTACCCGCGGATATTACTGATGATGTCCCACCAGTTCCGAGCCAGCAGCCATCATATTCAGCAGCCTTCATTGGCGAGATATCTCGACACGCCTCACAGTTCGAAAGCAAGATCTGCACCAAAGTAGCTTCATCGACAATCGCTCAACGTTTTGATGGGATCGAGGCCACCCTACAGCAAATCTGCCATTTAACACCCTTAGCCCCAATCTATCATTAGATTAGGGTTACAGAGTGCTACCGGATCAATCGATAACTTTACAATTAATACACAATTATTATCAATCATAATATAAAATAATCTTATAGTCCCTTATATGAATCTTGATAAGAATGGTTCGGGACTAATTCAATACTTAGAACATTTTCAAACATTTTAAATTTTTTTCTAAATTATATGGCACATATACTCAACTTTATTCATTACCTAGGTACATGCCACCATTATCAAAGAAGAGTACATTACTCAAAATTCTCTATGAGGTCGGGATTACTCGGATCTTTGGACCTGACAACGACTTTCAATTAACTCGCGCTTGGAAACAACCGTGATGACGAGTAAGGGTATACTCATGGTATTACCATAATTCAAATTATATAATAACTTATATACATTCAATTTATGATACAATTACTTAATAGTTATTTTATTCTTTAAATTAAATCATTTAATATAATAAACATTATTCCAAGGCTTGTATTTAATTAGATTTATACATTATTTCACTATCCAATTTTCATAGAATTTTATTATCATTATTATTTTCCACATTCCATTCCATTAGTTCATTTCATATCATTTGCAATTCACTAAATTTTTATTCATGATTCAATATTAATTCTATTGTAATTTGTTTTTACTAAAGTCATATCTCAACAATAACAATTTCACTAGTTTATTTATTATATCTTCGCTTTAAATTTTATTTAATTCATACATCTTTGGTCCATATTCTAAATCTCATATCTCAATTTCATTTTCTCACATCAAATTCACACTCAAAATATATATAATTCAATTATATTATTCTTTTCAATTAACTTTTATATTATTTATATCATTTCAAGCAAAACTGTGAACTTTAGTTTCATTTCTCCATCTTATATAATATTTCAATTCACAATTTATTTTTGAACATTTCATGAACCTTTGGTTCATGCATTCAATTTCATATCACAATTCTCATTTCATATTTTATTTGATAAATTCACTTTCTTATTTCTTTCAATAGCTTAATCACATTTATTCAGAATTTATCATTTTACTTACTTACCCCTATTAACTTGAATCGGATTTTGGTGGATACACGGATCCAACCAAACACACCAGATTGGCACCCAGTGCCTCATCGGATAGTTCGAAGCAATATATAGTGACACCCAGTGTCTCATCGGCCTAGCCGAAGTAAAGTGGTACCCAGTACCTTATTGAATCTATCCGAAGTAAATAATATGACACCCAGTGTCTCATCGACTCAAGGTCGAAGAATCCCTGAACACTTCCAATCCTAAGGCATGCCAATTATATCTGACTCAGCCTGACTAGTTAATAGGGTATTTAAATCACATATTCATATCACTTTCACTTTCAACTGATCATAATCATTCGGATTCAGTTCAATTACAATAACAAATTCACAAAGTCACATAAATTCACTTCAAGTTACATTTCAACTCAATCACTTCCTCATACTTTCAATCCATGTACATTTCAAATAATCACATTCAATTCAATTTGATTCAATTTCAAATCACCTTTCACATTTCCATTCCATTCATTTATATATATATCATCAATTCAATGCATTTTCCACTTTCTAATCAATATATCATCATATGCTCATACATATTCAAACTTCATTTCAATTTCATTCAATTCACAATTTAATTCAGTTTTATCTAATTCAATATCAATATTAACCTTATTTCTATTTACTAAACGTATTATTCAAAATTCAATAATTACTAATAATAAATTTAATTCCAATTCATATTTATCACTTAATTCATTCTTGATACTTACTCCAATTTGTTTATCATATATACATATATTAATTTAAAATTTAGCAAATAATCAAATTTGAATTATAGTAATACTAACCTGAATTTCTCGTTTTACTTCTCATTTGTTTTTCTTTTTCCTTCCTTGCTCAATGTCTCAATTCCTTGTTTGCAACGAAAATAATAATGATTTACATTATTAATTACAACATTAAATCTCAATAAATAATTTAATTTTATTCGATTCCCTACTCTTCCTCTTTACTCCACATTCCTTACACACAATTCTATTATTTACTTATAAGTTCTTTCAAGGCTGTCTACCTGAGTCATTGTCACTAAATTATCTATATCTTGAGTTACAGAATTCCAAATTAAGATCTGTAAATTTTATATGAAACTAGACTCACATATCTTAGTGCCCTAAAATTTTCATAATTTTAATTTAGCCAATAAGTACAGTTTATTCTTTAAAATCACCCCTGTTCTGTTGTCTGACAGTTCTGACCACTCTTTGCTAAAATTTAATTATCTTTTTGTACAGAATTCAAATGATGTTCTAGTTTGTTTCTTATAAAAATAGACTCCTTAAGGAATCTAACCATATATATTATATCTCATAATTATTTTTTTACAATTTTTAATGATTTTCTAAAGTTAGAACAGGGGATCTCGAAATCAATCTGAACCAGTCTCACAAAAATATAAATATCTCAAAATACAGAATTTCTTTGCTTTCTCTGTTTCTTTATATGAAAATAGACTCAATAACCTTTAATTCCATATCTCACACAACTTCTAATTCCACTTATACGATTTTTAGTGATTTTCAAAGTTACTCTACTGCTGCTATCCCAAAACTATTTTCTTATAGCTTGTTTTACAATTTAATCCTAATTAAGTTTACTTATTTTCTTAACTTGAATTTCTATCAATTTAACCCTTAATTCATAATTTTCTTCAACATAAACAATGTCTAATAATTAACTATCTTTCAAAATATCAACTTATCTTCATCAAAACATTGTTCCAAGGCTTCTAAAACATCAAAATTAAGTAAAAAGGGCTAAATTGACTTACCTATCAACTTTCAAGCTTCAAACTTTCAATTTTTGCCTTTCTTCTTGCTTTTCTTTCCTTCCTTCTTTCCTTCTCTGTTTCGTTTGCCTATTCTGTTTCTTCTCTTTTATTTCTTTGCTTTATTATATAATATAATATTATAATAATAATAAAGTTACCTAATAATAATATATTTTAACACATAAAAATCTTAGATTTTATGCTTATGCCGCCTCAAGTTTGGTAATTGGCATAATTTCTTCTTTAGTCCTTTTTATTTTATATAATCTTTAATTAGACTTTCACTCTTTATTCAATTTGATCCTTTTCCTAACTACTTTAAATTAAACTAAATTCACTTAATTAAAACTTAATTAAACACATAACTAACTTTATAAATATTTTTAATAAATATTTTACGAGTCCGTTTACTAAAAACGAAGACCCGATAACTCATTGTTCGATATCCATACTTTTGAGGTCGTTACATGCCATCACTTTCATATATTACCACCAACACCTCCACAGGATCCAGTTGACGATGAGGACCTCTGAGTCCTCATAAATTGTTATTTGACATTTACTTTTCTGTATTTTAAAACTTTTTATTGGATGTTGCTTTTAGATTTAAACTGTCATTAGTATTGCATGGTTTTTATTTTTAATTTTTCTACCATTGGCTGTCTAACCTCTTAAAGAATCCCTACTCAATTATATGCTACAAGATTATTAACCAAGTGACTTTGCAGAATCTATCACACATCCACATAAAAGTCACTGCGAGAACGATCTTGGACCTCATCGCAATTAGGGAAGTGTCACTTTCTCCTTCTCTTTTGATTTATCCCATTACTGTCATTATTTATCTTTGTACATTGAGGGCAATGTACATCTTAAGTGTGGGAGGTAAAAGTGTCCAACTTTTTGCATTATTCTCAAATCCTGAATTTAGTCTTGTTCGGAAGTATTTTTCTCATACTACTAATTAGGATGAAATTTCTAATGATTTATGATTATTATTGAAATGTTTTATTAAGTCATAGTAAATTGTGCATTGATGATTAAATTTGAAGAGTACTAGAGAATCATGCATAATAAGTCTACTTTCTAAAAATTAAAATTGATAGGTTGTTAAACCTGAATTCGAGTATTACTTTGAAATTTGAAATTTATAAGGATTGATGTCAAAATACCCATAATTTTTGTGAGATTTTGAGCCTTATAGAGCATATATTTTTTTTCGTGCTCACTTTTTTTTTTTATTATGAGTGTGTCAACTTTGAACTGTTATTCTAGAACTTGCCTTGTTTATGCATATCGAGACCACATTATTGACTTGATATACTGAGATGATAAAGGCACCTAGGTTTTAACCCATTCACTCCACTAAAAAGCCTATCTATTTAATTAACCCCTAGTGAACCCCGTTGAAACCTAACAACTTTTTTCTTTTTTTATTTACCCCTAAAATTTTAACCCAAAACCCCTTTGTATTTGTTATCACTATTCCTTTGACTACCCTTCTTTCGAGAATTGATTTGATCAGTTACTTAAATTAGTTTATAAAGCTATTCCAGTATTACTTAGTTTGTTCTTAAAAAAATCAAAGTTTATTCATTATTAGTATTTGTTTAAAGGAGCTCATGTGTCTAAAACCCAAATTGTTGAAGAAGAGCTCGTATTATAGTATTATCAATAATAGTATTATTAGTTTTCAAGCGATGTAATTGCTTTAATTAGTTTGTTTTAGGAAGGTAACTTGTCAAGTCAATCTCGATTCTAACCATCTAATTCAGCCTGTATCCACACCTTTAAGCCCTAACCCTGTTACAACCCTAATAAAGACCTTTTGATTTGTGTATCATCTCATATACAGTGGTGGAGATTTGATTTTCAGGCAAGCCTATGGAATTAACTTTTCAGGTTCGACTTATGAGTGCTTTTTCTTGATCTTTAAACACTTTAAGTGATTTGAGTGAACTTTTAGCGAGGATGTCAATCCTTGTCGGTTTTGAATTAAAGGTAAGTATTTAAATAAGGGGAGACACCTATGTTTTCGTGCTATAAAGGTATGACTTATCTTGATTGAATCTTTAGGGCACTTTGAGTTAAATTATCCATGTATAAATTATCTATGAATTATGATGAGACGTTATTGATAGGAATTATGTATTGTGGAAAGTTCGTTTTAATTATAAGTTGAGAATTTTGCTTGAGGACAAGCAAAATCTTAAATGTGGGGTATTTGATAAACCGTAAAAGTAACATATTTTAATCCCACATTTAGGATGCTTTTGGATGATTTATCCTAATTTATGTAAAAAGGTGCTCTTAATTCTTTCTTTTCATGTCTTATACTCAGGAAAGCACCCGAGAATAAAAAGAATGAGAAATGGGCTTAAAACAGACCAAATTGGGCCAACCCGAGAAGACGACACGGCCTGGGCGTCATGTCATACGGCCGTGCCTTGCAATCCATCTAGAACATGGCCTATCCCCGATTTACACGGCCGTTCCTCGTCGACAAAAAGCCCAACACGACCCAGGCGCGGTTTGCATAGCCGTGCCCCAATCGACAGACCCGAAGCACGGCCTCAACCCTGATTTGCACGGCCGTGCCTCAATCAACAGAATAGAGACACGGCCTAGAAGACGACTTACACAGGCGTGCCCTGGCCGTGCCCCTGCCACGAGAGAAAGAAATTTTACTCGGATTTGGATGCTTGAAGCCAAAGAAACATACTTCTAAGTCTACTTAAACACCTTAATAATAATTCTACTTGAAGTAGATGCTTAGGAGTCAAGTGAGGCATCCAAAAAGCCTATATAAACAAGCCAAGGCAGTCATTCTAGGGGATCGGAAGTTGAGCAGAGTTTTCTGCCAAAGCTTTTCTCATTCAGGGATTTACTCGAAAATAGCCAATTGATCCATCTCAAAGAGCCGGGATTCTACTCAAGACGGAGGATCTCCTCTTCAAGTCCTTCAGGGGGTTTTAGGGATTTCTTATGTTTTGTTTTATATTTTCTCTTGAGATGTTTTCCTACTTTGTTATGAACTAAACCCCTCAGATACTTGAAGGGGATGAAACCTATGATGGATTTTGTTATTTGATTTTTGGTTTATATGATAAATACTTAGTTTGTTCTTAATTATGTTGCTTAATTTAATCTGATGTGCTTAGGTGGAGGAGGAATAGACCCTGCCTAAGAGTAGATCTAGCATAATTAAGCGGAGTTGATCGAACGCCTAGAGATAGGGTTACGAGATTTTGCAGGATTAGGGCGAAACCTAATATGGGAGTCCATTGATCGATTTACTGCTTCCTTAGGGGGTTATTATAAGAAAACGAGAGTTCCACTAATTAGCCTAAGATTAGACGTTATTCGCTTCGAGAGAGGGTTTAATATAGGTTAGGGAGTCTAACGGATCAAGCTAAGTAAAGAAATCATATGAATTAAAGGTTAGATAACAAGTGAAGTCTAGGCGGATTCTTCCTGAGGGTATCGTCGTAATCAATTGAGTTTTTTTCACAATCTTTTCCCAAAGTTTAGTTCTTTCGTCTTTGCATTTAGTTTAAAATATTTCATTAGTTTTAGATTAATAAATCAATCGCTCCATATTTCATGTTGAATAATAGAAAGAAAGTGAGTAGTAGTACTTTTAGGTTCCTTTGGGTTCGATAAGATATTCTTGCCTAAACTATACTACTGTTCAATAGGTGCACTTGCCTCTATCGTTGTCATAGTTAGTCTACAGGTTCGATCATTCTTTTTATAAATTTTAAAACTTGACTGTTTGACACAATCAACTGACTCCATGATTAAGTAAATTACGAAATATTGGGACGATACTTCTAGACATAATTGCAATTGCTCAAGCCTACAACATATATCTGATTGGTCCTTCCGCTAGCTCAACAAAAGCTCGATCGAACTGCATTTGAATCAAAAAGAAATTCTACGACTTTGGACATAATTTAATTGAGCCAATTTATTCGAGTGGAATTAAATTAGGTGGTCTAGTGAATTGTTCAATTAGAGAATTTGATTGAAGAATTCTCTTGAAAAATTAATTTAGAAAATCTCAGTGATTTTTGAGAAAATCAAGTTTAATCAATTAAAATTAAATTAATCAAATTAATTAAAATAAATATGATATTTTTGGGAATTAATTTTCAAGTCAGACATTTGGTTTGATGGGTAATTGAACTTGAAAATTGGACCTGAGATCGAAAATTGAACTTGAGACTAAAATCCAAAAATTGATTGAATGTGGCCTTATGTATGAAGCTGGGTAGACGATCCAACTGGTGGCTGGGCCGAACCGGTCGGTCATCACTGGCCCATATTGAACCGATAGTAGTTGAACCGACCAAGCCCATTTGAGCAAAACGGCGACAATTCGGGGTGCTTAGGGAGTCACGTCGATAATGGCACAGTTGGGCATGGCAACTACGATGCTGACGATCTGGCAGCCAACGTATGGTCGACAGCGGTGGTTCTTCGGTGGTAGAGGAGTGAAAATATTAGACTCCTGGTGAGACTCTACCGGGTAACTTGATTTCAAATTAACTTTTCCAAACATAATATTTTTTAATGAATTTAATATTAAATTAAATTTAATATTTATCTAGATAGTGTTTTATTAATATTAATATGAGATATTAATTTAATATTAATCGAGTTAAGACTCAATAAACTATAAGGGTGTTCATAGTTCGGTTAAAATTGAATTAACCGACCAAACCGGTCTAATTCGATTAATCGGTCGGTGGCCGAATTTAGTTCGATCGGAGTTCAGTTAATGATTTTTTGAAATTTCGATTATCAGTTAATTCGGTTTGAAATTGAGTAATTAAGTGAATTAATCGAAATAAATAAGATATTATATATAAGATATTTTTATATTATCAATGTATGCTTTGAACAATTATTTTTATATTAATAGAAATAAATAATATATATTATATATAATATATATTTTTGAACTATTAAAAAATGAACATTAGCAATGTATTTTTCTTATATGTTTTATACTTATTTTAACCAAAAAACAAAAACATATAAATTTTGGTTAATTCGATTAGCTGATCGAATTAACGAAATATTTCGGTTCGATTAATGTGTTTGAAAAAATTCGGTTCGATTAATGGTTAGAGATTTTTTCATTTCAGGTAATTTAATTAATAGTAATTTAGTTCGGTTAATAACTGAACCGACCGTTTGAACACCCTTAATTGGGTATACACTTAGAATTTTTATTTCGGCTTATACATGTTTATGTCATGAAATTGGACTTTTAATGAATTTCTGAAGATGTTCTCATGCACGCCTTTAATAAATCATTTTGGCCTAAATACTTTTATTATTGAGTAGTTTGTACTCACTCTCTCTTTTACTATTTTACGAGTTCAACGTGGGATATCTGGGGAGTGACGTTTTTAGGCTTGATATATTGTCTTTGAAAGTTGTAAATGATGCTACTTAGATTTTCAAGATTAATGGATACCAATACTCAAATTTTAACTTTTGATTTAAACTCTCAATTTACTTTATTTATCTCAAAACTTAATTTCAGATTCTCAAACTCTATAAATATTTATAAATATTTATAAATTGTAATTGGATATTTTTATTATATGATATATATCACATTCGCATCTCATGGCATCAAAATCATATATCTTCTCTTGTAAATTATACTACATATAGATGAATATGCAACCAAATTAAGTGCCCAAAAGAATCTCAATTAGAACCTAAGAAAAAGTCTGTTTTTTTCAATTAGAACCTAAAAGAATCTAAGGGTAAGAGGATTTATTTATTTCTCGAAGTCATCCTCTTAAGCTATATACTCTGGATTGTCAAATTTAGTACAAATTTTTTTTTTATTTATGTTGATGGGTTTTTATGGTTCCAGTTGTTCTTTTTTAACAGTTTTGTAACTGGTGATGTTGCTCATACGATATTTCTAATGTAAATAATGGAATCCTTGTAAAAACAGACTATAAACTTGTCTTAGTCTTAAAATTACATGGTAGTTGTCTTAAGAAGCATGCACTGTAATAGTCCAGTTCAGACTCTAGTAAGAATAGTAGTTTCGGGACCACAAATCGAGTCAAAAAATATTTTAATATTATTTTCGAGTCTACAGTATATGAATTGGTATGTGTGAAATTTCTGTGATTTGATTTGGTCAATTGTGTGCTTAATTTGAGAAAAGGATTAAATCGCATTAAAGATAAAAGTGACATGCTATTTGTTAATGTGCTATATTGCCATGTCTTTATTAATATGAAGTCCTTATGATGTTATTATGCCATTATTAAGTTGGTGGACAATTATGTCCATAGTTTATATGTTTTTCAATAATATATCATTAAGGGTAAAAGTGGAAATAGATAATTAATATGAAATATAATAAAAACAAGCATGAAAATAGGCATTTTGTTCATCCATTTGACCAAAAATATCAAAGAAAGGAAAGAAAAGAACAAGCTAGGTTTCGGCTATGATTTTAGCTTGATTCAAGGTATGTTTTGCTTCGATTTTTGATAATTTCTTCGTTTTTGTAATCGTTGCTTAGTGTTCTTCAAAACTCATGCTTCAATTTTGTGAATTGATGATGATTTTGAAATGTGCCATTGATGAAATCATAAGTCTTGTGATGTGTGAAGATGAATTATGAAAGATATGTGATATATTAACACAGTTTGTCTTTGGATTTTTGATGAATTTGAGTAATTTGGACTTAATTGAGAAAATAATATTTTGAGAGACTAAATTGTGAAATAAATGAAATGTGTGGACTGGTATGAGCATGGGTAATATTCGGCCTAAGCATTGTGTGTGTAAATTTTGTGTATTTTGTGATTTTATGAAATAGGGACTAAAATGTTAAAATGTGAAAATGTGAGGGCTAAATTGTAAATTTCCCTAAATGTGCATTCTTGGATTGAATTGAATGAATTGGTGAATAAAATAGTTAAATTTGAATATGTATAGATCAAGAACCAAAGAAAACAAAATTAGATCGAGGTAAATCTAAAGTAATCGAGTAGTCGAAATCGCTCGTATATTCTGAATTCGAGGTAAGTCTATATACAAATAAATATATTTGTATTGATTTATGAATATTCATATGAAATTTCGTTGTGATGAATGTGTATGAGATGATAACTATATGAAATCCGGGGAACTATCGACAATGTATCAAAGTCCGAGAAGTCCCGTACGAACCTAGGAATAGATAGGATTACATATGTCATGACATAGGTTTCCGATATGTGATATCGTGTAAGACCACGTCTGGGACGTTGGCTTCGATTTGAGATTTACGTGTAAGACCATGTCTGGGACATTGGCATCGTATTTGATTCGTGTAAGACCCTGTTTGGGATAGTGGCATCGATATCTGAGTACATGTAAGACCACGTCTGGGATGTTGGCATTGTACGACTATTCTGAGCATTCTGAGTATCCTATTTGGTTCCGAATGGTTCAATGAGAAATTCTGAGAAAATGAAAGGCTATGTGAAATGTATAACTAAATCAGGTACGTTTGATATGTACACTAAGTAAGTATATGAAAGGTAAGTATATATATGAACTTACCTAAATGAGATATGTGTATAGATTTGATGAAGTAAAATGTGATATATGAATGAATGAGCTATGATCTAATGTAATGCATGGTGATATATATGTTGGTAAGCAAATGGCTAAACAAATTAGCCAAGAAGAGTTATGAATGTGCAAATGAGCTATTAGTAATTTTATATTTGATATGAATAATGAAGGTTTATATGTTACGTTTATTTGTATATGGCTTACTAAGCTTTTGAAAGTTTACTTTGTGTGTGTTTGCTTTGTTTTATAGATCGTTGAAGCCACGAAAGGCTCGGGGATCGTCGAGGATCGTCATCACACTACCCAATCTTATTTTGGTACCTTTTGAAGGTGTATATACTAAAGTATGGCATGTATAGTCTAAAGAGTTATGTTTGGGATATTTGAATAGCCATGTGATAGGGCTAGTTAATGATATGTTGTGAATAAGTAGATAAGTTATGTGATTTGGTTTGTTAATGGTTCAGCATATGGTAATATTGATCTATGTTTTGGTGTTGTAAAGATGGTATATTATTGATGAAGTGATACCATAATGAATTGGTAAGTTTATGGGTGAAGATTACTTAGATATACTTGTGATTTAGCTGAGCTAAATATGTAAGATGTTGTGATGAAATGTATTCGAATGAGATGAAGAGGATGACCATTTGGTATGTTTTTGGTTGTCAATTGTGTTTGATATAATGTTTGTATGTGCTTGTAGGGATGACCCAAAAGTGTGGGTCGCATTTTGGCCTTGCAAATGGCCTATAATTGCCCACACGGTTGAGCACACGGGCATGTGGCTTGGTCGTGTCCCTCGTGGTTGTATTTGAAAAGGCGTGTCCACGGCCATGTGGACAAGTCAGTATGTATGCCCTATTTTGACACGGCTTAGACACACAGGCGTGTCTGAGGCCGTGGGAGGCACACGGCCTGCCCACACGGGCGTGTGACCTCTGTAACTTTGAAAAAATTTTGAATTTTTGAAAATTTTTGTATGTGTTCGGTTTAGTCTCGGCCCCTTTTTAAAGCATGTTTAACGTCTCGTAGACTCGCTCAAGTGACACTTTGATTTGATTCGTTGAATATTATATGGAATGTCCGTAAAAGGTTTCGTTTTGTCCGGTAATGCCTTTAACCTTAGATCGGCGATGGTTACGGGTTAGGGATGTTACATGCACTGCTCATTTGTATATAAACCCACCACCATTTTCAAGTTTCCCTCACCAACCATATAATAAGTAACAATAGAGTTCAGTCAAAATGAACAACAAGGCTTGTTCTGCATTCGTTCTTCTCATCTGCCTTCTCTTGATTGTTTCAGGATGTTAGACAGTTGAAGCAGATCCAAAGACTTGCAAGCCAAATGGCAAGATAAGAGGGAAAAAGCCTCCTAAGGAATGTAATACAAAACATGACTCTAATTGTTGCAAAGAAGGCAAGCTTTATGACATTTACAAGTGTTCCCCACAAGTTTCAAACCATACGAAGGCAACCTAGACTCTCAATGTACGACTTCGATGATGGTGAGGATGGCCGTGGACATTTGAATGTGATAACAAATACCACTCCAATAAAGAACTTGTGGTGACATTTTCAACAGGGTGGTTCAACAAGGAAAAAAAAGGTGTCTCAAGTATATTAACATACATGGGAACGGAAAAACTGTTAAAGCTAAAGTTGTCAATGAATGTGACTCCACAATGGGCTGTGATGGTGGACATAGTTACCAACCTCCATGCGTTAAAAACATCACCGATGCCTCTGACACGGTCTGGGAGTCCTTGGGAGTGCCTACTGACCAACGGGGTGGATGGACAATTACTGGTCAGATGCATGATTGATTTAAGCAAAGAGAATAAGGATATTAGATAGCATAAGAAAGATTCGGCTTTTTATCTTGAGGCCTGAAATCAAACTCCCCATTAATAACTCCTTTTGGGTCCCATGATTCAGTTTGCGTTTTAGTTTTTCCTTCTTCATTTACTTTGTTGTATTGCCAATACAACAGTTCCAAGGGAATGATTAAAAATTCTCTAATTGTAATTATGACTACAATAGTTTGACTTGACATGCTTTGGGAGTGTCCTAGGTCAATGGATCAGATTGGATACCAAACAATGTGGACAATTTCTTGCAGTTAAGTCAAAGGTATCACATATCTGATTTTTTCCATTTAGTTGGCTAACACTGAATGCATAAAGTTCTATATCAGCATTCACCAAAAAACAACTACTGGCAAGAAATCAGGCATTAAAAGCATAGCCGGACAACCAGAATCTAAAACTGATAATTGCATGAAAATCTCCCATAACCTTATTTACAACATACTATCTGTCCTGGCGGGCAAACGTCGGAAGAAGTTAATTGGTGCTGCGGGTATCTTGTGGCGAAACCTGGGATGCCTCATAAAGTAAAATCCAGCTATAAAAGCAAACACTTGGAAAGGTGTCACATATAATACAATGGCTGCTGCAAGACAGAATATCATAAATATGGTAGTGGCTCGAGGATCCCGCCAGCTTAAGAGTGCCTGAAGACGCTCGCCTTGATTAGCTATGTCACTCACAACACTCTGAACTCTTCCTGCCACACTCCTTAAACGATCATACCTCATCCGAACTAGATCCGAGCTCCTTGATGCAGGAAAGGACTCAAATTCTTCATCTAGTTCGTCAGGAGAAACTGCATCTGCGCAAGAGAGGCTTGTGTCCATGTGGGGAGGGTACCTTGGCCGATAACGATACTTCCATACCCCTATCAGAAACATGTATAGGAAAACTGTTGATAAAATCAGCTCTGGGAAACAAACCAGCATTACAAATAGGAAATGCACCAGCACTGTTGTCATTGGGTTCTTCCACTTGCAAACTTCACCAAACCATTTTCCAACTTCAAATAATCCTGAGAAAACCGATGTCAGGCGCAAAAAGTTTGCCTTGCTACGTCTCATGCTCCAAAGATGAGCATTTGCATCAGACATGTATTCAATTACTTCTCTCCTGAGAGGTGGTTCAGCCCGACCAAGCCGAGCTGCCACGATATTCACAGCCTGGTATCGCAGCATGTCTAGTTGTATCACACTCAATGGCCTTTTGTAGTGCATCTTTGGCAAAAGGGTCGTGAGTATTGAAACATCATACTAAGCATTGATGTCGATGAAAATCGTATTGCCAAATGCAATTCACCCATTTTCTTAACACCAGATGGATGAAGAACCAGCAGTGGATAACTGTGTGTGTAAACTCGACCAGTTTCTAGAGTAGATATACGAATCCGGACCTTTCCAATTTTAATATCCTTGTTTCCATTGGAATCACCTATCTGCCAATTATCAAAGACCCCCACAGTGAGAATAGTGGCTGGATCATAAACTTCCCATGTGTACTGCTCATTATATTTTGGGTTTAGGCTATTTACTATGGTTCGAGTTCGAACCCATTTGTGGCCGTACTTTGCCACACAATCGTATCTGATGTACCTTTCCCATCCTTTGTTTTCATCGGTTGGAGCCGATCAGCATTCAAAATTCCAAGTTCCAGAACACCGATTGATGATTTCCAGAGCTGCTTTGCTGTTGGCCGCAGATCACTGCTATACTGGGTTGACTCATCAAGCACATGGTATCCTCCATCAAGACAAACACAAACATGGAGCCTACTATGAAACTTATCTTTCTTTGCACGATCCCCATCCATGGCATCGATAAAGATTTCTCCAAGTTGTACCATCGAGTACGGACAACTCGGTCATCCGCACGCTTTTCAACAGAGTTCAATGGTACAACGGCCTTTCCCATGGTCTCATCCTTATTAGATCCCACACGATCTTCAACTGAAAATATTAGATGATCTTCAAAGGGTTCTGAAGCAACAAACATAAACTCCTCGTTCCAGATTGGATTCAAATTTCGAGGTTGAACTGTTTTTGTCTTTAAAATCTGGTTACCAATCTGTACCTTAACATATACATCAGGAAACCTGTTCTTGTCTGATGGAACAAGGTCTTGTGCCTCGATAACATTAATTCGGACATACCATAATCTTGGAGAGTGATAAACTTTTGAACGGATATATGAGGAGTAATGGAAGTGCTATCGCCGGGAGCAAAAGCATCTGAGTGCCAGGCATCCGGAAAAGTCTCGTCAGCCTGCGTGCCATACCAAACTGCAAGCATCAGTTCTCCCTTCTTTTTCTCTCCATTCTTGTCTTGTAGCCGATACCATTCTGGAGCCAATGGACTTTCCGGTGGAACTCTCATCGGAACCTCATGGAGATCAAAGCGCACAATACCAACAAAGTCATCTTTCACTAAATCCTTATCCTTGAGAACAACTTCCAACACAGTTGACTGCATTGTTTCCCTGGCAAAGGCAAACACTTGATTCCACTCGGATTTTGGTTCCTCTCATAATGCTTTGTGATTCCTTTGTAGTTTCCAACTTTTACTTCAACATATGGATCAAGGCTGCCTGTCAAATCTTTTGAAGGAAGATCTCGGGCTTTTACCACTCGCACAAAAAGGTATCTCATCTGCTCAACAAGGTCATAAGTGCTTGTTGGCTGTCTCCTCGTATGACTCGGCCTCCAATAATTCGTCCTCCTCCAAGGAATGGGCTCGTCTCTTTAAGAGCATAATCAGATGGTTGTGAATGTGATGATGAACCTGAGAACATGTGAACAACTTTCGCTGCCTGTGGTTCGGATTTCATCTCATGTACTCCATAATCCATTTGTTGTTGGGGTGGCATTGGGGTAAAATTTTGATTTTGTTGCAAGTGGTTTGCATTTGGAAGATGATGAAATGTATGCCTTTTATCAGTTTTCTCTTTAGGAAGTAAACTCGGGAAGTTTGGAGTTTGTGCATAACCTGAGCCTACGTCTGTATCCAAAAACGATTCCATTGCTGGAAGTGGATTTGATAATTTGATTGAAGGGTCATCCGTTAAAAATACCTTCAAACCGAGCTCTCCTTTTGCATGGGAGAAAATGGTTCGTTTTTCAAGAGGGTAGTGCATAACAACCGCATTAGAGTAGGGCACGAAAGGCGTTCCGGTGAGACGAAGCTTCCCAAGAAAGGTTTTGGTGTTGTTTGCTTTGTTATGGCTGTAAACATAGGCTTCAAGAGGGAGCTTGATTAAGTTGTTAGGATCAGAGATGTTGAAATAGAAACTCTCATTCCAGACTGGATTGAGATCGTTTTCTTTAGTAGTGGTGCGGAATCTCTGGTCATCAAAATGAAGCTCCACGAATGGATTGGACGAACCTTGCCCGTCTTTGGCTACAAGGTCATGAGCCCCCGCGACTTCAACCCCTAACTTGAAACTACCCATGGTTTATCTTAATTAAAACAGGAAAGGAATACACAGCAGGGCTTTAGATAATCCGCGGCCGATACGACAACACCTGAGAAAAAGGAAGAAAACTAACAGTTCAACAATGATGAAATGTGCATCATATAAGGAAATCGACAAGAAGCATCAATCTCGATGCATGGATGAATTTAAAACAGATGAACTTCATTCAAGAGACTGAAATGCATATATGGACAAATTGAAATTCCATGTCAGAACGGGAAACAGTCAGAAGTAATTGTGTAAGGTTATGGTCCAAATCAAAGAAAACTCAACCATCAGATAATCAAGAGTTGCAAAAATCTTAAATGAACATTGCAACAGAAAAAAGAAAAAAAAGAAGATATCCAAGTTAAAGAAAATAAGAAAGACAGAAACTGACCTTTGATATTAAGACTGAAATCTTCTGTTAGGAAAGTCAAAGAGAGCTTGAAGACTTATGACCAGCATCTCAGAAACTTAGACAAGAAGATGATCGAATATAAACGAACTAACAAAGAGGTGACTGAGTCTGAGAGATAAATGGTTGGTGTCTTAAGTAGTGACCAAAACCGGAATAAAAAAACAAAGAGGAAGGAGAGAGGGAAAGGGCGGGTCTATTGTTTATTATTTAATTATCAATCTCCGTTTTGTTTTCTTGTTTGGCCATCGTAATCGTGACCTTTCACTACAATTTGAGTTCTACATGTCACAGGTAGGCCGTCCCAATAAAAATTTTGATCCAAGTTTGAAAATTGGAATTGAATAAAAAGCAAAATTTGTTTATAAAATAATACTTTAGACTCGTCTTAAATTTGCAATGAAAAATTTTACATGTCTTTTCCTATTTTTTGTCACAGTTTTATTATCATTTTATGGTTATTTTATTACTATTTTGTTGCTAATATTTAGATATTATATAACACTTATTTTGCTATTATTTTATAGACATTTATTTATTAAATTATACTTATCTTAATGTTATAAATTTTTTAATTTATTTTTAATTTTTAAAAAATATTTATTTTAATATTATTAGTATATTTAATATATTATATTTTTAAATCATTTTTAAATAAGAAATAAATTTTAAAAAATTAATACGGACAAGACTTAAATTTTAATATTTCATTTAGACTAAACTTAAATAAAAAAATTAAATCCATTTTTTTTTAATCGAGTTAAACCCGAACTATCAACCGGTGTAAGGCCCGACCTACGGACAATTGTAAGGACAACTATACTGTAGTTAATATTGTTTCACGCTTTCAACACTCCTCTGAATGTTTTGCGATTAATATACTCGCTTCATTTTCTCCACACGTTTCATTTAACGTGCGGAATTACTATTGTACCTTTTTTTGGTTTTATTTGCATAAACAAAAACTGCAATTATAAATTTATGTTGAAATTTTAAGCAGGTACAGGTTAAAAAAAATTTGTTATAAATTAGAAGTTAAAAGTTTAAATTTCAATATAAAAATAATAAAAATATGAAGAAATTATCTGAATAAGATGTCCTTTTCTGTATGAGTTATTTTTTACAAAGAAAAGGCAGTGAATATTATCACTGAAAAGTTCTTACAAACTGTGGTTAAGTCCTCCAACGAGTTCAACCTCAAAGCTTTTATCCAACATCTTAATAAAAAAAATCAACTATTTAAATTGTATTAATTTATAAATCAAAATAAAATCTTATTACATATCATCATTTTATCTCTTGTGGTATGAAAAATAAGATGAATGTATTCGAGAGGTCTTTCTATTATAGAGATCTGATCAAATTAGTCTCTCGATTATTATATAGATCAATTTAATTTTGTATTATTAAAAGAAATAAATAATGTCAAATTAAAATAGGGCTAACATTTACTATTTTAAAAAAATATCATTTACCGTTTAATAGAGTTTATATTTTTAAAATTTTTATGATTATGTAAATAAAATTTTTGTTTGGAATTGAAGTGCTAGTGAAACAAAATATTTCTTACACGTAAATATTAACTCAATTAAATTTTAAACTGATTTTATTCTTTTAATAATATGGAGATTAAATTGATCACCTAAAACACAAGTATCTCCTAATAACCTTAATCGAAATAATAATAGTGGCGTAAATAACATTAAAAACATTTAATATTTTTTCTTGAATTCATAAAATAATATATTAATAATATTAGCTAAAATGTACAATAAATTAGAGATGAAAGAAAACCAATTCATGCAACCATGCATATTTTTTCCTCTTTTATAAAGCAAAAACATTTGAGTCTAATCTAAAGATCATGGTTGGTCGTATAATTGCTGGATTAATTTTACACATAATCAAGATAGGAAATATAATAATATAATATATCCAATTGACTTGATTTTTATTGACATTTAAAAAAAATTAAATATAAAATTTTACTTGATTGAATAAGTATCCTTCTTCTCATCAACTCAACTTCATGAGCATATAATTAATCTATAAATTGATTATTAATTAAATATGTAACTTATATTGAGCTTATCCTCTCAAGATTGCGATAGAAAAGAAAATTCAGATGTCTTACTCCCAAATTTCCACACGTTTTAAACTGATTGGTTAATAATTATATATATATGATGATGATGATGAAAAGCCTGAAGTTACAGGAAATTTCAGTGGTATATACAATTCTTGTGGACCATGACATCAACTCTACTTTGTTTTATTTATTTATTTTTGTTCTTTTCAATTAATTGTTTAAAAGTTCCTGAAATTTTTTCGGAAAAATTAAATTAAGTTTTGTGATTTTTTATCAAATTGAATTCTTGAACTAATAAAACTGGTTAAATAAATTTTTAACTAACGTTAATTGTTATAATAGTGATGTGACTATTAACTTGAGACTAATATGGCACTTTATGTCAGTAATAATTGTCAACGTGGTAAAAATTTAAAAATTTATAAATTTGTAAATATTATTAAAATTTATAAAATATTAAATAAAGTTTAAATTTTAAAAATTTTATTTAAAATTTTATTTAAAAGTTAAGTCCTGGAAAATTCATTTCATTTTGATAATTTTTCTAAATAATATAAAGTTTAAAAATAATAAAATTAATTTTCATATAATTTTTAGTTCTATGGATACCTTTTAGGATGTATAAAAATATTTTATAAAATAAATATAAATAATTTTAATTTTATTAATTGTATGTGTAAAGTTTTTTTTTTTTAAATGTATGAATATGTTCAATTATTTAAAACTTTTAAGCTATAAAATAATTGAGGCACCTTATAGACTATAATTGATACACTTTTTAAATTGGATATATTCATATATATATATATATTTAAAAAAATTTACACGTACAACTAATAAAATTAAAATTATTTATATTTATTTTATAAAATATTTTTATACATTCTAAAAGGCACCAATAAAATTAAAAATTTATACACATATCAGTTTTAAAGAAAATTAATTTTAATATTTTTAAACTTTATATAATTTAAAAAATCATTTTGAATTAATAGGACATATAGGTGTCCAAATTTACGTTGAATATGGACAATCTTATGTCCAAATTCATTACGGACTTAACTTTTAAATTGTTTCTATTACTTTTTAATTTTTTGTGTGTCGGCACCATTAACGGTTAATATTAGTCAAAGGATCAATTTGACCAATTTTATTAATTTAAAACTCAATTGAGTATAAAAAAATTACAGGAATTTAATTAAATTTATTGAAAATTTTAAAGACTTTTAAACCATTAGTCATGTTAAATATATTTTTAATCAGGGTACAACTTATAATTATAATAATAACCAAAATAGTATAGCGAGTTGAGTCACAAATGCAATGGAGTGGTAAATTTATTAAACATCACTATAGATTAAGTCTAACGTTTAATCAAGTTGAATTTCCTTAAAAAATCAATTTAAATTTAATTAATTTTAAATAAAATAAATGCTAATATAAAAATAATTTAATTTTCCTTTTTTATTTTATTTTTCTTTGATAAGTCACAATCAAGATTTTATTATATTCACATTGACATCCAAAGGTACATGATGAAAGAAGAAAAAAGAAATGAGTAAATCATTTTATAAAAGAAGGATGATTTAAAACTAGAATGTGGAAGGTATGTATAATTGAAAAGAAGGTTAGATATTTGAAACTAATATAGTAGTTTTCTTTTCAATTGCACTGAATTAGCAAGACTTGGCTCAATAATGTGAAACTCAATTAAAGAATGTAAATATAATATAGTTAATTAA
This sequence comes from Gossypium rotundifolium, assembly GCA_025506655.1. NCBI lineage: Eukaryota > Viridiplantae > Streptophyta > Magnoliopsida > Malvales > Malvaceae > Gossypium > Gossypium rotundifolium. The sequence continues at coordinate 175,968,321 of CP106732.1, forward strand.
TAAATGTTTCTGAAAAATAAAAATTTGAACCACAATTTAAACTGATCTAAGAACAGATGTACCACAAATAATGGGAAATCGGGCAAATGAATTCTGATTAATCCACCCTAAAATATCTCTCATCCCCTCCCTCGCATTTCTTATTTTCTGTTTTCCCTAGTTAAAATAATTCAGAATTCACAAGCACATATTCAATTTCTTTTCTCAGACAGATTTTATTGCCAAAGCTTCATTTCAAGAACAAAATGGTATGCTTCCCAAATCTTTCTTTTATTATTATTGTTGGCTGCTATGTAACTTTGTAATATTTATTATTAATTATGAAAAAATAACAAGAAGAATATTGAAAATGAAAGATGAAAGATGAAGGAAGCTTAGAGAAATTGATTTCAATGGACCACATGTTTTTCCATGTGGCAATTGCATATCCTATTTCCATTAATTAAGGATTCAAATTAATTTTGAAACAAGTTAGTATGATCTTTGTGCGGATCCGTAACAAATAATGACCATGGTTTTAACATTGCATGTGCTAATACATATGTGGTGCTATAAATAGGCAAATTCATCATCTGGAATGTATGTGAACGATGATTGCAAGCTGAAGTTTTTGGAACTAAAAGCAAAGCGAAATTATCGTTTCATCGTGTACAAGATCGACGAGCAGACACAACAGGTGATTGTAGACAAGTTGGGAGGTCCCCAAGAAACTTACGAAGATTTCACCAACTCCTTGCCTGAGCATGAATGCCGCTATGCCGTCTTCGACTATGATTTTACCACAGATGAGAATTGTCAGAAAAGCAAGATTTTCTTCTTTGCATGGTACCAAGACAAACACATTGTTCCCTTACCAATAACTCAAACTGATTGTTACGATAATATTGTTCCTTTGTGGTGGTGTATAATCTATGTATTAATGTATAGGTCACCTGATGGGTCAAGGGTGAGGAGTAAGATGCTTTATGCAAGCTCCAAGGACAAATTCAAGAGACAGTTGGATGGGATTCAAGCTGAGTTGCAGGCAACAGATCCAAGTGAGATGACCTTGGACATCATCAAAGCACGAGCTCTTTAATTCCTTCCTATATAACTCAAAACTCCATTCAAGGCATTTCCTTTTCAATAATCTCTATTAATTTGTGGGGTATTTCCCGTTTTTAGTTTCTCTGTATCTAAGCTACATCAGAAAACTTAACATCATATCCTATAACATACCAAGTAAACCCTTGTAGTCTAAAGGTCGGAATTCCTCTGTTTCTCAATGCTATTTCAGTATCTGTAATAATTGATTCTTATGGTTTAGTTTTTTTCCAATATTCTGTCTCCCACGTCTCCACTTGCCTTGTTATTTTGTATCTTGTGTCGAGAGAAGCTTGAATGGCTTGAGGTTCATATGGGGGAGGCAATGCACATGGAAGTTTATGATAGGAGACTTCACCATTGACTGCACCATAAAATCCTTCCATAAACCTTTCTGCAAGCATGCTGCGGATTCGGCACAGACCCTGTGTGCTTTTGAAGGTATTGTTGGTTTAAACTTCAAGAGTTTGGAGTATTCGTTCAACAAATGAAACATGTAGCCATACACATTTTGCATTGTCAGAGTCTCTTCGATAAATTTGCTTCCTGCTTTCCCTATGGCCTGTGCCTGCAAGTTTATAAAGTGAAATTAAAGGTACATTATATATTTTCTTAAGAGATAGATATACATGATTGAATTCATTGCAATCCATGTTTTCATTTGCTGAGAATATGTACCTCGTGAGGGTGATTATTGCCCCATTCAACTGCAAACTTAAGATCCCTACATTTGTTTTTGCGACGGGTAGGCCATTAATGTTGCATCGGCACCATACTTCTCGAGAAGAAATCATAGTATTTAGGCTTTATCAACAACGTCATGCTATCACATGCCAGTATGTATTTCTCACTTACAGACCATGTCACTCCTATATAGATTTTATATCTTTATATGGATCGTACCGCAGCAAAGTTGAAAAATCTCATTAGACTGAAAGTTGTTTAAAATTGAAATTTTAAAAACCTTCCATAAGGAGGAGAAGAAAAAGGGTTTTGCATATATATACCTATGGGTACATTGATCTTCCAATTTAGAATGCTTGAAACTTTGTTGACTTTCTTTACCCCAATCCTGAATTAATAACAAATTAGAGTTACAGACACAGAGTTATCCATTTGGCTTGGCGTTGCCTAAGTTTCTTATGATTTCAATCAATTTATAAAAGCCCTGCCCGTCAATGACACAAAGAAGAAACATAATAATTCAGGAAGTACCTGCTTATAAATCTGAACATTCCAGTCGTTTTTATCTGAAAGGTTGCATTTCAAAAGATCTACCCGATCTTTAGCAACGTATGGGTTACCCTTCCAGTAGGCATAAGGCTCCCTCTTTGTCCAGTTGATCCTCTCCCTCCCTTTCTTTATTGCCTTCAACGTCTTCTCCCATGGCTTTATATTCACCTCTGCCCTGCCAGGACAAAGTAAACTAAATATGATTAGCTTGCTAATTGTAATAAAAAGTTATTAACACTTGACATTTTTTCTCCATTAGCAATTTGTTGCGGTAATCAGAATTAAAAAATTGATATATCGTTAAGAACGCGTGACTTTTCGCAATATGTAGCAGAATTTACCATCCCCAGAAGGTCCAGTCAAGGAACACAATGTCCAGTGCTGTTTTTTCTCCACAATAATGAAACACCGGCGGTGCTAATGCAGCATAGCGTCCTTTGTAGTTTCTTCTCTTGATCACGGTATCGTCTCCACAAAAGAACAAAAGGTCCAAGTCTGCTACTTTTCCAGGGTACAACCTTAGAAGCTGCAAAAAGCCCCATATTGTAAATACATCCCTGGTTTGATATGGCTCGTTGTACTTCACCACATAGGCCTTTTCGTTGACAATGACGAGCCTGAAATCCGCACTGGGTTTTCTCCTTTCGATCATGTCTTCTGTAATCCCCGAACTCTTCCATTGCTTTAAATCTTGGTGGATCCACCAGAAGTAATCTGGGCAAGTTCTAGCCGATGATTCTTGGGGCTGGAACACCGACGGGTAATTTTCCGGGCATGTCTGGGGTAAATTAACTGAATTAGAGCAGTTTAGAGGAAATTCAATCCTCTCATGATGAGTTTTAGAAGTTCGTGATGTAAAAATCGACTGTTCATTTGGAGTGCCCTGCTGAGAAACAAGTAGATCAAAAAATCTGCATTAATCTTTTTATTAACAAAATTCGAAATATGGAAATATAGTATACATGATTGGAAATATATAAAAGAGTAATTATTTGGTAAATAGAATTCTAATCTAGGGCAAATATCTAAAATATGCCTAAATATTTGAAAATTTACGGAAATAGACTAGTTTATAGAAAATTTACGAGAAAATGTCATTTCCTCCAAAAACGCGTCTATGTCAGCGCGTTTTTGGGAGATAAGGGGCTAAAGCACGTCTCGTAGGACCGCTTTTGTCACCTCAGTAAAAACGCGTCCACATAGGCACACTTTTGCTTAGGTGGACAAAAGCACGTCCTACGGGACACGCTTTAGCCCGTGTTTTTAAAAAAAAAAATTATTCTCGAATATTTTAAAAATTTACGAAAATAAACCTTTATAAAGGCTCAAAGTGACAACACCATTTTTTTTTAAAGTCAATTAATAAGGAAATATAACTTATAAAGGAAATTTTTATATAGACCCAAAGTCTCATTTCCTTTGTTTTCTTGAGTAAAGTGGGATATGAGATATGTGTATTTATAGACTCATGAATAGTTTTGCAGCTTGTTCCTAAACAATGTGGGATTTCTTCCTCTTTTAACTAACAACATGAGATGACATGCTACACTATCTTTGATTTTTTTTTACAAAACAATTTCTTTTTTTTTTTAAATTTATTTAACATTTTCTTATATTATAAAAAACAAGAAACAAAACAACTCAAATATATTTTTCATAGATCACATGACAATTTTTCATATTGTATAAAGTATTTTGATGCTTATACTTGGGATATTTACCCAATATATTTAATATATGTCATTATTTACTTATTTTTGTTTATGTCAAGCAATCTTTTATGGATAACTAATGAAAGATGGTTCGTTGTAAGAGACACTTCTCTATTAGTACCGAAAAATAAGTAAGTTAATATTTAAATATTTCAAAGATCAACAAAATGGTCCTCTATTAAATTTTTCTTCCGGATATGCTTGATTATAGAATTTTAATATGTTTTTAAATTAAATGAATAAATATTTTATAAATATATTTTTAATATAATTTTATAAATAAGTAATGTTAAAATTAAATGGTCACATCATGATATGTGTGAACTTTTTTAAAAGAGTAATAATATAATTTATTTTTATAAAAATAATAATTTTTTAATTATCTTGCAATTGGATTTATACGTAGCTTGAATGGTGGATTTGGTGGCTTTCTTTTAATGTTTTTTCCTTAGGATTAATATGGTTTCCTTAGGATTAATTTATATATCTTTGAGTTTAATTTCAATGTATTGAGACTTTTTCTTCCTTTCTTTGTAAAAGTTTACAAATCAATGAATGCAGTTCATCTTCAAGCTAAAATATTAAACAAACCATAACCATGCGAATCAAAGGTTAAGTAGCGTAGATAAGCTAAACAAAAATATATTTATAATTTATGTTGGGATTAAGCTTTGTTTACTCAAGCTTTATAGAAAAGTATACTTCATCTTGTTGAGAAAGAAGTAAATTTTACAGTAGAGTTTTTATTGAAGATCAAGGTGTAATGATCATTGTAGTACTAGTCATCTTTGTTACTGTTCGGTGCCTCAGTTTCATCTTTCTTCTGTGAATTCCTGTAAATTGTCATGTGATCTATGAAAAATATATTTGAGTTGTTTTGATTTTAGTTTTTTATAATATAAGAAAATGTTAAATAAATTTAAAAAAAAAAAGAAATTGTTTTGTAAAAAAATCATATATAGTGTAGCATATCATCTCATGTTGTTAGTTAAAAGAGGAAGGAATCCCACATTGTTTAGGAACAAGCTGCAAAACTATTCATAAGTCTATAAATACACATATCTCATATCCCACTTTACTCAAAATAAGGGAAATGAGACTTTGGGTCTATATAAAGATTTCCTTTGTAAGTTATATTTCCTTATTAATTGATGACACCTTAAAAAAATGGTGTTGAGCCTTTATAAAGGTTTATTCTCGTAAATTTTTAAAATATTCGAGAATAGTTTTTTTTTTTAAAACACGGGCTAAAGCGCACCCCGTAGGATGTGCTTTTGTCCACCTCAGCAAAAACGTGTCCATGTAGGAGCGCTTTTGCTGAGGTGGACAAAAGCGTCTCTACATGCTTTAGTTTCTTATCCCCAAAAACGTCTTGATGTGAACGTTTTTTTGGGAAATGGCCCTTTCCCGTAAATTTTCTACAAACTGGTCTATTTCCGTAATTTTTTAAATATTTGAGCATATTTTGAATATTTGCCCTTCTATCTATACATTTAATTTATTTATTTTAAATTTTTAAAATATAATTTAAGAATGCATTGGACAAATTTAACCTTACTTATCGGGTTAAAAATTTTCACCTTAATTTACAAAATAATTATAATATATAGTATATTATGACACAAAATGGTTGAAATTTTTATGGTTAAAATGACAAAATAAAATATTGAGAAAATCCTATCATAATTATGGTTTTGTAAATTTTATGTAAAAATATAAAAAAACAAAAACTCTAATAGTATATTTGTTATTATGTAAAATGATTAAATATTTAATGCTTTCATAATTAAATCGAAACTCAAGTGATTAATGATACTAATTCACTCAACTACTTAATTATAGTATGAATTCACTAATAAATAGTTTTGTCCAAACTAATAAATATAATTTTGAAAATTCAAATCTCACACTTAAATAACTTTCTAAAAATTAATTATTTGAACAAATATATACTTGATTTTAGCTGAAAATTTTAACACAATGGTTATTTCAATTTCAGTTTAGCTGAGTAGGGAGTTATTTTATATTATTTTCTAATTATTTCAAATATATTTATTTTATATAATTTATAATAAATATATTATCATATAAACTCAACTTAATAATCTTAACCCAATCCAAAAAAATAAAACAAAATATTAGGTCAATTAACAAAAAATTGATTGAACCAATCAAATCAAAGTTGGTTTAGTTCAGTCGATTTTCTCAATTAATGTTAGTCGGTCAGTTTTCTCAAATTATAATTGGTGAATTTTTTTTGATGTACTTTATGTCCATTTTACCGTTATTGTTCAGGATTCGTGGCTGCCCCTCTCAATAATGTCGTCCTCAAGGTTCAAAGTTGAATCCTCCTTTTAGGAGTGCAATGTATCTTACCATCACACCCAAGATTCAAATTTTGATCCACCATACTTTACAAAAAGCTGAGAAATTAGCACAATTAACAATTAAACATTGTTGTTAAAACATTAACCTAAAATAAGTAATTCAAGCAATTTTTATATAAGAAGTAAGCAACACTTAATTAAAAATCAACAATTTAAAGTAACATGTTTACTAGTAAATAGATTAAATTTTTAATTTTCATATAAAGTTCACATGTTTATTAATAAATAGATTAATTTTTAACTTCCATAAAACATATAGATAGAACTTTTACAAATTAAAGCAAAAGATTGAATGAATTAATCATTCTTAATTAAAAAACACATTATTATTATTATTATTGTTGTTATAATTATTACGGTAATAACTTGTATTTGCCACATCATCAAATTTTAAAGACATGAAATTATTATTATACACTCACCCATATAAAAATTATTTTATGGACCATTCCCACCACATTATTCATGGTCAATTTTCAATTATTTAATGCATTTCAACAATTTTTTATTTATTGACACATAATATTGATAATTTTTTTTACTCTAAACCCCAAATTTAGAACCTCAAACTTGTAACCTATAACTCTAAACCCTTAAACTTGAACCCTAAACCTTAAATTTCAAATCCAAACCTTAAACCTCGGGATTCAAGATTTAAGGTTCAGGATTCGAGTTTAAAGTTCGAGGTTTAAGGTAAAATAATTGCCAAAATTATGTGTTAATGACATGAAAAAATTACACAAAAATTACTAATTTTTTTCAAATTGGTTGCACAAAATAAATAAAAAATTAACTTATGGAAAAAAATGATTGAAATTGTAAAAGAAGAAAATTGTTTTTTATTAATTTAAAAATTAATTATTTTAAGTAATTTAATTAAAGTTAAATTAAGTTGAAGAATATATCAAATATAGATGAGTGTATAATAATATTTTGTTATCTTTAAAATTATTTAATGAGGTGATACTATTTTATTTGTGCTTAAAACAATACTTTTAGGAAAATCTTAATATAATTTATTCTCAATTATTATTATCATAATATAAGTGGAGGTAGTAAAATCAGATATTGTGTTTTTTTCTCAAAATTTATTTATTAAAAATGATTAAAAAAGGTATAAAGATGAAGGAAAGCAACAAGTTTTGATTTGAGGGAGACTTACAATATCCATCTAATTAGGTAGAGCTGGAATAAGAAAGAGGAAGAAGAAGAATATGAAGATAGTAGTTGTTGAGACCAATCCCTTGAGGCGTCCAACACCAACCTTTGAAAAGCAACCATGAATCACTTCATCACCGTAAGCCCAATCCTCTTGAAGTACTTTAACATGCTCCGCCATGGAAACCATATTTCCAACAACTCTATTCCTGATTTAAAACCATCTGCCATACATTTATATGGCAAGGTATTCTCGCAAACAAGGAAAGTTCACTTACTTTGCATAGTTTTTTTTTTATTGGGCCAAGTGCACATTTTTTAATATACATACTTTAACATGGAATTTTTTTAACTTTAATTAAAACAATTTTAATTTATAAAAGTTTTAATTACATATATTATAAAATTTATAATTAATTTTATGAATAACTAAGTAATTTTAAATCTTATTTAGTATTACAATTATAATTCCTTAAACATTTTATTATATTGTATACTTCTACGTTTATATTATTGTCAAGTAAGTCTAATTTTAATAATTAAAATATTGTTATTGCAAATATAATATAATATAATTTATTAATGATTTTCTCCTAATGAATTAAATTTTGGGAAACATTGAATAAAATTACAGTTGACAATAATTATAATTATTTAATTACCTAATATCTTTACTGTGAGTAAATCAAATTTTGACTTATTTTACTATATTAATATTAACTACACTATGATAATTATGCTAAATTAGTAAAAAGTTCTTTCCATCTTAAATTCGAAATTGAAGAAAGTAATTCCTCTCATAAAATTAAGGATAGATAGATTTTTGTTTATTTCGAAAATGTTAGGCAATCGGCTAAGATTGAGTTTCTGCCATTAGTCTTTTGTTGAGGTTTTGATTAAATAGGATTGGGTGGTGGGTAAATGGGCTTCTGGGTTAGAAATTTAATTTTTTGTTCTTAGGTTGGAAATCAAGTTTTCAATTTAAATTACATGGTCCAATAAGAACTCAACACCTGGAAATAAAACTTTTATCTTTTCTAGGATTTTTGGACATATTTATTGTTCTCCCTTGCTCAATTTTGAAATTGATAAGAATTTTTTAAGAGGAATCAATTTGTTCAATTTTGAATTTAAGAGGGAGTAGAGTGATTTTTTACCTACTAAATCATATAATATTTTTCAACACGTTGTTTCTCCATTTAAGAGCTGGGGTGACATGTCTCAAGGGAGTTTAGCTCATTGGCTTTGGCCTTTTCTGCACTGTCTTTGGAGCTGACTTTGGAATTATGTTGCTGGTGCTTCTGTTTTCTGGAGCTTATTTTGAAGATGTTTTAGATGTTCTATTTGTCTGTGTTGCTGTGGTCTTAAGGTCTTTTGTATTATTACCACTGTTTCAGTGGACTGATATGTTCCCTAATCATATTTATTGATGTAAAATCATACAGTATAATATATATTCTGTAGCAAAGTTTTCACATAACTTTTGGTAATTATACTAAATCATATAATATATATTCTAGAGCAAAATTTTAACATAAAGAAGGAACTTTACATAAATGGGGTATTTCCTCTGAAAACTTGACATCATAACCTCTAATATCTCAAGTAAACCCTTGTAGTCTAAATGGTGATACAAAGTTAGGAATTCCTCTGTTTCTTAATGCTATTTTGAAATCAGTCCTGTATTTGATTACAATTACAAATTCTTCCATATGATCAGTGCAAGAATGATCTGAAATAGACTAAGCTTTTCTTAATTTGGCTACACTAATTACAGATGTTGATGAAAGAAAAAAAACGAGAAAGAGAGGTTTCTAGCTTTCTATTGATTCTTATGGTTTAGTTTTTTTCCAATATTCTGTCTCCCACGTCTCCACTTGCCTTGTTATTTTGTCTTCTCTGTCGAGAGAAGCTTGAATGGCTTGAGGTTCATATGGGGGAGGCAATGCACATGGAAGTTTATGACTAGTAGACTTCACCATTGACTGCACCATGAAATCCTTCCATAAACCTTTCTGCAAGCATGCTACGGATTCGGCGCAGACCCTGTGGGCTTTTGAAGGTATTGTTGGTTTAAACTTCAAGAGTTTGGAGTATTCGTTCAACAAATGAAACATGTAGTCATACACATTTCGCATTGTCAGAGTCTCTTCAATAAATTTGCTTCCTGCTTTCCCTATGGCCTGTGCCTGCAAGTTTATAAAGTGAAATTAAAGGTACATTATATATTTTCTTAAGAGATAGATATACATGATTGAATTCATTGCAATCCATGTTTTCATTTGTTGAGGATATGTACCTCGTGAGGGTGATTATTGCCCCATTCAACTGCAAACTTAAGATCCCGGCATTTGTTTTTGCGACGGATAGGCCAGTAATGCTGCATCGACTCCATACTTCTCGAGAAGAAATCATAGTATTTAGGCTTTATCAACAACGTCATGCTATCACATGCCAGTATGTATTTCTCACTTACAGACCAAGTTGCTCCTTCTATATAGATTTTATATCTTTATATAGATTGTACCGCAGCAAAGTTGAAAAATCTCATTAGACTGAAAGTAGTTTAAAATTGAAAATTTAAGAACCTTCCATAAGGAGGAGAAAAAAAGGGTTTTGCATATATATACCTATGGGTACATTGATCTTCCAATTTCGAATGCTTGAACCCTTGTTGACTTTCTTTGCCCCAATCCTGAATTAATAACCAATTAGAGTTACAAACACAGAGTTACCCATTTGGCTTGGCGTTGCCTAAGTTTCTTATGATTTCAATCAATTTATAAAAGCCCTGCCCATCAATGACACAAAGAAGAAACATAATAATTCAGGAAGTACCTGCTTATAAATCCGAACATTCCAGTCGTTTTTATCTGAAAGGTTGCATTTCAAAAATTCTACCCGATCTTTAGCAACGTATGGGTTACCCTTCCAGTAGGCATAAGGTTCCCTCTTTTCCCACTTTATCCTCTCCCTCCCTTTCTTTATTGCCCTCAACGTCTCCTCCCATGGCTTTATATTCACCTCCGCCCTGAATGGACAAAGCAAAGTAAAATATGATTTACTAGCTAATTGCAGTAAAAAGTTATAAACACTTGGCGGCATTTTTTTCCCCATTAACAACGTGTGAATTTAGGCAATATGTAGCAGAATTTACCATCCCCAGAAGGTCCAATCAGGGAACACAATGTCCAGTGCTGCTTTCTCTCCACAGTAATGAAAAACCGGCGGTGGTGATGTAGCATTGAGGCCTTTGTAGTCTTTTTTCATGATCATAGTCTTGTCTCCACTATAGAACAAAAGGTCCAAGTCTGGTACCTTTCCAGGGTACAACCTTAGAAGCTGCAAAATGCCCCATATTGTAAATACATCCCTAGTTTGATATGACTTATTGTACTTCTCCACATAGGCCTTTCCATTGAAAATGACAAGCCTGAAATCCGCACTGGGTTTTCCCTTTCGATCATGTCTTCTGTAATCCCCGAACTCTTCCATTGCTTTAAATCTTGGTGGATCCACCGGAAGTAATCTGGGCAAGTTCTAGCCGATGATTCTTGGGGCTGGAACACCGACGGGTAATTTTCCGGGCATGTTTGAGGTAAATTAACTGAATTAGAGCAATTTAGAGGAAATTCAATCCTCTCATGATAAGTTTCAGAAGTTCGTGAGTTGAAAATCGACAGCCCAATTGAAGTGCCCCGCTGAGAAACAAGTAGATCAAAAAAAAAAAAAATTGCATTATTCTGTTATTCTCAAAATTCAAAATATGGAAATCTAGTAGTATACATATTTTGAACTCAGTGAGATTTTGCTACATATTAAATTTATTTATTTTTTAATTTTTAAATACGAGTTATGGACCCATGGTACAAACTCAATTTTATTTGTAAAGTTGTACGAAATAATTATAATATATACTGTCAAAAATTTATTTAATAAATATATTTGCTAAAACTTTATATAAAAACAATTCAGTAAAATGATAAAATAAAATATTGTTCAAATACTATTATAGATTTGTTTTTATGAAATTTATATAAAAATGTTTTTATTGAAGTGGTTACTGCAATACAAGAGACTACATTAGATGAACTCACTATGACTTTGATTAGGAGAATTTTTCAGCTGCTATCACAAACTTAATATTGGTCTAGACAAAAGAATCAGGAAGCTAACGGATTGACAAAGTTGGCTCACATAAATAAGCAAGGCTTCCAAATTTTTTAAACCTCCCTGCTAGCGGTTTTGATTTGTGTTATGTAATTTTGTTTCTTTATTCTCTTATTTATCACCAATATATATATACTAATGAATATATACTATAAATTTACTAATGAATATACTTTTGAAAATTCAAATCTGTAACTTTTTTTAAATTAATTATTTCAACAAATATATATGTGGTAATTACGAGGGAGCAATACTCAGTTTTAACTGACAAATCGAAAAAATTAACACAATAGATTATTTTATTTTTATGTAGTTGGGTAGGGACTTATTTTATATTATTTTCTAATTATTTAAAATATATTTATTTTATGTAATATATAATAAATATTTTATCATATAAACTCAACTCAATAATCTTAAACTTAACTAAAAATTTGACTAAACTGACTAAATCAATGTTAGTTTAGTTTGATTGGTTTGCTCAATTAAAGTTGGTGGAATCAAATTTCTCATATTAAAATTAGTCAAGTCGATTCGAAAAAAATTGATCGAACCAACCAATTAAATTGATTACTGTACCCTACTAATTATCATTGCAAATTTGTGTTTTAAGATTTAATTATGAATTTTACCCTTATTTTATAAAAATAAACAAGTTAATTCTTTTAGTATAATTGGTGAAAATTTGATGCATAATACTTTACAAAAGTGAGACATTATCCTAATTAACAATTAAACATTGTTGTTAACTTAAAAATCAGTAGTTGAAACAATTTTTACGCAAAGAATAAGCAAAAACATGCAACACTTAATTAAAACCAACCAATCAAGTTCACATGTTTATTAATAAATAGACCAAATTTTTAATTTTCATAAAATAAGAAATCGAATTTTGACAAATTAAAATAAATAAAAACTAAAGGGTTTTATTTCTTTATTTCAGTAAAATAAAAACATGAAATTTATAATTTGACATTTAATTTAATTATCAAGTTCATTTTTTCCCTCAAAATTTTATTTATTAAAAGTTAAAAGACTCCTCGAAAATCAATTGGACCCCTAGTTGAAAAGTGTAATCAATTAGAGTATTAATTCAAAAATAACAATTAATTAGGTACTCTAAATTATTATTTCATTACGGCCCCGAGTGTTGACATGAAGCGCTTAATTGATTTTTTAATAATTTTTACTAAATTTTTAATAAAATTTACTACTCATTTTTATTTTTTACACATGTTGTCCCATCCTTATCAATGTGAATCGATTACCTATACTCAACCAATACCATTACTCATCACTTACTTTAAACCTCCAAATATTAAATTTATTATTTCTAAGATTTTTACTCATACCCCATTCAAATCAAATTATCATCACACTTCAAGCTCATCTATTAAAATCTAATCCAAACCTTAAAAAAAAAACTATAATTTTCTTATACATATATATTTTATTTTTTACAAATTTTATACTTTCAATAAGTTTTTATAATTTTTATTAATTTTATAGATTTTTATCATTTTAATTATATTTATATAATTTTCTATAATTCTATAATATTTTAATATTTAAATATAATTTGTTAAAAATTTTATATAATCCCTAAAAATTAATTAAACTCCCTAAAATAATTAAAAATCAATTAAACTCTCAAATAAAAAAAATTAAGCTTTTCACGTTAATTATCACGTCACCCGCTATGTCAGCACTTAACAATCAAGGCTTAATGAAAATGACAATTTAAAGAGCCCAATTAATTGATATTTTTGAATTAAAGGTTGAATTGAAGAAGGGTTTTTTTACTACTTTTTATCCTATTAAAAAATGATTTTAAAAAAAGTGAAAAGATGAAGGAAAGCGTCAGGTTTTGAGGGAGACTTACAATATCCATCCAGTTAAGCAGAGCAGCAATAAGGAGGAGAAAGAAGAAGAATATGAAGGTAGTAGTTGTTGAGACCAATCCCTTGAGGCGTCCAACACCAAGCTTTGAAAAGCAGCCATGAATGATTTCATCACCGTAAGCCCTAACCCCTTGAAATACTTTAACATGCTCCGCCATAGAAACCGTATTTCCCAAGCTCCCCCACAGCCCTATTCCTGCTTCAATGCCTTGGAATATATATACATATAAATGCATATCCTCCCTATAAGGCAAGACATTATAAATTGCCTTAAATATTTATTTTCACTAATTAATAAGTTGGCGTGCATATTCAACCCGATTCAATTTGGCGGCATAACTTTTGCTCTGAGAGATTTTTTTTTTTGGTGAATATAAAAAACAGTTTTAAAACTTTTAAAAGGCATAAAAACTTTGTCTTGTTGGAGAGTCATAGTCACCACATTAGGCGGTACTTTAAATATCCGGAGAAAAGTCTGCAAGAGAGTCTGATAGAATATAGTGTACCTAGCTAAAACGGTTAGTTAGTTGGTGAAGGGCAGTTAGTCCAGCTAAGATTAGTTAGTGTTTAGCTCTTTGTATAAATATAAAATAACAGATGAATCAAGCAGAGTTTTGTGATCAGATTAAGAAAACAAGCTAAAAAGAAATTTCAGATCTAATTCTCTCTAGAAATATTTTTTCAATCATAGTTTCTAGCAGAGTCCAATCTTCACATGCTTAATTTACTCGGAAAAACTTTAATTGATGTGGATACAGTCTTAGCTTTTTAATTATATTTGAAACCACTACTATTATTAAACCATAGAAATAAATGTTTCTGCAAAACCAATATATGTTAACGTTAATCAAAGACTTAACAAATATTTATGACTCAACACGTTTGAAGGAGGCTTTTATCATACATGTGAAAACAATATCATCTTTTGGGTATATATAATACCATATTCACAAGGAAAACTAATCAAAGAACAATCTCTAAAATCATTAAGAATTGAAAATCTTGATCCTGCATGTAAAATATAGCCTGATCTTGTTGTATGAGAGCAATCATTAATCATATACAGAAAAAGTAAAAAAAAACGAAGATCATAATATACCTGTAATTCAAGCGTATAAAGTGGGGATGGAGCTGCAAAACTGGGATGATCAGGTTGTGAAAGCTTGGAAATAAAAAAACAAGAGGTCAAAACCAAACAGCAGTGTTACGATTTGACTTTCATCACTGAAATTAAATTCCGTAAACCATAAGCTATTGATTTTTCTTAGGCAAGAGGAGGGGACGAAGATGACGAAATACTGATTAATTTTTAATGCTATAAAAATATATATAATCGAATAATTATTTAGTGTGATGGAATTTTGTAACGAAATACAATTTTTTTATTCAAATTTTCTCAAAATAGGAGGACACCATCGTATAAAATTATATATCCTTGATTTGAAAAATAAAAATTTCTATTGTTCTATTGGCTCTTAACATTTTACTAAATACGTCGAATAATTCTTGTAGAAGAAACAAATTATTTGAAGCAAAAGTTTAGTATAAGTTTCAAAAAGCCAATAGGCATAAAGAAGTATTTTTTTCTTAATTCCATGACTTCGTGAAATTTGAATGTGATTAAGAAGATCAAAACATTCAATGGCTATTGAATTTTGTTCAAATTTCAACTTGTTAACCATCCATCTATGGAGTTGTTTAATCTCAAATAGATAACTTGGGAAAACCTAGGGGGCCCAAAAATTGAGTTTTATTCTTTAATGTCAGTTATATTTAAACATTTTAAAAATAAATAGGTCCAGTATTAAATAATTATCCTAATTTTTAAGTCTATCAATAAAACACTAAGAGATTATATCATCCGAATGGTAATTATTTGCTATAACTTATAATTTAAAAGAAGTTAATAATTTGTGATTAGACTTGTCTATAGGTCGGATCACCCGTCTAAGCTCGAAAACCCGTTCAAAAAAAGAAGATTTTATACAAAATACAATGCCCGAAAAATAGATTTGGGTAAATATTTAAGGCCCATTTTTTATATAAGGTC
The DNA here is from genome assembly GCA_025506655.1 of Gossypium rotundifolium. Classification (NCBI taxonomy): domain Eukaryota; kingdom Viridiplantae; phylum Streptophyta; class Magnoliopsida; order Malvales; family Malvaceae; genus Gossypium; species Gossypium rotundifolium. Next base: position 175,984,015 of record CP106732.1, read on the forward strand.
AAGCCTTGGGCAATTATTCTTTTAACTTGAGCCTTACCCGACCTGAATATATTATGTTATAAAAATATTATAATAATTATATATTTTTATATTTATATTAAATCACTAACCTAACAATTAAACTCATTGTCTAAAACCTAAAAAACAAAATTTATCCAACTAAATAACCCAATCCAAAATATAAATTTTTAAAATTTATATCTAATAAAATAAAATATTTATTATATTTATGGTAGTGTCTTTTAATATAAATAATTTTTAATGTGTAAGAAAAAATTATTTTAGCCTTTTTTTTAGTGCATTATATATATTTTTTAAAAAATTACTTTTAAATAAAAACTAATCTAAAAAATCAAGTATGGGCGGGTTGGGCCAAACCTAGGCTTATCTTTCTTAAATTAGGCTGGACTTGGGCAAAAAAATAAGCCCATTTTTCTGGAGTCAAACCCAGACTTGAAAATTTGATCTAAATACTTTGCATAGGCTAGACTCAAACCGGCCAACCTCTATTTATGGCATATGTTGTACTTTTATTTTATTATTATTAATTTGAATAATCTCAGTATAAGTTCTAATCATATTTGCTCTTTTTGACACAATGCCTATTGTCGAAACCATTTTTAAGTTTTGAAAAACGGGGTCGACTTTAAAAACGAAAATGGAGTCATCACCAATCCCTTTTTACTTAGGTGTGATTGGATCACCTTATAAAACATTTTATTTTAAAATGTTGATTTTGCTCCACGAAATACAAGAAAACAGGTTCGAGAGTCGGTTACGTACGAGGAAGGATTAGCACCCTCGTAACGCCCAAAAATTGGTACCTAATTGATTAATTAATGTCCTTATGTCGAGAATTTGGAAAGATTTTAAAATACAATTTCTTTTAAAGAATCTTTATATAACCCGTTTTGGAATATTAAGACTCTTTTATCCCAAAAGGATAAAAAATCACATCCAGTACGTTAGGGTGTGACATTTTAACCCTCGAAACTACAATCATCCCTTAATTTCCCAAAACACGAAATTAAAAGTATATTCAGTTATTTGGACGTACAAAAAATCGAAACCCAGCACGTTAGGACACAATTTCTCGAATTTCCAAACACAAAACATTGCCTTATTTTCTGAAATTCTTATCTCGAGATAACAAAACATCATATCTAGTGAGTTAGGACACGACAACTTTGAATTCTCGAGAATAAGTTTTTATTTAAAATTTATAGGTTTTAAAGAGAGAATACTTGATATTTTAAGTTCTACGAGAAAAAATTAAAACCTAGTAAGTTAGGGTATAATTTCTCTCGAAGTCCCCAAACATCATATATCACTGTATTTAAAAGCCTTTGAATAAAATGCGTAAATGTAATTAAATGTGTTTTATAAAACAAATGGTTTTGGAGTAGATATGGCATATATATTTAATAACAATTCAACATAACTACAAATTATATTAACAATAAATGATTAAAGAATAATATAACATGAACAAATAAATTAAGCAATAATAAACAATTAAAGAAACATAAATAAATAAACATGGGATATAAAATAAGTAGCGATAATTAATATCTTCACAAAATAACAAAATCAAATGAAAAGGGAATGATATATTTAAATATTAAAAATAAAAAATAATGATTTTTAAAATGATTTAATATATATATAAACAATAAAAAGAATTTGAAGTGAAAAAAACTTATAACCAATACATAATTTAATAATTTGATACATATATAAATGATTATATATAATAAAAATAATTAGTAAATAGTATATAATAAAAATCATATATATAAAAATTACATATATAATAAAAATATAAATAAAATATGTTATATAATATAAATAGATTTTATAAAAAATAAAATTTAAAAAATAATATATGATATAATATAATACTATATACAAATTAAAATTTGTATAATATAATAACTTATATACAAATTATAAAATAATATATAATATAAATTATATTAAACCAAATAAAATAAAGTAATATATAATAATTAAATACATAAGGATAATACATATAAAAAAATATATAAATTTTATACTATTAACAAAATTAATAAAATAATAAAAATAATATAACATTTTAATATGATAAAATAATTCAATATAGTATTAGAATAATTTTAAAAATAAAATAAAATAAAAATAAATAAATAAAGGAGGATTAAATAGCAAATGAAAATAAATATAAAAAGATTAAATCCTCATACTGCAGGGATTAATATGGCAATTATGCCTTCTTTTCAAAACGGTGCCATTCTAATTTTGATCTTTAAGTAGCCCGAAGGACTAAATTGAAATGCAAGAAGTAATTTCGGGCCCAATTGTAAAATAAAAAGAAATATAACAGGACGTAACTATAAATTTGAAATAATGCGGAAGGCCTATTTGGCAATTAGACATTTAAACAAACACACGCGGATCCTCCCCGGGTCGGGTCAACGCGCGGGTCATAAGCTTTAAAACGGCGTCGTTTTGGTCATTAACTGACCACCTCAAAACGGTGTTGTTCCTTTAGCCTATATAAGTCAGAATTTAACCAAAAAAAAAAAAACATTTCAACAGCCTTAAAAAAAAAAAAACAGAGCCCCTAAAAAGCTCTCTCCTCCCCTCGGTCTCCGGCCAGACTCCGGTGACAGGCCATCATGCATGTATTTCATGCGCCACCGCAGACGGTGGCCTGAATCCAGAAAATTCACTTTTTCACGCGAATCGAAAGGTATATTTGTAACCTATTTTATTTTAGTAATATTTTGTAAAAAAAAAACATAAATCGGAGAAGAATAATAAAAGGAAATCGAAGATAGAAATTTGGAAATCACATCCGTATTTGGTCTTTTTTCTTTTTTTTTTTTATATCTTTTTGTATATATATATCTCTTATTACAAATTCTTGTAAGGCTTTTATAGCCTTCGAAATGAAAAATAAAAAGGAAATAAAAAATGTTGCCATGTTTGCTGTATTTTGCTACTGTCTTTTTCAATTCTTGCAGGCAATCGACGAGGATCTTGGCGACGGTGCGGGGCTGTCATGCATTGAAGGCAGCGTGGCTTGCGTGTATTGAAGCACGACTGGTGGTCTAGGTGCGAGTCTTGCGGCGCCTAGGGTTTCACAGAAACCCTAGGTTTCTACTGATTTCGTTTAGTCATTGGGCCATTTTGGGTCATTTGTACCTGGGTCTGAGTTAGTTTAGGTGTTGGGCTAAGGGTGTAACCGGGTAATTAGGTCAACTGTTTAGGTATTGGTTCTGGGTTAGTTTAGGTATTCGTTCGGGTTGCTAGGTAATATTTGGGTTTGGGCTTTATGGTTGTAAATAGACTGTTAAAAAAAATCGGGAGTTTATTTATTATTTATTTTTTTTTTTTTATTTTGGATTGTTATATGTGCCCGAGCAAAATTAGGTTCCTACAGCTACCCCTCTTTGCTCATTGTCGTGTAACGAGAATAGAGCAAAGACAATAAAATGACCAATTTTGCCCGATCTTTGCCGAACCTTGACTTTTTGGTCATCGTCTTCTTCAAATGGCTTCCAACTCCACTGCAACTTCAACGATATTGGAACTTTATCTTGATTTCAATAAGTCTGATGACTCCTATCTGCTTTACTACAACTTCAAGAAGGCAGTATTAGCTATCTTTAATCTGCTCTGCTGTAACTTCAAGGAGGTCAGACTAGTATCTTTGATCCGCTTCGCTGCAAACTCAAGAAGACAAGATCTGTTGTCTTTTAGCTTGCTCTACTGTAAACTCAGAGAGCCAAAGCTAACATCTTCGATCTTCTTCCTGCAACTTCAGGAAAGTAAGATATGTTGTCTTCGATCTGCTTCACTAAAACTTCATGAATGCCAGATCTACTATTTTAATCTGCTCCATTGTAAACTCAGGGACGCCAGACTAGCATCTTTGATTTGCTTCACTGCAACTTCAAAAATGCCAGATCTGCTATTTTAATCTACTCCCTGCAAACTCAGGGATTCCAGATTGGTATCTTTGATCCGCTTTGCTACAATCTCAAGAGTGCCAGATTTGTTATTTTAATCTGCTCCCTGTAAACTCAGGGATGCCAGATTGGTATCTTCGATCTACTTCACTGCAACTTCAGGAATGCCAGATCTGCTATTTTCAATCTGCTCCACTACAAACTCAGGGATACCAGACTGATGTCTTCGATCTGCTTCCTGCAACTTCAGGAATGCCAGATCTGCTATTTTCAATCTGCTCTACTGCAAACTCAGGGATGCTAGACTGATGTCTTCAATCTACTTCCTGCAACTTCAGGAATGCCAGATCTGCTATTTTTAATCTGCTCCACTACAAACTCAGGGATGCCAGATTAGTATTTTCGATCTGCTTCACTGTAATCTCGGGAATGCCAGATCTACAATCTTCAGTCTGCCCTACTGCTATACCGAAATGACAAAATCTAAACTTTTCAGTCTGCTTCCTTACTATCTCAGGAAGACTTCAATCTTCAGTCTGCTCCACTACCATCTCGAGGGAACAAAATCTGAACTATCCAATTTGCTTCCTTACTATCTCAGGAAGACTTCAATCTTCAGTTTGCTCCACTACCATCTCGAAGGAACAAAATCTGAACTTTCCAAATGCTTCCTTACTATCTTAAGAAGACTTCAATATTCAGTCTGCTCCACTACCATCTCGAGGGAACAAAATCTCAACTTTCCAATTTGCTTCATTACTATCTCAGGAAGACTTCAATCTTCAGTCTGCTCCACTACCATCTCGAGGGAACAAAATCTGAACTTTCCAATTTGCTTCCTTCCTATCTAAAGAATACTTCAATCTTCAGCCTGCTCTACTACCATCTCGAGAGAACAAAATTTGAACTTTCTAATTTGCTTCCTTATTATCTTAAGAAGACTTCAATCTTCAGTCTGCTCCACTACCATCTCGAGGGAGATAAGACTGATGGCTTAAATCTACTCCGCTGCTTCATGGAGATAAAATTCGCCGTTCAATCTTATTCAACTACTGCTTAGGGTGACAAGATCTACAATCTTCGACCTATCCCACTACTGGTCAGAGAGATAGGATTGGTGAATTCACCAATGTTACTACCCGTCCTCTGAGAACATGTCCTGTAGTCTCGAATGTATTATGGATGACATTTGTATAAATGCAAAATGTCATAAGAATGATCCCCTTTTTATTTTTCTTTTTTTTTAAATGTAAAATGATTAGGATGCAATGATCGGAATGAATCTAATGCTCTTAACTAAATGATATTAGGGATGACATTTGCATGAATGCAGAATGTCATGGGAATGATTTCCTTTTTCATTTTTGATGAACAACGATTAGGACACAATGATCGGAATGAATCAAGTACTCCTAATTGGAAGTGTATGAATGATATTTATATAAATGCATGAGAATGATCTTTTTTTTAATGTTTGGGTTGTCATTGCTCATAGTTCATCAAGGTTCTATCACTGATGCGTTATCATGCTTTCTCGTTCAGCTGGTATCTTTGACAGAAAACCCAAAGAAATGATCATATTTTGCTCAGCAAGCTTGCCCCTTGTAATCTCAGAGTCCCTTCCCTTGAACCTTAGGACATAAAATTTGTTCCTCCCACTGCAACTTCAGGGGAATAACATTTGGTTTCTTCCATCCATCCAGTTATCACTCAGAGGTATGGAGTTTGTATCAACTTGATCTATTACACCATTCCCTGGGTGTAATAACCAGATGTATGTGCCTAAATTTGCATGAATGCAGGGTATTTTTTTCTTTTCCCGAGAATTATCCCCTTCTACACCTGGGTTTACACTACTCGTCATTTGTCGAGATGGTATCACTTAACGAAATGTCTTGTATTTTTGTGCAACCAATAAAAATCCAAAAGAGATAATCATCTATCAATATTTCAAACCATTAGGCTCGGTAAGTTTTAAACAATAGTCCTGTTTCAGGTTCCTATACTATTTTAAAGCTTCCAGAGTAATATGCGAAACTCCTTTTATGAAAGTGTTATTAGTCCAATAATCATTATTTCAATATAAAATGCTTGAAAAAAATCACAACAATGGACATAAAAGGAATTAATTAGGAGCATAGCTCAAAACAAATAAGCTAATCAAAGATAACCAAGGCAATAAAAGAAAATTGATTGGTGTATCTTAAAAAGAATAAAGTAAGCAAAGATAGCCAAATTTAAAATGAGTAAGATAGAAGCTAGGTGCCCCAAATCTCGCAGCCTGAGCGTCTCTGTACAAACTCATTGAGGACTATTTTAAGCTCAATACATGTTTAGGGGATCCGGAGTACTTTGTCAATACCCCAAGACGTAGCATACTTCCTCACTATTAATTCAGGCATAACAAGACTACCACATGCCCTATCTTTAATCAAAATTTAAGCCGTCCTTTTGGGTTTTCGGCTTAAAATCCTTTTGGTCTCAAAACGCCATTTAAAGATTTTCACCTTGGCCTTTTTTTTTCTTTTCTTTCTTCTTTTTTTTTTTTTTATTTTTTTAATGAATTTGATCTCAAGGAACCATTTGCGGGTTTTCACCTTAGCCTTTCTCTTTTCAGGTAAAATCCTTCTTGACTGAACCTGAATTCTCCGAATTAGGCAAGTCTTTGGCATCCATCTCGGTCAATATCAATACTCCTCCAGAATAGACCTTCTTTACAACACAATGTCCTTCCCAGTTTGGCATCTACTTTTCTCTGAAATCCTTTTGTAAAAGAAGGATCATGTTCCCCTCGTGGAATTCTCTAGGATAAACCTCTTTGTCTTAAGCTTCCATCATCTGACCGTGATGGATAACTTTTATCCTTTTCTTCGATTAGGTTCAATTGGAAAAAATGCTTCCATTCCATAAAATAATGGATAAGATGTTGCCCCGAAAAAAAGTCCTGGACAACGCTCGATAATCATAGAAGATAAATAGTAACTTCTTTATGACAATCTTTATAAGTCTCGGTTATCTTTTCTACAAACCTTGTTTTGTTTTTTTTTTTTTTTTTTTTTTGCTGCCTTTGTTGCTCTATAAGATGGCATCTGATCTTTGAACAGACTACAAACTTTTAACTTTGTCCTTTTTGGCATTCTTTGTTAGCGCCTGTTTTTTTTTTTTACTTCGACTTTGTAACATTGGCATATGAAGCTACTTCAACCCTCTTAGTGAAGTAAACGATGACCACGACAATGAATCGATATCGACTAGAAGCTTTTGACCAGATTAGCCCCATAATATCCATGCCCCACATATAGAAAAGTCTGTGAAGAAAATGAAAGAGTCATATAAATCCCGTCTTCTTCAATTCAGTATTTGCGGTATAACTGATGCAATCCCCTTCCATGGTAGACCAACAGTGCCCGATCCTCATGTTTAGCTCGTGTCTTAGTAGCCTAGGCATGTCCTGATATGATCGTGTGAAAACATCTTTGAATTCTCAAAATAACTCAATGATGTCTTACCTTACTTCTGTGATGAGCTGGGCTTCGATCTTCACCCCTTTTCTAGGCTCATAATATCCACTGACCCTTTGTAGAGTAGGGTCTGTTTTTTATCTTGTTCTACCATTCTTAAGAAATCAGAAGATAGGTTACAATCTCTGTTATCTTCAAAGTCTTAAGATCCCTCTAGACACATATCTTACTCGAAAGAAGACTCTGAGTCTATAGCAGTGTTGCTCACATCGTTGATATCTGGAGACCTATTGTAGGTTCGAAAGAAGATTTCAAAGAATAAATGATTGAAAGAATTATCATTTGTATGGTCATAAATGGAGAATAAAAGAATACTTGAAAAAAACAAAAGAATGTACAATATGAAATGTAAAGAATGAAAAAATATTTACTTAAAAAAAAGATGCATTTTATTAAAATAAAAATTCTGGACATAAGCCTATTTCACAAAAGCATTGTTATTGTCTCTAGACTTAAGGAAACAAGCACGTATTGAATATTACTCTATATCAACTCTAAAAATACAGGGATCTCTTCCACAGTCCAACTATTCAAAACACTCCCAAGTATGCAAGGGCTTGGAAACTTTTATTCCCCGATTCTCTTTAGATATGTCATTAGTGTTTAGATTTCCAATATTAAGTCTTACACTAAAGCCTTGAACTCGATGCATTCTTGAATCTCATAGATCTCATCCTTTCACCTAGATGTTTGGGTGATAGATTTTTTGCCCCAGAGGGATCATCGAATTTGACAATACCCATTTTGACAAGTCTTTCGATCATCTTTTGAAAGCGGTGTATTTCTCGATCTAGTGTCCTGTGATTCCTACATGGTATTCATATTGACCGTTCATGTCGTACCATTTAGGGTTTAGAGGTTGTATAGGTTTTAGGTAGAAAGGGGATACTACATGTGCATCAAACAAAATTTGGTACAGCTCCCTATATGTGATTGGGATGGGTAAGAATTGGGATTTTTCTAAGTTCAGTCTTGGATTGAGTTCTTGCCCTGAGGTGACCTGATGCTGTTGGGGTTTGATAGTAACGGGTACCACTTTTGGATATGCGTCTAGTTGAGTCTGGACGCTTATTGGAGTAAAACTTGGGGGATAGACGAGGTCTTCATTATCATCTCCACTGTTGACTACTAGGCCTTTCCTCTTTTCAAGCCCTTCAACTAGTAAATGACTTAACTGTAACACCTCTCACTCGTATCCATCGCCGGATTAAGGTTACAAGGCATTACTTTACACATTCCAACTCAGCACAGTCAAAAAGATCATTTATCCAATTTAAAATACTTAACTAAAAGAAGTTGAATCCATACTTACGATATTAACGACTAGCACATAGATAAACATGCTCACATACCAAACGAATACTAGTAATTTTGTTTACACCTCTTAACCGCCCATCTCACATGCATCAAAATTTTTCTTTTTAACAACTGAACATTAAAAGCACGGTTTATAAATACCTAGTTAATAAATATTCCTTCTTCTATCCTTAATCCAAGTATATATAATTCATTTGATCATTTAAAACCATATTCACAGAATATGCACATATACACATATAATATACAAAATAAGATAACGATCATGGCATTTAAACATTTATAAACATAGTCTTATAACACATTGATCTAATAATTTCAAGTAAACCCACTATACTCTACCAAAACCATGCATATCTAAATTTATTTGAGGAAACGTAGTCCATCACCGAATATAGCATTTAAGTAAATTTTTCTATTTATTTCCGCCTATTGCCGAATACATAGTCCCTGAAATTAGTTCATATTTCCAAAATACACATCAAGGTATTGTACATCAAATCTTATTCAAACTTGTTAAACATATATATATTTATGTATATATATACTTACCAAGAGTTAACAAAATTCATACCTAATGACCTCACATTAATCATTCATACACAAATATACCTACTTAGCATGCAATATTTATATCACATCTTCATTGATCTTCCAAGCAAAACATACATGCATATTATATCAAAGATTGAATGAACCCTCGAACATTAACATTTAAAACAAGTCAATTTCGCATGGCTTTTATACATTAACAAAATATCATTCGAATATTTAACTAGCCTATACATGCCTTAAAATCAAAAGTCTAAACATTAGAGGTACCAAAGTGAGCCGATAGTGTGAATAACTTCAGTGACGATCCCTTGAGCTCGTAGCTTGATCAAAATCTATAAAACAGAACAATGAACACACAGAGTAAGCTTACTAGCTTAGTAAGTCTTAAGCAATTATAACATAGCATTCAAACATTTAAGCATTATAAAACAATTTGTTTATGATATTGAATACAAATAATTTAACCTAAAAGTTCACTATGGCCGAATGTTATTACCATACTTACCATAACAATTATCATTTTCTTACCACAAGTATGTAAACTTATCGAAACACCTAAATACAATATGTATATGCATATTCCAAATCAAATAAATATAACATACATATCAATCACATGTAATCAGTTATACACATATGCAAACATATCCAACCTCTTTCACATTTAGCATTTTCACATATGGCCGATTCTCCAAAAGCATATCCAAGCTTAAATTCCATTATATATAAATCATACCCATCAATGGTAAGATCAATTGCACATATTAAAATCTTACCGAAGCTTCAACTATATCACATCTCACTTAATTCAATTGGTAATATAATAACTTACCTTATTCCTTGCAATTATGAAAACTTATACTTACCCGAGCATTTAGCTTATTGCAGTAATTATGTTCCACCTTGTAAATGATTCATGAATTCTCCATTTATAATACATCACCGGCATTAAACCTGCTTGGCATCAAAGCCTGAAATACACACCGACACTAGGCCTGCTAGACCCGAGGTCTGAAACTTAAACACCGGCATTTAGCCTGCTAGGCAATAAGCCCGATAAAATTCACCGGCACAAGGCTTGCTAGGCAATAAGCCCGATATAGCCCGAATATTCATATTACCAAACCAACTCATTCACATTACACATTAACAATATCACAAATATCACATATAATTCACAACACTTTCACATAGTGAACTCAATTAATTCAATTACATACATTGCTAAATTACTTTCACATATTCGGCTTTAACATATTTCAATCCACAAGTTCATAATTCAACATGTATACTAGGTTATAATCGATACTTACGATATTAACTTGCTTAAAGACTTACCTCGGATATCGTCGGACGTCGAGACCCGGCTATTCGTTAACTTTCGCCTTTCCCCGATCTAAGTCCGTTTTTCTTTGTTCTTGATCTAAACATATTCAAAATTAACTCATTCAAGTACATTTCATTTCAATTTAATCCAAAAACACTTAGATGGGCAAATTACCATTTTACCCCTGATATTTACAACTTTTACAATTTAGTCCCTATTACACAAAACACAAAATACACATAATTTGAACCCCTACATGCTCCTACAAGTCCCTACATTTTATTTATTTTACATTTTAACCCCTCAAAAATTTATTTTCTCAATTTAGCCATATTTAGCCAAATTCATCAAAAATTCAAGAACAAAGTATGTTCATCAATTACATATCTATCATTTAACACATAAAACATCACAAAATTCATCATAACATCAATGGAATTTTACACAAACATCATCAATTCTTGAAATTAAGACATGAGTTTTAAAGCTCTCGAAGCAACGATTACAAAAAAGTAGAAATTATTGAAAATCGAAATAAAAAATTACCTTAATTTAGCTCGATGAATGCCGAATACCTAGCTTCTTTTTCTTTTATTTTCTTTTTGTGTTTTTCAGCAAGAACAATGAGAAATGAGACCACTTTTATGTTTCTTTTATTATATTATAAACATAACTTATAATATAAATAAAATATAACTTTAACTATTTAATGAAAGAAATAAACATATAATATAATGGTATACATTAGTCATTGCCGTCCACTACCCTTTAAATTGGGTAATTTTCATTTTAAAAGCTCCTAATTAGAAAAACAACCTTAACTTAGTCCTTACACTTTAAACTATAAAGTTTATAATTTACGCGATTAAGCCCTTTTTATTTTATTAAGCATGCAAATAGTCAAATTTCTCTACGAAACTTTCACACACTTTAATTCACATATAATAAACATAGAAAATAATATTTAAATATTTTTGAACTCGGACTCGTGGTCCCGAAACCACTGTTCCGATTAAGGTCAAATTCGGACTGTTACATTAACTGGCCAATCACATTCTTTTGGAATTCCCGCATGTCTTGTTGAATTTTGGTCAATTGCTCTTGCATCTGTATTTGTCTTTGCTCTAATCTCTCCAATCTTTGTTCCATGTTTTCCAAGTTAACTCACTCTCTTTCTTTCTCATTTCTTCTGTGATAATTTCAACTAATTAGGCTCTCTCTATGGACTTAAATGCATATGATGTAATGTAATGCAAATGCATGAAATGAAATGCAAAGGAATGAAATGAAAAAAGAGATGTGTTGATTCTGAATTCAATTCCGTTAGAAAAAATTTACTAGAAAATAAATTTCTTTACACAAAACGGATTACATATGCGGCTTTGTCCTTATAGTCCAAGTGAAAACATCAATCCCCTTATTCGCAAAGGATGTTATTGTCGTGTCCCATAAGCTTTCCCAATAGATGCCTCTTCTAACTCCTTGTTACTTGATCCAGGCCTTGACTCTTCACTCACTTATTTCCATAAAGCTCTTTAGCCTCTTCAAGAAAGCCAAGACGTGGTAATTCTCGAATAGTCTTTGTCAGCTTGAATCCTTGAGCAATAAAATCTTGTTTTCCTTCATGGACTATCAGTCTTCTCTTGTCGTGTTTACTTGGACCATATTTGGATGACCATATTATAATTCACTTAATCAAGAAATCCATTTTCTCATGACCAACTCTTCTATTTAGCAATCGAATTTGAATCAACACCTCTTTTCTATGATGTGAATGCAATGCAATCAAAACAAAAGAAAACATGTTAGTACAAGAGAAATCAATAACAAAATAGGGTACCTATCTGGGTGACCATAGGGTTCAATATAACTCTATCTAGGGTTGGCTATTAAGTATCACTATATGTGGCTTAGTTTTAAAGGGTGGGTACCTGAACCAGCAGATTTCTCAATCCTCACCCATTATAGGCTCATGTGGATCGAGTTCAGTTCAGGGGAATACATTTCCCTATGGCCATGCGGAGATGAAAACCCCACGAAGACATAGGTACGGATGTATCCCGGAAGCAGTCCACTTGCCCATGCGGAGGTGAAAACCTCACGAAGGCATAGTTTCTTACTCCCACTTAAAAGGGTGTGACCACAACGGTCATGCAATGCAATGCAAAGATATTTAAAAAAAATAGAACCACATGCAATAAAAAAGATCATAAATTTGGACAAAAGGACAAGAAATAATCAATTTTACGGCTTGACTCTCTTATTGTCCCCAGTGGAGTCACCAAGCTGTCGAAACCATTTTTAAGTTTTGAAAACGGGGGCGACTTTAAAAACAAAAATGGAGTCGCCACCAATCCCTTTTTACTTAGGTGTGATTGGATCACCTTATAAATTATTTTATTTTAAAATGTTGATTTTGGTCCACGAAATACAAGAAAATGAGTTCGAGAGTCGGTTACGTACGAGGAAGGATTAGCACCCTCGTAACGCCAAAAATTGGTACCTAATTGATTAATTAATGTCCTTATATCGAGAATTTGGAAAGATTTTAAAATACAATTTCTTTTAAAGAATATTTATATGACCCGTTTTGGAATATTATGACTCTTTTGTCCCAAAAGGATAAAATATCACATCCAGTACGTTAGGATGTGACATTTTAACCCTCGAAACTAAAATCATCCCTTAATTTCCCAAAACACGAAATTAAAAGGATATTTAGTTATTTGGACGTATGAAAAATCGAAACCCAACACGTTAGGGCATAATTTCTCGAATTTTCAAACACGAAATATTGCATTATTTTCTGCAATTCTTGTCTCGAGATAACAAAATATCATATCCAGTGAGTTAGGACACGACAATTTTGAATTCTCGAGAATAAGTTTTTATTTAAAATTTAGAGGTTTTAAAAAGAGGATACTTGATATTTTAAGCTCTACGAGAAAAAATTAAAACCCAATAAGTTAGGGTATAATTTCTCTCGAAGTCCCCAAACATCATATATCACTATATTTAAAAGCCTTTGAATAAAATGCGAAAATGTAATTAAATGTGTTTTATAAAACAAATGGTTTTAGAGTAGATATGGCATATATATATTTAATAGCAATTCAACATAACTACAAATTATATTAACAATAAATGATTAAAGAATAATATAACATGAACAAATAAATTAAGCAATAATAAACAATTAAAGAAACATAAATAAATAAACATGGGATATAAAATAAGTAGCGATAATTAATATCTTCACAAAATAACAAAATCAAATGAAAAGAGAATGATATATTTAAATATTAAAATATAAAAAATAATGATTTTAAAATGATTTAATATATATATATAAACAATAAAAAAAGAATTTAAAGTGAAAAAACTTATAATCAATACATAATTTAATAATTTAATACATATATAAATGATTATATATAATAAAAATAATTAGTAAATAGTATATAATAAAAATCATATATATATAAAATTACATATATAATAAACAATATAAATAAAATATGTTATATAATATAAATAGATTTTATAAAAATAAAATTTTTAAAAATAATATATGACATAATATAATGCTATATACAAATTAAAAATTGTATAATATAATAACTTATATACAAATTATAAAATAATATATAATAAAAATTATATTAAACCAAATAAAATAAAATAATATAAAAATAATTAAATACATAAGGATAATACATATAAAAATATATAAATTTTATACTATTAACAAAATTAATAAAATAATAAAATAATATAACATTTTAATATGATAAAATAGTTCAATATAGTATTAGAATAATTTTAAAAATAAAATAAAATAAAAAATAAATAAATAAAGGAGGATTAAATAGCAAATGAAAATAAATAAAAAGATTAAATCGAAACGCGCGTCGTACTGCAGGGATTAATATGGCAATTATGCCTTCTTTCCAAAACGGTGTCGTTCTGATTTTGATCTTTAAGTAGCCCGAAGGACTGAATTGAAACGCAAGAAATAATTCCGGGCCCAATTGTAAAAATAAAAAGAAATATAACAGGACGTAACTATAAATTTGAAATAATGCGGAAAGGCCTATTTGACAATTAGACCTTTAAACAAAAACATGCGGATCCTCCCTGGGTCGGGTCAACGCGCGGGTCATAAGCTTTAAAACGGCGTCGTTTTGATCATTAACTGACCACCTCAAAACGACGTTGTTCCTTTAGCCTATATAAGTCAGAATTTAACAAAAAAAAAACATTTCAACAGCATTAAAAAAAACGAAACAGAGCCCCTAAAAAGCTCTCTCCTCCCCTCGGTCTCCGGCCAGACTCTGATGTGGACTCCGGTGATAGGTCGTCGCGCATGTATTTCACGCGCCACCGCAGACGGCAGCCTGAAGCTAGAAAATTCACTTTTTCACGCGAATCGAAAGGTATATTTGTAACCCTCTTTTATTTTAGCAATATTTTTGTAAAAAAAAGCATAAATCGGAGGAGAATAATAAAAGGAAATCGAAGATAGAAATTTGGAAATCACCTCCGTATTTGGTCTTTTTTCTGTTTTTTTTTGTATCTTTTTGTATATATATATCTTATTAAAGATTCTTTTACGGCTTTTATAGCCTTCGAAATGAAAAATAAAAAGGAAATAAAAAATGTTGCCATGTTTGTTGTATTTTGCTACTGTCTTTTTCCTTTCTTGCAAGCAATCGACGAGGATCTTGGTGATGGTGCGGGGCTGTCATGCATTGAAGGCGGCGTGCATTCTTGACGGCCGGTGGTGCAGGTGCGAGGCTTACGGCGCTTAGGGTTTCGAAACCCTAGGTTCTCTTGATTCGTTTAGTCATTGGGCCATTTTGGGCCGTTTGTACTTGGGTCCGAGTTAGTTTAGGTGTTGGGCTAAGGTGTAACCGTAATTGGGTCAACTGCTTAGGTATTGGTTCAGGTTAGTTTAAGTATTCATTCGGGTTCTTTGGGTAATATTTGGGTTTGGGCTTTATGGTTGTAAATGGACTGTTAAAAAAATCGATGTGCCCGGACAAAATTGGGTTCCTACACCTATAACTACCAATAGCTCCTCCCCAACTCATAAAATGAAGGATAATGCGCTTCAGTGCATTCAAACCCATATCAACCGAGTTGAAACTCAATCAACATATTATATTTTTATTTGTATTTATTTTTTGAGTCTAAAATTTCGATTAATAATGGAAAGTCAAATCACCACGGGACATGTATCATAATTTCTTTTTCCATTTACAAGGTTGCAAGCATGCCATTACTCCTCATTTGATAAGCGGATCACATGTAATCATATACATTACATTAATAGATCGCTTTGTATGAATTTGCGGACAGCCATTCCTGTGGCTGGTGATGGAAAATGCTATCCAAATTTGAGAATTTAGAAAACCAAACTTGTTTGTAGGATAGGCGTGGGTTACCCAATTCCACCGCAACACTTGCTGTTTTCTGTAGTGCCCAACACCGCAGTGGCACCATGTCCTCGATTAAGAAGTCATACAAACAAAGGCCTTATATATATAAAATAAAGTCATTGGATCACATTCCAGAAATATGAATTGGGCTGACGGATCAGGCCCATCCTTGTATCAAATTGAGGTATTCCCCCCACCTAAGCATTCTACTTCCATTTCATATTAAATTTCGCATACAATTACATAAATATTTTTTTAAAAGTGTTTATATCTATTTATAATTTGATGACAATAGAAAATTACTTACACATAATGAAAATAATAATAAGATTTGACTCTATATTATAAATACCTGCAACCTCAAATATAAATACAAACAAATAGGTGAGTTCAAAATTTACGTGAGCTCTACCTTAACAGATATTTTTTAAAATAATATTCAAAGTTTATGGGAATTTTATCCCCAAGTAAAAATAGGTATTTATGTAGACTAACTGCTTGTAGTTTTAAAAAGAAAAAGGCGGAAGTTACTTTGGCTAACATGCACCAAACTGTAGTGTGGAATACAAGAATATTTTCTTAATTGGCTAAACTAATTGAAGAAGTTTATGAAAACTAAACGAGAAAGAGAGGTTTGGTTTCTAGCTATCTAATGCTGCTTATGCTTTTAGTTTTTTCCAATATTCTGTCTCCCACCTCTCCACTTGTCTAGCTATTTTGTCTTTTGCCTTGAGAGAAGCTTTAATGGCTTGAGGTTTAAATGGGGGAGGCAATGCACATGGAAGTTTATCACTAGGAGACTTCACCATCGACTGCACCATGAACTCCTTCAATAGGCCTTGCTCTGTGGTTTCGGAACAGAGCCTTCGGGCATTTGGAGGTATTGTCGGTTTAAACTTCAAGAGTTTAGAGTATTCGTTCAACAAATGGAACATGTAATCATATACGTTTTGCATTGTCAAAGCCTCTTCAATAAATTTGCTTCCTGCTTTCCCTATGGCCTCTGCCTGCAAATTTATGGAATGAAATTCAGGCAAGGGTATATATATTTCTTATGATAACTAAATGATTGAATTCGTTGCAATCCATGCTTTCATTTGCTGAGAATTGGCACCTTGTGAGTGTGATTATTGCCCCATTCAACTGCAAACTTAAGATCTCTGCATTTGTTTTCATTGCGGATAGGCCAGAAATGCTGCATCGGCATCATGCTTCTCGAGAAAAAATCATAGTATTTAGGGTTTACCAGCAAGGTCATGCTATCGCATGCCAGTATGTATTTCTCACTTACGGACCACGTCCTTCCTTCTATATAAATTTTATATCTTTGATATTGATTGTACCGCAACAAAGTTAAAAATTTCGTTAGGGTGAGAGTTGTTTAAAGTCGAAATTTACTTCCATAAGAATGGGAAGAAAAAGGTGATCGTGTATACCTATGGGTGCATTGATCTTCCAATTTAGAATGCTTGAAACCTTCTTCGATTTCTTTAGCCCAATCCTGAATTAATAACAAGAGTTACCCATTTGGCTTGGCCCTGCCCCCATCAAAGGAGAAACATAATTTTTCAGGAATTACCTGCACATAAAGCCGAGCATTCCAGTCGTGTTTATCTGAAACGTTGCAGTTCAAAAGATCTCCCCTATCTGGCGAAGTTGGGTTACCCTTCCAGTAGGCATAAGGTTCCCTCTTTTCCCACTTGATCCTCTCCCTCTCTTTCTTTATTGCCCTCAATTGCTCCTCCCATGGCTTTATATTAACCTCTACCCTGCCACAACAAAGCAAACTAAATATCATTACCTGTGTAAATATTTAACATATGGCAATCTTTTTCTTCATTAGCAATTTGTTGTGGTACTATAAGTTGGGGCATGTGAATCTTTTTATTATTATCGAATAACAGGGTTTGTAGATCAATCCAACTCTAATACTATAGTGTAAGCCGTTAATGATGTAGCAGAAATTACCATCCCCAAAAGGACCAATCAGGGAACACAATATCCAGTGCTGCCTCCTCTCCACAGTAATGAAACACCGGCGGTGCTAATGCAGCATAGCTTCCTTTGTAGTCACTTTTCATGATTACAGTGTTGTCCCCACAATAGAAGAGAAGGTCTAAATCTGGTACTTTACCAGGGTACAACCTTAGAAGCTGCAAAATACCCCATATTGTAAACAGATCCCTGGTTTGAAATGACCTGATGTACCTCTCCACATAAGCCTCTCCATTGACAATGACGAGTCTGAAATCCGCAATGGGTTTTCCCCTTTCAATCATGTCTTTTGTAATTCCCGAACTTTTCCATTGCTTTAAGTCTTGGTGGATCCACCGGAAATAGTCTGGGCAAGTTTTATTAGTGGATGATTCTTTGGGCTCAAACACCGTCGTATGTTTAACTAAATTAGAACAGTTGAGAGGAAATTCAACCCTCTCATGACGAATTTCAGAGCTTAGTGGTGGTGGTGATGGAGGAGTGCCCCCTATGATAGGCTGGGAAACAAGTTGACCCCAACCCCCCAAAAAAAGAAAAATCTTTGAATTAATTTTCATGAAAATTTGATGCTGCTTAGTATTTGATAGTCTGATATTGTAAAATTTCAGTTTCGGTTAAAAACTTTATTTTTATTTATTTTTATTCCACTCTAAAGGGATATACCTTATTTGTGAAATCTCAAAACATCATTCAGTAGATCAAATCATTTTCTTAACTAAAAATATGTATCGTAAATATTTTTTATGGTATTTCTAAAATAATTATATGAACAAATTACGTTATAAACATACGTCTAATACACATGTCGAGAAAGACGATGGATGGATGTAAATTGTAATTTGAATTCTTAAAATCAATTTAATTATCGCATTAAGCTTTTTTATAAATTATAAAAAAAAGGGTCACATTTTAACTTTTAGAAATAATCTGTTCAATTATTATTGTATACATGTACAAAAAAGAAGTCTATGATAAAGCTTGATTGTTTTTCCAGGGATTATATTCATTAAAAATGATTAAAGTAATGGAGTACGCAACAGTTTTGGGGGAGACTTACAAAATTCATCCAATTCAGCAGAGCAGCAATAGCAAGGAGGAAGAAGAAGAAGACGAAGATGGTAGTTGTAGAGACGAATCCCTTGAGGCGTCCAACATCAACCTTGGAGAAGCAACCATGAATCGCATGATCAGCATGAACATGCTCCGCCATGGAAACTGTTGGATTCCTTGAGATGGAGCTCAAAAACTGGGGTAGATGATCTGCTGGTAAAAACTTGGGGAAAAAAAGAACACAAAGTCAGAAGTAAGCTAAGCAGCAGTGTTTTTGATATTGAAGAAAGGGAAGGTTTCCATTACAACGTGCCTTGAGGGGAAAATATGGGCTTAAATTTGTTTGAAAAATATTAGATGTAATTCATGACTTGTGATGGTTAACATGAAAATTCAATTCCGCAGACCATAACTAATGACTTTTTGAGGTGTCTGTAAGTGTCAATAAAGCTGATGAAACATTGACAGAGACTTTAACAGGGTTTAAATATGCTTCTAATCTAACCACATTTAACATTGTTTTTTCCTTTATTTTTAGGTCTTCCTCATGATTTCGCCTTCCAACTATTTCACTTCTTTCATTCCTCCAGTTAACGGCGTTATTAAAAAACCCTCAAAGCTCATGCCCGCCTATCAAAGCATGCCATCAGTACATCACATCCACATGGACTAAAATCCTTCAAAAATGTGTATTTTTTTTTAAAATTCTAAATTTTCATATATATACACATAAATAAAAATTATAATTTTGAAAATGATTTAAACTGTAATTTTTTTAAATATTAATAAAAAACATTTTTCTTAAAAATTCTAAAATCCTATATATATATTATCAAAAGTATGAATATTTTAGAAACTTAAAAAATAGATATATAAATTCTAAGAAAAATTAGGAAAAGATTAGTTAAATTTTTTAAAATATATTTAGATAAAATTTTAAAAATCAAAAAAATCTAATACATTTAAAAGAAATTTAAAATTTAAAATAAATTAAAAGTTTATCGGGCATTTGACCAATTAACTGATATTGACTGAATATTTACTAGATTTTGATCGACAACTATTTATTGTCGATAACACTCAGTCAATACGGGTCAACGTTGAACAACTTTCAATCTCAGCCCCTTTTAATTTATTTTTAAATTTCTTTAGAATATATATATATATATATATATATATATATGCTGTTTTTTCAATATTTTTGAATTTTCTAATGTTTAACCAACTTTTCTAAAAGATTAACTATTTTTTATAATTTTAAATTTATATATTTATATATTTTAAATTTCTAAAATTTTAATTATTTTTATTTTTAATTTTTTCTAAAATATATAATTTATAAAATTTTAAAATGTTCAATTATTTTAACGATTTAATAATTTTGGTCTCATTAATACACCACCCAAAAATTTCATTATCCATGTGGCAATTATAAAAGTAAATATAACTTCTTGGCACTCATTTTTATTTTAAAATTAAATTTTAAAAAAATATTTTTAATTTATTATATATTTTAATTTCTTGATTTTTTAAAAATTATATGTATTTTTATTTTAATAATTTAAAATTTTCATAAGTTTTGGAAAATTATACTTTTTAAGGATTTTTTGAATATGAAAAATTTGTTGAAAATTCTTGTTTTAAATCTTTAATTTTAAAAAGAATCTTCCATAATTTTTTATATATCCAAAAATCATGAATTTTTTAAAATATTCAAAAAATTATAAAAATATAAAAAGTTTTTAAAAATGGAAATTTTAAAATTTTTAGTTTTTAATTTCTTATTTTAAAATGTAAGAAACAAATTTTAAAAAATGAAAAGACTAAAATAGTTACTGTTTTAGTGTTATTAACTACAAATTTAGATGGTGTCATTAATAATTAGATGAAGATTAATAAATCATTACAAGTATAGAGACTCGATATTTCAAAATTAAAATTATAATTTAAAACTTATATGGACTTTATCATATTTAAATCTATATTTTATTTCTTAAAAATATAAATTTTATAAATTTTAAGGGCAATAAGGATGATGAATTAGAGGGTTGGCTTTTTAGGTCGAGTTTTAAATTATAAGGATGAAAAAGTAGAGGTGAGATTTTAGGAGGTTCAATTATACAAATTATTATAATTCTTTAGTACTTACATGACATTATTTAATTATGGAATAAAAAAATTAGATAAAAACATTACTCAATTACGTAACAAAAATAAATATCTCATATTTTATGTAATACAAATTATATAAAATATTACTTAATTATACAAACTTTTGTAATTATTTTATTATAGTTTTGGAGTCTAAATTATTAATTTTAGGCCTATGACGAGAAAATTGAGATAGGATATAGGATATTATCTAACAGTCAAATTTGGTTTTCACATTACCACCGGACAAG
Organism: Gossypium rotundifolium; assembly: GCA_025506655.1. Lineage (NCBI taxonomy): Eukaryota > Viridiplantae > Streptophyta > Magnoliopsida > Malvales > Malvaceae > Gossypium > Gossypium rotundifolium. The sequence continues at coordinate 176,005,579 of CP106732.1, forward strand.
ACATCATGATCCCAATTTTTATGAACCTAAAATTTCAGCTATTATTAATTTTAGGCCTATGAAGAGAAATTTGAGATAGGATATTATCTAACAGTCAAACTTGGTTTTGCATTATCACTGGACGAGAAGGTACTATGCATCCTCATCCGAATTTTTGTGAACCTCAATGTTCAGCTAACCACATACAAACTACAATTACATCTCTCATCGCCACTTGCACAGTGGAAGGGAAAAGTCAAAGGATTTGGTTAGACGAAAAAGCAGAAAGATGTGAGGAAGAAAATGAAAACATTTTTTTTAAAACAACAATAAATTTAATAAATTATATAAAAAATTTTATTTAAATTACCTAAATATATTTTTCTCAAGCTTTAAATTCTTTTAGGAATATATTTGAATAATTTAAATAAGTATTTTATATAATTTTTTAAGATTATTATTTTTAAAAAATAATAAAATTTGAAAAAAAAAGAGTTTACTTTTGTTATTTTTATATCTTTTTAAAGGTTATTTTAATTTAATTTTAGAAGAGGAAAGACTTGACATTTAAATAGATTAAAAGTATAAAAACATTTAATTGGTGTCGGTTGGGATGGTGTCACTGTATTTTTATCCAATCTAAAAGGATAATTACTTTATCAGGCCACTAAATATTTTATATAATTATACTTTACTCCGGTATCATCAACGACAATGGCAACATGCAAAAAATTGTTTTTTTTTAAGTTGGAGGTGGTGACACCAATAAAAATGATATCACTAATATTTACTATTCAAAATAAGTCATTTAGGTACATAAATTTCAAAATGGATCATTTTCATAAATAATAAAAAGTTTTAAAACATTTTTATAAAAAAGCCGAGAATATGACTGCTTTTTTTTATTCGTTGATTAGATTGCTTAGGGGTCTGCTAGAAGAAGGATGACGAAAACAGGGTGTAAAAGCACTTTTGTTTAATCACCAATAACAAGCCATTTGTCCACAATTAATTAATTAATTACCATTTTCTCATGTTAATTTCCCCCGTAAGTATTAGACCATGCAGGACTTTTTCTTTTCGTGGTGATGATGACTCATGCTCTACTATCGTTTTTGTTGTCCCTTTTCTTTCTTCTATATTATTATTGTTAGGAGATTCTAGTTTAGTAATAGAGAAGAAAAAATTGACCCCCTTTTAAGATGTATGTAAAATTTTATTATATAATCATGATAGAGGAGATTTTAGTCTAGTAATAGAGAAGAAAAAATCGATCTTCTTTTAAGATGTCTGTAAAATCTTAGTATATAATAAAGGTCGGATTGTTATTTTATTATAATCATATAACAATTATTATTATTACTATTAGATAGAGTTTATTTATATATGTAACGCATGGTGCTTGGCCTTCTTTCTTTTTTTCTGGTAGAAGCAAATTTAGCAAACAGTAGTACATTAGGTAATTAGGCTTCCCAATCCTTAGCAAGTTGTCCCGTGGCTGTGATCACTTGCCTCATCATCTGTGTAGTGTATGAGTGAGGTGGTATGAAGGTTGCTCAATAGAAATATTTAGTGATGCACTCAGTTTCATAATGTCTGCAAGAATAGGTGCGAGTTTCCAGTGGGCCTTGACATGACCTACTAATATAGAATTCCATCGCTGGTTATGTTGTATGAAACAGGCATCTTGTATTCACAGAAAATGTAGTTTCCGTAAGATGGAGTGGGTTAGGAGGAGTTTGCTATGGTGCTTGGCTTTCTTAAATGAAGTTTTCCTCTTCTCTTTTCCCATTACTAGAAAATTATAATATGCAGTAACTTTAGTGAAAATAATAATTTATGTTTTCAAAATATTATTACTAATTTCTTATACCCAAATATATGTCACAATTATGATTATCAAATATGAATAGTTTTAAAATTAAAAGTAGAGATTAATTGTGCAATTTAACTTAAAATTTTCAGTATAAAATGATGATGTATCATGCCAACTTTCCGTAACACTAAACTTAAAATATAACAAATTGATAATGTTAGTGGCCATATCATAATATTTTAGAGTTTATTGACAAAACATAATTTAAACCATATCGATTTATCTAATGAATTTTTAATTATTAACTATTTATTAGTTCACAAAATTTAATATTTAATATATTATTATTTTTATAGTTAACTCAGTAAAATTTAACAACTTTTTTTCATTCCTTTTACATTCTGTAAACTAAACAATAAATTTTATATTTTAACCTTTGAAAAGAATACCTATTAGCTATACAAGCAAAATGAAAACTGAACAAGAGATAAGAAACGGTGAAAAATACCATAAACAAGGAGCTAATCACCAAAAAAAATTCTAGTGTGCCAACCACACAACATGATCACGGACGGAATACACCTTTTACCCTTGCACAAACTAGTTCCATGACTCCGACGCATCCACCTTAAATTTCTAGCAGCCCAACTGAGGAGCTCCTCCCCATCGAGTTAACCCTTACACACTCTGCCACCACCAAGTTCCAGCTAAGATCACCCCATCCAGTGGAAAGCTCTACGTATTGCCAAATGAATAATTTCTTCTACCTTCCAAAGCTTTATTTCTCGTTAATCATACACTCCAAATGGTTGAAGCCATCCACCAAACCAGGAGAATCTTTTGCCCAATCCAACAGTTCACAGTGATCAATAAAATCATTAAAATCAGAGGTTCCAGAATTAAACTATGAACTGCCCGTCCTCTCCTCTCGCTACTAGATTTCAACTCACTAATATGATCCCATAGCTCTTCGAACTTTGAGACTGTTATTTGTAACATATAAACACCAAGCTTTAGCTGCTGTAGCCTGGAATATACTGATATTTTCTTAATTGGCTAAACTAATTAAAGAGGTTTGGTTTCTAACCATCTAATGCTTCTTATGTTTTAGTTTTTTCCAATACTCGGTTTCCCACGTCTCCGTTTGCCTAGTTTTATTCTCTTTTGCGTCCAGAGAAGCTTGAATGGCTTGAGGTTCAAATGGGGGAGGCAATGCACATGGAGGTTTATCACTAGAAGACTTCACCATTGACTGCACCATGAATTCCTTCCATAAACCTTGCTCCGTGGTTTCGGAGCAGAGCTTTTGGGCATTTGGAGGTATTGTTGGTTTAAACTTCAAGAGTTTAGAGTATTCGTTCAACAAATGGAACATGTAATCATACACGTTTCGCATTGCCAAAGCCTCTTCGATAAATTTGCTTCCCGCTTTGCCTATGGCCTCTGCCTGCAAATTTATGGAATGAAATCAAGGCAAAGGGTCTATATTTCTTATGAGAACTAAATGGTTGAATTCATTGGAATCCAAGTTTTCATTTGCTGGGAATCATAAAGTACCTCGTGAGGGTGATTATTGCCCCATTCAACTGCAAACTTAAGATGTTTGCATCTGTTTTTGCGACGAATAGGCCAGAAATGCTGCATCGGCACCATGCTTCTCGAGAAGAAATCATAGTATTTAGGCTGTATCATCAAGGTCATGCTGTCGCATGCCAGTATGTACTTCTCACTTACAGACCATGTCACTCCTTCTATATAAATTTTATATCTTGATATCGATTGTACACAGCAAAGTTCAAAATCTCATTAGAGTCAAAGTTGTTTAAAATTGAAATGAGAAGAAAAAAGGGTTTCTTATATACCTATGGGTGCATTGATCTTCCAATTTAGAATGCTTGAAACCTCCTTGGATTTCTTGACCCCAATCCTGAATTAACTAGTCAGTTACAGAGCTAACCTTTTGGCTTGGCATAAGAAAGAAAAAAACAAACATAATATTTCAGGAAGTACCTGCTTATAAAGCCGAACATTCCAGTCGTGTTTAGCTGAAAGGTTGCATTCCATAAAACTTAGCCTCCTATCTCTAGAAACTAGTGGATTACCCTTCCAGTAGGCATACGGCTCCCTCTTTTCCCACTTGATCCTCTCATTCCCTTTCTTTATTGCTCTCAACGTCTCCTCCCATGGCTTTATATTAACCTCTCCCCTGCCACAACAAAGCAAAGCAAATATGATTAGCTAGCTAATTGCAGGTGAAAAAAAATCAAACATTTGCCTTTTTTTTTTTTTCTGCATTAGAAATCTGTTGTGGCAATACGAGTTAAAATCATGAACAGGGTATGTAAATAAAATGTTCAAAGAATCTAACAGGAATACTATACCATCCCCAGAAGGTCCAGTCAGGGAACACAATGTCCAGTGCTGCCTTCTCTCCACAGTAATGAAACACCGGCGGTGCTAATGCAGCATAGCGTCCTTTGTAGTTTCTTTTCTTGATCACAGTATCGTCTCCACAAAAGAACAAAAGGTCCAAGTCGGGTACTTTTCCAGGGTACAACCTTAGAAGCTGCAAAATGCCCCATATTGTAAATACATCTCTGGTTTGATATGACATTCTGTACCTCTCCACATAAGCCGTTCCGTTGACAATGACGAGCCTGAAATCCGCACTGGGTTTTCCCCTTTCAATCATGTCTTCTGTAATCCCCGTACTCTTCCATTGCTTTAAATCTTGGTGGATCCACCAGAAGTAGTCTGGGCAAGTTCCATTAGTCGATGATTCTTTGGGCTCAAACACCAACGGATAATTAACTAAATTAGAGCAGGTGAAAGGAAATTCAACGCTCTCATGATGAATTTCAGAACTTCGTGCCTGCCCAAGTGGAATACCCTGTATGATAGGCTGAGAAGCAAGTATACCAAAAAGGGAAAAAAATCTTCTATTAAGATAGGGAAATCTAATGCCTTTGATATAAATATATATAAATTCACTAAACATGAGGGAGTAAGCAACAGGTTTGGAGGGAGACTTACAATATCCATCCAATTAAGCAAAGCTGCAATAGCAAGGAGGAAGAAGAAGAATATGAAGATAGTAGTTGTAGAGACGAATCCCTTGAGGCGTCCAACACCAACCTTTGGGAAGCAACCATGAATTGTTTGATCACCAAGAACATGTTTAACATGCTCCGCCATGGAAACTGTATTCGCGAGCTCACGCACACAGTACAGTAATTGAGGCGTATAAAGTGGGGGCGTTGGATTCCTGGAGATGGAGCTGCAAAACTGAGATGAAGAGTAGCTGGTAGAAACTTGGAAAAACAAAGATCAAAATTAAGCAGAAGTGTTGTTGATGTCGTGGAAAGGAAGAGGTTTTAAGCTAAACGGATTTTGGGTCAAGAAATAGTCATTACGACGTGCGTTTGAAAAGAAAATATGGGGTTAAATTTTTTTATCATTTTAAAAACTATTAAATTAATTCTTTACTTGAGAATTTTTTTTTTTTTTTTTTTTGTTCAACTTGAGTTGAGTTTGTTAAGTTTTGATTTTTATCACTGAAGCAACCCATAAGTTTTTTGTTTTTCTCGAATAGGGGAAAAAGATGATGATGAATTAGTAACCAAGACTTTTCTTTGAAAACATATGGAGTGGCAACTTGAAGAATATATATATATACTCAATTATTAATTTTTAGGCCTATCAAGAGAAAAACGAAATAGGATGATATATACATATATTGCTTGAGGAGGTAAGATATTATCGGAAAGTTAAGTACTCTTTTAGATCAACTGTGTGTTTATCAGTTAGTGTAAAAATTTCGATGATAATAAAATTAAATATTATAATAATATTATAATGTAAAATAAAAATTAAATATATTATATTAAAAATAAATTTAGATTTAAATACACCTTAAATTTTGTTCTACATAATCAATCAATAGACGAGACTACGTTTATACACCGTGATCCAAAATTTTTGTGTATTTACTATTTATATTAATATAATTTTGTTTAAATAATTTCAATTTAGTCAAAATGAGTGAGTTTGACATCATGATGGAAAATACAAATACACCCAAAAAGTGCTAGTTATAAGTCATATGTGATACTTTTTAGTGGTGAAAACTTTTACCCTTGTGAAGAACAATTTGTCATACTTTTTATTATAATGGAATCTAAAAATTTCCGCAAACAAGGGACATAGGCTCAATTACCGCTAGCCGCGTTGAAGAAGGATTTCACACTTGGCGGCTGTGCACAAGGGCCCCGCCCCCATTGATAAGCTTTAATTTCAAAATGAAAAGGAAGTCTTGGTGGCTCCTCTGTGATAGGGATTCCCATTCTATCATAAAGTTATTTCCAATTTCCATTTACCAGTTGTAAACCTATTTGTTTATATTAATTAATTTTTATTGTGAATGTTATGTTTTAAATTTTGTTTGAGAAATTTTGTTTATTTTTAACAGATTGACCATTGAAGATGGATGATCGTCAGATATATCGTTTATTTCGATGGGATCATCTTGACAACAACCGTTGGATGCATATTTGAATGTCAACAACAAATAGCAATGAGATTTAATAGAAATGTCTCGTTGGGTGATATGAAGGGAAAGATTAACGCAAAAATTGTTAGACGTTGTGGGAGATCGATTTCGAGAATTTTCTACAAGTTTCCAGTTTCAGCAGATCCGATCAAATTCACAGAAATGGAACTTGTAGACGACGAAGACGTGGAGACAATGATCGCTCTTTACTGTGGGAATGGGAGTAACAAAAATGCACCGATTCACTTATTTGCTGAGTTAGTCAGTATTGTGCAAAATGAAGACATCAATGCATATGGTGAAGAACATGGGGCTGAAGAACCGTGCATAGTGCCTCTAATATCGTATGTTGATGCCGACTCGAGTATACATGGGATCGATATCGATCTTAATATTACACCCGATATTGATGTCGTTGGTGATGATGGACACGATAGTTGTGATCATTGTGAGGAAGAGGTCGATATTGACAGTGATCCCGATATGGACGATATACTAATGATATTGATGATGAAGACGTGAATGACGATGGGAACAGTAGTGCATCTTCTGTCGGGAACCAGATGCGATGTATTACGATACACAATAATCCTGGGCCACACATGTCGCTCATAAACCGGGTCGCCGTAAATTCCGATCATGAGGAGTTATTCGTAGGCCAGAGATTCAGAAGTAAAGAAGAGTGCGTATTTGCTATTAAACGGTATAGCATGGATATATCAGTGGATTACAAAGTCGCAGAGTCTAAATCGACAGTATATATTATGAGTGTTGGAAGGCAGAAGGTCAGAATTGGCGGATCGAGTGCATTCATTCAAAAATCACATATGTGGAGATAAGAAAATTGGTTGGGCCTCACATGCGAGATCGACACGTATGATGAAGATCATCGAAAACTTGATTCCAAAACTATATGTACATGTATCATGCCAATGGTGAAGGACATGCCGACTATTAAAGTTTCGGTACTGATTGCTGAAATACAAGCACGATTCCAATATCGAGTATCATATCGAAAGGCGTGAATAGCTAAACAGATGGCAATGAAACAATTGTACGGGGATTACGATTCATCGTATAACGAGCTACAAGGATGGATAGCTGCTATGCGGGAGTACATACCAGGAACTGTGATTGAGTTACAGACACGACCTTTTTACGGCCCAAATGACCAATTACAGCCGGGGAAAAGAATTTTTCATCGGATGTTCTGGACGTTTGATCCATGTATACGGGCATTTCCACACTGTAAGCCGTTTGTGCAGGTGGATGGGACATGGCTATACGAAAAATATACACAGATCTTACTTATTGTGGTTGCTCAAGACGGCAATAGGAATGTACTCCCAATAGCGTTGGCAATAGTAGATAAGGAGAATATGGAATCTTGGGAATTCTTCTTGACCAACCTCATGAGGTATGTTATTAGCAACGATAATATTTGCATCATCTCCGATAGAGGGAAACGACTAATTGCCGCAATTAGGCGTTCTGGTGTGCCATGGAGATCCGCATCGCATCGTCACATTGTAGCTAACTTTCTTCGAGTATAAGAATCCAAACCGGAAGAGAGAAGTGGTGAAAATAGGTAAATGATAACCTTATATTTTCAATATAAGTTTAATATTTTTAGTTATCCGCCATCAGTAACTTACATTTTTAAAACATGTACAACAGACGAGTTAGAGCCACATATTTTTCACCAAATGATGACTCAACTTGAGAGTGACATGGAAGGTCAAATGAACAAATCTTTTGGGAGTGGTTGGGTACAATGGAGCCGTGGCAATGGGCTCAAAGTTTTGACGAGGGCTTTCGTTATGGTCAAATGACCACAAACTTGGTAGAGGGGTCAACGTTGTTGTTGAAAACACGATATCTACCGATTTCATCTGCTTCTTCGCTACATTCTACAGTTGGCAACCTTGATGCCAAGAATGGGTGAACAACAAGTCAATCGGATGGATGCGGATACGTGTTTGTGGAAGATGTCAGATGTAACACCTCTAACCTAAACCGTCATAGAACAGGTTACAAGGCATTACCGAACATATTAGTCAATTTTCCTAATTACTTATAAATAAAATTATGATGTAATTTAACTCCTATATTGGGCTCTTGAAGCCAAAGCATATATCTAACGAAGAATGAAACTTGTTTAAACATTCTACAAAACTAGCGAAAATATTATTATTATTATTTTATTTCTTTTATAAAAATTTAACAACATTTCCTTAATTTCACATATAACCCCTGCAATTAAAACCATATTCATTCCAAATATAACCAATTCAACCAATTCCAAAATCCAACAATTCAACCATTGCAATTTCATATTTAATCGTATTTAGATTCTACTTATAACATTAAAATCTGAAATATCATTTTCTACAACGAAAGTCATGTAGTAGTTTTAAGTGACCAAAATATCACCTATGTACATGCCATTTTAACACAAAATATAATACCTACTTTTGTAGTCTTCAAGATGTGATGAGATGAGAAATCTTCTAGTTGAACTTCTTCAGACTCTTGTACCTACGCTGTTAAAATAAACACGTTAAGCCAAAGAAGGCTTAGTAAGCACTACAAGAATAATTAATTAAACAATCATAACAAAGATATTTTAGACTCAATCAATTATAGCATATTTACTCACATATAAGTCTCTTCAACTATGCATTGCTTTAAATAAATTTAACTTATCTTCGTAAGGTATAAAACTTGCCTTAACACATCAAGAATTCATTTTATTCTCAATTCACAAGATAGCCCAAAGTAGACTTCCTAGAACACACCGGATATACGGAACAAATACAGAGGTGCATTATGATGCACAAGTGAATGAGAGCATCGACGTACAATATCGTAGAGCACCAACGTGCTATATCAGAGCACCAATGTGCTAATATCGAGAGCACCAATGTGCTAATATCGAGAGCACCAATGTGCTAATATCGAGCTGCCGCTAAAGTTCCTTAATGGCATGCCACTAATATCCCAAAGAGTTCTAAATTCCGTCTACTTGGGCATTAAAGCTGAATCTTAAATATTTAAATAATTCACATAAATATTTCAAAAGGATAAATAACAATAATTTAAAATTCTTGTAGTACTTACTAAGCCTTCACTGGCTTAACGTGTTTATTTTAACGCGTAGGTACAAGAGTCTAGAAGAGAAGTTCAACTAGAAGATTTCTCATCTCATCACATCTTCGAAGACTACAAAAGTAGGTATTATATTTTGTGTTAAAATGGCATGTACATAGGTGATATTTTGGTCACTGAAAACTACTACATGACTTTCGTTGTAGAAAATGATATTTCGTATTTTAATGTTATAAGTAGAATCTAAATACGATTAAATATGAAATTGCACTGGTTGAATTGTTGGATTTTGGAATTGGTTGAATTGGTTATATTTGGAATGAATATGGTTTTAATTGCAGGGGGTTATATGTGAAATTAAGCAGAAATGCTGTCGAAATTTTTATAAAAAGAAATAAAAATAATAATAATAATATTTTCGCTAGTTTTGTAGAATGTTTAAACAAGTTTCATTCTTCGTTAGATATATGCTTTGGCTTCAAGAGCCCAATATAGGAGTTAAATTACATCATAATTTTTATTTATAAGTAATTAGGAAAATTGACTAATATGTTCGGTAATGCCTTGTAACCTGTTCGCCGACGGTTTAGGTTGTGAGGTGTTACAGATGCATTGATTGCAAACCGCCGGATTATGAGGTCGATGACTGTAGAAATATATTCACGACAAATGGAAACTTTTGAGTTATAGAGTCTATCGGTCGTCAATCGGTTTGCCACCTAGGTCTTATGGAGTCGATCTTCAAATGCATGCGAATGCGTAGGTTCCAAACACTTCATTATCCGTGTGCACATGTTGTGGCGGCAGTGCTAAAGCGAACCTTAGTGTTGAACATTTTGTCGATGATGTGTACACGCTAGAGCGTACATTGCGTGTCCGGGAAAATGAGTTCCACGTCTCGCCTCGAATTGCCTACATGGGAGGTACCCTGAACGACTTTCGAGCTTGTCCTGCATGTAGCCCACGCAGAATCCGAGAGGCCGTCCGCAATCATCCAGAATCCGTAATGAAATGGACTTTAGGGAGAAATCCGACGGTAAGCACTGTGGAATATGCAGGTTAGGTGGTCATAATCGAAATAAATGCCCGCAGCGAAAATGTGGTTAAATTGCAACTAGATCCCATGTGTAAAGTAAACAAATCAATTTAGCTGTTGGTGTACAGTGAGCTGTTGGTGTCATGTCTTAAAAATCTTGTTACGAAATTTTAAAGCTCCAAATCATCAAAAATCATAGCAATATTAAGTAATCATAGCTACAAATAATCAAGTTAATTTTATACAAATAAAGTATAAACATCGTAATATTTACAAATACAAAATACAAGAAAATCAAGACCGGAAGAAACACCTAAAACTGATGGTTCGATGGTGTAGTCCTCGGTGTGTACTTCTGCGGTGGTCGACGTTCACGTTGTCCGTGCCTGCGACGACCAACATTATCGTCAGTCTCCGGTGGGGGTCCGGGTGGGGGTCCAGATGGCGGTGTGCTAAACATGGCCGAAAAATCATGCCGCTCGAAGGGCATAGATGAACTCGAGCCAGAATGAGTGCCCTGATGTAGTGGATACGACCCAGGATATGAGCCAGGAGTGCCGTACTGCGGTGTGTACGATCCGAATATATCAACCCCGTACTGGTATTCACCTCCTGACGAGCCCGAAAAGTTGTCAGTGCCCGGCACATATGGATGATACGAATGTGCATCCGAATGTGAATGTGATTACTCGGGCTCCAGCTCCGCCTCCGGCTCGGGCTCCAGATCGGGATCAAAATCCGCAGCTGCCTCGGCCTCCATATCTACCACTGGCTCGTATACCTCATGCCGCTGCACATGTGGGGGGATTACAGTCGACTGCCCTCCGAGTATATATGGCTTCCCTATACTAGAGCACCATTGTATGTACTGTAATGGAGGTTGAAGACTGGAAGCCATATCCATCCGAGGCATTCGGGACATGCGATCATTCCACACCGCAATAAATTGACCATGCCTAACCCCCAAATCCAAGTCTGATCTCCCTATCTTATTTTTGCAATGAACCTCTCCCACCTGGCACGGCGGTTCTGGGATGTATTGGACGCAACCAAATTGTCGCAGCACTCGGTCCCCGTGATACCACTCTACTACATAGAAATGCATAATTGGTGTGTTTGTGCACCACATATACGAAAGTGGATATAGGAGGACGAGGGTATAACTACCGCAATTTCCGGCCTATGGTATGGCATCCATATAAAGCGCACGATTAATAACATTGTTAAAATTAAACACAATGTCGTAAGATATACAAACTACTACGTAACTAATATTGGAATCGCTTACAAAGCAAACATGCCATTTCATACTATTTTGAATCACTATAAGACCCATGCCCTACAGTCGAAGAGTTACTTGCGAATAGATACTGTAGTCACGAGTGAAATGAAAGAAAATCTACAGGCCAACGTGACTGAAAAGGAAATCAAGCTTTCACTTAGGGCTCTCAGAGCCTTAGGATCAAAAGGGTTTGTTTAAGGATGTTCAAATAAATTAATCGAATCGAAATATTTTGATTAATTCGATTAACTTTAAATTAATCAAAATTTATATATTTTTATCTTTTGGTTAAAACAAATATAAAGCATATTAAAAAATGCATTGAGATTAACAGAAATATATATTTTTGTCTTGAAAGTTGACTGAATTAACCGAAAATTTATGTATTGAAACACTATATAATTAAAAACACTACATAAATCTTGATATTAACACATAATATTAATTATTAAGTTTGGTTAATTCGATTGATTATTCGATTTTAAACTGAATTAATCGATAATTAAAATTTCAAAAAATCATTAACTGACCCCTGACCGAACTAAGTAGGGGCAAAGCCAAAATAATTTTTTAGGGGGAGCCGAATGAAATTTTAATTTTTTATAGTCTAGATCTTTATAATTTTTAAAGGATTAAATTAAATTTTTATAATTTTAGGGAGGCCAAAGTGTAATTTTACCTTAGTACCTTTACTAATTTAAATTTTTTAAAAAATTTAGAGGGCCTAAATAGCAATTTTCCATTTTAGGGGGGTCGGGGCCTATGTCAGCCCCCTTAGATTCGCCTCTGGAACTAAGCTCGGCCACCAACCGATTAACCAAATTAGGTCGATTCGATCGGTTAATTCAGTTTTAACCGAAGTTTGAACACCCCTAAATTTACCGATATATTTTTTTAATGATATTGAGATGTTATCAAAGTTGAGGTTCGTATTTTGGTTCGAGATTTCTTCATTCATAACACCGTGCCACAAGGTGTTAATGCTACCAATCTCGTTTTTGTTCCGAAAGTTACAAACCTAGAATATGTTAGTGATTTCCGACCTATAGGTTGTTGCAACTTCATTTACAAGATCATTGCTCACATCCTCGTAATTAGATAAAAACTGATTATGTAACTTTTGGATATAGAGAGTTATGATGTGTGCCATATTTACATCCTTCTTGATTAAGGTTGATAGAGAGGAAATTGGAGATTTTATTCCAAGTAGAAGAATATGCCAGGGAGATTCGCTATCGCCAAGTTTATTCAATTTAATTGCAAACGAAATCTCAACTATAATTACTAAAGCTACAAATCACACCTTGATGTCTGCCAATTACTCATCTCCTCTTTGCGAATGATTGTTTATTATTCTGCAAGGCTAATTGCACCAATGTTGTAACCATATATGATTGTTTCTCTTTTCCAAAATGCCACGGGACAAATGGTGAATTTGGACAAATCATCCATTTTTCTTCTCCCCTAACACTTATTCAGATACTATCAGTTCAACTTGTGGAACTTAAAATATGTACAAAATGTTAGAAGATTCCAAGTAATTAGGTTTGCCTTCCATTTGAGAGAGGGGGAAAAAGAGGCTCTCGCTTCCCTTAAAATAAAAAATCTCTATGAAAATTGGTAGTAGGAAAGGGATACTTCTATCACAAGTAGGGCCCAAGTTCTCATCAAATCAGTGGTGTCGGCTATGCTGATTTACATCATGCAATGTTTCAAAGTCCCCGTTACATTGTAATGAACTGAACATATTGCTTAATAAATTTTGGTGGATTGGATTAGATGCAACCAAGAACTCAATACAGTGGATGTTGTTGGAGCATTGGCAGCAACATGGCATGCTCAATGTATGTAATGAGCCTATGATTTTATGTGGAAAACCAAAGAAGAAAAGAGAAACCAGAAACTTAAGCAAAAAAACTTGAATACACCAAGGTTAATGGCTTAACTTGATAACCATTTCATTGATATGTGAATATATACATAAAATATAAGAGTTGAATAGTCAAAAGACTATTACCTAATGAATTACCAACTCCCTATAGACTTGACTAATGCAAATTTAGCTTGTACATGAAATAATAGGTAAGATGCTAGTCATTACATCAAATTAATGTAGTCATTATCCTATGAGCTTAGCTATCATATTACAAAACATTAGACTTGATCACAAAATCAACAAAAGGTGATATGCTCCCTCGAACCATGCTTCTTTGCTAATTGAACTCATACGCTTGCTCTTTGGTTCCATGTTGCATTGCAGGCCAATTCTTGACACTCCTCCTTGGTCTGTATGCAACAAACACCAATATTGCTCCTCAAGAACTCAAACCTTGATGTACCAAGTGGCTTAGTTAAAATGTCTGCCAATTGGTCTTGTGAGCTGCAATGAACAAGACTGACTTCCTTGGATTGTTCAGCCTCTCAAACAAAGTGCAATTTAATCTTGAAATGCTTGGTTTTGCCATGAAAAATTGGATTCTTAGCTATGGCAACTGCTGATTGGTTGTTAACAAGGATTTCAGTAGGACCAAGCTGCTCTTCATTAAGATCTTTCAGCAACTTTCTAAACCAAATGGCTTGATTCACTGCTGCTGCTGCAATATACTCAGCTTCAGCTGTGGACTTAGCAACTATTTGTTGCTTCTTCGAGCACCAGCAAAACATACTCGAGCCAAGGTTAAAGAAGTAGCCTGAGGTGCTTTTCATATCTTCAACAGATCCAGCCCAGTCACTGTCTGAGAATCCAACCAATTTAAGTTCATTTTCATTCTTGAAATTAACTCCATAGCTCAAAGTCCCCTTGATATATCTAAGCACCCTCTTGGCAGCTTTGAAATGCATTACATTACAACAATGCATAAATCTCGAAAACAAACTGACTGCATGCATAAGATCTGGTCTAGTTGCTGTTAAGTAAAGTAAGCAAGCAACCAAACTTCTGTACTCCCTTTCATCAACTCTCTCATGTCCTTCAATGCTTGTTAGCTTCTCTCTTTGAGCCATAGGAGTACTCACTGACTTGCAATTCTCCATGCTAAATCTATTGAGTATTTTCAAAGCAAAGGCATATTGGCTGATGAAAATCGGCCTGATTTACTTTCATGTCAAGGAAGTATGTCATGATTCCCAAGTCAGTCATGTCAAACACTTGTTGCATTTGTGTTTTGAACTCATGAATCACATCCTCCTTGCTTCTAGTCACCAGCAAGTCATCCACATAGATTGAGACAATTAGCAAGGTCTCCTTGTTGGACTTTTTCATATAAAATGTTGGCTCACTCAGGCTTTTCTCAAATTCCAACTTGGACAGGTGGTTATCAATCCTGTCATACCAGGCTGGAGGTGCCTGCTTCAGACCATAAAGTGCCTTCCTCAACTTGTAAACTTTGTCCTCATTTCTTAGGACTTTAAAACCATCAGGCTGCTCGATGTAGATCTTCTCCTTAAGGAAGCCATTCAAGAAGGCTGATTTGACATTCAGCTGGTGAATTTTCCACTGTTTTTGAGCAGCCAAGGTAAACAAGAGTTTGATGGTGTCGAATCTTACCACTGGAGCAAAAGTCTCCATGAAATCAATGCCATATTGTCGGCTATACCCTTTCACCACAAGCCTTGCCTTGTGTTTGTTCAATGAGAAATCAGCATTGAACTTGGCTCGAAAAATCCATTTGACACCAATGACTTTATTCTGGACAGGTCTGTCTACCAAGTCTCAAGTCTAATTCTTGTGAATCATGTTAAGCTCGGCTTCCATAGCTTTCTTCCATTGCTTGTCTTTGACAGCTTCTTCAAAGCTTGAAGGCTCAACTATGGCCACATTGCACCTTTGGTAGATGTCAGCAATGGTCTTGGTGCCTCTCACAGGTAAGTCATCCATATTTGCATCGCTACACTCTTGTTCAGCTGGTTCAAAGTTACCTTCAATCATATCTTCTTCAATCTGCATTGCATTTGAACTATTCCAGCTCCAAGTTCTCTCTTCATCGAACTTGACATCCCTACTCACCAATATCTTTTTGGTTGAGGGATCAAAGAGCCTATAGCCCTTATTGGTGCTGCTATAGCCCACAAATATAGCTGGAGCTGACCTCTTCTCAAGTTTGGTTCCTTCTTTCAGTAGGTACATGCACATAGCACACACATCCAAACACTCTCAAATAGGAAACTGATGGCTTTTGTCCATGCCAGGCCTCAAATGAAGTCTTGTCCTTCACAGCATGTGTTGGAAGTCAGTTGAGCAAGTACACTGAGGTGTTGACAGCCTCAGCCTAAAATATGCTAGGAAGTTTGCTTTGAAATAACAAACATCTAGCCATATCCATCACAGCCCTATTCTTTCTCTCACATACTCCATTTTGTTAAGGAGTATACACTGTGGTTAGCTGATGATGGATCCCAGCTTGCTCACATAGTTTCTGAAACCTTTCAGACAGCTATTCAGCTCTATTATCTGTCTTTAATGCCTTGATTTTGCAATCTGCTTGATTTTTTGCCTGAGCTTTGAATTTGCTGAAGGCCTCGAACACATTAGACTTCTGCTTCAAGAAATAGACCCAACAGAATCTGGTCAAGTCATCAATAAACAACACAAAGTACTTACTGCCATTGAGTGAAGGGGTCTTCATTGTACCACAGATGTCAGAATGCACCAGCTCAAGCCTCTCTCAAGCTCTCCATGCCTTATTGACTGGAACAGGCAATCTAGCTTGTTTGCCAAGCTGACAAGCTTTACAAACAACATCAATAGCTTCAATCTTGGTCATGTCCTCAGCCAAGTTCTGTTTGTGCAGCAAATCCAATGATCTGAAGTTGGCATGGCCTAATCTTCTATGCCATAGGCTAGCACTGCCAACTAGGCTTATGTAAGCCTTTTCTCAAGCTGACTTAGATCAAACATGAAGCATTTGTCTGCCATAGGTACTGTGAAAATTTCCTGGGCATGGCAATCTTGAATGATGCATGAATCATTCTTGAAAACTAGTGAATAACCTTTCTGGACCAACTGACCAACACTTAACAGATTTTGATCTATATCAGGCACATAAAGCACATCTGAAATTAGCTTGTTACTTGAGCTTGTGTTGATCACAACATCACTTTTGCCTTTGGCTTCAATCAAGCTTCCATTGCCAATCTTGATCTTTGAGTTGAAGGTTCTGCCAAGCTCCTTGAAAAGGCCTTCATCAGCTGCCATGTGATGTGAGCAGCCACTGTCCACAAGCCAACTGCACTTGGCTTTGCTTCTGGTTACAAAGCATGAGGTAGTAAAAACATGCTCCTCCTGAGCTGGAAAGTCTTCAGCTGTCTTGGCTTGAATTTGTTGTTCAGCTTGTGGTTTGTCTCTATTTCTACAAACCTTCTCATGGTGACCAAACTTCTTGCAACTCTTACACTGAATGTCTGGCCTATTCTAGCAGTGCTTCTCCAAGTGATTAGTCTTCTTGTAGTGTATGCAAGGTGGAAACCTCTTTCTTCCTGCATATTTCCTTGATCTTTCCCTTCTGTCAGTCCAAGGCTTCTTTGCTCTCTGACTTGAGCTTGAGCCATCTTTGGCTTTTGCTTGGAAAGCTTCCTCAGGATGCTCTTCCTATCTGTTGGCCCTTCTTTACTCGAGTGCATTGAGGGAGTTCACCAACTCAGACAAGGTAATGGTTGTGAGGTCCCTCGAGTCCTCTAATGAAGAGATCTTTGACTCAAACCTCTCAGGAAGATAGTGATCACTTTCTCAACAACTCTACTGTCAGTGAAGTCTTCTCCTAAGAGCCTTATGCTATTGCTTGATAGTCTTTGATTCCTTCATCTTTAAGTTCTCAAACTCTCTTCTGAGGTTGATCACCTGTTGCCGCCTTGTCTTATCCGAACCTATAAACTCTTCCTTCAGCCTTTCCCATGCTTGCTTAGGTGAATCACAGGCCATGATTCGAGTGAAGATAACATCAGACACTCCATTCTGCAGGCAGGCCATGGCCTTGTGCTTCTTGGCTCGCTCCTCACTATGCTGCCTAATTTGAGCAATGGTGGGATTGGCTCTCAATGGAGGTGGCTCAGCATCACTCTCAACTGCACTCCACAAGTTTTGTGCCAAAAGATGAGTTTTTATTTTTACAGACCAAATGTGGTAGTTTTCACCACTGAACACATGTCTTGCTCATTTTTCAGCAACAAAACAAATAGATCAACAGCAAGGAGATTTCTCCCTTCTTTAAGTTTTATTTTCTACCGAGAAACACCAACAAGAGAGGTCCTCAAAGAAGGTTGGCTCTGATTACCAATTATTGGAGCATTGGCAATAACATGCCATGCTCAATGTATGTAATGAGCTTATGATTTTATGTGGAAAACCAAAGAAGAAAAGAGAAACCAGAAACTTAAACAAAAGAACTTGAATACACCAAGGTTAATGGCTTAACTTGATAACCATTTCATTGATATGTGAATATATACATAAAATATAAGAGTTGAATAGTCAAAAGACTATTACCTAATGAATTACCAACTCCCTATAAACTTGACTAATGCAAATTTAGCTTGTACATAAAATAATATGTAAGATGCTAGCCATTACATCAAATTAATGTAGTCATTATCCTATGAGCTTAGCTATCATATTACAAAACATTAGACTTGATCACAAAATCAACAAAATGTGATATGCTCTCTCGAACCATGCTTCTTTGCTAGTTTGACTGCTTACATTCACTCTTGGTTCCATGTTGCATTGCAGGCCAATTCTTGACAGATGTCATAGGACAAATTTGCAACTTAAAAGAAGAAAGGCGAGATAGGTTTAGAGATTTCCAAGCCTTTAATGCGGTGCTTCTTGCGAAACAAGCTTGGAGAAATTTACAAGAACCAAAGGCTAGATGGGCTGAGATTCTTAAAGCCATTTATTTTTTGAATTCATCTTATGCTAAAACTTGAAAAGGTAGGGGCTGCTCATGGACGTGGAATAACATTTACGTAGGGTTGGTTTTTCTTAAAAAAGGGCTGAAGTGGAATATCGAAATGGGAAAATATTCTAATTTGGGAGGAGAAATGGATCCCAACAACAACAAACTTCATGCTTTCCACACCACAATCAGATGAAGAGGGACTAGTGCTTGTTAAATATTTTGTTTCACCTTATGGTAGACAATAGAACTTTGAATTGCTTCGATCTTGTTTCAACAAAGATGAACGAAAGACCATTTCCATAATCCCGATTGGAGGAGCTAATCAAGAAGTTAAACTTACTTGGCACCATTTTCTCATGGAATATACAATGCTTGAAATCATCCACCAATTGGCTCTAGTTCGAGCCATCACTTTCAGGGATTAGATTGGAGGACTATTTGGAATATCAAGACTCCACAAAAGATAAAAACATTGATTTGGAGGACTCGTTACAATAATGAAAACTTAGTTCGAAAACATCACACAAAATCCATAAGTTGTATGAGATGTAGGAGATATAGAGCGGGCTGTGAATCTTTAGAACATATCTTATTTTTCTGCCCTTTCACCTAAGCTGTTTGGAGAGCTTCATCCTTTCACTATACTTCGGCCTTAATGGGGTTGGGTTCCTTTTTCGACGGGTGGATGAAGATCAATCAAGAGCTGACTAATTTTGGTGCCTTTTTCGGTACCAGCATCATTGCCTAGTTATGCTAGAATATTTGGAAGGCTCGGAATAATTGAGATTTTCGAGGTGTATCTATCAACCTAATTCAGTTATAGAATGAACCCATGGAAAATTTTCTTGAGTTTTCGGAGGCTGTTAATTCCTTTAACCGGAATGATACTAGGACTAGGAACCCAGATGTTGTTTGGTTTCCTCCTCCTCCTCTTAACACTATTAAAATCAATAGTGACGCCTCCTTTATGGGTGTTTCCAATGTGGCTATTGCGAGGAGTAGCAATGGTGATGTTATCAACAGAATCAAAACACAAGCGAGGTCGTTAGATGTATTTGTGACTGAAAATGTTGAGAAGAAAGTAAATAGCTAGCTGGGTAGTTAAACTTAGTATACATAAGTAAGTCTGTTAGTTAGTTAGCAGATAATCTATAAAAACTAATGAGTTTATAAGTAAAGATAGTGATAGTTTTTGTAATACCCTATACCGAGTTCAATCATGCGGACCGGTATAAGACTATTACATTTGGTGCCAAAACAATTATGGCGGAATCTTTGTTTAATTAAAACATTTGTATATAATATTTTAAATTACCAACCATTTTGTTCACTTATTTATTGTTTATTAATTCATTCCATATATACCAAAATACTTCAAATGGCGAAAATAGATAAAATTTCAAGAACTTACATTTTAATCCCTATCACATGGGAACACCTTTGAACTACATATGTACATGTCATTTTAATACAAAATATAGTACCTACTTTTGTAGTCCTTGAGGATGTGATGAGATGAGCGATCTTTTAGTTTGACTTCTCTCCTAGTCTAATTGTACCTCTGCGTTAAAATAAGCGCGTTAAGCGATGAAGGCTTAGTAAGCACCACAAGAATAATTAAATAAGTAAATAATCATAACAAAATATTTTAAACTCATTCAATTATTACATATCGACTCACATATAAGTTTCTTCAACTATGCCTTGCTTTAATAAAATTTAACTTATCTTTTGTAAGGTATAAATCTTACCTTAACACATCGATAATTCACTTTTGTTCTCAATTCACATTCTTAGCCCAAAGTAGACTTTATAGAACACACGGATATCTGGAACAAATACTGAGGTGCATTATGATGCACAAGTGAACAGAGAGCACCAACGTGCTAATATCAGAGAGCACCAACGTGCTAATATCAGAGAGCACTAGCGTGCTAATAATCAGAGAGCACCACCGTGCTAATATCAGAGAGCGCTAAAGTTCCTTAATGGCATGCCACTAATATCCCGATGGTTCTAATTTCGTCTACTTGAGCATTAAATCAATCTCATATATTTAAATAAGTCACATAAATATTTCAAAAAGATAAATAACAATAATTTAAAATTCTTGTAGTACTTACAGCAAAAGGTTGAGGTGATATAAATTCTTCTTCCTTCATTCATTAACCTTCTTTTTCCTTTTCCTTCAATTCGGTCCTCACCTTCCTTTTCTTTTCTTCAATTTCATATAAACATATAACATTTATATGTTAAAAATAATCAAATAATTTCCTGTACTATTTAATAAAATAGACATGTATTTTATGATAAATTCAACCTTTCTTACTTTTGCTCACACTTCAATTTAATCCTTTACTCATAAACTTATTCAAAGCTGTCCTTTTGTGTCATAGTCACAAAATTATTTATTTCAGAGCTACAGAACTCCAAATGAAGAACCGTAAATTTTTCCTGAAACTAGACTCACATATATTCATACCATAAAATTTTTAGAATTTTAGCTTAGCCAATTAGTACAGTTTATTCATCAAAATCACCCCTATTCTGCTGTCTGGAAGTTCTGACCCTTCTTCACCAAAAATTAATTATCTCTTCATACAGAATTCATATGATGTTTCCGTTTATTTCTATTGAAAATAAACTCATTCAGGATTCTAAACATATAAATTTAAGCCCATAATTATTTTCTCCATTTTTTATGATTTTCCAAAGTCAGAACAGGGATCTCGAAATCACTTTGAACCAGTCTTACAAAATATAAATATCTAAAATACAGAATTCCTTTGCTTTCCCTGTTTCTTTCATATGAAACTAGACTCAATAAGCTTTAATTTCATATCTCATTCAGCTTCTAATTCCACTTCTACGATTTTTAGTGATTTTTCAAAGTTAGTCTACTGCTGCTGTCCAAACTGTTTTAGTGCAAACTATTTATTACAACTTTTCCCCTAAGCTTTCAATAAATGATAATTTCGTCCCTGCTCAATTAACTACTCAGCTGAGCTGATTTTTCTCAATAAACACTTTATTCTATTACTTTAAACTACTTTATAATCTTTGGGAATCAGAATTTTAGTAATAGACTTTAATTCCAAACATTTTCACAATTTAATTCTTAAAATCAATTTCTAACTAGATATTCCATTAATTAAACCCCTAATTCATCAATTTGATCCACATAGCTCATGTTTAAAAATCTAAGAATTTCCAGAATTTCAATTTAATTCAACAAAGCTTTGTTCTAAAACTTATAAAGCATCAAAATTAAAGAGAAGGGCTAAATTGACTTACCAATTAAACATCCAAGCTTTAAACCATCAATTTCTCCTTTTCTTTCTTTCCTTTTTCTTCCCTTGCTCTCTGTTTCGTTTGCTTCTCTGTTTCTGTTTCTATCTTTTTTTCTTTAGTTTGTTTATATAATATAATATTATAATAATATAATATAATATAAATATATAATATAATAACATACTTTAAAAATCTCAGATTTTTCATACTTAACTGCCTCAACTTTACAAAATGGCATAATTTCCATTTTGGTCCTTTATAATTTCTTTTAATCTATAATTCAACTTTTACACCTTTTTAATTTAATCCTTTTCATTTAATTTCCTACCCAAGCGTTAAAATTTTCTAACGAAAGTTTAATACTACTTTACTAACATTTTATAAATTTTTATAAAAGTATTTCCTATCATATAAATATTCATGCAAATATATTGAAATAAATTTCTATTTAAATCGGATTTATGGTTGAAACCATTATTCCGATAACCTTAATTTAGGCCATTACAACTCTCCCCCTTTAAGGATTTTCGTCCTCGAAAATCTTACCAATAAAAAGTTTGTATATTGTTTCCTCATTGCCTCCTCTAGTACCCATGTCACTTCCTCAATCCAGTGCTTTTGCCACAATACTTTTACCAAACTTTTTTTTTTTTATTTCTAAGCTCCTTTGTTTCTGTGCCAATATCTTGATCGGTTCTTCACTGTAACTCATATCCGATTGAATCTCCACTTCTATCGAAGAAATAACATGTGAAGGATCGTACCGATATCGTCGTAGCATAGACACATGAAAAACATTATGGATTCTATCAAGTTCGTGGCAATGCCAATCGATAAGCAACCGATCCAATTCTTTCTATGATCTCATATGGCCCAATAAATCTTGCACTCAATTTATCCTTTCGATCGAACACGAGAACTTTCTTCCAAGGAGACACTTTCGAAATACCTTGTCACCGACCTTTACTTTTTCTTCATTTCCGGATCAAATCAACCCCATGTATCTTCTTTTCATTGAGCTCATCCAATATAACGGTGTTCTACATTTTCTATCATACAAAGCTTCATACGGACCCATTTTAATACTAGACTAATAAGCATTATTGTAAGCAAATTCAATCAAAGGTAGATACCTCTCCCAATTACCTTGAACTCTAGTATACAACATCGAGACATATCTTCCAATACGAGTTACACGCATGAGTTGGCCATCATGCGAGGATGAAATGCGATCTTGAAATACAATGAGTACCCAAAGCTTCTTGTAACTTATCCCGAAGCGAGGCGTAAATCGAGGATATCCAATATAATGGAGACATGCACTCTATGTAGCAGACAATCTCGGATATATACAGTTTAGCGGTTTATCTAAAAATAATCTATACATACCGGAATAAAATCGCTGATTTTGACAATCAATAATCACCCAAATAACATCTCTTTTTTTTTCTAAAGATAATGGTAACCATGATACAAAATCCATAGTGATTCTTTCCCATTTCCATTCCGGTACCTGTTGACATATCAGACATCTTGATACAAACTCAGAAATATCACGTTTCATACCTGGCCACCAGTACATCTTCTTCCTAAATCTAACCAACTCTCTCTCGAATTATCCATCAATTTGCGAATGAAATGCTGTACTGAAATCGAGTTAAGTACACAATAATTTCCTGTAATTGTTTTCAGAACCCTAAGGTGAACTGCAATCTCGATCAGAAATTATCAATACCGAATACCATGAAATCTTACAATTTCTGGAATGTACATCTCTGCAAGTTTCTGAAGCCATCAATCAGTTCTGACTTTATAAATTAATCAACTATCACTCATATAGCATTCTTATAAGTTATTCCGAAATCGGAAAGTGAACCGTAAACTGTAAATCTCTATCAAACATTTCACAGACTGATTCTCCATATAGTTTGTCAATTTCATAGACTTATATCTCATTTCCATCCCAGTATCTTTACTAGCTGTAATAATTCTATAAACACCAATACCGGATATTCAACTAAAATTAATCCTTCATCAGACAATAGCAATCGAATATTTATTACTCACAGAGCGAACAATTATTTTCCCATTCAAATCATTTACAACTATATTTATTTTTCCCCGATTCAGACTGAACCAGAACTGATGCTTCAATTATTAGAACTTCCATCTACTCAAAATTCTACTAGCATTGATTAGTCCATTTCAAACCTTGTGTCTTCCTGTAGTATTCTTATCATTGATATAGCTATCATAGAAAACACTTCCACAAATATTAAAAAGAAATCCCAACACTTCAAATTACCCCAAGTCCACAGTCATCAAATAGCTAAAGCCATAGTACTTAATAGATCTCACATTTCAATAATATAAATGGATCAATACTTCAACTTCAATGGTGCTTTAAAATAGAAGAAGAAATCCAAGAGTAGTCTCACTAATAACCAGTATAATAATACAACTTTTATAATCTAAGATCCATATCACCGAGCTCCCATAACTGAACCAAGATTTATAACAGTAATATATATTTACCTTCTATCAATGAATACCCTTTCACAGATGAATCATATTTGATAGATAAGATCAGACTATAAAATAATAAGAAAACCAATATAATGAAATCCCAGATGTGGCATAATGAAATCCCAGATGTGAAGCTATATTGAATTTCCGAGAATAAAAACCACATTCAATGATAAAGAAATCGATAATATTCCAAAGAAAAACCAGAAGAAGAATACCATTTATCCTCACTAGAAACGATTGTGATAAAGATAATGCAAATTGCGTATATGTACTAGAATATCAACCGGTAGAAATAGAAAATAACTTCATAAGAATCTGACCATTAA
The DNA here is from genome assembly GCA_025506655.1 of Gossypium rotundifolium. Classification (NCBI taxonomy): domain Eukaryota; kingdom Viridiplantae; phylum Streptophyta; class Magnoliopsida; order Malvales; family Malvaceae; genus Gossypium; species Gossypium rotundifolium. The sequence goes on from CP106732.1 coordinate 176,030,388, forward strand.
GTCTTCTATCTAACAGAACAAATTAGAAAATCCAAAGAAAAATAGAGCAGTACCGATCAGGAATCAACCAGAACTTCCATTTTAACGTTATGATTCCAAATTTTCTACACAATAAAAATCACATCTGAACAGTTGCATAGACCCATGAAGATAAAATAACATATAGAATGCCCATATAGAATACTCAGAAGAGATCATTGTAAAATACCCAACTATAGCAGCTGTATTCAAATATTTCTGCAATTCCCTTACTAATCCGTTAACATATATAATCATCAACAGTCCCATATCATTCACTTCACTCATAAAGCTTTTTCAGTTAACTCATTCCGTAGTTATCATATCTGAATAAATCAATTTCTGATATATGACTTCTTCCTTTAATAGTAGCACTGTGTATTCCCCAAATAATTTTCAGAAAAGAAATCAGATAAATTCACGTTCATATTCAACAATAGACATGTGGTTCTGCTTCAAATCCAGAAATTCTCTTTTCCTCTTCTCAAGATAAGGTTGACTCAATATTTCTTTTAAATTTAGACAAAAGAATTGAATTAATTTTCTCTGCGAATGGATATTCATGACGGTGTTCCACCATTGGTAAGCTTCACCCTTTAATAAAGATACGCACATTTTAACTTTTCATCCCTTGTATCTTGCAATTCTTCAAATATTCTTTGATTGTTCTCTAACCATTCTTGACCTCAATTTGGTCATCATCTTTCTTTCCTTTAAATTCTTGGTTCCACACTTTTGAACTAAATCATTATAATTCCTATCAATTTCACTATAAATATAACTGTACCAATAAGGGGTAGAGATCGTAAGGCCTCATAATTTAGATTCATGTATATACTCATATAACATAACATTTATCATTTCTTACTATAAGACATTTATCCACATCTTTTCAAATTACATTTTATCATAAGTAACATTTTACTTAATTATTTGAACATCACTTTCGGGATTATCGAAATTATTTCAATTGGAAAACATTTCTTTCTTTAATATTTCCTCTTTCTATACTAAGAGGAAACCAACTCTATTTTATTAAATTCATAAATTCCAAGATACATCACAAAGTTAGTATCTTTTATTCTTTCGGAAGACATCTTTAAATTTCTACAATATTCATAAATTACACAATTAAATAACTAAATCTCATCTCATCACATCAATTTATAAAATGGCATGTACAAATAGACTCATACTCGACCCAAGAATTGAGAAAACCTAGGCTCGATATTAATAAATGTAATACCCCTATACCGGGTTCAATCATGCGGACCGGTATAAGACTATTACATTTGGTGCCAAAACAATTATGGCGGAATCTTGTTTAATTAAAACATTTGTATATAATATTTTAAATTACCAACCATTTTTGTTCACTTATTTATTGTTTATTAATTCATTCCATATATACCAAAATACTTCAAATAACGAAAATAGATAAAATTTCAAGAACTTACATTTTAATCCCTATCACATGGGAACACCTTTGAACTACATATGTACATGTCATTTTAATACAAAATATAGTACCTACTTTTGTAGTCCTTGAGGATGTGATGAGATGAGCGATCTTTTAGTTTGACTTCTCTCTAGTCTAATTGTACCTACGCGTTAAAATAAGCGCGTTAAGCGATGAAGGCTTAGTAAGCACCACAAGAATAATTAAATAAGTAAATAATCATAACAAAATATTTTAAACTCATTCAATTATTACATATCGACTCACATATAAGTTTCTTCAACTATGCCTTGCTTTAATAAAATTTAACTTATCTTTTGTAAGGTATAAATCTTACCTTAACACATCAGTAATTCACTTTTGTTCTCAATTCACATTCTTAGCCCAAAGTAGACTTTATAGAACACACGGATATACGGAACAAATACAGAGGTGCATTATGATGCACAAGTGAGCAGAGAGCACCAACGTGCTAATATCGAGAGCACCAACGTGCTAATATCGAGAGCACTAGCGTGCTAATAATCGAGAGCACCACCGTGCTAATATCGAGAGCGCTAAAGTTCCTTAATGGCATGCCACTAATATCCCATGGTTCTAATTTCGTCTACTTGAGCATTAAATCTGAATCTCATATATTTAAATAAGTCACATAAATATTTCAAAAAGATAAATAACAATAATTTAAAATTCTTGTAGTACTTACAGCAAAAGGTTGAGGTGATATAAATTCTTCTTCCTTCATTCATTAACCTTCTTTTTCCTTTTCCTTCAATTCGGTCCTCACCTTCCTTTTCTTTTCTTCAATTTCATATAAACATATAACATTTATATGTTAAAAATAATCAAATAATTTCCTGTACTATTTAATAAAATAGACATGTATTTTATGATAAATTCAACCTTTCTTACTTTTGCTCACACTTCAATTTAATCCTTTACTCATAAACTTATTCAAAGCTGTCCTTTTGTGTCATAGTCACAAAATTATTTATTTCCAGAGCTACAGAACTCCAAATGAAGAACCGTAAATTTTTCCTGAAACTAGACTCACATATATTCATACCATAAAATTTTTAGAATTTTTAGCTTAGCCAATTAGTACAGTTTATTCATCAAAATCACCCCTATTCTGCTGTCTGGAAGTTCTGACCCTTCTTCACCAAAATTAATTATCTCTTCATACAGAATTCATATGATGTTTCCGTTTATTTCTATTGAAAATAAACTCATTCAGGATTCTAAACATATAAATTTAAGCCCATAATTATTTTTCTCCATTTTTTATGATTTTCCAAAGTCAGAACAGGGATCTCGAAATCACTTTGAACCAGTCTTACAAAAATATAAATATCTAAAAATACAGAATTCCTTTGCTTTCCCTGTTTCTTTCATATGAAACTAGACTCAATAAGCTTTAATTTCATATCTCATTCAGCTTCTAATTCCACTTCTACGATTTTTAGTGATTTTTCAAAGTTAGTCTACTGCTGCTGTCCAAACTGTTTTAGTGCAAACTATTTATTACAACTTTTCCCCTAAGCTTTCAATAAATGATAATTTCGTCCCTGCTCAATTAACTACTCAGCTGAGCTGATTTTTCTCAATAAACACTTTATTCTATTACTTTAAACTACTTTATAATCTTTGGGAATCAGAATTTTAGTAATAGACTTTAATTCCAAACATTTTCACAATTTAATTCTTAAAATCAATTTCTAACTAGATATTCCATTAATTAAACCCTAATTCATCAATTTGATCCACATAGCTCATGTTTAAAAATCTAAGAATTTCCAGAATTTCAATTTAATTCAACAAAGCTTTGTTCTAAAACTTATAAAGCATCAAAATTAAAAGAGAAGGGCTAAATTGACTTACCAATTAAACATCCAAGCTTTAAACCATCAATTTCTCCTTTTCTTTCTTTCCTTTTCTTCCCTTGCTCTCTGTTTCGTTTGCTTCTCTGTTTCTGTTTCTATCTTTTTTTTCTTTAGTTTGTTTATATAATATAATATTATAATAATATAATATAATATAAATATATAATATAATAACATACTTTAAAAATCTCAGATTTTCATACTTAACTGCCTCAACTTTACAAAATGGCATAATTTCCATTTTGGTCCTTTATAATTTCTTTTAATCTATAATTCAACTTTTACACCTTTTTAATTTAATCCTTTTCATTTAATTTCCTACCCAAGCGTTAAAATTTTCTAACGAAAGTTTAATACTACTTTACTAACATTTTATAAATTTTTATAAAAGTATTTCCTATCATATAAATATTCATGCAAATATATTGAAATAAATTTCTATTTAAATCGGATTTATGGTTGAAACCATTATTCCGATAACCTTAATTTAGGCCATTACAACTCTCCCCCTTTAAGGATTTTCGTCCTCGAAAATCTTACCGATAAAGAAGTTTGTATATTGTTTCCTCATTGCCTCCTCTAGTACCCATGTCACTTCCTCAATCCCGTGCTTTTGCCACAATACTTTTACCAAACTTTTTTTTTTTATTTCTAAGCTCCTTTGTTTCCTGTGCCAATATCTTGATCGGTTCTTCACTGTAACTCATATCCGATTGAATCTCCACTTCTATCGAAGAAATAACATGTGAAGGATCTGACCGATATCGTCGTAGCATAGACACATGAAAAACATTATGGATTCTATCAAGTTCTGGTGGCAATGCCAATCGATAAGCAACCGATCCAATTCTTTCTATGATCTCATATGGCCCAATAAATCTTGCACTCAATTTATCCTTTCGACCGAACCTGAGAACTTTCTTCCAAGGAGACACTTTCAGAAATACCTTGTCACCGACCTTTACTTTTTCTTCTGTTTCCCGGATCAAATCAACCCCATGTATCTTCTTTTCATTGAGCTCAGTCCAATATAACGGTGTTCTACATTTTCTATCATACAAAGCTTCATACGGACCCATTTTAATACTAGACTAATAACATTATTGTAAGCAAATTCAATCAAAGGTAGATACCTCTCCCAATTACCTTGAACTCTAGTATACAACATCGAGCATATCTTCCAATACGAGTTACACGCATGATTGGCCATCATGCGAGGATGAAATGCGATCTTGAAATACAACCGAGTACCCAAAGCTTCTTGTAACTTATCCCGAAACGAGACGTAAATCGAGGATATCCAATATAATGGAGACATGCACTCTATGTAGCCAGACAATCTCAGATATATACAGTTTAGCCAGTTTATCTAAAAAATAATCTATACATACCGGAATAAAGTACGCTGATTTTGACAATCAATAATCACCCAAATAACATCTCTTTTTTTTTCTAAAGATAATGGTAACCATGATACAAAATCCATAGTGATTCTTTCCCATTTCCATTCCGGTACCTGTTGACATATCAGACATCTTGATACAAACTCAGAAATATCACGTTTCATACCTGGCCACCAGTACATCTTCTTCCTAAATCTAACCAACTCTCTCTCGAATTATCCATCAATTTGCGAATGAAATGCTGTACTGAAATCGAGTTAAGTACACAATAATTTCCTGTAATTGTTTTCAGAACCCTAAGGTGAACTGCAATCTCGATCAGAAATTATCAATACCAGAATACCATGAAATCTTACAATTTCTGGAATGTACATCTCTGCAAGTTTCTGAAGCCATCAATCAGTTCTGACTTTATAAATTAATCAACTATCACTCATATAGCATTCTTATAAGTTATTCCGAAATCAAAAAGTGAACCGTAAACGTAAATCTCTATCAAACATTTCACGAGACTAATTCTCCATATAGTTTGTCAATTTCATAGACTTATATCTCATTTCCATCCCAAAGATCTTTACTAGCAGTAATAATTCTATAAACACCAATACCGGATATTCAACTAAAATTAATCCTTCATCGACAATAGCAATCGAATATTTATTACTCACAGGCGAACAATTATTTTCCCATTCAAATCATTTACAACTATATTTATTTTTCCCGATTCGATGAACGAACCGATGCTTCAATTATTAGAACTTCCATCTACTCAAAATTCTACTAGCATTGATTAGTCCATTTCAAACCTTGTGTCTTCTGTAGTATTCTTATCATTGATATAGCTATCATAGAAAACACTTCCACAAATATTAAAAAGAAATCCCAACACTTCAAATTACCCCAAGTCCACAGGTCATCAAATAGCTAAAGCCATAGTCTTGTAATAGATCTCACATTTCAATAATATAAATGGATCAATACTTCAACTTCAATGGTGCTTTAAAATAGAAGAAGAAATCCAAGAGTAGTCTCACTAATAACCAAGATAATAATACAACTTTTATAATCTAAGATCCATATCACCGAGCTCCCATAAGCGAACCAAGATTTATAACGATAATATATATTTACCTTCTATCAATGAATACCCTTTCACGGATGAATCATATTTGATAGATAAGATCGACTATAAAATAATAAGAAAACCAATATAATGAAATCCCAGATGTGGCATAATGAAATCCCAGATGTGAAGCTATATTGAATTTCCGAGAATAAAAACCACATTCAATGATAAAGAAATCGATAATATTCCAAAGAAAAACCAGAAGAAGAATACCATTTATCCTCACTAGAAACGATTGTGATAAAGATAATGCAAATTAGCGATATGTACTAGAATATCAACCGGTAGAAATAGAAAATAACTTCATAAGAATCTGACCATTAAGTCTTCTATCTAACAGAACAAATTAGAAAATCCAAAGAAAAATAGAGCTGTACCGATCAGGAATCAACTAGAACTTCCATTTTAACGTTATGATTCCAAATTTTCTACACAATAAAAATCACATCTGAACAGTTGCATAGACCCATGAAGATAAAATAACATATAGAATGCCCATATAGAATACTCAGAAGAGATCATTGTAAAATACCCAACTATAGCAGCTGTATTCAAATATTTCTGCAATTCCCTTACTAATCCGTTAACATATATAATCATCAACAGTCCCATATCATTCACTTCACTCATAAAGCTTTTTCAGTTAACTCATTCCGTAGTTATCATATCTGAATAAATCAATTTCTGATATATGACTTCTTCCTTTAATAGTAGCACTGTGTATTCCCCAAATAATTTTCAGAAAAGAAATCAGATAAATTCACGTTCATATTCAACAACAGACATGTGGTTCTGCTTCAAATCCAGAAATTCTCTTTTCCTCTTCTCAAGATAAGGTTGACTCAATATTTCTTTTTAAATTTAGACAAAAGAATTCGAATTAATTTTCTCTGCAGAATGGATATTCATGACAGTGTTCCACCATTGGTAAGCTTCACCCTTTAATAAAGATACTGCACATTTTAACTTTTCATCCCTTGTATACTGCAATTCTTCAAATATTCTTTGACTGTTCTCTAACCATTCTTGACCTCAATTTGGGTCATCATCTTTCTTTCCTTTAAATTCTTCAGTTCCACACTTTTGAACTAAATCATTATAATTCCTATCAATTTCACTATAAATATAACTGTACCAATAAGGGGGTAGAGATCGTAAGGCCTCATAATTTATATTCATGTATATACTCATATAACATAACATTTATCATTTCTTACTATAAGACATTTATCCACATCTTTTCAAATTACATTTTATCATAAGTAACATTTTACTTAATTATTTGAACATCACTTTCGGGATTATCGAAATTATTTCAATTGGAAAACATTTCTTTCTTTAATATTTCCTCTTTCTATACTAAGAGGAAACCAACTCTATTTTATTAAATTCATAAATTCCAGTATACATCACAAAGTTAGTATCTTTTATTCTTTCGAAGACATCTTTAAATTTCTACAATATTCATAAATTACACAATTAAATAACTAAATCTCATCTCATCACATCAATTTATAAAATGGCATGTACAAATAGACTCATACTAGACCCAAGAATTGAAAAACCTAGGCTCGATAACAACAAATGTAATACCCTATACCGGGTTCAATCATGCAGACCGGTATAAGGCTATTACATTTGGTGCCAAAACAATTATGGCAGAATCTTGTTTAATTAAAACATTTGTATATAATATTTTAAATTACCAACCATTTTGTTCACTTATTTATTGTTTATTAATTCATTCCATATATACCAAAATACTTCAAGTAACGAAAATAGATAAAATTTCAAGAACTTACATTTTAATCCCTATCACATGGGAACACCTTTGAACTACATATGTACATGTCATTTTAATACAAAATATAGTACCTACTTTTGTAGTCCTTGAGGATGTGATGAGATGAGCGATCTTTTAGTTTGACTTCTCTCTAGTCTAATTGTACCTCTGCGTTAAAATAAACGCGTTAAGCGATGAAGGCTTAGTAAGCACCACAAGAATAATTAAATAAGTAAATAATCATAACAAAATATTTTAAACTCATTCAATTATTACATATCGACTCACATATAAGTTTCTTCAACTATGCCTTGCTTTAATAAAATTTAACTTATCTTTTGTAAGGTATAAATCTTACCTTAACACATCAGTAATTCACTTTTGTTCTCAATTCACATTCTTAGCCCAAAGTAGACTTTATAGAACACACCGGATATACGGAACAAATACAGAGGTGCATTATGATGCACAAGTGAACAGAGAGCACCAACGTGCTAATATCAGAGAGCACCAACGTGCTAATATCAGAGAGCACTAGCGTGCTAATAATCAGAGAGCACCACCGTGCTAATATCAGAGAGCGCGCTAAAGTTCCTTAATGGCATGCCACTAATATCCCAGTAGTTCTAATTTCGTCTACTTGAGCATTAAATCTGAATCTCATATATTTAAATAAGTCACATAAATATTTCAAAAAAAGATAAATAACAATAATTTAAAATTCTTGTAGTACTTACAGCAAAAGGTTGAGGTGATATAAATTCTTCTTCCTTCATTCATTAACCTTCTTTTTTCCTTTTCCTTCAATTCGGTCCTCACCTTCCTTTTCTTTTTCTTCAATTTCATATAAACATATAACATTTATATGTTAAAAATAATCAAATAATTTCCTGTACTATTTAATAAAATAGACATGTATTTTATGATAAATTCAACCTTTCTTACTTTTGCTCACACTTCAATTTAATCCTTTACTCATAAACTTATTCAAAGCTGTCCTTTTGTGTCATAGTCACAAAATTATTTATTTCAGAGCTACAGAACTCCAAATGAAGAACCGTAAATTTTTCCTGAAACTAGACTCACATATATTCATACCATAAAATTTTTAGAATTTTAGCTTAGCCAATTAGTACAGTTTATTCATCAAAATCACCCCTATTCTGCTGTCTGGAAGTTCTGACCCTTCTTCACCAAAAATTAATTATCTCTTCATACAGAATTCATATGATGTTTCCGTTTATTTCTATTGAAAATAAACTCATTCAGGATTCTAAACATATAAATTTAAGCCCATAATTATTTTTCTCCATTTTTTATGATTTTCCAAAGTCAGAACAGGGATCTCGAAATCACTTTGAACCAGTCTTACAAAAATCTAAATATCTAAAAATACAGAATTCCTTTGCTTTCCCTGTTTCTTTCATATGAAACTAGACTCAATAAGCTTTAATTTCATATCTCATTCAGCTTCTAATTCCACTTCTACGATTTTTAGTGATTTTTCAAAGTTAGTCTACTGCTGCTGTCCAAACTGTTTTAGTGCAAACTATTTATTACAACTTTTCCCCTAAGCTTTCAATAAATGATAATTTCGTCCCTGCTCAATTAACTACTCAGCTGAGCTGATTTTTCTCAATAAACACTTTATTCTATTACTTTAAACTACTTTATAATCTTTGGGAATCAGAATTTTAGTAATAGACTTTAATTCCAAACATTTTCACAATTTAATTCTTAAAATCAATTTCTAACTAGATATTCCATTAATTAAACCCCTAATTCATCAATTTGATCCACATAGCTCATGTTTAAAAATCTAAGAATTTCCAGAATTTCAATTTAATTCAACAAAGCTTTGTTCTAAAACTTATAAAGCATCAAAATTAAAAGAGAAGGGCTAGATTGACTTACCAATTAAACATCCAAGCTTTAAACCATCAATTTCTCCTTTTTCTTTCTTTCCTTTTTCTTCCCTTGCTTTCTGTTTCGTTTGCTTCTCTGTTTCTGTTTCTATCTTTTTTTTCTTTAGTTTGTTTATATAATATAATATTATAATAATATAATATAATATAAATATATAATATAATAACATACTTTAAAAATCTCAGATTTTTCATACTTAACTGCCTCAACTTTACAAAATGGCATAATTTCCATTTTGGTCCTTTATAATTTCTTTTAATCTATAATTCAACTTTTACACTTTTTTAATTTAATCCTTTTCATTTAATTTCCTACCCAAGCGTTAAAATTTTCTAACGAAAGTTTAATACTACTTTACTAACATTTTATAAATTTTTATAAAAGTATTTCCTATCATATAAATATTCATGCAAATATATTGAAATAAATTTCTATTTAAATCGGATTTATGGTTGCGAAACCATTATTCCGATAACCTTGAATTTAGGCCATTACAGTTTTACTCACTGAATGTACTGTTAGTTTTCATTCATCAATAAATTCTTGATCAGTTTTTCAACAGAAACCTTGTCGATAAGGTTAGTTTTCTTGTTGATATATCGCAACAGATGGCAAAATGTTATTATCGAATCTGACAGCTTCAAAACCATTAAAACGATCCACGAAAAGATAAGAATATTGTGGAAGGTCTCGGCTATCATTAGGGACATTGTTTCCCATACGTCTAACATTGCTTCTATTTGTTTCCAACATGTTCTTCGCACCGGGAACAAAGTTGCTGATTGGATAGCAAAGAAAAGTATTGGTGGTTGTTGCCTCCTTTCATGACAATATTGTATCCCGAATGAACTTATTAAATTCTGTAATTTGTATAGCTTCATTAAACGAAGTTTTTATTGAAAAAATCTCACAAGATGGCTTTGTGTAAGGATTTCATCGTTGTATGACTACAAGACATGGCCACGCCTATCACAAAGTTTCACTACGATAATAGTAATTTATTAATGGTACTTAAATTTTTTTTATTAGAATTGGTAGCCAAACGTTATATTTGTTGAAAGAAATTTTGACCATATAAACTTTAAAATATTTATTTTCACATTTCATTTTCGTGTTTTTACATTTTTCTGTAACACCCCTATACCCGGTTCAACCCAATGAACTTGATATAGAAATATTACATTTTGTGCCAAAGTGATTTTGGCTAATCACTAATATATTTAAACATTAAAAAAAATATTATAATTTGCATTTTAGTCCGTACTACATGGAACATACTTGATCTTCCTAAGTACATGCCATTATATTCAAAATTTTGAAACATACCCTCTTGACACTTGGAGATGTGATGAGATGAATGCTCACAACCTCGATTACAACTCTTCAAAATCACTATACCTAAAATTTGCACGGAAAACAAACCTTACGTTGAGTAAAAACTCGGTGGTGTTTTTATAATCCGCATATTTAAAAAAACAATAGAATATAATAATAAGCACAATTAAATTTATAAGGACATATAAATGTCCAGTATCTTATCATAACTATCATTTTTCATTTATTAAACAATATCCTAATTCACACAATTGCTATATAAATGATTATTCACATATCAACCATATTTATTCGTACAATGGCATCAATCATGCGGTACTCAATTCATAGATACATTATTTCATACCATACTCAATTCATGAGTATGTAACTCATATATTCCATATATTGTCAACATATTTCACATTTTATTTTTAATTCACTATACCACTTCCAATTCTCATCTCTTTGTATTTCAATCTCATAATTGCTATTCAAAAACTTTTCTCAATAGGATACATAGTTCAATTTCAATAACCATTTCCATATCATGAATCTTTGATTCATACAATTTCATGCATTTCATTTGCATAGTTCATTTCATTGTCCATTCCATTCTATATTCAATATCACTCAATATCAATCAGTTGGCCAAACCATTTATTTACCCCTATTAACACGACTCGGATTTTGGCGGATATACGGATCCAACCAGAACACACCAGCACGCCACTCAGTGCCTCATCGGCCATGCTGAAGTATAACAATATGGTATTCAGTACCTCATCGGATTTATCCGAAGCAATAATAATACGACACATAGTGCCTCATCGACTTGAAGTCGAAGTATCCCTGAACACTTCCAATCCTATAGCATGCCAACTATATTCGACTTAGCTCGACATTGTTAATAGGGTATTCAATTTACTTTTCAATTTCCTTTCAATACACAATTCAAATAAACTCATAAATTCCAATTCAATACAATTCAATTCAACTCAATTCAATTTTAATACCACAATTATCCAATATTCAAATATCGTATCAATCACGAATTCACATACATTAAATTCAACATAAAAAATGCTAATACTTAGCTTAATACCATAATATTTAAATCAAAATTCAACAATTAATAATTAAATTTGGATTATAGAAATACAAACTGTAATTCTCGAGATACTCCTCGTTAATCTTGTATTTTCCTTTCTTAGCTGAGGTCTCCGACACAACGTTAGCTACAGAAAATTAAAACAATTTAAAATCATTAATACACACAATTTCACATTGAATATTTAAATTTTTATTCAACTTTTGCTCACATTTCAATTTAATCCTTAATCAAAACTAACTTTATTTTATTTAAAACAAATTTCATATTTTCATTCAACTCCCACTTTAGACTAATTTCAACCTTCAAATTTCACCATAAACCTAATTTCAAAATTCTCTCAATTTAGTCCTTATTACTCAAAACTTATTATTTATTTTACAATTCAATCCATTTTTCACTTCTAACTTGAAATTCTATCAATTTAACCCCTAACACTTCAATTTATTCAACATGACTTCTAAAAATTCACTAACTTCTAAAATTTCAATATAAATCAAGTAGTATTTGTTCTATGATTCTAAAAACATCAAAATTATAAGCAAATGAATTAAATTAACTTACCAATTTGAGTTTGAACCTTAAAACCCTAAGCTTTTCTCCTTCTTCTTTCTCTTTTTCTCTCTCCCTTTTCTCCCTTGTTTCGTTTTCTATTTTGTTATTGTTTCTTTCTTTTCTTTTGTTTCATTTATTATTATTATTATTATTATTATTATTATTATTATTATAATAATATATATATATTTTACTTATACAATAAGAAATACATGTATTATTATATACATATGATTATTATTTTTACACATATATTTCATCATTACCATACATTTGTCATAATTTGGTTTATTTATTTATTTATTTATTTTATAATATAATATAATATAGTAATATTTTCTTAAATAATAAGTAAGTATATATAATTATTACAAGTATATGTATAATATCGTTACACATGTAATTTACTATTACCATAAAATTGTAAATTTTATGGTTTTTTTAATTAGTCCCTTTATTTTCTCTATTCTATTATTAAGCTTTCTCATTTTATTCAATTTAATCCTTATACCTAATTAACATTAATTTAAACAAATTCACCTAACCAAAACCTAACTAACTACACTACTAATCGTTGTAAATATTCTTAATAAATATTTACGAATTCATTTTCAAAAAGGAGATCCGAAAATACACTTGCCGATACTCGTGACTATCGGGTCTTTACATTTTTCCCCTCTATTCTTTTTTTCATTTCTTTCTTGTTCTCCATTAATTGTAGAAGAGAATTCTCAATCACTGGTTTACAATTAGGTAATTTGATTGACGTTCTTAGTCTTGACCACTTGAGATACTCTACCACCATAGGTAAAGCAAACAACTACGAATACAGATTCCATCTTTAGTTTACAATTGTGTTGTACCGGAATCAGTTATGGCTACTATCAGCAATTCAAGTTTCAACAATAATACAATTATGAAATAGAATTTTAATATTTCTAGACTAAGAAAGAGAATATAACATGTGAATTCCATTTTGCTGCCTTAAACAAAGTAAGATTCTTCTAATGCTTAATGCATAAACATTCTGGAAAAAAGAAAGTAAATAAATGGACATGAAGAGAAAGAGAGCCACATCAGTGTGAAACAAAATGAGGTATGTTTAGCGAAATAAAAAAATACAGAATCCAAAAATAAAAGAATACAAACATAACAACTGCCAAATAACAAGACATTATTAGGAGAATCCACACAAGCTATTTTTTAACTTCCTAGAAGTTGTATTGCTAGCAATATTTGGAAATCAAAGGAGCCATTTCTGGATATTAGGGTGCATAAGGTAGAAGTTTGATGAATGACAAAATGATTACTGTAACTTAAAAACTTTCTCCTCAACATAAAAAAATTGTAACAACCCGTTTTTAGTTAAATCAGAATAGTAGTTTCGGGACCACAAATCTGAAGTTAAAATATTTATTTTATTATTATTTTAATATCTACAGCATGACTGAGTGATTGTGTGGAAGTTTTGTTTAGAAATTTTATTGTTTGGTTAGTCAATTCGATAAAAAAGACTAAATCGCGTAAAGTACAAAAGTGATGTTCTAATAGCTAAAGGTATTAAATAGCTATAGAACCTTAAAGTTAAGATCCTTAAATGGTAATTAGACCATTTGGAATTTGAATGGACATTTATGTGCATGGTTAGGTAAATTTTTAATGTTATATACCAAGGTTAAATGTGCAATTTAGCAAATTATGTTAAATAAACTAAAGAAAAGACAAAAGACATGTCTTTTATGTTCATCTTCCACCGAAATAAGCTAGGGAAAAACACCATTGTTAATGCTTGAAGTTTCGCTAGCTTGGTTCATGCATGTGTCCAATTTTGATATAAAAAAAAGTGAAATACGAACTCAGATCGGGGGAAGATTAAGGTTTCAATTAGTTGACTCGTGTTATCGTTTTTACATCTAAGGTAAGTTCGTATGTAATAAGCATTGTTCTAATTATGCTTTAAATGCTTTGATATTGTATGAATTGTGTATATGAGACTATAGATGTATTCTACGATGACTTAGTTAATTATGGGCACTTAGTGTGCGAAATCGAGATAGCTTCGGCTATATATTTGCACTTAGTGTGCGTGATTGAAATAGCTTCGGCTATATATATATTGGCACTTAGTGTGCGAGATTAATATAGCTTCAACTATTTATTTGGCACTAAGTGTGCGATTTTTTCGAGTATCTAAAAATATTCTGAATGGATCAACAGGTACGTCAAAGATGTGGATGAGTTATGAGTTTGATACGGAAGGGTACAAGCATGAACGTGAACTGTACAAGTATTGAAATAAGGAGATTTTGAAAGTGATAACTAATCTTGTGAATGAAATTGTGATAGGATGATGATTCCATATGTGAATTGTATATTATGTTTGATTTGTTTAAATTGTGCACATTTGGTAAGTTGATTTTAAATGCTATACAAACTTACTAAGCTATAAAGCTTACTTTGTGTATTTCTCTGTTTTATAGTGATTTAAAAGCTCGCTCGGATTCAGGGACCGTCGGAGATCGCTTCACACTATCCAACTATCACTTGGTACCTTTGAAATTAAGTTCTGGGTCATATGGCATGTATAGGAATTTTGGTCATTTTGATATATGTGATGCTTGTGAACTTAGCCATTTGAATTGGCTTATAAATATCTAAGGTTTGGTTTGTATATATGTAGCCATGTAAGTTGGCTTATAATGGTGAATTTGATGATGTATATAAATGTGAAAATGGTCTTTGTTTGAGTTTGGTAATTGCCCTATACATGCTAGTTATGATGGTATTTGATGCTTGATGAAAATAGGTATGATGAATGTCAAATGTTTGATGAATTAGTAATTAGTATGCTTATGAGTTTAGGCAATTTGATGCATGTTTGGAAATGACTATATTGGTGATTGAAAAGGATAAAATTTGGTATGTATTTGGATTGCATATTGTGATATTGTGAGCTTTGTATTTGTTGGTATTGAAATGGAATAAATGATGCTTGGTTGAGGTTGATTGAATGCTTTTTATGCTATATATTGGTGCCTTGAAGTTTGTTGTAGGTATGCTCAAGGTTGGGTGGCAAATTAGCTTGGTAAATAGCTATTTTTGTCCATACGGGTAGAGACACGGGCGTGTGTCTCAGCTGTATGCGATACACTGTCATGTTCACGATCGTGTGTCCCTTGGTGTTGAAATTAAAATCAAGTCAGTATGCTCCACACGGCCTCACACACAGGCGTGTGATATGGCCGTGTGGCATAAGTCAGTATATCCTACAGGTTTGGCACGGCCTACCACACGGCCTGTCACACTGGCGTTGAAACACCCCAAACCCGGCCCACGAGCTTTGACCAGATTTGGTATGTCCCTCAAGTAAACCGATTTTCAAATTCTTTTGTTACTTAGAGAAAAACTTGTGTGATTTTAAAAAAAAATTTGTTTGGGTTGGGCTTGTGTTGAAAACAAATGGATTTTTATATTAGAAAACCCTTTTTTAATTTTAAGTAATAAACATATCGAGTATATTTTAAAATAAAATCTGAGTCTTTAACCTAATCAAAATTTGTAACACAATAGAACAACAAGTAGAAATAAAAAAATCGTTCATCATGGCCTTATGGCCTTATTACATCAAATAGTTTCCAAAATATTTCAAAGTACTAAAATAAATTCAAGAGTCCATAAAATATAAACTTCATGTTGAGCATGGCCACCACAAGTACTGCCGTCCCGGTCCATCACTGTTCATCACCTGGAACATGGTCCCACAACGGGGTGAGTCAAACAGACTCAATGTGTACACGACACTAAATCATAATAGAATCAGGCATACAATAGTTACACATTCAAAACATAAAATACAAGTTATGATGCATCCCCAAACCCAATCCTAATTTTCCATCCGCTACATACCCCGTACACCACCACACAGTGGGGACTACTAAGTCGACCCTCCTTCCGCTACACTCCAAATTGCGGTCTTAGGTCACTTGCATTCGTGGTCTTAGGTCACCACATTCAAATTCTGTGGTCTTAGGTCACCACTTTCGATTCATCGTGGTCTTAGGTCACCACTTTTCACTTCCCCTTTCAAACAAACCCATATGCCCTAACATATTATGCAATTACATGCCCAAGTTTACATTCTTATCATATTCTCATGTTACTTAATAACATTTTTCATATTCCTAGTAGAAGTAGGAAGCGTGCACAGTACTTAATACCATATCATGGTACCTTAGCCACTTTCATATTCTTAATATCACATATATTATTTAACACGACCATAAAAGCGTGTTATGAAATAGTGTAGGGTACACACGATTAAACAATGATTCCTTGAGATCCCGAGATCTGATCTACTACCTTATATCTCAAGTTCCTACAATTGATTAATCACTTTTTACCTTAATAAAAAGCCATTCGGCCAAAATTCCAAATCCTAATAGGATTAGTATTCTTACCTTGTTGCCGGTTGGATCACCAACAAATCCCGAAACTGTTCCTTGTTTCCCTAGGAATGTCGAAATCCTTAAAACCTTACGTTAGACTTAATCTTAATCATCAAATCATAAATCAAGGCCTTTGGCCGAATATTCACATGTCTTACCTTAATCTTAGAAATCCCGAATACTCCTCCTTTTAGTTGACTACTTTGATAATCCCGAAAGATCCTTCCATATTCGGCATGTAACATCCTGAAATTAGGCCTAGTAGGATTGAGCCCAATGGGCCTTAGGCGTAGTAGCGTTTAAAATTTTTTGGAGAATAGGAGATCGGCTTAAGTGCAAGTTGGACCTTTTAGATAAGTGATTTTGAAAGGTTAGGGGCTTCATGAAGTCCGGGATCAAATATTAGCTTTGGGAAAATTTTGGTTTTAGGTGAAAAAAAACCTTGGAGGTTGGCGGGTAGGCCTTAAGAATAAAATGTGGAGGAAAATGACGCAAGTGGTGTGTGTGGTGTAGTGGCAAAGTGGCGCACAAGGAAGGAAGGAGGTCCAAGGTTCTAGTTGTAGCGTTTGCATTCCTTTTTATTATTTTATTAAATGAATTTAGACCTTGGCCATAGGGTTATATTTAATTGCGTATGGTTTGAGGCACAAGGAGCTAGTTGGTAAAGTGGCTAGCAGCATGGATTATGTTATAAGGGAGCACTGGTTCGAATCTCATGAGAAGCAAGGAGTATTTATTTTATGAGTGGACGGTAAGAGTTTCAGTTGAATTTAAACTCTCTTGATGAAGGATCCCACATCGGAAAGATACAAGGAATGAAGGTGAAGAGCTAGCTATATAAAGAGCATGCCGGAGAAGGGTTAACATACCTTGGTGGGCGTTGGGCACAGAGTGGTCGCAGTGTGCATTTAGCACCGTAGTCCTATCGGTGTGTAACTCTCTACTCTAGTTGTAGAATGGCAAATCTTAGAAGTCTTGATCCACGGCAATAGTAGTTACCACGAAGCGTGCGGCGCGCGTGTGGGGCTTCAACGCGATAGTTGAGGCCATCAGAGTATTCTTGTGGGTTGAAATTTCTTGAATGCGATGGGTCAAGTGGGCCCAATGGGCCCGTAAGCCCAATTGGAATAAATTGTATGATGATATAGTATATAGTGAACTAGACTAGGTGGAACTTATATACGTGGATAGATTTGTGTTAGGTGGGCCACACGGCGTGTGGGCCGAATAAACGAAATTGGGTTTAGGCCCAACGGTCCGAGAAAGGCAGAAAATGGTAGTTGAGTCACTCAAGCGACCTTGCACCTTTAGAAAGGCCATTCCGGTACAAAATTATGAAAATACCCTTGGTGGGTAAATTATGAAAATACCCTTAGTAGGTAAATTACTGAAAATACCCTTGGTGGGTAAATTACAAAAATACCCTTGGTGGGTAGATTACTGAAAATACCTTTGGTGGGTAAATTAAAAATACCCTTGGTGGGTAAATTACTGAAAATACCCTTGGTGGGTAAATTACAAAATACCCTTGGTTGGTAAATTACAAAATACCCTTGGTGGGTAAATTACTGAAAATACCCTTGGTGGGTAAATTACAAAAATACCCTTGGTATGTAGATTACTGAAAATACCCTTGGTGGGTAAGTTACTGAAAATACCCTTGGTGGGTAAATTTAAAATACCCTTGGTGGGTAAATTACAAAAATACCTAGGTAGGTAAATTACAAAAATACCCTTGGTTGGTAAATTACAAAATACCCTTGGTGGGTAAATTACGAAAATACCCTTGGTGGATAAATTACGAAAATACCCTTAGTAGGTAAAATTACGATTATACCCTTAGAGGTTGATTAGCATGATTATGTTGTTTTATGTCTATCGATTATGATGGTAATTCATGTTATACTTATATTTGATATATGTCTAGCATACATGACATCTGCGTACACACAATTATTATGTCATATTGCACGGTATGATGAGAGGAGGAAGGTTGATATCGTGACTTGGTCACCAGTGATTTGGTATCACATTCGTGTCTTGGACACCGAGGTTTGGCACCTCATAGCGACTCGTCCTCGTGGTTAATACCACCGTGGGTTGGCCCCACTTTTGAGATATGGGATCGTCGCCAGTGATTTGGTATCACACGTGGGTTGGCCCCACAACTTGATGATTCGTGACTTCGGTCACCAGTGGTTTGGCACCACCAGTAGTTTGGCACCACATTCGTGTCTTGGACACCGAGGTTTGGCACCTCATGGCGACTCGTCCCTCGTGGTTAACACCACCGTGGGTTGGCCCCACTTTTGAGATATGGGATCGTCGCCGGTGATTTGGTATCACACGTGAGTTGGCCCCAGGATGGATTATTCGTGACTTTGGTCACCAGTGGTTTGGTATCACATTTATATCGTGACTTGGTCACGGTGGTTTGGCACCACCAAGTGGTTTGGTACCACGGGGTAGAAAATGAGTTATGGATGGCTAGGTTGGGTGCATTATACATATATGTTGCTTTGTTATAATTTGTGTAAGTATGTGGTATTTACCGGAGAGGAATATGCTTTGAGTCTTGGTGACTCACCTTCTCCTTATCTTTTCGGTGATTCGTGAGTTTGCGGATGAGGCCGGATGAACTCGAGGAGGCCATGCAATAAAATTTGGTTTTACATGAATTTCCAATTGGGTAACTTATTTTAATTTGGTTTTCATATTCTTATGGATTTGTAATAAGGCTGTTTAATTATGTTTTGGATTATTTTTATGTTTTGAATATGTTTAAAATATGGCTTTTAAATTACTTGGTTAATTTAATAATTGAGCCCAAAGTTTTCTAAACTAAAACTCATAATGGTTTTAAAAATCTTACCATCGGGTAACATGAATAGTTTAATAGTAAAATTACAAGTTAAATGTTTTCAACAGTTAAGTGATTTCCAAAATTCAAGTTTTATACTCAATTGCAAACGGATTTTCCAAAATGATATTTCAATTTTCTTAAAAGATATAAATGTTTTCTATCCTATGATTTATCAACTAAGTTTTAAAGTTTTATGTAATTTTGAAGTAAATTTCAATTTTAACTTATTTTAGACAAATAAAGAATTACAAAGAGTTTTTTCACAAAAATTTAATTGTTAATTCGATTCTTTCAAAAATTATTTTCCTTAGTGACATACCGTTTCGATTGTAGGCGTATTGACCGGGTTTGGGGTGTTACACTAACAACAAAATATGTATGGGGTTAGATTATCTCTGGCTAATCTAAAAGAAAAGAATGGAAACCAAACTTGCTCTTACCTTTGAAGAAATCGACAACACCTATGCTTAAAGCCTTTCTAAGATTCGACTTTTGAATGGATTGGTAAGGAGAAATAGGAAGAAAAGAAAGATGAAGAGATTGGCTTGCTTTACTAGGGTTTTGGTTTTAACAAAATAGCAGAGAAAAGAGAGAATTGGCTAGGAAAATTTCAAGAGAGAGGGAATGTCTTAGGAATTTTCAAGAGAGAGAGAGAAGGAAGAACAAATTGATGAGTAGCCCTATTTTTCTCCTTTTATAGCCGAACTACTACTCGTAATCCCTCACTTGGCCACCACTCTTCTTTATTTGATAGCTTTATCTCTTTAATTTAAAATAATTAAAGAAATATCCTTTATTATCTCTTATCTCTTAATAAAATAATACTAATAATAATCTTCTTTTATCTCTTCCTTATCTATCAAAATAAAAGAAATAAATCCATATTTATCCATCTATTATCTCTTCAAAAAATAATCCAATTTAAATCCCTTATTTATCCCTTTACTCTTGAAATTTAAAGGGAATAAAACTTCCTTTTCTAGAAGCCTTGCCGTCCACTCCTCTTCGGAAGCAAAAATAAAACTCCTTTTATTTTCTTCCCAAGTGACTTCGAACCTGTGCCCAACACCTTGCATGTGGCGCCATTTCAGAGCCCTAAGTGGCATCTCTAGGCCACTTTTCCCACTGTTTGTGTGTTAAATTTCACAAACTTTTTCTTTTAAGGCCACCTTGCCTTAATTTCCTCTTTTAAACTTTAAAACTCGGCATTTCTAAGTCATTTATAAGTTTCCAAAATGTTCACTTTCCATTTTAAACTTAACATTTCTATACATTTTCGGTTTCCAAAATGTTCATTTCAAATCATTTCCATTCATTTACGGGTTTCGAAATGTTCAAAATATTCCTAGTACATAAAACATGTCACTGCACAATTAAACCGAAAATGCATAGGCCCTTTCCAGGATGTTACAGTTCTACCCCCTTAAAATAATTTCGTCCTCGAAATTACTTACTAACGAACAATCGTACGGTCTAACTCACCCCACTACGCTATTGCTGCACACTTCGATTTTAAAGAACTATCATATTTTCTAGGCACATTCTCTAGGTTCACATCCAAGGTTTCAGTCACTTCACTAGCAATACAAGAATAAGCTAACCCTATAACAAGCAAAGCAATTAAGGGTATTCCAAAATAAGGAACGCATTCGTTGTCATATCTGGCACATCTTCCTCCTCACGACGGCCAACTGCATAAACCAACCTTGGTTGCCTCGCGTCTGCACCTTCAGCATCTCTGCTTGGTGCTCCATGTCCTCGGCCCGAACCATTTCCTCTATGGTTCGGTCCACATTCTCTTGAGGTCATGTCCACCTCTACCACTGATTAACGTTCGAAATTCTTGGTCGACTTTCATCTAGGTTCTTAGGACAATGCTTGACCACATGATCCTTGGACCCACACCTAAAACATCCTCCTATCTTCCTCCAAAGACTCTCCAAGTGCTTCTTTCCACACACATCACAAGGTCGATACCGCCCTTCTGAACCAACTTGCTGACCTCGCGGCCCATCAACTCTAGGCCTCTTATTCCCAGATGATCCAGACGATCCAAAACCTCTTTCTGGCCTATTCCGATCAGTGTTCTGCCTTGCAAAATCCTTAATTCCTTCAGCCACTTTAGCCTTTTCCACTAACGCAGAAAATTCTCGCTCCTGATGCGGCGCTATCAACAATCTCAGATCATCCCTTAGTCCGTCCTCAAAACGGACACAACGCTCATGCTCAGTTGCCACTACTCCTCGAGCATACCGGCTCAACCTCGAAATTGACCTCATATTACGCAGCGGTTTGTTCCTTGAACCACCCCCAGAAATGCTCTCCTTTGCTCATCCGTATACCTGGTTCCAACATATTTCTTCTGAAATGCTTCCATAACATACTCCCAGGTCAGATCCTCAGCTGTGGCACCATCCCAAACAGTTAACCACCATTGATACGCCTCATCGCGTAACAGTGCTATCATTCCTTTCAACTTCTCCTCAGGGGTTAGATCAAGCTCATATATGATGCGCTCAGTTGCTTCCAACCAGTACTCTGCTGTACTGGGTGCCACTCTAGATACTCCACGAAACATTTTAGCTCCATTAGCTCGAAGCCGTTTAGGCACAAACTTTTGATTTCCCGTATTTCCTCACCTTGACCACCAACTCCGAACTTCGCGACATAGCTGCGACGAGCATCGTCCCCCGTCTGAGCTTGCTGCTCCACACCAACAGCTGGGAGTGGTGGGGGCGGTGGTACCTCATTATCAAACCCTTGACCCGATCTAACGGGTTCTGACCTAGTCATTCTTCCTCTACCGCGTCCACGACGGCCATGTCCTCTAGAGCTCATTTCAATCGTCACGATCGATTAAAAGTTTTATGAATTAGTCCTTGTTTCACTTATTACCCGAAAAAGTTTTATGAAAAGAGTTTTTGAAGTGGTTCTTTCAGATTCATACATACACACAGTCTTTTCATTCACATTCATCCATCAAACAATTATGAACTTCCATTCATTCGGAGAAGCGTTGTAGTTTTCATTGTTGTTGTTTTCCACTACCGGGGGTATTTTCGTAATTTGTCCTATGAGGTATTTTTGTAATTTTCAAAAGAAAAGTTCCTTGGTGATTTTGTCAAAAAGTATTTTGGAATTTTTAAATTCCTGGGGTATTGTGAAAATTTTTAGAATCTGGGGGTATTTTCGTAATTGTGAAACTCGGGGGTATTTTAGTAATAAACCAGGGTAAATTTGTAGAATCTATTAAATCAGGGATATTTTAAAAGTTACAAAACTTTGAGGGTTCTTTTTGAGAATTGTACTTTCCAAAACAGTGGTGTTACGAAAATTTTGGAAATCAGGGTCATTTTGGTAATTTTGTAAGTTAGGGGAAATTTTAAAATTTTCCAAAACCAAGGTATTTTTGATAGTCTGCAAATTAGGGTTTTTAAACACTTTTACAAAATAAGGAAATTTTGGAAGAACTGTTGGGTAGTTGAACATTTTATAAACCAAGGGCATTTTTGTAATTTTACCACTAGGGGTATTTTAGTAATTCTACAAATTGGAAATTTTTCAGAAAAATGTTGTAAAACAATAGTTCTCACAAATTAAAAAGAAATTTTAAGAGTTTTAAAACTAGGGTTTTTTATGAAAATACGGCTAGTTCCCTTTCGGGTTTTAGTTAGGGTTTAGATCATGAATAAGTCCTCTTGGTTAGGGTGAACCGAAGCTACATGCAGGTAGGATTCAGTGGAGAGGAGGTGAGTCACGCGGACTGCTTAAATACCAAGCTCCCACCGAATACCAATATTAGACATGCGCACAATGGTTGCCACACCCTAACTCGGCGACTTAATCACAGGTTTGTTTATTAGGCATTTAAGTCTTATGTAAATTTGGGGTAAACTAGTCCTAGGGTTCAAGTACTTATCATGCTAGTCTCGTTCCATTCCATTTCTACCCTTCTACAAATCACAATATAAATCACACAAAGGATAGGGGTACTTACACGGTGGATCATGGTTGGAGACTTAGGTGCCATGCCGAATAACTGTCTATTTCATAAAATATTTTCATGAAACCTATTTGGGCTCGATTCAAGCGTTTTGGGCCTTATACCCAAGGCCGAGGGTTTGAAAGCGGCTCGATACCAAATTGAAACACCCCAAACCCGCCCACGAGCTTTGACCAGTTTGGTATGTCCTCAAGTAAACCGGTTTTCAAATTCTTTTGTTACTTAAAGAAAAAACTTGTGTGATTTTTAAAAAAATATTGTTTGGGTTGGGCTTGTGTTGAAAACAAACTGGATTTTTATATTAGAAAACCCTTTTTTAATTTTAAGTAACAAACATATCGAGTATATTTTAAAATAAAATACTTAGTCTTTAACCTAATCAAAATTTGTAACACAATAAAACAACAAGTAGAAATAAAAAATCGTTCATCATGGCCTTATGGCCTTATTACATCAAATAGTTTCCAAAATATTTCAAAGTACTAAAATAAATTCAAGAGTCCATAAAATATAAACTTCATGTTGAGCATGGCCACCACAATCTTGCCGTCCGGTCCATCATCATTCATCACACGAACATGGTCCCACAACGGGTGAGTCAAGCAGACTCAATGTGTACACGACACTAAATCATAATAGAATCAGGCATACAATAGTTACACATTCAAAACATAAAATACAAGTTATGATGCATTCCCAAACCCAATCCTAATTTTCCATCCGCTACACACTCCCGTACCTGCCAGTCACACCGTGGGGACTACTAAGTCGACCCTCCTTCCGCTACACTCCAAATTGCGGTCTTAGGTCACCTCATTCGTGGTCTTAGGTCACCACGTTCAGATTACTGTGGTCTTAGGTCACCACTTTTAGATTACTGTGGTCTTAGGTCACCACTTTTCACTTCCCCTTTCAAACAAACCCATATGCCCCTAACATATTATGCAATTACATGCCCAAGTTCACATTCTTATCATATTCTCATGTTACAAATAACATTTTTCATATTCCTAGTAGAAGTAGGAAACGTACCTGAGTACTTAGTACCATATCATGGTACCTTAGCCACTTTCATATTCTTAATATCACATATATTATTTAACACGACCATAAAGCGTATTATGAAATAGTGTGGGTACACACCGATTAAACAACAGATTCCTTGAGATCCGAGATCCGATCTACGCCTTAGATCTCAAGTTCCTACAATTGATTAATCACTTTTACCTTAATAAAAAGCCATTCTTAAAATTCCAAATCCTAGTAGGATTAGTATTCTTACCTTGTTGCTTGGTTGGATCACCAACAAATCCTCGAAACTGTTCCTTGTTTCCCTAGGAATGTCGAAATCCTTAAAACCTTACGTTAGACTTAATCTTAATCATCAAATCATAAATCAAGGCCTTTGGCCAAATATTCACATGTCTTACCTTAATCTTAGAAATCCCGAATACTCCTCCTTTTAGTTGACTACTCGATAATCTGAAAGATCCTTCCATATTCGCAACCAAAATATGTATGGGGTTAGATTATCTCTCGCTAATCTAAAAGAAAAGAATGGAAACCAAACTTGCTCTTACCTTTGAAGAAATCGACAGCCACCTATGCTTGAAGCCTTTCCAAGATTCGGCTTTTGAATGGATTGGTAAGGAGAAATAGGAAGAAAAGAAAGATGAAGAGATTGGCTTGCTTTACTAGGGTTTTTGGTTTTAACAAAATAGCAGAGAAAAGAGAGAATTGGCTAGGAAAATTTCGGAGAGAGAGGAATGTCTTAGGGAATTTTCAGAGAGAGAGAGAAGGAAGAACAAATTGATGAGTAGCCCTATTTTCCTTCTTTTATAGCCTAACTACTACTCAAAATCCTCACTTGGCCACCACTCTTCTTTATTTGATAGCTTTATCTCTTTAATTTAAAATAATTAAAGAAATATCCTTTATTATCTCATATCTCTTAAAAAAATAATACTAATAATAATCTTCTTTTATCTCTTCCTTATCTATCAAAATAAAAGAAATAAATCCATATTTATCCATCTATTATCTCTTCAAAAAAAAATAATCCAATTTAAATCCCTTATTTATCCCCTTACTTGCCAAAATTTAAAGGGAATAAAACTCCCTTTTTCTAGAAGCCTTGCCGTCCACTCCTCTGCTTCTGGAAGCAAAAATAAAACTCCTTTTATTTTCTTCCCAAGTGACTCGAACCCAGGCCCAACACCTTGCATGTGGCGCCATTTCCAGAGGCCCTAAGTGGCATCTCCAGGCCACTTTTCCCAGCCTGTTTATGTGTCAAATTTCACAAACTTTTTCTTTTAAGGCCACCTTGCCTTAATTTCCTCTTTTAAAATTTAAAACTCGACATTTCTAAGTCATTTCTAAGTTTCCAAAAATGTTCACTTTCCATTTTTAAACTTAACATTTCTATACATTTTCAGGTTTCCAAAAATGTTCATTTCCAAATCATTTCCATTCATTTTCGGGTTTCCAGAAATGTTCGAAATTTATTCCTAGTACATAAAACATGTCACTTCGTACAATTAAACCGAAAATGCATAGGCCCTTTCCAGGATGTTACAGGCGTGTATGGCCATTTTTACGGCACACGGGCTAGCCACACAGGCGTGTGTGTTGGCTGTGTGACCCAAGTCAAAGAGTTACATGGGTCGGACACAAGCTGGGACACGGTCATGTGCTCCCATTTCGAATGTCCACACGGCCGGTAATATGGGCATGTCTGTTGGCCTTGTGAGACACACGAGCGTGTGTCCGTTGTTTTTGATAAAATTTTCTAAGTGTTTAAAAAGTTTCTAAAATTATCAGTTTAGTCCCGAACCACTCCCAAAGCATGTTTATGGCCTCGTAGGCTCATATCAGGGACAAATTAATTGAGATTGAATGATGAATGAATGCACGAATTGTGAAAATGTATACTAAGTGAATGTTCAATTGTTTTATAAGTCCGTAATACTCTGTAACCCTATTTCGGCGTTGAATACGGGTAAGGGATGTTACAAAAATGAAGTCAATATTAATTCCTATCAACCAAATAACTATAGAATCTTCATCTGGAGTTGATGAGAAAGAAGAAAGCAAGGAAAAAAGAAAATGGAGGGGAAGGAAAAGGAAATAATTATGAAAAAAAATTTGAGAGAGTAAAAAAATGAGTTAATTGTAGTAAACATCCCCAAATTATGGCCCTCTTTTTTAAATTAATCCTTAAACACCCCCAAACTATTAAGGTTATATCAATTAGGTCTTTATGTTACTAAAATCATTAATTTAGTTGTTAAATAATACATTAAATCTTATATTGCATAATTTAAAATGAAAATTTAAGTAAAAGCGAATATTTTAAAATCTTAATTTTGAGGATTTCAAAGCTTTTACATAAATTTTATTCTCCTCCTCCTCATCCTCGGTTTTACTTTATTAAATCTATAAACTCAAAATAAATTCACAAATAGTAAGAATTGAACATAAAATATCGAAACCTCTATAGCTTTAATTTTGCTATTTCAACTAAACAAAGCCTCACTTGATTTAATTGAAAATAATTTTCTATAAAATATATTTTGATATAATTTTTTTCATTCATATTATGACGATATTAGATTTGATCATGAGTTGAGCTGTGTTGGCCCACTCGAAAAGTGCGAGGGTTTAGGCAAAAAATATAGGTTCGAAAAATAGGCTTAAGCAAAAAAATAATGCTTGTTTTCTAAACGGATCGAGCCTCAAGTAAGTTTTTTTTTTTTTTTTTCTGGGGCCTGGCCGATCCGAATTTGCAAAAAAATAAATATGTTGTTGTTTTGCTATTATTTCGCTATTTGTTACTGTTTTATTGTTATTATTTAGATATTGTATAACGTTTGTTTTATTGTTAATTTTGATATTATTTTAGAGGTATTTGCATACTAAGTTAAATATATCTTAGTGTTACTAAATATGAATATTTTTTATTTATTTTCAATTTGTTGGGAAACATTTATTTTAATGTTTTTAATGTATTTGATGTATTATATTTTTTTCAATTTGTTTTTATATAAAAATAATAATATAAAAATTGTAATACAGACGGGCCGAGCTAAGCTTAGACAAAATTTTAGGCCCATTTATTCGAGCCAGACTTTAGCCTAGAAAACGGGCCTAAAATTCTGTTGAACCTGGTCCAGCCCATGATCGCCTCTAGACTAGAGGTGTCCATGGGCCAGGCTGGGTCCAACCAAAAGTTTAGACCCATTTGTTAAGCCAGGCTCGAAAAATGGCATAGAATTTTGCCTAAGCCTGGTCTAGATAAAAATGCTAAAGCCCGGCCCACCCATATCAATTTTTTTATATAATTTTTAAAATATATATAATATATCAAAAATACTAAAAATATTAAAATAAATGTCTTCAAACAAATTTAAAATAAATATATATATAAATAATATTAAGATAGGTGCAACTTAACAAGCAAATGCTTTTAAAATGGTAACAAAATTAACAATAAAACAAAAGTTTTATAATATTCACACAATAACAATAAAATAGTAGCAACATAATAGTGAAATAGTAACAAAACAGTGAAAAAAAAAAAAATAGCAACAAAAATATGGTTTTTTTTATACATATTTGGACCAGGCTCAAGCCAAAAAAGTTTTACCTAGACCCGACTCGTTTTCTAAATAGATCTTATTTTTTTATTCAAACCCATTTTTCAAGTGTATATTTTTTCAAATCCTCCCGCTTTTCTAACGGATCTAGTCCGACTCATGAACAGATCTACTCTAGACGGTATTATAGCCTAATAGTTTAGTATGAATTTACCGGCAGGCAGTCTAATGGGCTCTGATTAAGAAGAGATGTGAAATTTGGCTTGTAGTAGTTGGAAATTTGAGAATTTAGAAAAGCCTGTTAGCAAGAAGGTGCCTTACATATAACAAGGCCATTGGATGACAATCCTGATATATACAGTAGGCTGACAGACCAGGCCCATCCTTGTATTAAATTGAAGCATCCCCCCGACCCATGCTGTATTTTCATTTCATATTAAACTATGTTGATTAAAAAGCTTGCAATGTCTAAAGTCCATGCCTTTAATTAAAAGTTTAGTAGTTTATAATCAAAAGGCAATTCGGCCACTCAAATCACCAACAGCGCAGCACAGCGGTGTACCAAATCATTCACACAAATAACTGAAATGCAATCCCTATTTGTATGCTCAGCTTAGTTGGCCACCGGCCTAGACCTACCCTCCTCTTATTTGTCATTTCCCATTTCCTTTGCTTTTTCCCCAGTTTTTACTTTCACATCAATTAGTCAAAGCAATCAAGTGATGCAATAACCATGTGTTTTAACTACTCTACGTCGTCGTTTCCTACTAGCCGATATACGTCACACACATTTTAACCGTTTTACCTGTCGGCATGAAAGATTCCACATCCTACTCTCAATCGTCTAGTTTAAAAGATGGGAACCGTTGGATCAAACGATAATAAAATAATATCCAAAATCAACAGTGTTTACGCGTGAACTTAGCGTAGGATATCAAAATCCAGAGTGGATTTATTACGAGTGTCTGGCTATATAATTTGATTTCAGCAAAACCTTGAGTACCACTTAATTCCTAACGAAATTATCGAGTTTTTTTTCACAAACCCATAAAATTATCTAAGTTATGGCGGAGGAAGTGAAGAAGCAGGCTGAAGCTGAAACGACGGCGGCTCCACCGCCGGCAGTGGAGGTCCCAAAAGCTGAATCTGAGGAAAAAACTGTATCTCCACCGCCAGCAGAGGAGAAACCTGAAGAGTCCAAAGCTCTTGTTGTAGTTGAGAGTAAGCTTGGCTGTTACCTCATTTCGCGCTTGTTTTGCATATATAGTCTCAACTTTCAACATTTAAATCATGAAAATTTATATGCTTTCTTTTAAGCATTTACTGGAAATTAACACTAGTCTGAGAATTTTCTTCTTTTTTTTTTTGATTAATCATTTTGTCAGATTTTTTTCCTCATTCCAGATGGATTTATCTCTCTCTTTTTTGTTCTTCGGTGAAGTAACTTGTCATTTATGGTTTGCTGAAATTCTCTTTCAAATTTGTATAAGAAAATATTGATAAGTTTCATATAATCAAAACTTCGATTTCGAGTTTCCATTCTTTTTTTCAGTTAAAACTCATATAAAGCTAGTTTCTAGAATCTCTTAAATCAACTGATCTAAGGAAAACGGAGCTCAAGACCATTAGTATAAAACTTTACCTTTAATTGCTGTTTTAGTGCTATGTTCTTTTAGAATATGATCAAATTCAACACAAAAGTGGGAAAATAAATAAAAAGAAAAGTTAAATTTCCTTTTCCAGATTTCTCTGTTCGAGTTTTCTATGTCTTTCTTTTGTTTACCCTTTATTGAATGAACACTGAACAGTTACTTGATCGCTTTGTTGGACTGAGTAGAGTTTCAACTCCGAACCCTATTGAGAAACACAACTTTTTGAATGAAATAATTGAACTCTCTTTAAAAATGACCATATGTCTATGCTGATGTATTTTAATTTCTTTTTCGTATCTGAAAATATATGTTAAACACGAAAACTTGCAGGAAAATAAAGAGTTAAATTTTCCATGGGACCTTTTTCCTTTCTGAGCCATACCATTCCTTTACTTTTCTCTGTTTATCAACTTTGAAACATATCTTTACTCTGATGTGATGATACGTTTTATATTGTGAAGAATGTATTATCCGATTTAACACTAAAGATTCTACAAGAATATGGTTAGGTTGGCAAGTTGCTATTGGTGATCTCTTTTTTTTTTTTTTGAAGGTGCTATTGTCGATTAGCTTAACACTATTTGTAGATATTGCCCATCAATTATTATCGTGGGCATCTAATAATATGATTATGAACCCCTTTTTTTTTCATTATTTTTAGGTGAAAGATTAAAGTTGCTTTGACTACAGGACTTGTACTGTTGCTATATCTTGTCTTATTAACTAGCTTTTAAGATTGAAAAAGAAGCTTCAATTATGGTATTTTTTTATTATGAAGAATTAGTGTCATATTCTTCTGTATTGATAGAAATTCCAGGTAATCCTCAATTCGGTGCTAGTTTTTGAGCAAGTTTTACTACACCTGAATCTTATCAATCTACTTAAAGAACCCATTTGCGTAATTTTATTTGTTTATGTGGTAAGTTAGATTGATCCAGACATACAATGTATTTAAGTGATTAGTCTTTTGTAATAACTTTAATATTTTACATGGGCTAATGAAGTTTGTCATCATTAGTCGTTGCTCAAAATTATTCTGGTGGTTTTAACATTATTTTCATTTTGACAGTGGCTCCAGAGCCTGAACCAAAGAAAATCTCAGGAGGATCACATGATAGAGGTAAGTACAAAGTGATACTATCGCTTTTTATCATTAGATACTACTTGGTGATTTGATGAATGTATTTAAGATCTATGAAAGGAGGAGGTTTAAGATCTATTGCTTCTATTTTTTCAGATATTGCCCTTGCAGAGGTTGAAAAGGCAAAAAGGTTGTCATTCATCAAGGCATGGGAAGAAAGTGAAAAGACCAAAGCAGAGAATAAGTAAGGCAAAAAACCCTCTTCCATCTTTTCACAAAAGACTGAAGCTTATGAAATAGTTGTGTTCTCCACTAGTTGTAGCTATATACAAAATTTTCTTTATAGCTTACAATTTCCATGATCTTCTATGAGGAGATTTATTGCAAGTATTCTATCACTATGAAAGTTATCTTTATGGTTCTCATAACCATTTATGAGGAGTTTAACTGTTAAATAATCTATTGACTTAAAATCGATGAGCAGGTCCCAGAAAAAGCTCTCTGCTATTGTAGCATGGGAAAACAGCAAGAAAGCATCTCTGGAAGCAAAACTGAAAAAAATTGAGGTAACTGGCTCTCTATTGCCTTTTTTTTTTTTGTGTGTGTGTGTGTGTGTGTGTGTGTGTGTGTGTGTGTGTGTGTGCATCCATGCTTTGCATTTTATGATTTAAATCAATTTTACTTAGGGGATCTGTTATCAATTGGTTTTAATTCTAACGAGATGCAAATATTGGTAGGAACAATTGGAAAAGAAGAAAGCAGAATATGCAGAGAAAATGAAAAACAAGGTAGCTTTGCTTCACAAGGAAGCAGAAGAAAAGAGGGCAATGGTTGAAGCCAAACGAGGAGAAGAGGTTCTCAAGGCGGAGGAAATGGCTGCAAAATACCGTGCAACCGGACAAACTCCAAAAAAGGTCCTTGGGTGTTTCTGAAGTTCAAAAGTTTGGGGTCTGAGGTTGAAGCAAATGTGAATTTTGACTGTTGTTGTTTGAAGCTTCCCGTTTTTCATCTGTATATCTCTTGTCGGTTTCTATGTTTGTTTTGTGTGTAAACAGTAACATCACAAATATTTAATCTACCATCGTATTTGTTGATTGATATAGATGTCTTTTTGGTTCTTTTAAACACAAGTTGGGAAGTTTTTCATCTGGACTTGTTAAATTGATTAAAGCATATATAACTTTCACTTTGCTTTAAGGATTGACGTTTGAGATTTGTATCCTTCTGGTAGGTGCAGCATAGACACGGTAGACATTCTTTAAGATGTATCGTTTATCTGTTATGGAGAAGAAAGAAAGGCTGATTCCATTCATGTCTGTGCTTGGATTCTCTCAAGGAAACAAATACAGATTGACATTCTTTAAGATGTATCGTTTATCTGTTATGGAGAAGAAAGAAAGGCTGATACCATTCATGTCTGTGCTTGGATTCTCCCAAGGAAACAAATACAGATTGTTGGGTTTTGGCGGTAGGGAGTAGCTTTCAGTTCATCAAGGATTGACGTTTGAGATTTGTATCCTTCTGATGGGTGCAGCATAGACACGGTAGACATTCTTTAAGATGTATCGTTTATCTGTTACGGAGAAGAAAGGCAGGCTGATTCCATACATGTCTGTGCTTGGATTCTCTCAAGGAAACAAATACAGATTGTTGGGTTTTGGCGGTCGGGAGGAACTTTCAGTTCATCAACATGCAAAATTAAATGACGTCTTGAATGCTTCGTTCTCTGTTTCCCTCTTAGCTCATTTGGAATAAAAGATAAGTGCTGTAATTCGGTAGATCACGTTCTTAATATTATTCAACTTGGGCAAAACATTGAAGCATTCAATTAATTTCCAATCAAACCAAGACCAGGGTTTGGATGTGCCATTTGCAAGCTTCCTGGCGTTACATTGATGACACCTGAATTTTACAACCAAAATCCAGCCAAACTTTGATCAGCAATGGCAGGGACGGATGTCAAAGTCTGAACATTGGTTCTTCTACACACTCCAAATGAATTACAAGAGTAGCAACTAGCAATGTCTTAAACAAATTTAAAATGGATGGCAAGCATACACAAGTCCTTTCTTTTTAAATGTCAGATGCCTTTATTTATTCATATGACAAAAGATGAGCCAGCATAATCAAAAATAAATTTCTTGCACAAAGCTACAACCCTTGAAACAGTTCCACCATGATCCGACTAGCATAAGAGTAGGAAGTACCAAACCATATGTTAACAAAATCAAAAGCACAAACTTTCTATATTCTCTCCTACTATCCTGTCAACGTTTCAGGACTACTGAATTTTGAGAAATTGCTAGTAGCATTGAAGGCTTACACGTGCATACAGCACCAACACCACCTAACTTTTTTGAACGCACACCCATTTGTCAATGCAAACACCTTGATAGATCAGCTCCACTGACCCTAATAAACATGCAAACCATTGTACATCATCAATATTTGTAGCATGTAAATCACGAGTACAAACAACAAAGAAATTACTCCATGCATGTAATCTAAGACTGGAGACAAGGATGGTTGCTCACCGTTGTTGACCACCATAGGCAAAGCAGGAAATATCCTGCATAAATCATTGGCAGTAAATTGCCTGATCGATGTGTGGAGGAATTTGCTTAATTTCAGTCCCAAGTTCTTGTTCAATCCTATACCTGTTACAAAAGACCAGGTAAATTTTCAATGAATCAGGAGAACCTCGATGCATATATTACTATAGCTTCAGAAAGGTTAACCGTCATGATTTACAAGTTAAAGCGGTCCTCATAAGTGATCAAATTCACAGCCAATCCAAGATGACCAAAC
This sequence comes from Gossypium rotundifolium, assembly GCA_025506655.1. Taxonomy (NCBI): domain Eukaryota; kingdom Viridiplantae; phylum Streptophyta; class Magnoliopsida; order Malvales; family Malvaceae; genus Gossypium; species Gossypium rotundifolium. Next base: position 176,064,413 of record CP106732.1, read on the forward strand.
CTTCCTGATCGACCAACCTGCTCATTAAAAGAAATTCCATGAGGATTACAAAATAAATGGTACAAATGTTGCAATTTGCAAAAGACAATATCTTAACCAACATACTCTATGAAGGTATGTTTCTGAGTTCTTGGGGAAGTCGAAGTTAATAACAACATTCACAGCTTGGATATCTATACCCCTTGTAAAAAGATCTGCAGAATGTATAAATGCATCATTAGGAGATTATTCTTAACATGTTGACTATCATAGAATGCTTATGAAGAATAAAACCCTTTTCTGCACATGCATCACAATTCAATTCTAACGAAACTAACATGTGAAGCACATTGCTTGAAATAAATAATTAAAGCCAGCAGCGTTGAGTTCAAATAAGTAGTTATTTTCTAGCAAAACAAAAGAAAAAGCAATAGAAGATGAAAAGAAAACTACAGCCTAATACAGAAAACACAGTAAAAGAAAGTACTTTGAACTATTAGCTATACAACACTGATTTACTTGTAAAGAATCAAACTGCAGATGAAGATTAGCTCATCTCCCATGACATAACATACCAGTACAAACAAGGTTCCTGCATGCACCGTTGCGGAAATCATGAAATACTCTGTTACGATGGTCTTGAAGCATTTTCGCGTGAATATAAAAGCAAGAATAGCCAAGTTCCGTAATTTTCTTGGCCAACAGCTCCACCCGATTGACCGAGTTGCAGAAAATGATTGATTGGTTTATTTGCAGCTGGAGATAAATAAATACCATCACTCATCCAAACAAAGGTAAAGAGAGAAAACTAAATAAAGTTTTTTATGACATCAAACCTTAGAGAAAAGGGTATTCAGGCAATGGACTTTCTGTCTTTCTTCCACAAAAGCATAATATTGTGTAATACCCTTCAGAGTAAGCTCATCCATTAGATTAATAATATAAGGTTTTTTTAGGTATCTGTCTTTGAAGTCCTTAACAGTAACAGGAAATGTGGCTGAAAACATCAAAATTTGACGATTTGCTGGAAGAAAACGTATCAACTGCTCTATAGAAGGTTGAAACTCTGGAGACAGAAGTTTATCTGCCTGAAAGAAACCACAAAGAACATCATATTGTGCATGTACAATGTTAAAAAAAGTCGAGCATAAACAAGGCAAGGAAAATAATCAAATATTTTCTCCATCCTACAACTGTATTGCTTCCTTTTTACAGAAACTTATAATGCATTATTGACTCACACTTGAGATCTAGCTCCAACCAAGCAATTATATAAAGATAAGAAATTGAAAAAAAAAAAATCAGTGGTAAATGAGGAAAGAAGATCTCAATCTTTACAGACAACAGATATCGGGACTCATGGACCTAATGAAGAGAACAAAGAGAATGCAGCTAGCTACAGCCTCAACTTACAGTAAGTACTTGTAATTATGTTTAAAATCTTTAAGCAGAAAATCCAACAAATGATGCAGCCAAAATAGTTTCAAGAATCTGGACCTTTGAAAAGAAACCAGAAAACTGTAAGAACAAAATGAAGAGAATTCATATTGTCTCTGCCAATTCAATTGCGGCAAATATTTCCAAGCTGTAAACATGATGCGACCAAAACCTATCCTCATCCCACCCAATCAAAAAGGCATAAACCCATAAAACACCGCTTGCCAAGATTCCCAGATAACTTCATCAAATTTTCTCATGTTAAACTTGAAAGGCAAAAAGAAAATCAAACTGATAGAAAAATACAGAGAAACTACCAAATTATTACCTCGTCCATAATAAGCATTGAACAATCTTTCAAAATGCAAACACCCTTTTTAGCAAGGTCAAGAATTCTGCCAGGAGTTCCAACCAGCAAATGAACTGGTTGATACAGTCGCATGATATCATCCTTGAGACTGGTACCTCCAGTTGTGACCATGACTTGAATTTGTAAATGCTTCCCGAGCTCCTTGCACACTTGTGATGTCTGAAGAGCCAGTTCTCGTGTTGGAACAAGTATGACAACTGCGCAAAAAAAAAAATGCATTTTGAGTAAAAACAAGTAATTGAACAGATATTGAAAAATAAAAAATCCAAGAGTGGCAATGATAACTTTCTTGTGCCAAAAGTAACACAACAGAGAGGGAACTGATAGGTATCTCATTTTAAGCCAAAAAAGTTTCAAATGAAGAACTTCATTTGTGCAAGTTTCAGTAAGGAGAATCAAAATTTATCCCTGGACTGACGCAAAAAGTTGCACCTATTTGCAAGAAGTCTTGATGCACTCATTTCACAAACTGGTACAGAAGTTTGACCCTCACTCGACTATGCTGATACATATAAATGCCCATTATTCAGATTTCAGTTAATAGTAAATGCAGCAAACAGCACTCATGCATCTTCGCCAATATCTGATTGACAAGCAAATCAAGCAACTAGAAGAAGAAAGAAAATGGAAATGAGAGAGCTATGAAGTACCAATTGCCAATTAACTGGACCTATAACTGATACACAGGTAAACAAAAAAATTGAAAAAAGGAAGAAGTAGATGGCGATCTAACCTTGAATAACATTGTTATCTTGGTCAATTTTTTCCAAGGCAGGAATACAAAATGCTGCTGTCTTCCCAGTGCCATTTTTGGCTCTAGCAAGAATATCACTTCCGGTTAAAGCAATAGGAATACTCTCTTCCTGAATAGGAGATGGTCTTTCAAAACCCTTCTCATATATTCCCATAAGAAGTTCACGTTTCAGAAAATAGTCCTCAAATTCATTTCCTTTGGTAGCTGTCACGTCCTGGCAGCAATTCAATGGCAGATCGGTGCATAAAAATGCAATTAAACTTTTTCAAATATCTCAAAGTACAAAGAACTACCCTCATGCCTTGTAATGAGATATATGTCACAAAAATAACATGATATGCTACCGAGGATGAAATAATACAAGCCTAAAATTTCACTACCAGGTCAACATCAAAACCCTAGGTTATCAGTGTCCCAAGTTAAAAACTTTAGAAAGTGCATTTATAGTTTATATCATAGGATAATAGGAATTAAAGAAGAATAATCACTTGCAACACCAGAATAACATAAGACAGCAATTTGTCCTATACCATTCTAAAGAGCTGGGAAGAAATTTTTAGGTTAATATTTTGCAATTCTCCCTATACTTTGCAGAAGTTGTGAATTTAGTCCTTGTACTTTAATTTGATCAATTTTAGTCCCTATACTTTTCAAATTGGTCAAGTTTAGCCCCTGTATTTTTAGACATCTGAAATTTTAGTCCTGACACAAACAGTGACAGTTAATCTATTTGGTTAAATTCAATTAGTAGTTCTGTACCATGGTACAATTGTAGATTTGGCCATATTCTCCAATTGGATCATTCTAAGTCCCTATATTTTTCGAATTTTGAAATTTCATTTTTGACGCAAATGACCGTCATTAATCCATTAACAGGATTTTTGGTGAGTAACATGTGGAAATAACAAGCTGCCATGACATTACATATATGATAATATGTTTAATGCATAAAATTTTGGAAATAGCATAACTTAATTTAATGCATATAACAGTTACAGTTTGGTGAGGACTGCAATTTTAAATTTTGAAAAGTACAAGGACTAAAAAATGACCAAATTAAAGTACAGGGATTAAATCCACAACTTTCATAAAGTACAAGGACTAATAACAGAATTTAACCATTTTTTTTATGAAGGTATGAAATCATGATTATCATGGTAAACCATATAAAATCTTTCAAGCAATTTTTAAAATGACAGTTCTCTTGCGTGCAGTCTCCTTAGCCAAAGAAATGATAAATTCAACACCAGAACCAAATATCATTTACAAAAATACCTCTGTTTTGTAGCGTGTATCAGGTGGCGGAACATTCAGCCTTGCCTTCCAATCTTGCGAACTAAAAGAGGAGGTAAGGAAAGAGGTAAATAAGACTGAAACCATAGACAATAAAGCAAAACAGAAAATTCAATTCGATAAAATCACCTAAATATTAAGTTTCACTCTATAGCACATACAAGAGAGAACACAACTCATAGATAAAACTTTAACAGTTAAAAAACTAAAGTAAAGGGTAACCAAAAAAGCAATAAATAAATTAAAATTGCCCATCCCTCATCAAGTCCTTTCTCTGTACAATCGAGTTCCTCCTAACAAATGGAAATTTCGCGACCAAATCAAACCCTAAAATGACTACTTAAGGTGATTAGAATACTCAAAACCTGTTAAATCGTCTTCTCTAGAGAGATAATGCAACAAAATACAATGGAAAAGGAGATTCTTCGTAAATACAAATAACAATAAAAAAGGAGAAGAAATGGAAGGGGACCTAGAGTCGACGGCTTCAGATTGTACGGTCTTCTCGACCTCATCGACCACACTGGAGTCATTGCCACCGGGCAATTGGTCTCGTCTGAGCCACAGCTGTTGCTGATGCTGTTGTTGTTGCTGGTGTTGTTGTTGTTGAAAGTGCTGGTGATTCTGCAACAAATTCCTCTGCACGTAGTGTTGTTGCGAAGGCCTCGACTGAAAGCTAGGGTTCGCGTTCACTCCGCCCCCTCGGCCAACACCGATTCCCGGTGGATACCTCCCTCTACTATTCATATCACAACCCTAAACTCCGAAAAACCAGATTCGAAACCCTAGAAAACCGAAATCTGTACACAACTACAAAAAAAAAAAAAAGCTAGGGTTTCTTACAAAGAGGTAACGCCGTAAATAGTGGCAAAACCGAGGGTCGTCCTAACAAAAAGAAAGAAATTAGTCTCTGGTAGCTCAAGGGGAAAAAAGAAGAAGGTTAGATCATAAATTTGAGAGAAAACCGAGGGTGCTATTACACAGATCTGGGTTTTTTTTTTTAAATGAACAATTTCTGGACAAGAAATCAAATGATATATATATTCTTTTTTTGTTCAATGAGAAGAAATCAAATGATTTGGGTTTTGGGAGCGCAAAGGTTTTTATAAATGGCTTGTTTTTGGTGGCAAAGAAAAAAGATGTTAGATTTTAGAAAGGAAACAGAACGGGTTGGTTCATAGTCGTTCCTGAGCCGAGCTTGCGAGGAAAATCAATGAAAATAAAATTAGGGCATCCAGATAGATAATTCATTTTTGTCCTTTCGTAAATTTTGATGTATGAGCCCGCTTGGTTTTTATATTTACATATATTGCCCATAGCAACCAACCCACTTCTTTTTTTCTAATTAACTTTTTAAGAGAATCTTAATTTTTTATTAAGATATGAAACAGATTTTTTATATTTTATTTTAATAAATAAAATTAATTTATGCTGAATAAAATAATTAATTTTAATCTAAAAACTATTATAAATTAGTATTATTTAAATTTAATTTTATCAATTTTTATTTGAATAAAATAAAAAATGCGATTAATTCTTTTTATTTATTGTTTTAGAAGAGATAAAGACAGTCTAACGAGGCTTGCAAGTATTGACCCACCAAAGTAGGTCACAGAAAGACTTAAATTAAATTCGCTTAACTTACTATTTAGTTATCAAAGAATATCTATTTTTTCACTTTGGTATTTAAAATTTTCTTTGTCTCAAGTTAGTATCTAAATTATCAATTTCTTCTATTTCCGATCCATTTTGTAACGGATGCTGAAAAAATTGCTAAGCAATTTTGACCAATAAAAAAGGGTTACGTGGCAATTAGATTTTTTTAAATAAAAATACTAAATTTAAAATAAAAAATTAAATATTAAAAACACTTTTGATTTTGATCGACCATTGACCGACTATTGATCGGTGTTGATCAATCGTTGATCAAATTGACTGACGATGTTGGTCGTTTACGTGGCGCTAATAGAACACTTCATTTGTCCTTTTTAATTTTTTAGTAATATATAAAAAACATGTATAATATATAAAAAAGTTTAAAAATATTTTTTATAAAATTTTAGAAAGTCAAAATAATATATAAATATTATAAAATTCAAAAACTCAGAAATTTAAATACTTTTTAGAATTTTATAATTATATATTTAGAATTTTATAAAAGATTTATTTTAAATTTTTACAATTTATATTTGTTGTAATACTATTATTAAGTTCAACTAATTTCTTTTCAATTATCATATTTTTCTGAGTTTTATTTTTATAATTTTTAAATTTTTATGTTTTTTTTAGATTTTATATTTTTTGAATTTTTTATATTTTTAATAAAATAAATTATTTGTAACCATAAGGTTGGGGGTTCGATCTCACCTAATAGAATGAATCACATTTCATGACTAGCAATTTACTTCTTTGGAGAACAACTGCGATGAGGAGATTCACTATTACCTGTAATGGACACCCCAATTTCGACCAAAAAAAAAAAAAAATATTTTTTTTATGTAAAGACTCCATGTGGCGCTTTGTAATTGGCTATAAAAAATTTTTAACATCCGTCAAAAAATGGGTTAAAAAATATGACGTATGTATATTTTAGGTACAAAATTAAAATTAAAATTATACTCTACGTACTAAATTAAAATAAAATGAAAAAATAAATATATTTTAATGGTGAAATCATAAATTAAGCGAATTAAGTAACATAAATCAATAATCCATATAGATTATATATAAATAAATAAGAATACTTAGGAGGGAAGGTGCTTGGTGAGTCAGGAGTGAGTGGGTCAGGGCAATGTTGGCGAGCTCAATTCAAAGCATAAAGCAGCATTATCAATTCTTTTGGGAAATTATTGATTAATTATTTATCAAAACCTAAGGGAGTTTCCTGTAATTATAACAACTATGATTGAAGGCCTTTTGCTGGACTGGTATTTGTCATTGTAGGCCCATTGAAAATTATATTGTTATTCCCTTTTCATATGGCCAATTTATCAGAAAATACTAAATTTTAAAAAATTTACGAAAAAAGACCTAAAAATAATTATTTACCGAAAAGGACTATTTCCCTCGAAAACGCATCCACGTCAGCACATTTTCAAGGGATGAATTAGGAAAACGGAGTCCACGAGGAAGAGCTTTGTGCCATATCAGCAAAAAACGCATCCTTGAGGGAGCGCTTTGCTGATGTGGCAAAAGCGCTCCCTCGTGGACACGCATTTGCCCTACAACAGTAAAAAAAAAATCTATAAAAACCTCCCACCCTTTTATTTTTTTCACACAAAACTCCTTACTCATTTTTCTCTCAACTTTCTCTCAAATTCCTCTCAAATTTCACAATAGTCCTTTAAATTTTACAAAAAAGCCCTTTTAAATTTTTTTGAAATATATTTTTTTGATAAATTTAAAAATATTCGATCGTATTAGCAATGGCTGGAGAATTAATTGTTTCGACAATAAACACATCTCCGTTGATCAAATGACAATGGTAAATTTTTATTTTAATTTTTCAATACTATTTAATATTTTTTAAGTTTATGCAATTTTAATTAAATTTTATTTTATAATTTTTTAAACAGTTTGTAGATCGGGTGTTACAATGATATATTCACAATATGTCTGGTCCTCCATCGCCGTTGATCGAGAATTACCTATGGAAGCGGGTTTTTGGCACGTGGCCACGATAGGCGGGGTGCAAGTTGGACGCGAAGTTAATCAGTGTGTTGATAGAGGGTGGAGACCATAGACATACACTCTCCATCTTCCATGCGGAGAGTATACTATCACTTTGAAAGACGTCCATTTGCAATTGGGATTGCCGGTGGATGGGTATGTAGTCACCGGGTCCGCAACTTCTGGTGATTGGGCAGCCGTATGCTACGAGCTTTTGGGTACTATTCTGGATAACATTTACGGAGGTCGGATCGAGATGGGCTTGTTACGAGACACATTCTCAGAGCCGAATAATGATTCAACCGAAATAGAAAGAATACGATATGCTCGGGCATACATTATTGAGATTATTGGAGGCTATCTGATACTGGACTTGTCACGAAACCTCGTACATCTGAGGTGGTCTTTGAAACTTGTTGATTTTAGAGCAGCGGTGAATTGAGTTGAAGTCTGCGTGCTAGCAAAATTGTACCGGAGATGTTCGGACGACACTACTGAATAAAGCGAAAATCGGAGGTTGCCTATCACTACTGCAATCATGGGCACGGTTTCGATTTCCATTTTTACGTCCTCAAGTCGACCACCCATATACGTTCCCACTCATAACGAGGTAAATTTAATATTAGATTTTACAATTATTGCGTAGATTTAAAATATAATTGTATGCTAAAAATTTATTTAATTTAGTGGAATCATTCGGCGAGTTATGTTGGAATACCTACATCGCTTGAAGATATAAGGCTTCTATTAGAGCAACGGTCGGAAGCACAGGTAAGTATTAAATAAAATATACTTTCGTAATAAAATAGTCGTTTCGTATTTAGTATTTAGTATTTAGTATATAACTAATATTTTTTTATCATATTAATATAGTTTGAATGGACACCATACGAGGATCCGTCAATTCGGGCAGTAATTCCGGAAGAATTTTTTCAAAATCCAAACATTTGACATGTGAAGATGCCATTAGTCAACTATGCCACTGTGGAGATGCACCAATCAAATTGGGTTCTGCGTCAATTTGGATTCCGACAACCGATTCCCGTGGCACCTTAGGTGCTCATGAGTACAAAGTCGACTTACGGCAGTTGCATACGGATTGGCCAAGATTTTGGTCAGTGTATATCGAATTGTGGGAGAACCGATACGATTATATACCTACTCGGGAACCGATCATCGTTCCTGAGTTAGCGTGCGTCTTGGAATACATGCCATAGTTTAGGATCTATGGCAAGTCGATTGTATTATTGTCGGAGAAGAGGAGAGAGCGGCGACAACCGTGAACAAAGGAACGAGCGACGGGCCCTTTAAATCCAAGGAGAATGAGTGATGAGGCGGACCATCAATTCTTTTACCAATCTCCTTCGCCTTGAGATTCCACACGATCAAACACCTCCCGAATCAATATTTTATCAAGGGCCCAACACTTCGATCGGCGACACCCACATCACACCCCCTATTCAAATTATTTATTGTAATTTAATTTAATTTTTATATTTAATAAAATAAAATTTGTTTTTATTTTTTGTAATTTAATTTTATATCTTTAATAAAATAAAAGTTGTTGTTTATTTTTTATTGTAATTTAATTTTATATCTTTAATAAAATAAAAGTTGTTGTTTATTTTTATTGTAATTTAATTTTTTATCCTTAATAAAATAAAGTTGTTGTTTATTTTTATTGTAATTTAATTTTTATCTTAAATAAAATAAAAGTTGTTTTTTATTTTTATTTTAATTTATTTTTATATCTTTAATAAAATAAAAGTTGTTGTTTATTTTTTATTGTAATTTAATTTTTTATCTTTAATAAAATAAAATTTGTTGTTTATTTTTTATTGTAATTTAATTTTTATTTTAAATAAAATAAAAGTTGTTGTTGTTTTTATTGTAATTTAATTTTTATCTTTAATAAAATAAAAGTTGTTGTTGTTTTTCTATTGTAATTTAATTTTTATCTTTAATAAAATAAAAGTTGTTGTTTATTTTTATTGTAATTTAATTTTTTATCTTTAATAAAATAAAAGTTGTTGTTTATTTTTTATTGTAATTTAATTTTTTATCTTAAATAAAATAAAAGTTGTTGTTTATTTTTATAGTAATTTAATTTTTTATCTTTAATAAAATAAAAGTTGTTGTTTATTTTTATTGTAATTTATTTTTTATCTTTAATAAAATAAAAGTTGTTGTTTATTTTTATTGTAATTTAATTTTTATCTTTAATAAAATAAAAGTTGTTGTTTATTTTTATTGTAATTTAATTTTTTATCTTTAATAAAATAAAATTTGTTAATTATTTTTATTGTAATTTAATTTTTTATATTTAATAAAATAAAAGTTGTTTATTTTTATTTTAATTTAATTTATTTATCTTTAATTTTTATTGTAATTTATTTTTATTTTTATATATAGAAATTAATAAGAAATGGATGAATTAGGACTAAATTAAATAATGAAAAGTATGATGGATTAATTTGTAATTTTATCAAGATAAATGTTGATCCAATGTATGAATTTTGAATGACCGTAAGGGGCAAAATAAGTATTTAGCAAGAAAGATTATTTTGAAGAATAATGATGATGGTGATATTTTAGATTAATTGAATAACCTTTTTTTTGTTTTGCAACTTAGTCCTTCTATAAAATTTCACCATTTTCATCAAGAAATTAAAAGAATTTTCAATGCCAGCAATAGACAAAAAATGATAAGGAGACTATCAACTATTCCGATTTGGATACGAGCGAGATGTATGGCCTGGGTTCCTACACCATCCGCATAACTTTCGTTGGTTGATTGTTTCTCGGATATCCATATTGTTGCGTATTCTAGTCAAGCAAGGTCGACCCTTTGGTTTGCGACGCAGTTCTCTATCCGGTAACAGCTTATACGGAGCAAACGATACAGACGACCACTTATGTTCATCCGGGACTGGTAGGAATACGTGTCTCCACGCGTTGTACATGTATTCTATTTTATACACTTTGTCGACATAGCTCATGGGATCCAGACGGAGATTCTGACAAGCCGCAATTACATAAGTGCATGGATAACGAAGTGCATCAAATATCCCACAGTCGTAGGTCCTATTTCTCAAGTGTACACGATATTGCCCGCCAACAATACCTTGGTTCGATTTGTCAAACTCCGTCACACGAAACCATAGGTTGTCACGATCGTGACACACTGTGTGCATGGTGTTGGCCCGTGCCTTCCCTTGTTAATTTATCGCAATACCTTTGCGCACCATACATGGCCTCCTTGTATTTGGCCTTTTAACTCGCTACTCGCTTGGAAATAGTGTCGCTAAATAGAAATATGTCTCTCGTACAATCGATGTTATTGGTAAATGACGAGTTCCTTTTAGAATAGAATTTATGCATTCGGCCAGGTTTGAGGTCATATGACCATATCGTAGGCCGCCGTCGTATGCTTGTGTCCACTGTTCGAAAGGTATGTTGCAGAGGTAGTTTGTGCCTTCTTCGTTATCTGAGCGCAAACTCGCCAACATCTTGTGAAAACGGTCCTTATTGATCTCGTACCCTGCCAATATAAGTTGATAGCAAATATTACATACCACTCTTCAATTAAGAATAAATTGAATATTACAAACGAAATTATATTAATAGATATTACATACCCATATTGGTCACTTGTCAGTCGTTCACTTGTAGATCGATGTTGCTCGTGGTAGTTGGACGCAACATGCCTTAGGCAATATCGATGGTGTGTCGATGCCACGTGCTTCCCCGCTTTATTGCGGCTAGTATTCCAGGCCCCGATCCGATATAACGATATATCGGTTGAAGCGTATATGCCTCCTTAACCTAGATAGAAAGAAATCTCGACCATCACCGACTTCGGTGTTATTACAAATGCAATTTGAAGGATTCTCCCATCGCCATCCGGCACCTACGCCTAGCAATAACCGATGCATATATCTATCATACATAAAGGTACCGCAATTTGTACCAATGGCTTGCAGATATAGAAATGCGTCTTGGTATTGCTTAAATGTTCAGAATGACGCTTGAACACTTGGCATCCACGAAGCAATCGATCATTGTAGTACGCGCCTGCTTTCAAGGTCTGTTATGTTTGCCTAGGACATATCTCTCAAAGACCTGACACCACTGCCACACTTCATTATATGAAGCGTCCCACCGACCATGCAACTTTTCCAACGCCTTCTGCTTAGCTATCCATGTCTTTCGGTAAAAGGGTGTGTACCCCAATTGGCTATGAATATTGCCAATTAAGGCCGGTACTGTAGTCTTAGGATTCGCCTTCACTGTTGGTATTATTAAGTCAGCCAACATCTCTGAATCCATCTTCGGGTGATCTTGTGAAACACCTGTCAACGAAGTACGTTAAATAATGCAACATTACGTAATATTAGTATTATTCAAAAACCTTGAACACCTAGTGATACTGTACCGGCAAGACATGTATTTGGACCTTTATACTTTTTAATCTCACGAAGCCTGTCATTTTCCTCAACGATGCCATTATCTTCTATGAATATGTACCGTCTTGCACTGCACACTTGGCCTCGTACTTATCGAGTTTAGATTTAACCACGTTGTAGTTAACCCCGTTCTTGATGCTATATTGTTTCAATGCACCAAGAAAAGTATCCTTGTTGGAAAATTCTTTACTAACTTCTAATTCGCTCGAATCCAACGATGAACTTGTACTGTAACATCCCAAAATTGGGCCTAGAAGAATTGGGCCCATTGGGCCTTAGGCGTAGGAGCGTTTAAAATTTTTAGGAATAAGAGAACGGCATTAGTGCAAGTTGGATCTATTAGGTGAGTGATTTTGGAAGGTTAGGGGGCTTCTATGAAGTCCCGGGTTTAAACTTTGGCTTTAGAAAAATTTTGGTTTACTGAGGTTCTACAACCCTAGGAAGCTAGAAAAGGAGGAATCCAACACGTAATCGACCACCCCATGATCGATTAGTGACACCAACATTGATTCTGACTATCATTATTTTATTATTTTATTTTATTTTTTTATATATTTAATAAAATAAAAGATATTTTATTTTTTATTGTAATTTAATTTAATTTTTATCTTTAATAAAATAAAATTTGTTTTTATTTTTTGTAATTTAATTTTATATCTTTAATAAAATAAAAGTTGTTGTTTATTTTTTATTGTAATTTAATTTTATATCTTTAATAAAATAAAAGTTGTTGCTTATTTTTTATTGTAAATTAATTTTTATCCTTAATAAAATAAAGTTGTTGTTTATTTTTATTGTAATTTAATTTTTATCTTAAATAAAATAAAAGTTGTTTTTTATTTTTATTTTATTTATTTTTATATCTTTAATAAAATAAAAGTTGTTGTTTATTTTTTATTGTAATTTAATTTTTTATCTTTAATAAAATAAAATTTGTTGTTTATTTTTTATTGTAATTTAATTTTTATTTTAAATAAAATAAAAGTTGTTGTTGTTTTTATTGTAATTTAATTTTTTATCTTTAATAAAATAAAAGTTGTTGTTTTTTTTATTGTAATTTAATTTTTATCTTTAATAAAATAAAAGTTGTTGTTTATTTTTATTGTAATTTAATTTTTTATCTTTAATAAAATAAAAGTTGTTGTTTATTTTTTATTGTAATTTAATTTTTTATCTTAAATAAAATAAAAGTTGTTGTTTATTTTTATAGTAATTTAATTTTTTATCTTTAATAAAATAAAAGTTGTTGTTTATTTTTTATTGTAATTTAATTTTTTATCTTAAATAAAATAAAAGTTGTTGTTTATTTTTATAGTAATTTAATTTTTTATCTTTAATAAAATAAAAGTTGTTGTTTATTTTTTATTGTAATTTAATTTTTTATCTTTAATAAAATAAAAGTTGTTTTTATTTTTATTGTAATTTAATTTTTTTATCTTTAATTTTTATTGTAATTTATTTTTATTTTTATATATAGAAATTAATAAGAAATGGATGAATTAGGACTAAATTGAATAATGAAAAGTATGATGGATTAATTTGTAATTTTATCAAGATAAATGTTGATCCAATGTATGAATTTTGAATGACCGTAAGGGCAAAATAAGTATTTAGCAAGAAAGATTATTTTGAAGAATAATGATGATGGTGATATTTTAGATTAATTGAATAACCTTTTTTTGTTTTGCAACTTAGTCCTTCTATAAAATTTCACCATTTTCATCAAGAAATTAAAAGAATTTTCAATGCCACAATAGACAAAAATGATAAGGAGACTATCAACTATTCCGATTTGGATCTGAGCGAGATGTATGGCTCGGGTTCCTACACCATCCGATAACTTTCGTTGGTTGATTGTTTCTGATATCCATATTGTTGCGTATTCTAGTCAAGCAAGGTTCGACCCTTTGGTTTGCGACGCAGTTCTCTATCCGATTACTTATACTGACAAACGACATGACGACCACTTATGTTCATCCGGATCGGTAGGAATACGTGTCTCCACGCGTTGTACATGTATTCTATTTTATACACTTTGTCGACATAGCTCATGGGATCCGACGGAGATTCGACAAGCGCAATTACATAAGTGCATGGATAACGAAGTGCATCAAATATCCCATCGTAGGTCCTATTTCTCAAGTGTACACGATATTGCCCGCCAAAATACCTTGGTTCGATTTGTCAAACTCCGTCACACGAAACCATAGGTTGTCACGATCGTGACACCTGTGTGCATGGTGTTGGCCCGTGCCTTCCCTTGTTAATTTATCGCAATACCTTTGCGCACCATACATGGCCTCCTTGTATTTGGCCTTTTAACTCGCTACTCGCCTTGGAAATAGTGTCGCTAAATAGAAATATGTCTCTCTACAATCGATGTTATTGGTAAATGACGAGTTCCTTTTAGAATAGAATTTATGCATTCGGCCAGTTTGAGGTCATATGACCATATCGTGAGTCAGTCGTATGCTTGTGTCCACTGTTCGAAAGGTATGTTGCAGAGGTAGTTTGTGCCTTCTTCGTTATCGGCTGCAAACTCGCCAACATCTTGTGAAAACGGTCCTTATTGATCTCGTACCCTGCCAATATAAGTTGATAGCAAATATTACATACCACTCTTCAATTAAGAATAAATTGAATATTACAAACGAAATTATATTAATAGATATTACATACCCATATTGGTCACTTGCATCGTTCACTTGTAGATCGATGTTGCTCGTGGTAGTTGGACTGCAACATGCCTTAGGCAATATCGATGGTGATGCGATGCCACGAGCTTCACATCGCTTTATTGCAGCTAGTATTCCAGGCCCCGATCCGATATAACGATATATCGGGTTAAGCGAATGCCTCCTTAACCTAGATAGAAAGAAATCTACGTCATCACCGACTCCTCGGTGTTATTACAAATGCAATTTGAAGGATTCTCCCATCGCCATCCGAGTCAGCCTAGCAATAACCGATGCATATATCTATCATACATAAAGGTACCGTCAATTTGTACCAATGGCTTGCGAGATAGAAATGCGTCTTGGTATTGCTTAAATGTTCAGAAAGACGCTTGAACACTTGGCATCCACGAAGCAATCGATCATTGTAGTACGTCCGCTCGTTTCAAGGTCATTATTTGCCAGGACATATCTCTCCAAAGACTGACACCACCGCCACACTTCATTATATGAAGCGTCCCACCAACCATGCAACTTTTCCAACGCTTCGCTTAGCTATCCATGTCTTTCGGTAAAGGGTGTACCCCAATTGGCTATGAATATTGCCAATTAAGGCGTCTTGTAGTCTTAGGATTCGCCTTCACCTGTTGGTATTATTAAGTCACCAACATCTCGAATCCATCTTCGGTGATCTTGTGAAACACCACAGCAACAGCGTTAAATAATGCAACATTACGTAATATTAGTATTATTCAAAACCTTGAACACCTAGTGATACTGCATCGCAAGACATGTATTTGGACCTTTATACTTTTTAATCTCACGAAGCTGTCATTTTCCTCAACGATGCCATTATCTTCTATGAATATGTACCGCTTCACCGCATACTTGGCCTCGTACTTATCGAGTTTAGATTTAACCACGTTGTAGTTAACCCCGCTTCTTGATGCTATATTGTTTCAATGCACCAAGAAAAGTATCCTTGTTGGAAAATTCTTTACTAACTTCTAATTCGTCGAATCCAACGATGAACTTGTACTTGTAACATCCCAAAATTGGGCCTAGAAGAATTGGGCCCATTGGGCCTTAGCGTAGGGCGTTTAAAATTTTTAGGAATAAGAGAACGGCATTAGTGCAAGTTGGATCTATTAGGTGAGTGATTTTGGAAGGTTAGGGGCTTCTATGAAGTCCCGGGTTTAAACTTTGGCTTTAGAAAATTTTGGTTTAGGTGAATAAACCCACGAGAGTTAGTAGTAGGCTTTAAGAATAAAATGTGGAGAAAATGACACAAGTGGAGTGTGTAGTAAGTGGCAAAGTGACGCCATATAAGAGACAAGGGGTGACACCAAAAGGAAGGAAGGAGGTCCAAGGTTCAAGTCTTGGCTCTTGCATTTGGATTTCTTTTTAAATGGACTCTAGAATTTTGCCATAGGTTATATTTAGTTACATAATTTTAGACAAGAAAGTGAGTGGTCTAGTAGCAAGGCGTCATTAAGGTGCAGAGAAGCCTAGGTTTGAATCTCATGACAAGCAAGGAGTATTTATTTTATGGATTGACGGGAAGAGTTTGAGTTCAATTTAAACTCGCTAATGGAGGATCCCACATCAAGAAGATACAAGAAGGAAGGTGAGAAGCTAGCTATATATGAGCATTCTATGAGGAGAGTTAATATACCTTGGTGGGCGTTTGGGTGCACCTGAGGATAATCGCCAATAGTAACGGAAGAAGGCTACTATAACGTGAGGTGCAGAGTAAGGTTACGTGAGGTTTCGTTTCGATAAGTGTATATTAAGTTATGATTAATCGTTAGGTGATGTCGGTTGTAGGTTCGTAACTAAGGGGTTTGCGGTAGCGTGGTTACCGGTGTGTACAAACACTACACACGATATCGACAATGCCAAAAGTCAAAAGTCGAAAGTGGTTAAATGGGCTCGGTGGGCCCTAAGGCTAATAATTGATAAAATGGTTTTGTTGGTTATATGAATTGAATTAGTCATGCATGATACATGAATTGATTTGTTTTGGGCCTAATAGGCCATATAATGAGATTTGGGCCTAATGGGCGTAAGGGTGTGATATGGGCTTGATGGGCTTATGGGGACGAGACATGTATGTTAGGGTTTATGGACCTTAGGCTTAGTTTGAACAACTCTTAAATTCCATAAGATTTAATTTTTTAATTAAACATGTCTGTGAACAAGTCGCAGGGTTGGAGCGTGGCAACGGACATACGCATGTCTAGGATTGGATCTAGGGAGAGCTTGATACTTAAGCGGCCCTAGTGGCCCACCTTCTCTTTTCTAAAATCCTACCTGGTGCGTAGTGACAAACCCGAAAGGGACCATCACCCTGTCTTTATAAAATTGCTTATAAACCACTAATTTTGCAAATTACCTAAATACCCTTGATTTGTGAAAATCTCCCAAAATACCCTTGGTTTGTAAAATTACCAAAATACCCTCGGATTGTAAAATTACCAAAATACCCTATTTTGTAAAATCACCAAGATACCTATTTTGGAAAATTACAAAATACCCTTGCAGGTAAAATTACCAAAATACCTCTAGGTAGTGAAATGACAAAATACCCCGGTTTGTGAAATTATCGAATTACCCTTGGTAGGTAAATTATTGAAATACCTCGTAGGTAAAATTACCGTTATACCCTAAGGGTTGATTAGCGTGATTGTGTGTAGATCTTTAACACATAAGTATTGTTGTATTATATGTGTATATCATGGGCTAAAAGCCTGAAAGAGAGGCTATATGAACATGTGTTACCCGTAAGGGTAGGCAGGATGCTAGTGACGTAATCATAGAAACTCTTCTATGTGTATCGAAGCATGTGAAAGTATGAGATCTGCTTAGATGGCTTGATGATTTGATTATTGTATGTATGTATGCATGGGATGGGATTGATGGTTTGATTATGGAAGGGAGCGAGATCGAGGCGATCGGTGGCTTTGCCACATAGGTCACATAGTGATCGGTCTTTATGACAGAAAGATAGTCGAATACTATAATGTATTTTTGAGGTCGATAGCGATCGGCTTTGCCACATAGGTTATCATGATGATTGGTCTTTATGACAAAGACAATTGTCGATATGGTGTGTAGAGATGGAGGTTGATTGTAGAAATCCACGGTGTGAAGGTTGGTCGGGGTGTGTAGAGGATGGACTCTTAGGTTTGGGATGGGCCATATTGCATGAATTATTCTTGCCTTTGTGTATGGGCGAGGCCCATAATGTGTTTAAGGGCCCAAGGCTTTTATGTGTTTCGATTTGCACACGAGTCTTTGTGACTCACCCTTTATTTTTCCCACTTTTCGATGAGCGTGAGTTCGTGGACATAGAGCGAAGCGGACTGAGGGCCATCAAGACTATTATCCACATAGGCTATTTTCGATTTTGTTTTCATTTAAGTTTTAATTTTGGGAATATTTTTTTGTAATAAGGCCTCCATAACTTAGGTTTCGATTTATTATTTTTTTTATGTTAAGTTTTATAAACTTATGTTTTTTTCAAAGTCTTAATTATAAAATGAAATGATAAATGGATTTTTCAAACTCAATCAACGCAAATGTTAAGTTGTTTCAAAATTTTCACATTTATTTGATTAACCGTTATAATAAATCGAGATTTTAAAACCCTTCAAAGCAAAGTTTTCAACGCTCAACCCGTAGTATACCAGATCCGGTCATGACGTATGGCGGGTTTAGGGTGTTACATGTACGTTCACATGTTCTATGTGGTAGTTCAGAAACTCTAATGCATCATCTTGAGATAGATCGACATTATGCATGGGTGGAGGCTAGTAGCATCTGAATCGCGGATCTTCTTTTTTCATCCGAACCGCTTCAACATCTTCAGTACGTTGGAATAGGCTCCGTTTAGAAAATAATGCAACTTCGCACCATTAGGGCCAGCTCTCGAGGTGGATCCACATTGGACTCATCATCCACCCACCATCATCTCGACGAACGAGAGCCCTCACCGGTGGATGTCGGGAGTACATTATCCTTCTTAAACAACTTCGTAATGTTCCCAATTATGTGGATTGCCAACCACTAGAAGTTGATGACGTTCCCTAATACTTATTTTTAGTATCGAACATCGAAGGAAGGATATGCATGTCCCATCCACCAACCGAAGTGTCGATGAGGGTTGTGTTTTCCATACTACCACCAAACACAGGCACTTCGATTCGCCTCCCACTAACAGAGTGTCGTCTTGGGGTCGTGTATTCTCCTCAAAACTCTAGAATTTTGCCATAGGGTTATATTTAGTTGCGCATAATTTTAGACACAAGAAAGTGAGTGGTCTAGTAGCAAGGCGTCATTAAGGGTGCAGAGAAGCCTAGGTTTGAATCTCATGACAAGCAAAGGAGTATTTATTTTATGGATTGACGGAAGAGTTTGAGTTCAATTTAAACTCGCTAACGGAGGATCCCACATCGGAAGATACAAAGAAGGAAGGTGAGAAGCTAGCTATATATAGAGCATTCTATGAGGAGAGTTAATATACCTTGGTGGGCGTTTGGGTGCAGACCTAGAGGATAATCGCCAATAGTAACGAAGGAAGGGCTACTATAACGTGAGGTGCACGGTAAGGTTACGGTGAGGTTTCGATTTCGATAAGTGTATATTAAGTTATGATTAATCGTTAGGTGATGTCGGTTGTAGGTTCGTAACTAAGGGGTTTGCGGCGGCGTGGTTACCAGGTGTGTACAAACACTACACACACATATCGACAATGCCGAAAAGTCGAAAAGCCAAAAGTGGTTAAATGGGCTCGGTGGGCCCTAAGGCTAATAATTGATAAAATGGTTTTGTTGGTTATACGAATTGAATTAGTCATGCATGATACATGAATTGGATTTGTTTTGGGCCTAATAGGCCATATAATGAGATTTGGGCCTAATGGGCCGTAAGGGTGTGATATGGGCTTGATGGGCTTATGGGGACGTAGACATGTATGTTAGGGTTTATGGACCTTAGGCTTAGTTTGAACAACTCTTAAATTCCATAAGATTTAATTTTTTAATTAAACATGTCTGTGAACAAGTCGCAGGGTTGGAGCGTGGCAACGGACATACGCATGTCTAGGATTGGATCTAGGAGAGCTTGATACTTAAAGCGGCCCTAGTGGTCCACCTTCTTTTTCTAGAATCTTACCTGGTGCGTAGTGACAAACCCGAAAGGGACCATCACCCTGTCTTTATAAAATTGCTTATAAACCCCTAATTTTGAAAATTACCTAAATACCCTTGATTTGTGAAAATCTCCCAAAATACCCTTAGTTTGTAAAATTATCGAAATACCCTCGGATTGTAAAATTACCAAAATACCCCTATTTTGTAAAATCACCAAGATACCCTATTTTGGAAAATTACAAAAATAACCTTGCAGGGTAAAATTACCGAAATACCTCTGGGTAGTGAAATGACAAAAATACCCCTTGTTTGTGAAATTACCGAATTACCTTTGGTAGGTAAATTACTGAAATACCCTCGGTAGGTAAAATTATCGTTATACCCTAAGGGGTTGATTAGCGTGATTGTGTGTAGATCTTTAACACATAAGTATTGTTGTATTATATGTGTATATCATGGGCTAAAAGCGGAAAGAGAGGTATATGAGCAATGTGTTACCCGAAGGGTAGGCAAGGATGCTAGATGCGTAATCATAGAAACTCTTTATGTGTATCAAAGCATGTGAAAGTATGAGATCTGCTTAGATGGCTTGATGATTTGATTATTGTATGTATGTATGCATGGGATGGGATTGATGGTTTGATTATGGAAAGGGAGCGGTCATGAGGCGATCGGTGGCTTTGCCACATAGGTCACATAGTGATCACTCTTTATGACAAGCAGCATAGCTATCAAATACTATAATGTATTTTTGAGGTCGATAGCAATCGGTGGCTTTGCCACATAGGTTATATGATGATTGGTCTTTATGACAAAAGACAAATTGTCGATATGGTGTGTAGCAGATGGAGGTTGATTGTAGAAATCACGGTGTGAAGGTTGGTGCGGGGTGTGTAGAGGATGGACTCTTAGGTTTGGGATGGGCCATATTGCATGAATTATTCTTTGCCTTTGTGTATGGGCCGAGGCCCATAATGTGTTTAATGGGCCCAAGGCTTTTATGTGTTGTCGATTTGCACACTGAGTCTTTGTGACTCACCCTTTTATTTTTCCCACTTTTCGATGAGCGAGAGTTCGTGGACATAGGAGTCGAAGCGACTCGAGGGCCATCAAGACTATTATCCACATAGGCTATTTTCGATTTGGTTTTCATTTAAGTTTTAATTTTGGGAATATTTTTTTGTAATAAGGCCTCCATAACTTAGGTTTCGATTTATTATTTTTTTGTTATGTTAAGTTTTATAAACTTATGTTTTTTTCAAAGTCTTAATTATAAAATGAAATGATAAATGGATTTTCAAACTCAATCAACGCAAATGTTAAGTTGTTTCAAAATTTTCACATTTATTTGATTAATCGGTTATAATAAATCGAGATTTTTAAAACCCTTCAAAGTAAAGTTTTCAACGTTCAACCCGTAGTATACCAGATCCGGTCATGACGTATGGGCCGGGTTTGGGTGTTACATGTACGTTCACATGTTCTATGTGGTAGTTCAGGAAACTCTAATGCATCATCTTGAGATAGATCGACATTATGCATGTGGGCTGAAGGCGAGTACGCCCTGAATCGCGGATCTTCTTTTTTTTCATCTGAACCGCCTTCAACATCTTCAGGTACGGTTGGAATAGGCTCCGGTTTAGAAAATAATGCAACTTCTGCACCATTAGGGCCAGGCTCTCGAGGTGGATCCACATTGGACTCATCATCCGACCCACCATCATCTGCAACGAACGAGAGCCCCTCACCGGTGGATGTCGTGGGGAGTACATTATCCCTTCTTAAACAACTTTGATAATGTTCCCAGTCATATGTGGATTGCCAACCACTAGAAGTTGATGACGTTCCCTAATACTTATTTTTAGTATCGAACATCGAAGGAAGGATATGCATGTCCCATCCACCAACCGAGTGTCGTGCAGAGGTTGTGTTTTCCATACTACCACCAAACACAGGCACTTCCGTATTCTGCCTCCCACTAACAAAGTGTCGGCTTGGGGTCGTGTATTCTCCTCAAATAGTAGTAGATGTTGAATTCAAAGGAAGATCACTTGGCGATGAAAATTGTACATATACCTCAAGATAGGGTGATCCACTGGCAAGATGAGTCTCCACCATTACCTCCAAGCTCCGAGGACCTTTGATGTCGAATGAGTCATATCTCACAGGATCAACCCGAGCACAAAATCTATACTTAATAGACTGAACTTTCATTGGTGTTGTTACGAATATTTTACGCCTAATTCTTTTGAGAAATTCTGTCAAATCTATGTTTCGGTTAAAAACCAATCGCGCTGTGTTCTCCGATAAAAAAATAACACCATTTTCGGTGTCACAAACCTCATCATCATAGTAAATAACAGCACTAATATGTTCACTTATGTTCAGTTTCTATTTTACTTTTGCCTCAATTTCTGTTATGCAACGTGAGAATGAAATTTAGATCATTTATAGACGAATATTGATAGAGACTACTGTAGCAAAAGAGCGTCTACGTGAGAGCTTTTTTCATTACTATTGCTGACAGTGCATCCTGCTTGAAGCGTTTTGGTCACTATTTGTTCAGAAACGTCTTCTCAAAATTATTTTACCAGAGACTACTGTAGCAAAAGAGAGTCCATGTGGGAGATTTTTTCGGTACTATTGCTGACAGTGCATCCTGCTTGAAGCGTATTGGTCACTATTTGTTCAGAAACGTCTTCTCAAAATTATTTTGCCAGAGACTGCTGTAGCAAAAGAGCGTCCACGTGGGAGCTTTTTTTGGTACTCTTGCTAACAGTGCATCCTACTTGAAGCGTTTTGGTCACTATTTGTTCAGAAACGTCTTTTCATAATTATTTTGCCCGAGACTACTGTAGCAAAAGAGCGTCCACGTGGGAGCTTTTTCCGGTACTCTTGCTGACAGTGCATCTTACTTGAAGCGTTTTGGTCACTATTTGTTCAGAAACGTCTTCTCAAAATTATTTTGCCAGATACTACTGTAAAAAAAATTCAAATAATTTTTTTTGCTGAAATATTTTTTTCAAAACCCTAAACCTAAAATTATTTTAATTAATTAACTTTAAAATCTAGTTCATTAATTTTTTCCTAAAAATCCTAAACCTTAAAACCTTAAAAAATCCTAAATCATAGCCCTAAAACCCTAAAAACTCATACCCTAACACTAAAAACAACTGAATAACCAATCGGGGGGGAATGACAAAAGTGCGTCCACGAGGGAGCGCTTTTGCCACATCAGCAAAGCGCGCACTCAAGGACGCGTTTTTTTCGATGTGGCACAAAGCGCTCCTCGTGACGCTTTTCTCGATTCATCCCTAAAACGCGTTGATGTGGACGCGTTTTAGGAAATGGCCCTTTCGGTAAATAATTATATTTTAGGTCCTTTTCGTAATTTTTTTTAAAATTTGATATTTTCTGATAAATTGGCCTTTTTATATATTCTACAAACTTTTTCTCCTTTATTTTGCTTTGGATATATACATCAACATGTAGAAATTTGAAATAGTCAATTCTCATGTAACCATTACATCAATTATGCCTGTTTTTTATATTATTGAGTTTTAGATAAAATAATAAAATAGGATTTTAGATTTTTTAAAAGTTTGAGAAAAAAAATTTATGTCCCTTAAAAGTTTGTAAAAAAATTTGTGTCCTTAAAAACTGGAAACCAAATATTTTGAACCCTTTTTAGCCTTGGGCCCTGGGCGGTCGCACCTCCAGACGGCCCCTAGGGCCGGGCCTAACATCAACTCCTTCGAATATAACGTTCAATACATGAATAATTTTAAAAATATATAAAAAATCTATCATTTATTGTAATAAATAATTAAAATTTTAATAAACTTTAATTATTATCAAAATACAACTTAACTTATCAAATTTTTTATTTGAAAATATTTGATTTCAAAAAAGATTACATGGAGAAAATATTTGTTAATTCTATTCCATGTTGAAGGATTTATCGAGTTGAATTGAAGGAGATAGTAATTTACATTTATTGTGATTTTGCAAGCCAGCATATGTTTATTTAAAGAAAACATGTTATCTTTTTATATATGAGAGTGAACTCACTTATCATGTTTGTATAAATTACTTATTTGAGTGCATACTTGTTGTATGTTAATTGTTCTTATTATTTATATGGCAACATAGCTTTAAAGGGAAAGCCTTAGAACTAGTTTACCACTATAAAAAAAAGTGTTATTGTTTTTTTAATTTAATAGTGTTTATTATTCTTTGTCAAAAAGTACTTTTGAAAAACTAAAATGTTTATTTTAGACATTATGTTATAAAGTAAAAATATGTATTTAACTGATATTTAAATTTTTAATATTAAAATATATAGAATATATAAACTTAAATTATAATAAAGGTATTAAAAATAGTATAACAAGTTTGTTAAGATTAAATGATATTTAAATTTGTTAATATTATGAGAATAATTGAAATCTAATTTCTTGCTTTGTATCTTTAATTTTTGGAAACTTATAAAGTTCTTCTGTTAAGTCCCGATCCATGAACCCACAAAATCCTTCAAATTGTATCTAATTCAACCTCAGGTATTGTAGACATTTTCCCATTTTCATCCCGATCATTTTGAATATCCCATTTCTCAACAAAATCCCATTCTTTTCTCATTCTTCATCGAATCCTATGAATTGATCTAATAATGATGGAATTGAATTTTATTATGTTATGGAATATATAAACTAAAAATCGTTAATATCATGATATATAAAATATATAAACTTAAATTATAATTAATTATAATAAAATTATAATTGACTCAAATGTTATGTATTATTTTCACGTGTTATTATTACCACAATGCCAATTTATTATTATTTTGATATTAACAAATATTCAACTTATATTATAGTACAAATATAATAAAATAATTTATGGTAACCCATTGTTAATATTGTGATATATGAAATATAAATTTTAAATACTTTTAAATAAAAAATTTAAATTGTTTGTAAAGTTTAATTTGAATATATAAATTATATTTATATTTCAAATTATAGTACATAAATCATGCATTGTATACGAAGATTTGTAGTAAATTACTCTCTAGGTAAAACTCTCCTTTGCATGCTTAAGAAGTTTCTAAATTGTATAACAAAAATTATGTGTCCATCTTTTACTCTTACAATGATAGTAAAGTAGGTTGCAACTATATATGCAACTCGAAGACGGTCAACAAACTCTCACTCAACTTCATGTGTAAGTTTTTATGTAACTTCCATTACATATATTTAGAGCCAATTTACAATTGATGTTGAAAAGTGATGTGAAAAAGTATTTTAGAAAAGTGTTGTGAAGAAAATTTGATAGTATTTACCATTACTATTCATAAGTGTTTATGGAAAGATAAAATGTCTATTTTAGACACGATATTGTAAAAGCAGAAGGTTTAATGAGAGGATAAAAAAGATAATTTTATTGAAAATCATTCATTTGATATTTTTTTGTATAAATATATTTAATATTTTTCAAAAATATTGATAAATCCAAAATAGTATAGGGAAACAAACCGGTCCCTTGCACTTCTCAGTTCTCAATTCTAGTAAAAAAAACTGTGTTATCACTACCTTTATATGTAAATATTTTGACCAAAGAGAGTTCCATTTAATTTCAAAATCATTACAGAACGATGGTGGGCTTACATGAAGTAGAAAAAAGAAAGGAACAACAAAAGATCAAATTGCACTCATCAAGGCTCAATAGTTGTTGAGAGAACCAAATAAAGAAAATTCCTTAATCTTAGGATTAAGCCATGTCCTCTGTCAAAATTTGTAAAAGGCTTCATCCACTAATACTTATCTTTCGATGCGTTCGTAATGACATAACAAGATTACTTGATGTAACCCTAAAATTCAAGTACTGATTATATTGATAAAGGAGGCTTAGGACCAGTTCCCTTTTGATCCTTACTATTATCAACAAATGAGATCTTTTTCCGACACTAATGAGTGGTTCAATGATGAACGACGAAAAGACTAACACTGCATTGTCAAGGCTAAAAGGAGTCTATGATAGTGGAAGAAACATGCCAATGAGATGCGAAAGAAAAAACCTTTGATCTCAAAAGAGTGTCCCTCGCCGAAACTTCTAGTTGGAGTGAAAACAATGCAACTTCCTTCAAGCCCACACACTCCAACAGCAGCTAGAGAACAACAAAAAACCAAGATGGCATGGGATGGGTCCAAGAATGAGATAGAATTGACTGGCCAAATCATTGGAGAAGAATTGGATGAGTCAAATCTCTAAAGCAAAGCCAAGAAAATTCGGGAAGAGCCACAAGATATGGTGGATGAACAAAGAAACATTAAGAGAATCATACTCTTTGAAAAGAGAGAACAAAGAAATAGATAACCGATAATGCAATTCTAATTCCTAATTTTTGTAACTCTTCATCAATAACATCAGGTATAATATTAGTGCTGTTCAAGTACTCAAATCGAATTATTTAAAATGTAAAAATTTTTAATTATTAATCGAATTAATTTTTTAAAATATATTAATCAAATCGAAATATTTTAGTTAATTCGGTCGGTTAACTAAATTAATCGAAATTTATGTTTTTTGTCTTTTTATTAAAATTGGTATAAAATATATAAAAAATACATTGTTAATATCCATTTTCTTTTTTTAATAATTTAAAAACTTTAAATGAAGGTAAAAACAATAAATAAAATATTAGAAACACTACATAAATCTTGAAAGTTAACAACCAAACAAAAAGTTAACAATTATATATAATATATTTTATTTATTACAATTAATTGATTAATTCGGTTAATTAATCGATAACCAAAATTCTAAAAAATCATCAATCGACTTCCAACCTAACTAAATTTGACCACTGGCCGATTAACCGAATTAGATCAGTCCAGTTGGTTAATTTGATTTTAACTGAACTATAAACACCCATCCTTATATAATATGATATATCATTAGAATTTATTCGATAAATCTTGGATTAGAAATTACATTTAAGTTAGTTTGTATTTGTGAATAGATATTTCAAATTTGTTGTAAATCTTTCATGTTTATTTGTGTAAGCTAGGAATAAATTAATTTTTTAAATTTATTTTTAAAATAAAAATTCAACTACATATTATAAAAAACAATATTCTAAGTTAACATAATAAAAAACACTAGATGAGTTCAAAATTTTACCAATATAATAAAAACACTAGATGAGTTCAAAATTTTACCAATACCACAAGTAACAGTTTTATGACTAAACCCTATTGTTATTTTATTAGAATAATAATTATAGAAAAATTATGAAAATATATATCTTAAAATATGTTGATGTAAGTGTATCCTTTCTCTCTAATATTCATATTATAACATTATATTTGTCTTTTATATGATACTAGATTATATAACACCTCAGTGAAAGGGAAAATATTTAAAATTATATATCTACAAAAAGAATGTAATAAATATATATATATATATATATATATAAATGGATGGTAGATTTTAAAAGGAAATTGTAGTTTAAAAAACAAAAAAAATGGCTTTTTATATTTTATTTTAAAAAATTATTTCATGATACAGAAATTTTATAGAAATATAGGTATTTTAAACCATTCTTTTTATTTATAATGGATGAAATTCATTAAATACAACATAAAATTGAGGAACATGGGTTGGGGATGAAAAGAAAGTTGGAAAGAGTTATACAATGTCTATATGAAGCATGCAATTTGTATGAAAATTATCGAATACAAAATCAAATGTGAGCAATCAGACAAGAATTTAATGTTAATTTCGACATGATCTGCAAGCCAATCAAACTGGTACAATTGCAAAAGCTCTAAGAAGAGATCATATAAGAGAATTTTATGAAGAACCAGTCAGTGAATCATCCAATGGATCGATAATTGCTAAAGTTTATTGTTTTCAATATTCTTTAAAATTATGACTGTTCTTCATTGTCATCTTGATTAGCCGCTGCAGTTTCGAGGTCAGCTTGGTGTTCAGCAAAGTCCGTGGATGATGCAGAGGAGGTGTTCCTCCTATGTGTAGCAGCCTGGAGGACATGGTTGTAGTTCCCTTTCACCATGAAAAGCTGAGCGAAATGATGCTTGCAGTAGAGGATACCATTCAAAGCCGCATAGGATGAGTGTGTCAAAGGGCACCCTCCATGAGCGCACCTAAAGCATGTTTTATGAAAGCATTCCCCTTCCATTGTAATCTGTTTTAACCAGATATTGAATTACTCACAAATTTAAAAACGGTAATCAGTAAAGTTTAATAAATATTGATCAACCTTTTCTAATGGGTACACTGTTTTCTCGCAAGCAGCACATTTATCTTGGGTTCCAGAGAATAAGGATGAAAGTTTGTTGGGAGTCCTCGACTGTGACATACCAAAGAAAGCTTAAGCATTTATATTTTCCCATTTTAGCACTAGTAAAATTTAAGGGGACATACCGTGTCATTTTGCTTCTCGGTCTTGGCTGCAAAATTCATCATCAATTGTTAGCCTTATCCATGTAGGATAAAGATGAAAGGGAATATGAATAAATTTCATATATTCAAAAGAAATGCCTATAATGTCACCTGTTTGAAAATTCTTGCTGAAATTGCCAGATTCCTTAAATAGTTGCTCAAAATGAGGCTTGCAATACAGGACTCCATCCATGGAGGAGTAGGTGTTCATCTATCAAGGGTAAAAATGAAAGATGTTGGATTTGTTAAGAAGTCAAAAAATAAAAGCAAGTTTTGTAAGGAGAAAAGATTGAAACATACCACAAGGTTTCCCTTGCAATGGCTGCATTTGAAACAAGTTTTATGGTAAGGAACTCCTTCAAGAGTCATCATATCAACCACATGGACAGTCTTATCACAAGCCTTGCATTTGTCCAAAGTTCCCGTGAATGCCATTTTCCCTTAAGCTTGAACTTGTTTGAACCTTAAAAAAGAATATGTTTTTGAACAAACAAAGGAACTATTGGACAAGAAAAAAGAAGCAACTTGCCCTTTTTCTGGGTTTTACGTCTGACAAATGAGAGCTGATAATAAAACAATTTCTTTGTTCTATCTTATAAAAAACTATTATGTATCAACTTATAATATACTTGACTTGGACACCCACGTGATTGGATATCCTCAAACTTTGGAAGGTTAAATGTACTAAATTTGGATGCTATATCATTGGACAGGAGAGAAACAAGGTTTTTTAGCTTTTGACCTCTTCAAATGAGAGCCACCCTAATTATTATTTGGTTATTGGACTCAGTGGTGCTCACGTTACCAACAATTCATATTTCATTGGATTCTAAATTTTTAGGATTCGTACCATTCAAATGAAATGTAAATGTGCATTACAGTAGTCTCTTCTTGAATTGAAAAGATTGATTAATAATAGCAATGAATCTAAAATTAATTTAATTTTATATTGTGTATTCTCAGTTGAAATAAATATGTTATAATATTTGTTATCACTGGCTCAAGATTTGAATGGGTTCGAGTCGGATAAGTTGGTTTCCATCAAACTCACACATTGACCTCACAGACTGATCTTGTAAATCGAGTTTGTGGATTGAGTTCGCAGACCGAGCTTGGACATCGACCTCGCAGACTGAACTTGCAGGACGGGTACCTATGTTCTCCTACGAAGTCACACATGAGATTGCATAAACACGTGTTAGAGGATAAGATACGTGTTGATGTACATGAAACCTACCTAATACGTCACATTAATGAACAATATCCACTAAATATAAATAGAAAACACCATCGCATAAGAGAGATAAAGAAAAATACTCATCAAAATACTTAATTGATTTAATCTTTAAAAAAATCCAACTAGCAGTCTATTATCCATTAGCTAAGAATTTAAATTACATGAGTAATTGCGGTTAGTGTTGTATATAAGAGAAAACTAGACATTTTCTTTAACTTATTCAACTTTCTATCATTTTTTTCTTCTACGGGGAAAAAGAAGAACAAAAGGAGGAGGTGGAGGAAGTTAAACTTCGACTTGACCGATGAGTTAAAAGATATGGTGGAAATAGTGATTTCCTTTTATCTCTGATTCTAATTTTGTTTCTTTTGTTTTACTTGATTTTCTTTCCTTGCTTTAACTTTGGTTTTTGAGGGGCAAGAGGACTACTTCTGTATTGGTGATGTGAGGTAAGATTTTGATTGTTGAAAATCTCATTACACATATGTTGCTTGATGATTGATATATTGGTGCTTTTCTGTTATGATTTTTACCTTGTTTTTGGTGTAGTCGATTGTTAGGAATTATTACAAAGTGGGTTGTGGTTTTGTTGTTGTGTGATTGGGATTAGTGCAATCTTCTAATGAGTAGTAGTAAAAGTTTGATTAAGATTGAGTTATGAAGTGTAATTTTGTATCTTATAAATTTTCGAATGTAAGTGTGAATTTAGATTCAAAGCGAATGTGTTCGAAATAGAGAATTTATTGTGTGATTTGGGTTGGTGTTTCGTAATGCCATTTGTACTTTTAAGATGTAATGTCAATTGCAGCTCACCAAAAACTTTTTTTATGTATATCTAAGAGGATTTTTTAGTATCAATTTATTGAGTTTCCTTAAGAGATTTAGTTTTTAATAAAGATTACTTCTAAAATATCCCTATTTAAGTACAATTTGAGAATATTATTGACTTCAAAAGTGTTTTTGACACCAAAAATATTTTTTAAAAGCAATTCTTTTTATGTTTTGTTGTTCTAACCATAAACAATGGACCAACTATAACTATATGCAAGATGAGTGGATTTCTCTTTGTAGTGCGATTTTATGTAATGATAAAGTATATGCGTTTGACTTGGTTGAAGGACTAAGAAAGATTGAGTTTGAGTCTGATGTAAAACCAGGCTATTTTATTAAACTTACTCAAAAAAATTTAATATTTATAAAAATGACCTAAATTTAAAAATAATTATCAAAATGGCCTGAAATGAATAGTAGAATGGGATTTTAGCCTTCTAATAGTCGGCACCACTTAGTATTTTGGCCCCATGATTGCTTGATGATTGTGTCAGACTTTAAAAATCAAATTTTTTGGTTCTAGCCTTCCAATGGCCGGCACCAGGGTTTTTTTTTTAAATCGTATCATACTGGTATATAAAAACCAATATTTTAAAAAAAAATTTGGTGCTGGCCTGTCAATGGCCGACATCAGACTCAATATTTAAAAAAAAAATTTGGTTTGGCCTTCTAATGGCCGGCACCAGACTACCAGTAATTTAAAAAAAAAAATTGGTGTTAGCCTGTCAATGACCGGCACCAGACTCAGTATTTAAAAAAAATTAGTTCTGGCCTTCTAATGACCGGCACCAGGTACGAAAAAAAATCAATTTTTTTAGGTCTTGGCCTTCTAATAGCCGGCACCAGACTATCATTATTTAAAAAAAAATTTTTTTGGTGCTGGCCTGTCAATGGCCGACACCAGACTTAGTATTTTAAAAAAAAAAATTGGTTTTGGCCTTCTTATTGTCGGCACTGGACTACGATGATTTAAAAAATTCAGGTCTTGCTTTGTCAATGGCCAAAGACCTGACTCGATATTTAAAAAAATTGGTTCTGGCCTTCTAATGGTCGGCACCAGGTACAAAAAAAATTAATTTTTTTTTGTTCTGGCCTTCTAATGACCGGCATCAAACCTTATATATAGTGGGTGGTTTGGGTTCTGATAGTGTAAATGAAATGAGAAAAAAAAATTGAGAGAGCCATCAAAATGAGAGTGTTTTGTGGTATATCATCAAATGAGTTTTTTGTAGTGGATTGTATATGGAATTTTTCGTAGTGTACAACCGGATTTCAGGGTTGAATTATATACTTTCATATTTTAACGGAGTTGAATTAAATACTGTCATGTCCACCCTAAAAGTTATGCCATTAAAGGTTGGATGATTATTTGCGTCATAGATGGCTAATCGAGTTGTCCAAGGCAGATGGACATTATCTATGGTGCAATAGTGTTTATTCCGCAACTAGGTTGCGGTTGGAACCGGTTGGTAGAGTCTCCATGCAAAGGTATCTCAGGGGACAATGGAAGAAGAAAATGTCTGGAGCTTTTAGGAAGTTATATTTTCTCTTGGTTTATACAGCTGGTTTTCTGTTTCTTTTTAATTTTACTAACCGTTTCAGCAATCCAATTATCCTATACTGATGCAACGTACACCTGATTCAAGCAGAAGACGATTAATTGTGAAGAAACTACTATTGAAAATAATTGTATTATTTCTTAAGAATGTTTGTATTTTTTTTTATATCTATAAATTTAATATAGTTGTTTAGGATTTAAGGTTTCATTTTTATATTTTCGGGTATTAGTTTCTTAGAATATTTGTATTTTAATATATAAATTATAACACCCTAACTGTATCCGCCACCGGATTAGGGATTACGGGTCATTACTTTTTATGTCACAACTTTTAATCAATCACTTAAGTCATAAATGAACATTCTTATATAATAATCCAAATAAATTAAAACGATCACATATGCATGTAAATGTGTATTGCATATAATTTCTTAAAACATACTTACCATACTAAACCTAAGTCATATACGGCATAATCATCAAAAACGTAGTTTAACATGCTATGAACATTTATTCATACCACACAACAATGTAATTAACAAAAGCCCCAATTACTATATTTTTATTTATATACTACTTGCTCAGACAACTAAACCAACAACATCTATAAAAGATGATTTAAAACATGCTTCATTCAATTAACTAACTATTGTAAGATTGTTCACATATATAAATATATACTCCAAATGGGTCATTGTAGCAATTGACAAAATGGTTCTATTTATTTAGTAATTTAGGTCACCTTAACTGAATATACAGATGCACATCCTTAGTTCTTAACTATGTAATAATCATGGCATTTAAATAAACATATATGAGATCACATGTACATTTCTCATACCAAATTCAAATAGATCCAACACTCTATCGAACCAATGCACACTTAAATTTGTCTGCATGCGCATAATTGAGCCACAAATATTTATACAACTTATTCATTATTTTTGCATTCACCAACCAATTTGTAAATCATTCAAACATATATATATGTGTGCATACATTGCCTTTACAAATGAATCAAACAACCAATACAAAGTCAAGTACATATATATATATTCCATATATCCTATTACTAAGTGAGTTTATAGTCATACTCAAAGCACCAAGCATCAAGATTATCAAAAACGAACTAATTATAAGCCATTCACATCATTCCCAAATCAAGCCATAAAATCAAAGTATTATATACACATGCTATATAACATAGTTACCAAATAAACTTATAATATGACCGATTATATATATATATACCAAACTAACATCATTGTCAATCCATTTTCGCATGGCTTAAATACATCCACAAAATACCATTTAAAACTTAAGCTAGACTATACATGCCTTAGACTTAAAAATTCCAGCTAAAAAGGTACCAAAATAGGTCGATAGTGGGGATGACTTCGGTGACGATCTTCTGAGCTCGTAGCTTGATTGAAATCTATAAAACAGAACAATGAACACACACAAAGTAAGCTTACTAGCTTAGTAAGTCTTAAGCAATTATATTATAGCATTCAACCATACAGGCTTTTAAAACAATTGGTTTATTACACTGAGTATAAATAATTTAACTTATAAGTTCCTTATAACTGAATGCCATTACCTTACTTAACTTAACCATTATCATTTCTTACCATAAGCATGTAACTCTCCGAAATACCTAAATACAATAGGCATTCGCATATTCCAACCCAAACAAATATAACATACATCTTAATCACATGTAATCAATCATACACATATATATAAACATATTCAATCACTCTCACATTTAACATTTACACATATGGCCAAATCTCAAAGGCATAACCAAGCTTAAATTCCAATATATATTATATATATATATCATACCCATTATTGGTAAGATCAAATGCACATATTAAACTATTACTGAAAGCTTCAACTATATCACATCTTACTTAATTCGAATGGTAATATATTAACTTACCTTACTTCTTGCAACTATGAAAACTTATACTTACCCGAGCATTTAGCTTATTACAGTAATTACGTCCCCTCTTGTAAATGATTCATGAATTATTTATTTATAATACATCACCGGTATTAAGCCTGCTAGGCACCAAAACCTAAAATACACACCGACACTAGGCCTGCTAGACCCGAGGTCTAAAATTTAAACACCGACCTTTAGCCTGCTAGGCAATAAGCCCGATATTCATATTACCAAACCAACTCATTCACATTACACATTAACAATATCACAAATATCACATATAATTCACATCACTTTTACATAGTGAACTCAATTAATTCAATTACATATCATTGCTAAATTACTTTCACACATTCGGTTTTGACATATTTCAATCCACAAGTTCATAATTCAACATGTATACTAGGTTATAATCGATACTTACGATATTAACTTGCTTAAAGACTTACCTCGGATATCGTCGGACGTCGAGAACCGGCTATTCGTTAACTTCCGCCTTTCCCCGATCCATGTCCATTTTTCTTTATTCTTGATCTAAACATATTCAAAATAAACTCATTCAAGTACATTTCATTTCAATTTAATCCAAAAAACTTAGATGGACAAATTACCATTTTACCCCTGAGATTTACAACTTTTACAATTTAGTCCCTATTGCACAAAACACAAAATACACATAATTTGAACTCAATCACTAAGGGCCGAATCTTCCCCATGCTCCTACAAGTCCCTACATTTCATTTATTTTACATTTTAACCCCTCAAAAATTTATTTTCTCAATTTAACCCTATTTAGCCAAATTCATCAAAAATTCAAGAACAAAGTATGTTCATCAATTACATATCTATCATTTAACACATAAAACATCACAAAATTCATCATAACATCAATGGCATTTTACACAAACATCATCAATTCATGAAATTAAGACATGGGTTTTAAAGCTCTCGAAGCAACGATTACAAAAACGTAGAAATTATCGAAAACCGAAATAAAAAATTACCTTAATTTAGCTTGATGAATGCCGAATACCTAACTTCTTTTTTATTTTATTTTCTTTTTGTGTTTTTCGGCAAGAACAATGAGAAATGAGACCACTTTTATGTTTCTTTTATTATATTATAAACATAACTTATAATATAAATAAAATATAACTTTAACTATTTAATAAAAGAAATAAACATATAATATAATGGTATACATTAGTCATTGCCGTCCACTACCCTTTAAATTGGGTAATTTAAATTTTAAATGCTCCTAATTAGAAAAACAACCTTAACTTAGTCCTTACACTTTAAACTATCAAGTTTATAATTTACGCGATTAAGCCCTTTTTATTTAAAAATAGTCAAATTTCTCTACGAAACTTTCACACACTTTAATTCACATATAATAAACACAGAAAATAATATTTAAATATTTTTCGGACTCGGACTCGTGGTCCTCAAACCACTGTTCCGATTAGGGTCAAATTCGACTGTTACATAAATTTAATTTAATCTGTAATATATAAAGTTTGAAAATTTAAATTTTCGTGTATTAATTTTACTTGCAGTTCATTGGGTGTTTAAATTTAATATAGTGCATATTATTTTTGTTTGAATTTTATATTGTTTGTATTAATATTGTAGAATGATTGTATTTTATTGTGCATGTAAATTTAATTTGTCGTGTACTATTACTTATTTGAATTATTATTATTTAAATATTTTGAAGTTATTTATTCAAACAAATAATTATTTTAGAGAAACTAAATTAATATTAAAAAACAAAATAATTTAAAAATAAAAGAAATATAACCAAAATAATTTTAAAATAAAGCAAAAATTAACGAAAAAATTTAAAATTGTCACGATCCCGGCGACGTCCCCGGCGCCAGCGTGTAACGGTCCGGATGCCTCCGTCGGCGATGCCGTGCACCTTACTTAGGCATTTGATAATTGCTCAGTCCGGCCTCCGGTGTCCCATCCGGTGTACTTAGAAAGGTAGAATAATCATATACACCATAATCGTGAGTTAATGGGTATTGCGTGACCGGAGGTGCCGGTGGAAAAATATCCTCAGTTGTGGGTGTAAGTGCTTCGGGATGGAGCTCTGGGTGGTATAAGGATGATCCAGATCGTGTCGAATGTTGAGGCTCGAGGTCATCACCAAAAATATCCTCGAATGATGGACGAATTTCTTGTAGCGAATCCAGATCCAGGTGGTGTGACTATGAGCCGGATGCTTCATATTAGGCCTCAAGATCGGGGTTTAAGGCAGTATCGGACTCGATATTCCCGAATGGCGAAACTTAGTTACTGCGCGATTGTGCGTTCCTTGGTTGCCATCGAAAAGATTCCAATTGCACGTCTCTTTGGATCAGCATGTAATGACCTTGGAATATAAATGGTTTCCTTTTGCCATATACCATGCTGCGTACTCGGGCGTAGGAGAGAAACCTCCCTCTAAGACATACAAGGGAGGGCACCTCGAATGTCGCTGATTCCACAAAAAGATATAAGGTTCATGTTTTTGCGCCCAATTTAAAGCGTCCCGACCCGAACCCTTTTTGTCCATTCCGTGGACTTCTTTGATGTCGACGGGAGGGTTCGGGATAGGTTGTGTGCAACCGAACTGCCTCAAAACCCGACCTCCATCATGCCACTCCACCATATGGAAATGAATCAATGACACATTTGACACGAACAACTGTTGCTGCTCGATAACCCATGATGGTATAAGCGCCGCGATATCTTCCTCATTATATGGCATCCATATAAACTGCATAATATAGACAACACGTTATTATTTAATTTTTTCTTGTGCAATTATTGTATTTACAAAAGAAATATTCGAATCGTATTTTACGGAATCCCTAGAATGAGTCTCTATCATCATACGGTACATAGGTACGGTAAACGATCGCCCAATTTTCGTGGTACAGTTGCCCATCTAAAAAAACGAAAAAATTATCAAATTATTTTTTCCATGCAAAAAATGAGTATACTATAGTATACAATTAAAAAATAGATGGCAAAATTGAACTATATATTTACCTATTAACAAGTGGCCAGACATACGATTGGTGGCTTACTGATGCAAGAAATGGCATTCGGTATAATGCCCAAGACTGCAGTCGAAGGCAGCAACCTCCCATTGATTTTGTAGACGGCTTTGTCGCTCGACAAAGCTCGCGGTATAAGCATGCCAACATTGCAGAGCCCCAACTAAATCTTTCGGCAAGCTCGAGATCCTCTAATAAGGGGAGATACATTATTGAGATTTTATTTTGATTGAAGTCCGGCAAAAGTATTCCACCTATAAGTTGAAGAATGAACGCTCTTGCAATGTAGATAATGTCCATCTGCGTTGGACTGCTCGAAAGATGTCGAAAGTTTTCTTTTAACCAAGTAAATTTAATATAGGTTAATCGTCCTTCCTCGTTTTTCGGGGGCACCCTTCCAAGTAACCGCTCGCAAGTGCCCCACGGATCGGGCACTCTTCCAAGCCCGGTCACTGCTTCACCGTTTATAGATAGCCCTAGTTGGACTGCTATGTCTTGCAGTGTAATATTTACCTCCCCACACGGTGGTGGAACGTATGTGTCTCCGGGCGCCATCTTTCAACTAATGCCGATATTAAATCGGCCCGTAGCTCAGATATCTGAATGTACGCGGCTACCCCAAAACTCGTGACATTTAATACGGTATAACTCTTCGATCGAGAAAATAATCGGGATCATGCAACCGGGTCTCACAATTCGGCACAAATCCTGTGTTTATAGTAAATATATAATGTTATATTTCTCGTTTAAAAAAGAATTTAAAAGAATATTTAAAATTAAATAAGACATTTTATTTCTTGTTTACCTTATGCACATTGGCTGCAATGTGGTCGTTGTCATTTAAAATAACATTAGGATTAGGATCCATGGAGTGATCGGCCGTCATCGGCGGTGGTTGACCGTGAACAGCGATGGTCGTCGGAGTAGCCTATTTATAGTGGGGGACCATTTGGCTGAAAGGCAAAATTGGAAAAAAAATTATGGCCTGTAACACCCCTAACCCGTATCCGTCGTCGGACTAGGGTTACGAGGCATTACCATAAAAGACACAACTCAGAACATGCATATAACTTTTTTTTAAATAACATATCATATACATTCAGGAATAAAGGTAATCAATACATGACATACTAAACTCACATATCTAAATTCCAAATCATAATTCATATTTGTATCTTGTATCGCTCAAACAAAATGGATTTGCATATTTTGTTTTACAGCTAAATCATATTGAACTTTGTAAATTTGAACATACATTATTATCTTATACTTATCAAACAATAGTACATTCAATATTTCATTTTCATTTACTAAACAACTAACAAACACACCTTACGCTTAATCATTTTAATATATCATTAAACAATTAAACCACATGCTTAGTCATTCATTTTATGTGCTATTCGAATATCATATAGTTCATCTTAGTTAATCTATTTAGCATATCAATCATTTAAATAGATGAATGATGTACCTAATCATATTACCTTTCAAAATAAATATACACACATTCTTATATAACATATTAACCACTTTTCTATAATCTCACAACTATTCCATAAAGAACAAATCATTAACAACCATCAAAATTTTAACCAAGTTTAGTGAATATCTATATAAATACATACATAATCTCCTAGTCAAATTCCTATCACATTATATAACCAATTAATCATGAGACATATCCATTATTTCACAAACCAAAATTACATCTAACATTTACCATTTACCAATACAAATTTCATAACCTAATTACAAAACTAAATTCATTTGCATCACATGTAATCATCCATCATAATTTCACACCATGGCGGAATACATAAATATTCAACCTTATTAATACAAACTCAATTACCAATGACTTATTAACTAAACATAACCTATACCTAATTTCCACATTCAATATATATATATATATATATATAAATATAATAAAACCAAATCACATCGTACTAATATACATACTCACAAAATTATATGTACAAACCTTTCACTTAACATCAACCACAATATATATATATATATATATATATATATATACACACATTAGCCTTAGTCCATCTAATAAACAAATTAAACCATCACACAATGCACAACAAATATACATTTATATATCACTTAACCACAACCAAAATATCTATATGTATACATTCGGTTTTGGTTCACCTCTTAACTAATTCAATCCATCATACAAATCATAATCAATATACATATATTAATCACATAACCAATTTCAATATGTCTAACTTAAAATAAAACATAACACATACTTACCTATCATGAACATATACCGTAATCAAATATGCATAAATATAAACTTATTTTTCAATGACCATCATCAAACATAAGCATAGAAACCAAATCAATCAAAAGAAGATAAGCCACCTTCGCATTGCTATTAATTGTATACAAAGTACTAAATTCATATTCAACCTTTTACTATGCTATGCATGCCATATATTCAATTTTCAACTTAGTAAAATACCAAAGGAAACTGTCGATAGTGTGAATAGTCCTGCTGACGATCCCCGAGCTCATAACATATATCCAAATCTATAAAACAGAAGTAAACAGAAAAACACAGAGTAAGCTATTTAAGTTTAGTAAGTCATAACCAAGTTATTATCAACCAATTAAGCCAAATCACATATACAAAGAATGAATATAAATTAACATTAAATCTTTTCATATACAAATTAAATAGATAATTTAAACATATTCATAATAGCTTAAACAAAACTCAATATCAAATCATATATAAAACTCTTTGGCCAAATACCCAAATTTATAAATTTATACATAGTTCACATGCTTATACATTAACCTTTGTACAATGAACTAAACATATAACTTACCTTTCTCTTCATAACACAATTATATATGTACCTGAGTTCTTTTAATTTGAAATACACATTGGCCTTCACTTACACATGCCCGTTGAACCATTCGAATTCAAAAGGATACGCGGATAGTCGGAAACTCGTACAATGCCAACGTCCCAGACGTGGTCTTACATGTAATCACATATCGATGCCACTGTCCCAGATAGGGTTTTACACGAATCAAATATTATGCCAATATTCCAGACATGGTCTTACACGTAAACACAAGTCGATGCCAACGTCTCGGACGTGGTCATACACGATAACACATATCGGATATCCTATGTCATGAAATATGTATCATATCTATTCCTAAAGTTCCTACGGGGCTTACGGATGTCGAATCTCGATCGAATCAAGCTCGGAAGATAGCCAATTCACAATGTTTACATTTGGCCATAGCATATATAAATTCAAATAATTCAATTTGATACATAACAAATATATATTCATAGTTATATCAACATTCAAATGCTTACTGACTTTCCTCGACGTCGACGACTGTAAAATCGGATAATCGACTACTTTTGTCTTTCCCGATCCAAACTCGATTTCTTTGGTTATTGATCTAAACATATTCAAATTAAGCTTATTTAAACACCATTTTATTCAATTTAGTCTAAAAACACATAAATAGGCAAATTATAATTTTGCCCGTAACATTTCACACTTTTTACAATTTATTCCTTTTTGCACAAAACACAAAATACACAAAATTTGACTTCACTATACAAGGGCCGAATATTCCTAGTCCTCATACAAGCCCACACATTTCATTTATTTCATATTTTAGTCCCTCAAAATTTTATTTTTACAATTTAGTCTAAATTACTCAAATTCAAAAAAATTCAAAGACAAAACTTGTTAATCTAACACATATATTTCATATTTCATCATCAAACAACACAAATCACAAGCTATCATCAATGACAAAACACAAAATCATCATCAAAATAAAAAATTAAGACATGGGTTTTGTATATCTCTTAGCAACGATCTCAAAAACGTAAAAATTATCAAAAACCGAACAAAAACTAACCTTGAAACACCCTTTTATTCTTGGCCGAATGCTCAAAGCTCATGAATCTCTTTTTATTTTCTTGTTTCGGTGAGTAGAAAGATGATAATATGTTTTTCTTTTCATTTATGTTTTGTTTATATTAACATAATTTCCAATTTCTAATTTTAACCTTTATATAATTATTATATAAAACATTAGCTATGGCTATATTTGACTTTGTACCGTCTACTTTAATTTAAAATGGCCTATTTCTCCTTTAAGGACCTCAAATTAAAAAGCCATTAACAAATTAGCACTTTACACTTTATTTTGTAACTTTTACATTTTACGCGATTAAATCTTTTTATTTAATCGGACACCTAAACAATAAAATTAAGTCACGAAAATTTAACACAAAC
Organism: Gossypium rotundifolium; assembly: GCA_025506655.1. Taxonomy (NCBI): domain Eukaryota; kingdom Viridiplantae; phylum Streptophyta; class Magnoliopsida; order Malvales; family Malvaceae; genus Gossypium; species Gossypium rotundifolium. The sequence goes on from CP106732.1 coordinate 176,105,606, forward strand.
AAATTCACACCTAATAAACACGGAAAATAATTTTAAAATATTTTTTAGACTCAAATTTGTTATCTCAAAACTATTATTCCGATTAGAGTCAAAATCGAACTGTTACATGACCTAAAAAAAAAAAAAGAGGCTAGTTTAAGGCCGGCCATTGGAAGGCCAATTTGGCCAATGACACAGGCCTAACGCAGGAAGGGTCTTTTCAGCATTTTTTTTTTCATTCCAATTTTAATTTTATTTCATTTCATTTTATTTTCATTTCATTTAAATTATCTATCTTTCCATTAAAATTTAATTTTTCTCATTCCAAAATTTATCTTTTCATTTCAGTATTTCATTTCATTTAAATTTATTAATTTTCCTAATATAATTTTTTTATATTTTTTTACTTCATTTCATATTTTATCATCTTAATTAGAAGTGGTCTCAATATTAGGGTCATTTAATTTTTTCATCTATTTTTAAAATTTTTTATATTTTATTTTGTCAATTTAAATTTAAAAATGTTAAAAAATCTAATTTCATTTTTTTGGTTTTTAGGCCTGACACCCCATTTAGATAAATTAAATTTGTTAAAAAATCTAATTTCATTTTTTTCATTTCATATTTTATTTAAAATTTTATTTATTATTTTTGTCAATTTAAATTTTAAATTTATTAAAAAATATCTTATTTCATTTTTTGAATTTTTAGGCCTGACACCACATTTATCAGGCCTGATAAAAGTCGTTCGATTTTTTTTTTACTCCTGTTGCAGCCAGCCATTGCAAGGCCATTTGCAGCAATATCACATCGCTTTTTTTTTCATTTCAATTTTATTTTATTTCAATTTCATTTCATTCTAATGCCATTTTCATTCTCATTTCCTTTTATTTCATTTAAATTATATATATTTTTCAATTTAAATTTATTTTTTCTCAATTCATTTATATTATTTTTAATTTAAATTTAATTTTTCCTCATTTCATTTAAATTTTCTATTTTCAATGCAAATTTATTTTTTTCTCATTTCATTTAAATTATCTATCTTTCCATGTAATTGTTTTCTCAGTTCATTTAAATTAAAATTTTCCCTCATTTCATTTAAATTTATCTTTCTTTTAATTTTTTTCTCATACAATTTATCTTTTTTTTATATATTTACAAGAATATGCGCTCAATAATATATCACTCGTCATGTTGGAGTCCAGCATTACGAGACGATTGACCGGAAACATAGACACGATGTGGGCATGTTGATCAGTTGTGTCAAAATGTTAGACACACAGTGTACAGTTTGGGTTCACCCGTCTCCCTGACATTCATGTCATTTCGAATTATTGTCGATTATGGTCAACCTTTAGGATGTCTGCGGAGACTACGGTTAGGCACCATCTCGAAAGCAGGTGGTGGAACTTCCCAGTTTGAGACATCAGGCATTATAGGAAATTCATTCCCCATATACGTAATGTGCATTGCAATGTGCATATCTTGTCTATGAATTGTTCAACATTTAAGTTTGCTCTCACACACGCTGCATGAACATGCCCACACGAATATCGAAGAGTCTGAAATATCCCACACTCGCATCGCCTGTTTTGCAGATCAACTGCGTACGACCTAGGTGGAAGACTCGAACGACGGCCGATGTACTATTGAACTCGAAAAGTCTCCAAGTCGCGCGAATACAATTCTGCATTCATTGTTTGTGCCCTTCGACTATTTAACGCCATGGCCTTTCGGACGGCCTCTACGTACATGTGCCCGGCCTCGATCTGCTTAGCTTGTCTCAACCCATCTTAGGCATCAATGTCACCAACCTATAGAATGTTGCCGAGAACACAGCAGAAATCGGGAGATGGCATGTGCGCCATAATAAAGAGTTGACCGCCTCTTCCAGGATAGTCGTCATCTGTCCATACCGAAATCCCTCATCGTAACTTTGAGTCATTGCTAGTTCTCCATGCTACCCAACCATGTCCAGATATCTGTTGGTAAAGATGACATCTGAAATTCAAGCCTTGCAAACTTTTGCCAGAATCTTCACGGTTCTAACTCATTGGCTGCATATTTAATTTGAAATCACCATTTTAAAAACAACAAAAATTTGAAAAGTAATTTTTGAAATAAATACAAACAAATTTTTTTTACCCATATTCATAAGTTCTTTTTTCCAATCTTTATTCTTATAATCTCTATGAAAGTTAGCCGCGATGTGCTGGATGCAATAAATAGACCTCCACGGAACCTCCGATCGCCTTATCGCAACAAGTAATCCTTTCGATCTATCTGATATAAGGCAAATGTTGTCTTGTAACGACCCAAAATTCGTGGACTTAGTAAATCGAGTTAGTAAATAATTGTTAGGAGTAATTATGAGTCTAATAGTGTGTTTAATTAGATTTTTATTTAGTGAATTTAGCTTAATTTAAAGTAATTAGGAAAAAGATCAAATTGAATAAAGAGTAAAAGTCTAATTATAGATTAAAATAAAGTAAAAGGACTAAAATGAAAAATATGCCATTTAACATAAGTTGAGTGGCATATGAAATAAAATCTAAGATTTTACTTAGATTTTAATTATAAAATATATATTAGTAATAAATTATATTAAATTAATTTAAAATATTATATTAATTGATATTATATTAAATAAACTAAATAAATGACAAATGTATGGTAAAGATTAAAGACAAGTGTAATAGTAATAATTATATATGTACACTTGTAATAAAAACAAATATATGCTTAAATAATAAGTAAAAGAATTTTTAATATATTACTATTATTATTATTAGTTAAAATAAAAGAAATAAAGTAAAGTAAGTAAAATAAAACAAACAAAAGAAAAATAAAAGGAGAAAGAAGAGAAGCTTTCGAAACAGGGGAAATGAAAGGAAGATTAGAAGGAAAGTACTTGGGTGTTCCTCTTCTGCATGACAGGGTCACTAAAAATACTTTAAATTTCGTGGTGGAGAAGATTAGAAGGAAATTACATAGTTGGGATGCTAGGAAATTATCCCTTGCAGGAAGAATCATGCTAGCTCAATCGGTTCTCTTATCCATCCCTTCTTATTTTATGCAAACTCTGATGATTTCGAAGGGAGTTTGTGATGTTATTGAAAGACTGGTCTGACAGTTTATTTGGGGGAGCACTGAGAGGAATTCTAAAATGGCCTTAGTAGGATGGGATAATATTTGTCAGTCAAGGGCTCGTGGGGGTCTTGGATTAAGACAGTTGAATGATCAAAACTCATCTTTCTTCATGAAGATAGGGTTTAGTCTAGTGTCTAAAAGTAATACGCTTTGGGTGTGTGTCCTACGTTCTAAATATGGTTGGAAAAATCATATACCTGATGCTATTAGCAGAAACTAGTGTTCTCACTTATGAAGGGCTCTATCCAAACTATGGCCTCTTATTCGTGAGAACTTAATATGGAGCTAACGTTTGATGCTGGAAAGACCTTGGATTCCAGGTATGGGTCCTCTAATTCATAAAATTCCATCCTATTCTAACCTTAATTTGGATTGTTGTGTTAGGGAGATGGTTAATTTTGATGGAAGTTGGAATTTAGACCTTTTCGTATATGGGTCCCTGAAGAGGTGATTAACAGGATTTCCAGTATCCCCCCATCCACATCCAGATTCTGGTAAAGATAGAGTGATATCGACCCGTTTAACAACAGGAATTTTTTCAGTCCGTAGTGCTTATTGGTCATTGAAAGAGGATACGTGGAACCCGCATGAAGAGTATTGGAAGATACCATGGAAGTATCGGGGCCCGTAGAGAGTAAGAATGTTTCTTTGGTTGGCTTTTAGACAAAGACTCCTTACCAATTCTGAACGGGCCAAAAGAGGGATTAGCCAGAGCAGTTCCTGTCTTATTTGTGGACATGGCGTGAAGGATTTGGAGCATGTTCTTTGAGATTATCCAGCTTCGAAAGAAGTGTGGATGCTTGTGCTACCTAATCAGTTGAAACAAAGATTTTTTTCTGTTTCCTTTTAGGATTGGTTTATCTTTAACCTATGTTTTCATGAAAGCTTACAGGGAAGCGGCGTCACCTGGTCATGTCTGTTTAGGCTGATCGTATGGCGTATATGGAAAAATAGGAATTTGTTCATCTTCCAAAATACTTCCTAGCCAGCTATTGAAGTTGTGAAAGTCTCTAGCTGTTGGGCTCGGCAATATGAATCAATTCGAGACGTCCATAAGAGTACCCATCAAAACTATAATTTCATCAACAGCTCAGAAGACAAATGGGTGCTCTTATCCACAGTTGGGGCGGTAAGTAGCAATACCGGAGTCGCTGCGAAAGAGGCGTGGTTCGAGATCATGAAGGAAATTGGATAATGGGATTCAACCATTTTTAGGATTTGTTCCCCAATCGAAGCTAAAATATGGGGTATCATGGATGGAATTCTTATCCTCTTAAACAAAGGATACAGACGGATCGTCATTATAACTGATAATCTAGAAGTTGCTCAGAACTTATCTGCCTCCAACGTGGGAGATTCCAAATTGCTGTCCTCAGGAGAACTAAGCGCATCTTACAATAGGAAGGGGAATGGAAAATCAAACATGTTCCAAGGAATATGAACACGGTAGCAGATCGACTTGCCAAATTGAGTCTGAGAAGGAAGACAAGTCTACAAATTATTACAGAGGCTCCGAAAGAAATTTTAGATTTAATCCAAGCTGATGAAGCTAATGACTACTTTTTGTAATTGTCTTTAGTAATTTTCTTTTCACCAAAAAAAAAAAAGGAAGAAAGAAAAAGAAAAGGAAAAACTAAGGTTTTAAAGTTTGGAGTTTAATTAGGTAAGTCAATCAAGTTCTATTCTCTTAATTTTTTTATGTTTTAGAAGCTTTAAAGCAAGATTTTGATGAGACTAAGTTGATATTTTGAGAGTTTATAGGTTTTCAAGTATAGTTGATGTTGAAGAAAAGATAAATTAGGGAATAAATTGAATGAAATTTAAGTTAGAATCAAGAAAAGGATTAAATTGTGAAGTAAGCTATAAGTTTTGTGTTAGAGGGATTAATTTGGAAGAAATTATAAATTAAAGTTTTATTATGAATATTAGAACCATTTTTAAAGTTTTTAAAAAAAAAAGGGGATCGACTTTAAAAAAACGGAAATGGAGTCGCCACCAATCCTTTTTTACTTAGGTGTGATTGGATCACATTGTAAAACGTTTTATTTTAAAACATTTGATTTTGGTCTACGAAATATAAAAAACGTGTTCGGGAGTGGTTATGTATGAGGAAGGATTAGCACCCTCATAACGTCTAAAAATTGGTACCGAATCGATAAAATCATGTCCTAATGCTGAAAATTTGAAAGAATTTTAAATATGATTTTTTAAAAAAAACTTGAACAATTTGAGTTAAAATTTGAGATTTTTTTGTTCCGAAAGAATACAAACATCACATTCAACATGTTAGAACATGATATTTTTAAATCCTCGTAACTAAAATCATCTCATGATTTACAAAATTTTATTAAAAAGGATATTTAGTTATTTAGTAAAATGGAAAATCGAAACCCAGCACGTTAGGGCACTATTTCCCGAATTTCTAAATACCAAACATTGTCTTATTTTAAAAAATAAAGTTTTGGATAAAAAGTGGCAATTAAAATAAATTTAAAATAATTAAAATAAATGAATAAATAATGATTAAGCAATTAAATGGATAAATAAAAATAGTTAAAAAAATGCATAAGTCAACCTAACTCCCGCAATATGAGGATTCGACGAAATTCCTCCACCAAAAACTAACTCGAACGGAAGTAACTCAAAAAGAAACGAAGATGAGCGAAGAACAAAATAAGAACAAGCCACAGAAAATAAGAACGCAAAAGAGAGAGAAATTTGAGTAAATGCTCTCAAGAATTTTTATTACTCCAAAACTCCAGTGTGTTTTACAATGAATGGAGAGGCCTCTATTTATAGTTGAGCCTCCCCAAATCCAACGGTACAGATCAATTACATCAACGGCTAAGACTAAAAGGTATCTACAAATTAAATCTCTAAGATTACAAAATCATATCTTCTAAGATTGTATAGCATATCTTCTAAGATTGCATGTCATATCTAAGATTGCATATCATATTTTCTAGGATTGCATATCATATCTAAGATTGCATACCATATCTTCTAGGATTGCATATCATATCTAAGATTTGCATATCATATCTAAGATTGCATATCCTTGAAGATTGTGTTCTCATATACGTTAAGCTTGTAGATGGACCTTCAATCTTTTAATGGGTCATTCCACTCGGGCCAAATGATATATTTTAGATTGAGCTTGGACTTTGTTTTATTATTTTTGGGTTTATTATTTTTTGTATGGGCCCGGGTTAAATTGGCCTATTACAGTTGCCCCTCTTCGCTCATTGTCGTGTAACGAGAATAGAGCAAAGACTATAAAAGGTCCAATTTTGCCCGGTCTTTGCCGAACCTTGACTTCTTCTTCAAATGGCTTCCAATTCCACTGCAACTTCAACGGTATTGGAACTTCATCTTGATTACAATAAGTCTGATGGCTTCAATCTGCTTCACTGCAACATCAGGAAGGCAGTATCCGCTATTTTTTAATCTGCTCCACTGCAACTTCAGGGATGCGGTGATGTCTTTGATCCGCTTCCGCAACTTCGAGAATGCCGGATCGATGTCTTCGATCCGCTTCCGCAAATTCGAGAATGCCGGATCTGCCAAATCTACAATCTCCATCGCCCAAAGACTATCTCGAGAGGACAAAATCTGAACTTTTTGGTTTGCTTTCTTACTATCTCAAGAAGACTTCAATCTTTAGTTTGCTCCACTATCATCTCGAGGAAGCAAAATCTGAACTTTTCAATTTGCTTCCTTACTATCTTAGGAAGATTTCAATCTTCAGTCTGCTCCACTACCATCTCGAGGGAACAAAATCTAAACTTTTTAGTTTTCTTCCTTACTATCTTCAGGAAAACTTCAATCTTCAGTTTGCTCCACTACCATCTCTAGGGAACAAAATCTAAACTTTTTAGTTTGCTTCCTTACTATCTTCAAGATGACTTCAATATTCAATTTGCTCCACTACCATCTCTAGGGAACAAAATCTGAACTTTTTGGTTTGCTTCCTTTCTATCTCAGGAAGACTTCAATCTTCAGTTTGCTCCACTAACATCTCTAGGGAACAAAATCTGAACTTTTTGGTTTACTTCCTTACAATCTTTAGGAAGACTACAATCTTCAGGAAGACTTCAATCTGCAGTTTACTCCACTACCATCTTTAGGGAACAAAATCTGAACTTTCTGGTTTGCTTTCTTACTATCTTCAGGAAGACTTCAATCTTCAGTTTGCTCCACTACCATCTCTGGGGAACAAAATCTGAACTTTTTGGTTCACTTCCTTACTATCTTCTAGAAGACTTCAATCTTCAGTTTGCTCCACTACCATCTTTAGAGAACAAAATCTGAACTTTTTGGTTTGCTTCCTTACTATCTTCAGGAAGACTTCAATCTTCAGCTTGCTCCACTACCATCTCTGAACTTTTTGGTTTGCTTCCTTACTATCTCCAGGAAGACTTCAATCTTCAGTTTGCTCCACTACCATCTCTAGGGAACAAAATTTGAACTTTTTGGTTTGCTTCCTTACTATCTTCAGGAAAACTTCAATCTTCAGTTTGCTCCACTAACATCTCTAAGGAACAAAGTCTGAACTTTTTGGTTTGCTTCCTTACTATCTTCAGGAAAACTTCAATCTTCAATTTGCTCCACTAACATCTCTAAGGAACAAAGTCTGAACTTTTTGGTTTGCTTCCTTACTATCTTCAAGAAGACTTCAATCTTTAGTTTGCTCCTCTACCATCTCTAGAGAACAAAATCTGAACTATCTTCAATTTGCTACACCGTCCTCTGAGGGACATGTCATGTAGACTCGAATATATTATGGATGACATTTACATGAATGCAGAATGTCATGTGAATGATCCCATTTTTAAATGTATAATGATTAGGATACAATGATATGAATGAATCTAATACTCCTAACTGAATGATATAAGGGATGACATTTGCATGAATGTAGAATGTCATGAGAATGATTTCCTCTTTTCCTTTTTTTTTGTACAACGGTTAGGATACAATGATTGGAATGAATCAAATGCTCCTAATTGGAAATGTGAGAATGATCCTTATGGGTTGTCATTACTCATAGTTCATCAAGGTTCTATCACTGATGCGCTATCATGCTTTCTCGTTCAGCTAGTATCTTTGACAGAAAACGAAAAAAATGATCATATTCTGCTCAACAAGCTTGGCCCGCTGTAATTCCAGAGTCCCTTCTACTGTACCTTCTGGGACATAAAGTTTGTACCTCCCACTGTAACTTCAGGAGAATAACATTTGGTTTCTTTCATCCAATCTATTATCAATCAGAGGTATGGAATTTGAATAATCTTTAATCAAGTCGATCTGTTACACCATTCCCTGGGTGTAACGACCAGATATATGTACCTAAAATTTGCAATGTATCATTTTTTTTCCCAAGAATGATCCCCCTTTACACTTGGGTTACCCAATAAAAATCTGAAAAGATAATCATCTTTCAATATTTCCAACCCTTAGGCTTGGTGTGTTCTAAATAATAGTCCTGCTTTAGGTTCCTATATTATTTAAAAAACTTCCAGAGTAATGTACGAAACTCCTTTTATGAAAATATTATTAGTCCAATAATCATTATTTCAATATAAAATTCTTAAAAAAGATCACAACAATGGACAAGAAAGAAATTAATCAAGAGCATAGCTCGAAACAATAAGTTAATCAAAGATAACCAATGCAATAAAAGAAATTGATTTGGGATTATCTTGAAAAGAATAAAGCAATCAAAGATAATAAATTCAAAAATGAGTAAGATAGAAGCTAGGTACCCCAGATATCGTAGCTTGAGCTTCTCTGTTCAAACTTCTTGAGGACCATTTTAAGCTCAATATGTGTTTAGGGGATCCGAAGTACTTTGTCAATGCCCCAAGACGCAGCATACTTCCCCATTGTTAATTAAGGCATAGCAAGACTACCATATGCCCTATCTTTGATCAAAATTTGAGCCACCCTTTTTGGGTTTTCGGCTCAAAACCCCTTTGGTCTCAAAGCACCCTTTGCGAGTTTTCGCCTTGGCCGCTCTTTTTCTTTTTCTTTCTTTTTTTTTTTTGAATGAATTTGAGCTCAAGGCACCTTTTTTGGGTTTTCACCTTAGCCCTTCTCTTTTCAAGTAAAATCCTTCTTGAATGAACCTGAATTCACCGGATTGGGCAAGTCTTTGGCATCCATCTCGGTCAATATCAATGCTCCTCCAGAATAGACATTCTTTACAACATAAGATCCTTCCCAGTTTGGCATATGCTTTTCTCTGAAATCCTTTTATAAAAAAAAGATCAGGTTCCCCTCATGGAATTCTCTAGGATAAACCTTTTTGTCGTAAGCTTGCATCAGCTGATCGTGATGGATAACTTTTAACATTTTTTTGATTAGGTTCAATTGGTAAAAATTCTTCCATTCTATAAACCAATGGGTAAGATGTTGCCCCAAAAAATCTGGTCAACGTTTAATAATCATAGAGAGTAAATGATAGTTTCTTATGCCAATCTTTACAAGTCTCGGTCATCTTTTCTACAATCCTTTTTTTTGTATTTTTTCTTTTGACAACCTTTCTTTGTCTTGTGATATCTCGCTTAATCTTTGAGCAAACTGTAATTTTTGACATTGTACAGTTATGCATTATTAAACATGATCCTTTCTTGCATTCTTTGCTGGCATCTAATCCTTTTTTTTTAGAATTTAATAACTTCGACCTTATAACATTGACATATGAAGCAATATTCACCCTCTTAGTAAAGTAATCAATGACCACAAAGATAATTCAATGTGAACTAGAAGCTTTTGAAGAGATAGGCCCTGTAACATTCATGCCCCACATTAACATTCATGCCCCACATATAGAAAGTCTGTGAAGACAATAGAAGAGTCACATAAATCTCGTTTTCTTCAATTTAGTATTTGCAGTAAAACTAATGCAATCCCCTTCTATGGTAGACCAACAGTTCCCGATCCTCATGTTTAGCCCGTGTCTTATTAGCCTAGGCATGTTCTCTTTTCTAGGCTCATAATGTCCAATGACCTTTTGTAGAGTAGGGTCTGTTTTTCATCTTGTTCTACCTTTCTTAACAAATCAGATGATAGGTTACAATCTCTGTCATCTTCAAAGTCTTGAGATCCCTCTAGACACATATCTTACTCGAAAGGAGACTCTGAGTCAATAGCAGCGTTGCTCACATCGTTGATATCTGGAGACCTATTATAGGTTCGAAGGAAGATTCTAAAGAATAAATGTTTGAAAGAATGATCATTTGTATGGTCATAAATAGAGAATGAAAGAATACTTGAAAGAAACAAAAGAATTTACATTATGAAATGTAAAGAATGAAAAAATATTTGCTTAAAAAAATACATTTTATTGAAATAAAAATTTTGGACACAAGCCTATTTCACAAAAGGGTTCTTATCGCCTCTAGGCTTAAGACAACAAGCGTGTTTTGAATATTACTCTAGATTAGCTCTAAAAATACAGGGGTCTCCTCCACAGTCCCATTATTCAAAACACTCCCAAGTATGTAAGGGTTTGGAAACTTTTATTCCCCGATTCCCTCTTCAGATATGTCATTAGGGATAACAGGTTTAGTAGGGTTATCTCCTGGGTTAGATCCTGAGCCAACTTGAACAATCATGGGTACCCCAATATCAGTTTGACCTTGTTGAGGCCTAATTGTAACAGATGACCTTTGATGATGCATCTCAGGTTGTATCTGTACATATGGTGGGATGAAACTCGAGGATAGTCTTCATTATCCTCTCCAACATTAGTCATGGGGCATTTTCCTTTTTCCATTGCCCTATTCAGTAGCTGAGTCATTTGAACCACCATATTCCTTTGGGCTTCCATTATTTGGTCCCTCATATCTTGTTGGATTTTTTCCAACTGCTCTTACAGCTGGTCTTGCACATTTCTCTGGAACTATTTGAGTCATTGATCCATTTTTTAGCGCGTGTACCATAACGGTGTTTAGTTCGCAGATCAACCTCCTCTCTTTCTTTAATAATTTCAACTAATTACTCTCTCTCAGGACTTAAATGCAAATGATGTAATGTAATGCAAATGCATGAAATGCAATGCAAAGGAATGAAATGTAAAAAGAGAGGTGTTGATTCTGAATTCAATTCCATTAGAAAAACTTTACTAGAAAATAAACTTCTTTACACAAAACGGATTACATATGCGGCTTTGTCCTCATAGTCTAAGTGTAAACATCAATCCCCTTCTTCACAAAAGATGTTATGGTCGTGTCTCATGAACGTTCCCAATAGATGCCTCTTCTAACTCCTTATTACTTGATCCAGACCGTGACTCTTCACTCACTTATTTCCATAAAGCTCGTTAGCCTCTTCAAGAAAGCCAAGACGTGGTGACTCTCGAATAGTCTTTGTCAGCTTGAATCCTTGGGCAATAAGGTCTTATATTCCTTCACGGGCTATCAGTCTTTTCTTATTGTGTTTACTTGGACTATATTCGAATGACCGTATTATAATCCACTTCATCAAAAAATACATTTTCTTATGACCAACTCTTCTATTTAGCAATCGAATTTGAATCAACACCTCTTTTTTATGATGTGAATGCAATACAATCAAAACAAAAGAAAACACGTTAGTATAAGAAAACTAGGATACCTATTGATAAACCATAAAAATAACATATTTTAGGCCCACATTTAGTATGCTTTTGGATGATTTAGCCCTTGATTTATGTAAAAAGGTGCTCTTAATCCTTTCTTTTCATGTTTTCACTCAAGAAAGCACCCGAGGATGAAAAGAATAAGGAACGGGCTTAAAACGGCCAATTTGGGCCAAAAAAAATCGACATGGCCTGAAATTCAAGCCACATGGTCGTGCCTCGATAATTAACTTAGACACGGCCATGCCACGATTTACAGTAGTGCCCCCAATCGATGAATCGAGACACGGCCGAAAATGATTTACAGGCGTGTACCATGGTCGTGCCCTACCGCAGAGAGAGAGCACTCAGATTGGATACTTTGAGGCAAAGAAACACATTCCAAAGGCTATTCAAAACCAAGTAGGAAGTGTACTTGAATCGGGACACTTAGAGGCCAAGTAAAGCATTCCAAAAGTCTATATAAACACCCTAAGTGTAACCTGATAGGAGGCTGTTAGCTAGGCCAAGGAGCCGAGCCAGAAAGGCCAGATTTGTGGGAATTACTCGAAGATAGCCAGTGGATCCATCTCAAGGAGCCAAAATTCTATTCAAGACGGCAGATTTCTCCTTCGATTCCTCCAGGGGGTTTTAGGGATTTCTTATGTTTTGTTTTATCTTTTCTCTTAAGATGTTTTCTTTATTTGTTATGAACTAAACCCTTCAGATACTTGAAGGGGATGATCTTGTTATTGATTTCTGAATTATATGATAAATACTTAGTTTGTTCTTAATTATGCATGCTTAATCCAAATCTTATGTGCTTAAGTAGAGGAGGAATAGACCCTGCTTAATAGTAGATCTAGCGTAATTAAGCGGAGTTTATCGCACGCCTAGAGATAAGGTGACGAGATTTTGCCGGATTAGGATGAAACCTAATATGGGAGTCCATAGATCAATTTACTGCTATTCTAGGGGGTTATTATAAGAGAATGAGAGTTCTACTAATTAACCTAGGGTTAGACATTATTCGCCTCAAGAGAGGGTTTAATATACATTAGGGAGTCTTACGGATCAAACTAAGTGAATAAATCATATGGTTCAGTGTTAAGTAACAAGTGAAGTCTAGGTGGATTCTTCCTGAGGGTATCGTCGTGATCAATTGAGTTTTCTTCAAGTTATTTTCCAAGTTGTTCTTTTTGTCTTTGTGTCTTTAGCTTAGTAGTCGTTAATTTAGATTAAATCAGCCAATCAATCCATATTTTAGGCTAAATAATAAAAAGAAAGTGAATATTAGTACTTTTAGTTCCTTTGGGTTTGACAATCCGGTCTTACCTAAGCTATACTACTGTTCGATAGGTACACTTGCCTTAAGTCGTTGTCAGAGTTAGTTTCAGGTTCAATCACTCTTTATAAATTTTAAAACTCGACAAAACAACGATCAAGTTTTTGACGCCGTTGCCGGGGAACTAAAATATTAAGAAAGCTCTATTTTTATTACTTTAGCCTTTATTTTTATTTTTATTTTTATTTGAAATTTATTTTATTTTATTATTTTTCTAATTTTATTTTTCCTTTTTTTCCTAGCAAGTACCTCTAGTTTATGACTAGAAGGAACCTAATATGACCCCTAGTATACGATAGTGAAATTGAAGCTACTGCTCGAAAGAATCGCAGAGAAATTAGACGAGCCCTAAATTACAATCCTATTGAAGGGATGGACGAGAATAATCCACCACGAGATGTGGAAGAAAACAATGCTCCACGTACTATGTATGATTATGCTAAACCTCATTTAACAGGAGCTGAATCTAGTATTATTAGGCATGCTATAGCTGTTAATAATTTTGAATTAAAGCTTAACACAATACAAATGATTCAACAATTTGTTCAATTTGATGGTTTGCAGGACGAAAACCCGAACACTCATATAGCTAATTTTTTAGAATTCTGTGATACTTTCAAAATAAATGGCGTTTCTAATGATGTCATTTGTCTTGATTATTTTCCTTTTCATTAAGAAATAAAGCCAAATAGTGGTTGTACTCGTTACCACGAGGGTCAATTACTACATAGGATCAAATGACCGAAAAAATTTTATTAAAATATTTCCCACCGCCAAAAGACCAAATTACGGGATGATATCTCTTCTTTTGTGCAGATGGATTTAGAGACATTATACGACGCATGTGAGAGTTGAGAAGGTCTCCACACCATGGTCTACCCTTGTGATTACAAGTCCAAATTTTATATAATGGTGTAAACCCCTCAACGAGGCAGCTAATCGATTCACCACGGTGGAACCTCGAACAATGTAACTCCCAAGTAGCCTACGAGTTCATTGAAGAGATGTCACTGAATAACAATCAGTGGCAAGTTACAAGGACAAAACCGACAAAATTAGCCGGAGTTTATAATCTCGATGTAGTGATCATGCTATCAACACAGGTAGAGATGATGAATAAAAAGCTTGATAGTTTGTGTTCTTCGCAGGTACATCCAGTCATGCAGTGCAATGCAAGTGGAACGGTGATGAATCCTGAGTACTCACCCTACCAACCGGACGCAGAGATCGAACAGATGAACTATATAGGTAATAATTTCAGATCCAATAATAATCCTTATAGTAATACTTACAATCCAGGTTGGAGGAACCACCCAAATTTTTTATGGGGAGGCTAAGGAAATCAAGGGAATCAAAGACAACAACCTCCTCAAAACTTCCAAAATTAGCCATATCCGCAAGAGAAGAAGCCAAACCTCGAAGAAATACTAATAAAATTCATGGCAAACACAGAAAATCGTTTCCAAGAAACAGATAAAACAATTAAAAGTAACGAGAACTGAATCGGGGAACTTACTAAGTCAGTCAAGAAAGCCACTAATGCAGTCGAATAACTCGTAAAGCTAATGTCAAACGACCGCAAGGACGTCTACCAAGTAACACCGAGATTAACCCAAGGGAGCAAGTTCAAGCCATCTCAGCTCATAACAGTAAGGTTTAGATGAACCCAATCTAATACAAAAGAATAAGGTAGATGAAGGTAAGGTAGAGGTAACACAAGAAAAGCCAAAATTGAAAATCAAAGAATACCAACCTCACATACCTTATCCCAAAGTGATGAAAAAAGACGATTCAAAAGAACAGTTTGGTAAATTTATTAAAATCTTAAAGAAATTACATATTAACTTACCTCTTCTTGAAGCTCTTTTTTAGATGCCAGACTCGAGAAAATTTTTAAAACAGCTCTTGACTAACAAACGCAAATTAGACGAAGAGCACCACGTGGAATTGAACGCAGCATGCTCAGCAATGTTACAGAATAGACTACCACGAAAGCTAAAAGATCCAGGGAGTTTTACAATTCCATGTTTAATTGGTAGTTTAGCTATTGATAATGCGTTAGCTGATTTAGGGGCAAGCATAAATGTCACGCCTTACACATTATTTAAACGACTAGGTCTAGGGAAGCCCAAACAAACTAGGATGAATATACAATTAGCTGATAAAACTGTTAGAATTCTAGGGCATTATCGAAGATGTTCTTGTCAAAATCGATAAATTTGTTTTCCCAGAATTTTGTTGTCTTAGATATGGATGAGGATAATACAATCCCCTTAATTTTAGGAAGACCTTTTCTAGCAACTGCCAAGACTAAAATTGATGTTGCCACATGAGAACTCATACTTTGTGTAGGTGACGAATCAATCAATCTTCAAGCTCTTGACTCAGCCAGGATAACAACCGATGAAAGAAGGTCAATACAGATGATAAACAAATTGTTCAACCTTTATTACAGGAAACACCGTAAAGACACAACCCTAAGCCAACTCATAGATCCCAAATCGACAAAGAAGAACCGGAACCGCACAAAGTAAAACCAGAGAAACCACCAGAAGAGCTCTTAAGAACATCCAATGACTTTAAAATAGGAGATCAGGTACTATTAGACAAAGCAGATCCGCACATCATTACAACAGGCCTGAAAGAAAAGGGAGAAACCCTTCTTAAGGTATACAATATCTTCTCACATGGAATAGTCAAGGTAAGCGACCCAACATTCAAAAATTTTGAGGTAAACACTTCTCGACTTCAACTTTGTCAAGAAAATAGAACTTTAAGCAAGATGGAAGATATCCAAACCTTTAAACCTCCCTGATTCAAGTACAAGGAAAAGTCTAGCTTAAGACTATAAACGAGCGCTTCTCGGGAGGCAACTTGAGCACTAGCCCTACTTCTTTTTACATTTGTTTTCTTCTCTTTCTCTTTCCCTTTGTATCTTAACCAAAAGTGCATATTTCTAGGACACACGTCCTTATACACGGCCGTGTCCTTGGCCGTATGGACCACCGAAATCTCTATACTGGCATAGGAGAGGTTGTGCGAATCAAATTCCAACCACTTTTCAACGTCACGGATCCAACAACTCCCCCACGGGCACTAGTAAATTGACACGGCCGTGCTCCACAACCATGTGAAGCCACTGACTTATCAGACACGGGATAAACACGCCTATGCTACCCAACCGTGCCAACACATTGCCTTTTTAGGAACGGGCGTAGAACTGAAAAATAGGCGTGAGTGAGCAAACACGCCTAAACACACGGCCGTGTGATGCGGCCGTGTAATTCAATACACTCTCGGTCCACAAGCGTGGGAACGTGACAGATTTGAGACCCTATTTAAACCCCACAGCCCTCTTTCTTCTCCCCTCATTCTTCTTCCTTCTTTTTCTTTCTTTCTTTAGAAAAAGTGTCCAGACACTTGAGCTACACTAGAATCATGCCGAAGAAGCGTAAGAAGGCAAGCATTGTCTCCTTAAAGGAGACCCCAACACATAAGTTCATGCCGGCCGCTTCATCCAAACACCAAGCCAAGGGTCTTTTAGACCATTTAAATTTTTTTTTATGTTTATTTTCCCCTTTATCCTACTTATCTATAATTCTCTTCTGCTTAATATATTTTAAATTCTTTTAGTTTCTTGGTTTTAGGTTCTAAAGGCTGCTTGAGAATCACGCACCACATCCTTAGAGGTCACACCCACCTCGCGAACTATCCAACAATAAGGACTCCTTAGTCCATTAGTCTTTTCTTTTAATTTCAGTTTTCTTCTTGTCTCTTTTCTTTATTTCCCTTGTCTTTAATTATAGTATTAGTATATTATTAATGTTTCTTTAGATTTCTTGGCTATATCTTTGCAGGCTACCAAATTTCTTTATCTAGCACAAAGCTCATCGGTAGACACCCCACCAGGCCACCGCCTCATTCACTCACCTTTCACCACGACCTCTGCCAACTCCCAAAATCATCCAAAATTCAGGAAGTGTTACTTCTCCCCTTCTTTTTGATTATTTTACTACATAATTGTTTATCTATCTTTGTACATTGAGGGCAATGTACATCTTAAGTGTGGGGGGTAAAAGTACCTAACTCTTTGCATTATTCTAAAATCCTGAATTTTAGTATTGTCCATAAGAAATTTTCTCATATTATCAATTAGGGTGAAATTTCTAATGATTTATGATTTTTATTGATATGTTTTTGAGTAAGTCATTGATAATTGTGCATTGATAATTTATACTTGAAGAATACGAGAGAATCAAGCATGATAAGTCTATTTTTCAAGAATAAAAAATTTCCTAGGTTGTTAAACTGAATTTGAATATTACCTTGAAGTTTGAAATCTACAAGATTGATGTCAAAAACCCATAATTTTTGTGAGATTTGAGCCTTATAAAGCATATTTTTTTTCATGCTCACTTTATTGATTATGAGTGTATCAACACTAAATTGTTATTCTAGAACTTGCCTTGATTTTACATGTCGAGACCACATTAATGATTTGATATACTGAGATGATAAAGACACCTAGGTTTTAACCCATTCACTCTACTAAAAAGCTTACCTACATAATTAACCCCTAGTGAACCCATTTGATCCTAACAACCCTTTTTATTGAATTACCCGATTAATATTAACCCAAAACCCTTTGTATTTGTTATCACCATTCTTTTTAACTACCCTTCTATCGAGAATTGATTTGATCAGTTACCGAATTAGTTTATTTTAGTTGATAAAGTTCTTTCTTTATTATGTATTTACTTAGTTTGTTCTTTAAAAAAACCAAAGTATATTCAAGCATTAGTAAATGATTAAAGGAGCTTATGCGTTTAAATTCCAATTGTTGAAGAAGAGCTCGTATTAAAAGTATTATCAATAGTAGTATTACTAGTTTCAAAGCAATCATTTATTTTCTAGTTCATTATTCTTGTTAGGTAATTGGTCAGGTCAATCTCGATTTCAAACCTTCTAATTCAACCTTTATCCACACCTTTAACCTAAGCCACGTTACAACCCTATCAAAAGACCTTTTGATTTGTGTATCATCTCATATTACAGTGGTGGACATTTGATTTTTAGGCAAGCCTATGGGATTAAACTTTCAGGTTCAACTTATGAGTGCTTTTCTCTAAACTTAAACACTTCGAGTGATTTGAGTGAATATTTAGTGAGGACATCAATCCTTGTTGATTTTGAATTAAAGGTAATTATTTAGATAAGGGGAGATACCTATGTTTTCGTGCTACAAAATATATAACTTAGAATTGTTTGAATCTTTAGGAGTCTTTGAGTTAAATTATCCATGTATGAATTATCTGTGAATTATGATGAGGCATTGTTGATAGGAATTGTGAATTATGGAAAGTTCTTTTTAATTATAAGTTGAGAATTTTGCTTGAGGACAAGCAAAAGCTTAAGTGTGGGGTATTTGATAAACCGTAAAAGTAACATATTTTAGGCCCACATTTAGTATGCTTTTGGATGATTTAGCCATTGATTTATGTAAAAAGGTGCTCTTAATCCTTTCTTTTCATGTTTTTACCCAGGAAAGCACCCAAGGATGAAAAGAACAAGGACGGGCTTAAAACGGGCCAATTTGGGCCAAAAAAAATCGACATGGCCTAGACTTCAAGCCACACGGTCGTGCCTCGGTAATTAACTAAGACACGACCATGCCAAGATTTACACGGCCGTGCCCCAGCGTGTACCATGGCCGTGCCCCTACCGCGGGAGAAAGCAATTTTACTCAGATTTGGATACTTTGAGGCAAAGAAACACATTTCAAAGCCTATTCAAACACCGAGTAGGAAGTGTACTTGAATCGGGACACTTAGAGGCTAAGTAAAACATTCCAAGAGTCTATATAAACACCCTAAGTGTAACCTGATAGGAGGAGGTTAGCTAGGCCAAGGAGCCGAGCCAGAAAGGCCAGATTTGTGGGAATTACTCGAAGATAGCCAATGGATCCATCTCAAGGAGCCAGAATTCTATTCAAGATGGCGGATTTCTCCTTCAATTCCTCCAGAGGATTTTAGGAATTTCTTATGTTTTGTTTTATCTTTTCTCTTGAGATGTTTTCTTCATTTGTTATGAACTAAACCCTTCAGATACCTGAAAGGGATGAAACCTAGATGAATCTTGTTATTGATTTCTGAATTATATGATAAATACTTAGTTTGTTCTTAATTATGCATGTTTAATCCAAATCTGATGTGCTTAGGTGGAGGAGGAATAGACTCTGCTTAATAGTAGATCTAGCGTAATTAAGTGGAGTTTATCGCACGCCTAGAGATAGGGTGATAAGATTTTTTCGGATTAGGGTGAAACCTAATATGGGAGTCCATAGATCGATTTACTGATATTCTAGGGGGCTATTATAAGAGAACGAGAGTTTCACTAATTAACCTAGGGTTAAACGTTATTCGCCTCGAGAGAGGGTTTAATATACGTTAGAGAGTCTTACAGATCAAACTAAGTGAATAAATCATATGGTTCAGTGTTAAGTAACAAGTGAAGTCTAGGTGGATTCTTCCTGAGGGTATCGTCATGATCAATTGAGTTTTCTTCAAGTTATTTTCCAAGTCGTTCTTTTTGTCTTTGTGTCTTTAGCTTAGTAGTCATTAATTTTGATTAAATTAGCCAATCACTCCATATTTTAGGCTAAATAATAAAAAGAAAGTGAGTATTAGTACTTTTAGTTCCTTTGGGTTCGATAATTCAGTCTTGCCCTAGCTATACTACTATTCGATAGGTACACTTGCCTTAAGTCGTTGTCAGAGTTAGTTTCCAGGTTCGATCATTCTCTTTATAAATTTTAAAACTCGACAAAATAATGATCACTTATCTGGGTGACCACTAAGATTCAACATGACTATATCTAGGGTTGGCTCCTAAGGATCACTATATGTGGCTTAGCTCTAAAGTTGAGGTACCCGATTCCTCGATCCTCACCCATTATAGGCTCATATAGACCGAGTTCAGTTCAGGGGAATACATTTCCTTATGGCTATGCGGAAGTGAAAACTTCACGAAGACATAGGTACAGATGTATTCTGGAAGTAGTCCACTAGCCCATGCGGAGGTGAAAACCTCACGAAGGCATAGCTTCGCTCCCACTTAAGGGTATGACGACAACGGTCATGCAATGCAATGAAGAAATTTATATTAAAAATTAGAACCATAAGCAATAAAAGGATCATGTTTTTTTTTAAAAATTAGAATTTAAAATTCGGACAAAAGGACATGAAATTATCGATTTTACGGACTTGACTCTCTTGGTGTCCCCAATGGAGTTGTCAAGCTGTCGAAACCATTTTTAAAGTTTTTGACAAAAAAGGGATTGACTTTAAAAAATAAAATGGAGTTGCCACCAATCCCTTTTTACTTAGGTGTGATTGGATCACCTTGTAAAATGTTTTATTTTAAAACATTTGATTTTGGTCTACAAAATACAAGAAAACGAGTTCGGGAGTCGGTTACATAAGAGGAAGGATTAGCACCCTCATAACGCCCAAAAATTGGTACCGAATCGATAAAATCATGTCCTAATGCTAAAAATTTGAAAGAATTTGAAAGAATTTTAAATTTGATTTTGGTCTATGAAATACAAGAAAACGGGTTCGGGAGTCGGTTACATATGAGGAAGGATTAGCACCCTCATAACGCCCAAAAATTGGTACCGAATCGATAAAATCATGTCCTAATGCTGAAAATTTGAAAGAATTTTAAATATGATTTTTAAAAAAACTTGAACAATTTGAGTTAAATTTTGAGATTTCTTTGTTTCGAAAGAATACAAACATCACATCCAGCACGTTAGGACATGATATTTTTAAATCCTCGTAACTAAAATCATCTCATGATTTAAAAATTTTATTAAAAAGGATATTTAGTTATTTAGTCAAACGAAAAATCGAAACCCAGCACGTTAGGGCACTATTTCCCAAATTTCTAAATACCAAACATTGCCTTATTTTAAAAAATAAAGTTTTGGATAAAAAGTGGCAATTAAAATAATTTTAAAATAATTAAAATAAATGAATAAATAATGATTAAGCAATTAAATGGATAAATAAAAATAGTTAAAAAAACGGATAAGTCAACCTAACTCTAGTAATACGAGGATTCGACGAAATTCCTCCACCAAAAACTAGCTCGAACGAAAGTAACTCAAAAAGAAATGAAGATGAGCGAAGAACAAAATAAGAACAAGCCACAGAAAATAAGAAAGCAAAAGATAGAGAAATTTGAGTGAATGCTCTCAAGAATTTTTATTACTCCAAAACTCTAGTGTGTTTTACAATGAAGGGAGAGGCCTCTATTTATAGTTGAGCCTCCCCAAATCCAACGGTACATATCAATTACATCAACGTCTAAGATTAAAAGGTATCAACAAATTAAATCTCTAAAATTACAAAATCATATCTTCTAAGATTGCATACCATATCTTCTAAGATTACATATCATATCTAAGATTGCATACCATATTTTCTAGGATTGCATATCATATCTAATATTTGCATATCATATCTAAGATTGCATACCATATCTTCTAGGATTGCATATCCTTGAAGATTGTGTTCCCATATACGTCAAGCTTGTAGATGGACCTTCAATCTTTTAATGGGTCATTCCGATCGGGCCAAATGATATATTTTGGACTGGACTTGGACTTTGTTTTATTATTTTTGGGTTTATTATTTTTTGTATGGGCCGGGCTAAATTGGCCTATTACAATAGTAAAGTTGAAAATGGAAGGAATTTAAGTAGAAACAAAGCATGAATTAAGTTAAGAAAATAAGTAAACTTAATTAGGATTAAATTGTAAAATAAGCTATAAGAAAATAATTTTGAGACAGCAGCAGTAGAGTAACTTTGAAAAATCACCAAAAATGGTAGAAATGGAATTAGAATTTTAGTGAAATATAAAATTAAATATTATTGAGTCTATTTTCATATGAAAGAAACATAAAAAGCAAACAAACTATTTATTTTGAGATATTTAGATTTTTGTGAGACTGGTTCAGAGTGATTTCTAGATCCCCTGTTATGACTTGGAAAAATCATTAAAAATTGTAAAAAAACTAATTTTGGAACATAATTTATATGGTTAGATTCCTTAATGAGTCTATTTTCAGAAGAAACAAACTAGAACATCATTTGAATTCTGTACAAAAAGATAAATAAATTTTAGTAAAGAGTGGTCGGAACTGTCAGACAACAGAACAAGAGTGATTTTAAAGAATAAACTGTATTATTGGCTAAATCAAAAATTATAAAAATTTTATGGAAAAAATATGTTTGAGTCTAGTTTCATATAAAATTTGTGGATCTTAATTTTGAATTCTGTAACTCAAGATATAAATAATTTAGTGACAATGACTCGGTAGATAGCCTTGACAGAATACATAAGTAAATAGTAGAATTATATATTATGGATGTGGAATGAACTGGAAGAGTAGGAATTGAATAAAATTCAATTAATTATTAAGTTAATGCTGAAATTAATAATGTAAATTGATCTTATTATTATTTTCGTAGCTAACAAGGAACTCGAGGCATCGACACACAAAGGGAAGGAGAAGGTTATCGAGGAATAATTGAGCAAATTCGGGTTTATATTACTATAATTCAAATTATTTATTATTTAATGTTAAATTTAAACTATGTGTAAGTAAATAATAAGGTAAGTGACTTTATTGAATTGGATTTGAAAAATTGAATTGATTGAGAAATATGTGTTAGTATTGAATTATATTGTGGTTGGTGATGGGAAAAGTGTAATTGATATTGAAATTGAATTTATTATGAAAATGAAAATGAAATTGAGAATTGAAATACCCTATTAACTAGTCGGGCTGAGTCGGATATAATTGACATGCCATAGGATTTGGAAGAGTACGGGATTTATCGGCTTAGCCGATAAGGCACTTTATGTGTCGTATATCAGGCACTTTATGTGTCGTATTTTAGGCACCTCTTGTGTCGTATTAGGCACCTCGTGTGTCGTTTCAGGCACTTATGTGTCGTATATTGATCAGGTACTATGTACTGCTTTAGGCACAATGTGTCGTATTGGTGTGTTTGGGTTGGAATCCGTGTGTCCGCTAAAGTCCGAGTCTGTTAATTGGGGTAACTAAAGAAAAGGTTAAATTGAATAAAATGAAATGGTTCAGCCATTGAAAGAAATGTGAAAATAGAACATGAATTGAAAAATGTGATTTGAATATGAGTATGAGAATGGAAAGCATGAACCATTGGTTCATGAGATGGATAATGGCTCAACATGAATGTGTATTATTTCAATTGTTGAATAGCTAAGATTGAATTGTATGAATATATTGAGAATGACAAACTTATGTTTGATTTGGTTTAGTAAAATTAAAGTTATATGATTTAATGATATGATTATTATGATTATAATTTGAATTATGGTAATACCACAGAGTATATGTATACTCAGCGTACGGTTGTTTCCGTGCACAGGTTAATAGGTGTTCAAAGTCCTGGTTCAGCATCCAAGGTGATCCCGACTCCAACACAAAACTCGGTGATGTATTCTTCTTTTGGTAAAAGTGGCATGTACATAGGTGTTATTTTGGTCACTTTAAAATGTTACATGACTTTTGTTGTATAGAATGGTATTTGGTATTTTGGTGTTTAAACTAATGAAATGGTATGAAATTTTATATGATATATATAATATAATTGGTACTAAAATTTAAAATGAAATAAATAAAATTATAAGTTAAATTTTATTAGTAAAATAAATGCTTATAGAATAAAATTATAAAATTAATGTTATAGATATAATTTAAATACGATTAAATATGAAATTTGTATTGGTTGAATTGTTGGATTTTGGTTTGGTTGCTATTCAAACTTGCGGGAAGGTTAAATATTTATAAAGGGGTTATATTGATTTTTTTTATAAATAAATAAAAATGAATGAAGTCAATTAACAATAAATTTTTAAATGAATTTATAATCATATTATAATATGATTGTTTTTTTTAGAATTATTTGTAAATAGTCCGATATGTCCGGTAATGCCTCGTAACCTTGTTCCGTGACGGTATAGGGTTAAGGGGTGTTACATGTCTTCTCTGACAACGTGCCTCCACAGATTTTTGAGGAAAAATTCCCAAGACTCGAAGCACTCACGTTCCACGATGGCAAAAGCGATCGTAAATACATTTCGATTGCCGTCTTGTGCAATAGCAATCAGGAGTATTTGCATGTATTTGCCATACAACCATGTCCCGTCCATCTGCACCATTGGCTTGCAGTGAGGGAAGGCCTTAACACACGGCTCGAACGTCCAAAAAATCGGTGAAAAACTCGTTTCCCCGATTGTATCTCCCCGTCCAGGCCTTTATACGGTAGTGTTTGCAAATCAGTCACTCTCTCAAGCACATACTCCTACATCCCGGCTATCCACCCTTGAAGCTCATTGTATGACGCATCCCACTCACCATACAACTCTCGCATCACCATTTTCTTTGCCCACCATGCCTTTCGGTACGACACTTTATACTTGAATTGAGCTTGCATGTCCACAATAAGGACCGATACTTGAATGGTGGGCGACTCTTTCATAAAAGGGATGATGCAGTTGCATATAGTTTTTGCATCTAACTTTCCATGGTCTTGCGACATATAAGCGGATGTGCATGTGTGTGGACCTTCTAGTTTCCTTATCATCCACATCTGTGTCCACTGCATTAACGCGGCTCAGACACGCCATTTACAACCACTTGACGCTTTTCAACATTCTCCTATGTACAAAAACTGCGTCAACTTCGTTACTTTATAATCCACATCTAACTTCAAGCTAAGTTGTTTTATAGCATGTAAACAGTCTTTTTTGTTATCGAATTGTTGTCCTACAAACAACTCTTCATCGTCGAATTCATCATCAAGTAGGTGAGCCGGCACAATATTTGTATATTTTGGTAACTCGCGTGCAAGAGCCACATCAGGATCCACGTCGGTCATGATGGATCCTGGATTATTTGTTATAACTATACCAGGGTCCGTGTTTTCGGCCTAATGGGGGTTCGCATTTTCACCCTCCACCGGCCCTTCCTCGTCTATGTCTTCAAGGATGTCATCCAAATCGGGGTCATTAAAATCATCGTTGAGATCACGGTGAATTGATCATCATTATTGGACCCTTCATCACCATCTTCTACGGTGGCCAACACCTTTGGATGGATCTCTAGACGAGGACACGAGTTTGGGATGTTATACGAACATCCACCGGTGTTTGGATTTTCGGGAGTTGGCATTGACCGTCCAAAACCCGACTGATCTTCCCAGGAGACAGTAAGATCAAAATCAATTCCAGAGCACTGGCTTGCTGGAATTACGACTTGAATGGGATTCGGTTCAGCTATCTCCACGAACAACTCAACCGGGATGAGATTTTCTATCTCATGGGGGCAATAAATTGCTATCATTGTCCCTAGATCATCATCATCTTCAAGCTCCATTTCTGAGAACTTTAGCAGATAAATTGAAACCGAAAATTTGTAAAACAGTCTCAACATTTACTTTCCGCAACGGGTTGCTATCTTTGTATTGATTTTTTGTTTTAAATCCGACAACGAAATACGCTTGTTTAATCTCATTCCTATTTTTTTCCAACTTCGAAATACATAGCCTTCTTTAGTTGTATTTATCATTTCTCCATCGAAATGAATATAAACAAACAAAATTTGGGAACTCATTTTAAAAAAAAATTGCTTTCTTCTCAACAAAGAAAAGAATAAAAAATTTAAAGCAAACAAAAAGCAAACAAAAACTCAAATGCAAGATAAAATACCTATATATATTGTAATTGGCCCAATTTGCTCGGTCCCATATCAATAATATAATAACCAAAAAAATAAATAAAAGTTCATTAGTTTAATTTTACAGTCCATTTATAATAAAACGGGCTTAAAGCCCAAACCCAACACCAAAATTGCTTGACCCATATCTAAAATAGACCTAGCTACACCCTAACCCAATTACAAAACCCAACAGACCCAATAACAGAGATGGCCAAAAAAGCCCCAACATTAAACCAAATCAGAAACCTAGGGTTTCTAATTAACCCTAGGCGCCATGACAAGCAAGCGACCCTAAATCACGCCGCCAACAAGGCGATCAATCCAAGACACCTAACAACACCCAGTCACCGCCGAGATCTCCACTCCTCACCTGCAAAAAAGGAAAACGCAGTAGCAAATCGAATATTTCCTTTTTTCTTTTTTTTTGGTATAAAAACCCTAGAATAAACTTATAAAAGGGGGACATACAAAAAGACACTGAAATAATAGAGAAAAGCCAAATCAGCCAAGGTTTTGTGTTATTTTTTTTATTTCGAATATTGCTATTTCATTTATTTTTTAAACAATATATAAAATATATATAAAATACATTTAAAAAAGGAAAAAAACTTACTTTTTTAAAATTTCGGCCATCGGCGACGACAGACAGCGGCGGAGCTTCGCCAGAGTGACGCCGAAAATTGCCCAGAGGAAACAAGGAGAGAGGATTTTTTTTGGAGATCTGATTTTTTAAAAAACAGAGAACTAACGCTTTTTCTTTCTAAAAATTTGGCTTTAAATAGGGAATGAAAACGACGCCGTTTTGCATCAGGGGTTTAAGAGCCAAAACGATGCCGTTTCACCTATGGCCCGCGCGTGTGACCCGACTCGCAAGGTGGATCCGCGTGTTTTTATAAAATGGTTTATTTGTTGCTTTAGCCGTTCCGCATTTTCTTGTTTTTTTTAATTGAGTTTATGTTATTTTTTAATTTTTTCTCGATAATTTATTTCGGTTTTCATTTTAGTCCTAAAACGCATGTTGTCGTTTAAAGGGCGAGAATATTTCCCTTTTGGTCCTCCACTTTTTGCGTGCATTGCTAAGAGGCCCTAATTCACTTATTTCTTTTAAAATTTGCCCCAAAGTATCATTTTTAAGTTTAATTTTGTCCCTACTTTATTTTCTTTTATTATTTTGTTATTTTGCCATGGTTTTAACATTTTTTATTTATTATTTCTATATAAATATTATTATTTTATTCATTATATTTATATTTATTATTATTATTATTATTATTATTATTATTACTATTATTATCATTTTCGTGATTGCTAGTATTATTTTTATTACTATTATTTTTAATTACTATTAATTTCAATATAATTACTATTATTTTATTATTAATACTATTTTTATTATTGCTTTTATCATTATTTTCATTTACTATTAATATTATTATTACTAATATTGTTACTAATTTAATATTATTATTTTACTATTATAATTATTATTTAAATATTACTACTACTTTTTTTTTTTATTTTTAACTATTATTATATTTATCATTATTATTTTATTATCAACATTATTACTATTATTTTTCATTATTATTATTATTTCTTATTATTACTAATATTATTTTTTATTTTACTACTTTTCGTTTATTAATATGTTTTATTGTTATTGTTGCATTTTTGCTCGATTATTATTATTCTATATTTTCATTTTGTTACTATTCTTTTTTATTTTATTCGTCTATCTTATTTTTGCTTTCTTGTATTTTATTTCCACCTTTATTGTTATTATATTTTATCATCAGCATATCGTTGCACATGCTAACATTGTAAATTGACTTACATTTTATTTTAAATTCATTTTCTATTTTATTACAATCATTACATTTTATTCAATTTTCAAAATAATAAAACACTTCGCATTCTAAGGTTCGAAAGAAATCGTATCCTAACTTACTGGGTTTCGATTTTCCTCTTCGAGTCCAAAGAACCTATTACTTTCCTTTTAAAAATTAAATAAAAACTATCCTCGAGAATTCAAAATTGTCGTGTCCTAACTCACTGATATGACGCTATGGTATCTCGAGATAAGGATTTTTTATTAAATAATGCAATGTTTTGTGTTTAGAAATTCGGGAAATAGTGCCCTAACGTGCTGGGTTTCGATTTTTTGTGTGACTAAATAACTAAATATCCTTTTAATGAATTTTGTAAATCATGAGATGATTCTGGTTATGAGGGTTTAAAGCATCATGTCCTAATGTGCTGGATGTGATGTTTGTATGCTTTCGGAACAAAGGAACCTCCAATTCTAACTCAAATTGTTCAAGTTTTAAAAGAAATCATATTTTTAAATCTCTTTAAATTTTCGACATTAGGATAATAACTAATCAATCCGGTACCAATTTTGGGTGCTACAAGGGTGCTAATCCTTCCTCGTACGTAACCGACTCTCGAACCATTTTCTTAAATTTCGTAGGCCAAAATCAATGTTTTGAAATAAAATATTTTATAAGGTGATCCTATCCCACCTAAGCAAAAAGGGATTGGTGGCGACTCCATTTTCGTTTTAAAGTCGATCCCCATTTTTTAAAATCAACTTCAAAAATGGTTTCGACATATATATGATAAATTTGGTGCCGGCCATTACATGACCAGCATCCAATTTTTTTTTTTAATCTCTGGTGCAGGCCATCAGTGTACCAAAGAACCAAAAAACTGGTAGTCTAGTGCTGGCCATTAGAAGGCCATCACCTAAAATAATTGAATTTTTTTTTGTACCTGGTGCCAGCCATTAGAAGGCCAGAACCAATTTTTTTTTTTTAAATATTGAGTCTAGTGCCGGCCATTGAGAGGCCAACACTAATTTTTTTTAAATAATTGTAGTCTGGTTCCCGCAATTAGAAGGCCAGAACCAATTTTTTTTTTTTAAATACTGAGTCTGGTGTCAGCCATTGATAGGCCAGCACCTAAAAAAATAGAATTTTTTTTCGTACCTCGTGCCGGCTATTAGAAGGCCAGAACCAAAAAAAAATAAAAATTTAAATACTGAGTCTGGTGCCGACCATTGACAGGCTAGCACCAATTTTTTTTTAAATACGGGCAGTTTGGTACTAGCCGTTAGAAGGCCAACTCCTAAAAAAATTAAATTTTTTTCATACCTAGTGCCGGCCATTAGAAGGCCAGAATCAATTTTTTTTAAATACTGAGTCTAGTGCCGGCCATTGACAGGCCAACACCAATTTTTTTTAAAATACTGGTCCAGAACACATTTTTTTTAAAAAAATACTGAGTCTGGTGTCGGCCATTAACAGGCCAGCACCAATTTTTTTGAAAATACTGGTTTTTTATATACCAGTATGATTCGATTTTAAAAAAAAAATACCTTGGTGTCGGCCATTAAAAGGCCAGAACCAAAAAAATTTAATTTTTTAAAATTTGACACAATCATCAGGCAATCATGGAGCCAAAATACCAGGTAGTGCCGGCCATTAGAAGGCCAAAACCCTATTCTACGGTTCATTTCAGGTCATTTTAATGATTATTTTTAAATTTAAGTCATTTTTATAAATATTAATTTTTTAAGTCAATTTTGTAAAATAGCGGTAGAACCATCATTACTTGCCCTAATTATCCAAGTGCATTAATAAACACTAAAATATTCTAGAAAAGAAAAAAGAAATTTCAACTTGGTTCCCAATAGGAGCTTTTTTGTTGGGTGACTAATCAACACCATTCATAAAGGCATAAACATTAGAGGCAATGCATTTAATTTCACCGTCAACAATGATGATGAAAGCTTTGTATTGGTTGAAATAATTATCTTTTGGAGGAACCATTTAGATTAGAGAAGCCTTTAGGGATGAGATACTGCTGCGTTAAGATAATTATCATATATTTTCTATGATAAAGGTTGCTTGTGTCTTTTGCTGTAATAAAAACAAATATTATATACTTTGGCTCACTAGTAAAACCATTGAACTGGTGAGGTTAAGATCATATCGATTTGATCACTTTAACTTTTATTCATCGATATCCATTCAATGGCAATCTCCAAGGGGGACAGGTTACTTTCTTTTATAGTACTACATACAGTCCCAAAGAAACCAAGTAAATTGGAGAGATTTGATTTGATATGATAATTTATCCTTGAAAAAACAGGTTAAACAAAAATCAGTCATGTAGAAACATCAACTCGAGCTTCAAAATGATCGATTCCACTTCTATTCTGCTGTTTACTTCTCCTAAGAATAGAAACCTGAATCAAGAAAAAATAAACAAGCATAAACAACAGATGGAGAGTACATAAATCTTTTCATCTCTAATGGCTGTCAAAGCATTGCCAGAAATAAATGGAACTTCATAACCATACATAAATAATGCAGTATCTTAACCACACCTTATAATTTGCTACATCAATGAATATACCATCTACTCCAAAAACATGTTTTAATTGCAAGCATCATACCTTAGGCCTTTCCATGCCACTTCCAAAATATCCTATTCCAAAAGACAACGATGAGTACGCAGCTGCAATTTCTATAGCTTTCAGTTTTGGAGGATTTCCTGGAACCTAAACCAATAAATTCACATATAAAAACTAATCCGATAAATGAATTTTTTTTTCGAAAGATATATTGTGGTTTAATCGAGATCTCACCCTGATAGGAGCATCCGCTTGCACAATTAAAATCCCCGCACTTTTATCAGTATCAGCTTGATTACTATCTTGAGCAACAGAGCGAAGAACTTTCATGCAAGCAGAGGCAGGACCTGCCTGTGAACTAAGCATGAAAATGACCTTATTAGTACCCCAAGTATTGCAAATTGCAATGAATCTAATGTATGTTTCAAAGGCAGGCAAAATTACTTACTTGTGTCCTTCATTTCTCTTTTTAGCTTACCTTAAATATTCTAAATGGGATCAAAGATGATAAATCTTCGAAGTTAAGCAAATAATTTAAGATCGAACAAATTCAACTTCTATTATATGATTTATCAAGTCTAGTTCTCACCAAGCATAGACCGTTACCAATTTCAACACCCACGCTCGGAATCAAGTAGACAATTAATGTTTCAAAAGATTGTATCCTATTATACTACTTTTGTATTAATAGAAAGAGATACAAGTAGAGACAACCTAACTCAACAAGGTCCATTTAGGATAACTGAAACTTTCTTCATCTAAAGGGAACAAATTCCTGTTAGGCATATAAATCCGAAAGAATCTTACAGTGAAGATGAGACACAGCACTCCCGAGCTGCAAATCCTTTCATTAGGTGTTCTCCAGCACCGCTAACACAACAACCAACCATGAAAGGAGCCCCAAAGGGTCCTTTTGAGGAGGCCCAACAGCCTGCACCATACATTGCTGCTAATCCCACACGACCAGAGACCTGTCACAATTGTGGGAAAAAGTGTCTCATAAATTATATAGCCTCAAAGAGGAATGAACTAAGAAATACAGTTTCATCCAGTAATTATCACCTTCAGTGCAATACCACCGCTGGAGGCTCCTGATGCTATATTTCCTTCAGTGTCAACACAAATGACTCCCACAGTGTCCATGATATTGTCCTCTGCTGATGGGCTGAGCAAACATGATTGACCACCACTGTTGTCCTCCAAAGTATCACAAGTTTGAGCATGCGAGCCTGACATACAGATGCATAATTTCGGTTAAAAATATTGTCCAAGCTTATTGATATGAAATACATCTCCAAAATTTGGGGGGCAAATCTTAAATGAAAATGATCAAATATATGTACATGCAGAAGAGACTCAAAGAAACATCCACCAATTTCGTAAGCAATCAAATATCGGTGAAATCAATACAATTCACACTACTAATTATAGATATACAGAGTCTTCACTGCTAAGAGAGAATCATGAATGCTGGTACAGATGCCAAGATTGTTGAAACACTAAGCAATCAAAAAACCCATTAAATAACACAAGTTGGAGATTTGTGAATTGATTGAATAAAATTTTTAAAATACATAAATGGGTGCAAAAACAAGAACAAAATGAATCAATTTTAATATCTGAATGCAATCAAATACCTTGTAATAATGCATTGTGCTGCGCATTACAAGAATTTCCTTCAGAAGAAATATCAATCTCAGCTTTGGCATCAAGAAGCATTGCTTTGTAGTGTTTCCATTGTGCTTTTGCCTTCGGTGTCACCAACCACTATTTTGAAATAGAAACAATAAGATTTTACTAAAGATAAGATGAAATAGAAACAATAAGATTTTACTAAAGATAAGAATGACCTAATAGAAATCTTACACTGAATAAGAACTATTTTGAAATGGAAAAATGAACAGAACACTGCAGAAGAACCCCAAACCTGATCAGCCTTAACCATAGATTCAGGTAAGGCAATACCATTAGATTTTGCCCATAGGCGTGCACCTTCACCAACCAAGAACCTTGGAAAATCATATACAAGGCCAGAGTTAGGGGGAAGAAATAGCAGCAACAATAAAAATAAGAACTTGACAAAGAGAAATGTTATAGTAACTCAAAAATAGCAAATAAAGGCAAGGAAAACAGTTGTTTATTACATGGGGGTATTCGACCCAACAAAGAAGATCCTTTCGTTTGTTCCTTCACTAACAAAGCGGCAATCTGAATAGCATTTGGAACACCTGGTCTAAAATTTAACAAAATGGATACTAAGTAACTTCAAGAAAAATACAGAACTTGATCCAAGGGAATATAAAAATTTACCAGGCACAGCTCCAACAGCCCCAAAAGCTCCAGATTGACCATCCATAAGACTTGCATCACATTCAACATTACCATCTTCAGTTAAATTAGAGCCTCTGCCAGCATTTGTGCTGGGATCATCCTTTTAACAAAAAAACATCTTTTTAATTCAAAGGATCCTACCCAACGACCAACATACAGTTATAAAAATGAAAACGAAAAAGAAAGAGAAAAATTGGGTTTCTACCTCGAGCACTTGAATAGCCGCTGCAACAGCATCAACAGATCCACCAGGACCTTTACGGAGAACGGAAGCAGCAGCCAGGCAAGCGCGTTTCATAGCGGACCTTAAAGCTTTTTCATTGGAAGGGGCGTGGTATCCGGCGCCGACATGGACGGCCACAAAAAACCCAGGCTTTTGGGGTTCTACCTCACCACACATTGATGACTCCATTAACTTGGGATTGAAGAATGGGTATCGGTGTAAGGTTTACAGGGTAAATTGTATGAAGCGTAATTTGGGTAAAAGAGGGAAAGACCCAAGTCCAAAGTCTTGTTAGTTGTTAAGCAGGACCATGATAAATTGATAATCACTTTCGCCTTTTAAAAGAAGTTTGAGGGTTCTACGAGAGGTTTTGGTCTCATTTTATTAATTGGCTTCTCCTTGTTGTTTTATTAGCTGATTGAAATCATTAAAATTAACCCTCTAACCATTATTAGTTTCTTTCACAATCATTCATATAAAACAAATAAATGAGCCAGCACCGGCTTGGCAGTTCTTCTTACCGAATATATCAAGTGCAACCATGCTTTGCACCGCAAGAAGAAAATAGTATCGTGGGAAATTTGCATTGCCAGTGGAAGTTAAATCATTGATTCTAATATCACTCAACATTGAGAAGTTAATCTTATGACACACTCGTTGGTAAAATCTTTGATCAAAAAGATGAGACTTCCTTCCTAAGGAAAAAATGACCTGAAGGGCCATCATTTGACAGCAGTGCTAGTCTTGCAACATTTTCAGCACCTTCAGCGGCGGTTAACACCCCATTGTTGCAAGTTATATCAGTTTTCACAAAGCCTGGACCAATGGAATTGACAAGGAAACTTGGGTACTTGTTAGCTACAATCCTTGTGTAGGCATTCATTGCTGCTTTGGAGAGTGTATATGCTGAGAAATAAGTAGGCCAACCTTGATCTTTTAGTGACCCCTCTTTAAAATCTTTAAGAAACTGTTTTAGGACTTCATCCACTTGCTCTTCTGTAACACTTTCAGCATCACTCAACACTTCCATGGCCCATTGACTGGGTATATTCTGAACAAACATGACAGATGATAGTTAAAACTGCTTGCATACCTTACAGAATTATTTACTTTATCAACTACTGCTTATGATACTATGGGTCCAAAAGAAAAGTGAGCTGTCGGCCACATGCTGATTTTCAACATGAAAATATTACCATAATTTTGTATAGGAGCTTGAGAGGATATACTAGGAAAAAAACAATTCATTTCATCTTTAAAGTAATTTGTACATCAGTTAGTTGAAAAACTAGAGTTATATATCTGAAACCAGGATCTTGTAGTGTACCTTCAATAACCCCATAATGGAGGAAACATTGACAATCCTGGGGGAATCAGATAAGTGAAGCAGGGGAACAAATGCTTCAACCATTCTTTTTGCACCATAGTAGTTGGTTTCTAAGCATTCTTCCGCCAACTCAAAAGTTTGAGTTGCAATCTCATACTCACTGGCTTGCTCTTCACTTGGCTGCATCATAAGAGACCACTAATGAATATGCTAATTCCAGATCAAAGTAACAATCAATTAATTATTATTAACATAAATGCAGACTACTTACAAAGTATCCAGCAAGTTCAGTAGCTTTGACAAAAGCTTGTTGATGTAGAATAGCTCCCAAAGTTCCAGCATTATTAACCTGCACGTGGCTCCAAACGAAACAACTTGGTAGAAAATATGAGAGAATACAAATTTCAAGGTTTTTTTTTTTTTTTCATATCTCAAATGGAGAGCAGACATTTTGAAGAAATGGGCGGCAAATGATTTACCAAGACATCAAGTTTTCCAAATTTAGATTTGACATAATCAACAAGGGAAGCAATGCTAGAAGGGACTGTCACATCAAGCTGATGGAAAACTAAATGATGAGACAAACCAGAATCTTTCAATTTTGCAAAAGCTTCAAGTCCCCTTTTCTCATCTCTAGAAGTCAAAACAACCATGACCCCTTTTGAAGCCAGGTTCCTGCATAGTTCAAAACCGATTCCCTTGTTTGCTCCTGTTACAACTGCTACCCTAAGAGGTAGATTTTTTTTTGATGGAGGTAAAAGATTAATAGGACAAATAATACATATAAATAAAGAAAAAACCATGAAAGCAAAGGATACCTTTTGGCAGCAAGAAAGGTTGAGGCTTCTGCCATTGTTATTCGAAAACCAGAAATGTGAGAGCTTGATGGGTTAGTTTAGAATGAGTTTTGATATTAGGAAAAAATTAGGTAGATAGTTAACTGTCTTTATTGTCCTTGAATGTTAAGTGCTTTGGCATTTGACTTGCAGGTTCAGGGTTGGAGCTGGTATTCCAAAGTAAAAACAATTATCTTAAACCATAATTAATTCATCTCCTTATGAGCTTAAAATTTTCATTTTCATCTCAACACAACATTGACATTAAAAAAGTTTGACTGTTAATATTTATTTTAATTTTATGTAGGATTATATTTTAATTATTTTTATTTATATTTGTGTCATATAAACTATATTCAACTCAACTAATCATTGGTGTAGCAATAAAAAATTGCATTGCATTAGATTTCGAGTTGAAACTTGAACTGTCTTTCCCCTGTTCTGGATTTACCCTCGCGTACCATGCAGTAAATAGAAGATAAATGGAATTGAGTATTTCTCTTTGCATCTCCTTGAAAACAATTTCTTTTTCAGGCTAAATCAAATTCATATCTTCAAATATTTTAAAATCAATCCATAAAAAAATAAAAATTAATAATCAAACTTATCCCACTTTGAAAACAAAAATCATTCTAGGAATTACATTAAGTTAAAGTTAATCCAAGCTTGGAGAGACCTTATTATCATTCACAGAGTAAATTAATAAATAACATTTCTTTCTAATTTATAATTTTTTATATTTTTAAGTTATTTAAAATGAATTTTAAAATATTTTTTCAATTATAAAAAGTTTTCCAGTTTCCAATTTTATTATTTTTATTAAAAATACAAAAATTAATTTTCAAAACATTTTTGTAATTGTTTATATACTTTTAAAGGGTTTGGACCAAATTAACCCATAAATCATGATATTTAAAAGATTTATTTTATTTTTTTATAATACATTAATTCTAACCACAAAACTGATGTAAGGATTGAAATTTTAAATAAAAATAAGTATAAAACTCAATGTCATAAAATTAAAGTATGAAATATGAAAGAGTAGAAATATCATCTAAAAAATATTGTTTGAATCAACAACCTAAACCCCAAATATGGGGAATATTTTTACAAAATATTTATTTATGGCAACACTAACTTAATTTTTATCACTTCTTTAATTAAATTAGCATTTAAGAACAGCATAGTTGCTCACATTAAATAGAAAACTTGATCGGAGGAGGCAATAATATCCAATTGAGATATTTATTACCACACTAGCAATTTTTTAAGATGATTTAATTATAAATTTTATTGTTCTATTTTATAAAACTTGAAAAGCTAATTATATTTTAATTTATTATTTTTGATGAATTACAATAATAGAGTAAAGTCTGAACAACCAATGCAATTAGCACAATTTAAATTCAGATTACACCTAAGACAATAAATACTTTTAACCAACATGCCATTACATGAGATTAATAAAATTATTAAAATACTAATTTTAAGTTAATTATTTAATGATAAGATTTAATAATATTACCCATTTTATAAAACAAAATTCAGAATTAGACTAAAGTTTTAAAAGAGAAAGAGAAATTAAAGATAATAATTTTTTGGAAATAAAGATTAAACCTTTTAATACTCTAAAAAAATGATGCAAATTTATTAAAAGAAAAAATAATGTGGATTTATGATTATATTTTTCTGCCGCAGAACTTAAGGTCGGAGTCCACAAAGAGATAACCCCGAAAACTCCAAATCAAAATTGTGACAAAAAGGAATAGAGACTACTTCTGTTGAACGAGTGGGCTATACTTAGGGTACCACATGTTTCGACGTACGTATTCCACCGTCTCCTCCTGCACCCATTCAGAGTAAAAATGCAAAAACAAATAAAATTACATAACAAAAACCTATTATTTCTGTTTCTATCTTCCAAAAACAACTTAGTTCAACTGTGAATAGACTTGAAATCAGTGTGCATGTTCAGTAAATTTGCTGATTTTCTTTTCTTTTCTTTTTTTAAATAGCAGCTTAATATTGAAGAATAAATTATAAATACTGAAATCCAAATCCAGGCTTAGTGACTACTTCTTAAGGTATTGAGTTTTGTATATTTGCTATTTTACCATGAAAATCTAGTAGAAGTTTACCCCGGGGAAGTAAAAAGGAGAAAGAAATTCCATACTTTTGACATGTAGGCCAGTTCCTCAGGATCAACCTTTCCATATCCTTCTGCCACTTCCTCTGCAACAGCAGCTCGCACAACTGATGCCCCAACCTCAGCTGTGATATCTCGAATACTGCAATAATACACGAGTAGAATGAACTCGATGTAGAAGCTATGTATTAGAAAGAAATGCTAGTAATGGGTTATTTTCAAAACAAGGACCCCAAAACCATTCACCTTGCTAAATCATAAAAGCTTAAGCATTTAAAAACCGGTTGTCCATTGAAATTTTGAATGTATGAACCAAGAACATAACAAATAATTTCTACCACTTTAAACGACAAGGAAAAGTTACCAGTGAAAGCAAGTAAACGTTACCTATTGATAGATGGATACAAGATGCCCTTTTCGATGTCTTGGTCGGTCATATAAGATGCAAGGCTGCGTTGCAAGGATAGCATCTTATTCACTACTTCCAGAACAAGACTGTCTTTTAATCATAATAAAGAAAGAAAAAGTTCATTTTGATAAAAGCAGAACTGAATAGTAGACTTATGTAATCAATGAACATTTTACAAATTAAAACATACACTGGTGAGTGGTTAAGTTCACACCGACACTGCTTTTAGTTATTAAAATCAAGAAATATGACCTGTTTGCGCATGCTGAAGTACAAGAGGGTTAGTCTAATCAGTGTATTGTCTAATAGAGTTTATAAAACAGAGATCTGAAGAATGTAGAATGACATGGGGAGAGACAAGCCTATACCGACATTTTTTGGGGGGCTTTAATTTTGCATCACTAAGAAACTAAGGTCCCCATGCAGTTAGCAAAAGTTCTACAACAGCCAAAGTGATATTACAAAACCAAGCATTAATTATTATGAATTCTAGACTTCAAGCATTATCAAAAGAGAGTGTGAGAACAAGAATGAAAGTAACTATATCATATTAATCATATACAATACCATTCAGCAGCCGCTTGCAACATATCATCTGTTATAATACGAGCACCTGAGAGCAAAGCTCCCAAACCGATCCTGGATCAAATGGAACAATTGTGAAACCAAAGTTAAGATCTAAGTATGGTGAATAAAACAACTATAAAGCAGAAGATAACACCTACCCTGGGAACAAGTACATGTTATTTGCTTGATTTACATAACCCACTTTGCCATTACCTGCCAACAAGCAAATGACTAATTAAGATGTAATAATAACCACTACTGGAAAAACCAGAATCATGTCCACAACATAGCCAATAAATGCTCCCTTATTAAGGAAAGAAGCACCAGAAGCTTGTAAATTTATATATCTTTTAGACAAGATATGAAAGATACCAAGCTGGACATTTTCAAAAGGGCTTCCACTGGCAAAGACTATGTTTTCTCCAGCATGCTTAAAAGCTTCAATAGCAGTGCATTCAGCTATTCAATGGAAATGCAAATAGATGTCAAGACAAAATATCTAGTTTTATAAGGAAAACCAAACTGCATGGCAGGACAAGAAAAACAAACCGTTCATTGTGGGATTTGACATAGCAAATATAGCAGGTCTATTTGAACCAGATTCACGCAAAGCCTTAAGCACCTGTTTTTGTGCCAACACAGTGGTGAGGAACTCGACACAGTGCAGAACGTAAGCAGTAATTATAAGAAAATAAACATAAATTACATGCGAATAACAAAATAAAGATTATATATAAAAGAGAAATATAGAAAAATAGGAATTTCCACCTCTTCATTGAACACACCACCAACTCCAGACAAACCAAGAAGCACATCAGGTTTGACCTTTTTAACCTGAATAAAATTTGGCTCACGACAATTAGGTTATTATATATATATATATGTAAAGAGCATCCATAACTTGTTGAAGACTGTACTTATAAAAACTGTATCATAAATCAACTTTTTGTCACAATACACTCCAAATTCAGCACTGTCTGCTTTTCTTCTTCACACACAAGTTCATATAACACCAGCCTCGCAATTATACATGCTGCTGCTGCTGCTGCTCAAGCACTAACATTGAACTTACCACTTCAAGTAGAGAATCCCCATCTCTAAGTCCCGCTTTCAGTCCAGGATCTTTTGCAAATGGTACAGCTGCTGGATCAAGGTTTTTCCTTTCTTTAGTGATGAGACCCTTAACCAACAACAAACAATAGACAAGTAAGTATGTACCCACCACATGAAGGATGCAATAAAAATTTACCAAAGGGTCATTTGACATGGAAAAAATTAGAAAATTTAGATTCCTAGAGTCAAACCATAATGATTTTCTCGTAGAAGTAAGAAACTAAAAAGAAAAAGAAAATTATGAATGAAGTAGATATCATAAAAAGAAATCCGCAGATGATTTTTCTAGTAAAACATTTTTACATGATTAGTTCATAAAATCCACATCTTCATTACACAAGAGAAAGGACATTACATATCTAAAAGAACATAAAAGGCTTTGCACAAATAGGATGAAAAAAGCTAGAGAGGTAAAATTGTACTTCTTTATCAAGTAGGAAGAAGTTCTGTGCAGCTATTTCTGCATTTCCTGTCATCCTTACAACAGCTTGAACAGCCATGCTAAGAACACCAAGCCCTGCACTGGAAGCCAGAAAGAAAAGTTTTTATGAGAAATAAAGCTGTGAGGGAATGGATGCAAGGAGCCGTAGAAATGGTGAAAGATTGAAAGACCAAGCTTTATCTATAAGTTAGCCAAATACCTTCCAGCTCCCACCACAACAATCTTTTGGTTTGGAAAATCATCCAAAGATCGACCTTGTGCTCTTACAGTTCCTAACAATCCAGCAAGTGCAACTCCAGCAGTTCCCTAAGAGAATTAAGTAAGCACAACTTTCCAATATTGGTGGCATTCATAGTGATGCTGCAGCAATCTAAGTTACACTAGAAACTAATCCTATCCATAAAAGTAGCAACTTGCTGGGCCAAGTGCTCACCTGTACGTCATCATTAAACATGCAAAACCTTTCCCGATAGCGTTTCAGAGTTTCAAAGGCCCACTTCATTTGAAAATCCTCAAACTGAATGGGGTAACCATCAAATAAACATCATGGTATGAGCATAAAACAAAAGTCTCATTTCTGAAAGAGAGAAACCTGTACAATAGCCTTAGGCCAACGTGTTAAAACCGCTTCGATGAACTCATCAATAATTGATAAATATTCTTCCCCTTCTAACCTAGGTTGTCTTAGTCCTAAATCTGTCCAAATCCCCCAAAAAAAAATGTCAAAAGAAATCTCCACAATCGGTAAATACAAAAAGTAACACCAAGCATTTCATATGTTCCATTCTATGAATAACAAAGTAAATAAGCACATATTTTACTCACAAAGTGGGTCTTCAATTAGCTTTAGATTGTTAGTACCAACATCTAGCATAACTGGGAGTATCTGTCAGAGACAGATATTGATTTAATAATTAAAGTTCTAACACAAGACAAGAGAGTTGCCATCACAAGAAAATGTTGAAAATGTAAAATACGATAATAACATGGAGCAAACTTTTTCAGCAAGATACAATCCACACACACACACACATTTTGCTCAGCCATAATAATTATTTTAATAAAATTAAGTCAACCACTAGAATAGTGGGATTACATCATCGAAACAACAGCATAAAACACCAACAAAAAACAAAAACACCCTTATAAAATAGGAAAACACCAGTAAACCAACAACTCTAAAGGCGAACCAAGCAAAAGATCACCTCCACGCATAAAACATACAAACAAGATCAAATCCCAACAATCGCCTTGGCATTAGCTATTCTGTTGGTATAAAAATCAAGATCCTCCATCAGCATCTCAAAGACTTCAACCTTAGTGTGAAAAACTAACTCCTTGATATCATCAACAAATATTAGTGATTACAAATAATACCTAGAATCTCAAACCAGCATGCCTTCGCAGCACACTTTATAGCTATGGAGCATTAATAAACATAATACAGCCATATGCCTAAACACCACCACTCTGATGGATAACATGATCATCCAAAACAAAACTTCATATTCAAGCACACAAAAACCACCCGATCAGACATTCAATGCTGCAAAACAAAGGAAAAGAATCAGCATTGACCCAAAAAATTCAGACCATATGGCTATCGACATTCTAAGATTTTGATCCATGCAACAACAACATATCAACTCCTTTAAACATCTCCAGATTCTTAAAATAAATAGAACTGCCTCCAACCCCAACCCTTCAGGCAGACCATCTTTTAAAATCAATTTCGCCAGAACACCAAAAACCACCTAAATCAATAAAACCCATAATAGCCACCTATGATCCTCTCTCTTGCTCAAGCATCATCAACTCCGAAATTATAACATCATCAGAGCAGCTAGCTCTAAGGCCTAAGCTCTTACCTTAACGCCGTGCTTCCACATATATAGGTGCAAGTTCATAACTATTGTCCACTTAGCCACAAATATAAGTTCACATGCATATAAGAGAGAACTACAACTGATGGCTAAATATGTCAAATACAGTCAACACCAAAACACATGTATGAAAATGGTGGCAAATGGTTGATACAGGCCTAACTAATTGGTGTTAAGTACAAACAAAAAAGTATAAGCCAAATTATAAGTGGCAGGCATGCACATGCATGCAAAAACACAAAAAGAAAAAGAAAGATAGACCATACTCTTTGTGGGTTGAGACCAGCAGCCGCAACATACATATCAAGTTTTCCTATTGGTATTCCGATCCCGTGAACTCCAAGGTCACCAAGGCCAAGAATTCGACTGCCATCTGTCAAGACTATCATATCAACCTGTAAAACAAAAGCAAATTGAACATAATATTAGATCCTCGTGCAGTAAGCAATAATTCATAACATGCACAAACTTACCTTTTGAGCAGGCCAATTATATATCATAGACATCATCTCTCCTTTATCCTTTGCACTGAAATACATTCCACGTGGGCGTCTAAATAATCCAGAATAATTTTGGCATACCAGTCCAACAGTTGGGGTGTAAATTATTGGAGCAAAATCTTTGATGTTGTCAATAAGAACCTGGAGCAATATTCAAATGATATTCAGATGATATTCAGAACTTAAATGTTTGTATCAATATATTACAAACTGAACGAGGAATAAACTTACTCTGAAATACAGTATTTCATTCCTGTCATGCAATCTGTTTAAGATCCGCCATTTTGCTAATGCAACATGGCTAGTATCTGATTCACTAACAGTATTTTTCTCTAAGGAGCGATATGATTCCACTACCGATTAAAAACAACGTCAAAATTAAGGCATTGTTAGAAATGTGGACAACATCAAGCAGGCGGGAAAAAGAATTCCTAAAAGAAAAATATACAACAAAATGAATTTCGAAAGCTAAATAAATATTAACCAGCTAAATAAGAACATATATTAGCCTTTCATTTGGTAAACTTACTCGAAAACATTAACACTTCCAAATTTATATCTAAGAATTTTCTGCAAATATTAAATTTAAACATCTCAGAAGGTTCGGTATCACACTTACTGAAACGAGCATATTGCTGCTCAAATGATATCACACGTGGCGGAAGGAGACCACGAAGCCCAAGTCTGTTCCTTTCCGTCAAAGGAAAGCCAGTGTCCTGAACTTAAACAAGAAAACGAGAGCAATGAGAAAACAAATAGGCAATGTTCACTTTCAAGAAGCAAAGGAAAAAAAAACACTTAACGAGTGCGAACATAACAATTTCATCAGAGACCATAGGAAAAAAAGAAAAAAACAAATTGCTATAATAACCTTATTGATCCAAGGATCATGAAGAATATCAGCTCCACGCTTTTGAATAATACAAGGACGAGGAATCACCGACGAGAAGAAACGCCTTGATCGGCTCAGTCTCGACGCCGTAAACTTTTTCAGATTCCACATTCCGATTTCAATATCCAAATTCACCACAAAAAGGTAGAAAAAAACAGCTCACTGATAAATAGAATAGATGAAACAAGGGTGGTTTCGTATTTAGCGTGTGTTGAGTTAATATATATAATTTTAATAAAGATTTATTGATTTCTATAATTTTCTACATTTTATTTATTTTTTATATTCCTCTCTCTCAATAATATCTTCTCATTACACTCAACGTGGAAGCGGAAATGTTCGAAAAGAGAGAGCGTTTGGGAGAGAATGCGGTTAGGTAGGAGTAGGACAGTAGGACAGCCAAAGCTCATTTCTTTGGAATATGAATACCTGAGCTTGAATTTGTTTTATTTATTCCAAGTTAATTAAATCATTTTTTAAACAAAAATTATAAATTTAAATATTTAAATTCCTTATTCGTAAAATATTTAACACCATCCGAACTACAAAGGAAATGAATTCAGATTTAAAAAATTTAATTATATTAAGAATAAATCAAATGATGTTAAATACCTAATATTTTATCATTGATTTGTAATCTTAATAATTTTGATAGATTATGTTGTACTGAAATGTTTGGACAGTTCTACTAAAAGGGATGACCAATTCAGTAGGAGATTTTTTTCCATGTGGAAAATCAGCACCCTTTTGAGTTACTATTCCCCCAAGACAATAATCTACCATGGTAAATACCTTGTGATGAAACTCTTATATTATTACAATAAATACCCTGTGATGAAATTATCACAATAAGGAGATAGAATCCACCACTCCTATCCCAGAGATGAAATTCTTCAACCAAATACCTTTTGATGTTAGACATAGAACAAGAAACTGACTCAGCTCCCATGGTAGATACAGCTCCTTCATTGAAGGTATCTTTAGACCATTTTTTACGGCTCTTGAATGTTATAAACTAGTGTCACTTCGATATCCACAAGTCTTATAAAAACTAGAGCATATATTAAGCTTCTAGCAATTGAAGCAGGAGGAATATTTTAGATATGTGCTATCGTTTTTCATCTAAAATCTTATTAATGTAAGCTTCTTTAAGATAAACACATTTTTTT
The DNA here is from genome assembly GCA_025506655.1 of Gossypium rotundifolium. Taxonomy (NCBI): domain Eukaryota; kingdom Viridiplantae; phylum Streptophyta; class Magnoliopsida; order Malvales; family Malvaceae; genus Gossypium; species Gossypium rotundifolium. Next base: position 176,149,773 of record CP106732.1, read on the forward strand.
AAATACATCTCTTTAAACTTTTATGTCAATGACAAAAAATGCCTCACTTATATCTTCAATATCAAAATGTCAAAAGAGAAATCGTTTCACCTCATATAACGATTACATATCATTTGTTGTAAGCAAAATATTATTTACATATAAAATTAAAAAGATAAACTTGCTCCTAGTAACCTTATAGTATATACATCAATTAACAATATTTTCAACAAGTACATAAATAGACTTGTGAATTTAATGATTATTTGCATTTGAGATAAACACTTTTAAGTTGTTTTAATGTAAATTTCTTCCTTAATTTTTTATTGAGAAAGATTGTTTTCGCATCTATTTAATGTAATACAAAAGCAAAATGTGCAATGTAGTAATGAATAAGAAAGAATCTTTTATAGAAAAAGAAAAAAAAAAAATCTCCCTATAATCTATTACTTCCCTATGACAGTATCAATAATAGGCGATGAATATATTTTAGCCTTAAAAAGACTCATTGACAGCCAATAGGCTTGGCGCTATTAGGTAAGTCTACAAAGCCTCCAACTTGATTTTCCACCATAGAATTAATTGCATCTTTCATGGCATCAAGCCACAAATTGGAATTACGATTTATATTGTTTGGAAAACTCATTACAAATATTGTTATTAAATTCTACAAAATATATCATATAGGATGCTTTTTTATTTATTTATCTTTTTAATTTCGCATTATTCGATAATCACATCGATAGTGTTTTTTTTTTTTTTGAAATGATGCACCACCAAACTCTTGTAAAGGTGGTTGTAAGTTAATTTCTTTATTTTTATTTTCTTAAAGTGGAAATTAGGGGTATAAATTTGACACATGTATTTCTTATATAATTTGAATTTTAAGTAATTGTCTTTTATTTGTTCCTTTTGAAATTGGTCAATTTATCTTATTGAAAATGATCTATTTGCTAAAAATAAATCAAACAAGAAAGAGTATCCATCTCTATTCCAATGAAACATCTATTAACCAAGGAATACAAGCATCTATTTTTTGGGTACAAAGGAGGTTGTAATCTACAGATAGAAGAAAGATTGTATATTAGACTTTAGATCTCTGCTAGATGTCCCTCTTGCTTGGTAATGGTGGCACGAACCAATTGGCTAAACATCTTAGATGCCACCTCTCAAATGAACCAACCGGCTAAACTATGAATTCCAAATACAAATATCTATAGTTAGAAATGTAACTCTGTAAACATCCTCAATTCTTATTACAGCTTTGAAGGTATCTGAACAAATGAACAGCTCTTCGGCTTTAGAACAGAGAGAAATAGAGAGAGGATGAATTGAGGTGCAACAGCCACCTTATCTTACCAACGGTTTGGCATTCTGGGTACAAGTTTTTTGTTTAAACTTGTTCCTCAAGACAGCTATACTGGTGTTCTTTAATTATCAACAACAAATACCAGCATGACACAATTTTATACTACTTTTAGATGCGAAAAGGGGCAACTGTCGATCTTACTAAACTCACAAACTTGCTTCAGCTGCAAGTGTCAGTTTAACACCATCTTTAAATGGAGTAGGACAAATATTTAGCTTCTGAACCAGCTTGGTGATATCCATAGATATATCAGCTGGGGACTTAACACCACGGTCAACCTGAGAAACCAGCACTTCAGTTACTGCAACCAGGCTAAGAAAATCCATCCAAATTAAAAGAGAGTAGAATTTTGGAACTGGAAAGGTTTTCTCCATTACGAGAGCATATTTTTATCAACCAACATTCTAATGGAATATAATGAGCATGGTGAGGATTTCAGAACCACGCTGATGTCTGCTATTGAGTACAGAGAAAACCTCTCTAGAATTAGATAGCCTTGCAGGAAGGATGAATCACCGGACCTTAAATTAAGGATTAAACTATAGAGTTCAACAAATTTCAGTAGAATAACAATTTTATTTTCTACGGCTTTCGTAATGTATACTTACAGATGATGCAGACACTGGTTTAATTAATGAGGAATCATATCCTCTAATTTGTGCCACAGCTTCAGCCATTTGAACACGGGAAACCCTGTCTGGTCCACCAACATTCAGTAGCAACTGCATTTTCTTACCCTCTTGGACAAGCAACATAAGATCACAATAGTTAAGTCATATGTATAAGAAAAAGAAATGCAGATGAAAATTTCTTTGTAGAAGTAAAAGCACTACAATGACTTGGAAAAGGGAGCAACCCCAGTTAAAAACGAGAAAATAGACAATAGATCCACCAAAAGAAAACAAAGCAATGGTAAATGATTTTATCATATTAAAATCTTCCTTCAGAATTGAAACTCTGAAACAGGAGACACGAAAGGACTAAAGGAGCATCTCACAATCTAGTATCAATATTATCTAAGATGCACCGATAATAGGCTCATACCTGATAGCCATTTGTCAATCAAAGTCCGGATGATAGCCACAACATCCTTGACATATATTGGACAACGGTACTCATCATAAAAGGACTCCACTTTATCTCCTTTAGAAAGGACACCATCAATCCACTGCATCATGTTCGGTAAAAATACAATCTTGAATGGTAACTTATATAATATACTGCTACTGCAATCTGCGTGCTTAACTACTCATAAGAATTTCTAAGAATTTCCATCATATAAGAAGCAAAATGAAGTCAAGTGTTATGTAAATAAGAATGGATGTTCTGCCTTCCAATCAATGTCTACTTAACCCTAAATTTATTTGGATGGAAAATGGAAGACTCAAATGCCCTGTTATTTTCTACAGCATTTTCGATTAGCATCATATGCTAAATAATGAGAAATTATGTTTCTATCCCAAAAAAAAAAAAAAAAAAAAGTGGAAAAGAGAGAAATATAACAAAATGGAATTCAGCTTTGGCACCTGAATAGGAAGAGATTTAGGAACAGGTGAGACAGTTTGAGGCCCAAATATAATACTACTTCTTAGAATAGCAAAATTTGACCATTTCTCAGAGATGAACTGCTCAGCTGCTACTTTCGATTTTCCATAAACATTAACGGGAAGAGCATCATCTTCCTCCTTGTAAAAAGATTTCACTCCTTCATACACTAATGAGTAAAACCCACAAATCCAAAAACACCAAAGCATTTCAGACCTTATACCAATCAATTAGAATTCATTAAAATCAACAACAATATCCCTGACCTTGATCTGTCGAGAGATGAATAAGAAGAGTATTGTCACTTTGGGCAAAGCTTGACAACCAATTTACAAGAGAACTAGGCACATTGATAGATATAGCGGCATCAGGGTCATTCTCGCAAGCGCGAGGCACCGACAGGGCAGCGCAGTTAACAACCACATCAGGCTGCCATTGCAAGCTTTTAACAGGTTAGGATTTTGTGCTTACTTAAAAGAATGAGTGGGTTTGAAAGAATCACCTGGCCAAATTGTTGAGAAATGGAATCGAAACCCAGTCCAGTTTTCAAATCAACGTGGAAAGCGAAAGAGGTGGGAAAGGCAAGGAGCAGAGGCTGAGGAGGAAAGGAGCTGTAGGTGAATGCCAAGGCAAACGGGGTAGTTGCTTGGATCTCTGAAAAGCCTTGCAAGAGATGTTGCCCCAAATAGCCGGTGCCGCCCACTACTAACACTTTCTTAGTGCTCATTTCCTCCTTCCAGATGATTGCAATTTCGGATGGAAAGAGCTGAAAGGTTCAGGCTTTATTTGTTTGTTTGTTTTTAATTAAAATGGTCGAGGCTTTGGATGGGGGACTTGGGTTTTCTTTTTGTAGGTAAGAAGGTTCATCAAGATTGGTACTTCCGTTGGTTGGATTCTGTAGATTGATTGAAGAAAACCCAAGGAAGGAAGCTTCTTACTATTTTCATCTCTATTTCACTGTCGCATCGTTAGATAGCTATTGTAATCAAAGAATGGCAATGGATTGCACGAGATCGAAAGTTGTAATCCCACTCAGTTTCAGCAAAGACCGCCAATTAAATTAAATAGTAAAAGCCATACTGACTTTTTTTTTTTTTTTTTAAATTTGTATTTTTTATTTTGCTAACATTACATACAAAAGTGAAACTTTTACCAAACCATATTTATAGAATTACAGCAAGAAGAGAAACGAAAAATATTGCTAGATACTGAAAGAAAAGGAAACCAGTTGAAGTTTGATGATATGAAGTTAAGTCTGCATTTCTCACAAATAAAACTTTCAACACCCTTCTCAGCACCATGGCTTCTCAACTACTACCCTCTGGTTCTGAGGAAGCTTGGGAGTTGGGACATCTCCATGAGAAACTCAAATTTCCATACGATGTAGGATTAGTTCAAGGGGGGAAAAAGGCATTAATAACAAGTTAATATATATATATATATATATATTAAACTTAAAATACTGCAAACATGGCATAAGTTGTACTGCCAAAAGCAATTAACGTTGGGGGCTATAACTAGTTATTCTTGGAGCCAAGTCTGTCTACAACTCTTTTCTCAGTCCAATAAAGAGAAATGAGAGGGTGCAAACCTTTACTGATTTATTGACTTCATCAAGTGAAACTTTTCCGCATAAACAACTCTCCAGGCACCGTTGCTCTGCGGTCCACAGAAGAATGACGCTGTCATCTGAACAACATACGCAACAGAAATTAGTAAAGCATATGGCTGGGAAAGACTACTAATGATACATGCAGATACGTTTTACCAAGTTAGCGTTTCATTTTTCACGCCATAAATCATACATAATACCATCCTTGTATCTGTTCTTGGGAAGCCATGTTTATTCTGTATGTTTAGAATTTTAGACTTTCAAAATTCAATATTTTGCTTTGAAAGTGTGTGGCATTTGAACATATTTTCTTTGGTACTCGATACTCTTTCTTTTTTATTACTGCAAAAAAGGGGAGAATCCCATAACGAACCACTAACGCCTACATTTCTCCTATAGAAGAGAATCTAAAATAATCTATTACCATATGAACTTAATGATTAAAATATTGTTAATATTATTTTATTTTAACTAGATTCGTTATCTTTTAATAACTCATCATTATCCTTGTAGTAGATATAACGATTATTGTTTTGAATAAGAATAATGATATGGAATCAAATGATTGATGCTTATGATATGGTTTAAATAAGATTTTCTTATTTTGTTTAAGCATTCAAATAAGCAACAAACAAAGCTTGTTCTTACACTTCTCTCAAAATTTCTTTCTTCTTTCCCTCCCAACAATTTTATAACAATAGACTTATTTGATCTTTAAAGGGCCTAAAAATCTTTAAAAAGTTGTGTTAGATGTTAGCTAACATTTGTTTGCACCAAATGGTTTCAAGTAGTTTTTTTTTTTTTTGCCTTTACCACCTATTGTTTCGAGTGAAAACTATCAGATATAAGCTGTCAAAATGAAGACATATATGACAGTTTTTTATCATTGGATGTGAGTGAAAATTAAAAGGAATCACCCAAACTTCTGGCAAATCCAACTATGACCCAATTAAAGGGTCACAGTGAAGAAAAGGCAAAGAAATACGAAGCCAAGAGTTGTATTGAGTCATTTGTTTCTTATGAAATTTTCATTAGAATCTTAATATGTGAGACTACAAAGCAAGCTTAGGGCATGCTCAAGGAGGAGTTCTAAGGCAGTGACAAGACTAAACAAATGCAAGTACTCAACCTCAAAAAAGGATTTGAAGTTTTGAAGATGCAAGAGTTTGAAACTGTAAAGGAGTACAAAGATAAATCCATGAAGATAGTAAATAAGCTCAGATTACTTAAAAAGGAGACAAAAGAGTTGTAGAAAAAGTTCTTGTTAGTTTTGCTGAGAGGTTTGAATCCAAAATCTCTTCGCTTGAAGACTCCAAAAACTTGACTAAGATTTCTTTGGTAGAACTAACGAATGTTCTCGAGCCTTAAGATCAAAGGAGGGCTATTAGACATGAAGATTCAACAGAAGGTGCGTTTGCAGTCAAAAGGAAAGGCAAAAGGCAACTGAGGACAAGAACAAAAAATTAGGAGATAGAAAAAAATAAGAATCCTAGAAACAATGGAAAAAAAGGTAAATTTCCACCATGTTCACACTGCTGGTGGAGACCAAACATACAGTGAAGGTCTGGCAAAAACTTGGCTATGTGGTGAAAGTGTGCAAGAGCATAGAACCAACAATATCAAGATCAACAAGGTAGAGTAGCAGATATCCCGCTAGCAGAGGATGAACAAGTTTTTGTTGCTTCTTATTATACAACAAAAACTTCCTCAAGTGCTTGGCTCATTGATAGTGGATGCACTCATCATTTGGCATCAGACATCAACTTATTCAAAGAGATGACAAAGTTACTTGTTCCAAAGTCAGAATTGATAATGGGAAGTTCATGGAAGTCAAAGGACGATGAGTTGTGATAATTGATACACAGTCAGGTACAAAACTTATTCCAGATGTTTTATTTGTACCATTAATAGATCAAAATCTTCTTAGTAGAACAATTGCTAGAAAAATATTACTCATTGGTGTTTACAAACAAAGCATGCATCATTTATGATCCATCAGGCCATGAACTTTTCAATGTTGTTATGAAAAGCAAATATTTCTCCTCAGATTTGGATCAATCTACCTCATCAACCTCGGTTAATGAACCTAAATTGTGGCATAAAAGATTAAGTCACTTCAACTACAAGGGCCTGGATCACATGCTCAACATGCCCTAGTTTGATTTAGGTAAGCTGGGCGGTTACAGCATCACTCACAAGTCACAACCACAATCATACTTTCTTTGGTTTGTTTCTTCTCCAAAAGGACATGAACTGTTTAGTGATTGGATTCTGGAGATTAAGAAAGCTATTGCATTGCACCCGAGTTCAAAGTTGTAATCAGTTTCAGTGTTAGGTCTAGGACTGATAATTAATTAAAAACTAAATGATTCTTCAAATAAAATAATATTTTTCTTGGATCCGGATAGAATGGATGAAACATACTTTTCTTGCTTAATTTTCTAAACCTTGGACAATAGTACACTTTTTACTTCATGAAAATTTATGAGTCCGGGATTAAAGCCTATGCCAAGCCAAAAAATAGATATTGGCAGTAAATGAATTGATGAACTTTTACAAAAGCATATTTTTAGAACACCAAGCAGAAACACAAAAAATATTGCAAGTTACTGAAACAAAAGAAAGTCACTTGAAGTTTCATCGTATGAAGTTAACTGCATTTCTCACTATTGAAACTTTCTACGCCATTCTCAGCACCATGGCTTCTCAGCTACCCTCTGGCTCCGAGGAAGCTTGGGACTTCTCGATGAGAAACTCAATTTTCTGGCACACCATAGGATGTAGCATTAGTTCAAGGTTCATCAAGGGGAAACAAGCATTATAAAAAGCAAAGAATATATAAATATATTAAACCAAAAAAGGTCATTAAAATACCGTAAATGTAGTAACATAAGTTCTACAGTTACTCCAAATTGATGAACTGCAGAAAGCAATTAACCTTGGGGGCGATAACATTCATTTTCAGGTCAACTAATTATTCTCACAACCGAGTATGCCTACAACCCTTTTCTATGTGCAATAAATAGAAATGAGATGGTGCGAACCTTTACTGATTTATTGACTTCTTCAAGTTTTTGCATAAACAACTCTCCAGGCACCATTGCTCTGCGCTCCACGGAAGAATGACGTGGTGAAGCTGTCATCTGAAAAACATATGCAATAGTAAATAGTAAAGCACATGGCTGAGAAAGAAACTTATGAAATACTACTAAAGATACATGCAGAATTTGGCCCAAAAAAGATACACACAGAAAGGTGTTAACAAGTTAGCGATTCATTTTTCTCGCAATAAAACATATATACTAGCATCCTTGTATTTGTTCTTGTGAGGCCGCGTTTAATCTGTATGTTCAGACTTTAGACCTTCAAAATCTGATATTTTGCTACCGCAGTGTTTGACACCCGAACATAATTTTCTTTTGTACTCAATAGTCATACTTAAATATTTAAAAAGAGAGTTCAGATAATCCCATAACAAACCACCAAGGCCCACCTTTCTCCTATCAGAAGAGAATCTAAAATAATCTATTACCATATGACCTTACATTCTTGACAGCAGAGTTGTAGATTTACAGGTTCCACTTTGCACCAAGCGTTCTAACTAAATTGGAATTTGCTGCATTCTAAATCCAACCAACTTGAAACTGAAGACATATTTGTCTAAGCATAATATTTTCTCATGCTTACAGAGAAATGACATGATTAGGTATAAGTTATTGAGGCTTCAAGTGAACATTACCTTCCAACTTTTGGCTGGTGATCTTAGGATTGGTTGTCCTTCTGTGAATGATGATGTCATTCGAGATGCAGTTTCCACTTCACCAGTCACAGTAGAAAGTTTCCAACCTCTACCAACTTCCTGTATAGCCTTTGCAGCTTCTCTTACAATGACCTGCAAGAAACATAAATTTGTGATTTTCATTCTCCACGAGGATGGCTTGCATGCACATCAGCAATTAAGCAAATCATTTAAGAATAGTTCATTGCACTTGTTTATGAGAATGAATCTCATCATTTTTCAAAGATTATCTTGGGAAAAAAAATAAAATATAAAAAGATAACAGCATAAAAAATCAATTCCATTACCCTTCTCAAAAGTGCAGGGTTTGCAACCCCTTGAACCTGTAGTTCGTCAACAGGTGCAGCTTTTCCATGGGCTATGGTTTCAACTCTAAAGGTATGGATACCGTACACTGATTGCAACCACCCTGTCAAAACCAAAACACATATATCATTCTTCAGAAGGAACCACTTTATGGAAAGTGTATATGGCTTTATGCCCAATTGCAGAAAAAGCATACCATGAATCAGGGTAAAATAAAATTATTTTAATCACAAGGCTCTAGAGTCCCTCATCATAAAGAATGATCAAAGGATCAACTATTCAATGAATCATAGACAGTCAAGTTTTGTTACTCAAGTCAGTTGCTCAACCAAAGCACTTAGGCAATAACAAGTGGAAAAGGGGACCGTAAATACACATTATTGTTCCTTTCCCCCTGGCTGAGAAAACAATAAGACACAAGTAATCTCACTCACAAAATTACCCACCACATAGAAAAGGAAAGTATTTATACAAGAAATCAAATATCTAACAAGTGCAGAACAAGTACCTTGTTCAATTATAATATCAATCACCTTGGAAAGAGGTACATGCTTTTCAATTGTTATTGTGCCCCAAAAGGGTATGAAAGAGGGTCTCGAAACCTTCAAAATAGTAAGGGGGAAAGGATTAAACTCAAAGTAAACTTAATTCTTATTGATATCCTCCATGAAGTTATAGTAAGTTCAGGCCCTATATCTCTGCGAGGAAGGCACTATATCCATACCTCGTAAACTATTTCACTAGGTGTGACATAAAGCTTGCGTGATGAAATGTCCTCCTGAAGCACATATCTTCTAAAGGGCAGGTAGAGCAACATGATGATGCCAACACCCCAAGCCAAAACCAGCAATAACGATATAGAAACCCATATGATGGTGTCATACTGAAGATTATCTCTGGCGAGTTCTTCAAAAGAAGCAGCGTACAATATCGTTTCAGAACTGTCTAATTTGAAATCATCTTCCAGCGATTCAGGATCAGCAAGCAGCTGGTCCCTTGGTGACCGATGTTCAGATAGACCATCAGCATGACCGAACAACATTCTCCTGTGCGTTCAAACTAATAAAAGAAGCAACACGAAGCATCAAAACTAATCCTATGTTCAAAAAGTGCCACAAATTAGGAAAACATGAAAATTACAGAACAGTTTGAGGAAGTAATAGTCCTTTCAAGCCGACAGAAACAAAGCAATTAAAAAAGTTCCCCAAATATATTGCTTAATATAGCAAGAAATTTGCACTTCATCATGTCACCAATCTCAAATGTGCTCGTTCTTTTGGCTGAAACTAGCTACTTAGCTAGTCCTCCTTTTTCCAAAAAAGAAAAGGAAATCTAGGGAACCAAACAGTGGGCATACATTCGAGAAACTATGAAAACAAAAGGGCAAGTTGGTGAACGAGAATAGTAGAGAAAGAGAGACTTGTTATTACCTGGAAACCGAGAAAAATGTTTTGCAAGCTCCAACGTTCATAAAAAAAGAAGAAGTAGGAATTGAACCTTTAAGGGTTTTGAAATGAAATTTGCAGTTTTGGGAATTTAGTGCAATTTGGAAAACAAACAACCAGTCTGCGATTTGATGAATTGATGATCGTCGAGCAAACCCCCAAGACGGCACCAAACGTTCAACTAGAATGTCTAAGAGAGAAATGAGAAATGATTGGGTGTGGTTAGTCGTACCCTATTCTGCGTACGTGGCAGGCAGAGTAGATTTGGTTTCCAAGTGGATCGTTGTCTTCGGCAGTGGACCCACCAACTTAACCTCGTTCTGATCTTCCCCTGAAATTAAATCTTGTCCTCTATTTTATCTAAAAATAGTAAATAAAAGGGAACTCAAACTTTAAAAAGAACACAATTCAATTTTTTTTTTCATTTAATTGAATACTTAAAATATATTGAAAATGTCCTTTGATCATTAATAGTTGATCATTAAAATTAATTTTCTCTAACTTTTAATAAAAATCAATAAAATTTAAAAATTATTAAATTTAAATAAAAATATTAAAAATACTTGAATTTTATTATAAATTAGAAACAAAAATTTAAAAAATCGTTAAAAATTTGTAAAATTTTAAAAAATCTTAAAATTTATAAAATATATAGAATATAAAAAAATTTATAAAGTCGTAAGAATATTATAAAAATGTAAAGAAATATAAAAATTATAATAAAGTATTTTATATTTTTCTATAATTATTATTATTTTTATTTTTATCATTTTTCACCACATGTCCACTATGTTGCGACATGTGATAGTTTTAATTGAAAAAAATTAGGGTCGTTAACTTTAACGATTAATAGTTAAAGTAAATAGTTAAAGGTCTTTTAATGCATTTTATAATTTTTCTACTTTTTAATAAATTTAAATTTTTATTGAAATTTAATAATTTTATTTTTTATTTATTTATAATTTTTACCACATATTACGTCATAGATGTCACACGAGATGACTTTAATTGAAAAATTAAGAGCAATTAAATTTAATCATCAACTATTCATACCGTAAGAGTACAAATTCATGAATAAACAAAAAAAATTAATAATTTTTACATTATTTCTCACTCTTTATTTTTTTTTCTATTTTTTCCTTTATAATATATGGCAATACAAACAATGCTCGAAATTTGCCTTTTCGAGGTCAAGACGCAACAATTAATTTTGTTTCTGAATTTCACCTCTTGCTTGCTCGACCTAACATAATCGAAAAAGTAATTTCATTAACCAAAAATAGTATTTTCATAATCGAACCAACAAGACCGGGAACTAGTCGAGGTACTGTCTAAAAATAGGGGTTGAACTGATTGACCTTCGTATTGATACAAACCGGTTGAACCAAGCTAAAAAAATAGTTGAACTGATCTTCTCTATTTTAAATTATTTTTATAAATTTTTAAATAATTTATTTGACTAAATTGGATGAAGTAGTCAAACTGGAAGCTGATAACTTGACTAGTTCGACCATTGGTATAATTCTGAAGAAAGAAAAAAAAATGAAATAATTTATAGGAGAAAATAAAGCTTTTTTTTTTTGTCACATCTATATTTTAATTGGTTATCTTATTCTTTAATGACTAACAAAGGTATCGTATTGAGAAAAATAGTTTAAGTATTGCTTGTGACAAAAAAAAGAGTATAATTTAAATATCGAAATGTGGGTTAAGCTTTTTTAAAAAAATAAATTTAACAACTTGAGGAAAAAAATAGTTTTGGGTACCATTTATTACAAAAATAAAATAAAATAGTTGAGGCTTGAGGTACCAAAATTCCATATTGTAATTTTATTGTCGATTTTATTTAAAAAATTAAGTTGTTGAAAATATTAATTTTCAATTTACTTTATAAATAGAGCTTAAATATATAATTGAAAATAAAAAGACTGAATATATATTTCATAGTTTGAAATTTAATAAATGAAAAAATACAGGTACTAATCTTTTGTTTTCTTAAATGTAAAAGATTATGAGTGAAATTAAGTTAAATCTGATACTTAGAACAAAATTAGACCATATACATGCGCGTGACATAAATAAATAAACTTTAAAAGCAAAGCAAAATAAAAATTAAAAGGAAAGCATTGCATTCCTTACCAAAAAAACAAAGCAATACGGGGATTAAGTTTTAGCTTATATTAATATTTTTATCAGTGTAGAAAGATTTAAGTTTAAGTGTATGGAAGCTTATTACCTTCCTATTTAAGGATTAAGGAAGGATTATAGGTAATTCTAAGGATTATGGGATTGACATCTAGCATAATCTGGCAGTTGGGATTTGCATGATATTGGTTTTAAAAATGGGCCCACGGATCTGATGTTGGAGGAGAAGAATGATCCATTAATTACCTTGGAAGGTAAAAAAGGGCAAAGGTTAATGGAAGGCTCATTAACTACTGAGGGTAATAATGCGGAAGCTAGTTATTTTGATTTAATGGCTAGCTCTGGTGAACAGAGCAGCCGAATGCAATGAAAATACTAAGCTGGAACGTTCGTGGTTTGGGGAGATTACGAATTGTTAATAGGCTCAAAAACAAATTGAGAACCATTAATCCTTAGATTTTGTTTCTTATGGAAACAAAATTAAGTTCTAAAAGGATGGAAGCGGTTAGACTGAAATGCAGGTTTGAAAATAGGATTGAAATTGAGGCGTTGGGTTCAAAGGGAGGCTTATCTTTGGGCTGGAAAGGAAATTCTTTGATCCAACTTAAAAGTTTCTCTTCTTTTCATATTGATGTTGAGGTTTGTGATAATGAATGTGATGCATTTTTGAGACTAACGGGATTCTATAGGAATCTGGATGAAAGGAGCAGAGTTGAATCTTGGGAATTACTTAGACGTTTGAGTCATGACCAAACGACATCTTGGGTTATGTTGGGGGATTTTAATGAAATCACAAACTCTTTTGAAAAAAAGGTGGTCGTCTAAGAGCTGAACGTCAAATGAATGATTTCCAAATGACGCTGGAAGATTGTGGGCTCAATGATCTAGGTTATATTGGAAGGTGGTTTACGTGGAAGCGAGGAAGGTTTTTGTCTAAAAATATAAAGGAGAGGTTGGATCGGGGAGTTGCATCTTTGAATTGGGTGAAGCTTTGTCCAAGCTACCAGTTAGAACATTTGAGCCACTCTTTCTCAGATCATTATCCTATTCTATTGGATACTATGGGAAGAAAGAGAAGTGATTTATGTAATAAAGACAAAACGTTTCGTTTTGAGGCCAAATGGTGCTTAGAGACTTTTTTGAATAGAAGATTAAGAGATTTTGGGCTTATTCTTCAAGAAGTGTTCTGGATAGAATTGAGAGAATGGGCCAGCAGATCAAGAGATGGGAAAGATCCAGAAGTAGAGAGCAAAAGAAGAATCGCGTGGATTTAGAAGAACGACTAAACAATCTCTATAATCGGGACCCAATTGATAAAAATCTAGCTAAAATTGTAGTTGTTCAATTGGGCCTTAATTTGGAGGCTGATCAAGAGGAAATTTTTTTAAAGCAACGAGCCCGCGTCAATTGGTTGAAAAATAGAGACAAAAACACCAGTTATTTTCATAAAGTAGCTGTTCAACGACAATTGCGTGGTCAAATTAAGGGTTTGGAAGGGGAGCATGGCATAAGGACTACCACGACTGAGGAGATGTTGAAGCTTGCTTTGGATTTTTTTGGTAATCTTTTTTCAACTTCTGAAATGGGTACAAATGAGCGCTTATTTGAGTTAGTAGAAAAAGGAATTACTGCAGATATGAATGAGAAGCTACTTCAGCAATTTATTGGGGAGGAGATCACTCGTGTTGTCAAGTTGATGGCGCCTTTGAAAGCCCCCGGTATTGACGGCTTCCCCGCAATCTTTTTCCAAAGGTACTGGAATATTCTATCTGACATTTCTAGCTACTGTATATCTGTTTTGAATGGAGAATCTGAAATAGGAGAGATTAATAAAACCCGTATTTTGATTCCTAAAGTCAAAATCCAAAAAAACTTTCAAAATTTAGACCCATAAGTCTTTGTAACGTAGTTTACAAAATTATCACGAAAGTCTTGGTGAATTGTATTAGTGCAATTTTGGGAAACTGTATCAATGAAGCTCAAGGGGCTTTCATCCCAAGAAGACATATTTTGGATAATGTACTGATTGCTTATGTGCAACGACCTCAAAAGTATGGATATCGAACAATGAGTTATCGGGTCTTCGTTTTTAGTATATCGAACAATGAGTTATCGGGTCTTCGTTTTTAGTAAACGGACTCGTAAAATATTTATTAAAATATTTATAAAGTTAGTTTTATGTTTAATCAAGTTTTAATTAAGTGAATTTAGCTTAATTAAGAGCAATTAGTAAAAAAAAGACTAAATTGAAATAGGAATAAGAGTTAAATTATAGATTAAAAGAAATTATAAAGGACCAAAATGGCAATTAAACCATTTTGTATAGTTGAGGCGGTTGTAATGTAGAAAATCTGAGATTTTTTGTTTAATATATATTATTATATTATTATATAATAAAGATATTTTATGTTTTAATTATATTGTTATTATATATATATATATATATGTGTGTGTGTGTGTGTGTGTGTGTGTGTGTGTGTGAAAGAGAAAGAAAAGAAAGAAGAACAGAAAAAAACAGAGAGCAAGACAAAAACAGGGGAAGAAAAGGAAAGAAAGAAAATAAAAGGAGAAACTTGGGATTTGAAGCTTTAAGCTTTAAAAGGTAAGTCAATTAGCCATTTCTCTTAATTTTGATGTTTTAGAAACTTTTAAACAAAGTTTTGTTGAAATTAAGTAAAAGCCATGGAAGTTCTTAGGTTTCAAACATAGTTCATGTTGGATAAATTGTTGAATTAGGGATAAAATTGAATAAATTCTAAGTTAGAATTGAAGAAGGGATTAAATTGTAAAAGAAGCTATAAGCTTTGAGTTTTAGGGATTAAGTTGAAATAAATTCAAAATTATGAAAATATGATAAAAATTGGATAGTTAAATGTGAGTTTGGCAAGAAATTGAGTAGTAAAAGGTATGAATTGAGAAAGAAAAATATAGGCTTAGTTAGGATTAAATTGCAAAATAAGGAAATAGTTTGGACAGCAGCAGTAGACTGGCTTTGAAAAATCACTAAAACTCGTAGAAGTGTAATTAGAAGTTGAGTAAGATATGAAATTAAAGGTTATTGAGTCTATTTTCATATGAAAGAAACAGAGAAAGCAAAGAAATTCTGTATTTTGACATATTTATATTTTTGTGAGACTGGTTTAGATTGATTTCGAGATCCTCTGTTCTAACTTTAGAAAATCATTAAAAAATTGTAAAAAAATAATTAGGGATATAATTTATATGGTTAGATTCCGTAAGGAGTCTATTTTTAGAAGAAACAAACTAGAACATCATTTGAATTCTGTAAAAAAAGATAATTAAATTTTAGCAAAGAGTGGTCAGAACTGTCAGACAACAGAACAGGGGTGAATTTAAAGAATAAACTGTACTTATTGGCTAAATCAAAATTCTAAAAATTTTATGGCACGAAGATATGTGAGTCTAGTTTCATAAAAAATTTACGGATCTTAATTTGGAATTCTGTAACTCAAGATATAGATAATTTAGTGACAATGACTCAGGTAAACAGCCTTGAAAGAACTTATAAGTAAATAATAGAATTGTGTGTAAGGAATGTGGAGTAAAGAGGAAGAGTAGGGAATCGAATAAAATTCAATTATTTATTGAGATTTAATGTTGTAATTAATAATGTAAATCATTATTATTTCCATAGCAAACAAGGAATTCGAGACATTGAGCAAGGAAGGAAAAGAGAAAACAAATGAGAAGTAAAACAGAAATTCAGGTTATTATTACTATAATTCAAATTTGATTATTTGTTAAATTTTAAATTAATATATGTATATATGATAAACAAATTGAAGTAAGTATCAAGAATGAATTAAGTGATAAATATGTATTGAAATTGAATTTATTATTAGTAATTGTTGAATTTTGAGTAATATGTTTAGTAAATAGAAATAAGGTTAATATTGATATTGAATTAGATAAACCTGAATTTAATTGTGAATTGAATGAAATTGAAATGATGTGTGAATATATGAATTGTATATTGATTAGAGAAGTGAATTGAATTGAATTGAATCAAAGTGATATTATCTGAAATGTGTATTGATTAGATATTGGAAAGTGATATAAATACCCTATTAACTAGTCGGGCTGAGTCGGATATAATTAGCATGTCATAGGATATGGAAGAGTACGGGTTTTTGCCGGCTTATTGATCAGGCACTTATGTGCCGACTCATCTTATCTTATTATTAATTCGACACTTTATGTGTCGATATCTTTATCTTATCATTATGATTCTGCACTTTGTGTGTTGAATATCATTATCATTATCGATTCGACACTTTGTGTGTCGATATCTTTATATCTTTTAAGGCACAATGTGTCGTACTGGTGTGTGGGTTGGAATCCGTGTATCCGCCGAGTCCGAGTCAAGTTAATAGGTGTAAGTAAGTAAAATGATAAATTCTGAATAAATGTGATTAAGCTATTGAAAGAAATAAGAAAGTGAATTTATCAAATAAAATATGAAATGAGAATTGTGATATGAATTGAATGTATGAACCAAAGGTTCATGAAATGTTCAAAAATAAATTGTGAATTGAAATATTATATAAGATGGAGAAATGAAACTAAAGTTCACAGTCTTGCTTGAAATGATATAAATAATATAAGAAGTTAATTGAAAAGAATAATATAATTGAATTATATATATTTTGAGTGTGAATTTTATGTGAGAAAATGAAATTGAGATATGAGATTTAGAATATGGACCAAATGTGTATGAAATAAATAAAATTTAAAGCGAAGATATAATAAATAAACTAGTGAAATTATTATTGTTGAGATATGACTTTAGTAAACACAAATTGCAATAGAATTAATATTGAATCATGAATAAAAATTTAGTGAATTGCAAATGATATGAAATGAACTAATGGAATGAAATGTGGAAAATAATAATGATAATAAAATTCTATGAAAACTGGATAGTGAAATAATGTATAAATCTAATTAAATACAAGCCTTGAAATAATATTTATTATATTAGATGATTTAATTTAAAGAATAAAATAACTATTAAGTAATTGTATCATAAATTGAATGTATATAAGTTATTATATAATTTGAATTATGGTAATACCACTGAGTATACCCTTACTCAGCGTACGGTTGTTTCCGTGCACAGGTTAATTGAAAGTCGGTGTCCGGTCCAGCATCCAGAGTAATCCCGACCTCATAGAGAATTTTGAGTAATGTACTCTTCTTTGATAATGGTGGCATGTACCTAGGTAATGAACAGGTTGAGTATATGTGCCTTATAATTTAGAAAAAAATTTAAAATGTTTGAAAATGTTCTAAGTATTCGAATTAGTCCCGAACCATTCCTATCGAAGATTCATATAAGGGACTATAAGATTATTTTATATTATGATTGATAATAATTGTGTATTAATTGTAAAGTTATCTGATTGATCTGGTAGCACTCCGTAACCCTAATCCGATGATAGTTTGGGGTTAAGGGTGTTACATTATGAGGCCCTTCATTCACTGAAGATGAAAAAGAAAGGAAAGAAAGGGAACTTTGCGCTTAAACTCGATATGAGTAAAATGTACGATCTAGTTGAATGAGATTTTTTGGCTGGAATGATGATACATTTAGATTTTCATAAGGATTGGATTGTTCTCATAATGAGATGTGTTTGTTCTATTTCCTATTCTGTGAGTCTTAATGGATCAAACAGTGAATGTTTCTCACCCTCAAGAGGTTTAAGACAGAAAGACCCACTCAACCCTTATCTCTTTTTTTATTTGTGCTGAGGGTTTTTCTACGCTCCTTAATGAAGCAAAATATAAAGGTCGAATGAGGGGTGCTCCTATTGGAAGAGAAAGATTGTCGATCAATCACTTGTTTTTCGTGGATGATTGTATTCTCTTTGAAGATGCGTCAAACAAAGAAGCTAGGGTGGTTTGAGATGTTGTTCGAGAGTGTAACACCCCTAACCCATATTCGTCGTTGGATTAGGGTTACGAGGCATTACCACACTAAATACAACTTTCAAACATTCACTTATTCACATAGATCATATTCGCATAAATAAAGCATATGGCTGATTGTAACATCCTAAATTTTTGTGTAATAGCCCAAATTTTAGTGATGTTAAAAAAAAAAATGGTTTGAGACCACCAAATCTGAGAAATGGACTTGTAGATTATATTTATTTAATATTTACGAGTCAAATGTAGCTTTTAAAATGTTTTTAAAATAGTAAATTGTGTTTTATAAAGATTTATTTGGTCAAGAAATCGAGAAAAAGAAGTATCGAGATCTCGGTGTTATAAAACGAGTCATAAATATTTTATGAATATTTAAGGAATGTCAATAAGGTAGTATTAAAATTTCGTTAGAAAATTTTGACGTTTGGGTGGTTAATTAAATAAAAAGGACTAAAATGAAAAGTGTATAAAAGTTGCTAAAAGGATTAAATAGTCTGATTGTCAAATGAGGAAGGACCTAAAGTGAAAATAAGCCTAAAGGAGATATTTTGGGCGGCAATAGCTGAGAAAAATCAGGAAATGGATGAAATAAGGGTAAAATTGAAAAATTGCCTAAATTAGTTAAATAAGTATGGGACCAAATTGGAATTATCTAGATTTCTCTTCATTTCTCTTCATTTTCTTCAGCTGAAAAACAACCATGGGAGAGAGTTTCAAGCTGGTTTTCATACTCAAGCTTTATGTAAGTTTAATTCTTACTTTCTCCTTGAAATTTCTATGTTTTTGGACTTTTACAATTGGGTCCAACTTACTATGTCATTAGTTTTTGATTCTATAGCTAATTTTTAAAGTTTATGTGGATTAGTGCTGGAAGAATATGATGAATAAATATTGAATTGAAGCTTTAATTTTGTTATATGATGATTTTATTAAGTAAAATTGATGGAAATTGATTTTAGGACCTAATTGTGAAAGAGTTGAAATTAAGGCCTAGAGTTAAAATTCTGATTTTCAAAGGTTATGAAGTAGTTTAAAATGATAGAGAAAAGTATTAAATGAGAAAATTAGCTAAATTGAGGGGTTAATTGAGCAAGGATTGAATTGTATGAAATGTGGAATTTGGGACAAAATAGAAATCAACATGTTATACTAAAGCAATTTTGGACAGCAGCAGTTTTCTAACTTTGAAAAATCACCAAAATTGTATAAATTGAATTAGAAGCTGAGTAAGATATAGAATTAAAGCTTGTTGAGTCTATTTTCAAATAAAAGAAACAAATCAGGTAAAGGAAGTCTACATATTGAGATATTTAAATTTTGTAAGACTGGTTTAGAACAACTTCGTGATCCCCTGTTCTTAATTTAGAAATTCACTAAAATTGTACAAAAGAATTATGAGTTATAATTTATATGTTTGTATTCCTTAGTGAGTCTATTTTCATTAGAAATAATCAGAAACACTATATGAAAACCGTACTATGAGATAATTGATTTTTAGTGAAGAGAGGTCAGAGCAGTAGGACTGTGTAACAGGGAGAACTTAACTAATAAACTGTACTAATTGGCCACACCAAAATTCTGCAAAAATTATGGTAAGAAGATATGTGAGTCTAGTTTCAAAGAAAATTAACGGTTTGAAATTTAGATCTCTGTAGCTCGAGATAAAAATATTTTAGTGAATATAACACAGATGGACAGCTTGAACATTCACATGAGTAAATAGTGAAAATTATAGAAAATGTTACTTACAAGTGTGTTGTTTATACTAAGGATGTGGATGGAGAGGAGGAGGAGGAAAATAATATATGAATGACTTGTGTATAAATTGATTACATGTTCGATTATAATTGATATAATGTTTTATTTGGAATATTTATTATGAAATTATGATTATCGTTATAATACAAGAATTGAACTTGTGAGTTTATATGGCTAAATTTTAGTGATCATTTGTTAATTTTATGAATTTCATGATGTGTTATTTCATATGTATTGATGATAAAATCGTGCATAATGTAAAAGCATGAAAATTGAATAAATGATCGAATTAAGCACTTGATTCAAAGGACAAGACGAATTGATTTTAAAAGACCATGGTTGAACCATGACAACAAGTGATAAGTGATAGCTTGGCTACACTTATCCGATCAAGGACAAGTGAAAGTGAAAAGTGGTAGCTTGGCTACGATCAAGTGAAAAGTGGTAGCTCCTCGCTACGATCGATGAAAAGTGGTAGCTTGCCACACGATCAAGTGAAAAGTGGTAGCTTGCCTGCGATCAAGTGAAAAGTGGTAGCTCTGCTGCGATCGATGAAAAGTGGTAGCTTGCTGCACGATCAAGTGAAAAGTGGTAGCTCTGACTACGATCAAGTGAAAAGTGGTAGCTCCTGCTGCCGATCGATGAAAAGTGGTAGCTCACCACCGATCAAGTGAAAAGTGGTAGCTCGGCACCGATCAAGTGAAAAGTGGTAGCTCACACTACGATCGGTGAAAAGTGGTAGCTCCTCGCACCGATCGATGAAAAGTGGTAGCTCGGCTACGATCGATGAAAAGAGGTAGCTTCGCTACAAGTGACAAGTGATTTCGTGTAAGACCATATCCGGAATATGGCATCGGTGTGGTGCGTGTTTAAGATGAAAGACCATGGCTATGTTATTGCATCGGTGAAATTTAATGCATCTTGGTGCGTAACAATTACGTAAGACGTTCACTAATTTGACGGTTGGTAAGTGTTATATAGAATTATGTGATATAAGGAAATATGAGTTGATGATACATGAATATAGAACTTGGTTGATGAATGAGCTCATTTGTGATTATATATTTGTACACCCTTGAGTGTATTATCCGTATGAAATGGTATTCGAATGAGTTAATGAGAAGAGTTCTAAAATGACATAATCTAAATTGAAATGAAATATTATGAAAATGTACTTGGAATGTATTGGTATATCTTGTGAATGTTATTTGAGTTCATAATATGGAAAGTAAATGTATGTGAAAATATGAGGTGATGATATCGTACATGGAATTTATTGATGGATACATACATCCTAATGGATTTTAGAGAACATTGAAATTGGGCTCAATAAGTGAGTTGCCAATTTAAATTGTAATTAGCGAGAAGAGTTAGTGAATTGCATGATTATGAGTTGTTATATGTATTTGTCAAAAATACGAAAAATGATGGTAAATGATACATGGAAATATGAGACTATAATATATAAAACATGGAATATGTTTGATAAATGTGTTCATTCATAATTATAGAATTTTTGCATCTCAAGTGCACTATATGTATAAAGATGATGTTTCAAATGATTGGATAAGTAAAACTCAAATATGAAGTAGTTTGAAACCAAGACAAATTGTTATAAAATGTATATGAAAAAGAGGTGTGATTGTTATATGCTATATGAATACATAGGATGAAAAGTACAAGTACAAGAGAAATTTAATGAGAATTGAGCCTATATATATTTCTTGTTATTTATATGAAGTGTACGACTAACAAATCGTATTAAGTATAAGGCTCATTGAATATCTTAAATTGGTTTTTGTATGTATTAAATGTGGGTGAAGAATAAGGATCAAATGAGTGAGAAATATGGCTTGAAAAATAGCATAATTTATGAAAATTAACTTTACCACACGACCAAGCAACATGGGCGTATACTAAGGCCGTGTGACTCAAGTTTCTCCACGATGCAAGTTAGAGAGTTATACGCCCTATAGGCACGGCTATGTGAGCCACACAGGCGTGGGACCCTTGTAAATGAGATAAATTTAAGGATTTAAAAAAAATTATACGATTCTAATTTAGTCCCACCCAATCCCAATGCATGATTTGGACTTCAAGGGTTCGTTAAAGGAACTTTTATAATCAATTTTGATATTTGAGTGATAAATGGTTTAAATAATCATAAGTGTTTCGTACTCTTCTTAATGCCTCATACTGCTCCGGCGTCGAACACGAGTAAGGGTGTTACATTTTGGGCCTATTCGTTTAATGGGTGAATATGTGGAATGAGTTAATTTAAGTGTTAGGGGCCCAAATTTTAAGTTTTAAGGAGCCCAAATCTTCTAATTTAAGTTAGTTAAATTTGGCATTAGGGATTAGGAAGTGGACTGCACAAGGCTATTTTTTGGGAATTTTATTATATTTATTCTATGTGGATAATAAGCGAGATAAAGGCTATTATTTAGAATTTAGTCTTTAAGGATAATAAGCAGATAAAGACTATTTTGAGGAGATAATAGATTAAGATAAGGAAAAGGGATAGGAGCTATCATGTGTGGCGGTGTTGGTGAAAATCAATCTCTGCTAAAGGGAGGAATCGATTTTCATAAAGAAGGGGTATGCTGAAATTTTGGAAGTCTTTCTTTTATTTTCTTTTCTCATCTTCTTCCTCTCAAAAGCCGAAAACCACCATTTTCTTTACCTTTTCTTCCTCTCTAAAATTTCCTGGTTGGCCGAATCTTTTAACCTCTATTGTTATTTTTCTTTTAATCCCTAAAAGCCGAAATCACATCTCTATTATTCTATTCTTCTCCTTAATATTCATTGGCCAAATCTCTCTTAGCCATCTCTTCAATTCTTAAATCTTCTAAAATCAAATTTTAGATCTCACCTCTTGAATTTGCCAAATTTTCTTTAGTAAAGTTCTGTTTGAAACACCCCACACCCTACCACGAGCCCGGACCGGATCTGGTATGTTCCTCGATGTAAACCAGTTCAAAATTCTTGATTACTTTGAAAACGTGTGTTTGAAAATAGTTTGTTTGTGGGTTGGGCTCGAGTTGAAAACAAGTTTATTTTATATTGAAAACCCATTTATTTCGGTGATAAAATATTTAAAGTTTATTTTAAATTAAATTGACTTAATCTTTAAATAACATAAATTAGTAACATAGTAATTAAAACAACAATAAAATCATCACTATGGCCTTATTACATAAAACAAAACCCAAAATAAAATTGTAGAGTACATAAAATAAAATGTCCAAATTAAATAAAACTTTAAATTGAGCATGGCCACCACAAGTTCTGCCAGTCCTGGTCCATCATCGTTATCACTTTAAACATGTTCCCACAACAGGCGAGTCAATGACTCAATGTGTAACCAACACTAAAATTTAATAGATTTAGGCATACCATACATATCATGTTCACATAATAATTCAAGATAATGATGCATCCCAACCCAAACCTAGATGCCATCCGCTACACATCCCCGCACCAACCTGCACACCGTGGGACTACTAAGTCAACCCTCCATCCGCTACACACCATCGAAGGCAGTCATTGCAATCGACGTGCTCATCGCCCATATAAAATTCGTGGCATAGCCACCAGATTAGATAATTGTGTCATGAGACACCACATTCAGATATTGTAACCGGTTACCACATTCAGATAATGTGGCTGAAGTCACCACATTCAGATAGTGAGACCGAAGTCACCACTTTCACTTCTCCTTTTTCATATAACCCGAATGCCCCATATTATTCATATCATGTATATCATACTTAAATCCACATTTAAGTCACTTTTCACATGTTAAATATAACATATTTCGTAATCCTAGTAGGAGTAGGAAGCGTGCACTGAGTACTTTGTACCATAACATGGTACTTTAGCCACATTCTTACACTTTCATATTAACACATATATCAAGTTAAAGCCATAAATCTATTAAGATTAGTGTGGGTACACACCGATTCGCTAACAACTTCACCGAAATCCCAAATCGATCTCTTGCGCTTTAGATCGCAAGTTCCTACATTTGATTAATCTCTTACTATTTAGTAAAAGCTTATTT
Organism: Gossypium rotundifolium; assembly: GCA_025506655.1. Lineage (NCBI taxonomy): Eukaryota > Viridiplantae > Streptophyta > Magnoliopsida > Malvales > Malvaceae > Gossypium > Gossypium rotundifolium. The sequence goes on from CP106732.1 coordinate 176,173,743, forward strand.
GGTCATAAGACTAAATCCCGAAGGATTATTGCAACCAAAACTTACCTTGTTGCCGATTGAATTAAAAATTAAATCCCGAAAACTTGTATTCTTCCTCTTTGAAATCGGCTAATCACTAGATCCCTTGAATCAGTTAGTTTTCGGTTAAAACATATAGATCTAAGTACTTAAGATAGGCCTTGGCTGAATATGTGAGTACACTTACCTTGAAATTCTCAAATCCGAAAAGTATCCCTTGCCTCGGATGTCCGTCAAATACCTATACACCTATGTTAGATTCGATTCCAACATTAAACCATCATAGATGGCCCTTGGCAAATGTAAATCTGACTTACCTTAGATCCTTAAATTTGAAAGATCCTTCCTTGAGTCGATAGCCAGAAACCTCAAACACTCCTTATAATTTTGGCCACAAAATAATAATGATATTAGTTCCTATGTTGCGCTTAAAGAAGAGAATAAATTAATGACCATAAAATTCTTACCTTAATATTGAATTGACAAGACCTAAGCTTGAAGCCACTTGAGATATTCGCCATGGCCTTAAAAGGCTTACTTTCGCTTTTAGAGGATTAGAAGGAAAGAGAAGGAAGAATAAAGATGGAGGATTCGGCTAGAACACAAGGTATTTCGGCTTTGGCTAACAAAAAGAAGAATAAAACTGTAGGAAATTCGGTAGAGAGAGGAGAATCTACTTAAAAAATTCGGCAAAGGAAGAGTGAATGAATGAATGGCCTCTTTTCCTCTAGTAGCCGAAATTACTAGCTAGAGTCCTTTACTTGGCCACCACTCTTCCTTATTTTGATAAAGTTTATCTTTTATTTATCACCTTAATTAATCTCATCAATAATCCACTTAAAATAATCTAATATTAAACCTATTATTTATCCCTATGCAAATTAAATTTGAAGAGAATAAAACTCCTCTTTAAGAGCCTTAATGCCGATCCACCTCTTCGCTTCGAAGCAAAAATAAAACTTCTTTTATTTGCTTCCTATGTGACTAGAACTTAGGCCCAATTTCCAGAGGCCCTAAGTGGCATCTCCAGGCCACTTTTTCAAGCCTGATTGTGTGTCAAACTTCTTCTATTAATTTTCTTAAGACCACCTTACCTTAGTTTCCTCTTTTTAAACTTAACATTTCCATACATTTCCAGGTTTCCAAAATGTTCACTTTCCTTTTTTAACTTAAGTTTCCAAAATGTTCACTTTCCTCTTTTAACTTAAGTTTCCAAAATGTTCACTTTCCTCTTTTAACTTAAGTTTCCATAATGTTCATTTTCCTCTTTTAACTTAACATTTCTAAATCATTTCTTACATTTCCAAGTTTCCAAAATGTTCATAATACATTCATAACACATAAGACATGTCATTTCATACAATTAAACCGAAAATGCATAGGCCCTTTTCAGATGTTACGCTTCTACCCCTTAAAATAATTTCGTCCTCAAATTTCCTAGCTAAAATAATTGAGGGTATTCTTTGTCGATTGCCTCTTCCGCTCCCACGAAGCTTCTTCCGATCCATGATTGCGCCACAACACTTTGACTAGAGGAACGACTTCCTCCGTAATATTTTCACATCACGTTCTAATATCTGAATCGGCTCTTTCTCATAGGATAAGTCTGGTCTTAGCTCCACTTCTTCGACTGGTACCACATGAGATGGATCCGATCGGTAGCGACGTAGCATGGATACATGGAATACGTCGTGCATCTGCTGCAACTCCGGTGGCAACTCTAATGATATGCCATCGCCCAACTCGCTTTAGCACTTGATAGGGCCCTATAAACCTTGGGCTTAACTTCCCTTTTCGAACAAACCTCATCACCTTCTTCCAAGGCGAGACTTTCAGAAACACTTGGTCTCCCACTTCAAACTCTATTTCCTTCCGCTTGAGGTCGGCGTAAGATTTCGCCTATCAGAGGCTTCCTTTAACCGTGCTCGGATTATCTCAACCTTCTCTTGATTTACGCCACCAACTCTGGTCCCAAAACTCGACGTTCTCCTAACTCACTCCAACATGTAGGAGTTCAACACTTTCGACCGTACAATGCTTCATATGGTGCCATCCGAATGCTAGCTCGATAACTGTTGTTGTAGGCGAACTCGCTAAAGGCAAGTAATCCTCCCAACTTCCTCAAAATCCATCACACACCTCTTAACATATCCTCTAACACTTGTATTACCGTTCGATGCCTGTCGATTGTGGATGAAAAGCCGTAGTGAAGTCCAACTTAGTGCCTAAAGCTTGATGAAGTGCCTCCAAAATCGAGACGTGAACCTTGGGTCTCTATCCAAATAATTGACACCGTGCATTGTAACCTTACAATCTCGCCACATATAATTTGGCTAACTTCAAGGGAATAATCCACTTCACCGGATAAAGTGTGCGGACTTAGTTAAACGGTCCACTATTACCCATATCGAGTCCTTCTTAGTAGGCGTGAAGGAAGCCCACTAACGAAGTCCATGGTAATTCTTTCCCACTTCCATCGGAATCTCGATTGGTGAAGCAATCCCAATAGAACTTGGTGTTCAAATTTTAACTTGTCGACATGTGAGACATTTTCCCATGAATTGAAGAACTTCCCGCTTAAGATCGGTCACCAAAATTGTTCTATTAGATCTCTCAGACAACTTAATGCCTCCGGATGCATAGCATAAGGGCTACTATGCGCTTCCGAAGAATCCTCCGTCTTAACTCCTCGTCCTTCAAAGATACGAGACTTTTCCTTTGTAGCACAATACTCCTTCATCATTAACGCCATAATCCTCTAACTCTTCGTTCAGTACTTGCAGAACTTAGCACTTAAGTCCTTATCACCAATCGTCCCCTTTTCACCTCATTCACCATGTGGGTTTGACTTGCAACTCTGCCAACAGGCTTCCATCATCATACAAACTTAAGTGAGCGAATATAGCCCTTAGATTCGACACAACCTTCCGACTTAGGGCATCAGCTACTACATTCGCCTTGCCCAAGTTGTACTCTACCGAGCAATCATAATCCTTCAGTAACTCCACCCACCTTCGCTGCCTCAAGTTCAACTCCTTCGAGTCATGAGATACCTAAGGCTCTTGTGGTGCCGTGTAGATCAACGACCTTTCTCTATAGAGATAGTGCCTCCACACCTTAAGGGCGAAAACCACTGCTGCCAATTCCAAGTCATGAGTTGGGTAGTTAACCTTATGCGGTCTTAACTGCCGAGATGCATATGCGACTACCTTTCCGTCTTGCATCAATACGCAACCCAAACCTGTATGGGAAGCGTCACAATACACCGTGAATTTCTTTCCTACCTCTGGCTGAATCAATACTGGAGCTTTCGTTAAAACCTTCTTAAGCTTCTAAAAGCTCTCCTTCTGCTTATCCGACCATACAAAGGGTACTTCCTTTCTCAACAACTTTGTCAAAGGCGCGGCTATAGACGAGAACCCTTCCACGAACCTTCTCTAATAGCCTGCCAAACCTAAGAAACTTCGGATCTCAGCCACGGACTTAGGTGGTTTCCAATCTAACACCGCTTCAATCTTCCTAGGATCCACTCTTATTCCCTCTGCGGATACCACATACCCTAAGAACGCCACCTTCTTAAGCCAAAATTCAGACTTGCTGAATTTGGCATAGAGCTTCTTCTCCCTTAACACTTGCAGTACAACTCGGAGATACTCATCATGCTCCTCTTCAGTCTTGGAGTACACCAAAATATCGTCGATAAACACGACGACGAACCTATCCAAGTAAGGTTAGAAAACTCGGTTCATCATATCCATGAACGCGATCGAGCGTTCACAACCCAAACGGCATTACTACAAACTCAAAATGGTCGTATCTTATCCTAAAAGTCATCTTATGGATATCCGCTCCTTCACCTTCAATCGATGATATCCCGACCTCAAGTCTATCTTTAAGAATATCATGCCCTTTTCAATTTGATCGAACAAGTCATCGATCTTAGGCAAAGGATACTTGTTCTTAATGGTCACTTATTTAATCGACGGCAATCTATGCACATATGCATTGTTCCGTCCTTCTTCTTCTAAACAGACCGGTGCTCCCATGGAGACACACTGGGTCTAATGAACCCACGATCCAAAGAATTCTTGGATTTGAGCCTTGAGCTCCACTAACTCCTTTGGCGCCATTCGGTATAGAGTGATTGATACATGAGTACATTCTCGGTAGCAAATCTATTCTAAATTCCACCTCTCTATCTGGGGTATTCTGTAATTCCTCCGAAAATACGTCTTTAAAGTCCTTTACTGTTCTAACTCCACTAACTCTCCTTTCTTTTGCGTCTATAGCACTTACAAAAGCCAGAAATGCCTTGTACCCTTTCCTAACCATTTTCTCAGCCTTCAATACCAAAACTACGTTAGACAAGTAGTTTCTTTTTCTCCGATCATTACCATCGCTTCATCCTCCGGGTCCTTAGTTCCATTCGCTTAACCGCACAATCCAACACGGCTCGATGCTCTACTAGCCACCCATTCCAAGTATGAGTTCAAACTCCCAAAGGGTAGTTTCATTAAGTCACCGAAAGTTCACTCCCCGAATCTCTAAAGGTACACTCAAAGATCTTATCCACCACTACAGATTTGGCCTAATGGGCTTACTACAGTCATCTGCCTATCAGAAAGTTTAGAGTCTAGGCCTAGTGTTTCTACTACACTACATGCAACATATGAATGGGTCGAGCCCACATCAATTAAGGCATAATAAGGCTTGCCATAAATAAAAAACGTACCGGTTATAACATCCGGTGCGTCACCATCCTCTTTCCAATAAACTGCATAAACTAAACCCGACTACCTTGCCCTGGTGTTAGCAGCACCTCTGCCTTGTGTTCTACGTCCTCTGTCAGTACCATTACCTCTGTTATTCGAACCACGACCTCGTTGAGGTCATTGTCCTCTCTACCACTGATTAATATTCGAGTCTTGATCGACTTTCATCCGGTTTCTTAGGACAATCTTTGAGCATATGGTCCTTGGACCCACACCTAAAACATCCTCCGTCTTTTTCCAAAGATTCCCTTAAGTGCTTCTTTCCACAATGATCACAAGGACGATACTGCCATCCTATACCAACTTGTCGATTTACATGACCCATCGGCTCTAAGCCTCTTTTGAACCTTCTCAGACGATCTAAAACCTCTTTTTTTTTTAGTTTATTCCGATCCATAGTATACTTTGTAGCATCCTTAATTCCCTCGGCTACCTTGGCCTTTTCTACTAAAGCGTAAAACTCTCGCTCGATGCGGTGCTATCAACAATCTCAAATTATCCTTAGTCCGTCCTCAAAACGGACACAACATTCATGCTCAGTTGCTACTACTCCTCGAGCATATCGGCTCAACCTCAAAAATTTAGCTTCATATCACTCATCGACTTGTTCTCTTGAACCATTTCGAAAAGCCTTCCTCCGCTCATCAATATACCGGTCCCCACATACTTCTTCCGATACTGTCTTAACATAATCTCAGGTCAGATCCTCAGCTGTGGCACCATCTCGAACTGTTAACCACCATTGATACGCTTCATCGCATAATAGTGCCACCATTCCTTTCAACTTCGCTTCAGGGGTCAGGTCGAGCTCATCCATAATACGCCGATCGCTTCTAACCAAAGATTCAAATTGCTCGGGTGCCACACCAGACACTTCACGAAACACCTCAGCTCCATTGGCTCGGTGTCACTCAGGTACAGACTTCCGAGCTCCCATATTTCGGCCCGCTCTAGCCACCATTTTTAGAACTCGCAAGACACTGACTGCGATACAAGATCATCCCCGTCTGGCTCGCTGCTCGACACCAACAAATTGGGGTGGTGGTGGCGGTGGTAACTCATTGTCAGACCCTTGACCCGATCTAACGGGTTCGACACGACCATTCTTCCTCTACTGCGTCCATGACGATCGCGTCCTCTAGAACTCATATCTAACGATGCACTTTAATCGATTTAAGAAAGTTTTATGAATTAGCCCTTATTCCATTGATTATCCACGACGAAGTTTTATGAAAAGAATTTTAAGAGTGGTTCTTTCAGATTCATACATGCACACGCCTTCACATTCATACATCCATCAATCAATTATGAACTTCATTCATTCAAAGAAATGTTGTAGTTTTCATTGTTGTTGTTTTTCCACTACCCAAAGGTATTTGCGTAATTTGTCCTGTGGGGGTATTTTCGTAATTTGTCAAATAAGGTTCCTTGATAATTTTGTCAATAAGGGTATTCTGGTAATTTTTAAAATTTTAGGGCTTTTCGATAAATTTGGAAATTCTAGGGGTATTTCGATAATTTTAAATTTTGGGGGTATTTTGGTAATAAATCAGGGTAAATTTGTAAAGTTTAATAATTTAGGGATATTTCAAAATTTGTAAAACTTTGAGGGTTCTTTTTGAGAAATTTATTTTCCAAAACGATGAAGTTGCAAAAATCTTGGAAATCAGGGTCATTTTGGAAATTTTGGTAAGTTAGGGGCAATTTTGTAATTTTTTAAAATCAAGGTATTTTTTGATAATTTTCAAGTAAGGGTTTTTGGACGTGTTATAAAATAATGAAAATGTTGATTAGAACTGTGGGTATTTTAGACATTTTATAAACCAAGGGCATTTTATAATTTTACCACTGGGTATTTTGTAATTTTATAAATCAAATTTTTTGGAAAATTGTGTGGGAAAAATAGTTTTCACAAATTAAAGAAAAATGATTTTAAGAGTTTTACAATTAGGGTTCTTTAAAAAACATGGCTAGTTCCTTTCGGGTTTTAGTTATTGGGTTTAACTTTAATGAGTCTTCTTGGTCGGTGAACCAAAGCTACGCACTGTAGGATTCGAGTGGAGAGGAGGTGAGTCACACAGATGCTTAAGTACCAAGCTCCCATGAAACCATTCCTAGGCATGCATGAGGGTTGCCACACCCACTAAGTCCTCTCAGGTTAGGGTGAACCGGCTACGTGCAGGTAGGATTCTGCGAAGAGAGGTGAGTCACTAGGATCGCTTAAATACTGTGCTCTTCCGATCCAATCCTAGACATGCGCATGTGAGTTACCACACCCTAACTTGGTTGACTTAGCCATAGGTTTGTTTAGTTAGGCATTTAAGTCTTATGTAGTAGTTGGGGTAGACTAGTCCTGGGTTCAAGTACCTATCATTCTATTCTACGCTCCATTCCTTTTCTACCCTTCTATAAATCACATAATCACACGGATGGTTAGAGGTACTTACCGATGGATCATGGTTGGAGACTTAGGTGCCATGCCATCAAACCCGCCTATTTTCGAAATACTTCCATAAAACTCATCTGGCTCAATTTGAAAATGTTTTGGGCCTTAGACCACAGTGAGAGTTTAAAAGCTGGCTCGATACTAAATCGAACACCTCACACCTTACCACGAGCTTGGACCGGATCTGGTATGTTCCTCGATGTAAACCGGTTTAAAATTCTTGATTACTTTTAAAGCGTGTGTTTGAAGATAGTTTGTTTGTGGGTTGGGCTCGAGTTGAAAACAAGTTTATTTTTATATTGAAAACCCATTTATTTCAGTGACAAAATATTTAAAGTTTATTTTAAATTAAATTGACTTAATCTTTAAATAACATAAATTCTAACATAGTAATTAAAACAACAATAAAATCATCACTATGGCCTTATTACATAAAACAAAACCCAAAATAAAATTGTAGAGTACTTAAATAAAATAAAATGTCCAAATTAAATAAAACTTTAAGCTGAGTATGGCCACCACAAGTTCTGCCGTCCCGGTCCATCACTATTCGTCACCTGAGACATGTTCCCACAACGGGGTGAGTCAATAGACTCAATGTGTAACCAACACTAAAATTTAATAGATTTAGGCATACCATACATATCATGTTCACATAATAATTCAAGATAATAATGCATCCCAACCCAAACCTAGATGCCATCCGCTACACATCCCCTGCATCAACCTCGCACACCGTGGGACTACTAAGTCAACCCTCCATCCGCTACACACCATCGAAGGCGTCACTGCAATGACGTGCTCATCGCCTATATAAAATTCGTGGCATAACCACCAGATTAGATAATTGTGTCATGAGACACCACATTCGAGATATTGTAACCGGTTACCACATTCAAATAATGTGACCAAGTCACCACATTCGATAGTGAGACCAAGTCACCACTTTCACTTCCCTTTTTCATATAACCCAATGCCCCATATTATTCATATCATGCATATCATACTTAAATCCACATTTAAGTCACTTTTCACATGTTAAATATAACATATTTCGTAATCCTAGTAAGAGTAGGAAGCGTGCACAGTACTTTGTACCATAACATGGTACTTTAGCCACATTCTTACACTTTCATATTAACACATATATCAAGTTAAAGCCATAAATCTATTAAGATTAGTGTGGGGTACACACCTGATTCGCTTAACAACTTCACTGAAATCCCGAAATCTGATCTATTGCCTTAGATCGCAAGTTCCTACATTTGATTAATCTCTTACTATTTAGTAAAAGCTTATTTGGTCATAAGACTAAATCCCGAAGGATTATTGCAACCAAAACTTACCTTGTTGCCGATTGAATTAAAAATCAAATCCCAGAAACTTGTATTCTTCCCCTTTGAAATCGGCTAATCACTAGATCCATTGAATCAGTTAGTTTTCGGTTAAAACATATAGATCTAAGTACTTAAGATAGGCCTTGGCCGAATATGTGAGTACACTTACCTTGAAATTCTCAAATTCTGAAAAGTATCCCTTGCCTCAGATGTCTGTCGAAATACCTATACACCTATGTTAGATTCGATTCCAACATTAAACCATCATAGATGGCTCTTGGCGAATGTAAATCGACTTACCTTAGATCCTTGAATTCGAAAGATCCTCCTTGAGTCGATATTCAGTAACCCCAAACACTCCTTATAATTTTGGCCACAAAATAATAATGATATTAGTTCCTATGTTGCGGCTTAAAGAAGAGAATAAATTAATGACCATAAAATTCTTACCCTTAATATTGAATTAACAACACCTAAGCTTGAAGCCACTTGAGATATTCGCTATGGCCTTAAAAGGCTTACTTTCGCTTTTAGAGGATTAGAAGGAAAAGAGAAGGAAGAATAAAGATGGAGGATTCGGCTAGAACACAAGGTATTTCGCTTTGGCTAACAAAAAAGAATAAAATCAGTAGGAAATTCGGCGGAGAGGAGAATCTTTCAAGAAATTGACAAAGGAAGAGTGAATGAATGAATGGCCTCTTTTCCTCTAGTAGCCAAAATTACTAGCTAGAGTCCTTTACTTGGCCACCACTCTTCCTTATTTTGATAAAGTTTATCTTTTATTTATCACCTTAATTAATCTCATCAATAATCCACTTAAAATAATCTAATATTAAATCTATTATTTATCCCCTTTTAGCCAAATTTGAAGAGAATAAAACTCCTCTTTAAGAGCCTTAATGCCGTCCACCTCTCGCTTCTCGGAAGAAAAAATAAAACTTCTTTTATTTGCTTCCTATGTGACTCGAACTTAGGCCCAATTCCCTTATATGTGGTGCCATTTCCAGAGGCCCTAAGTGGCATCTCCAGGCCACTTTTCCAAGCCTGATTGTGTGTCAAACTTCTTCTATTAATTTTCTTAAGGCCACCTTGCCTTAGTTTCCTCTTTTTAAACTCAACATTTCCATACATTTCCAGGTTTCCAAAATGTTCACTTTCCTCTTTTAACTTAAGTTTCCAAAATGTTCACTTTCCTCTTTTAACTTAACATTTCTAAATCATTTCTTACATTTCCAAGTTTCCAAAATGTTCATAATACATTCATAACACATAAGACATGTCATTTCAGATAATTAAACCGAAAATGCATAGGCCCTTTTCGGGATGTTACAATCGCTTGTGCGAATCAAGAAAACAATAGGTATGTGTTGATTTTGAGTTTCCAATATTTCTCCGGCTTTTCAAAGTCCATAGTCGAATGGCTATTTAGTAACTAATCAAGGGTTTTTATTATTTTCGGCATTTCGAGATCTGAAGAGGAGTCCAACGCTTAGATCTCTAAGTCAAAGATCAATAACACTTAAGTCGTGTTATTTTCGGATTTCAAGGTAAGGAGATTGGTTTATTTATAAATATATGAAATCGGGTAGAACACTAACCATGGCCGAATATAGGAGATGCCCTATTTTCACATCTTTCCGCTTTTGAGCAAAGTTGTAGATCGGGATAACAAGGATATCGACTAAGAATATTGGATTTAATGATATCGGTGTGTAACACTTTCCCACCATCTAGATCTGTTTGATTAATATATGATTATAAGTCTTATATGTTTTGATAAATGCTTAAATCGGGCATAATAGAGAAACCCAAAGAGGGTAAAACAAATCATCGAGTTAGTGAATGTTCGATTAAACGATATAAGTATATTGATTTTATGTGATTACATGGGTTGGGTTTGATGAAAGGAAGTTATATGTTGTAGCGATTTTCACCGTGATCTGTTGTAGCCGTTTTTACCGTGATCTATTGTAGTGGTTTTTACCGTGATCTATTGTAGCGGCTTTTGCCGTGATCTGTTGTAGTGGCTACGGTCATTTCTGATGATGAGCAGCACGACTGCCATCAAGGCGTGTAGCGGTGTGGGTTGATTGTAGAAATTCCCAATGGTGTGAATGGCTGGTACGGGGGCGTGTAGCGAATGGAAACCTAGGATTTGGGTTGGGCTTGCATGTTATTTTTATTATATATATTAATTCTGATTATTTTAGTTGTATGGGGCAAAGGCCCAAATCTAATGGTGCATGAGGGTTGCACACTTGAGTCTCATGACTCAACCAATTAATTAATATTTCGGTAGCATTTAGTGCATCGGACCGGCCGAGAGAGGGCGCAAGGTGGCCATGCAAAAAACATTTGGATCCAAGAAAAGACTTTAGTTATTATTTTATATTTTTATTTAATGGATATTAAATCTCATTGTAATAAGGCCATAGGCCACCAGTTTATATTTTGTTTTATTACGGGCTTTTATTACTTTTAGTTATTTAAATTTTTATTTTAATTGAACTAAGGCATGTATTTAAATTTGGGTTTTAATTCATAAAGGCATATTTTATTTAAAACTATAAATTATAAATTTTTCCCGAATAAAAGGTTAAACTTTACCAAAATGTTTTTCTAAAATGCGACATGTTTTACAAAATTTCCTTAGTGACATACCAGATCCGGTTGTAGTGTTTGGGCTGGGTTTGGGGTGTTACACTGATTAAAAATTAAATATACATTATTAATCATAAAACAAAAGACAATTCTCTTGCATATAATATTATTTAAATGTTAAATAAACCCGACTCAAAACCATACAAAATTTGCTTCAAAATATACACCTAAATTATATACTCATCACATCATGACATATATGTTCAAATCCAATATAATTATTAAACACTTAATTATTCAGTAATTTACTTGCACTTAATAGACCAAACAAATCACATTACAAAACTTAATGTCCAAAATCATATATGATATAAACAATTAAACCAATTTATTGGCACATTTTTCCACATTCAATTTGAACCATTCAAGCTTAAAATATATATACACATTATCAATCATCTTGCTTTTAATTCGACTGATAAACTGTAAAAGTAACATTTTCATCCCACATTTAGTATGCTTTTGGATGATTTAGCCATTGATTTATGTAAAAAGGTGCTCTTAATCCTTTCTTTTCATGTCTTATACTCAGGAAAGCACCTAAAGATAAAAAAAACGTAAAACGGGCTTAAAACGGACCAAATTGGGCCAACCCAAGAAATCGACACGGCCTAGACTTCACGCCACACGGCTGTGCCTCGTCAAATCACTTCACACGACCATGCCACGATTTACATGCCGTGCCCCAATTGACAGAATCGAGACACGGCCTGAAGACGATTTACACGGGCATGTGTCATGGGCGTGCCCCTGCCACGAGAATGAGAAATTTCACTCAGATTTGGATGCTTGAAGCCAAAGAAATATACCCCTAAGTCTACATAAACACCTTAATAGTAATTCTACTTGAAGGAGGTACTTAGGAGCCAAATAAAGCATCTAAGGAGCCTATATAAACAACCCAAGGCAGCCATTCTAGAAAAGGGAGTTTTGGGCAGAGTTTTCTGCCAGAGCTTTTATTTAGGAATTACTCGAAGATAGCCAGTTGATCTATCTCAAGAAGTCGGAGTTCTACTCAAGACAGAGGATCTCCTCTTCAATTCCTTAAGGGGGTTTTAGGGATTTATTATGTTTTGTTTTATCTTTTCTCTTAAGATGTTTTCTTATTTTGTAATGAACTAAACCCTTCAGATACCTGAAGGGGATGAAACCTATAATTGATTTTGTTATTTGATTTCTAAATTATATGATAAGTATTTAGTTTGTTCTTAATTATGTTGCTTAATTTAATCTGATGTGCTTAGGTGGAGGAGGAATAGACCCTACCTAAGAGTAGATCTAGCATAATTAAGCGGAGTTGATCGCACGCCTAGAGATAGGGTGAGATTTTGCCGGATTAGGGTGAAACCTAATATGGGAATTCATTGATCGATTTACTGCTTCCTTGGGGGTTATTATAAGAGAACGAGAGTTCCACTAATTAACCTAAGGTTAGACGTTATTCGCCTCTAGAGAGGGTTTAATATAGGTTAGGGAGTCTCACGGATCAAGCTAAGTAAAGAAATCATATAAATTAAAAGTTAGATAACAAGAGAAGTCAGAGGTGGAATTTTTCTGAGGGTATCGTCGTAATCAATTAAGTTTCTTCGAGTTATTTTCCAATTTGTTCTTTTTGTCTTTGTCTTTAGCTTAGTAGTCGTTAAACTAGATAAAATAAACCAATCACTCCATATTTTAGGCTAAATAATAGAAAGAAAGGTAGTAGTAATACTTTTAGGTTCCTTTGGGTTCGATAAAATAATCTTCCCTAAATTATACTATCGTTCGATAGGTGCACTTGCCTCAATCGTTGTCATAGTTAGTCTACAGGTTCGATCATTCTTTATAAATATTAAAACTCGACTGTTTAACACGATCAAGTTTTTAGCGTCATTGCCGAAGAACAATAAAATATTAAGAAAGCTCTATTTCTATTACTTTAGCCATTATATTATTATTTTTTTCGCAATTTACTTTTATTTTTAGTTTAGGGTAAATTTTTATTTACACTAAATTTCTTCCTTTCTTCTCCTAGTAGGTACCTCTAGTTTATGACTAAAACGAATCCGAGAGGACCTTTAGTGTACGAAAGTGACATTAAAGCTACCGCTCGCAAAAATCGCAGAGAAACTAGACGAGCTCTAGACTACCAAAGAGAAGAACAAGAAGACAGATTCAATCCTACTGAAGGGATGGATGAAAGCAATCCACCGCCAAATGTGTAAGAACAGAATGCTTCGCGTACTATGTATGATAATGCTAAACCTAATTTGACAGGAAAGAATCTAGTATTATTAGTCCTGCTATAGCTGATAATAATTTTAAATTAAAGCCTAATACAATACAAATAATTCAATAATTTGTTCAATTTGATAGTTTGCAGGACGAAGACCCAAACACTCGTATAGCAAATTTTTTAAAATTCTGTAATACTTCCAAAATAAATGGCATTTTTAATGATGCCATTCGTCTTTAGTTATTTCCCTTTTCATTAAGAAATAAAGCCAAGCAGTGGTTGAACTCATTACCACGAGGAATAATCATCACATGGGATCAAATGATCGAAAAATTTCTTTTAAAATACTTTCCACCAGCCAAAATGACCAAATTTAGGAATGACATATTTTCTTTTATGCAGAATGACGCAGAAACATTATATGATGGATGAGAAAGTTATAAGGATCTCCTGAGAAGATATCCACATCACAAATTACCTTTGTGGCTTTAAGTCTAAACTTTTTACAATTGTGTGAATTCTTCAACGAGACAAATGATTGACTCATCAGCCGATGAAACTTTGAATAACAAAATTCCTGTTTCAATGACCTTTGAGGGTTGAAGTCAACTGTGTAACATCTCTAACTCATAACCGTCACCGAAATAAGGTTAAAAGGCATTACCAATCATTCCGAAACATTTAAAATTCATTTTACAACACAAAGTCACACATCAATCAAACATATCCAAACTGAAACATATAGTCCCTTAATGAGGTCTACGAGACCTTAAACATATGTTTGAAAGGAGTTGGGACTAAATCAAACTCATACAAAAAATTCTAAAATTTTAACATTTTTCTAAGTTACAAAGGTCACAAGCCCGTGTGGGTAGATCTGTGCCTCACAAGGCCTCGGACACGCCCGTGTGTCCAAGCCGTGGCAAAATAGGGCATACATATTGACTTTTCACACGGCCTGAGACACGCCCGTGTGCCTCACCCGTGGTCGACACTGACTTGCACCACACGGCCAATCACACCCCATGTGTCCAACCCGTGGTTGAGCCTATTTTGCACCAAATTACAAACCTGCATGACATAGTCGAGCCACACGCTGGTGTGGGCAATTATAGGCCATTTCTTAAGGTCAAATTACCATCCACACTTAGAATCACATATAACCATCAATCCAATACCAATTCATGCCTCAAATGTAAACAAAACATACAAATACAAGCACCAATTCATCATCAACTATACCATCTATAACCATACTCAATCTCATTTCAAATAAGTCCATCTAAAATACCAATTTCATATCCTAAATCATCCAAAACAAACATCATGCAATTCATGTCATAATTCTACATTTTAACCTCATTTCTCAACAACCAATTCAAGCATAAATCATACCATATACATCACTCACTACTTCACACCACATTCATCATTTACATAGCTCACACATAATAACCAAATTCATCTATCTTCCAAGCCATGTCACATGGCAAAGTCCAACATTTCAAAATACACCATATCTACTAACTTATACATGCTATATACCAACTATGTACATCTTTCAAAAGTACCAAAATAAATAGTTGATATTGTGATTTGAGTCGTTGACGATCCCTAAATCCGAACTAGCTTTATTGACACTATAAAACAAATATACACATCACACAGTAAACTTAAGAGCTTAGTAAGTTCGTAATATAATACATTCAACTTAATAAATCAAACACAATATACAAAATTAATTCATCACTTAGATTAACTCTCATTTATTCACACTATTTTATCCAAAGCTAATATACTCTCACTCAACCATTCATAATTCCATACACCATTTCATCAACCACAAAAGTTCAATACATACCTTAACCAACACATAGTTATTCACCTTCCATACCACTCAATGCTCAATGTTACATTTCGATCAATTTTTGTTATTCGTTTGATTTAATCGCACACTTAGTGCCAATTTTTGTAGCTGAAGCATAAATATTATCGCACACTTAGTGCATGTACTTCAAACCGAACTTATCTCGGTATCACACACAGTGCCAAATCAATAAGCCAAAACTTCTATTATTTCACGCACACAGTGCTAATCATATCAATCTCATTTTTAATATCGCACATTTAGTACCTCATTGCTCAATTTCATATATAACATTGCTATTTCATTAACCATACCATCATTCATTTCTCATTATATAGATATAAATTAACTTGTATTATATCCAAATTTACCTCAGACGTTAAAATACCAAAACTAGTCAATTAATCGAGTATTTTATCTTTGCCCCAATCTTGATCCAAATCTCTCATTTCTTGGTCTATAAATATTCAAATTTAACTCATTCAATTATCAATTCATTCAATTTAGTTCAAACACACATATTTAAAGCATTTTACAAAATAACCCTCACATTTTTACATTTTGACACTTTAGTCCCTAACTCATAAAATAAAAAATACATAAAATTTTACTACACCATGCTTAGGCCAAATTCTCCTTAGTCTCATACAAGCCCATATATTTTATTTATATCACATTTTAATCCATCAAAATATTATTTTCACAATTAAGTCCAAATTACTTAAAATCATCAAAACTTAAAGACAAATTATGTTAATCTAACACATATCTTCCATAATTCATCTTCAAACATCACAAAACTCATGTGTTCATCAATGGCACATTTCAAAATCATCATTAAATTCTAAAATTAAAGTATGAGTTTGAAAGAACACAAAATAACGATAACAAAAACATAGAAATTATCAAAAAACGAGCTTGAAACATATCTTAATCACAAACACATATGGCCAAACCCTTAAACTCTTTTCCTTTCTTTTTCTTTAACAAATTTTGGCAAGATGGATGATGATAATGGCTTATTTTTGATGCTTTTATTTCATTTAACATAATAATATACCTTTTGTACATTAACCTTATTATTTAACATATAAAACATATGTATACAAGGTCATTAATGTCCATTAACCATGTTAATGGTTTAATTATAACATAAAGACTCCTCATTTAGAAATTCATGATAAATTAAACATTTTAACAATCAACACACAACTTTTATATTTTATGTAATTAAGTCTTTTTCATAATTAAACACACAATCGATAAAATTTTCACACAAAATTTTCACAGATACTCAATCAGATATTATAAACACCAAAAATAATATTAAAATATTTTTCGAACTCGAATTTGTGGTCTCGAAACCACTACTCCGACTAGAGTCTAAATCGAGCTGTTACAGCTTCCCCCTCGCAAGGCAGATCCTGAGGATTCTGACCATCTACTGTGGTCTTGTGGTATCTTACAGCAGATTTGGGCTTCTCTTCAAATCAAGATTGCTCCAGACAATTGCATTTTGAGCTGCAAAATTCATTTTGTCAATACTTTCTCTATAGCAGATGATCAAAACAGAAAACTTATTGCAATTTCTATATGGGCCCTATGGTATAGATGAAATAAGCTGATTTATGAAGGATTTAAATTTTCTTTGCAGGAACTGCTTGGATTCATTCAAGGTTATGGTCAAGAAATTCGCTTAAGCTAAGAGAACCTGGGAGTTTCTTATAGATCTCTGTGGACAGAACTTTGGAACCCCCCAGTTATTGGTTTTATTAAAATAAACTTTGAAGTAACTTTTCAAATTGATTCTAGAACTTCTACAATAGCAGTACTGGCTAGGGATTCAGAAGGAGAAATTGTAGGGGCAGAAACCTATCTTTTTGAAGACGTTTTCGATGCTTTTGTAGCTGAAGCGAGGGCGTGTGAAAGGGCTATCCTCTTTGCGGTTAAAATGGGATTCCGGCGTCTGCTTGTGGAAGGGGATTCACTATTGGTTATCAAAAAGCTCAAGACAAAGGGGAACATAGATCGATTCTTAGACCAATTATACAACACATTCGTATATTAGAAAATTCTTTTCAAAATGTATCTTACCTCTTTGTTCCCCGACTGGTTAACGGAGAGGCACATACTTTGGCTTTGGAAGGAAGAAGAAGACGGATCTCTGGCTTCTAGGTTGAGGGGGTTCCGGAATCAATTAGGATGATGATGGAAAGGGACCGGACTGCCTGGATCCAGAGTCACCAAGTTTCTTTCTAGTTTTTTGGCTTTGAAGATAGAGAAGGTTCTTCGAATCTCCATGGTTGGTCTCAAAGCTGCTAGCTTTTCTTCATTTGTGCTCATCTCAGAATCGTTTCATCTACAAAAAGTGAAGGAAGATATTTGGTTGATATTCTGATAGTGAATCGCTTTGGATTTGGTTAAAGGTAATTTTCTTTTCTATGCATTTATTGTTTTGTTTTTCTAGGTGTGGTTTCATTGTTTTAGCCATTGGTTTGCTGTTGCTTCTGTCTTTTCTTTTTAATTTTGTTGTGACTTTTGCTTTACTCCACCTTGAGCCGTGTGCTTCAATAAATACCAGTCTTTTTATACAAAAAAAAGAAAGAAAGCAGATATAGTAACATATATCCTTATTAATATTCATATCCAACCGAAGTAGAACATAAACAAGGAGAAGTCCTCGCTTAAAATAATAAATAAAATAAATGAAAATGTAAAATAAAATATATATTTATTTTATTTAAAAATAAAAATATAATAATAAATTTAACTTTTAATGTTTATATTATTTGTGTGACAACTCATGTGATAGTTGATATGTACTTTATGTTAATATAATATTATTTATATTTTATGTCATGTTAATAAATGATTTAAAATTATAAATAATTTAAAATTATAAATAATTCATAAAAATTTAAAAAATGAATTATCGTGAATTGTGATGTAGACTATTATGTTTAAAAATTTAACGTTTTAGTTAGTACTCAGTTAAAAATCAATATAATTTTTTGAAAAGTTGATGGTCAAATTTGACTACTTTTAGAAAATTAAGAACCAAATTTAACTAAGGTGTTGTTTGAAAAATTAAAAAGCAAGTACTAAAAATTAAGTATTAAAATTTTAAGCACTAAATTTAAGTTATAAAATTATTTGATGTATTACTTAAAATTAATTACTGAATATAATTAAAATTTTATAAATATAGATTTTAAATTATAAAAAGATATTTTATTATTAATTTTTAAATCTTTTACCTTATTCTAAAAAATCAAATTTTAAACATAAAATTTTTATAGAATAATATAATATTAGAATAAACAATATAAAATTAAATTAATTGAAAATATTTTCTATTAAGTAATAAATAATTTTATCTACTTATTATTTTCTATTATAGAAAATTTATAACTGATTGTTTTATTTTAGATTAATAAAAATTAAATTATTAAAATATTAATTTTCAATTGATTTAATTTTTCAATTATCTATCAAACAAATCCTAAAAAATTTTAATTTGACAATAAATTTAAATGTTAAAAGTTAAAGCCAAAAATAAATAAATAAATTTCACAACTATAAGCTTGTTATTCAAAAATTAGGGAAATGATCATGAGATGTTTAGGAAATAAGTTAATTTTAAAGAGAGAAAGTAGAAATGTATTTTACAGAGTGCGCTTTCAGTTACCTCAGCTGAAAGTGTGTTTTAACACAACTGCTCTTTCAGTCAAATATATAAATGTTGGTGATTTTATTCTTAAGTCTCGGATTTGATTACTCTCCTACTTACATTTGTATTTTTTATTTCCTATTGTTAATACATTAGCTCATCTGGTTAGATAACCTTGAGTCTTAGGTCCAATTCTTCTTCTAAGCATATTTGTATTTTTATTATATATTGTTCTAAAAGTGAATATATTTGTAATAATTATTTAATTTTATAAATAAAAAGTTATTAATTAAAAAAAAGATGAATGATGTAATCTTTTTAAGCATATTCAGCAAATATAACCCTCCTTAGCTTGTAGAAAAGGAAGATAAATAAACAAATAAATGGACCCAAAGCATATTCTTTTTCCTACCAACTTATCCTATTGGTCAAAACTGTTGTGTTTCCTCAATTCTCATTTCCCACAAAGTTCAACTCTGGAAGTTGCGGGAAGTTCCATTCAGAAACAGAAAAGAAAAATACAGGTAACTCATCTTAACTTTTGTTTTTCAGCAATCTGTTTCATTCTTCAATCTAACACAGAATAAGAAGGAAGATTAGATTGTGATACTTGAAAACGGAATCTCTCTGAATTTCTTTATTCTCATGATTCCGTGTTGAGGCAGCTATTCTCGCATCTCTCTATTTTTTCCCCTCTGTTGAAGCTTCTTAGTTGATAATTCAGGTCATTGATTAAGATCGTCAAAGAATCCTGTATTTCTATTGTTTAGATCTTCATTAATATGATTTCTTGGCGAGGAAGGACCTTAGTATTAATTGGTTTTGGGACTCTCCTTTCACATGATTTCTGCTGAATAGGGAGCTAATCTGATTATTTAAATAAACAAAAGCAAAATGCTAGCTTAATTTAAGCTATGGGTAGGAATATGGATACTTTTACTTCTTCCTTCTTGTGGTATGGATTTGAAATTAGCTTTATTCACACTTCATTGAAATTCCTATTTAATTATTAGCTGTTATATTTTAGGCAAGATTATTTTGATTTCTTGACTCTTGTTCGAAATTTCTTTTGCATTTCAGCTAATACTTGTGCTTTTTTGATGCAGTTGTAGACATTACTTCGTGTTTTGGAAAAGCCAACCTATCTGTTTTATAAGCTGACTGCGTTGGTTCCGTGCTGAAATTGTTGGCTAAAAACTTAAAGTTGATGACTGAATGGATAGAAAACAGCATATAGCAATTTTTACCACGGCAAGTCTGCCATGGATGACCGGAACAGCAGTTAACCCATTGTTTCGTGCTGCTTATCTTGCTAAAGATGGAGAGAGAAAGGTCACATTGGTGCTCCCTTGGTTATCCTTAAAAGATCAAAAACTAGTATACCCAAACAACACCACCTTTGGTTCACCCTCAGAGCAAGAATTGTTTATTCGTCAATGGCTAGAGGAGAGGACTGCATTTATATCTGGTTTCACTATACGGTTTTATCCTGGAAAGGTAATTGTAGCAGGCTTTTGTTTACATAGTAGGCTTTTATAAAGGAAAGGTAATCATATCTAAACTTTTCCTGATCTATTAATGCTTTTATTTACTTGGTAGGCTTGTCGGCATATTATCTTTTATTAAACATTTTCTGATAATTCAAAATTCAAACTCCCTAATGTTTCTAAGTAATGAGTGGTGAGTTAAAAAGTTAAAATGTACCTAATTTTGAGCTATCTGTATCTACCAGAATGCTAATCTGGTAGAAGCTATCTGTACTTGTGCAGCATTTTGCTGTATATCTACAGTGGTTGTTTAGACATTAAAATCATCATTGAATTTGAGTAGCGTAGTAATAATCTGATGGTAACTTTTAACACCACTTGTGATGCAGTTTGCTGTAGATAAAAGAAGCATTCTTCCTGTAGGGGACATCTCAGAAATCATTCCTGATGAAGAGGCAGATATTGCTGTCCTTGAGGAACCTGAGCACCTTACATGGTTTCATCATGGGAAGAGATGGAAAACTAAATTCCGCCTTGTCATAGGAATAATACATACCAATTACTTGGAGTATGTGAAGAGAGAAAAAAATGGAAAATTCCAAGCATTTCTTCTGAAATATGTAAATAGTTGGGTTGTAAGCATCTACTGCCATAAGGTAAGTTTCGTAAATAAGTCATGATTTTCATCCTGGTTGTAAAAAATTAATTTTACTTTTTCCCCTTTTCTGTTAAAGATCTGTGATATTTATAGGATTAAACAAAGTTTGCAATCTTGCGTTGTAGAATAAACTTGTTAAAACAGTATATATTATTTAAGGAAGAAGATTATTGTAATTTACTATACCTTGGGTGATGCATTGTTCTGAACTAATGGGAATAGGCTCACTGCCACCATGTGATAGAGAGGATAGTCTTAACTGTCAACGCAGGTGATAGTGAGGGAAAAAAAAAAAAAAACAGGGAGAGTTGGGAGGGAGAAGAAAGCTGAATTTCCTTGTCTCCATGTATTGTACATATAATAATTAATTTCGTTGAACTGCAATCATGATGTAATTGCAGGTAATTAGGTTGTCCGCTGCCACCCAGGATTACCCCAGATCCATCATCTGCAATGTTCATGGAGTTAATCCCAAGTTCCTTGAGATAGGCAAGGAAAGGTTTGAGCAACAACATAGCAGTAACCACCAGGCCTTCACCAAAAGTGCTTACTACATTGGGAAGATGATTTGGAACAAAGGCTATGGGGAGCTACTTAAACTACTTAATGATCACCAAAAGGAGCTCGCTGGTCTTGAGATTGATCTATACGGCAATGGAGAGGACTCCGATCAAGTTAAAGAAGCTGCTAACAAGCTGAAACTGACAGTTAGAGTTCATCCGGGTCGTGATCATGCTGATCCTTTATTCCATGAGTAAGCCTCTTTCTGTTCTCCCACCCTCGTGCCCCCTTTTATTGGACTGGGATCAATTAACAATAATTAAGACTTGTTTTCCTTTTCAGTTATAAAGTGTTCTTGAATCCTAGCACCACAGATGTTGTTTGCACAACCACAGCCGAAGCATTGGCTATGGGAAAGATTGTTGTTTGTGCCAATCACCGCTCTAACGACTTTTTCAAGCAGTTTCCCAACTGTCGAATATATGATGATGACAATGGTTTTGTTGAAGCGACATGCAAGGCACTCAGTGAGGAGCCTGTACCATTAACTGATACACAGAGATATGAGCTGTCTTGGGAGGCAGCCACAGAGCGGTTTTTAAAGGTTTCCAAGCTGAACCAGGTCTTTGCAACAGAAAGAGAGAAAAATTCGTCAAAGGAATTTGCATCAGTCTCCTTGAACTTGTGGAAAGGCATGGAGGACACTTCAGCATATTTTCACTATCTGGCATTAGGATTTGAAACAACTAGAAGAGCATTTGGTGCGATTCCAGGAAGCTTGCAGCCGGATGAAGAGCAACGTAAAGAACTTGGTTTGGCAACCTCATCCAAACATTCTCTGTAAATCATTTCAGAACATATTTGAAATGCTAGAAAATTTCAACCCTTGCATTTTCATTTTCAAACACATGATAGTACTCTGGCTAAAGTTTTAATACAAAAGTTGGTTCACCAATAGTGTAATTTACCCAATATAAAAAATAAAAAATAAAAACTTACTAATGATAATATAATTTACTTTGCAGAAAGAATGTGTCATTTCTCAACTAAGTTGGTGCTCAGATTATTAGGGGCGAAGTCAGAATAATTTTTTAGGGGTAGTATAAAATTTTATTTTTTTATAGTTTTTATTTTTATAATTTTTATAAGATTAAATTAAATTTTTATAATTTTAAGAGAGTTGAAGTATAATTTTATTTTTTTAATTTAAAATTTTAAAAAAAATTAAATAATAATTTTATATTTTAGTGGGATTGGGGCCATGTTAGTCCTGCCCTAGCTTCACCCCTGCAGTTGACACTGACTTAATAAGAGATATATAGATAAGTATGGTATGGATATAGTAACTTTTTCTTTTAACAACCCATTTGTTCACGAAGATTTTGTGTATTATAAAAAAGTAGTTGTTACACATTTATAACAACAGATAGATCGTTGTTGTAAATCTATCTATCATATAATTTATACGGTGAATTTTCATCAAATAAAGAAAGTGAGAATGATATTAAAAGAGGAAAGTAGGAAGTAATCAACAAAATTAAAACACATATAACAAGTGCATACATTATTGCTTTGATGCATATTTTATTTTACATTTTTCATGTGATTAATTTTAATGTTCATAAGTCTAATAAGTTCAATGAATTAGTATGAGTTATAAAATTAAATTAATTAATTTATCACGAATGATTAAATTCAAGTAATCAATTTATAAGATTATAATGCTCTAAATTCATAGTAAAATATTTAATTAGGAACTTTAATAATTTATTGAATTGATATCTTGAAATTCACTCAATAAATATTATTTTATTTAATAAATTATAATGAAAAGGCTTGCTTATATGAAATAGCTATAATCTAACTTAGTATAAATTATCTGGAACTAATTTAATAAAGAATATATTTCATAATTAAGGAGGTTGCTGTTATAAGTAAAAATTAGTATAGAGAATTAAAACAAAACATAAAAAGTTGATTGTACTAGAAATTTAATTAGTTTGGGAGGTAATTAATATAGAGAGGTTGACTATATCTTAATTGTATTTAGTGGTAAAGATATTAATTTTATCATGAAAATAATTCATACTATATTATACAAAATTTACATTACCTGAAGAGAAAATTGAGTTTCATAAAATTGAATATACAACATCACTACTTATATGTTTTAAATCTATTTTTTTTTAAATTACACTAATGTTATAATCAAAGTATAAATGTAAATTACAACACAGCTGGATACAAAGATATCTAAAAATGGAAAAATGTAGAGAAAAGGCGACTAACTTGAACTAAAACTCATATATAGCATCACATATATTTCCATGGACTTGCCTTTTCCCTGTAATATATTTGTTTCAGTTTTCAAATAGATTAATTAAGGATTTGCCCAATATTTAATTGTTTGTGAGGCGCCAGGGCCACTGCCGGGGCGTGGGGTGTATCAATCAGAAGTAACCCCCACTGACGTTTCCGTTTTGACCATAGACCACCATTCTTTTGAAAAACCAGTAACGGCTGGTTTCTGAGTTTTTCCTTGGTGCTAAATATTGCCATTCATGGCCTCAAAATTTGTAGCTTTGCTTTTACTCCCTTTATGAATACAACTTATCTGCTTTTTCTCTTTTTTGTCTCGTACAAACTGAAGATTCAAGAACCAAACTAATCCTAGTAAAACCCGAGCTGTACTCAGAAGGAATCAATTTCTTGCCTTTTGAATCATCTCCTTCCACGTTTCCTTCGCCACCAGCATTGTCTCCACGTGTTCTATCGGGAGGGATTCTGTTCTTCCTCAATGACTTCTTTATTAACCCCTCCTTCCCATCTCCAGTTTCGCACTACACACATTAATTTCTGTAGACAACTTAACTTTGGTGGCAATGGCTGATGATGATATGAAGCTTCAACAACCAGTGGATGAAAACAATGTTCCTGACATCCCAGAACCTGAAACTGAGGTATATAATCCCATATTAGTTGGTAATATGGAATGGGTTTTGATGAATTTGTTTAATTGGTTCATTAACTAATGGATTGTTTTAGTTCACTATAGTATCCTATATCTAAACACGTAAAATTGGTTAAACAAAAGCTTCAAGGCAATGAACATTGAACCACCAGCGTCTTGGGATTGAATCGCAGGCAAGAGTTGCCTGCTAGTGTGTGGCAGCGATTTGCTTCTGCCGAAGTTGTGTGAGTTGTAAAAAGATAAAAAAACAATGAATACAATTCTACTAATTGCAAAATGTTCAAATGTAGCCACCTCGTCAACATTTTATCTGACTTTTGTTGCTTAACGTTTTAGGTCATAATGGAAAAATCCAGTACCTGACTAAGAAATTTTATAATCTGCTATCTGTACTTATCAAATCGTCTGAAATCTATTAGTGCATACTTGTTACTAACTGACTTTGGAGGTTATATACTTTTTTGACACCAAGGAATTTTTGAAGGCTGTTCTTCCCTTGTTAAGGTTTGTTTTGCTAAGATGATTTGGCATGCACGGCGCGGTTTTGCCTTTTGCTTGTAACTGGTAACACAGTTGGTACAAGTTTGTGGGTCATGATTTGAGGATAAAATAGGATTGCATTCTGGTTAGAAGAATATGATCTTTTATCAAGTGCATTGTTCAAATACTAGCATGTTTTCTGCTGCTTGAGTGGTTAACATCTACCAAGATCTGTTGTTTTTAGACAAATAAATTTGGAGAACCTTAGATTGCATGGTTGCTGGCTCATCGCGAGTCTTGTTCAAATGCCCGGCACGTGTCCTGTTGCTCATATACTAACATGGATTAAGATCTGTCGGTTTTGTACGGATAAATTTGAACACATGGGTAACGTTTCTTGATTTTACCTTTTATATTATGATTAAGTCATGTCAAGAACACTCATTCTAGTAATCTAGTTATTTGTGTTGGCTAGTGGCATGTGCTGAATATAGGTTGCCTTAATTTGTTCAATATGGTCAAAGAGAATCTATTGACGATTGCATCATTTAGGTAACGTCATGTGCGGATCGTAAGCTGACATAATTTCTGTGGTAATTTAGTTTAACTGTAACTTGAAACTTCTGAATATTGAAGCTAATACAAAACTAATCAGCAAACACAACAGGATTTAAGTCAAAAGTGGATCTACTAGTACTCTTTTATATCAATGAGTTTCAAGGCAATGAACATGGTTGTACTAATTGTAAAAGGTTCAAATGTAGCCACCTTGTCAACATTTTATCTTACTTCTGTTGCTTAATGTTTTAGATCATAATGGAAAGATCTAGTACCTGACTACGGAATTTTATAATCTGGTATCTGTATTTATCAAATCGTCTGAAATTTATTATTGCATACTTGTTGTTACTGACTGATTTTGGTGGTTATATACTTTTGGACACCAGGGAATTCCTGAAGACTCTTCTTCCGAAGCTAGGGTATGTTTTGCATTAAATGCTTTGACATGCATCGATTTGTTTTGCCTTTTCCTCGAAACCGATAATATAATTGGTAGAAGTTGGTAGGTCATGATTTGAGGATAAAGTAGGATTACATGCTGATTAGCCGAATATGATCTGTTATCAAGTGCAAATATTAGCATGTTTTCTGCCGCTCATGTGGCTAATATCTACTAAGATCTGTTAGTTTTAGACAAATAAAGTTGGAAAATCTTAGATTGCATGTTTGTCGGCTCATTGCAAATCTTGTTCAAACACTAGCACGCGTCCTGTTGCTCATATACCAACATGGAGTAAGATCTGTCGGTTTTTATGCAGATCAATTTGGACACATGAGTAACGGTTCTTGATTTTACCTTTCATGTCACATGAAAAACACTCAAATCTATTAATCTTGTTATTTATGTCGGCAAGTGGCGTGTGCTGAATATAGGTAATCTTAATTTGTTCGATATGGTATAAGAGAATCTATTGATGGTTGCATCATTTAGGTAATGTCATGTGCTGATCGACAGCTGACATAATTTCTATGGTAATTTAGTTTAACTGTAACTTAAACATATTTTAACTTCTGAATTTTGAGGCTAGTACAAAATTGATTAGAAAACACAACAGGATTTGAGTCAAAAGTGGATCTATCTAGTTATTCAGCCAATGCAGAGAATGGAACCCAGTTCTCTTTTATACCAATGCGTATGTATTAGGTGATTACAAAAACATAATGCACACTTAACAAAGTATAAACGTAAATTGGTGAAACAGAGAAATAGTTTTGAAGTTGGTTTATGATAGCACACAGAATCTAGTGTTACTTTTTTTCTTCTTGTCTCAGTCTGCACTAATATTTGCATACTTTGGTTCCAAAATCTGATTTGTAAATGATTCTTCATTGACATACTTGAATAACACATGATATGGTTTCAATGCATCATCCTCATAGGTTGTCATACAAACTTTTTGCAAGGAAACCTTTAAAATAATGACATCCCTGATCCCTGAACACTTTTATTGCCATTTTCACCTAGTTAATTCATGTTTTCTCTCACATATTGCTCTTTTTTCTCTGTATTGACTCAGTATTTTTGTTTGAATCTTAGGACCCCATTCCAACTCCTCCAGTGAGTTCTGCACGTCGTGATATCTGGAGAGAGCATCGGTGGAAGGATATTTTAAGCAAAGAGGAGCAGACACAGCGCTGTTCACGCTGCCAGGAGAGAGGGCATGCTCATATTCATTGTCCTTATCCGTTCTATCCTGTGAAGGCAAGTTACATATTCTATAATTCTTTTCAATTTCCTCAACATTTACTCATTATCTGCTTCTATTTTGCTTAAGCATTGTCTTTTTGATTGCCAGTTTTTAACAGAAGCATTTCCCGTGCCAATGGTCTGGAGACCTCCAAAAGGGAAATACCGATGCAGTCGCTGTGGTCGACGTGGACACAACCGCCGCACTTGTCATGGACCTGTTTTCTATTAAATAGGCTGTTTGTTTGTGTTTTCTGCCATGCTGAACTTTTGGACATCTTTGTTTGCTGGGCTTTTCTATGGTGTTTTTCTTTTAAACCGTTAAGACAAGGGATATTTATATCTGTGGTTGAAATAGACATATATCGTCGTTTTCTGGTTATCAATATGCATTTGAGAAATATTACTCATGATGCTGGCAACAGCATGGAATATGAAATTTATCACCACAATGGTGGCACATTTTGGCAATTATTCCACAAAGTTTAGGCTGAAATAAGCTTTTTCAATTATGCTAGAAGCTCTAGGATAATGCTAGCCATGTTTAAGTTAAATTCCAAACATACAAGGAAAGAAACGGAAAAAAGATACATTTTTTCTTTTGGGCAAAGAAACAAAAGGAAAAATGTATTACCTGGTTTCATTATGATGTCACACTATTTATTACTGAACAACCTATGGCAAACATGACACCCTATTGAGGAACAAGATTGACGTGGCATGGTGCCTTTGAAGAGCCTTATCTTTGTTTTTCTCTTAAACTCTACCCAGCTTCTGATGGAAACAACATAAATGAAACGGAAAAGAAAATCTGGTTGATCGATTTCTCTTTTGGTCTGATACATCTCTGCCCACTTTAACCAAGCTTTCTGCCTACATTAGTATGCTGAATGCTTAATAATATTGCTTTAGTGATGGAATGATTCAGTTGATCTGATTTTGGCTGTCTGTATTTTATTGCCGAATCGGTTGGGTAATATCTTTTTACTTTAGGCATGCATGTTTATAAATTATGAAACTGAGTTGTTTTTTGACTGAACTGATAGAATTCTAACATTATGATGGTTTATAAAGTTGTAACTCCTTTATGAAATTGGAAAATCCAAGTCCCATTCCTTAATAAGCTGCTAGAACATGATTTCAACAACTTCAGTTGGTGTGCAATATTCTTTTGAAAGTGGCAAGAGAGTCAACTATTGTTATAGTATCATTATATCGTTAGTCTTTAGGTTGGACTACTCAGAGCAGGTTCTATGATGCTTGCTAGTTGAGACCATTATGATGAAATTAGATATCAATCTTAATGACTATCTGATCAGCCAAAGACTGTACCCTATACTAATGACGATGATGATGTTTGTCCTTTTTGGAGGTCTTGCTTCACCTCCATGATTTGATCCTTTAGTTTTTGTATAGTTCATGCTGCAGAATTTTTCTGCAGAATTTGGAGCTGCTGTGTTTCAACAGTTAATGAAGAACCAATTATTTATTGCTATTTTAGAGGTTTGAATATGTGAAAATAGAGCTTCACAAGATGTCCCTCTTACAGGAAAAGCAATTTCCAATTTCCCTTCCTTAAAAGAGCTAAAAAAATGGTGTCATAGGACAATAGAATCGTTTATCAACAAGTGCTATGCACAAGCTTCTATGCATGGCCCTTATGTTGGTAGATTTAAATTTGCAGTAGAGCTAGTGTTCTGTTTTCAAAGAATATGAGCCACCATACTATTTGGCCTTGAAGATTATCAGACGTGTTTATCATGAAATGTCTTTCTCTTTCACTATTTTCCTTTAGTTAGCTTAAAGAAAGCTGTAGGAATAATACAACATAGATTGTGATAAAATGGAGTCTTTGTTGTAAGTTAGAGAGTACAATTGAGTGGTGGTTGTCGAAACCATTTTTTGTTTAACGGGCCGACTTTGAAATACAAAAACGGAGTCGCCACCAATCTTTTTTTGAAGTGTGATTGGGCCACTTATAAAACATTTTGGTCTACGAATTTTAAGAAAATGGGCTCGGGAGTCGGTTACGCACGAGGAAGGGTTAGCACCCTCACAACGCCCAAAATTGGTACCGTATTGATTGATTAATGTCCTTAATATCGAAAATTAGAAAATATTTTAAAGTATGGAAAAATGTTTGGATGACTCGTATTGGATATCAAAACTCTCTTGTTCCGAAAAGCTGAGAGATCATGTCCAGCACGATAGGACACGATGCTTCAAACTTTCGATCCCAAGATCATTTTACAATTTCAAAATACATGTAGCGCAATTTGAAAAAGGGTATTTCAAGATTTGGCTAAACTAAAACCGAAACCAAAGACGATTGGGTACGATTCTTTGGATTTCCAAACACGAAATATTGCCCTTATTTAAGAAATATGATAAAAAATCATGAAGGATATCTCGTTGTTTAGATGAGCGAAAATCGAAACCCAAAGACGATTGGGCACGAATTTCTTGAACTTCCAAACACGAAACATTGCCTTATTTTCAAAAATATGATCAAGATCTTTAAAGGATATTTAGTGATCTAGACGAACGAAAAAATCGAAACCCAAAGACGATTGGGCACGATTTCCGAACTTCCAAACACACAAAATTGCCTTCGTGAAACATTTTTAAGCTTTTGAAAAAAGGAAAAAAATAAATACGTGGAGATGTAGACACAATTGATAGGAATGACAATAATGAACACAAAAGGGAAAAATACACCATAATATTATAATAAAAAATATGTGATAAATAAAACGAGCGGTAATAATAATAATAATAATAGTAATAATAATAATAATAATAATAAAGGAAAAAGTTTAACATAAAACAATATTAATAATAAAGCTAGTAATAATAGGTTTAAAATAAAATAATATTAATAATAAAAATAATAACAATATTAAATGAAATAGTAATAATAAAAGAAAGAAAATCAAAATAATTTTGGCAAGAACGAAAATAATAGGAATACTAAAACAACAATGTAAATAATAAAAGTAATAAGAGTACTAATAATAATAACAAATATAATACTAATAATAAATATAATCATAGTCATAATAATATGTATATAATAATAATAATAAATAAATAATAAATAATAAGAAAATAAGATAATAATAGTATTAATAAAACAAGAATAATAAAAATATTAAATATAATAATATATATATATATAAATAGTAAAAATAACACTAAAAATGATAAAAATGACAAGAATAAAATAATAAACAAAAGAAAATAAGAAAAGGGACTAAATTAAGCTAAAATGAAAACTAAAGTAATTTTAAAGAAAATAGAAGGATTAGGGGCGAATTGCAACACGAGAAACCAAGGGGCCAAAACAAAGAATAAACCCTCCCTCAAACGGGCATTTAAACCGAGGACTTAATTGAAGCGGAAAAAATTATTGGGCCACAATCGGAAAAAAACACGATTATGAAACCTCAAAAGCGGAGGGCTAAATGTGCAATTAGCCCTCTAAAGCAAAACACGCGGATCTTAGCCCTGTCATGGTCGGGTCATGGTCGAGGCCCAAACGACGTCGTTTGGCCTCGACCGATGCTCAAAACAATGGCAGCTTTTATGTATACTATAAATACCTAATTTCCTTTTAAAAAACATTCTTCCTCCTTTTCTTAAAACCTAAAATTGCTCTCCTCTCTCAGGCGATTTTCATTAAGACCTTTGCCATCACACATGACAAATATTGACGCCATCATGTGGGTTTAATTTGAAAAAAGTGAGTTTTTTTCTTTCCTTTATTTCCTTTAAAACTCCTATGTGTTTTTTTAAAAAAAAAAGAAGAAAACCAAAAAACAGATTCGAAAAAAAATAAAAAAATAAAACGAAAAGGAAAAAACACCTTTGCTCTTTTGAATCTATATATTTCTCCGTATTTTCAAACGAAATCCCCCTTTTTACAGATTTGATTCTCTCCTTTTATAGCCTAAAACTCAACAGAATTTCCCCCCATTTACATTCGATTCTTTCCCTTTTATATCCGCAAAATCTCAAAAATAAATTCAATAAAATCAAAACACAATCTGTTTCTGTTGTGCTGTTGCTTGGTCCTCCTTTTCTGCAGGTGTGGCGACGTGGAGAGGAGACGATGTTGGGGATGCGCCCGATACTTGCGGCGCTGATCAACTGCTAGGGTTTTCAACCCTGTTTTGATTGCATTTTGGGCCAAAATTTGGGCTTCTGTTTTATTGGATTCGGTTTTATTGGGCCTGGGCATAAATTTGGCCCTACAGCTGCCCCTCTTTGCTCATTTTTGTGTAACGAGAATGGAGCAAAGACCTTAAAAAGGCCAATTTTGCCCAGTCTTGCCGAATCATGATTTCTTGATACCTCCTCTCTTCAGGTAGCTTTATTCCACCCACTACATTCCAAAGGTATGGAAATTTCGTTTGATCCACTCCACTATCGCTTTCGGTGGAGATAGGATCTACTATTTCTAGCCCGCCCACTCCCCGCCGGTGGAGATAAGGCTATAATCTTCGATCTGCTCCACCCGCCGGTGGAGATAAGATCTCTTGCTTCGATCTGCTTCTACTTACGCTTCGGTAGAGATAAGATCTATTATCTTCAATCCGCTCCCACTCGCCGGTGGAGATAGGATCTACTATCTTTAGCCTGCTCCACTCCTTTCGGTGAAGATAAGGCTTTAATCTTCGATCTGCTCCATTCTCCTTTCGGTGGAGATAAGATCTGCTTTGCTTTCGATCTGCTTACTCTCCGCCAGTAGAGATAAGATCTATTATCTTCAATCCGCTCCACTCCCCTTTCGGTGGAGATAGGATCTACTATCTTTAGTCTGCTCCACTCCTCGCTCGGTGGAGATAAGACTTATCTTCGATCTGCTTACTCCGCGCCTCGGTGGAGATAAGATCTGCTTGTCTTCGATCTGTTACCCTACCGCTAGGGAATTAAGATCTATAATCTTGACTTGTTACCTTCTTGCTTAGGGATTAAGGCTCATTATCTTCGATCTGCTCCACTCCCTCCGGTGGGATAAGATCTCTTCTTTAGCCTATTACCCTACTGCTAGGGAATTAAGGCTCGCTGCCTTCGACTGTTCCACTCCCCGCCGGTGGGATAAGGTCTATAGTCTTCAGCCCGTTACCCTACTACTTAGGGAATTAAGGCTCGTTGTTTTCGACCTGTTCCACTCCTACTCAGTGGGATGAGATCTACTTCTTTAGCTTTGTTACCCTACCGCTAGGAATTAAGGCTCATTGTTTTCGACTGCTCCACTCCCCTTCCGTGGGATAAGGTCTCTTCTTTAGCCTGTTACCCTACCGCTTAGGAATTAAGGCTCATTGTTTTCGACTTGCTCCACCTCGCGGTGGGATAAGGTCCGCTTTTTAGCCTGTTACCCTACCGCTAGGGAATTAAGGCTCATTGTTTTCGACTGCTCCACTCCTGCTCGGTGGGATAAGGTCG
The DNA here is from genome assembly GCA_025506655.1 of Gossypium rotundifolium. NCBI lineage: Eukaryota > Viridiplantae > Streptophyta > Magnoliopsida > Malvales > Malvaceae > Gossypium > Gossypium rotundifolium. The sequence goes on from CP106732.1 coordinate 176,206,522, forward strand.
ATATTTTGGCCTGCTACCCTCCGCTTAGGGAATTGAGGCTCGTCGTTTCGACTGCTCCACCTCCTCGGTGGGATAAGGTCGATATTTTCACTGTTACCCTACCGCTTAGGGAATTAAGGCTCAATGTTTTCGACTGCTCCACTCCTCGCGAGAGGATAAGGTCCGATATTTTTGGCTGCTACCCTACCGCTAGGAATTAAGGCTCAATGTTTTGACTGTTCCACTCCTACCGGTGGGATAAAGTCCGATATTTTCTACCATTACCCTACTGCTTAGGGAATTAAGGCTCAATGTTTTCGACCTCTTCCACTCCTTCTCAGTGGGATAAGGTCTCAATCTTTTGATCTGATCTACTACCGCCAAGAAAGATAAGATCATGCTCTTCAGAACTCCCATCAACTTTGCTACATTGTCCTCTGGGGAACCTACCTGTAGAATTGATTTCATGGGGTCTATGCTTATGTCAAATGATTAGGATGTCATGAAAGATGCTCCTAACCATATGTATCATGAATGTTATGAATGGATGCAAAATGTCATGAGAATGATCCATTTTTAACACTTGGGCTGTCATTGCTTGCTGCTTATTAGAGTGACCCCTAACGTATGTCTTCTTTGTCCAGCTGATACCTCTAACAGAGAATCTGAAGATGTTGTCACTGCTTAGTCCCTTTTCTCAAGTGCTCTGAGCCCTTTAAGCCTGGTTAGTTCTAAACAATTGTCCTGTTTCGGATTCTTGTATTATTTAGAGACTTTCAGAGTAATATACGAAACTTCTTTTGTGAAAGCATTATTAGTTCCATAATCACTATTTCAATGAAAAATGATTGGAGAAGATCATAATAATGGACCAAAAAGAAATTAATTAGGAGCATAGCTCGAAACAAATAAGATAGCAAATGCAATCAAGAAGGAAATTTATTGGTAGTGTATTTTGGAACGAGCAAATTAAGAATGGGTAAGATGGCAATTAGGTGCCCCAGATATTGCCGACTGAGCTTCTTTGTTCAAACTTCTTGAGGACCATTTAAGCTCAATATGTGTTTAGGGGATTCAGAATACTTTGTCGATGCCCCAAGATGTAACATACTTCCTCATTGCCAATTCAAGCGTGGAAAAACTACTGTATGCCCCATCATGATTTGATCACAACTTGAGTCGCCCTTTTTGGGTTTTCAAAACAAAGCCCCTTTGGTCTCAAAGTGCCCTTTGCGGGTTTTCACCTTGGCCTCTCCGTTGTTTTTTTTTTGATTCAAGATGCCCTTTGTGGGTTTTTATCTTGGCCCACTTTCAAGTGAAGTACTTCTTGACTGAGTCTGCATTAATTGGTTTTGGCAGACTTTTGCCGTCCATCTCGGCTAGCATCAAAGCTCGTCCAGAAAAGGCCTTCTTTACAACATAAGGTCCTTCCCAATTAGGCATCCACTTTCCCCCGAAGTCCTTTTGCATATGGAGGATCTGTTTCAATACCAAGTCTCCTTCATGGAATACTCTGGGGTAGAATTTCTTATTGTAAGCTCGCATCATCCGCTTCGTACAGCTTGACCATGGCGAATGGCTCTTAGCCACTTCTCGATCGGGCCAATCGGTCATACAGAGAGTGAACCCATTCATTTCGTCCAACTTCGTTCCGACAAAATCTAAAGAGTAAGAATTTTAACTTAGATGGGCAAGATGTATCCATCCATAAACCAATGAGAAGGGTGTTGCCCGGTGGAAGTTCTCGCCAACATATAGAGGTAAATGGTCCATCATCTTTCAAAATCTTTTTTTTATGGTTTCTTTCTTTCTTTTCTTTTCTTCTTTCTTTTTCTTTTTCTTTTGTTTTGTTTTATTTTTTTAATTCGAACTTGAACTCAAGTTGAAATTAAACTTGATGATTGACCACAGAACTTTGTTATAGGAACCGAACCTCCTTTCTTAGTGGAATAGTGACAATCACGAAAATGAATAGGCGACAACTAGATACTTTTGACGAAATCATCCCTGTACCATTTATGCCCCACGATAGAAAAAGCATATAAGTCATGTCTTCTCAATTTGGCATTTACGCAACACCGACAAAATCTCTCTTTCATGGTAGCCTCATCGTGCCTAGGCATATCTTGATGCGGTCATGCAAAGACATCTTTGAATTCTTTGAATAACTCGATGGCGTCTTGCTTTGTTTCGATGGAGGCAAGGCTTCGATCTTCACTCCTTTCCCCGACTCACAATGTTCACCGACCCTTTGTACGATAGAGTCTATTTTCATTTTGTTTTCCATCATTAACGGATCGATGGGTAAGTTGTACTCTCGACATCTTCAAAATATTCGGATCCTTTTAGACCCATATTTCAATTGAAAAGGAGTCTGTGAATACGTTGCTCATGTCCCGATATCCGGGTACCTATTGTAGGTACGAAGGTAAATTCAAAGAATAAATGGTTCTGAAGATGATTATTTATAATGATGGATGAAAAATGAAAGAACATTCCAAAGAACAAAAGAATATATAGTATGACATGGGAAAAAAAATATGAGAAAATATTTGCCCGACATGAAACACAAACATGCATTTTTATTGAAAATAAAGATGTTTGAACATGAGCCTATTTCACAAAAGATTCTTATTGTTTCTAGGCTTGAAACAACAAGTGTGTTTTGAACATTACTCTGTGTTAGCTCTAAAAATTACAGAAGTTTCCTTCACAGTCCAGTTATTCAAAACACTTTCAGGCTCGTAGGGGTGAACGCCTCCTAGGTTTCCTTCATTCGATCTCTCCTCGAATACGGCTTTGATGCTCAAGGCTTTTAACATGTCTTCTACCGTTTCTTCATTTGTCATCCCCAGTTTAGGAGGAATAATTCTTTTCGATATGAATGCCTTCGATGGAAAAGTAATTGATCCCCATTTGACCTCGGCGTCTTTCTCTACCGACTCACTTCCTATGGTACACACTTTTTCCCCTTCCGCAAAGTCAAAAAACTCCAACTCTTTATTATCCATTAACCCTTGTACTAGGGCTCTGAATTTGCTGCACTGTTGGATCTCATGGCCTTTCTTATTATGGAACTCACAGTAGTTCCTCGTATCCTGGGATTTTCCCTTTATATCATGTATGATTAAACCTCTTTCCACCATTCTTCTCCAGACCTCTCTCAACGGGGTTCTTATTTTTGCAACGTTCAACTTGATTCTTTTTCCTGCACTCTCGATTATCGCATTCATCCCATTATCAATGTGACTGGGTAACGAATTTCCTATAACAGGCGCATCATTAAACTCCACAATGCCCATTTTGATGAGCCTTTCGACTAGCTTTTTGAAAGGAAATCAATTCTCTATCGGGTGCCCACTATCCTCGCATGGTATTCACATTGAGTGCTTGCATCGTACCATTTAGGATATGGGGGTTGCAATGATTCCGAGTGAGACAGGGGCTACTACGTGTGCGTCTAATAAAGTTTTATACAATTCCTTATACGTAACCGATATAGGAGTAAATTGGAATTTCTCATCCTTTGCCTCGTATTGGGCTCTTGTCTTGGTGACTCACCGGCCCACCATCTGCTTCTCGGTCGGGTAATAGTAATAGGTTTAGGATAACCCGAGCTTATATTCCCCACTTCAGCTTCCCTTTTCTTCGACGCGACTCTTCTTGTGCTCTCTCCGGCCTCTATCTTCCCACACCTGATCGCGTTCTCTATCATTTCGCCTGACATCACCATGTCTGCGAAACTCTTAGTCGTGCCTCTTAACATGTTGTTAATGAACGGTGCCTTCAGGGTATTGATGAAGAGCATGGTCATTTCCTTTTCTAGTAACGGTGGTTGGACACGTAGCGACCTCTCTCCATCTTTAGGCGTGCTTTCAAGCTTTCACTTGGCTTTTCTCCATGTTTTGCAACGTGATCTGTCGGTGCTATATCGGTTACATGGTAGTAATGCTTAATGAAAGCTCGCGCCAAATCTCTCCAGATTTGATTTGGGTACAACTCAACCGATTGTACCATTTTGTCAGCAGACCAATCGGACTATCACGAAAGCGTGGATCAATAATCGGTCATTGTTGACATATCCTGTCATTCTTCGACAAAACATCGTAATATGGGCCTCGGACGACTAGTCCCGTTGTACTTTTCAAACTCTGGCATCTTGAACTTTGGAGGAAGTACTAAATCTGGTACTAGACTCAGCTTTTTAGCATCCACTTCGCATTGGTGATCAGCACTTTCCAATGCTCGAAACTTCTCCTCCAGCCATTTGCATCGATCTTCGAACTCTTTTGGAAGCTCTGCTTTTACTTCCTCCCCTTCTGCCACCTCATCGAAGTCTGGGACTATTGGTTTTACCAAATTGACTTCGGGGTTAGAGCTCGAGCCTGCGAGGAAGTTTCCCAGTGCCGGAGCACCGAATTGGTGCTGAGGTTTGATATTGACCGATACTCTTGGTGGTTACACTTGTGAACTTGTTGGAGCCAGGCTCGGAGGGCAAGTAAAATCTTCATTATCTTCTCCAATATCGACCATAGGCCTTTTTCCATTTTCAGGCCCTCCAGTCAACAACTGTGTTAGCTGACTTATCATGCTTCTCTGGGATTCCAACATTTGATCCCTCATATCCTGTTGGATCTTGACTAACTGCTCTTGCATCTGAGCATGTAGTTGGTCTTGCATCTCTTTCTGCATTTGTTCTAACCTTTCCATCCTTTGATCCATTGCTCTCGTCTTTTTTCGAGTGTAATAGCGGTGTTCCAGGATAACTATAGCACGACCTCAAGTTAATAGGGTTGTCTTATGATATTTAATGCAAATGTTGTTATGCAATGCCAATGCATGAAATGCAATGCAAATGAATGAATGCAAAAAAATAAGAGGCATTGACTCTGAATTCAGTTACATTAGAAAAACTTTACTAAAAAATAAATTTCTTTACACAAAACGGATCGCATACACGGCCTTGCCCTCATAGTCCAAGTGAAAACATGAATCCCTTCTTCGCAAAAGTCAAGTCTTGCAAAATTCTAATAGATACTTCCTCTAACTCCTTTTGCTTGATCTGGACTGCTACTCCTGTTCACTTGTTAGCTTCTTCAAGAATGCCGAGATGTAGTAATCTTCGAATAGTCTTGTCAACTTGAATCCCTGGGTGATAAGGCCTTGTATTCCTTCACGGACTATCAGTCTTCTCTCGTTGTATTCACTTGGACTATGTTCGGATGACCGTATTATAATCCACTTTATCAAAAAATCCATTTTCTTATGACCAACTTTTCGATTTAGTAATTGAATTTGAAATCAACCCCTCTTTTCTATGATGTGAATGCAATGCAATCAAAACAAAATAAAACCCGTCAGTACAAAAAAAATAAATAACATAGAACCTATCAGGGTGACCACTAGGGTTTGACATGGTTCTACCTAGGTAGGCCCTTAGGTTTTCTACATGTGGTTTAGTTCTAAAGAAAGGGTACCTGAACCAGCAGATTCCTCAATCCTCACCCATTATAGGCTCATACGGATCGAGTTCAGTTCAGGGGAATACATTTCCCTATGGCCATGCGAGGTGAAAACCTCACGAAACCATAAGTACGAATGTATCCGAAGGCGATCCCCTAGCCCATGCGAGGTGAAAACCTCACGAAGGCATAGATTTTGCTCCCACTTAAGGATGTGACCACAACGGTCATGCAACATGAATGCAAAAATATTCTATGTGTCTCAAACTAAAGCAGATATATGACGCGACACAGACTCATGCAAATGAAAAATGAAATCAAAAAAAATTTATTTTCGATAAAAAGACATTAATCAACCAATTTTACTATTGACTCTCTTATTTGTCCCCAGTGAGTCGCCAAGTCATCGAAACCATTTTTTGTTTAACGGCCAACTTTGAAATACAAAAGCGAGTCGCCACCAATCTTTTTTGAAGTGTGATTGGGCCACTTATAAAACATTTTGGTCTACAATTTTAAGAAAATGGGCTCGAGTTGATTCGCATACGAGGAAGGTTAGCACCTCAACGCCCAAAATTGGTACCGTATTGATTGATTAATGTCCTTAATATCGAAAATTAGAAAATATTTTAAAGTATGGAAAAATGTTTGGATGACTCGTATTGGATATCAAAACTCTCTTGTTCCGAAAAGCTGAGAGATCATGTCCAGCACGATAGGACACGATGCTTCAAACTTTCGATCCCAAGATCATTTTACAATTTCCAAAATACATGTAGCGCAATTTGAAAAAGGGTATTTCAGTATTTGGCTAAACTAAAACTGAAACCCAGCACGATTGGGTACGATTCTTTGGATTTCCAAACACGAAATATTGCCCTTATTTAAGAAATATGATAAAAAAATCTGTGAAGGATATCTCGTTGTTTAGATGAACAGAAAATCGAAACCCAGCACGATTGGGCACGAATTTCTTGAACTTCCAAACACGAAACATTGCCTTATTTTTAAAAATATGATCAAGATCTTTAAAGGATATTTAGTGATCTAGACGAACGAAAAAATCGAAACCCAGCACGATTGGGCACGATTTCCCGAACTTCCAAACACACAAAATTGCCTTCGTGAAACATTTTTTAAGCTTTTGAAAAAAGAAAAAAAATAAATACGTGGAGATGTAGACACAATTGATAGGAATGACAATAATGAACACAAAAGGGAAAAATACACCATAATATTATAATAAAAAATATGTGATAAATAAAACGAAGGTAATAATAATAATAATAGTAATAATAATAATAATAATAATAATAATAAAGGAAAAAGTTTAACATAAAACAATATTAATAATAAAGCTAGTAATAATAGGTTTAAAATAAAATAATATTAATAATAAAAATAATAATAATATTAAATGAAATAGTAATAATAAAAGAAAGAAAATCAAAATAATTTTGGCAAGAACGAAAATAATAGGAATACTAAAACAACAATGTAAATAATAAAAGTAATAAGAGTACTAATAATAATAACAAATATAATACTAATAATAAATATAATCATAGTCATAATAATATGTATATAATAATAATAATAATGATAATAATAATAAATAATAAATAATAAATAATAAGAAAATAAGATAATAATAGTATTAATAAAACAGTAATAATAAAAATATTAAATATAATAATATATATATATATATAGTAAAAATAACACTAAAAATGATAAAAAAATGACAGTAATAAAATAATAAACAAAAGAAAATAAGAAAAAGGGACTAAATTAAGCTAAAAATGAAAACTCGGGGCGAATTTTAAAGAAAATAGAAGGATTAGGGGGCCGAATTGCAACACGCGAGAAACCAAGGGGGGCCAAAACAGCAATAAACCCTCCTACTGAAACGGGGCGTTTAAACTGAGGACTTAATTGAATCTGGAAAAAAATTATTGGGCCACAATCAGGAAAAAAACCTGATTATGAAACCTCAAAAAAGCGGAGGGGCTAAACGCGCAATTAGCCCCTCCAAAGCAAAACACGGATCTTAGCCCACGTCTTGGTCGGTCATGGTCAAAGGCCCAAAACGACGTCGTTTTGGCCCCTGACCCTGATGCTCAAAACGGCGCCGTTTTATGTATACTATAAATACCTAATTTCCTTTTAAAAAAACATTCTTCATTCTTTTCTTAAAAACCTAAAATTGCTCTCCTCTCTCCAGGCGATTTTCATTAAGATCCTTTGGCAAATCACCGCCAAATTATCGACCACTTGCCATCACATGTGTACAAAATTTGAAAAAAAGTGAGTTTTTTTCTTTCCTTTATTTCCTTTAAAACTCCTATGTGTTTTTTTTTAAAAAAAGAAAAGAAGAAAACCAAAAAACAGATTCGAAAAAAAAATAAAAAAAAATAAAACGAAAAGGAAAAAACACCTTTGCTCTTTTGAATCTATATATTTCTCCGTATTTTCAAACGAAATCCCCCTTTTTACAGATTTGATTCTCTCCTTTTATAGCCTAAAACTCAACAGAATATCCCACCATTTACATTCGATTCTTTCCCTTTTATATCCGCAAAATCTCAAAAATAAATCCAATAAAATCAAAACACAACTGCTTTACATTGTCTTTGTTGCTTGGTCCTCCTTTTCTGCAGTGTGGCGGCGTGGAGAGGAGACGATGTTGGGGATCGCTTGATACTTGCGCTGCCGATCAACTGCTAGGGTTTTCAACCTGTTTTGATTGCATTTTGGGCCAAAATTTGGGCTTCTGTTTTATTGGATTCGATTTTATTAGGCCTGGGCATAAATTTGGCCCTACAGTGGTTTTAATCCATCTAAAAGATTCAACCTTGGGTAAGGTTTTTTTGCCTAGGCCCAATTCGACCCGACTCGAATTTGCAATAAAAAAATTTTGCTATTTTGTTGCCGCTTTCCCACTTTTTGTTACTATTTTGTTACCATCCCATTATTTTGTTGTTAATATTTGAATATTGTATAACATTTATTTTATTGTTAATTTTGCTACTATATTATAGGTATTTACTTGTTAAGTTGGACTTATCTTACTTATAAAGATTTTTTAATTTATTTTTAGTTTGTTAGGAAATATTTATTTTAATATTTTAATTTATTTGGAGTATTATATTTAAAATATATATATAAAAATTTTAAAAATTAATGAGTGGATCAAACCTAAATTTTAACATTTTATCTGGATTAGACTTAGACTTATTTTTTAAGCTAGACCTTGACCCATTAATCAGGTTTAAAATTTTGTTAAGACTCAGCCTAATTATGGACAATCCTACAACGCATGTTTGGTTCGACGGAATGGCCATTCCATTACGCCCCTATTCCACGCGATACAGTGACACGTTTATTTGGTTGAAATTTGACCGCCGAATCGCTATTCCTTGCAGGCTCTATTACGCGTAAACGCTGCATAACCATTCAGAGGGTCGGATGCCTATTCAATGCCTATCGTAATAGCTTCTTTTTTTTATTTCAAACGAAAATCTCCTACTTCCACTCATCATTCAGACGAAAATCTTCTTGGGTTTTCCATATAATACTTTCTGTTTTTGGATTTTGGATGTGGTGGATTTGTGGTAAAAAATATAGAGAAATCGATGTCGGGCGAGCTTTCAAAGAAATGCGACGTCTCCCACCGTCAAATGACCATTGTAGAAACAATGAGGCTCGATCAATTATTAGTGATTGTTGTTACTCTTCTTCCTTTCTTTGTCTATTTTCTTATTCTTTCCCCTCCTAGAAATTCTCTATCAAAATTGTCATTTGTATTTTATCCGTTCCAATGAACATTCAAATATCATATGGAGAAAGGATTAGGTTATGCTTTTTCTGGTGTATATGGGTTTGGAGTTTGATTTCCATCCTTTTCTATTTTCTTCTTCCCAAACAATCTTGGAGAAGACGCCTGTGTTTGAAAACTTGTTTGAATTTCACAAATTTATCTTTGGTGGGACAATAGGTAAATTCGATATGGTGGGTTGTTTCTCTTAATTTGATTTGTGCATTTTCAATTGTAATTGATTGTCATGGCTAGCGACATCTGCAAGAAGATTAAATAATCGCTTATGTGATATTGTTATAAATTGGGTGGTGGTTTACATCATGCTAAGAAGTGTGAGGCATCTGGCTTTTGTTACATCAATGACATGTTTTTGGGAATCTTGGAGCTTCTGAAGTATCATGCCCGTGTATTATATATTGATATAGATGTACATCATGGTGATGGTGTTGAAGAAGCCTTTTATTTCACTGACAGATAGTTTGCTTTTGTTATTGGATTGTGAATTTAGCATAGGAGTTGGATTAGACATCATTTCAAAAGTTTGAAGCTCAGGAAAAGAGCCAAAAATGCTACTTTTTGGGTGATTTACTATTAGAAGAATTATCCATTTAGGGGGTATAACCATTTGTAAGGTTTAAAATTAGATCTGCTTTGCTTATTTTACGATACCAGTAAGAGGCTTGGCATTTTCATGCATCTCTAAAATGCTATTTCAATCGTTGCACTTTTAATAATTAAGGTTGATAAATGCGTCTCTAATCAACTTGTTGAAATTCTATTATGACAAGGTTGGTTATTTGAAGGTATGCATGTTAAAAACTTTATTTATGAGTCTCACTCTCGCTTTAATCATGTAACTCTTGCTTTTGATTGTTTCTTTCGGGATGTTGTTTTGGCAAGGGTATTAGATGAGGCCATATTGCCAGCCTCAATTCTATAATTCATTCAAACAATGCTATTGCAAGATTTTTAGTGTCTCGTTGTTAAATACATATGCCCTTTTGTTTTCTTTTGCACTAATTGCAATAATGTGTTGTAGGTTATTTCTATATTGAAGGATGATAGCACCTTCATTCGTGAATTGTTTGCTAGGTTGAGATCACCCACCACATCTCTTGAATCAAAGAAAAATTTGGTAACTGTTGACATTGTTCAAGTTTTATTGTTTTATTTTTCATTTGGTATATGAATATTTGTTGTTCAAGGTTCTTTTCATAGGTTTGAAGTATGGTTTAGTCTGTTTGATTTGTGCCTGCAATAATTCTTCACTTATTCTTTCTATAGGTATATTTCCATATGTAAATGCATACTATCTAACCCGCAAACTTGTTGTCTTTGTTGTTTTTTTCTCTGTTTATTTTTATTTTTGGTTCAATGTTGTGTTCTTTACTTAAATTAAAACATTCAATGCTTCTCTTATTGATAACTTAGATCTTGGCTTAGAGGCGTGATTACAAACAAAAATACATGCACTCTCAAATATGATTCAGTTGAATTTTTACCATCTTAATCACAAGCGTTTGCAATTTGCTAAAATCAAGCCAAACACACAAGACGTCTATTATATTCGTTTAAACTTGGAATAAACTCTTGCTGTGATTATGATACAATTAACCTTCCATATACCTTTATGATTGCTCATATCAGTGACAATAAAGAACTATCCTTCTCTTTTTTTTGAAAAAAAGAAATGAGTCCGATTTTACTTGTATGCTTCTCAGCTTGAAACCCTCACCCGTTCTCTGTTTCTTTTCTCCTAGTACTAATTGTATGCAATTCTCTATTTTGGGTATAGTTTTTAGTTATAGTATGTATTTAGTATTTAAAGATAAAGATATACACTGGTTCTATATGTAAAAGTAGGTTTCTCAACTTTCCAATGAAAAAGAGACAGTTTATGGAGCATTGGACAAATGGGTAGCTTGGGAGACTGAGTTTCCATTGATTGCGACTGCAAAAACTTTACAAATTTTCAAGAAGAGGAGCTAATGGTTGCATGTTATTCAAGTATATTCAATCTATTGGTATTCTTGCTTTGTATTTTCCAGCATCTAAAATACATTCATTGATGCAGGGAAGCTTTATATGTTCAATAATTTTCCATTAATATATATTATATTAAAATAGCCTTGTATTATCATATTTGATTCTATAGAATACTCTCTATCAGTATTTTAAAGGAACCTTAATGCTATTATTTGTGAATAGATACTTTCAATCAATATTCTTTATGAAGTTTGGCACATGTAAAAAAAGAAGAGTTTGTGATTTCAAATATTAAATCTATATTATTCATTTTACTTTTCCATGAAATTCTTATATTATACATGTCTAGCAGATAAATAAATTAATGAAATATGTTAAAATATATATATACAACATAACAATTTCATTAGTTCTTTTGTTGTATTTCAACATCTGTCTGTGAGTAAAAATATTTGAGGCAAGATATTCTTTAAATTACTCTTTTAAAGTAACATATAGATTATGATATATATGCTAAATTATTTGTTTTGCTAATAATATTCTAACACATTAAATATGCATCATATTTTAAAAATAATAAAGTAGGTTATATATTATTTTTGTAATATTATATATTATTTTATTAATTCATATTTTATTAATTGTTATATTAAGAATATTATTAAATTATATATTATTATTGTTAAATTATATTTAATAATAAATTTATTAAAATAGGATTAAATTATGTATTATTGTTTTTATTAAATTATATTTAATAATAATTCTATTAAAATTAAATAACAATAATCATCATTTTAACAAAATTTTATTAAGGGTACTCGGTCATTTCAACTTCTTTTTATGCTATTACAACTCTATTCCATTTAACCAAATACAAGAATACTATTACAGTTCTATTTCATTCCATTCAACCAAACAATTGAATTGTTATTATAGTTCTATTCTATTACAACTTTATTCCATTACAGTTCTATTCCATTACAACTCTATTCTATTACACTGAATCAAACGTGGCACTAATATATATATATATATATATATTTTCCTGTTGAAGACTTTTGGAATATGCACAAAACAAATACACACACCAAAAAATCCCTGTAGCATGGTTTAATAGAATGTTAAAGTATTAGCACAACGTAAAAATTTAAGCATAATAATTAATAAATATTGATTATATACCTTTTTAACTTTTCATATATCATATAATTTTTCAACATTTAATTTTTTATATTGTAATTTTTTTTTAAGTTTAATTTTATTATGCCTTGTGTAATGGACTTCACTAATTTTACGGCATACTTTACATACTTAACTGTGTTTCTATAATCTAAGTTAATTTGTGAACCCCAACTCGACGAACCTCTAAGACTATGTGAAGGCCACGTGGCGATTCAAAATAATTGATTGCTAATTGCCTTAATATGTCTTATCCTAAGACTTCACATCATCGCCACTGTCAAAGATATTAAATCAGACTTCCACGTCAATAATCTTAAGATACATAACTAAATTTATCTTTCACCATAAAAGAATCATTCATTAAATTTATGTAAACTCTCTCCTTCTCCTGAATCTCGAGATTTTCTTTACAAAAACCACAATCTCCACTTTCTTAATCTAGGTTAACAGAGAGCTGAGCATGGGCTGGACCACCCGGCTCGGTCTGAAGGCCCGCCCGAAAAATAGACGAGTTCGGGTAAAAATCTAGTCCCGAAAAATGGGCTTGGGCAGAAAAATGAGGCCCGATTAAAAAATGGGCCGGGCCTCAGGTAAGAATTTTTTGGCCCGGCCCGAAGTATATTAAATATTTTATTTTTAAATTTTTTTTAATCTTTACCTTTACCTTTACCTTTACCTTTCATAGTTTCATAACCATAGCTCCTGTGTTACCACTTACCAGCCCTCTCCACCTCCGGTCCAGCCTTCTGACTTTAGCTCAACTCCGATCCAGCAGTCTCCAACTCCGATCCACTGCCACAACAACACAGTAAGCTGTAACTTACAGCTTATTCTCCTTCTTTTTTTTTTTTTTTGCTTTAAAATGTTGGTTATTTCCTTTATTGCTTCTGTTCTGTATCTTTCATTTTATTAGATTTTTTAACTTTTCTGTTTGATTATCTTGGTGATGGTTCATGGCCTGAACTTGGTTAGATGGTTTCTAATTAATAACCAACCAGAAGCCATCAAAAATATTTTTTCTTTTTTCTTCTTTTGCTTTAGCTGTTGTGGGGTTTTGTTTTCTTTCTATTTCTTATATACAAAATATAAAGTATGACACTTTACTCATTATTCTACCCTGGGTCACTGGCCTACGTCTTTACTTGAATGGTTCCAGTGATGCTTAACACCATAGCTCTCAAGCAATCATTTTAGGCACCTGTGGGTTTAGAAAATAAGATATTGAAAATGGGTTTTCAAAGGAAATAGCAAATACTAGGTTAAAACATTAATACCAGTCTTTCTTTTGGTATGGCTTTAGTGTTTTGAAGTTTTCGATATTCTCTTTGTTTCCTACAGCTAGGAATAGGAGAATCTCTAAAGATTTTTTTCCTATCTCGTTTTGAGTCATCTAATCTGGTTCATGAAAGTGACGAGAAACTCTCTTTGTTACCTAAGAAAGCTGCAACTACAACTCACTAAAACTTGTTCTCTTGTCTTGTAATGTTTTTTTTTTTACTGAAGTTTCCAGTAAAAAAAAAAAAGAAATTTCAGAAAACTGCTTTATTTTTATTTTTTATAATCTGACTTGCTCATTATAGCAGCATATAATTATTGCTCACACGATTTTAGATTTTTAAATATAAATGTTTTATCAGTAAAACGAATTTTATTAATAATCTCAACAGTCATGTTTTATTGATTTTATTGATTTAATAATCTCAACAGTCATATTTTAATTATATAGTTTATATTAATTTTATTAATTTTAGGTATTATTTTGATTAAGTTTAGTTTGTTTTATGATTTTTAAATATTATTTGATAAAATTCTAAAATATTTTTCATAAATATTTCTAAAAAAAACAAAAGTTTTTCAATTAAACCCTCTTTGGTTATTAAATTGAGCTTGAGTTCAGATTTGATACGATTGTGTTTTCTGTTTAAATATTCTCGGACATAAGAAAATGTATTACCAGCTTCAGAAGCAATGAAAATTTCGTACCATACAAATTTAACATTATAAATATAATTTATATCCCATTTTAATTTAGCAGCATATGGCACATTTTGTCTTATCCATATCATTTATAAATGATTTATATATTATATATAATTGTTGAACAATTATATTAACTTTTGTTTTATTTGGATTCCAGGACTTGAGTTTTTATGTCTATGGCTAGTTCGAATACTCCTATACATGTGGACGATGGGTTTAATGAGTATGAAAGTGCTACCAAACGTCAAAAGTCTACCACTTCAAAGGTGTGGGATGACATGAGAAAGCTTGAATGCGAGGAGAAAAATGAATTGAAGGCACAATGTAATCACTGTAAGAGTATCTTTTCTGCTAGATCTTCTAGTGGAACGTCTCATTTAAGACGTCATCTAAATCAATGTTTGAAAAAAATTAATAAGGACATCACTCAATACACCATAGCCAATCTATAACACCCCTTACCTGTATTCGATACCGGAACAGGGTACGAGGCATTACCGAGGAGTATAGAACACTTACAGATGATTTAAACCATTTATCGCTCAAATATCAAAATTGATTATAAAAGTTTCCTTTAATGCACCTTGAAGTCCAAATCATGCATTGGGATTGGGTCGGGATTAAATCGAAATCGTATAAAATTTTCGCAAAATCCCTAAGTTTATCTCATTTACAAAGGTCTCACGCCTGTGTGGCTCACATGACCATGCCTCCGGGACGATAACTCTTTGACTTGCGCCTATGAAGGAACTTGAGTCACATCGTACACGCCTGTTGCTAGGCCGTTAAAGTTAATTTTCACAAATTAGGCTATTTTTCAAGCCATATTTCTCACTCATTTGATCATTATTCTTCACCTACATTTAATACATACAAAATTAATTTAAGTTGCCTTATACTTAATACCATTGGTTAGTCGTACACTTCATATAAATAACAAGAAACGATATGGGTGGTAAAGTATAATTATTTTATAACAAATTATCTTGGTTTCAAACTTAGGCTATTTTTTGAAACATCATCTTTACACATATAGCCATATTTCAATTATGAATGAACACATTTATCATTTGATCATTATTCTTCACCTACATTTAATACATGCAATTCAAAATTAATTTAAGATATTCAATTTCAATCTTCACTAAAATCTACTAGGATGCCTTATACTTAATACCATTGGTTAGTACCAATGTATTCCAAGTACGCTTTCATATAAATAATTATGTCATATTAGAACTCTTCTCATTAACTCATTTGAAATATGGGTTCAATTATAATTACAAATGAACTCATTCAAACCAAGTTTCTCTTCAACTCAATTATACTTTATGTAACACACTATTAGTATTCATATAACATATTGAATTTCATTGATAATCATTGATGCCACCTTTGTATTTCATATATATTTTGGTGAAACCATACTTATCAAATTATCTTGGTTTCAAACTACTTCATATTTGAAATCACTTGTTTTACTTATTAAATCATTTGAAACATCATTTTCTTTACAGCTACCACTATAGTGCAGCTTTTTCACCGAGATGCACACTTTCACTTGTTCTTGATTAGATAAGTGTAGCCAAGCTATCACTTATCACTTTCACTTGTCCTTGATCAAATAAGTGTAGCCAAGTTATCACTTATCACTTGTTGCCATGGTTCAACCATGGTCTTTTCCGTCAATTCATCTTGTCACCGAATCAAGTGCTCAATTTGATCATTTATTCAATTTTCATGCGCTTACATTATTTACGATTTTATCATCAATACATATGAAATAACACATCATGAAGTTCATAAAATTTACAAATGATCACTAAAATTTAACCATATAAACTCACAAGTTTAATTTTTGTATTATGACGATAATCATAATTTCATAATAAATATTCCAAATAAAACATTGTATCATTTCTAATTCAACATTTATCAATTATAATCGAGCATGTAATCAACTTATACCCAAGTCGTTCATATATTAATTTTCCTCCTCCTCCTCTCCATCCACATCCTTAGTATAAATAACACAGTTGTAAGTAACATTATCTATAATTTTACTATTTACTTATGTGAATATTCAAGTTGTCCATCCGTGTCATAGTCACTAAATTATTTTTATCTTGAACTACAGAACTCCAAATTAAGATCCGTAAATAGTGGAAGAAATACAACTGTAGTTGCGGTCGAGTTCAAAATGAGGTGGTCCATCTATAAAAAACTACAAGTTTGATGCTGATGAGTGTCGTCGAGCTGTTTCTACTTTTCTTGTGTGTGGCAAGCATTCATTTAGGACAGTTGAAGAACCGAGATTTAGATACATGATGAGAATTGCTAGTCCTAATTTTAAGAATATAAGTAGATTTACAGCTGCTAGGGATGTCTTAATGTATTATGCAAAAGAGAGAGATTATGTTAAAGAAGAGTTAGCTAAAGCACCCGGTTTAATTTGTCTAACTTCCGATAATTGGAATTCGAGCATACTAATGATGAATATATTTGCATTATCGCATATTGGATTGATAAAGATTGGAAGCTACAAAAGAGAATCATAAGGTTTAGAGCTTTACTCCTCCAGTATGATGGTTTGAACATAGCGGATGAAGTTGTTTTATGTTTATCTCAATGGGGTATAGACAAGAAAATTTTTAGCATCACTTTGGATAATGCTTCTTATAATGATGTGTTGGTTTCTTCTCTTAAAATCGTTTCGCATGAACCGAGCTATTTTGTGTGATGGTGCTTTTTTCCAAGTTAGATGTTGTGCACATATTTTGAATCTTATAGTTAAAGCTGGTTTGAAACTTGCTGATAATGTTGTTGGTAAGATTTGAAATGGAATTAAGTTCATAAAAAGTCGGAATTGTGAGGAAAAGATTTTATGATGTGGCCGACAAAAGTTTTCATTTGAATGTGACCAAAAGTTGCGTCAAGATGTGTGTGTGAGATGGAATTCTACTTATTTGATGCTTGAATCTTCTCTGTACTATAAAGATGTGCTAGATTATCGGGGCCAACGGGATAAAGACTATAAAATGTTTGCACTTTCTCGACGAGGAGTGGAAAATGTTGTCGTTTTTGCAAATTTTTGAAAGTCATTTATGATGTGACTTGTATTTTTCCGTTATAATTATCCCATGTACCAATATTTATTTCGGAGGGGTTTGGAAGGTTCACAAAGTCTTGGTTGATACAGTTGAAAACTGGGAAACTGGTCTACAGTAGCCGTGCTACCTTCTATAATTCACCCATTGCCAAGCTATGAACTTCCCCATAATAAGTCGCTCTGCTGATAACCATACTCCTATTAAGACTTATAGTTCTTTGTGTTGGTATTGCCACGTCATTAATAATCATGTGCCAATAATAAAGAAAAAATGTTGTTACTCTGTAGTTCTTGATCAAATATAATGTAGACCAATAGGAATATAGATTAATGTGTCAAATTGTTGCACAAAATTATCAAGTCTAAACGATCTGTTTAATATGCCTAATTTAGAGATTAACAAAGAGGGTACCTAAAATTGAATCTGATTAGTTCAGATCAAATGGGTTTTCCATTAGTTTCTGGTTAACTGCACTTTTGTGGCATACTTATCTGTAAAAAGCTCATTTTGCCCGAGCTTGTGAAAACCAAAACCAAAAAATAAAAAAGAAATAAAAATAATATTAATTGTTCAATAATACAGTCCATTTACAAATCATTTACAAGCTAAATATTATCACAGGCCCAAAACCATTATCCTGTTACATCCATTGACCCAGTATTTAAAACAGTTTACTCGAAACAGACTCAACAGACCTTGACTCTTTAGACCCAAGACGAATCGGCCCAAAAGGGCCCAAATGTTAAAAAGAAATAGGGAACCTAAGGTTTCTGGGAAACCCTAGGCGCCGCAACACCTCAGCCTCGCGTTGCAATTAGCTCATCGCACCCACACCAGCCTTCAGTCGCGCTGCGGTCCGTGCCCGAATCACTCCATCGTCGCGAGACTCTTGCCACTCTCCTACACAAGGAAAGAAAACAAAAACAAAAATGGCAGAAATAATATTTCCTTTTTTATTTTATTGTCGAGGCTATAAAAGCCTGACTGAATCTGTAAATGAAAAAAAAAAGGACAAATATACACATGTAGAATACACACACAAAAAAAAAGAGAAATAAAAACATCGAAATCCTTTTACAGAGGTGATTTTCTTTTTTTTATATGCTATTTTTCATTTTTCTTTTGATTTGAGCATATTTTCATACAAAATAATATTAAAAAAGTAAAAAGGAGGCAAAGTTTTACCTTTGCGTCGCCGTAGGTGACGACACGTATGGCGCGTGGGGCTGAGGCCCCTGAGCCCGATGACTAGACTCCGTCAGAGGAGGGGAGGGCCTTCGAGAGTGTTTCTGACTTTTTTTTTTAAAACAGAGTACTAAATGATTTTTTTTGCCTAAAAATTAGCTTATACAGCAGTATAAAACGACGTCGTTTTTGCTAAAACCAATAAGCGTTAAAACGACGTCGTTTAAAGGCCTGTGACCAGCGCATTGACCCGACCCGGAGAGGATCCGCGTGTTTTCGTTTAAGGGTCTAATTGCCCTACAAGTCCTTTCACATTTTTGAAAATTTACAATTATGTCCGAATAGTTTTTCTTTATTTTTAATTTAGCCTTGAAAGACTGTTTTTATTTCAATTGAGTCCTCGAGCTGTTTGAAGGTATAAAATCATAACGTTGCCGTATTGGAAATGAGACATAATTGCCATATTAGTCCCTATGGTTTAACGCGCGTTCTGATTTAGTCCTTTTTATCTATTTTATTGCTATTTAACCCTTGTTCTTTGTTTATTTTTTTTAAAATCTTCTTATTTTATTTTATTAAATTATTCTAATATTATATTAATATATTTTATCATATTAAAATTTTTATATTTTTATTATTATTCATATATTAATAGTATAAGTTCGTATATTTTTTATATTATCTTTATGTATAATTACTACTATGTATTATTTTATATGGTTTAATATTATTTATATTATATATATTTTCATTTCATAATATATTCTTATTTTTAAATTTTTATTCATTTAAAATATTGTTATTATGTATATATAATCGGTATTTGTTATAAATATTCTTTTATAAACCATCATATTTTTGTCATAATATTCATTCAATGTTTAATTCCCTTTTGATTTTGTTATTTCAATTATTGCTACTTATCTTATCTCATGTTTATTTATTTATGTCCTTTTAATCGTTATTATTGCTTGACATAGTATTTTATATATTGATTCATGTTATATTCTTTTATTATTTATTGTTAGTATAATTTGTAATTATGTAGAATTGCTATTAAATATGTATGTTGTAGTACTCAAATCATTGTTTTATAAAAATACCCTTTGAATTGACGCATTTTATTCAAATAGTTTTAAAAAATAAGGTGATATCTAATATTTGGAGACTTCGAGAAAAATTGTGCCCTAACTCACTGGGTTTTGATTTTTATCGTTGAACTTAAAATATTAAGTATCCCTTTTCTTTTAAAATTAAAATTCATAAATTTCTAAATCAAAACTTATTCTCAAAACTTAAAAACATTGTATCCTAACTTACTGGATATGATGTTTTGTGTTTCGATATAATAATTTTCTACAAATAAAGGCGAATCTAACTTCAAAGTCGTGAGATGTTATGTCCTAACTTATTGGATATGACATTTTATTTCTTTGAAATAGGTAAGTCTTGGTTTTCTTTCTAATAAAAGGATCATATTTTATAATTTTTTCAAATTTTCGACAATAGGACATGATTTTATCGATTGAGTACCAATTTTAGGGCGTTATGAGGGTGCTAACCCTTCCTCATGCGTAACCGTCTCCCGAACCCGTTTTCTTGTTTTTTTTGGACCAAAATCAAATTTTTAAAAATAAAATGTTTTACAAATGTGATCCAATCACACCTAAGTACAAAAGGGATTGGTGGCGACTCCATTTTTATTTTTAAATTCGATTCCCCATTTTTTTAAAAGCATTTTAAAAATGGTTTCGACAACTTGGCGATTCCATTGGGGACCAATAAGAGAGTCAAGCCGTAAAATCGATAATTTCATGTCCTAATGTTTGAATTTAAAAATCTGGTTTAAAAATTATGATCCTTTTTTATTGCATGTGGTTCTATAAAATATCTCTGCATTGCATTGCATGACCGTTGTGGTCGTACCCTTAAGTGGGAGCGAGAATCTACTTCTTCGTGAGGTTTTCACCTCCGTGCAGGATAGTGAATCGCTTTCAGGATGCATCCGTACCTATGTCTTTGTGAGATTTTTATCTCCGTGCAGCCATAGGGAAATGTATTCTTTTGAACTGAACTTGGTCCATATGAGCCTATAATGGGTGAGGATCGAAGAATCTACTGGTTGAGATACCTCAACTTTAGAGCTAAACAACATATAGAAAACCTAAGTGCTTACCCTAGAAAGAGCTATACCAAACCTTAGCAATTACCCAGATAGGCGATTGATTATTTGCTTTATATTTACTTCATGTTGCTAATCAATTGTGTTTTATTTTTGTTGCATGTCATTTCATATTTTAAAGAGGTATCAATTCACAGTCAGTTTCTAAATTAGAAAGTTGGTTATAGAGAACGAATTCCTTGATAAAATGGAGGACAATGCAATCATCTGCGAATGGTCAGAGCAAACATAGTTAGGAAAAGGAGATACCTTAGCCGAAGGGTACAAATCAGAGCTATGGGGCTACACTCGCATCAGTGTGACGCAGAATAATCTTCAAGAATTAAGAGAGATATGGTGACAGTGGAGTGATGAGGCCAAGCATTTGTTTTCCTACAGCTATGGGGACTTACCGTACCTGTTGGATATTGAGGTAGATGAACATCTGTTTCGAGCTATCTCCCAATATTGGGACTCTGCGTATAGTTACTTTACTTTTGGAAGAGTTGATTTGGTACCTACGGTGGAGGAGTATACAGCTCTATTGCGATGTCCCAGGATACAAGTTGATAAAGCTTACTCGAGGGCTCCTAACGTTCCAACCTTTGTGAGGAAACTGATGAATATTACGGGGATGAGTGAACAGTGAGTCACAGCCAAAATCAAGCAAAAAGGTGAGTATAAGTGCATCTCATGAAAAGCTTTGAAAGATTTGATTTTAGAGCATCCTGATATGAAAAAGAAAGTCGATGTATTTGCTTTGAGTATATATGGATTAGTGATCTTCCCTAGGGCATTAGGATACATAGATGAAGCTGTCTCAGATCTTTTTAATCGACTTGACAAACAAGTCACACCTATTCCTGCGATCTTAGCGAAAATATTTCGATCATTGAATGCTTGTAGGAGAGCAAGGGAAGGCAGATTTATAGGATGTGCACAATTGTTGTTGGCTTGGTTCCATAGTCACTTCTGGAGGGTGGACAAGGTTTCTTATAGGGTCTTCTTAGAAAATTACTCTCCATTAAAAAAGATAGTGGCTACCCCAAGGAGAGATGACGTATTTGAGGAAAATTGGATAGAGCTTCTACGAAATCTCTGAGAAGAAGATGTTGAGTGGAAAACTTCCTAGATGGTTCTTAACGAAGTTCTGTATCGGTGTGGGAGTTTTGATTGGGTCCCTCTGCTTGAAATTTGGGGAGCCATTGGATATGCGTTTTGCTCATATTAAGGCAATTCAGATCGAGGTAGTTTGTACCGGCTACATACAGATTAGCTCAAAGTGAGTTTTCGTATAAAATGGATAGCTATAAGAAGAGGGTTAAGGAGATCTCTAGTGCTTGAAATTAGACCCATCGCATGAAAAGAGTGGATGTAAGCCCAATGACGACCCTAGAATATAGTGGATGGTAGAGTAGGAGAGTCAATGACAATATCCCTGTGCCAAGTTCAAAAGACGTTCGTTTGATCGAAGAATTTTGACAAGTGGTCTCATCAGAATTGGAGATGATAAAACAGGATTTTAAAAGAAGGAAATCAGAGCTTGAAAAGAGGATAGAGAAGTTGGAAGAAGAAAAGATGTACTTGAGGCTAGATGTGGATGCTTAGAAATCAGAAGCCGAGAAAGTAAGAAAAGAAAATAGGAAGATTAAGGAAGATCGAGATAGTTTGAAGACTGAATATAAGAAGATGCGTCTATCGATGAAGAATATCGGATTGGGAAAGAATTCGGAACAGTGGCAACAAGAGGTCCAGGAAGAAAAGGGCAAAGCTGACTATTGAAAGAGGAAATTTCAAGAAATGCAAGCGCAAAATGAAGCCCTAGAGAAGAGTTTGTCAGAAAGTCGAAGTAAAAAGAAGAATTAAAAGATAGAGTGGCTGAACTTAGACGGTCTCTTCATCACCATCGAAGCCATAATTTCACGATCGAGCTAAAGTCAAGTCTAAACAAGATTGAGGAAATAAAGAGTAAGATTGAATAGTTAGAATCAACATTGCACAGTTGTGAACTTCAGATCAAGCTTCTTGAAACAAGAAAAGCGCGTTGGAAGGAGGAGCTTCACCATTCTCATGATCAAGTTAGAAGTCGGGATTACCTTATGGGTGAAGCAATAGTTTAGATTCGAGAAGTAGCCGATCACCTACAAACTTTGGCAGCACAGGCGGATATATTGAGCATGAAGTATGAGCTACAGTCAGATCGTGGTCAAGAGTTAGCTTCTTTGTTTGGGAAAATAAAAACTTTAGGATTTAGGGCAAAATCATATTTGTAGTCTATTTTATGTAAAAGATTTTGTTTTCTAATAAAGTTTTTTAAAATGAAGTTGAATCAGAATCGATGCCTTTTTGCATTCATGCATTTGCATTACATCATATCATATGCATTTAAGTCCATAGAGAGAGTCTAATTAGTTGAAATTATAACAGAGTGAGAGAGAGAAAAAGAGAAGAAAAATCTGGAAGCTGAACATCCTTACGGTACACATGCCAAATCAAAAAAATGTATCAAAGATTGGAACAATTCCAAAGAGATATGCAAGACCAGATACAAGAGCAAATGGTAAAACTTTAACAAGAGATGAGGGACCAGATGTTGGAGGCTCAAAGGAACCTGATGACTCAAATGGCCCAAATGCTGAGTGGGGCAATGGACAAGGGAAAGGGTCCCATAGTTAACGCTGAAGACAATAAAATTTTCCTAGGGGATTCACTCCACCACACGTGCAAACCCAACCTGACGAATATCCTAGAAGGCTACCTGTCACAATTAGGCCTCAACAAGGGCAAGCTGACACTGGAGTGCCCATGAATTTTCAAGTTGGCATAGGATCCAACCCAGGGGATAACCCTACTAATCCTGTTATCCCTGACCTAGACATAGCAGAGAGAGAGGGGATCAGAACTGAATCTTCAAGACAGTTAGAAGATCACTATAGATGGTTGGAAGAAAAATTCAAGACTTTGGAAAATGCCAACCATCACCATAGTATTGACGCAAAGGATTTGAGTTTGGTCCCAGATCTGGTGCTTCCTCATAAATTCAAGATGCAAATTTAAGAAGTATAATGAGACTAGTTGCCCAGAAGCCCACATCACTATGTTCTGTAGACGCATGATTGGTTATGTGAACAATGATTAACTTTTGATTCATTGTTTCCAACACAGTTTAGTGGCAGTAGCATCTAGGTGGTACAATTAACTCAACCGCACTAATATTAGCTCCTGGAGAGACTTAGCCCAAGCCTTCATGAAGCAGTATAATCATGTTACAAACTTAACGTCTGATAGAATCATGTTGCAAAACATGGAAAAGAAATCGAATGAAAGCTTCAGGCAATACGCGCAAAGATAGAGGAAAATTGCCATGCAAGTACAACCACCTCTCCTAGAGAAAGAAACCACCATGCTATTTATCAATACTTTAAAGGCACCTTTTATCACCCATATGAAAGGAAGCACCACTAAAAGCTTCGCGGATATAGTGATGGCAAGGAAATGATAGAAAATGCCATAAGAGGTGGAAAGATTGAAGCGGAGGAAACCACTAGAAAGTCTGCTCCTAGGACAAAGGACAATGAGGTAAATAACACGAGTACATACAATAAAAGGTATACAAAAGCAGTTACTGTTTGCCAACCGAAAGTAGTTACTGTAGGGCAACAAGGGTCGACAAGACAAGAATCAGGCCCCAGAAAAAATTTTGAAAAGCTTCAATTTACGCCAATCCCAATGACGTATAAGGAGCTATATCAAAGTTTGTTCGATGCACGCATAGTGTCCCCATATTAATTACAGCTCGTTACAACCCCCATATCCTAAATGGTATGACTCAAACGCCCAATGTGATTACCACGCAGGAATAGCGGGGCATTCGATAAAAAATTGCATTGCCTTCAAAAATGTAGTTGAGAGGCTCATCAAGATGGGGATTGTCAAGTTTGATGATACACCCAGTACGGAGAACCCCTTAGCTAACCATGGTGATAAGGGGATAAATGCGATCGGTGAGAAGGTCATGAGAAAAATCAAGGACGATGTCTCAAAAGTGAAAACTCCGTTGAGGATGATTTAGAGGGAAATGATAAGAAGGGTACTAATAGAATCAAGTTCTGAGGAAGGAGGTGAAGAACCAAGGAACTACTGTGAGTTCCACGAAGTAGAGGGACATAGGATCCAGGAATGTGCTGAGTTCAGACTATTGGTACAAAGCCTCATGGACAATAAGGAGCTGGAGTTTTACGAAGAAGGCTCGGAGGGAGGAAACATACATGCAACTGAAGGAGAGTTGATAAATCAGAAAGTCAATTATCCAAGGATTATCATTTCCTGAAACTTATTTCTTTTCCTTTCAAGGATAACAAGATGGTACCATGAAATTACGACTGTAATGTGACCATACCAGAAAGGAAAACTCAGCTAGCACTTCCAGGGAGGTCCAAAGTGAAGGATCCTACACAAGAAGTGAAAGGCGTTACGACTCGGTAAACGTCAGAACAGAACCAGTAAAATCAAAGACTATGGCAGTCGAACCAGAAAAAGGACCTGACGCCCTTATCAAAGAACCTGTGAAAGAGAAAAAAGCTAAAGAATTTTTGAAATTCTTGAAGCACAGTGAATACAGTGTGGTAGAGCAGCTGCGCAAGCAACCGACTCGCATATCGGTGCTAGCCTTACTTTTCAGTTCAGAAGTACATCGTGAGGCTTTGATGAAAGTGCTGAATGAGACTTATGTTACTAAAGATATATTCGTCAATAAACTTGACCGATTAGTTAGTAACATAAGTGCTGACAACTTTATTTCCTTCAGTGACGATGAAATTCCACCTGGATGTATGTGATCAACTAAGGGTTTGCACATCACTACTCGTTGCAAAGGATATACTCTACCGAGCGTGCTAATTGACAATGAATCGCCTTTGAATGTCTTACCTTTGTCTACACTGAAAAGATTACTGATAGACAGTTCTCACATGAAGACATGTTAGAACATAGTGAGAGCATTTGATGGCACCGAGAGAAGAGTGATAAGAAGAATTGACATACCGTTTCAAATTAAACCAAACACATATGATGTGGACTTTCTGGTGATGGATATAAAGCCCTCTTACAACTGCTTGTTGGGAAGAACATGGATTCATTCAGTAGGGGCAGTGCCTTCATCCTTGCACCAAAAGCTAAAACTGGTGACAGATGGTCGGCTGGTTACTATAAACGCAGAGGAAGACATCATAGTGACTGTTACCAATCACGCGCCATATGTAGAGACGAACGAAGAAGCAACTAAATGCTCTTTCTGATCTTTAGAGTTCGTGAACGCGATATTTATCTTGGAAGGGAATGAGGTTTCAATGCCTAAGATATCCAGGACCACGAAGATGGGCCTACAAATGATGATGGGGAAGGGAGTCTTACCAGGAAAAGAATTAGGCAGACATATCCAAGGAGAAGTTTGAGTGCCGATGCTAAAGGAGAAAAGAGACCGTTTTGGCCTGAATTTCAGGCCATATGCTAAACAAAAGAAGAAAGAAATAGAAAAAAAGCAAGAAAGAAGAAGAGCATGTCTGAATGGAGAAAAAGTCCAGTGGGAATCGATGACATTTCCCCATATATCCCAGACCTTTTTTTCCGGAGGGTTATTCACCTTGAGAAAGGATTATTAGAAGGTCCCCACATCAATGCCATACATGATGAGGGAATTGAACAAATAAACCTGTTGGGCATTTGCCCTTATGAACCTAGAAGCGTTTTGAACAATTGGACTGTAGAGGAACTTCCTGTAGTTTTTAGAGATTATATAGAGTAATATTCAGAACGCTCTTGTTGTTTTTTTAGCCTAGGAACAATAAGATTTCTTTTGTGAAATAGGCTCATGTTCAGAAATTATTGTTTTAATAAAATACATTTTTGATAATTAACTTGAGCAAATATTCTTTTATCTTATTCTTTTGACTTTTTAATTTCATTCCAAATTTTTTATTTCTCATTCATATCATGTGAATAGTTATCCTCAAATTTATTTGTTCTTTGTACATTTTTTGGTACCTATCACAGGTCCCTAGGTATCAATGATGTGAGCAACGATAATACAAATCCAGAGGTCCACTTTGAGTAGGACATGTGTTTAGAGAAATCTCAGGATTTTGAAGGTGACCGAGATTTTGATTTATCTCTAGATTTGTTAAGAATGGTAAAGCAAGAGGAGAAACAAATTTTCCCCAAGAGGAGGAGGTAGAGAACATAGCCTTGGAGGAAGGAAAGGTTGTGAAAATTGGGACGACATAGCTGAGGAGACAAAACAAGACCTTGTTGAGTTACTGTGAAAATTCAAGGATGTCTTTGCATGGTCGTACCAAGATATGCCTGGGTTAAGTACCGATGTTGTAGTATATCGCCTTCTCATAAGATAAGAGTGCAAGCCAGTTCAGCAAAAGCTACGAAGGATGAGGCCTGATGGAGTGCTAAAAATAAAAGAAGAGGTCCAGAAACAGTTTGATGCTGGTTTTCTACAAGTGGTCAAGTACTCAGAGTGGGTTTCCAACATTGTTCCTGTCCCTAAGAAGGAGGAAAGGTCCGGATGTGTGTAGACTATAGGGACTTAAATAAAGCTAGCCCAAAAGACAATTTCCCTTTGTCGCATATCAACATATTGGTGGATAATACGTTCATGGATGGCTTTTTAGGATACAATCAGATCAAGATGCACCCTGAGGATATGAGGAAAACTACCTTCATAACATTATGGGGTACCTTCTGCTATAAGGTAATGCCATTCGGGCTAAAGAATGCTTGGGCAACATATCAAAGGGCCATGGTAACATTGTTCCATGACATGATGCACAAAGAGATTGAAGTATATGTTGATGATATGATTGCCAAATCTCGAACAGAAAAGGAACACATTAAAGTTTTGAAGAAGTTGTTTCTGAGGTTGAGAAAATTTCAATTGAGGCTCAACCCGACTGTTCAAAGCCCAAAAATTGCCCGGCCCAAACCCAACCAAAACCCAATTACAATGGGTCCAAACAGACCCAATTTACAAGCAGCCCAACAGCCCAAAACATTAAAAATTTTTCAGAAAATTTAGGGTTTCTAAAACCCTAAAACTACCCTAGCCCCAACTCTGAAGTGGCGCCGCACCTACCCTCTGCCCAACACCGACCCTCCACCGGCCCTCTACCCACCGCCGACCGCTTTCCGACATCGACCACCAACCTTCAACTGCTCCACCACTTGACACGCAAACATTAACGGAGACAAGACAGAGAAAAGAAAAAAAAGTAAAGAATGGCTATAAAAAGCCGAAAATGTACATTGTAAGCACCTTTTTTTTTCGATCAATATACAAGAAAAAAGAGAAATTTCGAAACACAAAAAGCAACAGATCTAAACACAAAAAAAAAACAACAAAAGATTCATTGAAGCCAAAAAAGCAGATCGAAGAGGTGATTTTTTTTTACTTTCAAAACTCTTTTATTTTTTTTCATGCAAATATCTTGGTATAACATAAAAAAATAAAAAAAAAGAAAAAGTTACCTTTTTTGAATTAAGCCACTGTATACGGTGGCCAAGACGGCAACAAACGCGGCAATGACTGGCCGAAACTCCACCGGATCTCCCCTTTTCGAGAGAAAAAAGGAAGAGGAAAGGATTTTTTTAATGAAATTTGCACATCTGTTTTTTTTTCGAATTTTGGGCTTTAAATAGCCCTCAAAGCGGCGTCGTTTTGGGTCGCCTTGAGCCCAAAACGACGTCGTTTGCCCTTTCCGACCCGATCCGACCCAACCCGCCTCAGGATCCGCGTGTTTTTACAGAAAGGGCTATTTGCGCATTCGACCCTTCCGCTTTTTCGGACATTTGCAATCGGTCTTTTTTATTTTCAAATTTAACCTAGGATTATTAGGTTCGCAATTTAGTCCCCTAACTGCTTTGCGTTTTAGTAGGAAGGAATTATTGCGTGTGGTCCTCTATCTCCTCCGCGTGTGCAAATCGGTCCTTTTCTTTTATTTTATTTACCAATCGACCCGAACTTTGTTTTATTTATTATTTGACCCCCAACCTTATTTTATTATAACTTAACCCTAAAATTCGTTTTAATTTCAATTTAATCCCTTTAGGTTAATTCGCGTTTTATTCTTTTATTATTAATATTATTATTATATTATTATTATTTTACTATATTACTATCATCATTATTTATTTATTTTTTATTTTTTTACCATCTTTTGTTTATTATTGCTATCTATTATTATTATGTATACTATTATTATTTTTTATCATTTTGTTATATTACCATTATTATTATTATTATTATTATTATTATTATTATTATTATTATTATTTGATTGTATTTAGTATTATTGATACTATACTATATTTACCATTATTACATTTATTGTTAATATTAACGTTATGATTGCTATCATTATATTTATTCTTGTATTCAATTATTAATTTACTTTATTTTACCTTACTTACTCATTTATTTTTCATATATATATATATATATATATTTCCATTATCATTATTGACATTATATTATTATATATAAATACTATTATTATCATTATTTGTTTTTATGTATTTCAATTTGTTTTACTATTATCATTATCATTATTATTATTATTATTATTATTATTATTATTATTATTATTATTATTATCACTATTATTTGTTATTTCTATTGTTAGTCATTGTTTTCACATGTCAAATCCATAGACATATTTTACTTGTTATCGTGTTTATTTTTATTCTTCACTATTACCCTTATATAACATCTTTATTATCATTTGTTTAAGTATTGTTATCTATCATCACCATCATCATTAATATTATCAATCATCCTTTATTTGCATTATTATTGCTATTGCAATTTGTCAATAATCTCGTTAAATAAAAAATACATGTTGTGAAATCGTCCTATTCTATTTAAAGATTCTTAAAGCAAAGCAATGTTTCGTATTTAGAAATTGGAAAATAGTGCCCTAACGTCTCTGGGTTGCGATTTTCCGTTTAACTAAATTACTTAACATCCCTTCTACCAAGTTTTGCAAATCACGAGACGACTAAGATTACGAGAGATTAAAACATCATGTCCTAACGAGCTGGATGTGATGTTTATATCTTTTCGGGACAAAGAAATCTCAAGTTTTGACTCAAGCCTTTTCCTAGAATTAATCCGATACGATGCATTTTGAAAAGTCGCTACACTGCTCAAAGATTTTTAAAATAAAGGCAATGTTTTGTATTTAGGAATTGGAAATAGTGCCCTAACGTCTTTGGGTTGCGATTTTCCGTTTGACTAAATAATTAAACATCCTTTTGATAAACTTCAGAAACCATGAGATAGCTTTGATTACGAAGGTTTAGAGCATCATGTCTTAACGTCTTTGGATGTGATGTTTGTATCCTCTCGAGCAAAGAAATCTCAAAATTAAGCCCTAATTATCCAAACATTTTTTAGAAGATCTGTATTTTAAAACCTTTTAAAACTTCCGACATTAAGACACTAATTAATCATTTTGGTACCAATTTTGGGCGTATCGAGGGTGCTAACCCTTCCTCGTGCATAACCGACTCCCGGACCCGATTTTCAAAACTACGCAGACCAAAACACTATTTTAGTAAAACAAAACGTTTTATTAAAAT
Source organism: Gossypium rotundifolium (assembly GCA_025506655.1). Classification (NCBI taxonomy): domain Eukaryota; kingdom Viridiplantae; phylum Streptophyta; class Magnoliopsida; order Malvales; family Malvaceae; genus Gossypium; species Gossypium rotundifolium. The sequence continues at coordinate 176,237,035 of CP106732.1, forward strand.
AAAGGTGATCCGATCACACCAAATAAAGGTCGGTGGCGACTCCCGTTTTATTGTTGTTTTCAAAACCAAATTCGAGCCCCTTGCCTTGTTGTTTTCCAAAAAATGGTTACGACAGCTTGGCGACTCCACTGGGGACAACCTTAAAGAGAGTCAAGCCATAAATTGATTATTTTTTGTCTTTTGTCGGAAGTTTGGAAGATCATTTTAAAAATCACGATCTTTTATAGTATGTTGTTTCAATTTCGGCATTGCATTGCATGACCGTTGTGGTCACACCTTCAAGTGAGAGTGAGAAACTACACCTTCGTGAGGTTTTCACCTCCGTGTAGGATAGTGGATCGCTTTCGGGATACATCCGTACCTATGTCTTCGTGAGATTTTCGTCTCCGTGTAGCCATAGGGAAATGTATTCCCCTGAACTGAACTCGATCCATATGAGCCTATAATGGGTGAGGATTGAGGAATCTGCTAGTTCAGATACCCTTACCTTAGAACCAAACCACATGTAGTGAACCCTAAGAGCCCACCTTAGGTAGAACTATGTTAAACCCCTAGTGGTCACCTGGATAGGTGCTCTATTTTGTTTATTTCTCTTGTGCTAATATGTTTTGTTTTGTTTGTGATTGCATTGCATTGCATCGCACCGCATCATCTTAGAAAGGAGGTGTTGATTCATATTCGATTGCTAAATAGAAGAGTTTATCATAAGGAAATGTGTTCCTTGATAAAGTGGATTATAATACGGTCGTTCGAACATAGTCCAATTAAAATAACGAGAGATGACTGATAGCCCACAGAAAAATATAAGATTTTGCCTGAGGATTCAAGCCTAAAAAGATTATTCGAGAGTCATCATGTCTCCATTTTCTAAAAGAAGCTTATAAACATCGCGAAAGATAAGTGAGCGAAGAGGTATGGCCTGGACCAAACAACAAGGAGCTAGAAGAGATATCCATTGAGAAAGTTCACGGGGCACAACCATAACATCCGGATACGAAGAAGAGGATTGGTATTTTCACCTGGACTATGAGGACAAAGCCGTATATGCAATCCATTTTATGTAAAGAAACGTATTTTCTAGAAAAGTTCTTCTAATAAAATTGAATTCATAATCAACTCCTCTCTTTCTTTTTGCATGCATTTGCATTGCATTTCATGCATTTGTTTTGCATCATATCACATGCATTAAAATTTGTAGAAAGACCCTAATTAGGTAAAGTTATTTCAGTAACTTAGAGGGCATGGATCAAAGAATGGAAAGACTAGAACAAATGCAAAAGGAAATACAAGAACAGATGTAAGAATGATTAATCAAGATACAACAAGACATGATAGAATGTATGGGAAATCTCGAGTAGCATGATGAATCGGTTATGCGCGATTGTTGGGCAATGAACGTGAGAAAGGAAAGGGCGTTGCTACTAGTTTGGGAAACGATAATGACGACCCTGTTTACCCTCCGGGTTTTACCCCACCTAATACTCAAGTGCCACCGGAGGTGTATCCCCAAAGGCCATCTATCGCGATTAGGCCTCAACAAGGGCAAAATGATATTAGACCACCCACGAACTCCCGCGTTGGCTCAGGATCCAATCCAGGAGATAACCCAGCCAATCTCGATTTGAATATAGCAGAGAGGGACGGGGCAATAGTTGAATCCTCGAAGCAATTAGAGGATCGTTGTAGATGGTTGGAGGAAAAGTTCAAGACCTTGAAAAATACTGATCACCACCATGGTTTTGATGCAAAAGACTTGAGTCTGGTTCCAGATTTAGTGCTTCCTCATAAGTTTAAGATGCCAAAATTTAAGAAGTACAATGGGACCAGTTGTCCTGAGGCGCACATCACGATGTTCTATCGGCGGATGGCGGGGCACCTTAATAGTGACCAGTTGCTGATTCACTGTTTTCAAGATAGTTTGGTCGGGCCCGCCACTAAATGGTATAACCAGCTTAGTCGTGCCCAAATCAAGACGTGGAAGGACCTGGCACATGCCTTCATGAAATATTATGGCCATGTAGCTGATATTGCTCCCGATAGAATCACGCTCCAAAATATGGAGAAAAAGCCGGGTGAAAGTTTTAGACAGTATGCCCAGTGATGGAGAGAGGTAGCAATACAAGTACAACCACCGCTCTTAGAAAAGGAGACCGCCATACTTTTCATTAACACCCTGAAGGCCCCTTTCATAACTCATATGATAGGGGGTAGACTAAAAGCTTTGCCGACATAGTAATGGCGGGAGAGATGATCGAGCATGCAATCAGATGCGGCAAGATTGAAGTTGGGGAAACCACTAGAAGGCCTGCTCCTAGAAAAAGGGATGACGAGGTGAATAATACAAACATGGGGACCCAAAGTTAATTCTCATTAACCACCAAAAACGGTGACTACTGAGTATCAAGGTTCATCAAGGAAAGAATCCCGCACAAGGAAAAACATTGAAAAACTCCAATTTACGTCAATCCCTATGACGTATAAGGAGTTGTATCAAAGTTTATTTGATGCACACGTAGTGTCCCCCCAATATCCAAAACCGATGCAACCTCCATACCCAAAATGGTATGACCCAAACACTCAGTGTGAGTACCACGCGGGGATCACAGGCCATTCGATAGAAAATTGCCTTACCTTCAAGAAATTGGTGGAAAATCTCATCAACATGGGTATTGTGAAGTTCGATGACGGAGCAGTGGTAATTGAAACTAGGGGCAGGAGAGTTGCATTTCCTTAAAGAAGTCTTTAGAGACCTAGATCAGAACGTCAATGGTGTACCCGAAGAGAACCGAGAAATAAAAGTTTTTTTTGAGCATCTGCCTTTATGTACTTGGGAGTGTTTTAAACAATGAGACTGCGGAAGAAACATGTATTCTTTAAAGCTAATCTAGAGTAATGTGCAAAACACACTTGTTGCTTTAAGCCTAGGAGCAATAAAGTAGGCTTCTGTCCAGAATTTTTATTGCAATAAAATGCATCTTTCTAAGTAAATATTTTCATTCTTTACATTTCATACTGAAGATTCTTTTACTCATAACCATATCATACGAATAATTATCCTTAGGATCATTTATTCTTTGGATTTTCTGCCCTCAATGGGCCCCCAGATATCAATGACATGAACGACGCTGTTGCTGACTCCCTTTTTAGTGAGATATGTATCTAGAGGGATCTAAGGGCTTTGAAGATGACAAAGATTGCGACTTACTTCCCCAATGGTAGATCCTACCTTGTGAAGTGTCAACAGACGCTATGAACTAACGAATGAGATGAAGATGAAAGCTTAGCTCACCGCAAGAATAAGGCAAGACATTATCGCATGATCACAGCCAGACACGCTGAGGCTACTGAAACACGGATTCCTATATGTGAGGCATAGACGCTATCAAGCCAGTCTCTTCAAGAGCTTTGAGCCAACATCGATTCATATCCATAGCCTTTGGTTACCTTGCCAAGAGGGTAAAGGTCGCTTCACATGTCAAAATTAATAAAAAAAAGCAAAAAAGAAGAAGAAGTGTGTGGCAATGCCAGAAAGAAACGTGATGGCACAAATTTACAGTCTGTTCAAAGATCAGACACCGTATCATTGCAACAATGGCAGCCTAAACCATTCAAATTTTTGAAAAATGACTGAGACTTGTAAAGGTTGGCATAGAGAAGTTACCATTTACCTTCTAGGTTTCTTGAACATTGGCCAGGGTTTTCACCGGAGCATCCTTTCCATTAGTTTATTTAAAAGGAAAAATTGTTGGAAGATAAGATTCCATTTTCCAAGCTTTGATTTGATTGGATGAAGTAGAATGTCTACAGTAAGATTGATTGAAAGTGCTCATGGTCCAATGTACCAAAAATAGATGATATGGGCTTATAACTAAAAATGTTCGCTCAAGAGAATTTCAGAATAGATGACCTAGCATTAAGAGAGATTCTTCTTATCCAAAAGAACTCTAAAGAAAAGTAAATGCCTTATGCAGCAAATAAGGCTTGTTCTGAGGAAACATGGATACTAACCAAGATGGATGACAAGGACCTGCCCAATCCGGTGAGTTCAGATTCAATAAAAAGTTTTCCAAAAAAACACAAAAAAACACAAAAAAACGAAAAAAACAAGAAAAAGAAAAAAGAAAAAAAGAAAAAGGGAGAGGCCAAGGTGAAAACCCGCAAAGGGCGCTTTGAGACCAAAGGGTATTTGAGTTGAAAACCTGAGAAGGGCAGCTCAAAATTTTGATCGAAAGTAGGGCATCTGATGAGTCTTGCTACGCTCGAAGAAGTATGTTACGTCTTGGGGCATCGACAAAGTACTCTGCATCCCCTAAACACATATTAAGCTCAAAATGGTCCTCAAGAAGTTGGAACAGAGAAGCTCAAGCTGCGATATCTGGGGCACTTGGTTTCCATTTTACCCATTTTCATTACTTGTGGTTATTTTATCCCTTTCAAAATACCACCGATAGAATTCTTTCTTAATTACCTTTGCTAGCTTAGATTAACTTGTTTGTTTCGAGCTATGCTCCCAATCAATTTCTTTTTTGTCCATTGTTGCAATCTTTTTCAGGCATTTTGCATTGAAATAACAATTAGTGGACTAATAATACTTTCATTAAAGGAGTTTTACATATTACTCTGGAAGCTTCTGAATAATACAAGGACTTGAAATAGGACTGTTGTTTAGAACTCACTCAGCTCAAGGTTTGAAAATATTGGAGAAAGATGATTATCTCTTTGGACCTTTTATTGGTTGAACAAAAAGACGATACATTTCACCGGTGATACGACCTTGACGGATAACGACCAATGTCAACCCAAAGAAGACAAAGGATCATTCTCGAGAAAAGAAAATGATACTCTGCATTCATGCACATATCGAGCCTACATATCGGTCATTACACGATGGTCGTGTAACAGATCAAATTGATCCTATACCTCGAGTTACTGATGGGATGGATAGAAGAAACCAAATGTTATTCTCCTAAATTACGTGAGAGATACAAACTTTATGTCTCGGGAGGTACGATGGAAGAGACCAAAATTATAGTGGGCAAGCTTGTTGAGCATAATATGATCATTTCTTTGGGTTTTCTATCAAAGACACCAATTGAACGAGAAAGCATGATAGCGTGTCGTTGATAGAACATTAATGGACTACGAGCAATGATGACCTAAGCATTTAAAAAAAAGGGATCATTTCATTTTGCATTCATACATCATTTCAAAGCATGTTTAGTTAGGAGCACTCGACTCATTGCATCCTAATCATCATAAAAAGACCATTCTCATGACATTCTGCATTCATGCAAAAGTCATCCATTGTCATTTAGTTAGAAGCATTTGATTCATTCTGATCATTGCATCCTAATCATTGTAAAAAGACCATTCTCACTGCATTCTGCATTCATGAAAGTGTCGTCCATAACGCATGTAGTTAGGAGGCTTTGAGTCATTCTGATCATAGCATCCTCACCATTTGCATAAGCATAAGCACATAAAATTAATTCTACAGGATAGGTTCCTCAAAGAACAGTGTAGCAATATCAAAGTTCAGATTTCGTTCCCTCAAGATGGTAGTAGGGTAGACTGAAGATTGAAGTCTTCCTGAATATAGTAAGGAAGCACATTGGAAAGTTCAGATTTCATTCCCTCAAGATGGTAGTGGGGCAGACTGAAGATTGAAGTCTTCCTGAAGATAGTAAGGAAGCAAATTGAAAAGTTCAGATTTTGCTCCTTCGAGATGGTAGTGGAGTAGACTGAAGATTGAAGTCTTCCTGAAGATAGTAAGGAAGCACATTGGAAAGTTCATATTTCGTTCCCTCAAGATAGTAGTGGGGCAGGCCGAAGATTGAAGTCTTCCTGAAGAAAGTAGGGAAGCAAATTAAAAAGTTTTGAATTCTTATTTCCTCGAAGTTCCCATGGAGTATGTTGAGATTACAAATTCCGTCTCCCTGAGTTAACAATGAGGTTACATCCTTATTTCTTTGAAGTTTCAGTAGAGAAGATGGAGACTACGAATCTCTTCTCCCTGAATTCTTATTTCCTCAACGTTCCCGTGGAGTAGGTTAAGATTACAAATCCCGTCTCCCTGAGTTAACAATGAGGTTACATCCTTATTTCTTTGAAGTTTCGGTAGAGAAGATGGAGACTACGAATCTCTTCTTCCTGAATACTTATTTCCTCAACGTTCCCGTGGAGTAGGTTGAGATTACAAACCCCGTCTCCCTGAGTTAATAATGAGGATAAGTCCTTATTTCTTTGAAGTTTTGGTAGAGAAGATGGAGATTACAAATCTCTTCTCCCTGAATTCTTATTTTCTCGAAGTTCCTTTGGAGTAGGTTGAGATTACAAATCCCGTCTCCCTGAGTTAACAATGAGGTTACATCCTTAATTCTCTGAAGTTTCAGTAGAGAAGATGGAGATTACAAATCTCTTCTCCCTGAATTCTTATTTCCTCGACGTTCTAGTGGAGTAGGTTGAGATTACAAATCTCGTCTCCCTGAGTTAACAATGAAGATAAGTCCTTATTTCTTTGAAGTTTTGGTAGAGAAGATGGAGACTACGAATCTCTTCTCCCTGAATTCTTATTTCTTCGAAGTTCCCATGAAGTAAGAAGTAAATCAAAGAAATCAGTCTGGTGATCCCTGAGTTTGTAGGAATCAGATTGAAGAAAGTAGATTTGACATTCCTGAAGTTGCAGGAAGCAGGTCGAAGATTCAGTCTGGTGATCCTTAAGTTTGCAAGGATCAGATTGAAAATAGCAGATTTGACCTTCCTAAAGTTGTAGGAAGAAGGTCGAAGATTCAGTCTGGTGATCCTTGAGTTTGCAAGGATCAGATTGAAGAAAGCATATTTGACCTTCCTGAAGTTGTAGGAAGCAGGTCGAAGATTCAGTCTGGTGATCCCCGAGTTTGCTGGGATCAGATTGATGAAAGCAGATTTGACCTTCCTGAAGTTGCAGGAAGCAGGTCGAAGATTCAGTCTGGTGATCCTTGAGTTTGCAAGGATCAGATTGAAGAAAGCAGATTTGACCTTTCTGAAGTTGCAGGAAGCAGATCGAAGATATCAGTCTGGTGATCCTTGAGTTTGCAAGGATCAGATTGAAGATAGCAGTTTAGACATTCCTAAATTTGCAAGAGCGGATCGAAAATAAACAAGTCACATCCCATTGAAGTCGCAGCAAAAGTAGATTGAAGCCACATATCGGTGAAGTGGATCAAAGCAACAAGATGTGGAGGATCAGGATGAGGCTACTTGAAGAAAAGCACCTGAGAGGCCAAGACTCGGCGAGGCCGGGCAACATTGGGCTTCTTTAAGTCTTTGCTCTATTCTCGTTACACGAAAATGAGCAAAGAGGGCAAATGCTCAAAGCCCAAAATTGCCCTACCCAAACCCAACAAAACCCAATTATAATGGGTCCAAATGACCCAATTTACAAGCGACCAACAACCCAAAACATTAAAAATTTTTAGAAAATTTAGGGTTTCTAAAACCCTAAAACTACCCTAGCCCCAACTCTGAAGTGGCGCCGCACCTACCCTCTGCCCAACACCGACCCTCCACCTGCCCTCTACCCACCGCCGACCTGCCTTCTGACATCGGCCACCGACCCTTCAACTGCTCCACCACTTGACCTGCAAACATTAAACGGAGACAAGACAGAAAAGAAAAAAAAGAGTAAAGAATGGCTATAAAAAGCCAGAAAATGTACATTGTAAGCACCTTTTTTTTTCGATCAATATACAAGAAAAAGAGAAATTTCGAAACACAAAAAGCAGCAGATCTAAACACAAAAAAAAAAACAACACAAAAGATTCATTGAAACCGAAAGAAACAGATCGAAGAGGTGATTTTTTTTACTTTCAAAACTCTTTTATTTTTTTCATGCAAATATACTGGTATAACATAAAAAATAAAAAAAAGAAAAAGTTACCTTTTTGAATTTGACCACTGTGTATGGTGGCAATGACGGCAGCCAAGCACGACGGCTGACCGGCCGAACTCCACCGGATCTCCCGTTTTCGGAGAAAAAAGGAAGAGGAAAGGATTTTTTTTTTAATGAGCTGCACATCTATTTTTTTTTTCTGAATTTTGGGCTTTAAATAGCCCCTCAAAACGGCGTCGTTTTGGGGGCTGCCCTTTGAGCCCAAAACGACGTCGTTTTGCCCCTTTCCGACCCGATCCGACCCGACCCGCCTCAGGATCCGCGTGTTTTTGTAGAAGGGGCTATTTTCGCATTCGACCCTTCCGCTTTTTCAGACATTTGCAATTAGGTCTTTTTTTATTTTCAAATTTAACCCTAGGATTATTTCGGTTCGCAATTTAGTCCCCCTGCTGCTGTGCGTTTCGGCCGAAAGGAATTATTGCGCGTGTGGTCCCTCTATCTCCTCCGCGTGTGCAAATCGGTCCTTTTCTTTTATTTTTATTTACCAATCGACCCCGAACTTTGTTTTATTTATTATTTAACCCCCCGAACCTTATTTTATTCATAACTTAACCCTAAAATTCCGTTTTAATTTCAATTTAATCCCCTTTAGGTTAATTCGCGTTTTTATTCTTTTATTATTAATATTATTATTATATTATTATTATTTTACTATATTACTATCATCATTATTTATTTATTTTTTTTTTTTACCATCTTTTGTTTATTATTGCTATCTATTATTATTATGTATACTATTATTATTTTTATCATTTTGTTATATTACCATTATTATTATTATTATTATTATTATTATTATTATTATTATTTGATTGTATTTAGTATTATTGATACTATACTATATTTACCATTATTACATTTATTGTTAATATTAACGTTATGATTACTATCATTATATTTATTCTTGTATTCAATTATTAATTTACTTTATTTTACCTTACTTACTCATTTATTTTTCATATATATATATATATATATATATATTTCCATTATCATTATTGACATTATATTATTATATATAAATACTATTATTATCATTATTTGTTTTTATGTATTTCAAATTGTTTTACTATTATCATTATCATTATTATTATTATTATTATTATTATTATTATTATTATTATTATTATTATTATTATTATTATTATCACTATTATTTGTTATTTCTATTGTTAGTCATTGTTTTCACATGTCAAATCCATAGACATATTTTACTTGTTATCGTGTTTATTTTATTCTTCACTATTACCCTTATATAACATCTTTATTATCATTTGTTTAAGTATTGTTATCTATCATCACCATCATCATTAATGTTATCAATCATCCTTTATTTGCATTATTATTGCTATTGCAATTTGTCAATAATCTCGTTAAATAAAAATACATGTTGTGAAATCGTCCTATTCTATTCAAAGATTCTTAAAGCAAAGCAATGTTTCAGATTTAGAAATTGAAAAATAGTGCCCTAACGTGCTGGGTTGCGATTTTCCGTTTAACTAAATTACTTAACATCCCTTCTACCAAGTTTTGCAAATCACGAGACGACTAAGATTACGAGAGATTAAAACATCATGTCCTAACGAGCTGGATGTGATGTTTATATCTTTTCGGGACAAAGAAATCTCAAGTTTTGACTCAAGCCTTTTCCTAGAATTAATCCGATACGATGCATTTTGAAAAGTCGCTACACTCTGTTCAAAGATTTTTAAAATAAAGGCAATGTTTTGTATTTAGGAATTCGGGAAATAGTGCCCTAACGTGCTGGGTTGCGATTTTCCGTTTGACTAAATAATTAAACATCCTTTTGATAAACTTCGTAAAACCACGAGATAGCTTTGATTACGAAGGTTTAGAGCATCATGTCTTAACGTGCTGGATGTGATGTTTGTATCCTCTCGGAGCAAAGAAATCTCAAAATTCTGGCCCTAATTATCCAAACATTTTTTAGAAGATCTGTATTTTAAAACCTTTTAAAACTTCCGACATTAAGACACTAATTAATCATTTTGGTACCAATTTTGGGCGTATCGAGGGTGCTAACCCTTCCTCGTGCGTAACCCACTCCCGGACCCGATTTTCAAAACTACGCAGACCAAAACACTATTTTAGTAAAACAAAACGTTTTATTAAAATAAAGGTGATCCGATCACACCAAATAAAGGTCGGTGGCGACTCCCGTTTTATTCCTGTTTTCAAAACCAAATTCGAGCCCCTTGCCTTGTTGTTTTCCAAAAAATGGTTACGACACCGACAAAGTGTACTTTTGGAGCTCGGTCAGGAAAATTACTGGGTTTTGTGGTCAGCGAGAAAGGAATCGAAGTTGACTCTAACAAGGTCAAAGCAATACAAGAATTTCCTGTAACAGCCCAAATAAGACCCTAATCAGAACGGTGATTTCGGGACCACGAATTCGAGTATTCTAATATTATTCTTTGTGTTAAATATTATGATTGAGTATGTGCAAAAATTTCGTGAATTTATTTGCTCATTTATATGCTAAATTTAGGAGAAAGGATTAAGTTGTATGAGTGGTGAAATTAGTCAATTGTTTGATTTAAGGGTTAAATTAATGTGTCTTTAATTTAAGGGGGTATTATGTTGCAATTAACCCTCTTATAATAATAGTGGACGGCAAGTGCTTATAAAATGCCTTATTATATTGATTTTATGTGTTAAAAAAATTTTAGTAATAATAAGTGATACATTAAAAAAAGAAAAAGAAAAAAAGAAAATCATATTATAATAAAACATGAAAAGAGAAAGTGGGAGTTCATCTTCATCTTTTTCTTGTTATTGCCGAAAAACAAAAGAAAGGAGAAGAGCTTGAGCTCTTAACCATTCGGCTTATGCATGCTCAAATTAGGTAAGTAATTGAACTTGGTTTTTGATAATTTTAACATTTTTGAGGTTGTTGCTATGTAACTTAGTTAGCCCATGTTTAAATTTTTAATTTGGTTGTGATGCTCGTAAGATGCCATGGATAGAATTTGATGTTCATGTTGTTTGGTGATGAAATGTAAATAGTATGTGATAGATTAGTAAATGTTATTATTGAATCTTTGATGAAGTTAAGTGACTGGATTAATTTGTAAAAAAAGAAAATTCTTAGAGGATGAAATGTTAAAGAAATGAGTTGTATAGGCTTGTAGTGAGAGGGTGAAAATTCGGCCCTAAAGGATAGTGGTTAAATTTTGAGTAATTTATGAGTTGTGTATTAGGGACTAAATTATAAAAATTACAAATATTAGGGGTAAATTTATAAATTGTTAAATTATATGTTTTCGGTTCTAATTGAATTAGAAAAATGATGAATGAATTTAATTTGAATTTATTTAGATCAAGAACCTAAAGAAAATAGTTTAGATCAGGAAAAAGCGAAATTGAACGAGTAACCGAAAACCTTAGTTCAACAATTTTCGAGGTAAGTTTTAAACAATTAGATTTATTTGTATTATTATCTTGTATAATGTGCTTATGTTGAAATATTTAAAGCAAATTAAATTGCTTATTGCCGAATATGAGAGTAAATTTATCATGAGAAAGCCGAATGTGGTATTTGATTTAATTGAGTTGTTGATTAAGCTTATATAGCAATATTAAATGGTTGTATGCCAAAAATGTTATGAAAGATGGTTATATGAAGATGATAATTATTCCCCATTGAATAGAGGATATAACAATTTTGTTTGGATTTATCAGTCTAAGCAGGAGGCAATATACTTTGATATTATTGATTATTCTTTGATTTAAAGAATCATCCCATCTCAATTGAAAAGCAAATACCTTTTTAGGAAGAAATCAAGCTCTGCTTCCGTGTTGCTCTTGTATTGCTTTTTCTTTCTACGTTTTTTTTTTTTTTCGATTTATCATAATCTTCTTCAACATCTTTTTCTTGGTTTGAGAGAACGGATTTAAAATTTCCTTGTTTTGTGCATCGACACAAGACCCCTTCACCTATGGGTTCTTTTTCTTCTTGATTTCGATTCTCTAATCCTATAATTTTTTCGTTTGGTGCTATAAGGAGTCCCTTTTTTATTTTCAATAATATTTTATTAATGTTCCTATTTCCATTAAAATTGAAAAGAAGTAATTTTATTGGTATGATCCATGGTTTAACCTTATATGCATTATATAGCAAAGACAAATTCGGAAGAACCAAAGTTCTAGATTCAAGATAAGATGACTTAGTATTTCTTCATTCAGGTCCCATCCAATCAAAATGGCTTCCTTTTTATTGGATGGGTTGCTTCTTGATCTTGATAAATTGTGAAATAAAAAGGTCCATTTTATCAATTATTTGATAATTCTTAACCACAGTCTTACTATTTTTGTTACTCTTGGTACTCGGTATTGACCGGACTCAATATCGACCTTATTTCTAAGACAAAATTAAGAATTCTCCAATTAAAAACCTTCATGCAAAAAAATTCCCCATAGCATCTAGGATATCGCCTTCTCCTAGATAATTATGGATAGGATATCCTCGATGTATCAAAAAATTTTGTTTATCCATGTTGTAATGATAAGAACTCTCTTCCTCTTATTTACTTGGAATGGTGATCCATAAGCATAAGGGTCCTCTTATCTTGATAATTAATAGATTTATATGATAAAAATCATATCCATAGTGTTTTTAAAATTAGATTTTTATATTTTTGTTCTTGATTCAGTTTATATTCTTGAGTCAAGAATGAGTTCGCTTGAAAATCATTTTTTTTGGTAATGAATTAATCTTTCTTTTCATCTGAATCCCATTTTGTTAAATCTTTATTTTGAGCCGATAGTGTTGATTGACTCTATTTCGCCATTGTCCCGGTACTAATTTTAGCCATCTATTCGAAATAAATCGTATTGATAACGACTCCTTAACCGCTTTTTCCATTCATTCATTCCGAATGCCAAACGATTTTCTGCCTTAACCCATAATGATGTCTTAATCGAATGAGATACTCCTGTTCTTCAAAATAATCTTTTATTTCATTTTTAAGAAAAAGAAATGTTCCATGATATTGAAGGATAGGTTTGAATTTATAAAACTAATAACTTGGTTTTGTGATAATTTGTAAAATACATATGCTTGTGAGAGGGAGGATAAGTCAAAGAAAGTGAGGTTTTTATAGTTGAAATAAAATGAGTTGCATTTTTAGTTGTTTTATTAATTCTTTCTTGATTTGCTTCATTATTGTGAATGAAGTTCTCAATCATTTTTTTTGTTGATTCAAGAAAAGTTGGGTATTGGTTCTTGGAATATTAATGATATATAGAAGAATATCCATGTATATCTTTTCAATGAAAAATTTTATAAAAAATTGAATTCGGATTAATCGAATATTTATTCTTTTTACTATTTGCCAAAATTTTTTGCTAATTCTAATATTTTATCCTGATAACTTATTTTGTTAGAACTACTATTTATTTCTTGAGTTAGAAATTCGTTTTCTTGTCTTTTATAATTAGAATTTTTGTATTTGATTTTTATTGTGTTTGTTCTCTTAGTCGATCTTTTATTGTTTTCTCATTAATGAATAATTTGTCCACGCCATAGATTGAATTTGAAGGGATGATTTTTGAATCATCTTATTACCGATTATCGAATCCTTTTAGTTTCGCCCAATTCATATGGTTCTCTCAACCCCAAAATGGAATTGTATTTCTTTTTGAAAGTTCTTTTATTATTCCCTTTAGAAATAGAGTGCTTTGAGTGATCCATTTTTTGTTTCTTTTGAAACTTTTCAAACAATTTAGTTTTTTCTTTTAAAATTGTTAAAGCTATAAAACATTTCGCTTTAAATTTTTTATTTTTTTAGTTCTTTAAAATAGGCTCAAAAATGAACGCCATTTTCGAGGAGAACCGAAAGGTAGTTCAGTTTCCATTCCCCAAACTGTTAAAAAGCAAAAATCAATCTTTTGACCTTTCTTTTTTTCATTGGATCTTTATGAGAGTGTTGTAGTTTAAATCTATGCCAGGCAAAAAGGAAATAGGATCTTTATCTGAATACCGTCCGTTAACCAGTTTTTTGGAAATTCGGTTTCGGATAATTGAACACCATTATAAGTGCATTTAACATGCATTTCTCGATTCCAATCCGCTAAATGTATAGAAAGAGTAAGCTGAATGTGATGTATTTTTAAATGTATGTGATTAAATGAGTTATTTGTGAAACCCTAGTTAATTATATGTGCGTATGTAAATTTATGATTTGAATATATGGAATTTCTTTGTGAGGTAAATATGGGGTTGGTAGCACTATGTGTGCGATCTAATACACCGAGCACTGTGTGTACGATATCGGTTGTAATGCACTATGTGTGCGATCTAATACACCGAGCATTGTGTGTGCGGTATCGGTTGTAATACACTATGTGTGCGATCTAATACACCGAGCACTGTGTGTGCGATATCGGTTGTAATGCACTAAGTGTGCGATTCATTAATTTACCGAGCACTGTGTGTGCGATATCGGTTGATATGCACTAAGGAATACAAATATGAGATCCGGGCACTAAGTGTGCGAAATCGGATGTGGGGCACTAAGTGTGCGACTAATTTAAATATCAAAAGGGTGAGAACAGTAAGTTAGTTCTATGAGATTCTATTATCTTAATTTTCAATACAAAGGTAGATGTGTTTATGTGAAGTATGAATTGAAAGGAATGTATAATTTCATCTTAATTATAAATTTGAATGTTTGAGTGGGTATGAGTTATACTTATTAAAGAAAGGAAGTATTGATTAGCTTACTTGTATAATTCGGTTCTATGAGATAGCATGTTATTGACCATGTGTGAAGGTTTAGATTTTAAATAGATGATAATGACTGAGTACGGAAGTGTATTACAAATGTATTCGAAACCAAATTGAGAGTTAATAGGCGGTTTATGATGGTATTTTATAATGAGTAATGATAAATCCTTGCTTACCATGTTTGGATTATATTAATTTGAGTAATACTGGTATTATATGATAGATTGTTTAAAACTTATTAACCTATAATAGCTTACTTGGGTGTTGTTACTTTTGTTCCTTAGATTTTGAAGCTGAAGCTCGAGCTCGCGGATCATCTTGACGTCAATCACATTATCATCAAATTTGGTACCTTTTTGTATTCGAACCTTAGGTCTATGGCATGTATAGGCTAAATTACTCTCTTAAGATAAATTGTATATGATGTATAAAGGGCCATGCGAATATGGCTTTATTTTTAGGTTTGAGTAGATTGACTATGCTTGAGATGATGCTTATGTATGTGTATATTCAACTACATTATAAGCTTATTTTCGCAGGTGTGTTTTCATGAGATTATGTATGGCATGGTATTCATATAATAGAAATGAATGGTTGATTCATGAATGTAATATCTAGTTAAGATGTGCCTATGACTATATGTTTATGCATATGGAATGATCATTGCCGAATGTGATAAGGAACTAACAGAAAATGTCTTGACGTAAAATTCATATTTATGGTATATTCCAATGTGAGATAAGTAGATAGTAAATAATATATTCATATGTGATATTGAAATGGGGAGCATACATGATCAAAAGTGTAATATGTGTTAAATGATGATATATATGCTTGAATGTATCATTGATAATAGAAATGTAATAAAGGTTTAAGTGCCATATACCTATTCGGCCATTGCTTTTAAAAGACCATATGAATAGTGATTTGCTAGATGGTTGTATTTAGTTACTAATTGATGTTAATGATATTAATCGTGATATGCACGTTGATGTATTGAGATTAAATGGAATATACATGTTTATTCGTAATAGGATGAAATGGTATGCATTTATCAAGTAATAGTTCTAATAGAGTGCATCGGCTTGTATTTGGGTTTAGTAATGCCTGTAACCCTAATCCGGTGACGGATACAGGTTAGGCGTTACATTTCCTCCACCACGCACTCAAAAGAAAGTTCGAGGCTTTCTCGGAAAATTAAACTATATTGCTCGATTTATTTCAAAATTAAACGAAAAATGTGATCCCATATTTCGTCTTCTCAAGAAACACAACCAGGGTGTATGGGACGATGAGTGCCAGATAGCTTTTGACAAAGTTAAACAATATTTGTCGAACGCCCCAGTACTATCTCCGCCTAATCCAGATAGACCATTGATACTGTATTTGTCAATATTCAATAACTCCATGGGATGTGTGCTTGGCCAACATGATGAATCAGGAAGGAAACAAAATGCTATATATTATCTCAGCAAAAAGTTCACTGAATGTGAAATGAGATATTCGTCGATTGAAAATTTGTGTTGCGCCCTAATTTGGACAACTCGGAGATTGAGGCAGTACATGCTATATCATACTACCTGGTTAATTTTGAAGCTTGATTCGTTAAAGTATATGATGGAGTCGACTGCTCTGAATGGAAGGATGGCTAGGTGCAATTTTGCTGTCTGAATTCGATATAGTCTATGTGAACCAAAAGGCTAAAAAAGGGAGCGCAGTAGCAGAATTTTTGGCCAGCAGAGCTTTGGAGGATTATGAACCTTTGAGCTTTGATTTCCCAAATGAAGAGCTGATGTATGTGGCAAATACTGAAGATTGTTCGTGGAAGCTAAACTTTGATGGGGCATCAAATGCTGTAGGAAATGGAATCGGGGCAGTCTTGGTATCCCCTAGTGGTAATCATTATCCATTTACATGCAAATTAAATTTTGATTGCACAAATAACATGGCGAAATATGAAGCCTGCATTATGGGAATTCGAGCAGCCTTAGAGCGTAAGATCAAAGTGCTAGAAGTATATGGAGATTCTGCCTTAGTAATCTACCAGCTTAAAGGAGAGTGGGAGACAAGAGATCCCAAACTAATTGATTACCGAAAAATAGTTATGGGACTGATTGAGGAGTTTGATGACATTACTTTCAATTATCTCCCATGCGATGAAAACCAGATGGCAGATGCTTTGGCAACCCTAGCTTCTATGATCAAAATAAATAGACCAGAGGATATGAGACATATTCAAATGAGTATCTTTGGTATCAAGATGTATTACTGTAGTGACCCGATAGTCGAGTAACCAAAAAATATATTTTCGGGTCTCCGTTTTCATAAAACTGAAACGTAAATATTTATTAAAAAATATTTACGAAGCTAGTTGTGTGCCTAATTGGGTTTTATTTAGGTGAATTTGACTTAATTAGAAGTATTTGGGAAAAAGGATTAGATTGAAATAGGTGTGAAAGTTTAATTATAGATTAAAAGAAATTATAAAATTTGACCAAAATGGCAATTAAGCCATTTTGTATAGTTGAATTTTCCTATTTATGCGGTTTATTGTAAAAAAATCAAGAGAATATTTATGAACATTGTATATGATAAAGTTAGGAAATTTTTATGTTTAATAAATATTATTATATTATTATATAATAAAGAAGTAAGTAAGATTTGATACGCTTGATGTTACTAAAGTTTAACTAATATTACGAGTAAAGGATATGTATATTTGAGATTTCGATTGATGTGCACAAGTATTATATGATTGAGTTTGAGCTTGAATGTACTATCATGGAGATTCGGTTTTCAAATAGTAGTGCTAAAGGTGTAAGAAATTTTAATATGATAACATGATTGAGATGAATGGTTTAAATGTTTAAGTGATTTTAATATATTATATTATATTGTTATTATATATATTATAAAGAGAAAGTAAAAGAAAGAAGAACATTGAAATGTTATTTGTGTTCAAATATGGCTTTTGTTTTTAGAAAAGAAACGGAGTAAAGACGAAACAGAGAAGAAGCAGGGAAGAAAAGGAAAGAAAAAAAAATTTATCTAGGGAAATTCAAAGTTTAAAGCTTGAAGTTTAATTTGGTAAGTTAATTTAGTCCTTCTCTTTTAATTTTGATGCTTTATAAGTTTTAGAATAAAGCTTTGTTGAATTAAGTTGAAATTCTGGAAATTCTTAGACTTTTGAACATGAGTTATGTAGATTAAATTGATGAATTAGGGATTTAATTGATGGAATATCTAATTAGAAATTGATTTTAGGAACTAAATTGTGAAAATATTTGAAATTAAAGACTATTACTGAAATTCTAATTCCTAAAGGTTATACAGGAGTTTAAAGTGATAGAATAAAGTGTTAATTGAGAAAAAATCAGCTCAATTGAGAAGTTAATTAAGCAGGGACGAAATTATCATTTATTAAAAGCTTAGGAGAAAAATGGTAATAAACAGTTTGAACTAAAATTTGTAGAAGTGGAATTAGAAGCTGAGTGAGATAAGAAATTAAAGCTTATTGAGTCTAGTTTCTCATAGAAGAAACGTTGTAAGTAATAGATATGTAAATCATGAGATATAATGAATTTTGTGAGACAAGGTCAGAATAAATTTGGGTTCCCCTGTTCTAACTTTAGAAAATCATAAAAAATTGGATAAAAATAATTAGGGGCTTAAATTTATATGTTTAGAATCCTGAATGAGTCTATTTTCAATAGAAATAAATGAGAACATCATCGGAATCCTATATGAAGAGATAATTAATTTTTAGTGAAGAAGGGTCAGAATTGCCAGATAGCAGAACAGGGGTGACTTTAATGAATAAACTGTACTAATTGGCTAAGCCAAAAATTCTGGAAATTTTGTGGTATGAATATATGTGAGTCTAGTTTCAGGAAAAATTAATGGTTCTTCATTTGGAATTCTGTAGCTCTGAAATAAATAATTTAGTGACTATGATATAAAAGGACAGCTTTGAATAAATTTATGAGTAAATGATTAAATTGAAATGTGAGCAAAAGTAAGAAAGGAAGAATTTATTATATTATACATGTCTATTTTATTAAATTGTACAGAAAGTTATTTGATTATTTTAAATTATAAATGTTATATGTTTATATGAAATTGAAGAAAAGAAAAGAAAGGAAATGATCGAATTGAAGGAAAAGGAAAAGAGAAGGTTAAGGAGTGAAGGAAGAATAACATATATCATTTCAACCTATTTGTTGTAAGTACTACAAGAATTTTAAATTATTGTTAGTTATCTTTTTTGAAATATTTATGTGAATTATTTAAATATATGAGATTCAGCTTTAATGCCCAAGTAGATGAAATTTAGAACTACTGAGATATTAGTGGCATGCCATTAAGGAACTTTAGCGCGCTCTCTGATTATTAGCACGTTGGTGCTCTCTGATTATTAGCATGTTGGTGCTCTCTGATTATTAGCACGTTGGTGCTCTCTGATTATTAGCACGTCAGTGCTCTCTGATTACTAGCACATTGGTGCTCTCTGTTCACTTGTGCATTATAATGCACCTCTGTATTTGTTCCGATATCCGTGTGTTCTATAAAGTCTACTTTGGGTTAAGAATGTGAAATGAGAACAAAAGTGAATCACTGATATGTTAAGGTAAGTTTAATACCTTGCAAAAGATAAGTTAAATTTATTTAAAGCAATGCATAGTTGAAGAGACTTATATGTGAGTAGATATGCAATAATTGATTGAGTTTAAAATATTCTGTTATGATTACTTATTTAATTATTCTTGTAGTGCTTACTAAGCCTTCACCGGCTTAACGCGTTTATTTTAACGTGTAGGTACAATTAAACTAGAAGAGATAGAGTCCAACTAGAAGATCTCTTACCTCATCACATCCTCACGAATTTCAAAAGTAGGTATTATATTTTGTATTAAAATGACATGTACATATACAGTTCAAAGGTGTTCCCATGTGATAGGGACTAAAATGTAGACTCTTGAAATTCAATGTATTTTCAGATACTTGAAGTATTTTCACATATATATGGAATGAATTAATAAACAATAAATATGTTAGCAAAAATGGTTGGTAAGTTCAAATATTATATACAAATGTTTTAATTAAACAGTATTTAGCCATCACTGTTTTGGCACCAAATGTAATAGTCTTATACCGGGTCTGCATGATTGAACCAGGTATAGGGGTATTACAATTACGATACGTAAAAAATCGTGAATACCCAGAGCATGCCACTGAGAATGAGAAAAGGACTTTAAGAAGATTGGCCTCTGACTATGTTTTAGACGAGGATATCTTGTACAAAAAGATAAAAAATCAAGTATTATTGAGATACGTTGATGCAGTTGAAGCTAAAAAATCCTAGAAGAGGTTTATGAGGGCGTTTGTGGAACACACGCTAATGGATTCACAATGGCCAGACAGATAATGAGATTTGGATATTATTGGTCCACCATGGAAGGTGATTGTATCAACTATGTTAAGAAATGTCATAAATGTCAGATTTACTGAGATAAAATTCATGTGCCTCCGTCACCTTTGCACGTTATGAGTTCCCCATGGCCATTTTCCATGTGGGGCATAGATGTTATTGGACCAATCTCGACAAAAGCTTCGAATGGACATCGATTCATCTTCGTGGTAATTGACTACTTCACGAAATGGGTAGAGGCTGCTTCATATGCTAGCGTCAATAAGTCAGCAGTTAGTCGTTTCTTGAAAAAGGAGATCATTTATCGATATGGAATGCCCTAGAGGATCATATTAGATAACGCGCTAAATTTGAACAACAGCACGATAGTAGAAATTTGTAGTTAATTTGGGATCAAGCACCATAACTCGTCTCCATATCGTTAAAAAATGAATGGGGTAGTGGAAGTGACTAACAAAAACATCAAGAAGATAGTAGGGAAGATGACTGCGACTTATAAGGATTGGCATGAGAAACTACCGTTTGCACTCTATGCTTATTGGACATCCGTCAGAACCTCTATTAGGGCAACGCCTTTCTCGTTGGTTTATGGGATGGAGGCAGTTCTACCTATTGAAGTGGAAATACCTTCTCTTCTAGTTTTGTCAGAAATAAAGCTAGATGAAGCTGAATGGATCCAGCCTCGGTATGATCAGTTGAACTTAATTGAAGAAAAGAAGCTAAGGGTTATTCGTCATAGTCAGATGTACCAAAAATGAATGATGCGAGCCTACGATAAAAAAGTTTGCCCAAGAGAGTTTCATGAGGAGGACCTTGTACTGAAAAAGATCCTTCCCATACAAAAGGATTTCAGAGGAAAATGGATACCGAATTGGGAAGGACCATATGTGGTAAAAAGGCTTTCTCTGGAGGAGCACTGATCTTGACCGAAATGAATGGGAAAAGTTTACCCAACCTTGTGAACTCTGACTCAGTCAAAAAATATTTTGCTTGAAAAGGAGAGGAGGCCAAAGTGAAAACCCGCAAAGGGTGCTTTGAGTTTCTAAAAAAAAAAGGAGAGGCCAAGGTGAAAACTCGTAAATGGCGTCTTGAGACCAAAGGGGTTTTAAGTTGAAAACCCGAAAAGGGTGGCTCAAATTCTGAATGGACACGCAATCATCTTGCTACACTTGAATCAACAATGAAATGAAGAATGTTGCATATCGGGCATCAACAAAGTACTTTGGGTCTTCTAAACACATGTTGAACTCAAGGTAGCCTTCATAAAGTTCGTATATAGAAGCTCAATCGGCGATATCTAGGGCATCTAATTTTTGTCCTATTCATTTTACTATCTTGAGATTCTTTTTCTTCTCAAAGATATATTCCTGGTTAATTTTCTTTGTATTTTTTATAATTCATTTAACTCTTTTTTAGATCAATTTATTTGTTACCCATTATTCATAAATGTGTTGCATTGAAACAATGATTGACGAACTAATAATTTCACAAAAAGAAGTTCTACATATTACTTTGGAAATTTCTAGATAAGACGAGGAACCGAAACAGGACAATTGTTCAGAATTTCCATGTGCATAGAAATATTTAAGAAAGAAGAGTCTGGATAGAGACTATTTCTCTGAATTTTTGTCCAATTGATAATTGGACAAAATAATGAGTTGATGTGATGAAAGTAAGTTATGTCATCAGGTCATAACATTCGGGGAATGGTGTGACGAACTAGGAAACCCTGAATTGTGGTAGGATGGGTTGTATTCGAAATAAACCCTATACCTTGAAAATTGCAGATGGGTTAGATTGAAAGAGTTTTAACTCCCATTGTGGGTAAGATAGTACAAGCCTTGTGTTTTCAAGTTCCAAGCGGAGTTGACTCAGAAATTACATTGGGGCAAGCTTATTGAGCAAAACATGATTGATGAACAATAATAAAGAACAAATGAGTGATAACACCTAGAGTAGGAATCATAACACCTAGAGTAGGAATCATACTCATAACATTTTTGTATCATAGCAAATTTCATTAGGAGCATTTGATCCATTCCAATCATTGCATCCTAATCCTAATCCTTTAAAAGGAATCATTTTCATGACATGTTACATTCAGGTCACTCATAACATATGTACCTAGAAGCATTTGTTTCATCCTGATCATAGTATCTTAGTCATGTGACATAAACATATGAAGTCGATTCTACAGGACATGTCCCTCAGTGGACGGTGTAGCAATATCGGTGAATTTGCAGATCTCATCTTCTTGAAGTTGCAGGAAGCAGATCAGAGGCACTTTCAGCCTTATCTCCCTGAAGTTGTAGCGGAGTAGACTGAAGATAGAGATCTCATCTTCCTGAAGTTGCAGGAAGCAGGTCAAAGGCACTTTCAACCTTATCTCCCTAAAATTGCAGCGGAGTAGACTGACGACAGAAGATCTCATTTTTTTGAAGTTGCAGGAAGCAGATCAAAGGCACCTTCAGCCTTATCTCCCTGAAGTTGCAGTGGAGTAGACTGAAGATAGCAGATCTCATTTTCCTGAAGTTGCAGGAAGCAGATCAAAGACCCTTTTAGTCTTATCTCCCTGAAGTTGCAGCGAGTAGACTGAAAATAGAAGATCTCATCTTCCTGAAGTTGCAGGAAGCAGATTAAAGACACTTTTAGTCTTATCTCTCTGAAGTTGCAGCGGAGTAGACTAAAGACAGAAGATCTCATCTTCCTGAAGTTGCAGGAAGCATATCAAATACACTTTCAGCCTTGTCTCCCTGAAATTGCAGTGGAGTAGACTGAAAACAACAGATCTCATCTTCCTAAAGTTGCAAGAAGAAGATCAATGATACTTTCAGCCTTGTCTCCCTGAAGTTGTAGTGGAGTAGACTGAAGATAACAGATCTTGTCTTCTTGAAGTTGCAAGAAGAAGATCGAAAATAACAGATCTCATCTTTCTGAAGTTGCAGGAAGCAGATCGAAGACACTTTCAGTTTTGTCTCCACTGAGCAGGAGTGGAGTAGATTAAAGATACCAACCATTCAACAAGACCGGGCAAAATGGGTCTGTTTATCGTTTTTGGTCTATTCTCGTTACACAACAATGAGCAAAGAGGAGCAGCTGTAAGAAGCCCATTTTGCCCGGACTTGTGAAAACCAAAACCAAAAAATAAAAAAGAAATAAAAATAATATCAATTGTTCCATAATACAGTCCATTTACAGCCCAAATATTACCACAAGCCCAAAACCATTATCCTGTTACACCCATTGACCTAGTACCTAAAACAGCCTACCCGAAACAGACCCAACAGACCCTGACCCCTCAGACCCAAGACAGAATCAACCCAAAAAGGCCCAAATGTTAAACAAAAATAGGGAACCCAGGGAAACCCTAGGCGCCACAACACCCCAGCCTCACGCCGCAATCAGCTCCTCGCACCCACACCAACCTTCGTTCGCCCGAGGTCCACGCCCGAATCACTTCATCGTCGCGAGACTCTCGCCACTCTCCTGCACAAGGAAATAAAGAAAATAGAAACAAAAATGGCAGAAATAATATTTCCTTTTTATTTTATTGTTGAGGCTATAAAAGCCTGATCGAATCTGTAAATGATAAAAAAAGGAGAACAGATATAAACACAGACAGAATACACACAAAAAAAAAAATAGAGAAATAAAAACATCAAAATCCTTTTACAGAGGTGATTTTATTTTTTTATATGCTATTTTCCATTTTTCTTTTGATTTGTGCATATTTTCATACAAAATAATATTAAAAAAGTAAAAGGGAGGTGAAGTTTTACCTTTGAGCCGCTGTAGGTGATGGCGCGTATGGCGCATGGGGCGGAGGCCCCTGAGCTCGATGACCAGACTCCGTCAGAGGAGGGGAGGGCCTTCGAGAGTGTTTTTGATTTTTTTTTAAAATAGAGTACCTAATTAATTTTTTGCCTAAATATTAGCTTATATAGCAGTATAAAACGACGTCGTTTTTGCTAAAACCAATAAGCGTTAAAACGACGTCGTTTAAAGGCCTGTGACTCGCGCGTTGACCCGACTCGGGGAGGATCCGCGTGTTTTCGTTTAAGGGTCTAATTGCCCTACAGGTCCTTTCGCATTTTTGAAAATGTACAATTATGTTCGAATAGTTTTTCTTTATTTTTTAATTTAGCCTTGAAAGACTATTTTTATTTCAATTGAGTCCTCGACCTGTTTAAAGGTATAAAATCAGAACGGTGCCATATTGGAAATGAGGCATAATTGCCATATTAGTCCCTATGGTTTAACGCGCGTTCTGATTTAGTCCTTTTTATCTATTTTATTGCTATTTAACCCTTGTTCTTTGTTTATTTTTTTAAATCTTCTTATTTTATTTTATTAAATTATTCTAATATTATATTAATATATTTTATCATATTAAAATTTTTATATTTTATTATTATTCATATATTAATAGTATAAGTTGATATATTTTTTATATTATCTTTATATATAATTACTACTATGTACTATTTTATATGGTTTAATATTATTTATATTATATATATTATTTCATAATTTATATATTACTTATATGTTGTACGCTTTTTAAAATTTTGTATTATTATATTATATATTACCTCTAAAATATCATTTTATATAAAATTTATTTATAACATATTTTATTTGTTTATATTATATGTGTAACTTTATGATTAATATATTATACATATATTTTATATAAAATTATTATATACTATTTACTAATTGTTTTTATTATGTATAATCATTTATATATGTATCAAATTACTAAATTAGGTATTTGTTATAAATATTCTTATTTTTTAATTTTATTCATTTAAAATATTGTTATTATGTATATATAATCGTTTTATAAACCATCATATTTTTGTCATAATATTCATTCAATGTTTAATTCCTTTTCGTTTGATTTTGTTATTTCAATTATTGTTACTTATCTTATCTCATGTTTATTTATTTATGTCCTTTTAATCGTTATTATTGCTTGACATAGTATTTTATATATTGATTCATGTTATATTCTTTTATTATTTATTGTTAGTATAATTTGTAATTATGTAAAATTGCTATTAAATATGTATGTTATAGTACTCAAACTATTATTTTATAAAAATACCTTTTGAATACGGTGATATCTAATATTTGGGGACTTCAAGAAAAATTGTGCCTAACTCACTGGAGTTTGATTTTTATCGAACTTAAAATATTAAATATCCCTTTTCTTTTAAAATTAAAATTCATAAATTTCCAAATCAAAACTTATTCTCAAAACTTAAAAATATTGTATCCTAACTTACTGGATATGATGTTTTGTGTTTCGAAATAAGAATTTTTTACAAATAAAGTCGAATCTAACTTCAAAATCGTGAGATGTTATGTTCTAACTTACTGGATATGACATCTTATTTAACTCTTGGTTTTCTTTCTAATAAAAAGATCATATTTAAAAATTTTTCAAATTTTGGACAATAAGACATAATTTTATCGATTGGATACCAATTTTAATAGGTTATGAAGGTGCTAACCCTTCCTCATGCATAATCGACTCCCGAACCTGTTTTCTTTTTTCTTTTGGACCAAAATCAAATTTTTAAAAATAAAATATTTTACAAAGCTGATCCAATCACACTTAAGTAAAAAAGAATTAGTGACGACTCTATTTTTGTTTTTAAAGTCGATTCTCCGTTTTTTTAAAAGCATTTTAAAAATGGTTTGGACATTATGCATATTACAGGTTGATAAAAGCAGATGCAACATTATCCTAAAAATTTACTAATCTAATGCACTTTTATGGAATAGAAACAAACTATTTGAATGGCACATTTCATTTACTAATCTAACATTCTTAGAAGCGTGAACTTTTGGTTTTGTTACTTATCAACTAAAGAATTTGCTCATCGATGAAGACAAGATCACAATGCTCAAATATTAGAAGAGAGGAATAATGTATAGACCAAAAAATTTGCATCATCATTATGTTGCTGAAGCTTTTTCACACATCCGAACCACCATTTTTAATCCTTGCTGGCGAACGAGTACTCATGTGACTCAGTTCTTACAACAATATGCGTGTAGAAGCCTGACATCGGCCAAACTGGTCTCAAACGATTACAAACCTAAGAAACATGAAGATATTGCACTGGTTTAATTCCAATGAACATGGTGATTGATAAGATGTTATCAAAAGGATTATATAAACGGATCACTTTACCAACAATATTTCTCACGAAAATATGGCATTAACAAATGCCTCCGCATCAAAAGGTTGAAGGTCTTCCACACCTTCACCAACACCGACAAACTTCACGGGAATGCCAAGCTCATCAACCACACTGACCTGAGGTAAGAACATTGATAAAATGTGAATTGAAAGTTCAAAAGCAACCCTGACACCCTCCCACCTCTCACCCCAAAAGCAAAGAGAAGCTGGTTTTAAGAGAGGGTACCACACAGCCACCTCTAGCAGAACCATCAAGTTTTGTCAAAATAAAACCAGTTATTCCAACAACCTGACACAAAAATTGAATGTTAATACAGCTGAAATAAGATGTTAGCATTTGACAAGTTTATCCTAGTATCTTGATGAAGGCGAGGGTAGGAAGAGTGCCTCATTGAACTCTCTAGCTTGAGGAAGCATATTCAATCCGGTGTTCCCATCAAGAACTAGTAGTATCTCCTGCACATGTTGTGGTATTGCCTTAATTAGGATAACTCTTTGCTATAAATACAAGAATTTGAAAAGAGAAATACATGGCATATTCAATTTGTTTCAAATTCATTGTCCTTGAAGGTACCTTTGAAGATACTACTAAAAGCTATAACTAAACCATAGAAACTGGTATTAAGAAATCACCCATTTTCATGTCAGGGGAGACATGCTCTTAAGGAATAAGACAAAAATGATGCCCAAAGTAAATGAAGGTGGGAAATAAAGGCAGATAAAATAACGTATCAAAGATGAGCTTTGTCTGGATAGATGGGTAAATGCAAATCTGTCACATTGCCCGCACATTTTAATGATTTCAAGGTCAGGAATAACTTGAGCTTACATTAGGTGCACCACGAACAACTTTTTCGATAGCCTTCTTACATGCTATCAACTCTTCCATCAAGCTGTAATTGGTGTGAAGGCCTGCAAAATTAATAAATCATGCCAGTGAGAAACAGTTTCAAGGCAGAGAAAATCGACAAGAACAAAAGATGAAGGTTTCATAATACTTACGTCCAGATGTGTCACATAAGACAACATCAAAACCTTGCTCTTTACCTCTTTTCACAGCCTGCGAAAGCACTATTCAGAAAGCATTTTAAAACCACAAGTTAACAGTTCTGTAACGCATCCCAATGATAAAAAACAGCAAAGCCCCTTTCCTTTTCGGTCCTATTCTATTTGTCTACCTGATGATGCTTTGGCATTCTCTTTTTCAGCTACAACTATCTCACAACCAGTTCTCTCAGCCCATATCTCTAGTTGATCACTAGCAGCTGCTCTGAATGTGTCCCCTGCTGCCATCAATATCTGCCAAGATCTCAAACTGTAAGAAAAAATTACATGCAAGAACCATTTGTGAATAAGCATGTTTATAACCATAAAGTCCTTCATCACATTGTAGTAGCTAAAGCATTTTATGCTTTTTAGTAGCTCACTTTTGCCCCTTCATTCTTTAGTCTATAAGCCAGCTTTCCTGCAAGGGAATCATTAATTGGATTATTTTATAATATATCGTCAGGAATCAATTTGTTTAGATAAAAGTTGCTCATCAATTAAGATAACCCACAGAACCCCATTCCCAAATCTTAACTCCCTTAACTCTATAACAATTAAGACATTCCTTTTTAGCCTCACCAAGTGATGTTGTCTTGCCACCTCCATTAACGCCAACAATCATGATCACGGCTGGCTTCCTGATAGCATCAAAAAGCGTTCAGCAAGAGGAACAACCGACACCAGTTTACAGCAGGATGGAACATCAAGAAAATTCAAAAGATGAAAGATGATAAACCTGAATCCAAGTCGAAGCTCCGTGTTACTCCCCTTCGTTGTTAAGAGATCCAACACACTCTTCTTCAATGCATCCTAAACCCACAATTGATTCACATTTTTCAATATGTGTAACCTCATAAAATAGAACACTCTCACTAACTAAATCCAATAAAAGAAATTTAAAAATATTATGGTATTTCCTGTATTAACCTTTATTTCACTTCCTGATTTAAGTTTTCCACTTAGAATATCCTCCCGCAAGCGTTCCACTATTTTAATAGTAATTCTTGGCCCAAAATCGGAAACCAACAAAGCCTGCAAAATCAAACTAAAAATAAATAAATTTATTCATTTTCAGATCCTTTTAACTGCTTTAATTACACTTTTTCAATAGCATTTGAACAATGAATAGAGAAGAGAAAACCTCTTCAAGTTCATCGAGGACGCGATCGGTGTCGGCGAGGTTCCAGTATAATAAGAGTTCGTCGATGACGGCGAGGTTGTCTCTGGTTTTGGAGAAACCTGAGAAGATCTTTTCGACGTCACTCTTGGCCTTTTCCTTGATCAACCGGCCGAGCCGAGTGAAGAACCCGGTCTGACTAGCCAGGACTTTGAAACGGGAAGCGATTGGCCTAGCGGTTGTGAAAGGACTGAACCGGGTTCGAGGGAGGTTGGAAAAGAGCGGTGACGGTGAGGGTTTGAAAGTGACGGAGAACTGAGTAGAAGAAGCCATTTCTATGGCTCTCGGGAAACTGAATTGTGAGAGATGAAGGGAAGGACTCGGAGTGGATAGCATTCTCCCAACGACGTCGTTTGGATGCAACGGTCTAATAGAAGTGGATGTCAAAAGATAATCCAATTTTTTTTCTGAAATCGGCTTCAACCGGACTTTAATCCGTTAGCTAACTTGTATATATTTTAACCAGTAAATATATATTTTTACTATTTATTTCCATAGACAATATTATTTTACACTTTCATAATAAAGTGTTCCAAAAATAAGATGGTGCAAGAAAAAATAATTATGAGTTATCTATTTTGTCTTAAATTTTACAATTAAGTATATTTATTTTTTTAATTTGATTCTTGAATTAAGTTAAAGTGTCGTGATATCTTTTATCATTTAAAATTTAAATACATATAAATAATCTAAAATTATAAAAATATGTATTTAAAATTTTCAAGTGATAAATAACTATTTACCTAATTATATTCTTGGGTAAAATACCTAAATATACCAAAAATAACAAAATTTACGGAAAAGGGTCGGTTTTTTAAAAATTTACGAAAAAGGGCCGTTTCCCCACAAAACTTGTCCACGTCAGCATGTTTTGTGGGGAAAAATCAAGAAAGCTCCCCTGGGGACACGCTTTACTGATGTGGCACAAAACGCGTCCCAGGGGGCGCTTTTAGGCCTGCAACGATCAAAACTCACCCTATAAAAATCGCCCAACCCTTTTATTTTTTTCACACTTTAGTCGTTCTCTCAATTTTCTCTAAAATTTCTCTCAAATTTCTCTTAAAGTCCTTAAAACTTACTCTTAAATTTCAAAATAGTCCTTTACTATTTACAAAAAAGCCCTTTTAATTTTTTTATATATTTTTTGGAAAATTTTAAAATTTTCGATCGTATTACAATGGCCGGGAATTAATTAAATCTAGACAACAAGCACATCTCCGTCAATCAAATGCAAATGGTAAGTTTTAATTTTAATTTTTAATATTATTTAATATTTTTAGGTTTATACAATTTTAATTAATTTTATTTTATAATTTTTAAACAATTGTAGATCGGTGTTGCAATGTTATATTCGCAATATGCATGGTCCCCATCGCCGTTGATCGAGAATTACCTACGGGAAGGGGTTTTTGGCACGTGGCCACGATAGGCCGGGGGTTCAAGTTGGAGTCGACTTTATCAATGCGTTGGTAGAGAGGTGGAGACCTGAGATGCACACTTTCCATCTTTCATGCGGAGAGTGTACCATCAATCTGGAAGATGTGCAGTTGTAGTTGGGATTGCCGGTGGACGGGTTGGTAGTCACCGGGTCCACAACTTCTACCGATTGGATGGCCGTATGCTACGAGCTTCTGGGTGTCATTCCGAATAACATTCATGGAGGTCGGATCGAGATGGCCTAATTACGAGACACATTCCCGGAGCCGAATGATTGTTCGACTGAAATAAAAAGAATACGATATGCTCGGGCATACATTCTTCAGATAATTGGAGGTTATCGATCTGGGACTGTTAGAAACCTCGTACACTTAAGATGGTCGTTGAAACTTGTTGATTTTAGAGCAAATTGAAATGAGTTGAGTCCGCCATGCTATCGAAGTTGTATCGGGGGTCAGACGGGGCGCGCATGAGTAAAGTAAAAATCGGAGGTTGCCTATCACTACTACAGTAATGGGCACGGTTTTGATTTTTATTTTTACGTCCTCGACTCGACCACCCATATTCATTCCCACTGATAACGAGGTAAATTTAATGTTATATTTTACAATTATTACGTAGATTTATAGTATAATTGTATGCTAAAAATTTATTTCATTAGGTGGAACCATTCGACAAGTTATGCTGGAATACCTACCTCGCTTGAAGATATACGGCTTCTATTGGACCAACTGTCGGAATCACAAGTAAGTTTCGAATTTCATATTTATAACTTAGTATTTCGTATTTAGTGTTTAGTATTATGTATATAACTAATATTTTGGTAATGTTAATATAGTTTCAATGGACACCGTACGAGGATTTGGCAATTCGGGCAATAATTCCGGAGGAGTTCTTGCAAAATCCAAACCTTTGGCACGTGAAGGTCCCATTGATAAACTATGAGACCGTGGAGATGCACTAGTCAGATCGGGTTCTGCGACAATTTGAATTCCAGCAACCGATTCCCGTGCCACCTGAGGTGCTCGATGATAAGCACGAAGTGGACTTATGGCAGTTGCACATGGATTGGTCAAGATTTTGGTCAGCATATATCAAGATGTGGGAGAATCGGTATGACTATTTACCTATCCGGAACCGATCGTTGTTCCTGAGTTAGCGTGCGTGCCGGAATACATGCCATGGTTTAGGATCCATGGTAAGCCGTATTTGTTGTCGGAAGAAGAGAGGCGACGTCAACTTCGTCAACAAAGGGAACATCGGGGCCCTTTAAATCCAAGGAGAAGGGGTGATGAGACGGGGCCATCAACAGCGACCGATACAGTCACCGGGCCCATCAACAGCGCCCACACAGTCACCGGGCCCATCAATTCAGCCGACGACACCGACATCACAGCCTTTAGCCTTTATGCTAGGTGCGTACCCTACCACTTATATGTATCCTAACCCATATATGTTTCCTTTTCCCAGTCCCACCCCAGGTTGGAATGCATGGCCGGGTTCGAGTCTGTTCCCGACTACTTCGACTGGCCAGCCGATCTTGAGGTCGCCGTCTCATGAGGGATCATAGGAGGCGCCGTCGGGGAGCACTTCTTTTTAACAGTCTCCTTCGCCATACGGGATTCAGACACCCCCGCCATAGTTTATGCAAACACCTCCGAGGTCGTTATTTTATCAAGGTGGGTCATCCTCGCAACACCCACAACCAAACCTGCTGCCGGAGGAACCAAAATCGCCACCGAGGTTCCACAACCCTATTTGGAAGAAGAAGAAGGAATTCAAACATAATGGCAAACCACCCCTGTGGCATCGATTCAACCAAGCATCAACATTGATTCGGATGAGCTTTTTTTTTAAATTGTAATAATTTTTTATTTTTAATAAAATAAAAGTTATTTTTATTTTTGTTTGCAATTTAATTTTAATATCTTCACTAAAATAGAAGTTGTTTATTTTTTGTATGTAATTTAATTTGATTTTTTAATAAAATAAAAAGCTATTTTTTATTTTTATTTTTGTAATTTAGTTTTAATATATTTAATAAAATAATGGTTGTTTAATTTTTTATTGTAATTTAATTTTAATATCTTTAATAAAATAGAACTTGCTTAATTTTTATTGTAATTTAATTTTAATATATGTAATAAAATAAGAAGTTGTTTTTTATTTTTATTTTTAATTTAGTTTTAATATATTTAATAAAATAATAGTTGTTTAATTTTTTATTGTAATTTAATTTTAATATCTTTAATAAAATAGAAATTGTTTAATTTTTTATTGTAATTTAATTTTAATATATTTAATAAAATAAGAAGTTGTTTTTTATTTTTATTTTTATTTTTGTAATTTAGTTTTAATATATTTAATAAAATAAGAAGTTATTTTTATTTTTATTTTTTAATTTAGTTGTAATACATTTAATAAAATAAGAAGTTTTTTTATTTTTAATTTTTTGTAATTTAGTTTTAATATATTTAATAAAATAAGAAGTTTTTATTTTTATTTTTGTAATTTATTTTAATATATTTAATAAAATAATAGTTGATTATATGTTTTGTAATTTAATTTTAATATATTTAATAAAATAGAATTTTTTAATTTTTTTTTGAAATTTAATTCTAAAAATAAAAGTCCAATATTTGTAATTTTATTGCAAGCCTGAAGCGAGCCCTTGGGGACGTGCTTTGTGCCACATCAGCAAAGTGCTTCCACGTCAGCGCGCTTTTGATGATTTGGCACAAAGCGCGTCCCCAGGGGCTCGCTTTCCTGTTTTTCCTCACAAAACACGCTGACGTGCACGCGTTTTGTGGGAAAAAGGCCCTTTTCGGTAAATTTTTAAAAAATTGGCCCTTTTTCATAAATTTTTTTATTTTTTGGTATATTTGGGTATTTTATCCATATTCTTCAATTTTTTTTTTAATGTTCTACAAAATAAATAAAAAACTAATATAATTATCAAACACATATTACATATTTAAAATTTTAATAATTTATTATTTAAGTAATAATTCATTTCATGATAAAAAAAAGTCTCTAGAGTTATTCATAGGTTGAGTTGGATTGGGTTCGGACCGAATCAAGAAAAAATTTATGCTCATTTTTTAGACCCGACTCAACCTAAATAAAAATATTAAAACCTGGGTTGACCCGGCCATATTATATATAAAAATAAATTTAAAAATATAATATATTAAATACACTAAAAACATCAAAATAAATATTTCCCAACATATAAAAACAATTAAAAAAATATTAAGATAAGTGAAACTTAACAAGCAAATATCTCTACATTAGTAACAAAATTAATAATAAAACCAAAGTTATACAATATCTAAATAAAATTAATAATAAAATAATAGTTATATAATATCTAAATAATAACATAATAATAATAATATAATTACAAAATGATAGCAAAACAATGACAAAACAACAATAAATTTTTTTAGAGTCGAGCTGGACTCGAGCCGAAAACACTTATAAGGCTCAGCCGGTTTACAAATGGGCTTTATTTAAAATTCTTACAGGAACACGTAACCACGCGAAGAATGCATTATAGTACAAAAAGTCCTCGGTGTTTCTTTTTGCAGGGCCATTAATTAGATGGAATATGCAATGAGGAAGCTAAACAGATATGCCTTTATGAGCTTTTAGGTGGTGCTTTGGTAGCTTTGAGATGCTCGTAATATGGAGATTACTCAAGTCAAGGAGATGGCTCCATGAGATGCACTAATTAGGGCACAGACGTTGCAAAAGAACTTCAGGGTGCAAGATTTGTTGTATGCGTTGTTGCTGCCCATTCGCTCCTCTATTGTGAAATGGGAAGCACCCAGTGGAGATGTGTTCAAGCTTTATGTGGATGTTGCCTAGAGATCAACCGGGAGAAAAGTAGCTTGCGAAGTGATTATACGCAACTCGAAAGGCATGGTTAGAGCTGGTTGTGCCTCATGCCTTTGACTCTCTCTACCGAAACTTAAGTGGTTGTTGAGGCCCTTCTCTTTATTAGAAATCATGGTTTTCATCTGTTATGCTCTCTTATTTCTAGGTTTAATAATCGACCTTTGGACTTATCTTTATATGAGTATGGTCAAATCTTTGAGGGGCATGTGGATTTTGTGTTGGATTTTATTTTGTTTCTTTCCATTACATTCCTAGGGCCTTGCCTATTGATCTCGAGATTTTGAATTGGGCTGTCTCGATGCCATTCTCCTGTTGGTATAGGATGACGCTATTGCAGCTTAATTCACTTTCCTCAAGGGCTTTTGCTTAAAAAAAAAAGAAAGAAAGAATGCACTAATACTCAACAAAACGATAATATGGTCACCTGCCCCTACACATACAGAATACGTCAACAACAAATGCAGCAAATACACAGCATGATACAAACAGTAGCCAGGCATTAAAACCCTAAAACATAGCTAAAACAAATTTTGATAACCACCATGCCAAATCACCAGAATCAATAACCCAATCCAGGGGGCTAAATGTGAGAACCCGTCATTGCAAGCCAAGCCAAGCCAATCAATTTCCACCAGGATATCCCTTGGAATGGACCGAATCCAAGTCTCAACTTAAACGAAAATTTGTCAGCATTAAAACACCAGCAGCAGGGATGCAACTCGACACAAATCTCAATTAGATAACCGAAAGCAAGTTATGAGTTGTAACAATCTCAGACTTGACCAACTTATCTGTATCTTCATTGGCTAATCTCGGAATCTGAGAGATGAACCACCTCCTAGGCCCTAGCCTGGGAGGGGTCCTTGCACGAGTGGATGATATATATTTCTATAGATACAAGGAGCCTTCCAAGGGTTCCGAACCCACAACAACAACACTGATTCAATCAAAATTAGATTTCCCTTCAAATCATTATTATTTTTTCTTTGCTTAGTAGTCTCCAAATATAAACAATTTCAATTCCAAATTTTTGAATCCCACGGCTTTAGGGACAACTTTGGTTGAGTCTGCAATATGTTCAGGTAAAATCCATCCTTTTACTCCAAAACTTCCTGGCAAAATCGCTGGAGAAAAGAAAAAAACCAATAGACTTAGAAGTGCAGCAAAATACTAATGAAAAGCCCCCATCATTTTCAAACATTTTTTATTACTTGCACTTCGAACAGATATGTTCTTGTTTTTATGTGTTCCGACCACCAGTTTTGACATGCGCCTCCGCCCTCCCCAGGCATTTATTTTATCAAATTTATTGGCCAATAAATAATTAACAGATTTAGTTTGGTCCAGTTCCATCAGGATCAACATTTTATTAACAGAGTTTAATTTTTTCTTTTAAATTTATTTATTAACTTTAGTAATGTTTAATTTAGGGTTAATTGCATCAAAAATCTCTAAACAATGACCTTCCGTCTAAATTAGTCTTTAAATTTTAAATTATTCTAATTACAGTTTTAAATTATTGAAGTTATATCAATTAGATCCTTTCATTATAAAATTGATAATTTAATTGCTAAATAATATATCAAATCTTATGTGACAATTTAAAATAAAAATTTAAGAAAAATGAATGTTATAAAATTTTATATTTTAAAATTTTAGTTCTGATGTTTTCAAAACTTTAATAAAAGCTTTAATGTTTATTCTTTGATTTTGTTTTCAGCTTTACTTTATTTTTAATTTTTACTTTTAAAGTTTATGTTACACATTATTTTAAATTTAGCCATATAAAATTTGGCGTATCATTTAATGATTTTAATAATAAAAGACATGATTAATATAATATTAATAATTTAAAATGTAAATAAAATATTTTAAAATTTAGGGACTAATTTAAAATAAAATCATAATTCAAGGATCTCTAGTACAATTAACTTGAAAAATTAATGTCTATAAATGTGAGTTTAGATGGGTGGTTCGTTTACTTGGAATTAGTGTAAAAATAACAGTGACAATGGGATTAGATATTGTAGCATAAAATAAAAAATAAGTTAAATGCACCGCACCGCACTTAATCGCCCATTCAAGTGCTTTCTTTGGATTGGATTTTACTCATGGTGAGATGGAATATTAGGTGAATATTCCTTTTCACTGCACTGGTTTCTTGTTTGGAAGATTTGAGATCCGTGTAATTGAGACTCTCACCACATTCTTGCTCTCAATTTTCACTAGAGCCAAAGGTGCAGTGGAGAAAAAGTGAGGTCAGTTTCTTTATTACCATTGTTCTTTGTTTTTTTTTTTTTTGAGTTTTATAGAAAGTAAAATATTATTAGATATTATTATATAATTTTATATAACAATTTAATAAATATATAAATTTATTGTTATAAATATATAAGTTTAATTATTATTTAATATAAAATAATTTAAATGTATTTTATTATTTATTATGAATATAATTTTAAAATATTTAAATTTTATTGCATATGATTTTAATATTTTAATTATCATTTTATAAAAATACAATTTTATTTTATGTTATATTATTTAATATTAATATAAATTTAATTTTTATTTTATTATAAATACATTGTAAACTAATATCTATAATGGTTATTTTTATTTTTATCTCACTACTACAACTATGTTTGAATTTAAACACACATACATACTACTATTTTTAATATTATCGTTATAATATCTAATCTCACTACTACAATAATTAATTTCACTATTATTACTATTTTTAATTTTACCGAAAATATACACATCGCTCATTTAAACTAAGTTAAATTCTATCGTTGAACGCTTGGTTTGGATGACGTAACCGGTTTAAACATTTGTTCCTCCGGATCTTCTGTGTTTGATTCCTTTGTTTATCTTTTATCTTTTTAATTTAACCCTTTACATGCATGCTTCCAGGTTCTTTCGTTGGCATTGCAAAAATAGATCAGCAATTTCGTACCACACACGCGCTTCTTATTATAGCCAATTATGACTTCTAGTTCGGTCTAAATTTTAAAGTCTATAGTCAACAGTGAAGCAGCACCTCTCTTTCCGCCGCCTTTCTCATCAACTTCCTTTCAACCACTACCTCTTCCTTATATTATATAATATAAACCCTCCCTCCTCTTTAACTCTCTCATATTGAATTTCATCAAAAATCCTAAATCTCCTTTCATTCTTCTTAATAATCTTCGCTTATTTCTTTTCCTCTTCTTCTTCATTAATTGTTACAATGGAGACAAAATCTCGCACTCTGGAGATCACAATTTTGTCAGCGGAAGATCTAAGAATTCATAACAAATCGGTTAAAAAGAACGCTTTCGTCGTCGTCCAGACCGACAGTTCTAACTCTAAGACGACGAAGATGAACGGAAAAGGAGGGAGCTCTCCTTCGTGGAACGATAAACTAGTGATGGACATGCCCATGCACACACGCTTCGTCACCCTCCAAGTCAAATGCAAGTCCTCAGGTGGTAGGGATAAAACCGTCGGACTTGTAAGAATACCGGTGACGGATTTTATCGGAGGGTATTCTCCCGAGACTTGCTTACAGTTCTTGAGTTACCGATTAAGAGATCCAAAGGGACTCAAGAACGGAATCCTTAACGTTTCTATAAGACTAAAAGAACCCTTACAAGCTTGCTCTTCCCAGGCCGTAGCGTCTGGGCTTGGGATCCCCATCGACGGACGAAATGATTTTGGAGTTGTTAGTGGGATTCCCATTTGTAGTGGCTATCCACCTACTTCTTTCTTTAGATGAAGCAATCTTTATTCAGTTGTATAAAACACAGTCAATAAAACTTTTTCTTTTATTTTCCCCAGATAAAACTAAAAACTTGTTGCTACATTTCATTACTTCATTCAGAAATTCTACTCAAACGGGATCATTTAGCATCGACTACTCGGTTTCCAGGAATAATGTTAATTATGATGAAGATTTGGGTATAAGAATTAAGCCTATGCCTATCTCAGTTTGGTGAACAACTTGGGTGTTCCAAGTTGAAGTCAAAACACGTGAGAAGAATAGAAGAATAGATTTTTCACGTTTAGAAATCTCAAACATTGCTTTTGTTCCCCTCACCCCAACCCAAGGGAAAAAAATTTGGCCTTAGGGTCGCGTTTGGTTTTAGTTCAGTTCATTTAGCTTTTTTTTTTTTTTTTATCTTATGTTATAATATTTAATTTCATCATCACTATTATTTTTATATTGACTAACACTGGCCATTCAAAAGTGGAAAATAAGGTATTATTCATATACAACGGCTATGTAGAAGTGTGAGTATATGATTTAGTTTGATCCACAAAGTGAAACAGATATAGGAAAGAGGACTCTTTCCTATCTCGAAAGCTTCGTAGCAATTTCAAGTGAAAAAGGGTTGCATAGCATGGCATCTCCCGGTGCGGGTCTTGATAGCTTCTACATCTTAGATGGTCAATGCTGGGAAACTTCCCCCAATATTTCAGCCTTTAATTTGTATTCTTGCAGTCAAGTTAGCTTAGCCCATTATTTACTATTTTTTTGAATAATTAATCAGGAAATTTTCATTAAATATATATTAATCGAATGAGACCAATATTTACCATTCATGAATGCATGGTCTATCTCCAATCCACCAGCCCACGTCAGCGTGCATTAATTTGATTACATTTGGTCTGTATTTAATTTTTATATTTTAATTGGATGAATTTTGTTTATTTACTTTTCAATTTTTAATTTCACTTTATTAAATTTATTCGATTAAATTTTACTATTAGTCTTATATTATGTATAAATTGTAGACTTAATTTATATTTTTCAATTTGATAATTCTTAATTCTTATACTATTTTTTAATTTTGAAATTTCAGTCTAACACAATTAGGACAACTCTTAAATTTGTTTATTAGTTTCTTTTTAATAATATGATGAAATAGTAAGGTAACATGACATTACAAATGTTATAATATGTTTGCAGATAAAAGTACCACGGAGGCCCTTATATTAGGAGCCAAATTGCATTTTACCCTCTCTACTAAAAAATGGACAAATCAATCACAGTGCATTAAATTAAAGAGTAAAAGAGTCATGTACGTCAGCATGAGATGTACGTGATACTATTTGGTCATTGTTTCAGTCATGACATTTTTTAACAATAGAAATAGATAAACTTTTTAACATAAAGGACGAGTTTAGCCTTTGATTTATCATATATGGACTAATTTACCTATTTTTTAAGTAAAGAGAACAAAATGTAATATGACACCTAATATAAAAACCTTCATGAAAATTTCACCTATGTTTGCCTCATAAAATTTTGAAAATAATAAAATGAATTAAAATTGAGATATTTATGCGTTGATATCGTGGCGAATCTAGATGGCTAGCAGGGGCCCTAACCCTCTAAAATAGATTTTTTTCATTTAGGTCCCTTAAAATTTTAAACTAGAAATGATAAAATTGCATTTTGGTCCCTCCAAAAATGATAAAAAAATTTTGATTTAATCCTTTAAAATTTATAAAGATATAAACTATTAAAATGGTAAAATTACATTTTACTATCATAAAAATATACAATTTAATTCCGCCCTCCTAAAAAATGTTACGTATATAAATTTTGTATTTGGAAAATATGGTAACATATTTTTAAAATAAAGTAGATAGTTATTTTTCTTAGGGATAAACCTCAAAATTATACATGAACTTTGATTTAATGTGCAATTATATACATGAACTTTAATTGTGGTTCAAATGTATACTTGAAACTTTAATTTTGATTTAATCGTGCATATTCAAAGAAATAAATATATCAATTTATTTTTATATTAGATAAATATAATTACTCATGTATGCAATATATATACATATATCAATAATTGTGTTAATTATTTACAATAATTTGATCAAATCAAATTTCATGCATAACATTAAACAAAATTAAAATTCATGTATACAATTACACATTAAATCATAATTCATATATAATTTTAAAATTTATCCCTTCTTCCTGTTGAGGAGAAGTTACATAGACAATAATTAGCCCTTTATTTTTTTGCTAAACTAAATTTGGCTTTTTAAGAATGTGATTTTTACCCCAAAAAAATCAAATTACCTTATTTTTAATCATTATTTTGTTAATTATCTTTGGTGAATTAAAGTCACAATAATTATATATTTTTATTTTAATTATAAATATTTTAATTTTTTTAATTGAATTGACACTGTTTTTAATTGAAAATGAAATTTGATGGCTTGTAGATTTAAGTAATTAAACAGATAATAGTCATCTTTCCATTAGCAAAATGGAAGAAGATCTTAAACGGATTGCTGGAGATGTTTAGGTAAAATCCATCGTTTTTGCAAGGTAGTTGTGGTTGACCTAAATTTCTACTCCAAAACTTCCTGGCAAAAGCGCTATAGAAAAGAGAAAACCAATGGACATCTTTTTATTACTTACATTCCAACACAAATGTTGTGGTTTAGACCCTCTGCAGGCATTTATTTTATTAGCCAATAAATAATAAACAGATTTCCTTAGGTTCACTTCCATGCTGACGACTGCCCGCTCATGTCAGTAGCTCTTCATGTACATCAATTGTTTGATGGAAGCTTTATTAATTAATAGTTTCATTTTGTTTGTTTTAAATTTATTTATTTTCTTTAATAATGTCATAAATAAGATTTTATAATTTATTTGTTAGAAAAACAAACTGAATTTGTAAGGCCCAATTTTCGTTCGGGGCCCAAAACAAATAAAAGGCCCAGAGTACAGCCAAAATCCCAAACAAAACAGAAAAAAAAAAAAAAAAGAAGAAACCCTAATCGGAGAGTCCTAGCGCCGCACGTCCCGCGCCAGCAAGGCCCACCTCCGAACGGTTGCGTCCGCAACCCAAGCCACCACGCCACGTCCGTATCCAGCGCTAGCACGTCTCTGCAAAGGGGAAAACGGTTGTAAACAATAAGGTTATAAAAGGCCAAAACAGAAATGAAAAAGGGGGATCGAGGGTTTTTAGAGAGATAAAAAAAAGAAAGGCAAACACTTGTAAACAGAAGCATTCAGAGAATCAAAAAAAGAAACC
Organism: Gossypium rotundifolium; assembly: GCA_025506655.1. Lineage (NCBI taxonomy): Eukaryota > Viridiplantae > Streptophyta > Magnoliopsida > Malvales > Malvaceae > Gossypium > Gossypium rotundifolium. The sequence goes on from CP106732.1 coordinate 176,277,974, forward strand.
AAAGGTTTCGTTTTTTTCCTTTTCGGTCTTTATTGTTATTTTTATTTATTTATTTATTTTTTTTTCTTTTTCCTTCTCCGGAATCGTTTTTGGGTTTTCTTTAACAACAAAAGTATAAAGGTTTTATAAAAAAAAAAAAAAAAAACTACTTACCTTTTGATTAAAGCCACCGTGGGCGGTGGCTTGGCAACAACGAGAGGCGGTGGCGGAAATCGCCAGACTCATGGAAATCGCCTAAGGCCCCTCTCCTGTTTTTTTTTTTTTCCAGAGAGGAGAGAATGAGAATTTCAAAAAAATGGGGCTTTATAGGGTTTATAAGCAGCGCTAGTTTTGGAAAGAAGTCGAGAGGCCAAAGCAGCGTCGTTTGGTCCTCGACCATGACCGACATTCCGCACGGGCTAGGATCGCGTGTTTTCTTTGGAGGGCTAATTGCGCGTTTAGCCCCTCCGCTTTTCTTGGTTTTAAAATTAGGTTTTTTATTTACTATTTGACCCCAAAATTCCTTTTGAAGTTCAATTAGGTCCTCCTTTGAGTCTTTGCGTTTTGCTTTCGGGGGTTTATTGCTCTTTCAGTCCCCTTAGTTCTTGGCGCATTACAATTTACTCCTTATCATTATTTATTTTAAAATTGACCCCAAATATTTGGTTTTACCCAATTTAGTCCTTTTTTGGTTATTTGGTTATTTTATCATTAAATTAATTTTTTTTTATCATCAATATATATATATATATATCATTGTTTTACTTTAATATTTTTTTATATTCGATTTTATCCTCTAAAACATTGTTATCAAATATTTTTTACTATTTTATTAATAACTATTATTTTCTTATGTTCTTTTGTTATTATTACTATTAGTATTATTATTATTATATATATATATATTCTTGTTTGTTTTAATTCTTTTAATTTTATATTATTATTAATATTATTAAGTTGTATTATATCCGTTATTATTATTATTATATTTCTTATTATTTTCAATATGTTTACTATTATTTTATTATCATATTAATTATGTGTATATATAGGTCTCTATTATTTTTATTTTTGTTATTATGGTTATTATTTTATGTTTCTTTATCAATATTAATATTACTATTTTCATTATTTACATTAGCTTTATTATTTTTTTATTTATTACTTTTTTGTAATTTACTATTTATATTCATATGTTTTTGTTCTTATCATCCCATGTCAACCAATGATTTTGAATTACATCCTAACGTTTTTATTTTTATTTTTCTTTTCCTTTTCAAAATGCATAAAAAATGGGCTTTTGAAGGTAATATTTAGTATTTAGAAGTCAGAAATCGTGCCCAATCGTCTTTGGGTTTGATTTTTCGTTCATCTAGATCATTAAATATCCTTTAAAGATTTTGATCATGTTTCATAAAGGTAATTTTGTGTGTTTGGAAGTTAGGAAATCGTGCCCAATCGTCTTTGGGTTTGATTTTTGTTCATCTAGATCACTAAATATCCTTTAAAGATCTTGATCATGATTTTGAAAATAAGGCAATGTTTCATGTTTGGAAGTTCAAGAAATTCGTGCCCAATCGTCTTTGGGTTTCGATTTTACATTCATCTAAACAACTAGATATCCTTCATGATTTTTTTTTTCCTTCTCGTATTTCTTAAATAAGGGCAATATTTCATTATTGGAAATCAAGGAATCGTACCCAATCGTCTTTGGGTTTGGTTTTAGTTTAGCCAAGTAGTGAAATACCCTTTTCAAATTACACTACATGTATTACGGAAATCATAAAATGATCTTGGTATCGAGAGTTTGAAGCATCGTGTCCTATCGTCTTTGGGCGTGATATTTGACTTTTGAAAATGAGAGAGTTTTGATATCAATCTGAGTCGACCAAACATTTTTCCCTACTGTAAAACATTTTCTAATTTTCGATACTAAGGACATTAATCAATCAACACGGTACCAATTTTGGGCGTTGCGAGGGTGCTAATCCTTCCTCGTGCGTAACCGACTCCCGAGCCCGTTTTCTTAAAATTCGTAGACCAAAATGTTTTATAAGTGGCCCAATCACACTTCAAAAAGATTGGTGGCGACTCGTTTTTCTTTTAAAAGTCGGCCCGTTTTCCAACAAAAAATGGTTTAAACGACTTGGCGACTCCTTTGGGGACCTTAAGAGAGTCAATAGTAAAATTGGTTGATTAGTGTCCTTTTATCAAAATTTTTCGTTGTTCGATTGCATGAGTCGTGTTCGCGTCATATATACGCTTTGGTTTGTGAGACATGGAATATTTTGGCATTCATATTGCATGACCGTTGTGGTCACACCCTTAAGTGGGGCGAAACTATGCCTTCGTGAGGTTTTCACCTCCGCATGGGCTAGGGGACCGCTTAGGAATACATCCGTACTTATGGTTCCGTGAGGTTTCACCTCCATGGCCATAGGAAATGTATTCCCTGAGACCGAACTCGATCTATATGAGCCTATAATGGGTGAGGATTGAGGAATCTGTTTGGTTCGGTACCTGTTCTTTCTTTAGAATGAACCACATATAGTGAACCTTAGGAGCCCACCCTAGGTAGAGCCATGCTAAACCTTAGTAGCTACCTATGTAGTGGTTGGACATTTTGTCTACTTGCTTTGGTTACTTTTATGTGGTACTAACTTGTTTCATTTTTTATCATATTTGCATGTCATTTCATACTTAAAAGGCGTCGATTCCTGTTTTAATTACTAAGTTAGAATACTTGTTATGGGGGACGGATTCCTTGATAAAGTAGAGGATAATGCGGCCGTGCGTATATGGTCAGAGAAGACCTGACTTGAGAAGGGGATAGCCTAGCTGAAGGCTACACATCGAATTATTGGACTTCACTCGCATCGGTGTGGCGAGAATGAGCTCAAAATTAAGAGATATATGGGCTGGTTGGGACGAAGCAACTAAGCAAGCTGTTCTACACTAATTATGGTGATCTACCTTACTTACTCGACATCGAGTAGACAAGCACTTGTTTGGGCTATGGCTCAATATTGGAATCCATTTATAGGCATTTTACGTTTGGGGAAGTAGACTTGGTACCTCTGGTGGAGGAATATCTGACTTTGCTTGCGATCAAAGGGCTCGGTCGACAAAATTTACTTGAGTAGCTAATGCACCTTCTTTTGTAAAGAAGTGATGAGCATCAGGGATGAGCGACGATGGGTCATGCACGAATTATTGAAGGGAGAAAAATGCATCCCTTGGGTGAGCTTGAGGACTGATGGCACACACGGATATGAAGAGGAAAGTCGACATTTTGGCCTTAGGTATCTATGGTTTGGTGATTTTTCCCAAGGCTTTGAGGCATGTAGGCGAGGCGATTATTGATTTGTTCGACCGTCTTGACAAAGGGTTCTGTAGGTACCGACAATTCTCATGAAACATTTAGATCTTTGAGCTCGTCTTAGAAGAAGCGGTGAGGAAGATTCATGGGATCGCTGGCTATTCTTTGGGGTGGTTCCATAGCCATTTTGGAAGGTAGATAGAAATCCTTGTCGGGTCTTTTTGCGAATTATTCCCCATTAAAGGAGTTGGCCTTGGCGGAGGAGGATGACATATCGGAAGAGAAGCGGATCGCGCTTCTTGAATCTTGGGAAAAAGATGTGGAATGGAAAGCTCCTTGGTTTGCTCCGATGAAATCCTCTACCGGTGTGGGAGTTATGATTGGGTTCCTCTGTTAGGGATGCAGGGAGGCTGTTGGGTATGCCCTTTGCTCGTGCTAAGGCAATACCAATCGAGGCAGTTCATCTGAATAACGCATGGGTTAGCTCAATTCAATTCTCGTATAGTGGGAATAATTATAAGAAAAGAGTTCGAGAAGTTTACGATGCGTGGAGCGAGTTCACGAATGAAAAGAGTTGCGATAAATCAATGGTGACCCTTGAATATAACACATGGCGGGGTAGGAGAGTGAGCGACAATATCCCCATGCCGACCACGAGATCTTTCGCTCGTTCGATAGAAGAATACGCAAGTAGTCCCTTACGAGTTGGAGATCATAAAGCAAGACTTTGAAAGTAAAAATTGAGTTAGGAAAAGATAGAACAAGCTGGAAGGAGAAAATGGATCGATGTTAGATATTGATATCCGAAATCGGTGAGAAGCTAAGGAAAGGAAAAGCGGAAGGTCGAAGAAGATTTGGATAGCTTGAAAGCCGACTACAAGAAGTTGCATCTATCGATGAGGATTTCTTTGAAATTTGGGTAAGACCTCGAACAATGGCGTCAAGAACTTGGAGGAGAAGACCAAGGTTGACCGGTGGAAGAAGAGATTTCGGGGTTCAAGCACAAAAGGATGCCACGAAAAAGGCGGTGAGGGAGAGCCAAAGCGAAAATAAGATGCTAAGGGCTCGAGTAGCGAAATTGGAGAAGGCATTGAGTCAAAGTCACAACTCTACGGCGAAGTTGGAATCAAGCTGAGCAGTTGAAGAATTGAAGGGAAAGGTGGTGCAACTCGAAACAATCTTGCAAAGCAGTGAGCTCGGATCCAACTATTAGAGGTAGATAACCGGTGAGGAAAGAACAACTTCAACAATCTCGAACCGGTCGGAGAAAGAGACTACCTTATGGTGAAGGCGTGGTTCGAATCTGAGAAGTGGTAGATCATCTACGAACCCTAGGAGTTCGGTGATCGTTAAGTATATTTTATGAGTCAAAGTCAGATCAGGGTCGAGAGCTAGCCTCTCTTCTTGAGAAAGTCAAAACTTTGGGCATAAGGGCTAGGTCGTATATGTGACTCTGTTTTATGTAAAGGATTTTGTCTTTTTCAATGAGTATTCTAAGAGAAATTGAATCGAAATCGACTCTTTTATTTTGCATTCATTCATTTGCATTTCATTTTATGCATTAGCACTGCATCACTACATTTGCATTAAATATTATAAGACAACCCTATTAACTAAAGGTCATACTATAGTTATCCTGGAACACCGCTATCACACTCGGAAAAAGAGCGAGGCAATGGATCAAAGGATAGAAAAGTTAGAAACAGATGCAAAAGGAGATGCAAGACCAAGCTGCGAGCTCGGATGCAAAAACGATTAGCCAAGATCCGGCGAGGATATGAGGATCAAATCTTGGAATCCCAAAGAAGCATGATGAGCCAACTAACACGATTGTTGGTGGGGGCACAGAAATGGAAAAAGGCCTATGGTCGATCTTGGAGAGGATAATGAAGATTTTGTTTGCCCTCGGGCTGGCCCGACAAGTTCCCAAGTGCAACCGCCGAGAGTGTCGGTCAATATCAAGCCTCGGCACCAATCCGGTGCTCGGCGTTAGTAAATTTCCCATGAACTCGAGCTCTAACCCCGAGGTCAATCTGGTAAAACCAATGGTCCCAGACTTGATGAGGCGGCGAAGGGAGAAAGTAAGCGAGAACTTCAAAGGAGTTCGAGGATCGATGCAAGTGGTGGAAGAGAAGTTTGAGCATTGGAAAGTCTTGATCACCAATCTGAAGTGGATGCTAAGAAAGTGAGTCTAGTCCCGGTTTAGTACTTCCTCCAAAGTTCAAGATGCGAGTTCGAAAAGTACAAGCGGGACTAGGCGCCACGAGGCCCATATTACGATGTTACGCCGGAGAATGACGGGATATGTCAACAATGATCGATTGTTGATCCATTGCTTCGAGGATAGTCGATTGAAATTGCGACAAAATGGTACAACCGGTTGAGTTGTACCCAAATCAAATCGTGGAGAGATTTGGCGCGAGCTTTCATCAAGCATTACGGCCATGTGACCGATATAGCTTTTGATAGGATCACATTGCAAAACATGGAGAAAAAGCCAAGTGAAAGCTTGAAAAATGCGCCCAAAGATGGAGGGAGGTCGCCACTTGAGTCCGACCACCATTGCTAGAAAAGGAAATGACCATGCTCTTCATCAATACCACGAAGGCACCATTCATTAACCACATGTTGGGAAGCACGACTAAGAGTTTGCGGACATGGTGATGTCGGCGAAATGATAGAAAACATAATCGGTGTGGGAAGATAGAAGTAGGAGAGAGCACAAGAAGAGCGCGCAAGAAAAGGGAAGTGAAGTGGGAATATAAGCTGGGTTATCCTAAACCGTTACTATCACCCAACCGAAAGAAAATTTGTGGTATGGGGCAATGAGCAAACCAAGACAAGAGCCCAACACGAGACAAAGGGTGAGAGATTCCAATTTACTCCTATCTGGGTGGCGTATAAGGAGTTGTACAAGACTTTATTCGATCGCATGTCGTGTCCCCATTTTACTTGAAGCCATTGCAACCTCCGTATCCTAAGTGGTATGACACAAGCGCACAATGTGAGTACCATGCGGATGTAGTAGGTCACTCGATGAAAGCGCACTTCATTCAAGAGACTAGTCGGCGACTTATCAAAGGCGGGGTCGTGAACTTCAAAGACCCACGGTGGAGAAATCCGTTACCAGTCATCTTGATAATGGGAGTAAGCGATAGTTGAAAACAAGGGAGGAGGTTCAAGCAGGAGATTCTTGAGGTCGAACCCGTTGAGAATGGTTTGGAAAGAAATGCGAAGGTGGGACTAGTTACGCAAGAGAATGTGAGCGGTCTTCAGATACAAGGAACTCTGTGAGTTCCATGACAAGGAAGGTCATGAAATCCAACAATGTAGCAATTTAGAGCCCTAGTACAAGGGCTAATGGATAATAAAGAATTGGAGTTCTTTGACTTGGTGGAAAGAGAGGATGTTTGTTCCACGGAAGAAGGTCGTGAAAGGATCCTTAAAGTCAATCACCCGTGTGATTATCCATGACGAGAATTCGACAGTAGGGGTGAAGGTGGCGTAGAGTCATAATCGAAAACACGTAATTTACTACTCCTAAGAATGCATCAAGATCGTAATTGAGAAACCGAGACTTTTCCTTACAAAGATGACAAGAGGTACCTTGGAATTCGATTGTACTATAACGATTTTGGGAAAAAAATTGACGACATACGACCCAGTGAGTCCTATATGGCGAGAAGGGAGGCGAGAGGCGGGACCAGCGGTTAATAAACCCGATGTGAGAGGATGAAATGGGGAGTTCTTGAAGTTCTGAAGCACAGTGAAATGCGGTGTGGTGGAGCAGTTACACAAATACCAACACGCACATCGGTATTGACTTTCTTGCTAAACTCGGAAGGACACGTAGTGCGTTAATGAAAGCATTGAACGGTTATGTTCTTGATGATATTTGATAAATAAAATTTGGACCGTCTTATAAATAACATGGCGCGAGATAATTTTATCTCGTTCGATGATGATGAAATACTGGCCGAAGCGGGGATCTACCAAGGCCTTGCACATCACTACCGATGCAAAGGGTATACCTTGCCGAGGGTATTAATTGACAATGGCTCGACCTTTGAATGTTTTGCCCTGTCTACCTTTGGACGGGTTACACGTAAACGACTCTCACATGAAAACGTGCCAAAATATAGTGAGAGCATTCGATGGCACCAGAGAGAGGTAATGGGGAGGATTGAGATACCCTCCTAATTGGGCCAAATCGTCGAGGTAGATTTCCTTGTGATGAGCATCAAGCCCTCTTATAATTGCTTATTGGGAGGCCGTGGATCCACTCGGTGGGGCTATACCATCGTCATTACACGGAAAGTGAAATTAGTAGCAGAGGGTTGGTTGATAACTATAAATCTGAGAGGAAGATATCATCGCGTCAGTTACTAGTGATGCACCATATATAGAGAATGATCACGGAGGCCATAGAGTGCTCCTTGGTCGTTAGAATTTATAAATCGACTTTTATAAATGAGGAAGCAAGATCCGGTGCCTAAACTCTCTGAAGCAACGAAGATGGGCCTCTGAGTTGACAATGGGGAAAGGAGCAATGCACGAGAGGGACTTGGAAAATATCTCAAGGTCGGTCAGTGCCAAGGTTGGTTGAAGCGGGATCGCTTTGGTCTAGGGTATAGACCGGATACGAACGAGAGGAAAGAGGAGTTAGAGAGAAGCGTGAAAGGCGTGAGGCACGATTGAATGGTCTTTGAGATTGAGTGGGGTTCAATGACCTTTCCCATATATCTAATTCATTAGTGTCGGGAGGATTATTCATTCGGACGGAGGTCATGAATGAGAAGCAATTGAAGACATGATCGAAGTTTGAACATCAACGTATGCGAAGAAAGTTCGAGGAGAAGGAACTTGGCGGGTATTAAGCCCTTACAAGCTGGAAGTGTTACGGACAAGCTGAATTGCGGAAGAAATTCTGTAGTTTTAGGAATAAAAGCAGTAATGTTCAAAACACACTTATTGTTTCAAGCCTAGGAACAATAAGAATTTTTTGTGAAATAGGCATGTTCACGCATCATTATTTTCAATAAGAAGTGCATTTTCTTTCCATTTCGTGCAATAATTCTTCTACTTTTGTTCTACTCCATTCATAATCATAACGCATAAATAAGTCGTCCTTAAATTCATTTTCATTGAATATTCTTTTATACCTACCATAGGTCCCCGGATATCGGCGTCATGGTGACCTTGCTATGAACTCGAAATTCCCTTATGAGCAAGACCGTGCCGGAGGGATCTCGGGACTTTGCGGATGTCGAAGATTATGATTTATCTCGGTTTGTTAAGGATGGTAGGCGGGAGGAGAAGCGATTCTACCTCACGAAGAGATAATTGAAAGTGTACTTCAGAGGATGGGAAAGAAGTGAAAATCGGTACTGCATAACCCATGAAACAAGCGGGGACCTCATTAGACTTCTGCTAGAGTTCAAAGATGTCTTGGCGTGGTCATATCAAGACATGCGGGGTTGAGTCTTGATATTGCGGTACATCGTATCCCCATAAAAAGAGAATGCAAGCCGGTCAACGAAGCTTGAAGAATGAGACCGATGTCACGATAAAGATAAGGAAGAAGTCAAGAAGCAATTTGATCTTTGGGTTCTTCGAGTAGTAAATTACTCGAATGGGTAGCCAATGTGGTTCTGTCCCCAAAAGGATGGAAAGGTCCGAATGTGTGTCGATTACGGGGACCTAAATAAGGCCGACCAAAAGACAACTTCCGCTACCTCACATTGACACTTTGGTGGATAACACGGCGGGATTTTCATTTTCTCCTTCATGGGCGGTTTCTCGGGATACAATCAAATAAAGATGCATCCACGAAGACATGGTAAAGACTACCTTCATAACCTTATGGGGAACCTTTTGTTACCAAGTGATGCCATTTGGGTTAAAGAATCACGGGAGCCACATACCAAAGGGCTATGGTAACCTTGTTCCACGACATGATGCATAAGGAGATCGAGGTCTCGTCGGCGACATGATCGCAAAGTCTCGAGCGGAAGGGAGCATGTGCAAGTATTGAGGAAGCTATTCACGAGATTGAGGAAATTTCATTTGAAGCTCAATCCGATAAATGTACCTTGAGGGCTCGATCGGGGAAGCTATTGGGTTTAAGTGGTCGGTCTGAAAGGAATTGAAGTAGATCCGGATAAAGTCAAGTAGTACAAAATTTGCCTCCGCCGCTTTTCGGAAGGAAGTCAGAGGTTTTCTAGGAGATTGAATTACATCGCTCGGTTTATTTCACAATTGGTGAGAAATGTGATCCAATATTCCGTCTTCTTAAGCACAATCCGGGCATTTGGGATGATGAATGCGGAGGCGTTTGACAAGATTAAACAATATTTGTCCAACACCCGGTGTTAATGCCTCCGATCTGATAGACCCTTGATTTTGTATCGGCGGTGTTCGATAACTCAATGGGATGTGTGCTAGGCCAACATGATGAGACAGGGAAGAAAGAAAGGCGATATATTACCTCGATAAAAATTCACCGAGTGTGAAATGAGATACTCGCCAATTGAGAAATTGTGTTGTGCATTAGTGCGGACAACTCGGAGGTTGAAGCGATACATGTTGTACCACGACTTGGTTAATCTCGAAATTGGACCCTCGAAGTACATGATGGAGTCAATGGCCTGAATGGAAGAATGGCCCGATGGCAAATTTTGCTCTCTGAGTTCGACATTGTCTATGTGAACGGAAAGGCGGTGAAGGGAGTGCAATAGCGATTTCTTAGCCGGTGAGCTAGATGATTATGAGCCCTTAATTTTGATTTTCCTAATGAAGATCGATGTTTGTAGCTACAATTGAAGAAGATATCTTAGAAGATCGTCCACGGAAGATGAACTTTGTGAGACATCAAATCTTTTTGGTAATGGAATTAGGCGATCTGGTATCCCCAAATGGAGAACACTATCCATTCACTTGCAAGTTGGACTTGATTGCACAAACAACATGGCGAGAATCTGAGCGTGTATCATGGGGATCCGGCGACCATAGACCACAAAGTTAAGGTGCTAGAGGTATCTGGAGACTCTGCTCTTGTCATATATCGACTCAAAGGGAATGGGAAACAAGAGATCCCAAGCGATCGACTATCGAAAGTTAGTCCTGGAACTAATTGAGGAGTTTGATGATATTACATTCTTCTACCTCCATGGGATGAAAACCGGATGGTGATGCTTTGGCCACTCTAGCTTCTATGATCAAAGTGAATGGCGGGAGGTATGAAGCCTATCAAATGAGTATTTGCGAGACTCAGACTCATTGTTTCAATATTGACGAAGAGGAAGAGAGATGATCATCCTTGGTACTATGATATTACGCAATATGTGAAGAGCGTGAATATCCGATCAAGCGGCGAAAATGATAAGAAGACATTGAGAAGACTTGCCGTGACTATGTCCTAGATGGAGAGATCTGTATAAAAGAGGAGGGATCAAGTGTTGCTCGGATGTGTGGATCTTTGTGGAAGCTAGGAAAATCTGGAAGAAGTCCATGAGGGTGTCATGGAACACATGCCAATGGGTTTACGATGGCTAGGCAAATCATGAGATTTGGGTATTCTTGGTCCACGATGGAAGGAGGCGCATCCGTTATGCCAAGAAGTGCCATAAGTGTCGGGTTTATGGAAACAAGATCCATGTGCCTCCTTCACCTCTTCATGTTATGACTTCTCCATGGCCTTTCTCAATGTGGGGCATGGATGTCATTGGGCCAATCTCACGAAAGCTTCTAATGGACATCGCTTCATCTTCGTGGTCATTGATTACTTCACCAAATGGGTAGAAGCGACTTCATATGCCAATATCACGAAGGCGGCGATTAGCAAGTTTTGAAGAAGGAGATCATTTGTCGCTACGGTATGCGAGAAAGGATCGTGTCGACAATGCACTAAACTTGAACAATAAAGCGATAGCGAAAGTCTGCGATCGATTCAACATTAAGCACCATAACTTCGTCGCCATATCGCTTAGAAGATGAATGGAGCGGTTGAGGCGGCTAATAAAATATCAAGAAAATTGTGGGGAAAATGGTTGAGACCTACAAGGGTGGCATGAAAAGTTACCGCTTGCCTCTATGCCTATCGAACATCGGTTAGAACCTCTAAAGGGCAACTCCTTTCTCGTTGGTTTATGGGATGGAAGCGGTTTGCCTATTGAAGTTGAGATCCCTTCACTCGGGTTTTGTCGAGTGAAGTTGGGCGAAGCGAATGGGTTCAATCTCGATATGATCAATTGAATCTAATTGAAGAAAAGAGGCTAAGAGCTATTCGCCATGGTCAATTGTACGAAGCGGATGATCTGAGCTTACAATAAGAAAGTCCGCGAGTATTCCATGAGGGAGACTTGGTGTTGAAGCAGATCCTCCTATGCAAAAGGACTTGAGGAAAGTGGATGCCTAATTGGGAAGGACCTACGTTGTAAAGAAGGCCTTTTACGGAGGAGCTTTGATACTAGCCGAGATGGATGGCAAAAGTCGCCAAATCAATTAACGAGACTCGATCAAAAGTACTTAACGAAGGTGGACCAAGATGAAAACCCACAAAGGGCATCTTGCGTTCAAAAAAAAAAAAAAAAAAAAAAGAGAGGCCAAAGCGAAAACCCATAAAGTGACTTTGAGACCAAAGGGCTTTGAGTTGAAAACCCAAAAAGGCGGCTCAAAGTATGATCAACTCGTGAGGGGCATCTGATGGTTTCGCTATACTTGAATTAACAATGAGGAGATATGTTACGTCTTGGGGCATCTACAAGGTACCATGGATCTTCTAGACACATGTTGAACTCGAGTGGTCTTCAAAAGTACATCTGAAAAAAGCTCGGTGTGATATCAGGGGCATCAATACCATTCTTACTCATATTGTACCTTAATAGAATTTGTTTTCCTTGTTCAACCTATTCTTCACGGGTTTTATCCGAATAAATTTCAATTTTATTCATTTCTGATCTTGTTTCAAGCATTTTCCTTTGAAATAATGATTATTGAACCAATAATACTTTCACAAAAGAAGTTTTATGCACTACTCGAAAGTTTCTAAAAATACAAGAATCAAAGCAGGACAATTGTTTAGAACTAACCCGAGTTTAAAAGGGCTCGGAGACTTGAGATAAGGATTTAGCGGTGGCGACATCTTGATTAGTTGTTAGAAGTATCAATTTGAACAAAGAAGACATCGTCGAGGTCACCTTAATAAGCGACAAGCAATAACCGCCCAAATGTTAAAAATGGATCATTCTCATGACATTTGCATCCATTCATAACATTCATGATACATATGGTTAGGAACATCTTTCATGACATCCTAATCATTTGACATATGCATAGACCCCATGAAATCACTTCTACGGTGGGTTCCTCGGAGGACAATGTAGCAAGGTTAATGGGAGTTCTGAAGAAGTGTAGATCTTATCTCTCTGGCGGGAGTAAGCGGATCGAAGATTCGCCTTATCTCCAGATCGGGTGGAGCGGGCTAAAGATAGTAGATCCTATCTCCTTTGGCGAGGGAGTGGGCGGATTGAAGATAATAGATCTTATCTCTCTTGGCGGGTAGAAGCGGATCGAAGATTCGACCTTATCTTCACCGGCGGGGTGAAGCGGGCTAAAATAGTAGATCCTATCTCCAGGCGAGAGTGGGCGGATTGAAGACCATAGATCTTATCTCTCTTGGCGGGGTAAGCGGATCGAAGATTCGACCTTATCTTCACTTGGCGGGGAGTGAGCGGGCTAAAATAGTAGATCCTATCTCCAGCGGATCGGCGAGGGGGGCGGATTGAAGCAGAGATCTTATCTCTCTTGGCGGATTGAGTAGAGCGGATCGAAGATTCGACCTTATCTTCACGGCGGGGTGAAGCGGGCTAAAGATAGTAGATCCTATCTCCAGCGGCGAGAGTGGAGCGGATTGAAGACCATAGATCTTATCTCTCTGGCGAGGTAAGCGGATCGAAGATTCGACCTTATCTTCACGGGGGGGTGAAGCGGGCTAAAATAGTAGATCCTATCTCCAGCGGCGAGTGGGCGGATTGAAGATTCGACCTTATCTCTCTTGGCGAGGTAGAGCGGATCGAAGCGAGGCTAAAAATAGCGGGCTAGATCCTATCTCCACCGGCGAGTGGGCGGATTGAAGCATAGATCTTATCTCTCTGGCGGGGTAGAGCGGATCGAAGATTCGACCTTATCTTCACCGGCGGGTGTGGCGGGCTAAAGATAGTAGATCCTATCTCCACCGGCGAGGAGTGGGCGGATTGAAGACCATAGATCTTATCTCTCTTGGCGGGAGTAGAGCGGATCGAAGATTCGACCTTATCTTCACTTGGCGGGGTGAAGCGGGCTAAAAAATAGTAGATCCTATCTCCACTGGCGAGTGTGGGCGGATTGAAGACCATAGATCTTATCTCTCTTGGCGGGGTAGAGCGGATCGAAGATTCGACCTTATCTTCACTGAGCGAGGTGAAGCGGGCTAAAGATAGTAGATCCTATCTCCACTGGCGGGAGTGGGCGGATTGAAGACCATAGATCTTATCTCTCTGGCGAGGGAGTAAGCGGATCGAAGATTCGACCTTATCTTCACGGATCGGCGGGGAGTGGCGCGGGCTAAAGATAGTAGATCCTATCTCCACGGCGAGGTGGGCGGATTGAAGACCATAGATCTTATCTCTCTTGGCGGGGTAAGCGGATCGAAGATTCGACCTTATCTTCAAAAGCGGGAGTGAAGCGGGCTAAATAGTAAATCCTATCTCCAGGCGAGAGTGGGCGGATTGAAGATAACAGATCTTATCTCTCTGGCGGGGTAGTAGCGGATCGAAGATTGAAGCCTTATCTCCACTGGCGAGGAGTGGAGCGGGCTAAAGATAGCGAGATCGAAACAAAACTTCCACACCTACGGAATGCGTGGGTGGAATAAAGCTACTGGAAAAAGGAAGCATCGGGAAGTCAAGATCGAACAAGTTAGGGCAAAATTGGTCCTTTTAAAGTCTTTGCTCTATTCTCGTTGCGACAATGAGCAAGAGAGGCATATAAGGCCCAATTTTGAACACTCGGGGCCCAAAACACAATAAAACAAGGCCCAAAATTGCAATCCAAAATACAAAGCCCAAAAAAAAAAAAAAAAACCCTAGCGATCGGAGAGTCCTAAACCTCACAGCCTCCGCGTCCCTCACCGCGTCATCACCAGCGAGCAGTTGCGCGTTGGCGTGCTCCAAGCCACCTCGCCTCGAGCCCGTATCCACGTTCGTGAGAAAGACCCTCTCCAAAGTCTTAGTCAAAGGAAAAAGCAGTTTAAAAAAAGGCTATAAAAGGCCAAGATAAAAATCTGTAAAGGGGATCGAGGTTTTTGAGAGAGAAAAAAAGAAAAAAAAACTTGTAACACCAAGAGTTTGGGAGAAATCAAAAAAAAAATAAAGGTTTCGTTTTTTTCTTTTCTCTTTTTATTTTATTTATTTTTTATTTTTTTTTCTTTTTTCCTTTTAATCGTTTTGGGTTTTCTTTAAAATAAATATAAAGGTTTTAAAAAAAAAAAAAAAAAACTACTTACCTTTTGATTAAAGCCACAGTGGGCGGTGGTGTGGCAACAACGATGGGTGGTGGTGGAAATGGCCGAGACTCATGGAAGAGAAGAGAGAGCCCCTGAGAGAAATGTTTTAGTTTTTTTGGAGAAGGAAGGAAATGAGTTTTTCAAAAAATGGGGTTTTTATAGGGTTTAAAAGCAGTAGTTTTGAGCCTTGGGTCGAGGCCAAAAGCAGCGTCGTTTGGTCCTCGACCATGACCCGACCCACGGGGCTAGGATCGCGTGTTTTCTTTGGAGGGCTAATTGCGCGTTTAGCCCTCCGCTTTTCTTGGTTTTAAAATTAGGTTTTATTATTTACTATTTGACCCCAAAATTCCTTTTGAAGTTCAATTGAGGTCCTATTTGAGTCTTTGCGTTTTGCTTAGTGGGGTTTATTGCCTTCTGGTCCCCCTAAGTTCTTGTAGCTTTATAAATTACTCCTTTATCATTATTTATTTTAAAATTGACCCCAAATATTTGGTTTTACCCAATTTAGTCCTTTTTTGGCTTATTTGGTTATTTTATCATTAAATTAATTTTTTTTATCATCAATATATATATATATATATATCATTGTTTTACTTTAATTTTTTTTATATATTCGATTTTATTCTCTAAAACATTGTTATCAAATATTTTTTACTATTTTATTAATAACTATTATTTTCTTATTTTCTTTTATTATTATTATTATTATTATTATTATTATTATATATATATATATTCTTGTTTGTTTTAATTCTTTTAATTTTATATTATTATTAATATTATCAAGTTGTATTATATCCGTTATTATTATTATTATATTTCTTGTTATTTTCAATATGTTTACTATTATTTTATTATCATATTAATTATGTGCATATATAGGTCTCTATCATTTTTATTTTTGTTATTATGGTTATTATTTTATGTTTCTTTATCAATATTAATATTACTATTTTCATTATTTTTGTTAGCTTTATTATTTTTTTATTTATTACCTTTTTTTGTAATTTACTATTTATATTCATATGTTTTGTTCTTATCATCCCATGTCAACCAATGATTTTGAATTACATCCTAACGTTTTTATTTTTATTTTTTTTTCCTTTTCAAAATGCATAAAAATGGGCTTTTCTGAAGGTAATATTTACGTATTTAGAAGTCAGAAATCGTGCCCAATCGTCTTTGGGTTTGATTTTTCGTTCATCTAGATCACTTAAATATCCTTTAAAGATTTTGATCATGTTTCATAAAGGTAATTTTGTGTGTTTGGAAGTTAGGAAATCGTGCCCAATCGTCTTTGGGTTTGATTTTTGTTCATCTAGATCACTAAATAACCTTTAAAGATTTTGATCATGATTTTGAAAATAAGGCAATGTTTCGTGTTTGGAAGTTCAAGAAATTCGTGCCCAATCGTCTTTGGGTTTCGATTTTACATTCATCTAAACAACTAGATATCCTTCACCGATTTTTTTTCCTTCTCGTATTTCTTAAATAAGGGCAATATTTCATTATTGGAAATCAAGGAATCGTACCCAATCGTCTTTGGGTTTGGTTTTAGTTTAGCCAAGTAGTGAAATACCCTTTTCAAATTGCACTACATGTATTCGGAAATCATAAAATGATCTTGGTATCGAGAGTTTGAAGCATCGTGTCCTATCGTCTTTGGGCGTGATATTTGACTTTTCGGGAAATGAGAGAGTTTTGATATCAATCTGAGTCATAAACATTTTTCCCTCTTTAAAACATTTTCTAATTTTCGATACTAAGGACATTAATCAATCAACACGGTACCAATTTTGGGCGTTGAGGTGCTAATCCTTCCTCGTGCGTAACCGACTCGAGCCCATTTTCTTAAAATTAAGTAGACCAAAATGTTTTATAAGTGGCCCAATCACACTTCAAAAAGATTGGTGGCGACTCCGTTTTCTTTTTAAAAGTCGGCCCGTTTTCCAACAAAAAATGGTTTATGGAGCAACAAGAAAATAACACGTGACATTTTGTCACGTCAACAAATATTTTAAATAATTATAAAAAATATAAAAATATTTAAAAATGATTAAAGACAACATAATGAACTTGAAAATGGTTATCCATGCTTAAACGAGTCTAAACAATTATTTACCCATATTTATTCTAGAATAGTTTCTTAAATAATTATAAAATTTATAAAAATAATTTAAAATTTATTAAGAAATATAAAAAATAATTATTTTTTAGAAAGTAATAATGAAACCTTATTACGAAAGGTTACTATTTTATATATGTATATATATTTGAATTATAAGAAATATTAGGAAATAATAAATTTGGATTTATCAACTTGTTTAATTAAAATATCAACTTAATTAAGAAGATATGTATATATATTTGACTACTTTAAGAGTTTTATAGTTTATAAAAAATTGGTTTTAAAAAATTAATAATTATTTATGATTTCTTATAATTCTTAATAATTCTAAATAATTTTGTATAATTTTTAAGAATTCACTCTAAAATTAACCTAAAATGATTTTCCAGTTTCATTCTAGTCTAGACAATCATTTATCATATTTTAATATTTTTTATAATTCTTAATACTTTTTAAATAATCTTCAGCATAGCACCCTTATTTAATGGTTTCTATATCTTGATTGCTGGTTTTGGCCTGGGGTGTTGCCCTCTACAAAATATGTGCTTCAGGTGGACGTTTTCATCATGCAAGCGTACGTCATAAGTATAACTTGTGAAATAGTTTTACATACGAGGTACTTTCATTCCCTTGCTTGTTCTGCTCTTCCTACATATCTTGTCTCTTGTATAATTACTCCCCATGTGGTGGTTGATTTTGTAGCTGTGTCTTATTGTTTTCTCTGCAAGGGAAAAAGGAACACTAATATGTTTCATTTTGGAAACTTTCTACTGTGAGTGATGAAGTGGAAACTGTATCTCCGCTAACGTCATCTTCACAGAAGGGCAAACTATCCTAAGAGCTCCACCCAATGTAATCACTTGAAGGCTAAATCTATCAATATGCCTACTTATCTTGTAACTTGGTTGTCAAGCTTTTCCCAAAATGACAATACTCTTTCTTATTCATCTCTCGACAGATCAAGGTCAGGGAATTGTTGTTGGTTTTAATGAATGCTCTCTAATTGATTGGTATAAGGTCTGGAATGCATTTGTGTTTTTGGATGTTGGTTTTACTCTTAGTGTATGAAGGAGTGAAATCTTTTTACAAGGAAGAAGATGCAGCTCTTCCCGTTAATGCTTAATGCAGCTGAGCAGTTTATCTCTGAGAACTGGACACATTTGGTTATCCTAAGTAGTATGGAGTATGGACCCATTGTCTGCCGATGGTGCTACAATGCTTGTGCTGCCCTTCACTGAAGATGAGGTTTGGAGAGTGATTTCCATTAGCGATGGGGACAAAGCCTCTGCTCATAATGCTTTCAATTTAAACTTTTACGACAGAGGAGGTTATGAAATTCAAGAACAACAACTTCTATTCCGGTCAATGCTGCTGGGAAACTACACTTGATCCTTAGTCGATGCCAGTCGTGATGCTCATTTTTATTTAATGCCAAGTTTGCTTAGCCCATTATTTACTTTTGTTTTGAATAATTAATGAAGACACTTCCATTAATCCAATGATAAAAGATATTCATAATAATGAATCGTATGGTCCATCGCCAAATACGCCACGTCATTGTGTATCAATTTGATCATGTAAACATTTTTTTGGGCCCTGCCATACATACCTGTCTGTCTTCATAGTCTTAAGAAGAGTATATAAAATTTTATCAAAAATCAACAGGCACCAGTGGTCTAGTGGTAGAATAGTACCCTGCCACGGTACAGACCCGGGTTCGATTCCCGGCTGGTGCATTTGAGCTGTGAAAATCTCTGTGCTTATGTGGTCGCTAGGGTTAATCAGACTTATCCGAGCTTAGGGATGACATTAAGAGTATCTAAGCTTTTCTCTTTTTAATTTTTATTTTTAACTTCTAGTCAGTGTTTACTGTTTACATACATGATGAATTTGGAAATCTGAAACCGTAAATATGTCGAAATCCAAATATTAGATTCACTTTCGTACCTAAAACATGATTCCCTAGAATAAGTAAGTACTAGAAAAATAAGTACTTTCATTAATAACTAAATTAAAGTGATTACCTTAACTCCAGAGGGAATCAAAGGCAAAAGAAGCTGGGAAAAAGCATTTACTGTATGTAGTATATTAACAATTTCAAAAACACTCCAAATGGTAAACAAAAAACACATCTGCCTTTGTTGCAAAACCTGTTCTATGCTGATGTATAGTCATATAATTACATTTACATACAAGCAGGGAACTGCAAACAGGCAGTGTTAATTCCTGCAATTTAGGGTTTTCTAAACCTCTTCGCTCTCCTTTAGAATGTTGAACTTGCAGAGAGGACATGTAGCATTGATGTACAACCACTTGTCTATACAGTTGCAATGGAAATGGTGACGGCAAGGAAGTTCGCGCAATTTGGTCCCATCTTCATAAGCAGAAAGGCAGATGCAGCATTCCTGTATGATGATTGGCACATAAATTTATGTCAAAATCGTGAAAATTTGTTCTTCAAAAGGCCAGAACAACACTACTTTTCAAATGCCAGATATAAGGCTACCAGTATTTGATTCAATGTCGGATTGCAAATTGGTTATATTATGAATTGCAGCTTCCTAAAAGTTTCAATGATTTTACAAAAGCAGCATCCGAGTGCACAACAGTACAGGCAACTTACAGCATCTTCACGTGAAAGAATCCGTTCAGTAGGAGTATCGGTGTTAGATTCAGTCATTATGTTATAAATTTCACCATGTACTTTTTCGAGATCAGCTGTCCTTTGAAACCTGTACTTTGGCAATCTATCAATTTCTTCATCTGTTGCTCCATCCTGTTTTTACACATTGAAGATGGTTTAAAATATGGAGACCAGCAGGGAGAGTTCAACCCTGTACAGAGATTATGAAGGATGCGGCATATATAACATATTTCTAATCACATTGATGCATTCAACAGTGAAAGCCATTACAGATTATGGTCCATAGAGTCCAAAATTACATGTTCCCTCACAGAATGTTATAATCCATAATCACCAACTCATTGCAGAATTAGTTTATCATACAAGAAAATTTTTTGTTCTACTATGAAAAAACATGATAAAAGAAGCAGCAATCTTCGTCTCAATCACAATTAAAAGACTAATCCACCGAAACTGAAGCTGATGAATACATCAATGAATATTCTTTAATGCAATAACAATCTGCATTATTTAAAAAAAAAAGTTAAAAAATTTTACCCGGTCTGTAAGAGCATACAAAATTGCAATGATACAAGGAAGACAGCAGCAAACAGCAAGACCAATAAGGCAGGCAACAGCAACACAGATGAATACAAACACCACATCCAACGCAAGAAATGTAACACAAAGCCTGCCTAGTTAAGAACCCATGTTAGTAATCATAAAAAGTAATTGATAATAGAAGAAAAAACTTCATCTTGATAGTACCAGTAAAGCTTTGGTGCCTGATGTGTCAAAACTTGTCCTTTGGCAATTATCCAGTAAAATCCAATTATCCACCAAAGAAATGAAAACATCGTATTTGCAGACTCCAAGCTCTTGGCAACTCTGCAAAATTCATAAATATTTATTGAGCATAAGCAGTATTTTGATTCTATTCCTAACTTATTCTTATATATTTAATTTACCTGGTTTCATCTCCACTATTCAGCTCCTCTGTTACATTATCCTCGGAATCCTCTGCTTCACTCCCGGACTGGGAATTCAGACCCAAATCCGGATCCTCGTTGCTCTGCAAGCCCTCAACCCTCCTTTCGTTTCTTATTTTATATTCTACTGCTACGCAAGCCACGTGAAACAAACACTGTAAGCAGTAACCCCAAATCCAGAGCCTTAAGGGAACGCTGGGCTTTTCTTCAAGGCTGAGTCCCAAAACGACAACCGCCATTACCACAAACGCCATATTCCAGAGAATGTCGAGGATTATAACGGGCTTCGAGTAGGCCCAATCGTTTTGACGCTCTTCGAGTTGCTCCGCAGCGGTTTCTCGCACTCGAACCGATGGCTCACGGAGCATCAAACGACGACTGCTGGCGCGTCGGAGGAGCCTAGCAGCAGTGCCAGGTAAAGGTGGAGGTCGACGACGGAGGATGCGGCGGCTGCGGAGAAGGTGGTCTGATATGGAATGGGTCAGGAGGGGTGACGTGTCCACCGCATCTGATGGAGGTGATGTCTGAGGTAGTGCGTTTGATGGGTTCATCTCCTTCAAAATAATAAAACCTTCCTGGAAATTAAGGTCGTAAGAAAGAAAAAAAAGTCTATGAAGCAATTACTTAGTAATAATGATCAAAGAATATACTTTAGTGAGGAATGACTTTAAAGGAAACAAAACAAGATAATTGAATGAAAATTGGGAAAAAAAAGAAAGAAAGAAAGAAAAGGTCTTAATCAAACTTGGCAGGAATTTGAATTTTGGTGGGTTTATTTGGATTTATGTAGGAAAATTTTGAAACTTTGAATTCAGATAACAAGAAATAAAAAAGGGTACTCTTCATCTTATAAAAAGGCAATAACTGTAGTACAAAAGACTTGAATTATTAGTGTGAATAGGGGACAGTGGAAATGGGTTTCGAAGACGACGAATCATGACGATGAAAATACAATGATAGATAGCAACAGCCAACAGCTTCCTATTATATTATTATTTTTATTACTGTTTTAAAATTTTCTCTATTTTGGAGTAAAATTTTGATGAATGAATGAACACTCAGAAAGAGCAGAAAAAGCCAAGGAGATGAAAACAGACAAGGCCAAAGGCGTCCCATGTTATCGGAGCATCTCAATTTCATCTGTTATGATCCCATGGAAGTTCCCGCCAAGTAGCTTGAGCATCAGGCGCTCCATGTAACCGTCAAAAGGACCCCACCCTGTCTCTTTTTCCGTGAAGGAGACCGTGAGCCGTATTTGGTATTCCGACCCTCGAGATATTTTTATTTCATATTTTTTACTCTTAATTCCGTATCAAATTTTAACCCTTTTCTTAATCTTCTTGTTTGTGGCTGGTTTTGGGACTTGGGACTTCCATTGCTGCTCGATTTGAAGCTTTAATGATAAAACTAAATTTCAAATTCCTGGACTTGTCTTTCAAGTCATTTCATCAATGCATTCACGTGCGAACAATGCATTTTCATTTTGCGAATTCCAGTCAATCAAAGATTGATTCCAATCGGGTTTTGAATGAATTATCTAAATCGGGTCGGATTAATGAAGCTCGGAAGCTATTTGACAAAATGCCTGAACGGGATGAGTTCACCTGGAACACGTTGATAGCTGCGTATGCAACTTCCGGGAAATTAACTGAAGCTATACAGCTTTTCAAAGAAACCCCAATAAAAAGTTCCATCACTTGGAATTTACTAATTTCAGGTTATTGTCTACATGGTATGGAAACCGAAGTTTTTGATTTGTTTTCCAGAATGCAATTTGAGGGGCAAAGGCCTAATCAATACACAATGGGAAGTATTTTAAGGTTGTGTTCAACATCGGGTTTGCTTCAAAGAGGAAAACAGGTGCATGGTTATGTAATAAAGACACAATTTGAGTCGAATGACTATGTTGTTACCGGTCTTGTTGATATGTATGCGAAGTGCAATTGCATTTTGGAAGCTGAGTATCTGTTTAAAATGATGCCCAACAAGAGAAACCATGTCATGTGGACTGCCATGGTTGCTGGTTATTCTCAGAATGGAGAGGCATTCAAAGCAATTGAATGCTATCGAGATATGGTGGTTGAAGGAGTTGCCTCTAATCAGTTCACTTTCCCGAGTGTGTTAACAGCTTGTGCTGCGGTTCAAGCTCGTAATTTTGGCGCACAAGTGCATGGTTTCATTGTTAGGAGTGGTTTTGAAGCTAATGTCTTTGTTCAAAGTGCATTGATCGATATGTATGCAAAATGCAGGGATTTGGATAGTGCCTTGATAGTCTTAGAAAATATGGAGGTTGATGATGTTGTTTCTTGGAACTCTATGTTAGTGGGGTGCGTGAGGCAAGGCTGTGAAGAGGAAGCTCTCTCATTGTTCCGGAAGATGCATGCTAGAGATATGAAGCTGGGTAATTTCACATACCCGTCGGTTCTAAACTGTTTTGCTTCAATGAAAGATATGAACAATGCAATGTCAGTCCACTGTTTGATCATTAAAACAGGATTTGAGGCTTCCAAGCTTGTGAATAATGCTTTGGTTGACATGTATGCTAAACAAGGAAACATGGATTGCGCTTTTCAGGTTTTCAACCACATGCCAAACAAGGATGTTGTCTCATGGACCTCTCTAGTGACAGGATATGCACGTAATAACCATCATGAAGAAGCTCTCAAGTTGTTTTGTGACATGAGATTGGCAGGCATTCATCCCGACCATGTTGTTCTTGCCAGTGCTTTGAGTGCTTGTGCAGAATTAACAGTTCTGGAACTTGGGCAACAAGTTCATGCAAACTTTGTTAAATCTGGCCTCCAATCATCCACTTCAGTAGATAATTCCCTCGTAACAATGTATGCCAAGTGTGGATGTATAGACGATGCAAGCAGAGTATTTGATTCCATGCAAATCCGGGATGCGGTAACTTGGACAGCACTAATAGTTGGTTATGCCAGGAATGGTAAAGGAAAGGACTCAGTAAGGTTCTATGATCAAATGATTGCTAGTGGCACAAAACCAGACTACATTACTTTTATAGGCTTACTATTTGCTTGCAGCCATGCCGGTCTTTTGGAAAGGGGTCGCTTGTATTTTGCATCAATGGAGAAGGAATATGGAATTAAACCAGGTCCTGAACACTATGCTTGTATGATTGACCTCTTGGGTCGCTCTGGAAAACTCGTTGAAGCAGAAATGTTGTTGAATGAAATGGATGTGGAACCGGATGCAACTGTGTGGAAGGCCCTTCTTGCTGCATGTAGAGTGCAGGGCAACCTGGAATTGGGGGAAAGAGCAGCAAAGAACCTCTTTGAATTAGAGTCCAAAAATGCTGTGCCATACATAATGTTGTCTAACATGTATTCTGCTGCCGGAAAATGGGAAGACGCCGCAAGGATTCGAAGAACAATGAAATGGAAAGGGATCAGTAAGGAGCCTGGATGTAGTTGGATCGAGGTAAACAGCAGGGTGCACGCCTTTATGTCGGAAGACAGAGGGCATTCGAGAACTACTGAGATCTATTCAAAGATTGATGAGATCATGGTTTTGATAAAGGAAGCTGGTTACGAACCCGACATCAGTTTTGCACTCCATAACATGGATAAAGGAGGGAAGGAGCTTGGTCTGGCCTATCACAGTGAAAAACTGGCCGTGGCATTTGGACTTCTAAGCTTGCCACCTGGGGCTCCGATCCGAATTTTTAAGAATCTTCGAGTTTGTGGTGATTGTCATACTGCTATGAAATACATATCTAGAGTTTTCCTTCGTCACATCATCTTGAGAGATTCTAATTGTTTTCATCACTTCAAAGGAGGACAATGCTCATGCGGAGATTATTGGTAGATAGGTTTTAGTCTAACCACGTTCCTAGTTCTCCATACACTTCTGTGATCTTCCGTTACATTTAATTTGTATTCTACACATTTTTGTATTTTTTAACCAATTTTTTTCGAACTTAAAAAATCCATAACATCTTTATCATTCAATGATACAGAAACTAAATATTAAAGTTGCTGAGCATTTTTTTGTGTTCTCTTAATGAGAAAATCGGATATTTATAAAATACAGTTATTGTTCATCGAAATGTCATTTTAAGTAAACTCCATGCACTCAAAACACTTATATTATTCTAGACTTAACACGTGTTTATCATCGTACCACGCACTTGACTTCGCATCCTCTATCTGCAAACCCACAGTAACAAGCCCTTAATTTTCTACCTTGTTGGGCCCAAGTTCCTCTGCATCTAATCAGATTGTGGATAGATAATTCAAGGTTATATTTGGATTTCAGGTCGGTAAAAGAAAAAATACCATAACAACAGTTAATAAGTATACTTAATTTTAAGATCTTAAAATTCAAATCTCAGTGTACAACTTTTTCTTAAAAGAACTAAATCAAAATAAACTTAAAAACTGATATTAACATTTTTTACAGATTTACAAAATCTTTGATTCTATAATATTTACCAAACCAAATAAACCTTCTATCAGTGAAATTTGAAACTGTATAACTGGTAAGAAAATTATAGTGGAAAAAGTCGAAATTTCTCTGGTTGAAAATTCAGTGGAAACCTCCACTCTAAAGAGTAATCCTTTTCATTAGTCGAGTCAGATAGCAAGTCAGATCGTAAAACGAAAAAGAAAATCCCAAAACCTCAACACTACCAGTCCTATAATTCGCCCACCTCAAAGCACCATCTGAATATCCATTGTAGGTGGGGTGGTCCTTGAATGGGATAGCCTCCTACATCCTGATAATATCATTTTGGGTCATCACTTGGAACTATTAACCAACAAAGATGGTCATCTCTGAACTACAAAGAGATTGGGCAATCTAGCTTGTCAGCGGTGGCAACATAGCATCATCCAAAACCAATTTATAATACGAACAGATGCCGTCCCATTCGATCATTTATGTCCTTGCATGTTCAGGGATCAGATGTTGCCGTAGTTCATCAGATGCACCAGCCAGTTCTGCATAACCATTTTACATATGAACAATACACGGTAAATTTTAAGAGAATCATAGTGATGAGGTGAAACTCGTTTACCTTTAGCTGTGAAATTGAATAGCGGAGGTAGGGCTTGCCCGTTAGGCAAGCATACATCAGGGTCCCTTAAATTATCGAAGAAAGGGTGTGCACATGCCTCCAACTGAAAGCCAGGAAGTTTCATCTCATTAAATGCAAACATAAAGGATGGTTACTTACAAAATTAGAAGTTCCCAATCAAGGTCGAGGTCTAAAGAACATGTGATATGTAACTGAAAACAACAATAATATATTGCAAAATTCTCACAGAGGTGCAACGTATGTTTGGTGAATATTGAAGCAGCCTTGACACAAGATCCACCGCAGCAGGGGGCAATTGCTTGTGAAATATCTGAAAGTTGTAATTTGAATAAGATTTCCACTTTTATGTACAACGTATAACAAGGTAACTAGAAGATGATCCAATCAGCTCACCTTATGCCATGGATGAGCTTTGATCTGAGGGAACTTAAATTCAGTGTAATTTGGATTCATGCATTTAATTTCTTCTCTGGTTGGTGTTCCCAGTATCTAATTAAATAAAGCAGAAGAAAGTGAAAAGATGAGAATCGTAGAAAAAGAAAAGCAGAAGTAAACACTTGAGTGGAAAAAAAAAGGCACAGATGAACACCTTAATAATTTCCACTAGTTGATCGACACCACTCTCACCAGGAAATAGCGGCTGCAAACGGAATACCAAATATGAATTATTGCACAGAACAGAGATTCTCTTCAAAAGATGAAACTTTTACATACTACAAATGGATGCCTTAGATAAGCACTCCAAAAGTATATAGATGGAAGTATAGTTTTGCAAAATGTGCTTTCATGTAGACTTTTAGGATGTCAAAGGCCTGAATAGCATACTAAGAAGCTAGAAGGGCTCAAAAGAATAATGGCATCAGAGAGACATTGCAGACATAGATGCCCAAAGCAAAATGAAACAATGTTTAAATGCAGCAACAGATATCATGAATATGCGGAGCAAAGAATGCTATTAAAGCAATACTAGAGCCATGCAAAGTATTAGAGAGGTAAATATAACATAAGTTGGCATCAATCTGAATGTAAAAGAAACTTTAATTCATAAACTCACATGTCCAAGCAGAAGCTCAGCCATGACACAACCAACAGACCACATATCAATAGCAGTGCTATACACCGTCGCCCCGAATATAAGTTCTGGAGCCCTATAATATCTTGAGCATATATATGATATGTTAGGTTCACCTGGTACCTAAACATTGCAGAGTAAATCTTGTATAAGTTTTAGACGAACAAAAGACTTTGTAACTTTCCAAAATATTGAAGTATTGAACATACCAACATTTTTGCACTACCAAAATCACATATCTTCAACTGGTGAGTGTGGGGATTGACCTGCAAATACATAGCAACATAAGCTCTGACATGCTTCAATATTTGGTAATAAAAGCTTTATCAAAAGCATAACAAAAAGCAATTTGTAACGGATGGATAATGGAGACAGCTAATATTTTATTTAGAAAATATAAATAATTCATTTTAGCAAGCATCTCGTGGCGTTAGGAGTACTTTTGTTAAAAGTCCTCTGTTTTTAGTTTCCTTATTTTATTAGAAGTCCTATTTTAGTTTTAGTTCCCTTACTTTTAGTCTCCACTTCGAAAGAATAAACATAAATAATCTCTATTTAAAGTAATAAAAACAAGTCAGAATTTTAATGCAATTACAGAGGTTTAATACTTCTCTTTTGTAATAAATCTAAGGTTAGTAGCTCCCTTCAATGAGTTCCACATATTCATCATAGGTTATCTCGTGGTAGAAACCATAACAAGGGGAAAGCCCATTCAATCGAAGCAGACTTTACCGCGAAAGTAACTAGATCCTTAATTTGTGAACTTAAAACAATGACATGGTAAAGCCGATAAAATTTCACAGACAAGGACCACATTATATCATAAACATACACAAGAAATGCTTTAGACAAGCAGTATGCCTGACCACCATGAAAAGAGAGAGTGTCACACATTATAGCGCATTCAAGTTGATAACAATTTTGTCAAGTAAAGGTGAACCATAATATCAACCTCCACCTTATAATAAAAAGGCAAAAAAGCCTCACCAGTAAATTTTGAGGCTTAATATCTCGATGACAAACACCAACCACATGATGTAAATAATTCAGAGCACGACAAATCTGCAAAAGCAATATAGCTTGTCACAATATGCACTGTGAATACATGCAGCTGGCATATATTAGCAAAGCAGAGCCAAGGATCACCTGGTATATATACAGCTGCACATGAAGAATGGGCACATGATAGTTCATTTTGGTGTAGTGCTTTGAAACTTGGTAAACAGTTTCCGGTACATACTCTAGAACAAGATTAAGATAAAGCTCATCTTTGTCAGTGTTTGAAAAGAAACAGTGCTTCAGTTGAACCACATTAGGATGGTCAAGTATTCGCATAATCTGGAGTTCCCTATTTTTGTATCTTTTATCCTGCAGAACCTTCTTTATAGCAACAGATTCACCTCTTTCCAAGCACTTGGCCTACATTAACATAAAGTCTCATGTAAAACTCAAAGAGATAGAATATTCTGAATAAATGCAGATACCAAAGACAAAGGGTTACAAACAAGAAAAGGGTTAAGAGCCAATAAATTTATACCTGAAAGACAACGCCAAATGAACCTGTGCCAATCACACGCTCTGCCTTGTAAGAGATTGTCTGAAGCCCAAGAAAAGAAATGCAATATTATGCGTTAATTGCAGCTTAGTCCAAATAGAATTATCAAATGAAATGAACCACCATGCATGTAAACCAAGACTCTGACATGACAATGACTTGAGCAAACTATTGTGCTGTGTTCATTTTTTAAATAACAACTAAAACAAACAGCCTCCACAGGAAAACTTATCTCCACCCCATCAAGAAAGAAAAGGGCATGGAAAAATTTACAATCCAGATAAGCAGTTATCTACTGCAAAACGTCACCCAAAATAAATCACCTGTTTTGGTTGCCCATCCCGACCACCAATAGTAGCTGAAATTATCTGACCTGTTTCTATTCCATTTCCATTAATAACAGGAGTCTCCACATCCTGTGAAATACAAGTTACAAACAATAGTTCAGAAATAATCAAGGAAATAGATAACTGTAGGCAGCTTTGAATCATTTTATAGAATCAAGTAACATTTTCCAAAAAAGTTGCTCAGAAGATCTCTTGTAGAACCACGAGCCATAGCCTGAGGAATAAGTAGATTGCTTCCTCGTTGATTCAATCCATAGTCCTCATTAAGGCTCAATTCAAGTCATAACATGGAAAGGAAAAGATTATTCCTCATTGATTCAATCCATTGCTCTTGTTAAGGCTCAATTCAAGTCATATGCATAGAAGGAACATTATAATTACTTCAAATTATATCAACAGCTTCTGACTTTTTAAGTTTGAAGAAGTGAATTACTTCTTAGATGGTATTCCAGCTTACCTGGTTATAAATTTAAAACAAGGTGGATATGAAGCCAATATTTAAGAGGGACATTTCAACATATATGTAGTGCTAACTCTGAGAGTATAAGACCAAGCAATCACCTTCTCATCTGGGTCAGCTGTTTTCTCATCTCTAATTCTCATTTCATGCATTTCATTAGGGAGCAGATCAACATCTGGCTTTTCAGTTCTAGCAACAGAAGTTACATAGGACGTACTTGCTACAGTTTCCAGAGATGAAGAAGCCATATGTTTCTCTCTGTCAGTGGTACTCCTCTCAACAAAATTTGATGCCTCATTTTCCTTGCATTCTGATTCTTGATCAACCTTTGCCCTCTTGGTGCCAGTATCCCCACTCTGATGTGAAAATAAAAATCAATCATAAAACCCAAAATAAAGAAAACAAGCATCCTCATAGTAATAGAGAACTTTCATATTGCTATCTTTGTATACTAGTCTCATTGTAGATCTCATATGTTATCTTTTCATCAGAACGGAATTTTATATATACAGAAGGTAGTGACTTTGAATGATGAAGTAACAGTTTAAATTGCATAAATATTACATAAAGAGACAGAGGCAAGTAGCTCATATGTTTACAAGATGCAGATTAACATTCAGTTCTCCTCCTCCTTTAAACAACCCTTGTCACTTGTATAAGATCTTGTGGCTCATTTGGTTATCTAAAGGGCAACCCAGATTAACCTCAATAGTTCAGGAAGGATAGACAGACTTAAAAAACCCGTCTGAAACTTAATGGTCAAATCTCAAATTAAGTGGAATCCATCTTTTCTATTGTAGTTTGCTTTACTACTCTGCAGTAGGTGTAAAGGCAATAGAAAGAAACGATGTAGAGGCTCAAATGTAATTTTGTAAGTTCCTTTCCATTCTAGACTTCAGTCCATGATCACATACTGAAGTTAACATCACAAGGACCCAACCATTTAGGCAAGTAACATGTCTGCAGCATTTTACCTCTATAATAAAGCCCCTACCAAGAAAAAAGAAAGTTCGTTTAAGACATTTCCCATTCTCAGGAAAAACCAAAATTGGTGATTTGACCCATCACCAACCTAAAAGCAAAGCTCTACAGAAGATGCAACCATTGCAGCCTGACTTTCCATAAACTACCATGGTAAACATATAATCTAAAACTAAAGGTTGGCTTATGACAATTACACGCATAAAAGCATAAGCATGAGCTTATGCTATTGATATCAAGATATCCTAAATCAGAAAATCAAAGAAGAGATCCACCAACGTTGATCAATAAATGAATAGAACACAATCAAAGTCGATACAAATATGCAAGACCATTCAAAAAGCACGGCAATAAAACCTTTTCAGAAACAAAAGCAATGAAGCAAAAAGCAAAAGACTTAAGCTACCAATGCCATTCCTCTCGTCCTTGTTTCAACCTTCAAAAACTATTATATTTATAAGAAAAAAACAAAAAACAAAAAGAGAATAATAGTTAAATAACCAGCTATAAGACGAAAATAATTACGCAACCAGAACAAAAGAAATCACATATATAGCATTAAACAAATAATAATCCAGCTAAATCTAGATATAATCATAACAAATATATATATTTCTCCATTTATCTACGAATGAAGAAAATTGAATAACAAAAAAAAAATCAATATTTTCGGTGAGCAAAACTTATAAAAGAAATCCAAAAATCCATTCCATTTTTCTAGCATTTCTATAAACATTACAAAAAGAGAGATTAGCGTCAAATAAATCCAAGAAAAAAAAACAGAACTTACGGGATCGGAAGAACTAGAAGAACGACCGGAAGCAATGCTCTTGAGACGACGCATCACATTCATGATTTTAGACCGTAACTTCTTGAAGCTAAAACAACGATTTTGGCCTTCACAACAGATACGAGAAGAGAAGAGAGAAAACCTGCTTTCTCTCTTCTTCTTCTCCGTCTTCGATCCTATAACCAGAATTACAGATGGTGGCAAAACCAACCCAAAAGGAAATAAAATAAAACAAATTAATGTAATCAACAAAAATTTTAACTTCAATACATTTATTTTAAAACATTTTAAATAAACATAAATAATTTTTTAAAATTTTCTCAAGTTCTCTTTTCCTTTTTCTTTCTTTTCTCTTTGAATATCTAACAAAACTCAATTTAAAATTTATATTTTTTAAAAAACTAAGAAAAGGAAAACTTTCTGTCTGTAGAAAATTTTTGTTCCATAAAACCCACCAAATGTCTTTCCTGGTTTGATTTTTCGTTGGTCAAAGCTGGACCAAAAGCCAATCATACAAGCCTAATCTATTGCCAACTTGAGTCAAACGGGAAATATGAGCCGTCGATTCCTCACAAAGAGAGATCCAACGATCGGGTACAATAAGGACTTTTAGGTAATTACTACTCTCCGTTATGTAAGGGAGGTTCTTGAGACAGATTTTTCATTTTCCCCTTGACGGGATATTCGGGGGAACTTTGACCAATCTTTGACGCATCTTTTGGCGGTTAAGTTTTATATTAATTTCCTTCTAATTCAGAAATTAATAGACTCTAATATGTATTTTTAATTTCCTTTTATTATTATTATTATTATTATTGTGGGTTTAGGTCAGTCTACGTGTGGACTTGTTTTTTCTTTTAATATAATAACATTACGCGTGATTATTTTTTAATTGAATTTTGAATGTGCCTGTAAACGCCAAAAAAAAAAAAACTATGCTTAAATTATGCAGTTTTCTAGGCTTCACCATTACTATAAGCTATACATGTTTTTTCTAAATTATGCAAAAAAAAATTTGTATAAATAATATGAAAATTCAAAGACAAGAGTTGAAGTTGAAAACTCAAATTATATTTTTTATTACATTCAAATATTTGACCGCTTTGAACTCAATTTTGAATCTAGCAAATGAGTTTCGTTCCTACGCATAAAGATGATGTTTTATAATTATAAAGTGATGTACCAAAAAAATAATTATAATGTATGATTATAAAGTAATGTACCAAAAAGTATAGATTTATGTAATTATAAACAGGGGAAGGCTCGCTATGCACAGAAGCTGTAAGGAAGGCACGATGCAATTGTTGGCCCATCAGAAACTCAGTCCAATGGTTGCGCAATCTTAATAATTATGGACCAGAAGCCCATAAGAATATGAAAAACACCACCTTTTCGAAAGTTTAGCAATATCGGGTTTTAAAATCTAGGCTTAAAATTATATTAAAATGTTATTTGATAAACTAAAAAATTAAATAAATATATAATTTTGTAAATGTGGGAAAATATATAATTATATTGTTTCATAAAATAATTTTTACAAGGAAATAAATAAATTTTAATTTTAGAAAATAATTATTTCATAATTTTAATTTTATTAATATAATATTTTACATTATTATAAATAGTTTTAGATAAAATTAAATATAATAGTTTAAATATTTCATTTTTATCAAAAGTAAAAACATTATTTGTTTTAATATAGTTATCAAATCAATTTAACCAACTTCCTATTATTTCACACATTTTTATGGAAAATTTTGAATTAACTGAAATATAAAAAATCAACAATTTATTAAACATAAATTCGATATAAGCTACAAGGTAAGCAGGTAAGATATTTGAACAATGTTTGAAAGCCATACTTTTTTTTTTTTTTTTTTTTTGATTATCAAGAGAGAAAGTAAAATATCTCTTATTTAAACGTGTTTGATTTTTGTTTTGCCCTGAACGGGAATGAAATTTAATATTCTCATTTAGGGTTGAATTTTGGAGAAGGAAATGTGTAAACCCTGTAGGCAATTTAGTGGCTTTTCCTTCATTTGTGGGGTTAATTTTGTTCCTAAATTATGTGTCCAGTAGCAGACAAAGTGGTGCAGCTTTTTGACCACGATATCATTGCATGAAGACGAGCTACAATCATGTCACCCCAAAACGTCCAAATATCACATTTTATCTCTCTTGATGTGAAAGATTTAACGATAGCCTTTTAGTAAGTTTGACACCTATACATGCATTATTGCTTGGATTTCAAAATTTTGTCCCATTTTAATTTCATATGGAATTAATGAATTAAATTTTAAGATTTTTTTTTTCAAAAGAAATTATTAATATCTAAAATTTTGTTCTCATACTAGCCAAAGTGTTGCATTAAAAAAATTAAAATATGTAAACAAAATTTTATGGCTATTTTAAAACTATGGTTCTTAGATTGTGACCCGAGGTTCCCCCACATAAACACCAAACCAAACTAAGCAAAGCTGGCAAACAAACCATATCATTATCCAAAAAACGCTGTTACTGTTTCAGTCCTTTTCTTTCAGTCAAGCAACCTCCAGAAACGTGGTGCCGTTTCATTGGCTTATCAATTTATCACGTAGACAATGCCAACCAGCAAAGCTAGCTGAACCAGTTAAGGTATTCATTGTCCCATATGTCATCTAAGTTCAAATTGTATTAATCGCATTGCCTAATTAAAAAAAAAAAAAAAGCAAAGCTTTCTTACGAGAGGTCCTGCTTCCTCATTTAATGCCCATTTGCAACTTAAGCCTGAAACCCAATCTAAATTGCACCGGCAGCGCGCTGGCTTTACTTGCCCAGCCGCCATGTAATAAGGTTTTGAAACAGAAAACACTTGGTTATTTGGATAAACTGAAGATTCATATTAATACCATCATTAAACTAGCACTTGACCTTGAAAATTTGAACTCGTAGCAAAAGATGTTTTTAATACAATAATAACTAAGCAGTTGTTTTTTGAAGATATCCTTGTTCTTGGATTTTTTTTTAACTTTTCTTCTTTTTTTTTTTTCATTTTCCATGTTGAGCCATCTCAAGGGTCGACCTGAGTCAATACCCGAACCACCACCCTTACATTTTGCACTTGAGTCACAAGCCTGATATACGATCCATGCAAGGAGTCTCCAAGCGCGGTTCGTTCTTGACTCAACACCCACTGAGTTACACGCAAATACTTCCTCACACAAAAGAGTAAAACAGTAAAAGCACACTTCCTTTTGAATTTTTTTTTTAAAAGGACTAGAACAAAAAAAAAAAAAAAAAACTAATAAAGAAACTGGCCTCAGGATCACGTGAGCCTTTTCCCTCAGCTTTCACATTGAAGGGCAGCTTTAATCTTTTGGACGGTGCATGAAATCAGATTATTCACCGTCTCCACCGATTCCACCGTGAGTTTGGCCGTCGGTAAACTGTTGACGAGTATTTGGAAAGCCACCGTGAGAAGGGACCCACCCACTCTTTGAGGCCCGCCCCCACCACCGCCGTTCCCGTTAACCTGCCCATTAGAGGTAGGCCCACGAGAGCCTGGTCCATCGGGGACGATAGCAAAACCCGAGGGTAAGAGAGCCACGTAAGCGGAATCACCTCCATTCATAACCACGTGCATGGCTGGGATGTCAACAGGCGCGTAAACCACAAGCGATCCCGCCGCATCGATGCATGTCTCCTGCAGTATCAGCATGCTGCTCTGGTTTGCGTTCATGGCCTGCACCCCCTCAAATAAAAAAAATTACAAATTCAAACAAAATTGTGTAATATTTTGGGACCAAGTCTCACTACGTTTACAACAACTGCACCAGAAAAGAGTAAAAAAAAACTCCAAAACTTTGACTTTTTAAAAGTTGATAAAGAGTGTTTTTTTAAAAAAAGTTTATAAAGAGGAGAAAAATTAAATAATCGTTTTTCACTCTCTCTAAATTGTCTTCATAGATATTTCCAAATTTCGAGAGTCGTCTTTTCAGTTGTCATATTCCTCACTAAATAATTCGCCAGATTTTAACTTTAATTTTTAAATTTGTAATACTAGCACTAAATATAAAATGAAAGAAAGGGGAGGGCGTGAGAATATTTACGCTGGCACGGAGGAGGGAGACGCAGTTGCCGTGATCTTGGCCTTTGGCGATGTGGGCCATCTCCTGCATGGGACCACCGTTGGACAAGATGTCCCACTCGCTTCTCAGCCGTTCATCACGCAGGAAATCAAACAGTCTTTGAGGTGACACTGGCAACCAAACTGAAGTAGCCGCGCTCAACACAATGCCCGGTGGCTCACCGGGGTCGTCAACGCTCTTTCGGGTCATTACCCTAACGTCCTCATCCACGTTCCCTACGTTCAGCTTGTTCCATTTATGAACCGTGGAGGCACACACCCCAGCACAGAAATTATCCGTCATTCGTTGGGCTAGCTTTAGCATGCTCCGTCTCCCACTTGCAGTTATCCCTACAACCAACAAATCAGTCTTTCCATATATATATTGGATAAATAAGTCAATCCATCCATATTTGGAAACATATATGGGTTACCTGTATGATCCCTGGTGGGAACAGAGGAGGACATAAGGATAGCAAGGCATTCGCATTGGCGCTGTAGGGTGGCCACCCAGCGTTGGGCACCGAAGGCCATCCCCGATCTTAGCAATGGGTGGTAGAGTTGGTGAACTTGGCTCTCCTCATATTCTGCATGTTCCACCCATGTCACCTGGGCAATTTTTTTATTACATATCGTCAGTCGCAATTCCATGCAGAATTTTGACTAATTACACTAACAATCATTGCTATAATAATGATTCATCAAACCTTCTCATTATAAAAAGGAGTTATTGTTATTATTATCTTAATAAATAAAAAATGCTACTACTATAGGGGACGTTTGTATGCTATCGTTATTGACAAAATACTTGTACTGATTTCCGCAATAGAAATATACGAGACAAATCTTGGAAATGACTCAAAGATTGGGCTCAATGAGAGAAATGGTATCTCTCTCACTGTGACATTGTCCCTTGAATTGAGGCATTAGAAAACATGGAAGAAAATAAAATAATTGAATAATGGAGAAGATCAACTTTTTTAAAGATCTTGAAGGAACAAAGTTGTGTGTGTGACATCGAGATGTGTAGCGATGAGGACTCAAATCACAGGGTAGCTAGTGTATGGGATGTTGACAAAAGGCAAGAGGGTCCTTGTTAGAGTAGGAAAACAAGCACATCAGGCGGGGCTGGAACCAGGTCATACGCTGCTACATGCCTTAAATGCAGCTGGCTAGATGGGAGAATCGAGGCAGAATCAAAAGATTGGAATAGAAACATCAAATCAATAGTTTATTCATTTAAGAGATGCTTATTAATGTTAAAGGTACACAAAATTAAAAAGTAAAGGAGGCTTCCTTGGATATATTTACATTAATATAATATTGGAAGCTAACCTCGATTTGCTTTATTTTATTGTGTTCAAGCAAAAACCCAGTTGTTGAAACTTGAAGTTTTAAACAAATACTTTTTTTTAACATCAGAAGAAGCATCAAAATCAATGAAATAAGTGTGTAGGAAGGTTCAGATTCTTCTGTAAGGGGGAGTTAATGAATTGGTTTGAAGCAAAACCAGGCACTGACAGTGTGGGGTTAAACTGAGTAATCGCTAGAAATTAAGCACAAGATTCTTTAGATGCATGAGCCCTAAAGTTGGGGCTTGGGAATGCAAATTCCCGTGGATTTCATGACCTGGAATTTTCTTAAAAATTAATTTTTTTTCTAAAGTCCAGCTCCTACTTTATTTAATTTCAGAAAAATAGATTATAATATTAGTAATTTAGTATACCTTGGAGTAGCCATTGGGCATATCTTGCACAACACAGCCAGAAGGAAGCCTCCTGCAGTTCACAAATGAGGGTGCACCCGAAGTTTCTCGGATGGTGTCAATGGACACATCGACCACAGCCCAAACCCCTTCTGCGTGTTGCTTGCAGAACCTTAGGAAATTAACCTCGCGAACTGGAACCAAAGGAGAAAGGACTTGGAGCTCAGCATGCATCTGTTTGAGCAAAAAGTTGTTTATATTTGAGGAATGATGACATTGACATTTGCATTAATTATGGCTTGAAATTAATTAACTTACCAGTTGAAGTGCACCGTTCCTGGTTCCTCCCACACCACTAGATATCACATCAGTCGTTGATGTTCTGGCAATCATACATGGAAACATCTCCGACCAACGATTCTATCAAAAAAAAAAAAACAAAGGGGAGAAAAGGAAGTTGAAAGTTAGTAGTAGTTCCCATGGCACAAACGTCTAGAAAACTGAGAAGAAAATGAAATGACCGAAATTTCTCAACCATATGCCATCTAACAAAAAAATTTGGTTAAAAGAGGGAAAAAGAAAATCCAAACCTACAAATTAGTCCTACTGAGAAAATTCAAAATTATGCTTTGAAAATTCAAGTGAAACAGATACAGTTGGCTCACCGAGTCCATCAAGGTTTCAACAAGGGCCAAACTGTTGATAATCACCATCCCAGACTCTCGAGAAGCCTCAGTGACAAAGCCGTTGGATTTCATGCCAATGCAAGGAGTGAAAGTCCTCAAGTACTCATCTTGGTTTAGTACTTCTCTCCCACCTTCCAAGCTCCTAATCCAAAGCGGTTCATCAGTTTGTGCCATCTTAACCAATTCATCCATTGCTGCCAAAGCAAGTTCCAAAAACATGGATCTTTCCACCGATCTGTCGAGTCCAGTCACTGCAGTTGTTGGTCTGCTAGGAGGAACCAAAGAATTTGACGTCCCACCTCCAAAGTCAGGCCCCAAAGGCAATGTTGTAGCCACGGTGCTTAAAGCTCCGAAACCGTTGCTACCAACTCCAAGCTCCAAACTTGAGTTGGGCAATGGAGGTGCAATTGAAGTGGCTAGTGTTGAAATGGGACGCCCCAAAAACTTGCCTGCCAGTGCACAAGCTCGATCTAGCTCATCTTTTAAACGAGCGTTCTCGATCCTAAGGTGTTGTTCTTCAAGGGATATATCACCGATAATCGCCGGACCCCCGCAATTAGTACAAATGGGGTTCCTCATAGCGTCCCTTATAGACATGTTTTCAGCTCGAAGCTTATCATTCTCTTGCCTGAGCAAGGAGTTCTCATGGCGTTCCATTTGGGTCTGAAAAAGAAAGATAATGTTTTTAACTTTGCATAACAAACAAAGCCCCCCCCCCCAAAGGAACAAGAGAAGAAGGAGATGATTTAAAACGTACCTTCATTTGGGTACGGCGGTTTTGGAACCAAAACTTAACCTGTCTGGTTTCTAAGCAAAGCCTTTTGCTAAGCTCCAATCTCTGCTTCTCATCGGGATGAGGGCACTCCTTAAAGAGACTAAAACCAAAACCAAGAAGAGCAAAAATAACTTGTTAAGGTGATGGTTCCAAAATAGAAAGAAAAAAAAAGAAGAAGCTTGCTTTGAAACATGAAATCATACGCTTCAAGCTCTTGGATTTGCTGAGGAGTGTGTCGGTGGTATCTCTTCTTCTTGGGAGGCTTGTCGGCGGCGTCTTGATCATCTCCCGAAGCTCCATCCATGTTATCACTCCCAGATCTGCTCTCATGTTCTTCTTCTCTACTTCTTCTCACCACACTTCCCTCCAAACTCTCACGCATTATCCTGCTCCCATGATCTCCTTGATTATCTATATTCGGTTGCTGCAGAAAACATCACACAACCCAGATCAGTCCCGACCAAAAAAGGCAACAACAAGAAAAAAAAAAAAAAACAAAGGAAGAAAGCTTTTCAATCAATAAATACAGCATTGCTGTCATCATTACAAGAGCAAGGGAGAGCCCTGGAGAGTTAAATATGTTCTTAGGAAGAGAAGGAGACATAAGCCGAGGCTGGGAAATAGCAGTAGCACCGGTGGCCATGTTATTGCTATAAGGGATGTCTGCAACCATTCTTGCACCCCCAAAGCCTCCGCCAGTGCTGTTATCCAAAAATCCCCCAAAACTCATCAAATAATATCCTTTTTTTCTCCCTGTTCTTTATTGTTCTATACCTATCAAGCGTACAACTTTTATTTCTCTCTTTTTTTCCTCTAAAAAAATTTACAAGCACTCTTTCTAACTACACTCCCATTTGACTGATTTGATTCATTTCACACTCTCATGGAATCTAACCCAGATTTGCTAACCAACATATACATAAAAAAAAAACCTAAAGAAAAGAGAAATAGAGGAAACAAAAAGGATAAACAAAGAAACTCAAAATGTCTCACAGTCCCTCTCTATAAACAAGTGATTGTAATGGAGAGAAAGAAAGAGAAAGAAGGCTCAAGCAAA
Organism: Gossypium rotundifolium; assembly: GCA_025506655.1. NCBI lineage: Eukaryota > Viridiplantae > Streptophyta > Magnoliopsida > Malvales > Malvaceae > Gossypium > Gossypium rotundifolium. The sequence continues at coordinate 176,317,146 of CP106732.1, forward strand.
ACCCTTTCTGCTTGTTACAGCTTAGCTCTTCGTTCTCTATCCCTCTCTCTCTTTCTCTTTAATAAAAAAGGAAAACCTTTCTGGGTTTTTTGTTTTAGGTCTGAAAAAGAGAAATAGAAGGAAAGGCCTTGAAAATCAATGGACTGAGCCTTTCAAAGATGGTAACTGGGAACCCTAGTTTATGGCTGAGAGTGTTATGTTAGTATTATTGATCTTCTCGTTTCTCTGCATGCTTGACTTTTACACTGCTACTAAAATAAAGCTTTTCAAAAAGACATGAAAGTCATCTCCCCAAACAACAAAACCAAAACTACCATATGAAAGGGAAAATGAAAACCCCAAGCCTTTTTCAAAGGGGAAAAAAAAAAAAAGGAACAGGTGAAGATAATGAAACCCCATTATGTGGACTCTTCGAAGCCTTACATATACATACCACCAAAAACAGGTTGGTTGACTCTTTTTCTTTGCTCTTCAAAACACTGAGGTTGGCAGTAATAAAGTTGATCTCTTTTCTAACTTTTTCCCTTTTAGCCTGTTTTACACCTTTTTAATTTTTTTTACATTGACATGAGACAGAGTTACAGATTTTCTGCTCTTTTTTTTTTATTTTCCACTTTCCATAGAAATTCAATGCATTGGGATCTGTAAAAACACTAAATTTATGGAGAAATCCAAACAAACAATGACAAATGTTAGGGTGCTTTTGGTTTTGCACTCACGAAATTGTATGCTTTCTCAAATTCGAATATTACGAATAAATAAATAATATCGACATACATTTTAATCTTTATTATGATTCACTTCATTTTATGTCACCATACATTTTTCTTGATTAATATTCAAATATGTTACAAATGGAAATGAGATTTCAACAGAGTGAATATCATATGAAGCTTCCCAGTTTTATTACCATCAACCTCTCTGGGAGACAAAGTTAACAAAGATTAAAATGGTGATTAATTACAAGTATGACATTATTGTTCTATAATTAATGATTATCCACTTTATCACCCTTTTATTTTCAGCTTTACACCTTATTTATTTATTTTCAAAGAATAATATTTACTTACCCAAAATTAATGATTTTAAGCTATCACTAAAATAAATGTTTGCTCAATCAAAAGTTTTTTGAAATGGAAATTGCTATAAAGAGTAGTTATTAGTATTTTTATGTTAATAGCTCCTTTGATATTTGACTGTGAAAATAGAAAGGAATTCTATATTTTTATTTATGGTTAAAATAAAATAAATTGTAACTATAAGAGTCTGGTAAGATGACAAATATTTTCTCTTATCTTTACGCATTGAAAATGAATTAATATGCTTATAGTACCATTAATTTAATATGTTTTTTAAAATAACAGTAAATTACGATTACATCAAAACAGCACTTAAGCCCATGAAAGTCTATTACAATCAGCTAAGAACAACCCTTGAATAGATAATGTCAGTTTATCAAACACATATAAACTTATAAAACCAAAATTCACACACTTAGCCATACGATCTTCAATTTCATTATGTGCCTTTGAAACACGACGAACACGTACATTCCAATTCCTGCTTAAGAGACAATATAATAAACGTAACTCAGCCATCGAGCTGTTAACAGCTCCACCTGCCAACAAAAATTCCACTAAAAGTCCAACTCAATCTATCTTATTCATTTTTCTCATGTTAAGCGGAAACTCTTTAAAACAATTCTAGTTTTAATTTTAAAAGGCATTTCCGTACTCACCGCCATAGAGAAACCACGTACTCAAATAGTATTGTCAAATTCCAACTTAATCTATCTTAATGTTTTTTAAGTTATAATTGTTACGATCAATATTTAAGATACTAAATTGTTATTCTCTTATTATGTATTTTAATGGGAGGTAATGTGTAAGTACACTATTTAATACCATTGATTATTAATTTACATGTGTATGTATCAACTTAATTAATTTTGTTCATCATTCAAATTAAATATCCAGGGATTTATATATATATATTTTTTATACTTAAATACCTGGATTCGTATAGTTAAATTAAGCCATTCTTCAAGTCAACTAAAATTTTTAATAAATAAAAGTAAAAAGAGTTAAAATCCATCATATGTTTAATTAAATAAAAGCTAAAAATTTTACATGTGAAAATTATGATTTAGAATATAGATATATTTAAAATAATAAATAATGAAATATATAGTTTGAAATTGATTTATAATAATACATAAAATATATACAATTTTAAATTTAAATAAATAAATAAATAAATTTGTGAGTAAAACAAATTTTAACACGCAAATACATGATATTAGGAATATTAGACGCACTACAATTGTTTTTGATAGTGTTGTCGTCAATCTTAAGCTTGTGTCAAGTTAACTTCAATCAACAATATTATCAATACTACAAACTCTACCACACATATATACTTGTGGAAACTACACATTCAGAACACAGGTGTGTTTAAAAATAACAAACAATAAATAATAAAATATATTATTTGAAATTAATTAATAATAATACATGAAATATGTATGATATTGAAATGAAAAAAAAAATTAAATCTTGAGTAAAACTAGTTAAACACGTAAATACACCATATAAAGAATACTACATGCACTCCAATTGTTTAAGATAGTATAGTCATCAATCTTGAGTTAGTGTCGAGTTAACTTATGACGCCAACTCTATTAATAACATTATCGGTTTATACAATCAATGGAGGAAAAAAATGAATACTAAAATTAAAATGTATAAAACATATATTAGAATAAAGTTTGGTTGAGTGAAAATGTAAAATAATTATCAAAGTAAACGGTTCAAATATTTTTTTTTTTTAAATAAAAGACTAAAGTACCATTAAATAGTATAATTTATTATAAACATGGATGGATGTTTTGTAATTTTCCTAATTTAATTGATATTCAATTAACTCGCATCAACTAGTTAGGAGTTTAAATAACAAGTATATACAGTTGATGGATGAAAGAAAGAATGCGTGATAAAATTAAAATGTATTAAATACATTAAAATAAAAATTAGTTGAGTGGTAAATTTAAGATTTTATCAATGTAAATGGTATGGATTCAAATCTCAATATGCAAAATTCTATTATTTTTAAATAAAAAGTCAAAATACTTTCGAATAATATAATTTATTTTAAATATGGAAGGACAATTTCATAATTTTCAGAATCGAATGGATACCGATTGACTTATGACATCAATTTAATCAAGAGTTTAAACAATAGCATAAATTGTATCCAAATATTACTATGGGAATAAACCAAACAAATTTAAAGTCTCAAATCTTATTTAAATAAAAGGGATAAATCTTAAAGTTTTATATGAACTTTAGTCTAATGTGTAATTTTTTAAACAAACTTTGATTTTGTATAATTTTACACGTGAAATTTTGATTTGATTCAATTCTAAAAAATTATTAGCATAATTAGTGGCGTATATAGGGGGCCGGCAAGGGTCCCGCCTCCCTAAAATAGAAAATTATTCATTTAGGCCTTTTAGAAATTTTAAAATTTTTAATTAGTGAATGTAAAATTACATTTTTTCCCTCTAAAAATAATAAAATTTGATTTAATCCTTTAAAATTTATAAAGATATAGACTATTAAAAATTAAGATTTAATTTCGGCCCCCTCGGAAAGAAATTTCTGGCTTTGCCCCTGGACATAACATAATTTTATGTTTATATATTACATAAAATTATTATATTTATCAAATATAAAAATAAATTAATGTATTTATTTCTTTAAATATATATGGTTGAATCAAAATTAAAATTATATGTATATATTTGAACCACGATTAAAAATTTCATATGTAGAATTATACCAAATTAAGATTTATATATTAATTTAATGTGTAATTTTATATTTTCATAAATAAAAAAGAAATGGTTGATGAAGGTATGCAAAAAGTCGTTACAATAAAAACATAGACTAAATTTATGAATAATTTATTACTTTATATGTGACCTATAGTTTGGGTGGTATTTGATTTAATTACACACATGGGGTTAATAAAAATGGCCAACTGTACAATAAATTAAATTATGATAAATAGTGGCTTGAATGCCTTGGTTATTATCAAGTATCTAAACAATGCCCCACCACTAAAACCTCTCCTTCACCTACTTTGTGTTTGCTAAAAGAAACTTCAATTTCACATATCATTTCCATTTCCATTTTCTTAATCAATCTTTTTTTTGCAAACAATTAAGCAATCCAGGTTTATGTTGTCTAATGGTAGAAATCATTTTTAAAGGTTTTTCATTTTTCATTCTTTAGAAATGATAAAATTAAAGTCTAAAAATTATTCAGTGTCTCGAGTTCAAGTTTTACTATGTATGCATCTTTATTAATTTTATATAAAAATTAAAAAGTTTATAACAATATAATTTAATTTGTAAATAAATATTTTCTAGACAATTTATCAATTGAGTTGTTGTCTAATTAATTCATGATCTTAATTGATCAATTTCTTTTAACCGTAAAATAAATATTAAAATTTTTATTATTTAAATTCATTTGTGTAAGTAATAAATGTAAGTAATATATAGAGAGAGAGAAAATAGAATTATAGATAGGGTTGTAGTCAGGGAGTTGATAATGGTTTAGACCCTCTAAAATAAAAATATTTTTATTTAAACTTTTTAAAATTTTAAATTAATAAAATAAAAGCTTTATTTAATTATTTAAAATTATAAAGATATAGACTATTAAAATAATGAAGTTATATTTTTATTATCGTAAAAATTAAAATTTAATTTTGAGACTCCTAAAAGGATTTTCTACCTAATGTTAGCAGCTGTTTTAATTTGGATTGTTATTACAAATAGATGATGACATTGAAATCTTTTAACTTCACATATGAAATAAAAATAAACAGTAGTTTCCTCATCATTGGTTTGATTTTAGGGTTTAGAAAGGTTGAGAGGAAGCAGAGGAAGAGAGTAAATAGAAAAGTAGCGTAGCGAAGGTTGTACTCCTTTTACATGTCTTTTGTCTTTAAGCCCACATGCTATGCTATGTTTTGCCGACAAAAGCCACTCACCTCATCTAATCACCTGTCTTCCCTTCTTATAGTAATTTTTAAGATATGGGATTGGATTATAATTTGTTGATATAACATATAAGATAAATAATATTTATATGTATTTTCATTAAAATATGATTCAATTTTTTTTAATGTTCGTGACCATATTTAACTAAAAGAGTAAATAAAAATATAAATGGTAAAGACTAAATTTATCATTATACTTTTTATTATTAGACTATTTTATAATATTTAAAAGATGAAAAATAATTGTATGAAATTATGATTCTAACTCATTTATATTTATTTCAATTGAAAATTACAAATCAAATTTTTCTTCTGATTTTTATTTTTTCTCCGAAAAATTTAAATCTAACTAAAATACTAAAATTAAGAGAAAAATTTAATTTATTATTCTCTCATTAAAAAGGGATACGAATGATTTATACAATCCCTTCTCTTGAAGAGATTTATATATAATATTGTCAAATTTTTCATGGAAATAGAAGTGGATGGCTACCCATTTTTGACTGCCATTGGGGTTGTTTTAGGTTAGATGTTTGAACAGTGATAATATAGGTTTGGCATCACAAAAAGATACAAAGATCTGAAAAGAAGAAATATGGAAATGTAGTTTAGAGGGTCAAATGCAAAACCCATGAAAAGCAAACATAGTATGGTTCTGAGTTTCAAACTGTTGACCAAAAGCAAGTTCAAGAGACTAGAGAGGTAAAATGTACACCACCCTACCCTACCCCATCTCATTATTATTGTTATCTAGGGAAGGAGAGTGTGAAACGTAAACTCTCTTGTCAAATAAACCTTTCAAGAGAGTGTTGTTGTTGCCCATATGTGTATGTTTTCATTTTAAAAAAACTATCTTATTGTTTCATTTAAGAGATTGTTATTTGCTTGTTATATAAAATGAGGAAATCGTCTAGTTTCCTTTTATGTTGCCTTTAAGATTTATTAATTGGAATTAATCCCATTTTGTTTACATTCCACTTATTTCGATATAGTACTAATTTGTATAGTACTAATATAAATATATTATATATACTATACAAATTTAAAACAAGTAATATTTTTTATTTTCACTTCATCTCTACCCACGAGGATTAATTAAAAAAATAGGGTTTTGTTTATTTTATTCTTATCCAAGGAAAAAAGGAGTCATAATTCATGATTTTTAAAAACCATGACGTTATCTCTCACCCCAACAAGAGAATAAGAGTCAATGTTATATTTAAACCTCCTTAGAAGTCTTTTCTCAACCAGTGTGACATTAGCCACTTTGCATTACGAACATATATGATTTATGACTTTTTAAAATCATGACATTCTCTCTCACTCCAACAAGAGATTATTATGTCTTTGATACCAATGCTTGTTAGGTTAAGTGGTAAAGACTTTGATGGAAGTTTCAAATATTTGAATAGAAAAAACAAGGATAGAAGAGTTTATCTTCATTTTAAGGATCCGATTTGACTCAACTTTAAATTTAAGTAATTTAAAGTTTCAGGGCTTCACAATTTTGTCTACAAAATATCATATATATTGATAAATTCACTCGAGTATCATAACATCTACTCGTAATACCTAACCCAACATTGATTTGTTTAGAAAAAGTGGGTCACAAATTGAAACCGATAAACATTGAGATGGGAAATTGATAAAGAGTACAAGTCAATGCAAGGGGCAGATGAGAATGGATGGGAGGTGGGGGTAGTGTTACCATCACCTATCAAACCCATAATTAAGCATACTCTCATTAGGTTGTAAACTATCTGGTCCATCAAAGTCTTTGGAAGAGACCAATTCCACGACTCCAGCTTAGTAGTCCTGCAAATTACTGAATTCTTTTGAACTAACATTTCTGTGCATTCATACATACATGCATGCATGCATACATATAACTTTCAGAGTTAAGGCAATGCCCCACCCACCAGTCCCTCTTATTTTGCCGTTGCATTAATGCCACTCCTATATTTCTAATTCTCACCCAATCAACTTCAAGTATACATTAAAAGCAATTGATCTGTTCTGGTTGCCTCTTCTTTCTTTCTACATACGAAAAAGGCTATCAAAACAGAATTGAAGATTTCTTCACGACATGAATTTTCTTTTTAAAAAAAGTCCTTCAAAGTTGAAAATTTTGGTTTTAACCCTCCATTTTTCCCACTTTCCAAAGCTTCCTAGGAAGGTATCCTGTCTCTTATCTGCCTGTTATTGATTGAAGTTTATTAGTAACGTGCTAAGCTAGCAGCCTTAGGTGATTGGTTAAGGCTATGAATAGTCATAAGATGGAAGAAGATTGAAGGTTAAATACTGAAATCTGTTCAAATCTTTTAGGGCTTGCTGGCATTATAGTTAAATATTTTTAAATGGTGAAATAAGACTCACACCTTTTCAAATTACTTAAATAAAGGTTCTTCCTACAATTCACCTTAGTTTGCAGTATAAAATTGACATAATGTTCATCTTAACCCTTAACATTTACATCTTTGGTCAATCTGATCTTTATTTTCTTTTTAGATAAATTTAACTTTCAATCTTTAAAATAAATCGAATTTGCCTATCAATCTTCCAAAAGGAGTCAAAGATTTTTTTAATGGAAATATTAATTAAAATATTAAATTTTTAAATATAACATCCTCGCTTGGCAATTTACATGTACTTAATGTTTTTTTTAATTATCATGAACTTTTATAATATATTTTTGAATTTTTTTATAATTTTTATATTATTTGTCAACATGAAGTACATGTGGACTACCACGTGGATTGTCCCGACGACATCATTAAAAAAATTAATGTTTTAATCAACATTTTTGTTAAAAATGCGATTTGACTCTTTTTGAAAGATTTAGAGTCAAATTTAACTAAAAAAAAAAGAATAAAGGTCAAATCTACAAAAGATGCAAACATTAAGAGTTAAATTTAACAACATGCCTACGAAATTAGATGAATATTGACGAGTTTAGAATAGAATACATGATAGTTGAGTCATATATTAATTGAAAATAAAAGAAAAATAAAACATCATTTAAAACTTGATTGACGATAATTAAAAGATCACTATTTAACCATTTTGAAATGTATGCGTTTTATTTAAATATTTTTCAAAATTGTTTAACTTATATTCATAATTTTAAAAGATTTAAGATTCACAAAATTTAACCTCAATTTCAACATTTATTCTTAAACCCAGAAGTAACCTGTGTGAATAGAGTATGTCAAAGTTTTGATAGGTTCCAATTACTTGCCTTTTAGTCTTGGGAATATGGTGTTAGGTAGGGGATAAACTATGACATTCTGCAAGGTAGAGTTAAAAACTTTGGAGGTTTGTACATGATAATTTTTTGGTGGATTTAATCTCTCTATTCTACTTTAATTTTTACTTTTAATTATGATATTAATTTCATCAAATAAATTGATATAATTTATTTTTAAAAATATGGGATGATGTGGTATATATATATCATTACATTTTCTATACAATTGGACATGAATATAAAAAAAAATGTGTTCAACCGTGAAAAAACAAGCCATGCCATCATATATTTTAGAAAATAAATCATATCAAATTATTTAATGAAATTGGTAAATATTCAATACCCGAAAATTAGAATACTAATTTTTTTCAACTTAAATAAAATATATTTTATTATAAATAATAGGATGCTGTCGACCATATTTTTTTTTTCATTTTATGCTTATAAATATAAAAGAAAGTGTCTTTTAAGTTAGATATATTGATACCACCGATTGGTAAGGTTACATCCAAAAAAAATAATTTTTTTAAAGAGGAAATGAGTGTCGCGAGTTGATTAGGCGGCACCAGTTTTTTACGGTAAAAATTGTCTAAATTTGTTAATATTAGTACCATTATCTTATTTTGGTATTTATTTATATATTGTGTATTATTTAAGTAAAAAACCAAAAAATAAAAGAATTAGAAAGGATGAAAGGATTAAATCCGCCAAGCACAATTCTACAAGTAGCTTTGTATAGAAATTGAGCATGTATTGAAGAAAGATAGTTGGGAGCAGTCACGCGTAGATTGATACATCCATTACTAGAGATATACGCGTCTTTGGTTTTTCAAGTATGGAATTAAGGGCTCTAAACCTATGTATACATGTGGTGATGTTTATGGTTTTCAACATTAAAGTGAGTCACATGCTGTGCATATACAAAAGTTTCAATCTTGGCGATTTACAAACACATCCCTCATGTGTTTGGAATTCAACAAGTTGGAACTTTGACCCTCAGCTATGGGCGGGGGTGGGGGACAAACCCTAGAGTTTATGCTACGTAGCAGGTAGAAAGATGGATAAATGCGGAAGCAATTAGCCCTGCCCCATGGCGGCCTATACTAATTGCCCCAAAAAAGCTGCATCCTATACCCTGATGTAACACAGCCTCTAACCTTAGTTGTCAGATGTCAAATAGGTAGCTCACATTATTAATATTTCCATGCTTTATATGAGGATCTTCCTTCAACCAAAGGTTTTCCTTGAACATGAAACTGACAACACTATTAATGGATACTAGGATCAATGTTTAGTCAAAAACCTGATATTTTGCATTTCTGATTCTGAATTATTATTACTAATTATAATTTGCTTGGAATGGAGAAGCAATTTACCCTGATGTTGGGGCATGAGCATTGTTGCATTTGCATTTAATTTGGTCCACTTTTTCAGTCCCCACATCTCAGTTTTCTTCAACTGGCAGCTCTATGTGTGATCCCCCATTTGCCTTTTCTGTTCACATTAGCCAATATTATCCCCCATCAAAAACCAGGTTGCCAAAGAAAAAAAAAGATTTCATCTTTTCAAACTATTGAAGATGGAATCTGACTTCAAAACTTTTTGGTACAACAAAGGCGATGGCTTTTCTACTTGACTTCTTCCATACCCATAACCATTCATTTCCTTTACCACAGTAGCCTTTTTTTCAAAGATTGAAAATTTAGGCATACCCCTTTTTCTTAATTTCAACTTTTGCCGATGACATCAATTCACGCAAACTATATCCTAATTCCAATTTGCTTTTTCTTTTTTAAACTGGTACATAAACTATTATTTTATTTCATTTTACTTCAAAATATACATGTTTAGTAAAAACATACCATATCTCACATTCTCGAAACAAAATCTATAGTTTAAGCACCACTTCGAAAAAAAAAACCCCTTTAATAGCCAATTTAAAGCATTTTGGTAAATATGAAACCCATCAACATATAGTGCCAGCCTGGTAAAATGAATTCATTCCCAGCAATATTATAATAGCATTTAACCAGTTATCAGATTTTATTACTATACATAAAATTTTCAGTCATTGCTAGTTTTACTCACAAAACTCAAACCCATCTCTTGTTCTTGTATCTCCAGCCATACATGGGGTAAGTGGTTAGAGACGCAGAGCAAAAAAAATGTAATGAGTTATGAACCTTTGAGAGGAAATGTGTGTATCATCGGCTATCATAAAAACATGCATCAGAATGGTGATGAGGCTAAAACAAGCAGCATCAAGTTAGTGACAACCTATATAGGCTGTCAAATTACAATAATTTCTTACAGCCAATATAAATAGCAATTACCACTGCTATGTGTCTTACTGCCAGAAAGCTGTAGCCTTTTGATTTATATGAATATATATATTGTACTTCTACAGTTTCTTCATATAAATATTACCCAAATAGTGAGCAAGAAACAAGATAGCATCTATTTGATGCATGGGGAAGACAACTTGGCTTCAGATAATAAAAAAATTGAAATGAAAAGGAAAATACCTACATTATAAAGAACAAGTCTGTCTCAATGGGATGAAGTTAGCTTCCAAAAGGTTTTTGTTGCTACCAGGATTTTCTCTCTCCCATGTGATTCAGGTTCCTTGTCATTTATGGTAGCCGTCCACCTTACTGCGTGAGCTATGTGTGCCACTTTGTCGATTACTTCAGGTGAATCTCGAATCACAACTGTTCCTTCAGGACGCAACATTCGATCCATCTCCACCATTAGGTCCACAAGGTTACACCTGCAGGAACATTAGAGTTGATGATGAAAGGTACTTTTTGGTTGAAAGATGACGACTAACCGTGCTAAGAGTTAACTACAGAGTGATCCATGCAGTAACATTGCATGAGCCCATTGATTCAATAGCAACACAACAAGAAACGACTATCATAGGATACAAGGTGCAAAGATTGTTTTCTATGCTTTTCTTTGCATTGCCTTTAGAAGTTGAAGCTTAAAAGGAGGAAAAGAAAAAGAAAATAAGGTTTGTTAAGTCACAATAAAGTAAATATAATCAGGCATGCAATTTCTCGCATAACCAAAGTGATAAAGAGTAGAAACTTCAGTTGCTCATACAAATGCAGAGAATTGAAGGATGACGTCAAGGTTATATCTACCTGCTCTTGCTTGAACCAGGAAGCTTTATTAGTGATTCAATGCCAGCTACATGAATAAAATCGTAAGTGCGTGGGTATGTTGAGAAAGGTTCACACCTGCAAACGGCAATTAAGCTCATCAGATAATCACAAGTGTTTTCCCTATAAGACTAAGCACATTACATAATCCCACAAATAAAGAGGAATCAAGAAAACAAGCAACCACAACAATCATTTAAGGAGAAGGTTAAGGATCACACAAGTATCTAGTTTGAAAGTTAAACACTGCACGGTAAAAAACCATTGCAACAATTGAATAATTGCACATCCAACTAAATTACCTAAATCAAAGCAAGTACAGTTTTCAAAGCAGGTTCGATCAAACAGGGGAATAAGCAGAAGAAGTTTGCTTTGGGCAGAAGGGAATGAACATGGTATTTCCGTGGGGAAGATTGTCACAGATAGTAGATGACAAGGCACTATAGTGTACTCTTGTTCCCGAACGAGGAACAAACTGTTAGCATGTTCAGTAAATAAGGATAAAAATCCTACAGTAACTCACCAATCATGGTATACTCCAATAAGGCCTCTGTCATATATTACACCAAGAGTTAATGGCTTCCGAGCAGGAACAACATTCATCACCCATACTGGATCTGATACAAGTGCTGCTGCAAAACCTCCAAAAAATGCATTCATGTCCATGACATTGCGTACTGCTGGACTCCCAAGCTTCAGATTCAGAGTATTCTTATAATAGGCAACTCTCCTTGTCCACCTCCTTGTGTCTGCCCGAAACAAATCAATCCCGTTTTTCATGACCAAGGCCCTTGAAGGAGCTCTTGTTAGCCTGTCTGGCCACTTCGGAATAATCCCAACAGGATTTTCTCCATTCACAGAAGACGTTGACGTCACGCATCTTCTTAACTTAAAGTACCTACCCGAATAAAAGAGAGGATAAACTTAGAAGAACACAACATTCCAGTTCTAGAAACAACATAGTATAAGTGGGAACCAAAAACAACCGATCATACAACTAAATTAAGTGGAAAATCATGTTGAATTCCGTTTGGAATTTCTTCAGGACAATAAAGGTGGATGCTATCAGAATTATAAATTCTTCAAAAGCCTTCTCATGACAATTACCATGCATTACTGGGGTCATTTGATTCATCACAAGATTCAAGTCCAAATTCATTTTGGTTTGGCAGACACGAATCTCCATCAGGCTTTTTCCAAATGACTGTGTTCCCGTCCACAGCAATCAACTCATAGCACAATGCTCTTGCCACAGCCTGGAGATCTGCCCACTCTTTATCTTGCTTAGGCCACTGTACAGGGGGGCCAGAGATGACCAAATATCCACCTGAACGTAGTAACCGATCCACTTCAATGAAATAAGTTGCATCTGCAAAAGCCATATATCTTCACGTTAACGCCAAAGAAAGAGAGATGAAAAAGAGAATATATCAAACACACTCCAGATAGAGAAACCCACTATAAGCTGTGAAAGGGATCAGGCATCGAGAGCAGTGAATGAAATCAAATGCAAATGCAGGAAACGGGAGTCTGCGAGTGCCAAGCATTAGAACAAAGGCCGGTATTCCTCTTTCCAATGCAAATTGTATTTGTGCTTTGTGGGAATCTCTAGGAGCAAATGAGAGTGCCAAAATGCCTTCTGATAACAATGAACCCCCAAAACTTGCAACCTGAAAAAAGATTAATAAGGTTGATATTCAAACAGTACAAAACTGGAGTATAAGCATAATAAGATAACATGCTACATATGATATTAATTTACCCCACAACCCATATCAAGGGCAGTCCTAAGAGTTCCACCAGTCAAGGGAATATACTGCCCAAGTTTCTCGATATATGGAGCAGCTCCATCAGGAAACATTGTTCCACCACCAGGGAAAATAAAGTGAGGACCTTGCTCTTTCATCCATCCTTGGTGACCTTTCCTATCAGCAATTTTGTTGTGTGGCATATTGGAGTGCCATATCTGACCATTAAACAATTAAAACTGTTTTAAGGTTTTAAGCAACACTAATAATTTAATTCCATTCCTAAAAAGGATCGATTTGTGGCAACGAGGAACAATCTTACATACAGTTTGTGTTTAACAAACGAAAAACCCATGAAAACCATAAAAGGCGAAAAAAGATACAGAGGGAGAAAATTGTACCTTCTGCAAGCTTTCAGGCCACTGAACAGGAATCTTATAACCAGGAGGAGGAGGGATCAAGCAAAGAGGCATTTCATCAGGCAAAGGACAATGCCTTTCTCTATATAGATTCATCTCCCTACTGAGCTGGCTATTACGCCTGGGGTCCTCACAGGGCATATGATCAACGGAATTGGCAGGGCAGGCTTCAATGGGCTTGTGGTGGTGGCCAAGTTCGACCAAGGACACCAAGCGATGCCGTTGCCTCGGATCAGAGGTGGAAAGCAACAGGGCTTGCCTACCAGAGGCAGCCATGGAATCCCCAAGAGGGGTGAAGACTAAGAGGAAGAACAAGAGTACGAGGCCGAAGAATATGGCGGTTATGATGTCCAAAAGCTTCCATTGGCGGGGATTGCGTTTGGATGCAGGTAGATTTAAGTGACCCATGCTTTTGGATCTTCGGTATGAGTAGTTAGTTTAATGGTTGGTTTATCACAGGATTCGGTTGCGGATCCAGATTGGATAAAGGGTTTGGTTGAAATTGTATGAATGAAATTTGAGAAGTGGAGTAGGTTTTAACTTCGTTGCAGAAGCAAAGGAGGAGGAGTGGGAGTTTTGCAACTTACCAAGTGAAAGTGTAGGGAATGGAATTAGAGAATTTGTGAGATTAACATAGCTTTGGGTGAAAGCATGGCATTGGGGAGGGTGAGAGCAAAGCATGAAGCGTAGCGTACGCGGTCGAATGCGTAGCTGTCCACTGGCAGCACCGCAATATTGGCCTTTAAGGAATTCTATTTTACTTATTAGTTCCGTGGAACTTTGTCGCCTGGGATTTGTATAGAATAATAGGGGCATTTCAAACCTATAGATTTCGTTTTCTGGCAATAATTAATTAAACTTACTTCTTACATACATCATGAGGGTTTGAATTTGTGGAAATTAATGCACTTGTTTTGGTGTGGGTTCGTTTTATACCATATGCTAAACACTATCAGTTTTATTTAAATATTATTTTCATTTTATAATTTTTAATCACTCACATGACTTGTTTTAAGAAAAAATTCGTTAATTTTAAAGATATATTATTTCTTACAAAAGATTTTAAATTTGTCCGTCAAACTATTATGATACATATACAATAAATAATAACTTTTTTAATGATACATGAGTAAATCAATAATAATACAAACATATTAAATATATAGTTTCCTTTATAATCAACCAAGGTCGGACGCCAATAGATACAATAAGATTCAGAGTTTACTTCATTCAGGGCCATTACCAGCAGCCTTTTCTTTTTATTTGATATGTAATGTACGCTTTTCAGCAGCAAACACGTGAAACGATTGTCCTCTAATCTATAAAGCTTAATGGGCATATGTAATTCGAAAGGCCTAATGTTAATTAATACTCACCAGATTAGTGGGGTAACACAATGCAAAGGGCCTAATAACAACAAACAGGCACCATGTCCTTGGCCAACATTGGCATCAGTCTTAGATCATGCAGAATTAGCCAAAAAATAAACACCAGGGAATTTATCAACAGCTAATGCAACATAACCAAGTAGTAACTAACAAATAACTCTTCAGATAACCTAGAGAGCCCTGCTTCTATCAAATCGCACATGAGCAGAAAATATTAGAACAACGTAAAGAAAAACAAATAATGTAAAACTTATGAGATAAACTTTTTAGTATATACAGAAGTGTGTATCCCAAAACCCTCAAAATGCAAATCCATCATCATGGATAGCCAATCTCCTTTTTAAGGTCTTACAATAGTGCCTCAGCACATCCAGAACCTAGGCCCAACCATAGAAAGAACCTTTTCAAGAATATCTTGATAATGCTTCAGTCCAGAATTCAGATTTTCCTGGAAGCCCTAAGATTGTACTCATGCTTGAGAAGATTTGCTCTCAGCAGCATTGCCCTCACATCCCAATCAAATTCATTGCCAGTCTGCAAAACCCGCTGGAAAGTTGCATTTCTCTGATTAGCATGTCGTGCATAAAGAATTTTGTTGTGTGAATCGATCCGAGCCTGCAGATACATTATAATCTTCATCGTAAAAGATACATTACAAAAAAAAATAGGAAAAGAAAAGAAAAACCTTTATCACTTAATTTGCAAAAGTCCATTTCCATTTGAACTGGCTTCCTTCACTCCAGGGAACTAATGTATAAACAAGGATTGACTCTACTTCCCCGTCTAACTGTTTTCAATGTTTGGGAAGGTTCTGGTTTAGAAATTAGGAAATTCACTTTAATTGTTTTTCTGCTCTTCACTATAAAAACATGGTCAATGCAAGTTCCAAACGAAAGAGTAAAATTCTTTTCATTTATCACTGAAGAGATGCAGATTAATTGACAAATTAAGTTCGAACTGATATTTGGAAAATCATGTACAAAACCATGTTCACATGCACCAACAAAGCTTAAGAAAAGCAAGACAGTGGTGAAAAACAATACCTGTATCTGGTTGTCAGTAATTAAGGATTCAAGTTCTTTCTCAAGTCCTGCAACACTTGTTTTAAAGGCATCAGCCATCATTCGCATATCAACAGACACAAATGGGTGGGTGTACTGGATAAGGGCTTTGCTCCGGATTTGATCATACAGGGTCTCAACATGGTCATGTATATGGATATCAAGCATCAGATTCAATTTGAGGTTTCCAAGATATTCCAAGCAGGAAGCATAATGGCTGCAATAAGAAAGAAGCCACAAGTTAAAAGTCAGCACGTCTCATCAATCAAGCACTCATAAGGACTTGCTGAAACCAGAGTCACAAGATAAAAGATTGTATATGATAATCTTAACCTAAGAAAATTCACTACAAATTAATTAAAGATGGATAATACCTCGAGTAAAAATCATTAATAAGCTCCCTTACTTCAGGCACCAACTCTAAGAAATTCCGGAAGTTGATATTGTCTATAACTTTGTTCTGCAAAGTAAAAGCATTCAATGAATAAGAAATATATAAGACAACAGTAAGACAAGGCCAGAAAACAAATGACAGGGAGGGGGTGAACTGAAGAGATTCATGCCTTCAGTTCAGTTCGATCAAAGCTTGCAAGTGCACAAAGCCCACCATAAGTAGCAACATCTTGAGGGGCAATCACTTCACTGTAGGAATTCCCAAGTTCAGGACCCACTTCCAAAAACTGCATCCATAGAAAAGACAATCAATCCAGCAATGAAATAGTAATTGCTTGGAATAAAACTAATTATAAAATCTCCCTTTTTACAATTCATAAAAGTACAACAATAATCAATGCAAGAAAACCAACAAAAGGAACACTCAACCTCAAAAACCAAAGCAAGCAAACTTTAAATTAATCAGGCCCAACCAACTATAGGGGCTGCTCCAGATAAAGGCCGCATGACTAAACCTTCAACGCATACAACAATTATACTGTATTAATACCATCGGAAAGAACACTATAATACTAATTTTCTATCGAGTGCATCAAGCTCTCTTAAGTTTTCTACCATAATGTACTCCATCAAACACAACACCATGAGAAGATTTCAGGTTTAATTTTAGGAGTGCAATGTTCCAAGAATGCCTAAAATGTAGCTTGTTTACACTTGCTTCATCAGACTTATTCGGGTCAAGATCAAGTCCCGTTTATTTTTAGTTTATAGGCCAAGATTTGAAACCAGATCGTGTGGCTTGAATTGAATGGCTTCTAAATTTAAGTTCTAGAAAATACCAATATGTAAATAACCAATCCTTTCCCGATAATCGCAAGGAAGTACCATTATCTTCTATGCATTTCAGCCATATCATATTCAACACATCTTGCCAGTAAAAGAGAGCATGATACAATCAGAAAACAAGCAAAAATGGCAACATTCGAATTATCCAAGGTAACAATTTATAAGCTGACAAACCTTACGAGCAGCAAGCTTGTACTTCTTAGCCTCCAGATGAGCCAATCCAGCAGCACAACGTAGCTTAGCAATAGTTGGAGGGTCAAGTGCCTCGGGTGTTTGCTCAGCCTTACTAACGTAGCTTGTCACATGAGCAAATTGACCCATCTCAATGCTCACAAGAATTGCACTCAAACACATCTGAATAATATGCTTTGACGTTGTACAATAATCGCGAGTTCGAACATAGCTTTTAAAAGCATCCCCCAGTGCGCCATGAGCATAGTAAAAATCTCCAAAATCATTGTATCCCATTCTTATACTTTCTTTGATTAAATTCGTCTGAAAATAAGAAATTAAAAAAAAAAAAAAAGAAGTAAGCCCTAACTAGTTTCTAGAAAATAATTTGAAGTAAGAAAAACTGAATTACCCTGTAGGCATTGAGTTCGCTCTCGAGTTTATCTTTCCTTTGGTCGGCTTTTCGATCAACCATAGCGCACCACGTGGCATCCATCGAATAGTTGGGACCCAATCGACCGTCGACCTTCTGGACCACTTCACGGAATAGCTGAGTGTTCTCCCCCTTCTTGAGCTCATCGTAAGCCATCCTTAGAGCCTCCAATTGCATCCCGGAATTGTCGCAGTGGTCGGCTAAGAATATGAGCCGCATGATCTTGGTACGGCCCGAGTAAAGCGCAGCGTAGGCCTCGATGTCTAGCTGCTCGCCGCTAATGATGGGCCGGTTCTTCCGGATCGTTGTCGAAGTTGAGGATGACGGCGCATCGTCAACGCCCTCGATGCCGTTCGCGTTCATATCCTCCATCAATGATTTTGGGGCGTCGTCTTCGCCATCCATTGCGAAAAAGAACTAGAAACGAAACGATGTGGCAATTTTAGGGATTTTAAGGCTAGGGTTTATCTGTTTATGAACTGGTTTAGAATATAACAGCAGTAGTGACGGAAGATGCGGGGAGGAATGAGCTGGCAAGTGACCTCTTATAGACGTTTGCTTCCCGACGTAACGATGCCGTTTTTTATCTGCAAACACTAGTCTTCTCATTTCATGAAACAAGTGAATTCACAAATACGTTACCAACTATTAATTTTTTAGAAGATAATTTATTTTTCTGAAAATAATTTATTTTTTGTTGTTTGAATCAATTTGTATAAAATATTTTCTATTATTTTATAAATTTCTTGAAAATATTTTATAAAAACTGTTTTAAATGAAACAAATTTATATTTAAGAATTTATTATCTTTTCATTGTTTAATTGAGTTTATTATATATATATATATATATATATATTAATAATTTTTTCTAATGTAAAAGTTCCAATAGATTAAAATATTCTAGTATTTATTTTTTGTAATTTTTTGTACTTACCTTGGTAATTTGTTTATGTATAATTTACATTTTAACAATACAGGTTGGCCTATAAGGTTCTGATTTTTATTTATAAAATGTTTGGATTTATTCCATTAGACGCACAAGTCCACCGGATATCGTTTATATAGCTAGAAACTAATGCGCTACTCAGAGTAACACGGCGCCCAAGAAAGTCCCAACAAATTTGTTTGTTGTATGCAATACAGTACAAACAAACCTTACCATCTTTGAGATCTTCACAATTCTAATCATTTAATTTAAGAAAATTCAAGTCATTTTTCAAAAATAAGTTGAATAATTACCATAAAATGATTTCATTTTTGTCCAGATCCAGATTTTCAAAGGTAAGTGTAGGACTTACAAAAAAAAAAAAAATATTTTTCTTTTTCTTTTTTTCCTGCTTCTAACTTTGTTGCATAGCAACATTCAAGTGTCCTTATTTCTGCATCACTTTCCTAGTTGCTATTGTTGCTGCCTGTAATAGCCCAAATTTCAGTAATGTCTAAAATAGTGGTTCGAGACCACCAAATTCGACAAATGAACTCGTATATTATTTAATATTTAAAAGCCAAATGTAGCTTTTAAAATATTTTTGAAATAGTAAATTGTGTTTTATAAAGATTTATTTGGTCAAGAAATTGAGAAAAAGAGGTATCGAGATCTCGGTGTTATAAATTGAGTCATAAATATTTTTATAAATATTTACGGAATGTCAATAAAGTAGTATTAAAATTTCGTTAGAAAATTTTGATGTTTGGGTGGTTAATTAAATAAAAAGTACTAAATTGAAAAAAATATAAAAGTTGCTAGAACGATTAAATAGCTTAATTTTCAAATGAGGAAGGACCTAAAGTGAAAATAAGCCCAAAAGAGATATTTTGGGCGGCAATAGCTTAGAAAAATCATAAAATGGGTGAAATAAGGGCAAAATTAGAAAATTACAAAATTAGCTAAATAAAAAGGGGACCAAATTGAAATATCTAGAATTCTCTTCAATTCTCTTTATTTTCTTCAGCTGGAAAACAGCCATGGGAGAGAGTTCAAGCTGGTTTTCATACTCAAGCTTCATGTAAGTTTAATTCTTGCTTTCTCCTTAAAATTTCTATGTTTTTGGACTTTTATAATTGGGTCCAACTTATTAATTCATTAGTTTTTTATTCTATGGCTAATTTTTAAAGTTGATGTGGATTAGTGCTAGAAAAATATTGTAACAGCCTAAATTTGGGTCTAGTCGAAATAGTGGTTTCGAGACCACAAATCCGACGAGAAAATTTTTATTTTTATTATATTTTTATGGTCTACAATTTTACGAAAATATTTCGTAAAAATTTCGTTCAAAAATTTTGACGTTTGAGCACTCAATTTAGTCAAAATGACTAAATTGTAAAAAGTGCAAAAGTTGAGTTCTATATATTAGAGGTGTCATATTGCTATGAGTTTTAAATTGGAGGCCCTTAAAAGGAAATTAGACCATTGAATAACTTGATGGACAAAAATGGGCATGAATAGGACAAAATTGAAAGAAAAGCCTTAAGGGTGTTTTAGTCATTTAGTGTTTTAAATGAATAAAAAGACAAAATACAAGGAAAAAATCTGCTCATCTTCTTCTAGTTGCTACGGAAAATTTCTAGACTCCATGGCTAAGGGTTTCAAGCTTTTCAAGCTTCATAGTAAGTGTTTTTGAGTCCCATTTTTAATGTTCATCGTATTTTTGAAATCCCGGTAACTTAGTTTAGCTATTTCTACCATTATTTTGAGCTAGAGTTTAATTTTAAAAATTGACCAATGTTGAATAATTGTGAATTTTGATGAATTATGGTAGATTATGCATGTCTATGATTAGAGAAATGAGTTTAACTAGATGATTTTCGATGAAATCGTATAAAAAAGGGTTAAATTGTAAAAGTTATAAATTGGTCATAACTGTGTGAATTAGTGAGAATTTGATGTTGCCATAGAAGAGAAAATGATCAGCATGTTATAAAACATAAAAATAAGGGCTGAAGTTTAATTTTCGAGTATTGGGTCAAAAGTGTAAATATGTAAAAGTTTAGGGGTAAAATTATAATTTTGAAAAAGTTGAGTTAAGGACTGTTTTGAATAGAAAATTAATTAAATAAGTGAAATGTGATGTTTTAGACCCCGAAAAATGAGATTTGAACCTAGAACGGGAGGAAAATTGAAAATCGAGAAAGTTGATAAAATGGCCGTTTTGGTATCGAGGTAAGTTCATATGTTCAATAAGCATTTAATGATACAAGTTTGAATGTTAAATTGAAATTTTAGTTATGAATACTTTAGTATTTATTTTCCAATATAATTATAATGTTCGATATTGACTCAACATTTTAATGAGAATTGGTATAAATTTACATGTAAGACCAAATTAGAATGATGGCTTTGTGTAATATCAAGAAAGTATTGAATAGAATAATTTGGGGAGGATAAGTTAAATTGATGATCCGATGAGATTGAGAATGTAATTATGAAAGTTATGTGTAAATAATAGCGATATATTTTTATATAAATGGTGAATTATATTTGATATGTGAATTAATATTGAATATGGAAGAAAAATTGTTCATGAATTATTCAATTGCTAAAGTGTTTAAAATAAGTGTTAAGAGTAAATTTCCGGTTGAACATAGGAATAGAAGTGGATACTAGAGACCAAAGGTTACAAAGTTACAGTTGAGTCCCGAAAGTCTTTGGGTGATCTAGCATATGTTGCAGACACCTGACAGCTTGTGTGAGCAGGCCCGTGGACATTTCTAGTGTTATTGATCAGTGGTAGCGTCGGCTACATATCAGTGCTAGCTTTAGCTACATTACAATGGTAGCTTCGGCTACATTACAGTGGTAGCTTCGGCTACATATCAGTGTGGCACTTATGTGCTAATTCTCTACGTATCCGTGTATATTCCGAGTGTTCAACGGGAAAATCGATTAAGTGAAATTATGTGTGACTTTGTAGTGATAAGTGTAGGTATATACATGTGTAACGTATGAGCAATATGCTCGATATGTAATCGGAAATTGGAAAGATTGTTATAAGCAAGTAATGAATACAACTAAAGGGGGAGAGAGAGAGAGCAAAAATTTACAATAAAACTGTTTTAGACAGCAGCAGTGACGTGAATTTGAAAAAATACCAAAAATATTAGAAATTGAATTGTAAGTTGAATGAGATGTTGATTTAAATCTTATTGAGTCTATTTTCATATAAAAGAAACATAGAAAACAAAGGATTTTTATATTTCGAGATATTTAAATTCTTGTGAGATTGGTTTAGAATGATTATGTGATCCCATGTTCTGCCTTAGAAAAATCATTAAAAATTGTACAAAAATAATTATGGGATATAAGTTATATGAATGAAATCCTTGATGAGTCTAGTTTCAAATGAAACAAATTATAACATCATTTGAATTCTGTACAAAGATAAAATTGATTCATAGTGAAAAGTGGTTAGAATAGTCAAACAGTAAAATAGGGGAAATTTTAATGAATAAACTGTACTAATTAGCTAAGCCAAAAATTCTGGAAATTTTATGGTATGAAGATATGTGAGTCTAGTTTCAGGAAAAATTGGCAGTTTGAAATTTGGAGCTCTGTAGCTCAAGAAATAAATAATTTAGTGACAGTGATTCAAGTAGACAGATTAATGTGAACATGAGTAATAAGGTATAAGCATGTGATTTAATGATTGTATCAATTTGAGAACTTGTTGTGAGGATTTGTCATGTTGAGGCTTTGATAATGCTACACATGAGTAAGTTGGGAAAGTAAGAACTTAGCAATATTTATGCAAATTATGACAGCTTAGTAGTAAGTTAAATTCATTGCTAATGCTTATTATTTTTACATGTGAACTTGCTAAGCTTTATAAGCTTACCCCCTTTTCTTTCCCATGTTACAGAGTCCTACTAAACAAGTTCGGGTTAGAGGTCGTCGGAGATCGCTTCACACTATCAAGCTATCTATGAGTAACTTTATTTATAAATGATTTAAGTTATGGCATGTATAGGGGCTTGACTAAGTCATGTTATATATGTGTTAATTAATTTGACCAAATGTATTGTTAAGTCTGGTAATGCCTCGTACTCGGTTCTGGCATAGGATACGGGTAAGGGGTGTTACAAATATGACGAATAAATATTGAATTGAAGCTTTAATTTTTTTATATGATGATTTTATCAAGTGAAATTGATGGAAATTGGTTTTAGGACCTAATTGTGAAAGAGTTGACATTAAGGCCTAGTGTTAAAATTCTGATTTTCAAAGGTTATGAAGTAGTTTAAAATGATAGAGAAAAGTATTAAATGATAAAATTATCTCAATTGAGGGGTTAATTGAGCAAGGACTGAATTGTATGAATTGTGGAATTTGGGACAAAATAGAAATCAACATGTTACACTAAAGCGCTTTTGGACAAAGAAGCAGTTGTCTAACTTTGAAAAATCACCAAAAATGGTAGAAATTGAATTAGAAGTTGAGTGAGATATAGAATTAAAGCTTGTTGAGTCTATTTTCACCAAAAATGGTAGAAATTGAATTAGAAGTTGAGTGCGATATATAATTAAAGCTTGTTGAGTCTATTTTCATATAAAAGAAATAGAGCAAGCAAAGGAAGTCTACATATTGAGATATTTAAATTTTTGTAAGACTAGTTTAGAATAACTTCGTGATCCCCTATTCTTACTTTAGAAATTCACTAAAAATTGTACAAAAAGAATTATGAGTTATAATTTATATGTTTGTATTCTTTAGTGAGTCTATTTTCATTAGAAATAATCGGAAACACTATATGAAAATCTTACTATGAGATAATTTATTTTTAGTGAAGAGAGGTCAGAGCTGTCGGACTGTGTAACAGGGAAGAACTTAACTAATAAACTGTACTAATTGGCCACACTAAAAATTCTGAAAAAATTATAGTAAGAAGATATGTGAGTCTAGTTTCAAATAAAATTAACGGATCTGAATTTGGAGTTTTTTAGCTCAAGATAAAAATAATTTAGTGACACATATGGACAGCTTGAATATTCACATAAGTAAATATTGAAAATTATAGATAATGTTACTTCCAAGTGTGTTGTTTATACTAAAGATGTGTGTAACATCCTGAATTAGGGGTTGTCTAAAATTTAATTATTTTTCCCATGTGTGTACTTGAAGAATTAAATGCTATGACCATTTGACATGTTTTAGGGTCTAGAAATAACCCCGAGCTAGGCCTGACTTAGAATTAAAAATTTCTTTCTAAGTGTTTTAAATAAGGGAGCTAGGTGAGTTAGGGGTTAAATAAAATTTAGGGTGAAGCATGACACAAAGAATTAAGTGGCAGAGTGGCTTGCATGCGCCACTTAAAGGCTTAGGAGTGGTGGATAGGCGCAGGTCATAGGTTCGAGTGGCTGGAGTGGCATTTTGGCGTTTTATTTTTATATGCAGTAAAGGGCTAAAGTAGGAAGGCTTTAAAATTAAATGATGAGGTTTTACGACAGGAAAGTCAATTGGGAGGAATGGTATGGGGCGTTGGAAGGGGGCTGTGGCAGTAAGGTCCTGGGTTCGAACCAAAGAAACTACAGTTGGGTTTTTATTTTTTTTGGAAGCCGGCGTGAATGGGAGAAAGAGTGATGGCCCGATTATGGACACTTAAGGTGATGAGGATAAGTTTAATTTTTGCACATTAATATCGGCTGGAAGGGTGTGTGTAGTGGTTTATTTTCATTTGAATTGTTGAAGAGGTTGATAGGAGATAAATATTATTCTTTTTGGGTGATAATTAAGCTGTAATTATCACCAAAAAGTGAGGTGTTGGCTGGTTATAGGACTCCTTGGGGGAGGGCTGTCCACATTCGGTTTATCACCTAAAGAGAGGGGTCGGATTTCATAAAAATTCTTTTCTTTCTCTCCAAACTGCTGCTGCCGAATTCTCCCTAGCCTCTCTTTCCAAAATTCTTCAAAAGTTCTCTTCTTCTCTTGCTTCTTTTTAGCCGAACCTACCCCCTCTTTTAGGGAAAATTCCAGCCCTTCCATCTTGCCTTGGCCAAATCTCTTAGGGGCTGTCAACTTCTCTTTTGTAGTTCTCCAAGTGGCGTTGGGGTAAGTATTTTCTTCCTTAAAGTAATCGGGTTGTTTCTTCTCTTTGGGATGGTCGAATGATTCATAAAGATCACAAGATGGTATTTCTCTGTTGTAGTTATCAAGAAGGTGCGTTGTTGGAGACTATCGGTGTTGATTTTTCAAGGTGAGGCACCTACACTATTCGGCCATAGGCCACTTCCCATAGATTTACTTATAGCCAATTTTAACGTGTGTTTTGGTAGGAATCTCGAAGACTCAAGTGACAAATTCGGGATTTCGGTAAGTGGGGTAAGTGAATGGTTACATTCGGCCAAGGGCCATTTGTTGAGAATTAGTGCCTAAAAGTTGAAACTAACATGTGCCATGGATCTAGGGACTATTAGGCCAAGGCCAATAAAGGCTTCTGGGATTTTGAATTACTTGGTAAGTGATGGTAAGATTCGGCCTAGGGCCATATTTCAGTTATTGAGCGCGATTAATCCTTCGGGATCTCTAGTTTAGCCGATTGGATAATAGATCTAATAATTCATGTGTTGGCCGATTGTAGGAGGAAACAACGTCTTGGGATTTCGCTAGTATATTCGGGATTTGCTAGTAAATAGGTGTGTAAAACTCACTACACACTTTATTAGTAACATGACTATATTGTTTGCCTTTTAATCTTTTTGCTAGTGATTTGCTTGTGGCATAATCATATGGTTGCCGAGTAAGTCCCCTATTACTTTGTCTATGATATATGATTGAGTTTGCCATCATATGCTGTTGAATGATATGTTGTACATAATGCATGATGATGGTGGGATTGATGAGAGGAGGGGGATGATCTTATGGACTATCACCAGTGGTTTTGACCACAAGATAGGTTGGCCCCATCAGATTTATTGTGACTTCGGTCACCAGTGGTTTTGACCACACCGATGATAATTGTGACTAAGTCCCAGTGGTTTGGTACCACCAGTGGTTTTGACCACATTATGATATTTTGTGACCTATGGTCATCAGTGGTTTTGACCACACGATGGGTTGGCCCCATCATTAAATTTGTGACACTAGTCACCAGTGGTTTTGACCACACGGGGTAGTTAAAGGAGTATGGATGGTTAGTTGGGTTGCATAATTGCATGTTTATTAATATCTTGTGTATGAGTTACATTTCCGGATGGGGGATTTACACACTGAGTCTTGGTGACCCACCCCTTCCCTTACTATTTTGCAGATGAGTAGAACGCGGAGATGGAGCCGGAGAGGACTCGAGGCGGCCATGCTTATCGTTGGATTTGAATTAAATTTATTATCGTTAAGTTTAGTTATTTCTTTTCTAAGTTTTTAATTTGGGATGTAATAAGGCCGCTCTTTATTGTTTGGTATGTTTTAATTAGTTGTTTAATTTACTTATACTATATATTACAAAAAGCATTTATAAATGTTAAGTGAACCGGTTAAAAATAACTTTTCCAACTAAGTAACTACTACGAGTTTTTAAAGATGTTACCATCGGGTAACAAACTACACCAAGTCAATTATAACCCTGATTTATTAAATGTTACATGATCAAATGTTTTCAAAAGGGTTTATCAACACAACCATGTTTATAAAAAGCCCAACTGAGTTTTCAAACACCGTTTTAATACCTTAGCCACATTTTAACAAATTTTCACCAGTCACTCAAAATGATTCAAATTGTTTTACCCCGTGACATACCAGATCCGGTCAGAACTCATGGGCCGGGTTTGGGGTGTTACAATGTGGATGGAGAGGAGGAGGAGGAAAAATAATATATGAATGACTTGTGTATAAATTGATCACATGCTCGATTATAATTGATAAATGTTGAATTAGAAATGATATAATATTTTATTTGGAATATTTATTATGAAATTATGATTATCGTTATAATACAAAAATTGAACTTGTGAGTTTATACGGCTAAATTTTAGTGATCATTTGTTAATTTTATGAACTTCATGATGTGTTATTTCATTTGTATTGATGATAAAATCGTGAATAATGTAAACGCATGAAAATTGAATAAATAATCAAATTGAGCATTTCAGTTCAGTAACAAGATGAATTGACGGCAAAAACCATGGATGAACCATGAAAACACGTGATAAGTGATAGCTTCGGCTACACTTATCTGATCAAGGACAAGTGAAAGTGAAAAATGGTAGCTCCGGCTACCTGTTCAGTAAATAGTGGTAGCTTTGGCTACAAGTGACAAGTGATTTCCGTGTAAGACCATATCTAAGATATGGTATCAGTGTGATACGTATTTAAGATGTAAGACCATAGCTAGGCTATGACATTCTAGTGATAAGTGATGAATTGATGGATAAGACCATAGGTGATCCATGGCAAAGTGTGAAACGTAGGTATGTTATCATCCATACTGAGTTGTGAAACGTAGGTATGGTATCATCCATACTGAGTTGTGAAACGTATGTACGGTATCATCCATACTGAGTTGCGAAATGTAGGTATGGTATTAACCATACTGAGTTGTGAAACGTAGGTAAGGTATTAACCATACTGAGTTAATAAACGTAGGTATGGCATTTCCCATACCAAGTTGTGAAGTGTAGGTATGGTATTTCAATAAGGAAAACCATACTGAGTTGTAAAATGTGGCACTGATCGTGTCAAACAGTCGAATTTTAATATTTATAAAAAGAATGATCGAACCTGTAGGCTAACTATGACAACGATAGGGGCAAGTGCACCTATCAAACAGTAGTATAGTTTAGGCAAGAGTATCTTATCGAACCCAAGGGAACCTTAAAGTACTACTGCTCACTTTCTTTCTATTATTTAGCCTGAAATATGGAGTGATTGGTTTATTTAATCTAAAGACTAGTGAAATACTTAAACTAAATGTAAAGACAAAAGAATGAAACCTTGGGAAAAGACTGTAGAAAAACTTAGTTGATTACGACGATACCCTCAGGAAGAATCCACCTATGACTTCTCTTGTTATCTAACTTTTAATTCATATGACTTCTTTACTTAGCTTGATCCGTGAGACTCCCTAACCTATGTTAAACCCTCTCTCGAGGTGAATAACTTCTAACCTTAGGTTAATTAGTGGAACTCTCGTTCTCTTATAATAACCCCCTAAGGAAGCAGTAAATCGATCAATGAACTCCCATATTAGGTTTCACCCTAATCCGGCAAAATCTCGTAACCTTATCTTTAGGCGCTTGATCAACTCCGCTTAATTATGTTAGATCTACTCTTAAGTAGTGTCTATTCCTCCTCCACCTAAGCACATCAGATTAAATTAAGCAACATAATTAGGAACAAACTAAGTACTTATTATATAATTTAGAAATCAAATAACAAAATCTGTCATAGGTTTTATCCCTTTCAGGTATCTGAAGGGTTTAGTTCACAACAAAATAAGAAAACATCTCAAGAGAAAAGATAAAACAAAACATCAAAAATCCCTAAAACTCCCTGAAGGAATTGAAGAGGAGATCCTCTGTCTTGAGTAGTACTCCGGCTTTTTGAGATGGATCAACTGGCTATCTTCGAGTATTTCCCTGAATAAAAGCTCTGGCAGAAAACTTTGCCCACCAAAACTCCCTTCAGAATGGCTGCCTTGGGTTGTTTATATAGGCTCCTTAGATGCTTTACTTGGCTCCTAAGTACCTCATCAAGTAGAATTACTATTAAAGTGTTTAAGTGGACTTAGGAGTATGTTTCTTTGGCTTCAAGCATCCAAATCCGAGTGAAATTGCTCATTCCCGTAACAGGGGCATGACCGTGGCACATGCCCGTGTAAGTTGACTTTAGGCCGTGTGTTGATTCTGTTGATTGAGGCAAAGCCGTGTAAGTTAGGATTCAGGCCGTGCTTCAGGTCTGTCAATTGGGACAAGGCCTTGCAATTCGTGCTTAGGGCGTGTCTTTGAATGATTGGCGAGGCACGACCGTGTGACTTGAAGTCTAGGTCGTGCCAATTTCTTGGGTTGCCCAATTTGGTCCATTTTAAGCCCGTTTCTCATTCTTTTCGTTCTCGGGTGCTTTCCTGAGTATAAGACATAAAAAGAAAGGATTAAGAGCACTTTTTTACATAAATTGAGGGCTAAATCATCCAAAAGCATACTAAATGTGGGATTAAAATATGTTACTTTTTCGGTTTATCAAATACCCCCACACTTAAGTTTTTGCTTGTCCTCAAGCAAAATTCTCAACTTACAATTAAAACGAACTTTCCATAATTCATAATTCCTATCGACAATGTCTAATCATAATTCATAGATAATTTATACATGGATAATTCGACTCAAAGAGTCCTAAAGATTCAATCATGATAAGTCATACCTTTGTAGTACGAAACATAGGTGTCTCCGCTTATCTAAGTAATTACCTTTAATTCAAAACCGACAAGGATTGACATCCTCACAAAAGATTCATTCAAATCACTCGAAGTGTTTAAGGTTCAAGAATAAGCACTGTAAGTCGAACCTGAAAAGTTAATCCCATAGGCTTACCTGGAAATCAAATCTCCACCACTATATATGAGATGATTCACAGATCCAATGGTCTTTATCAGGGTTGTAACGGGGCTAAGGTTAAGGGTGTGGATACAGGCTAAATTAGAGGGTTAGAATCGAGATCGAATTGACTAATTACCTAATCTAAAAACAAAGAACTGAATATGAATATTTACATCGAATGAAAACTAATAATACCTACTATTGATAATTACTCTATAATAAAGAGTATTTTCATCACATACGAGCTTTTTCTTCAACAATTGGAGTTTAAATGCTCTAAGCTCTTTTATATACTACTAATATTGAATATACTTGAGTTTTTTTTAAGAACAAACTAAAATATTACATCATAAATGTAACTACTGAACTAATATAATACGATAATTTAATCAAATCAAATCTCGATTAAAGGGTAGTCAAAAGAATGCTGATAACAAATACAAAGGGATTTTGGGTTAATATTAGAGGGTGAGTCAATAAAAAGGTTGTTAGGATTCAACGGGGTTCACTAGGGGTTAATTTGTGAAGGTAGGCTTTTTATGGAGTGAACGGGTTAGAACCTAGGTGCCTTTATCATCTCGGTATATCAAATCATTAATGTGGTCTTGACATGTATAAACGAGGCAAGTTCTAGAATAACAATTCAAAGTTGACACACTCATAATCAATAAAGTGAGCATGAAAAAGAATATATGCTCTATAAGGCTCGAAATCTCACAAAAAAATATGGGTGTTTTTGACATCAATCTCTGTAAATTTCAAACTTCAAGGTAGTACTCAAATTTAGTTCAACGACCTATTAATTTTTAATTTTTTTGACAGTATACTTATCATGCTCGATTCTCTAGTATTCTTCAAATTTAATCATCAATGCACAATTAACTATGACTTACTCTAAAACATATCAATAATAATCATAAATCATTAGAAATTTCATCCTAATTAGTAATATGAGAAAAATACTTAAAAACAAGACTAAATTCAGGATTAATGAAAAATTAGGCATTAAATTGAGAATTATGCAAAAAGTTAGGCACTTTTATCCCCCCACACTTAAGATGTACATTGCTCTCAATGTACAAAGATAGATAAATAATTATGAAATAAAAAGAGAAGGGGAGAAGTAACACTTCTTGAATTTTGGATGATTCCGGGAGTTGGCGTCTTTGGTGGTGGTGATGGTGTTTTCTATGGGCCCGATGGGGTGGCTACCAATGATCTCTGCGCTAGATGAAGAAATTGGGTAGCCTGGGAAGATATAGCCAAGAAATCTAAAGAAATATTAATAATATACTAATATTATAATTAAAGATAAAGGGAATAAAGAGAAGGAGACTAAGAAGAAAACTGAAATTGAAAGAAAAGACTAATGGACTAAGGAGTCCTTATTGTTGGATGGTTCGCGAGGTGGGTGTGACCTCTACGGTTGTGGTGCGTGATTCCCAAGTAGCCTTTAGAACCTAAAACCAAGAAACTAGGATGAAGGAAATTAAATTAAGCAGAAGAGAATAATAGATAAGGAAAATAAAGGAGAAGAGAAAAGAAAAATAGGACCGAAATGGTGTCGAAGACCCTTGGCATGTCGAATAGCTGAAGCTGCCGGCATGTCCGTATGTGTTAGGGTCTCCTTTAAGGAGATTGTGATTGGCCTCTTACGCTTCTTCGGCATGATTTTTGTGTAGCTCAAGAGTCTGAATACCTTTTCTAATGCAAGATAGAAAAAATTGAAAGAAAAAGAAGGAGGAAAGAAGATGGGGAAAGAGGAAGGGCTGAGGGGTTTAAATAGATTTTTGCTTCTGACGCTGTCCCACGCCCGTGTATCTAAGGTGTGCTACTTTGCACGGCTGTATTGCACGACTGTGTTTGGAAGCGTGTTGGAGTGCCACGTCCGTTTGTCTCTACTGCCACGCCCGTTTCTATAATGGCAATGTTGACCCATGGCCGCCTCGCACGGCCGTGGTGGGGTAGGTGAGCCCGTGACTTCTGCAGTTGGTTGGGTCAGGATTCGCACGGCCCCTGCTATGTCAGTACGGTAATTTGGTGCGCCCACACGGCCATGGCCACGGCCGTGTGCTATATCGTGTGGTCTGGAAATCTATAATTTTTTTAATTTATTGAATTCTAAAAGAGAAAATAGAGATAAGAATAAAACTTAAATTACCAAATAGAAATTATTGTTCGGATTGCCTCCCGAAAAGCGCTCGTTTATAGTCTTAAGCTAGACTCTTTGAAAGAAAAAAAAATTTCAGGGAGGTTTAAAGGTTTGAACATCTTCCCTCATGCTTATAGTTCTATGACAAAGTTCAAGTTGAGAAGCGTTTACCTTGGAGGTGTCGAATGTTGCGTTGCTTACCTTGACTGTTTCGTGTGGGAAAATATTGTGTACCTCAAGCAGAATTTCTCCCTTTGGTTTCAGGTCTGTTGAAGTGATGTGGGGATCTGCTTTGTCTAACAGTACCTGGTTTCCTATTTTGAAGTGATTTGATGTCCCTACGAGCTTTTCTGGCGGTTTCTCTGGTTTTACTTCGTGTGGATACAGCTTTTCTTTGACTTGTATCTTCTGCTTTTCAAGCCTAAGGTCTTGTCCCTTGTAGGATTCTTTTTTGTTGTTTTGGGGCTTATGAGTTGGTTCAGGGTTGTCTTTATGTGGTGTTTCCTGCGATGAAAGTTGAATAATTTGATTATCTATTGAAGTGACTTTCTTACCTTCATCATCTGTTGTTCTGGCCGAGTCGAGAGCTTAAAGCTTAATTGATTCATCTCCTACACGAAGTATGAGCTTGCCTGTGGCAACATCAATTTTAGTCTTGGCAGTTGCTAGAAAAGGCTTTCCTAGAATTAAGGGGATTGAATTGTCCTCATCCATGTCTAAATAA
Source organism: Gossypium rotundifolium (assembly GCA_025506655.1). Taxonomy (NCBI): domain Eukaryota; kingdom Viridiplantae; phylum Streptophyta; class Magnoliopsida; order Malvales; family Malvaceae; genus Gossypium; species Gossypium rotundifolium. Next base: position 176,349,483 of record CP106732.1, read on the forward strand.
CAAAATCTACTGGGAAAACAAATTTATCGATTTTTACAAGCACATCTTCAATAATTGTAACACCCCTATCCCGTGTCCGTCGTCGGATTAGGGTTAGAAGCGTTATAGGATAGATCAGAAACATTCATAGAATTTATCATATAGCCATTCATCAATATCAATCATAATGTCCCTTAAATAGGCTATTGATACCTTAAACATGCTTATAAATCGAGTCGGGACTAAATCGAAACACATACAAAATATCATGTAAAAATAAAAACTTTTCTAAATGCAGGGGATACACGCCCGTGGGGGTAGGTTGTGCCTCACCCACGGCTACTGGACACACCCGTGTGTCCTCCCCGTGGTTATATACTGCGAAAACCAACACGGTCACCAAGCACGCCCGTGTGCTAAGGTCGTGTCCTACTAGGTCATATACTGCCATTTCTCACACGGCCTTTAGGCATGCCCGTGCCATGACCGTGTACTTCTTAAGCTAGCTACTGATTTTACTCCATTGTTACTAGGCACGCCCGTGTGCCATAACCGTGTGACTTTATAGGCCATTTACAAGGCCAAAATGCCACCCTTTTTGGGTCTCACCTACAAGTAATACCTACCAAAACATATTATGCATATCTGGCAACCAAAAACATACCAATTTATCCAATCAATAAATTCAATACCAAAACTTATATCATCACAAGCATAATTCATTCATTTATTTACCCAATAACTTAACTATATCATGGACCAATTCATCATGCTAAAACAAGCTCCACATCACATAGTATTTCATGCATATATCCATTTCATGTCTAGCCAAAACACAAAGTCAATTCACATAGCAAACTTATGACCAAAACTAGCCTATACCAAAAATGCTAGCCTATACATGCCATATCTAACATTATACATTTCCAAAGTATACCAAAATGAATTTATTAGTGTGATGACGATCCATGATGGTCCCGAGCCCTCGGTAGCTTTGATGACCTAAAAGACAGAGAAAAACACACACAGAGTAAACTTTTCAAAAGCTTAGTAAATCATAATACAAATAAACTTAGCATATAAACATTCTAACGCATAATCAATCTAAATTCACTATTGGCTCAATTTCACCATCATAAATCTTCTTAATACCTTCACTTAGACCATTCATCTTTCAAACTTGCATAACACTACAAACTTTATTAGTTCACAGCCTTTCCCATCCATATAGCACACTTACAATCCCATATTCAATTACATAATTCATCTATGTAAGTTTAGGAAAATGCTTACCTTCTTATACACACAAAGTGTACTTACCAAACGTATCAGAAACGAGTATACATTTTTGTAATTGTTCATATCTCATATTTACTCATTGAACAGTTTGGAATTTATTAAGATACTCGGAAACTCAGAATAATTATACAAAGCCAACATCCCAGACGTGGTCTTACATGTAGTCGGATGTCGATGCCACTGTCCCAGACAGGGTCTTACACATAAACAGATATTGATGCCACTGTCCCTGATAGGGTCTTACACGTAAATAGATATCGATGCCTTTGTCACGGCGGTCTTATACATAAACAGATATCGATGCCACTGTCCTTGACAGGTCTTACACGTAAATGATATCGATGCCAATCGTCCACGGCAGGTCTTACACGTAAGCAGTATCGATGCCACGCCCCCCGGCGGTCTTACACGTAAACAGTATCGATGCCTTCACACGGTGGTCTTACACGTAAACAGGTATCGATGCCACTGTCCCTGGCAGGGTCTTACACGTAAATAGGTATCGATGCCACTTTGTCACGGCGGTCTTACACGTAAACAGTATCGATGCCACCGCCCCCGCGTGTTCTTACACGAGACAGATATCGATGCCATCGCCATCGATGTGGTCTTACACGTAAATAGATATCTATGTCATAACATAGTTAATCCTATTTATCCCTAGGTTCGTACTGGACTTCTCGGACATTGTCACTATATCGATCTTAACTTAAAATTTATGCACACATCATCTTGTAAACATTCAACGTTATCAATAATCACATAGACATACATATTCCAAAAACAAATACATTTATTTGCATAATGACTTACCTCGAATTCGGTTTATTGGAATGGAAACGGCTACTCGTTTACTTTCGCTTTCCCGCAATCTAAATCTGTTTTCCTCGGTTCTTGATCTAAACATATTCAGAATTAATCCTTTTATTCACTAATTCATTCAATTCAATCCATACACACATATTTTGGGCTATTTACAATTTAGCCCTCACATTTACACATTTTATCAATTTAGTCTAATTTTCTTAAAACATCAAATTCACAAAATCAACATATACACATGCTTAGCCGAATACATATATATCACATACATGCCCACATTTTTCATCAAAATTGCAATTTAGTCCCTCAATTTACCATTTTCTCAATTTAGCCCTATTTAGCTAAATTCATCAATAATTCAAGAACAAAGTATGTTCATCTAACTCATATCTTTCATTTAACACCAAAAATCATCAAAAAGCTTAACATATCGTCAATGGCATCTCACAAAAACATTTTCAATTCATCAAATTGAGACTTGGGTTTGATAGCTCTCAAAGCAACGATTACAAAAATGTAAAAATTATCGAAAAGGGATCAAAAACTAACCTTGAATTTAAACCCTCAAATGGCCGAACCTTAGCAAGCTTAAGTTCTTTCTTTTTTTCTTTGTAATATTCGGCAAGAAGATAACAAAATAATGAAGCCACTAACTCATGTTTCTTTTATTATAATAATATAACTTATAAAATAATATAATATAAATTTCACTTATAAAATAACATATACAAACATGTTATAAAACCATGTTGCCGTCCACTATAAATAAAATTGGTTTAATTGCAACATAAGTCCTCACAATTATAAAGCCACAACACATAGGTGCTTTAACAAATAGCAAGCAACTTTCACATTTAGTACAACTTAATCCTTTTGTCAAATTAAACACACAGACAGTCAAATTAGCTTACAGAAATTTAGCACATGCTTAAACACTCATCAATGGCACAGAAAATAATATTAAAATAATATTCAGACTCAGATTCGTGGTCCCGAAACCACTGTTTCGACTAGGGTATAAACCTGACTGTTACAATTCCCCCCTTAAGGATTTTTGTCCCTGAAAATCTTACCGTTAAACAGATTCGGATATTGCCATCTCATTGAGTTTTTAGGCTCTCACGTAGCCTCTTCTATTCTGTGTCGATTCCACATTACTTTTACTAACGAAATTTTCTTGTTTTTCAATTCTTTCATTTTACGAGTTGAGATACGAATCGATTCCTCTTCACATGTCATATCAGATCGAATTTCAATTTCAGATGGGGTAATCACATGTGACGAATCAAATCGATATCTACGGAGCATCGACACATGGAATACGTTGTGTATCTTTTCTAGCTCGGAGGGCAACCTTAACGTATATGCAATAAGCCCTACTCGTTCATTAATCTCGTACGGTCCGATGAACCTTGGACTTAATTTGCCTTTACGCCCGAACTGAAGCATTTTCTTCCACGGAGACACATTCAAAAATACTTTATCGCTGATTTCAAATTCTATATCTTTTCGTTTCAAATCTGCATAAGACTTCTGACGATCAGATGCTACTTTCAAATAATCTCGGATCAGTTTCACTTTTTGTTCTGTATCCTTTATCAAATCAACCCCATGTAACTTATTCTCACTGAGTGCAGTCCAATACAGAGGTGTACGACATTTATGTCTGTACAAAGCTTCATATGGTGTCATTTTGATGCTCGTCTGAAAACTATTATTATACGCAAATTCAATCAATGGCAAAATACTGTTTCCACGAACCACTAAACTCAAGTATATAGCATCTTAACATGTCTTCGAGAATCTGAATAATTCATTCTGACTGACCATCAGTCTGCAGATGAAAAGTTGTACTGAAATGTAATTTCGTGCCCAAAGCTTCTTGAAATTTCTTCCAAAATTGTGATGTAAATCTCGGATCTCTATCTGACACAATAGATAATGGCACTCCGTGTAATATTACAATTTCAGAAATATAAAGCTCATCTAATCTGTCAAGTGAATAATCAGATCTTACCGGAATAAAATGGGTAGATTTCGTCAATCGGTCAACCACGACCCAAATCACATCTTTCTTTCTCGAAGTCCGAGGCAAACCTGTAACATCCTGAAAATGGGCCTATGCATTTTTGATTTAATTATACGAAATGGCATGTCTTATGTATTATGAATATATGGTGAACATTTTTGGAAACTTGGAAATGTTAAGTTTAAAAGAGGAAAGTGGACATTTTTGGAAACTTGGAAATGTTACGTTTAAAGAGGAAAGTGAACATTTTGGAAACTTGGAAATGTAAGGAAATGTTTTAGAAATGTTAAGTTTAAAAGAGGAAACTAAGGCAAGGTGGTCTTAAGAAAATTAATAGAAGAAATTTGACACAAGAACGGGCTTGGAGAAGTGGCTAGAAGGCACCACTTAAAGCCCAGTAAGTGACACCACAATCAAGGGGAAGGAGCCTAGGTTCGAGTCACGTGGGAAGCAAATAAAGAGTTTTATTTTGCTGCAAGGAGCAAGGAGTTGGACGGCACCAAGGCACTTGGGGAAGAGTTTAATTCTCTTTAAAATTGGCTAAATAGGTGGATCAATGATGGATAATTATTGTTTAAGAGATAAGAGATAATTAAGGGATTATTTCCATTAATTTTAATAAAGATAAGAGAAGTGATGGCCAAGTAAGGGAGTCTTGGCCTAGTAATTTCAAAAGGAGGAAAATAAGGCTATTCATCAATCTTCTCTTTTCCATTGAAGTCTCTTGAAAATTTCCTAGCAAACTCTCTCCTTTCTCTTTATTTTCCCATAGCCAAATCTTTTCTCCATAAGTCCACCATTGCGAATCCCTAGTGACTCTTTTCCTCTCTTTTCTTTTGATAAACCGACAACACGATAACCTTTAGCCGATTTCTTGTTAAGTTCCAAAAGTCAAAAACTTGCTATTATCAAGACCATAGTCGAATAGTTTGAGACTTCAAGCAAGGGGTTGTCGACTCGTGCATTAAGGGTAAGGTTAGTGATTATCGATTTCTATTCTTTTTCTTCTAAGATTAAAATCGAAACCAGAAAATCTAACTCCATTATTGTGTTAGCCGAAACTTGGAAAGAAGGCTTCGGGATCTATCCATAAGTCGACCATAAGGAAGGAATCTTCCAAGATCTAAGGTAAGGAAGACATTCGGCCACAGGCCACTTTTACCGTGTTTACATGTTAGAAATTAATCTAACATGTGTCACAGCGATTTCGACAGATACCAAGGGGCTAAATAGAAATTTTGGATTTCAAATCACAAGGTAAAGTATATATATATGCAATCGGCCAAGGCTTATTTTAGCACTAGATCTATTTTCTTACATGATTTAAAAGCCGAAAACTAATCTATGAAGAGATTTAATACCAGCCGATTACAAGGAAGGGAGTCTAGAATATTCTGGGATTTGATTAGTAAACAAATCGGCACCAAGGTAAGTTTTAGTGTACTAATCCTACTAGGATTTGGATTTATGGCCGAATGGCTCTTTACTAAGTATTAAGTGATTGATTAAATGTAGAGATTTAAGATCTAAGGCATTAGATCAAGCTTTTCGGGATTTGGATTGGAAACCTTAAGCGAATCAGGTGTGTACCCCACACTATTTCTTAATAAGTTTTATGGCAATGTTTAATATAAGTATGTGTATAAGAATGTGAATATGGCTAAGGTACCATGTCATGGTACAAAGTACTCAGGTACGTTTCCTACTCCTACTAGGATTATGTTAAATATCTGTTACAACACACATATGACATTATAAGAATGTGAAATAAGAATTTGGCATGTTAATGCATGATATGTATGATATGGGGCATATGGGTTATATGAAAAGGGGAAGTGAATGTGGTAACCTAAGACCACGATAACTGAATGTGGTGACCTAAGACCACGATATCTGGAATGTGGTGACCTAAGACCACGACATCTGAATGTGGTGACCTAATACCACGAATTTTATAAGGCGATGAGCACGCCGATTGCAATGATTGCCTTCGATGGTGTGTAGCGGATGGAGGGTTGACTTAGTAGTCCCCACGGTGTGCGAGGATGGTACGGTGATGTGTAGCGGATGGCATATAGGTTTGGGTTTGGGTTGCATCATTATTTCCTATCTCGTTATATGAATATGCATGTAATATGTGAACATATGCCTAAATTGTTAAATTTTAGTGTTGGTTACACATTGAGTCTGCTTGACTCACCCTTGTGGGATTATTTTTCGTAACGATCAAGAATGGACCTGGGTCGGCGGAGCTTAAAGGTGGCCATGCATGCAATGAGGAATTTATTTAATTTGGATTTTATTTCATTAAGTACTTTGAATTTATTTTTTTGGGAATTATTTGATGTAATAAGGCCATAGTAGATCTACTTTACATTGCTTTTATTTATTAAGCTTACAAACTTTTATTTATTAAAATATTAAGTAAATTTATTTTAAAACAAAGCCTAAACGTTTTGTCACCTAAAGTAAAGGATTTTAATAATGAAATAAACTTGTTATCAACTCAAGCCCAACCCAAAACAATCTTTCTTTCAAAACACACAAGTTTTTCCTAAGTAATAAAAGAATTTGAAACGGTTTACACCGGGGAACATACCAGATCCGGTTAAGGCTCGTGGGTCGGGTTTGGGGTGTTTCAAAACCAGAAATAAAATTCATAGTCACTCTATCCCATTTCCATTCGGGAATCAGAATTGGCTATAACAAACGAGACAGAACTTGATGTTTAGCTTTCACTTGTTGACAAACTAAACATTTCAAAACAAAGGCAGAAATATCCTGTTTCATACCAGTCCACCAATAGTGTCGTTTCAGATCATGATACATCTTTGTACTACACAACTGAACAGATAAACGACTATTATATACTTCATTCATAATCAATTGGATTAACTCAGGGTTTCTCAGAATACAGATATGATCTCAAAATCTCAAGCAATCATCAACAATTCAAAGCTCGAATTTAGAATTTGAATCACACTGAACTCGTTTCGCTAACATTTCATTATCAACTTTTTGAGCATCATATATTTGCTGTAAAAACAATAGTTTTGCTTTCAATTCAACTAACACTGAATTATCATCAAACAAATTTAACACCCCCAGGGTGAAAAACTCGGCCTTGCAAACCCCTTGTTGGTTAATTCTTGCAACAGTGACTTTAACTCTTTCAATTCCATTAGTGTCAACCTATACAGATCTATCGAAATAGGGGTCGTACCAAGCAATAAATCTATATCAAATTCAACTTTGCAATTCGAAGACAATCCTGACAATTCTTTAGGGAAAACATAAGAGAACTTACAGACTACTGACACCGATTCAACTTTCTTTTCATATACTTTCAAATCAATCACATAAGTAAAATATACCTCGTAACCCTTTTTAATTTAATTCTAAGCTTTCAACACAGATATCACAACAGGCAATCCATTCAAATTATTCAACTCAATACAAACTATTTCACCATTCTGATGACTCAAATCAATTGTCTTTTACAATTCACTCCAGTATCATGCAATGCCAACTAGTTCATTCCTAGAATTATATCAAACTCATCAAACTGTAATAGTACCAGATTAGCAGGGAAACAGATATCTCGAAATATTAATGGGCAGTTCTCACCTACTTTGTCAACCAAAATATTTTTACCTAAGGGGTTCGATACTTCTATAACAAACGCAGTAGACTTTACAGGTAAAGTCTTACTGAATACTAAGTTCATACATATATAGAAATAAGTAGAACCAAGATCTATCAAAGCGATCACAGAAGTATCATAAAGTGTAAAAGTACCCGTTATAACATCTGGAGATCAAGATTCCTCCCGAGCTCGGATAACATGTTCCCTGGCAGGCACTCTAGCTTCGGATCTCACAACAATATCTTTAGTAGTTCTCTGACTACCACTGACGTTTCTTACAATTTGAGGAGATCTACCTCTTGATAAAACATTCTCAGATCTCGGGTTCTGAATAATCTCTTGTTCAACAAACTCTGAGCAGTCTCGGATGAAATGATCTAATGATCCACATCTAAAACAAGCTCGGTCATTTAATCTGCAAATTCCTAAATGCCTTTTGCCACAATGTTTACATTCAGGTCGCTTGAATCTGACATTTCCAATACTAGCCATTGAAGTTGCTGGAGTTTTAGAGCTTAACTGTGATCTAGTTTGATCTCTACTCGAATACCTCACATTAGCTTTTGAACGGCTATGTTCATCTCGAAATTTCTTTGAAGTTGATTGAAATGATTTGCTCATAAATCTCTTTTTCATATCTCTAGCTTCTGACTCGGCTTTGTATGCTCGAGCAACTAGCACTACGAACTCTTGTATCTCCAGAGTACCAACTAGCAATTGGATATCTTCATTTAGGCCATCTTCGAATCTTTTACACATTATCGCTTCAGTTGAAATGTATTCCCGAGCATACTGACTTAATCTTACAAACTCTTGTTTGTATTCAATGACAGACATGTGACCTTATTTCAATTCCAAAAATTCCTTTCGTTTCTGATTAATAAATCTCTGAATAATTTATTTCTTTCTGAACTCAGACTGAAAGAAATCTCATGTGATCCGTTCTTCAGGAACAACCAAAATCAAAATTTTCCACCACCGATAGGCTGCATCTCGTAACAAAGAAACAACACACTTTATACATTCTTCAGGAGTCAGTGACATCTCATCAAATACTCGAAGAGTGTTTTCTAACCAAAATTTGGCTTTCTCAGCATCATCATCATTAGTAGCCCAAAACTCTTCAGCCCCATATAGCATATGCTCTAGCTGGTGCACGAGCTTCCGATCGAACTGCAGTGTTTTTAGTTCCTTTCTGACTGCCACTTACGTTTTCTGAATGCCTAGGTGGTCCGCTCAGACCGACACATTACTCGATGCGATATTCGAAACCGTATTTTGCTCGGCTAACATCAGGCACTCTCTGATAAAATGATCTCACGATCCACATTTATAACAGGACCGATCACGGAATCTACAACTCCCGGAATGCCATTTACCATAATGCTTGCATTCAACTGGATTTTGCTGAACATTACCAACACTAGCCATCGAAGTAGCCCGAGAACTCGCTGGAGGTCGATCTCGTCTAGACATGTCTGAAGTAGCTTTATGTCGACCGAAGTCATCTTTAAACTTCTTAGATACTGAATGGAAAGTCTTACTCGATGATCTTTTACGTGTGTCTCTATCTTCCATTTCAACCTTTCTTTTCTCTTTCCCAAGCTCTTCAGCTTTGCAAGCTCGCTCAACAAGTACCACGAACTCTTTGATTTCAAGTATGCCAACTAGCAACTTTATGTCTTCATTCAAACCGTCTTCGAATCTTTTGTACATAATAGCTTCAGTAGATACACACTCCTGGGCATATCGGCTCAATCTGACTTTCGCTCATATTCAATCACAGTCATACGACCCTGTTTCAGTTCTAGAAATTCTTTTCGTTTCTGATCGATGAATCTTTGACTGATATTTTTCTTACGGAACTCGATCTGAAAGAATTCCCAAGTCACTTTTTCTTTCGAAAACATCGATACTAGTGTATTCTACCAGTGATATGCAGTGTCCCGTAATAAAGATATATCACACTTCAGGCATTCATCTGGAGTACAAGATAGCTCATCAAGTACCCGAATAGTGTTATCAAGCCACATCTGAGCTCGCGCTACGTCCTCATCATCATTAGCTTTGAATTTTTCGACCCCATATTTCCTGATTTTATCAACAAGAGGCCTACTAGATCTCATCGGATCTATCATCGGAGGTGCTGAAGGTACCGGAGTTGGATTATTCAGGGGTGGAGGTTGTTGTACAGCCGGGCTAGTCTGAATAAATTGGGTAAACCATTCATTCATCATCTAGTAGAAGGCTTGCTTAGCCTCCCCCTCATGGCTACCCGAGATAGGTCGAGAGTCTACCGACACTGACCCACGTGCCAGATCAGGCACTACGCTCTCTACATCATCCGCTACGGCTCTGTTAGAATCCATTTACTATATAAAACATAGTTTAAAATGTCAGAAGTCACCACACTATCGTATATATAATAAAGGCATGTATAGCTAAACTCTCACACGCTACGGTAGTCCTAGAATCAACTAAACCGTAAGCTCTGATACCAATTAAATGTAACACCCCTAACCTGTACCCGTCGCCAGATTAGGGTTATGAGACATTACGAAACTAAACAACATTTTGAATAGACATTCAATTGAATTCGACACAAGCAAAGCGATCCCTATGTATCACATAACAAAATCTGATATTCATTCGTAATTATATAATGCTTATACAAGCATATCAAATTACATCCTGACCAAACATACAATTGATATTATAAAATTATATCGCATGCATTTCCTTATAGCAAGTGTCCCATTTATACTTGCACATGATTATTCAAATATCATGCACCAAGTTCGAATACATTTATTAATGTACCTAAACCTTGCAACTTATTTATTTAACAATTCAAAGGTTCGGCCATACTATTACCAAAATCATAAGCATATCGCAGCGTTTCAAATATTGAGATCAAACCTTACAGTTTTCACCTACCATTTGAGATTCATGCTTAAAGGAAATATTACTAATATCAACTACCTCAAGTATACATCACTTACTATATTACCGAAGCCTATGTCACAACTCAATCACTATTAGTAATGTATTCTAGCAAGTAACTCATGAATAGTCCTTGGACAAAATCATTCATACAATACAACCACCATGTTCCATATATATATAATTCAAAATTCGGTATATTGATCCTAACATATAACAAGATTATCGCCTACTACTATATCTATATATATACCTACATAAATCATCAAATATCACCATCATCTCTTTACTAGCCAAATGCATAACTAAACATATCATACATATATGCCATGACCAAACTAAATCTACGATATGCACCTAGACTATAGTCGAATATAACCAAATAAAATCCATATCATCCATGCATCATAAAAACATATCCATATCAACTAATATTGAATATAAGCCATATTCGTATGGCTATATTACATATAATAGCAAAGTTTCCAACTCAAACAAAGACATTTACCATTCTATACATGCCTTTATCCAAAACAAACCAAACTAAAGGAGTACCAAAAAGATGATAGTGTGGTTGACTTTGCTGACGATTTCCTGAGCCCGTAGCTTGACCAAAATCTATAAAACAGATCATTGAACACACAAAGTAAGCTTACTAGCTTAGTAAGTCTTAAGAATTATATTATATTGTTCAATCATCCAAGCATGGTAATAAATCAATTCATGACATTAAGTATACATGTCTTACTTATAAACTCACCATAACAAAGTGTCATTACCTTACTTAACTTGGTAACTTTCAATTCCTTACCAAATACATCAATTGCTGAATATACATAAATAATCACATATCTAGGTGTATAAATATACCTACATGAATATTTAACCACACTCATGTTTTCAAATTTTCAATAACCACATGGCATATTATATATATACAAACTTCACAACCAAGTGTATAACACATTTCTTTCATCATTTGTTTTGCTCATTATCATAGCATATATATAACATTAAAGTATGAAAGTACATACCTTGTTGCCGAATTAACAAATTCATTTTCAAAGCTTAAACTTACTAGATTTGGTTTATGACGTTATTACTATATAAACGAAGTTCGAAATTGAAACTCACCGGTATAGAACCTGCTAGGCCTTAGCCCGAATTGCTCACACCGGCACTAGGCCTGCTAGACTAAAGGTCCGAGATTTAAACATTGGCATTTAGCCTGCTAGGCATTAAGCCCTAAATATTTCACCGGCACAAGGCTTGCTAGGCATTAAGCCCGATATAGATCACCAAGACAAGGCTCTTGGGCTCGAAGTCTGAAATAAATCACCAAGACAAGGCACATTAGGCTCAAGCTCGAAATAAATCACCAGACAAGGCACATTAGGCTCAAGCCCGAATATCAACACAATTAATCATTCCATACACATTACTTAATTCTAAAATCACTAACATCACATATATTTCATATTACTTTCACATATCAAGTCGAACATGCTTGATCACTTTACATTTAACAAAACATATTCAATCCATTACTGTACTTCACATTTGACAATCCTATATTTTTATCCTTAAAAATATCAAATTTCAACTTTTACTAAATTCATAAATAATTCTTTGACATATATTTGCTTAAGGACTTACCTCGACTATCGACGGACAACGTAGACCGACTATTCGATAACCTTCGTCTTTCCCCGATCCAAATCTATTTTTCTTTGTTCTCGATCTAAACACATTAAAATTTAGCTCATTCAAGCACATTTCATCTCAATTTAGTCCCAAAACACATAAACGGGTAAATTACCATTTTACCCCTAATGTTTCATATTTTTACAATTTAATCCTATTTGCACAAACACAAAATACACAAAATTTCACTACATCACCTAAGGGCCGAATGTTCATAGGGACTATACAAGTCCATTTATTTCATTTATTTAGCATTTTAGCCCCTCAAAAAATTTTATCTTTGCAATTTAGCCAAAAATACTCAAATTTACTAAAATTTCTAATTCAAAACTTGTTAATCTACATTATAACTTTAAAATAAAATCATCAAACATCAAAAATCATAAAAAATGTCAATGGCCAAACATCATTCATGTGTTAATAACAAAAATTTCAGCATGGGTCAGCTAATACTCTAAGCAATGATTTCAAAAGCATAAAAATTATCAAAAACTGACTAAAATACATACCCGATTTAAGCTTGAGTTATGGCCGAATGAACAAGCTCACACTCCTATTTCTTTCTTTCTTATTTCAATGATGAAAAGATGAAGAACAAAGTTTTAATTTCATGTTTTCTTTTAACTAAAATAACATATTAACCAATGTACAAAAATACGCTTATTATATAATATAATTAACATATACATATAAGGTTATTCTAGTCATATGCCACCCACTACACATAAAAATAGGCTAATTTCCCTTTTGATGCCCCATATTGAAAAGCCATAATCATTTTAGTGCATTTCACTATAGTTAGAAACTTTTACCTTTTACGCGATTAAATCCTTTTTCTAAATTAAACACACAAATAATTAAATTTTCCTACGAAACTTTCACACACATTAATTCACATATAATAAACACAGAATATACTATTTAAATATTTCTCAGACTCAAATTCATGGTCCCGAAACCACCGTTCCGATTAAGGTCAAATTCGGACTGTTATAGTTTCTAATATCTTAGTCCCCGACAACGGCGCCAAAAACTTAATGGTCTCAAAACTAACTAATAATTCGACGAAGGCAAGCGCACCTATCGAATAGTAGTATAGTTATGGTGAGTTCGTGATCGAGTGTCTCTCGAGTTTTAAAATTTATAATGAATGCGATCGAACTTAGAGATTAACTCTGACAACAATTTAAGGCAAGTGTACCTATCGAACAGTAGTATAGCTTAGGCAAGACCAGATTGTCGAACCCAAAGGAACTAAAAGTACTAATACTAACTTTCTTTTTATTATTTAGCCTAAAATATGGAGTGATTGGTTGATTTAATCTAATTTAACGACTACTAAACTAAAGACTCAAAGACAAAAGAGAATGAATTTGGAAATAACTTGATGAAAAACTCAGTTGATCACGACGATACCCTCTAGAAGAATCCACCTAGACTTCACTTGTTATCTAACACTGAACCATACGAATTATTCACTTAGTTTGATCCTGAGACTCCCTAACGTATATTAAACCCTCTCTCGAGATGAATAATGTCTAACCCTAAGTTAATTAGTGAAACTCTCGTTCTCTTATAATAACCCCCTAGAATAGCAGTAAAACGATCTATGGATTCCCATATTAGGTTTCACCCTAATCTGGAAAAATCTTGTCACCCTATCTCTAGGCGTGTGATCAACTCCGCTTAATTATGCTAGATCTACTCTTAGGCAGGGTCTATTCCTCCTCCACCTAAGCACATCAGGATTTGGATTAAGCATACACAATTAAGAACAAACTAAGTATTTGTCATATAATTCAGAAAACAATAACAAGTTCATCTAGGTTTCATCCCCTTCAGGTATCTAAAGGGTTTAGTTCATAACTTTAAAATAAAACATCTCAAGAGAAAAGATAAAACAAAACATAAGAAATCCCTAAAACCCCCTGAAAGAATTGAAGGAGAGATCCATCGTCTTGAGTAGAATTCCAGCTTCTTGAGATGGATCAACTGGCTATCTTCGAGTAATTCCCTGAATTGACTGCTCTGGCTTTGGCTCTTTGGCCTAGCTCACCGCCCATTTTTCAGGATACACTTAGGGTGTTTATATAGGCTCTTGGAATGCTTTACTTGTCCTCTAAGTGTCCTAATTTAAGTTTGCTTCTTACTCGGTGTTTGAATACACTTTGGAATATGTTTCTTTGGCTCAAAGTATCCAAATCTGAGTGAAATTGCTCTCTCCCGCGGTAGGGGCAAGGCCATCGCACACACCCGTGTAAATCATTTTCAGGCCGTGTCTTGATTCTGTCGAACGGCCGTGTAAATCATGGCATGGCCGTGTCTTAGTTAATTGTCGAGGCACGGCCGTGTGGCTTGAAGTCTAGGCCGTGTCGATTTTCTTTTTGACCCAAATTGGCCCGTTTTAAGCCCATTTCTCGTTCTTTTCATCCTCGGGTGCTTTCCTGAATATAAACATGAAAAGAAAGGATTAAAAGCACATTTTTACATAAATCAAGGGCTAAATCATCCAAAAGCATACTAAATGTTGGCTTAGAATATTTTACTTTTACGGTTTAAAATACCCCCACACTTAAGCTTTTGCTTGTCCTCAAGCAAAATTCTCAACTTACAATTAAAACGAACTTTCCAAAATTCATAATTCCTATCAATAATGCCTCATCATAATTCATAGATAATTCATGCATGGATAATTTTAACTCAAAGACTCGTAAAGATTCAAACAATTTTAAGTCATATATTTGTAGCACGAAAAACATAGGTGTCTCCCCTCAACTTAATAATTATCTTTAATTCAAAAACCGATAAGGATTGACATCCTCACTAACGATTCACTTAAAGCACTCGAAGTGTTTAAGTTTCACGAAAAATCACTCATAAGTCGAACCTGAAAAGTTAATCCCATAGGCTTGCCTGAAAATCAAATCTCCACCACCGTAATATGAGATGATACACTAATCAAAAGGTCTTTGACAGGGTTGAAACGGGGCTTAGGTTAAAGGTATAGATAAAGGCTGAATTAGAAGGTTTGAAATCGAGATTGACCTGACCAATTACCTAACAAGAATAATGATCTAGAAAATAACTTATTGCTTTGAAACTAGTAGTGCTATTATTGATAATACTTTTAATACCAGATTTTCTTCAACAATTGGAATTTAAACGCATAAGTTCATTTAATCATATACTAATGCTTGAATATACTTTGGTTTTTTTTAAGAACAAACTACATAATAAAGAAAGAACTTTATCAACTGAAATAAACTAATTCGGTAATTGATCAAATCAATTCTCGGTAGAAGGGTAGTAAAAAAGAATGATGATAACAAATACAAAGGGTTTTGGGTTAAAATTTAACGGGTAAATCAATAAAAGGTTTTTTAGAATCAAATGGGTTCACTAAGGGTTAATTTGTGAAGGTAGGCTTTTTAGTGGAGTGAATGGGTTAAAACCTAGGTGCCTTTATCATCTCAGTATATCAAATCATTAATGTGGTCTCGATATGTATAATCTAGGCAAGTTCTAGAATAACAATTCAATGTTGACACACTCATAATCAATAAAGTGAGCATGAAAAAGAATATATGCTCTATAAGGCTCAAATCTCACAAAAAATTATGGGTATTTGACATCAATCCTGCAAATTTTGAACTTCAAGGTAATATTCAAATTCAGTTCAACAACCTAGAAAATTTTTGATTTATTCTTGAAAAATAGACTTATCATGCTTGATTTTCTAGTGTCTTAGGGTTTAAATCATCATTGCACAATTATCAATGACTTACTCAAAAACATATCAATAAAAATCATAAATCATCATAAATTTCATCCTAATTAATAATATGAGAAAATTACTTAGGAACAAGACTAAAATTCAGGATTTTGGAATAATGCAAAAAGTTAGGTACTTTTACCCTCCCACACTTAAGATGTACATTGCCCTCAATGTACAAAGATATATAATAACAATTAATATAAAATCAAAAGAGAGGGAGAGAGTGCCACTTCCTGAATTTTGGATGATTCCGGGAGTTGGCAGAGAAATATAAGTTGGAGGGGTCGGTCTAGATGACAATCCTGTGCTAGATAAAAAAATTGGGGAGCTCGTGAAGGGTTAGCCGAAATTTATTGAGACATATTTAAAATTAACTAATTATATAATTAAGGACAAGAAAACTAAAGGGAAAGGGACGAAGGAAGAAAATAGAATTAAAATATAATACTAATGGACTTAGGAGTCCTTATTGAAAGATGGTTCGCGAGGTGGGTGTGACCTCTAAGGATGTGGTGCGTGATTCTCTAGCAGCCTTTAGAACCTAAAGCAAAGAAACTAAAACAAAATAAACTAAATTAAACATAAGAGAGTCAAAGGGAAGGAAATTGAAGCAAAAGAGAAAAGAAAAATAAAACTGAAAAGGTCTCAAAGATCCTTGGCTTGGTGTTTAGCTGAAGTTGTCAGCATGAACTAATTTGAATCGGTTTCCTTGAGGAGACTACGGTTGGCCTTTAACGCTGCTTCAGCATGATCTTAGTGTAGCACAAGAGTCCGAACACCTTTTCTATAAGAAAAAAGGAAATAGAAAGAAGGAGGAGAGAATGGGAAAAAATGGGGAGGAAGGGAATGGATGTGGTGTTTAAATAGATTTTAGCCTCTGACGAAATTTCACGCCCGTTTCTCTAGGGTATGTTGCTTTACATGGCCACATCTCACGGCCGTGCTTGAAAGTAAAATTCCCGTGGTTGATCAGTCAATATTTTCACACGGTCGCATCGCACGACCGTGTTCTGGGTGTGTTGGTATGCCACGGCCGTTTGTCATAATGCCATGCCCGTTCCTAAATTGACAGTGTTTTGGCATGGTTGGGCGGCATGGGCGTGTGTTTTTCGTGTCTGATAGGATAGTAGATTCACACGGCCTTAGAGCACGACCGTGCCAATTTTTTGGTTCCGTGGGAGAGTTGTTGGATTCGGGACGTCGAAAGTGGTTAAGATTTGATTCACACGGCCGCTGCTATGTCAGTACGGAGATTTCGGTTGTCCACACGGCCACGGTACGGCCTTGTGTAAGGCCGTGTGTCCTAGAAATATACTCTTTTGGTTAATCTATAAAGAGAAAGAGAAAGAGAAAAAAATAAAATAGAAACAAATGTAAAAATAAGTAGGTTAGTGCTCGGGCTGCCTCCCGAGAAGCGCTCGTTTTATAGTTTTAAGCTAGAATTTTCCTTGTACCTGAATCAGGGCGGTTTAAAGGTTTGAATATCTTCCCTTTTGCTTAAATTTTTATTTGCTTGATAAGGTTCAAGTCGAGAAGCGTTTACCTTAAAAGTACCGAATGTTGGATTACTTACCTCGACTGTTCCATGGGGGAAGATATTGTGTACCTTAAGAGGAATTTCCTTGCTTACGTTCAGGTTTGTTGTGATGATGCGAGGATCAGCTTTGTCGAGCAGCACCTGGTTTCCTATTTTGTAGTGGTTTGATGTTCCTACGAGCTCTTCTGATGGTTCCTCTGGTTTTACTTCGTGCTGTTCTGATTATTTTTTGACTTGTATCCTCTGCTCTTCTAAATTGTCGATCCTAAGGTCTTGTTCCTTGTGTGATTCCTCTTTGTCGCTTTGGGATCTATGAGTCGGCTCAAGGTTGTGCCTTTGTAGTGTTTCCTGCGATGAAGGTTGAATAATTTGATTATCATCTGTATTCACTTTCTTACCTTCATCGATTGTTATCCTGGCCGAGTCAAGAGCTTGAATACTGATTGATTCGTCACCTACACAAAGTATGAGTTCTCCTGTGACAACATCGATTTTAGTCTTGACAGTTGCTAGAAAAGGTCTTCCTAAAATTAAGGGGATTGTATTATCCTCATCCATATTTAAAACAACAAAATCTACTGGGAAAATAAATTTATCGATTTTGACAAAAACATCTTCGGTAATACCCTTAGGAATTCTAATAGTTTTATCAGCTAATTGTATACTCATTCTAGTTTGTTTGGGCTTCCCTAGACCTAGTCGTTTAAATAATGTATAAGACATGACATTTATGCTTGCCCCTAAATCAGCTAACGCGTTATCAATAGCTAAACTGCCAATTAAACATGGGATTGTAAAACTCCCTGGTTCTTTTAGCTTTCGTGGTAGTCTATTTTGTAACATTGCTGAGCATGCTGCGTTTAATTCCACGTGGTGCTCCTCGTCTAATTTTTGTTTGTTAGTCAAGAGCTGTTTTAAAAATTTTCTCAAGTCTGGCATCTGAAAAAGAGCTTCAAGAAGGGGTAGGTTAATATGTAATTTCTTTAAGAGTTTAAGAAACTTACCAAATTGTTCTTCTGAATCATCTCTTTTTATCGCTTCGGGATAAGGTATACGAGGCTGGTACTCCTTGATTACTAGTTTTGACTTTTTTTGTGTTACCTCTACCTTACATTTGTCTACCTTGTTTTCTTGTATTGGGTTTGGTTCATCTAACCCCTTACTTTCTTGAGTTGAGATGGCTTGAATTTGCTCCTTTGGGTTAATCTCGGTATTACTTGGTAGACGTCCTAGCGGTCGTTCTGACATTAGCCTTGCGAGTTGTTCGACTGTATTAATGGCTTCTTTAATTGACTTAGTAAGTTCCTCGATTCGACTCTTGTTACTTTTAATTGTTTTCTCAGTTTCTTGGAAGCGCTTTTCTGTGTCTAATGTGAATTTTGTCAGCATCTCTTCGAGGTTTAGCTTCTTCTCTTGCGGATATGGCTGATTTTGGAAATTTGGAGGAGGTTGCTGTCTTTAATTTCCTTGATTTCCTTGGCCTCCCTATGAAAAATTTGGGTGGTTCCTCCAACCTGTATTGTAGTTATTACTATGAGGATTATTATTGGATCGAAAATTATTACCTATATAGTTCATCTGCTCGCTCTCTGCGTCTGGTTGGTAGGGTGGGTACTCAGGATTCGTCACGGTTCCACTTGTGTTGCACTGCATGACTGGATGTACCTGCGAAGAACACAAACTATTAAGATTTTTATTCATCATCTCTACCTGTGTTAATAGCATGGTCACTACATCGAGGTTGTAAACTTCGGCTGATTTTGTCGGTTTTGTCCTTGGAACTTGCCACTGATAGTTGTTCAGTGACATCTCTTCAATGAACTCGTAAGCTGCTTCAGGAGTTTTATTATTTAAAGTTCCACCGATTAATTACCGTGTTGAGGGATTTACACCGTTGTAAAAAGTTTGGACTTGAGACCACAAAGGTAATCCATGGTGTGGACATCTCCTCAAGAGATCTTTGTATCTCTCCCATGCATCGTATAACATCTCTAAATCCATATAGTGCACAGAGCATTGTTTTCTTCCAGATCTCGTAGTGGATTATTCTCGTCCATCCCTTCAGTAGGATTGGATCTGTCTTCTCGCTTTTCTTCCGTGTAATTTGGGGCTCGCCTAATTTCTCTGCGATTTCTCTGAGCGGTAGCTTCAATTTCGCTATCATATACTAGTGGTCCTATCAGGTTCCTTCTAGTCATAAACTAGAGGTACCTGCTAGGAAAAAGGAAGAAGAAATAAAATTAGCAAAAATAATAAAATAAAATAAATTGCGAAATAAATAAAAAAATAAAAAAATAATGGATAAAGTAATAAAAATAAAGCTTTTTTACTATTTTAGTTCCCCGGCAACGGCGCCAAAAACTTGATCAAGTGTCTATCGAGTTTTAAAATTTATAATGAATGTGATCGAACCTAGAGACTAACTCTGACAATGATTTAAGGCAAGTGTACCTATCGAACAGTAGTATAGCTTAGGCAAGACCGGATTGTCGAACCCAAAGGAACTAAAAGTACTAATACTAACTTTCTTTTTATTATTTAGCCTAAAATATGGAGTGATTGGTTGATTTAATCTAATTTAACGACTACTAAACTAAAGACTCAAAGACAAAAGAGAATGAATTTGGAAATAACTTGATGAAAAACTCAGTTGATCACGACGATACCCTCAGGAAGAATCCACCTAGACTTCACTTGTTATCTAACACTGAACCATACGAATTATTCACTTAGTTTGATCCGTGAGACTCCCTAACATATATTAAACCCTCTCTCGAGGTGAATAACGTCTAACCCTAGGTCAATTAGTGGAACTCTCGTTCTCTTATAAAAACCCCATAGAATAGTAGTAAATCGATCTATGAATTCCCATATTAGGTTTCACCCTAATCCGAAAAAATCTCGTCACCCTATCTCTAGGCGTGCAATCAACTCCGCTTAATTATGCTAGATCTACTCTTAGGTAGGGTCTATTCCTCCTCCACCTAAGCACATCAGAATTTGGATTAAGCATGCACAGTTAAGAACAAACTAAGTATTTATCATATAATTCAAAAAACAATAACAAGTTCATCTAGGTTTCATCCCCTTCAGGTATCTGAAGGGTTTAGTTCATAACTTTAAAATAAAACATCTCAAGAGAAAAGATAAAACAAAACATAAAAAATCCCTAAAACCCCCTGAAAGAATTGAAGGAGAGATCCGCCGTATTGAGTAGAATTTCGACTTCTTGAGATGGATCAACTGGCTATCTTCGAGTAATTCCCTGAATTGACTGCTCTGGCTTTGGCTCTTTGGCCTAGCTCACCGCCCCTTTTTCAGGATACACTTAGGGTGTTTATATAGGCTTTTGGAATGCTTTACTTGGCCTCTAAGTGTCCTAATTTAAGTTTGCTTCTTACTCGGTGTTTGAATACACTTTGGAATATGTTTCTTTGGCTCAAAGTATCCAAATCCGAGTGAAATTGCTCTCTCCCGTTGCAGGGGCACGGCCATAGCACACGCCCGTGTAAATCGTTTTCAGGCCGTGTCTCGATTCTATCGAACGGCCGTGTAAATCGTGGCATGGCCATGTCTTAGTTAATTGTCGAGGCACGGTCGTGTGGCTTGAAGTCCAGGCCGTGTCGATTTCTTTTTTGTCCCAAATTATCCCGTTTTAAGTTCATTTCTCGTTCTTTTCGTCCTCGGGTGCTTTACTGAGTATAAACATGAAAAGAAAGGATTAAAAACACCTTTTTACATAAATCAAGGGCTAAATCATCCAAAAGCATACTAAATGTAGGCCTAGAATATGTTACTTTTACAGTTTACCAGTCCGAAATATCGTATCCACGAGGACTAAAAGTACTAGTAATTACTATCTTTTTATTATTTAACCTAATAATTAAAAGGGTGTTTTAATATAAAATTTAATTAACTAATTTACTATGAACGTGACAGAGAGTGAAGAAAGTAACCGAAACCAATGAATAAAGACAACACCCAATGAAGAATCCACCTAGACTTCACTTATTATTCACTTGCCTTGATCCGTAGAAATCCCTAAATTATGTTAATATCTCATTCGGGACTAAAAACAACTGACTCTAAGTTGATTAATTGAAATATCTTTCTAATTAAAACCCTTATCGTCGCATTAACTCGATCTATGGATTCCCTTATTAGATTTGACTCTAATCTGGCAGATTTATGTCATCTTATTTCTAGGGTTGCAATTAACTCCGCTTAATTATGCTAGATCTTCTCTTAAACAGGAACTTTTACTCCACTAAATAAGCACATTAAACTTGAATTAATATCTTGAAAATATTAAAGTAAGGGTTAAGAACACATAATTAAGAACAAGAACAAGTATTTATCATGTAATTCAGATAATTAAATAATACGATTCATCATAGGTTTCATCCTCCCTAGGTATTTAGGAAGTTTAGTTCATAACATAAAAGGAAAACATCTCAAAATCAAGAAAACAACAAGACATAAATAACCCAAAAACTTCTAAGGAACTTGATGGAGATCTGCAATCTTGGAGTGGATCTGCTTCCGAGATGATTCCGACAGCTTCCTTCGAGTAACTTATTCGTTCTACTCTACGTGCTCTCTTAGGTCTTCTTCTGGTGTGTATTTACAGACTTTCTCAGAAACCCTGAAAATTGACTTTTTCCACGTGAAAACGAAACAGGGTGCGACAAGGACACGGGCATGTGATCAACCCATGTGAGAATGCCTAGGCCGTGTGCAAATTTGCATGGCTCATGATCGACATCGACAAGACATGCAAGGCGTGTGTCTAGCCCGTGGTAATCTTGGCTTGGTCATCTTGGTACTTAACATGGCCCGTTTTGTCTGATTTTGGCCCATTTTCAGCTCCTTTCACTTCCTTATGCTCTCCTAAGTATAAAAAAGGAAGCATCCAAAAATACGCTAATCATAAAAGAAAAGGAAGCATCTGTTTTTGCTGAAAACAAAAATTGTCATTGGGAGGTCCAGGTATATTTACTCTGCCTCTTGTGAGGAGGAAAAGACCAAAAAGAAAATGGATCACATTCATCATGGAATACAATTTTATCCTATCAACTATCAAGCATGTTAGTTTAGTAATTTTCGGGCAAGATGAGAAGTTTCATTCAAGGAAATAAAAAATCACAATATTGGATGGAAGGTACTAGTAAGCCAATCCCATTTAGGGAAATTACTGACCACTATAATCTACTATGATTAACATGAAAAGGGTTAAGATGTCCCTACAACATATCTGCCTAGGGGCTTCATCAAACAGACACAATGAATGAAGTAAAACTCAAAGGTAGATAATAATTTACTTAAAAGTGCACCCATCGGACTGGTTTCATTAGGTAGCTGCAAAATATAGTCCAGAATGTTAGAACCAACTAAAAATTGGGCAACCTCATTACTGAAGTTGTTGCAATTGTGGGTGAGAAAACTATTGGTTTCAGCAATATAGCGGGGACTAATCTCCTGCAAATACATCTCAAACACATCCTTAGGGACTCCTAAATCGATCACTCTAATTGGTGTCCCATATGGTGTCGTCCCAGCAGGAGAATGTTGGATTCCTCCGCCAAAATAGTATTTGGATTCCTCCACCAAAATAGTATTCATTGCCATAAACCACAACTCCAGTATGCCTATCAAGCAAACATAATTTAATAAACCCAAGTAAGAAAATGTGCATCAAGAAATGCAACTATAAACCCCATTCAATTTCCAAGTCTACAATGGGAAATAGAAGACTTCATGTGACAAAGATAAGTAAAATAACTTCAACTGAAAAAGAGGGAAAGAGCATATACAAACCATCAAAACATAAGTTTCAAGCCTGGCTAAAGTTAAGAAAATAACGTGAGAAAAACAAAAGAAAAAAAATGCTAACATTCACTAACAAGGCCCAACATATCTGATATTGAAATGAAGACGCAACAGGTTACAAGCCAAAATCAGATAAAGATGACAAACTGCCAGACTCAACAACATAAAACTGGTAAAATAAAAAAACTACCTACGAACTCCTACGAATAATGAAAGGAATTTTTAGTCAAAGTTCGATAAATAGTATGAATACAAGGAAATAGTTTATTAATTTAAGTTGTTTGCTAGTTTATAATATATGCTTCTAAACTTTCCAGTAGATGGAGGCTCTATTTGTTTATTCACTGACTCCATTAAATTTGGAGTTCTTTTTACTTATTTAACAATATTAAAGTGAGCTTATGCGTGGATTGTATATTTACAGTACACAGTTCATTGAAACAATCCGTAGCTTTTGTGAAAAAAGACATGACAAATTTCTTTCCCCTTCAAACTAAATGCTTACCATATTCCCTCTATAAGCTTCCCTAATAAGGTCATTGAAAGCTGCTGAGCAAGTCCTTGGCTCAAGTCATACACATTCAAGATAACTTTATTTCCCTAATAGATAAATATCCTGTCAAAATCCCATAGATATTATATAAACTACAGTTAACACATGTTTCTTTTTTTCCCTTCCTCAAACCGGCTAACGACAAACCAAAGTTAAACATCAAAAAAGACAACACCCTTTCCTCATATCAATTTTTTTCGTTCTTACCTTCGAGAGAGAAAGATGAACGTCAGTGCAGATTTTGACAACGAAAGGCGAAGATGGGAAAAAGCTTTGATGAACGCCGGTATCTGGTGTTGAGAATCGTTGTTGGCTGACGGCAAGCAAAAGATCAGGTGTCAAGGATGGGGGAAGGGGAAGGGGAAGGGGAAGGGAAAGGGAAGATCGGTGTTGGCTTCTAATTTTCCTGAAAATGTCTTACGAAATAGAAAGGGTAAGACATTTTTCAAAATTAATGGCTTCTTTTTCCGTGTTTTGTAATAGATTTTACCTTAGAAAAATATTTTCAACCAAACAAACACTAGACCAATAAAAAACCCACCTCAGTTCAGAGCAACTAAAATATTTAACTTCAAAAAATTCATTGACTAAGGGCTAGTTTGGATGGGCGGTGTGTTTAACTCTGGTGAGATTAAAAACAGCGGTGGCGGTGAGATTAGTTACTATGACGGTGAGATTGGACACTGTAGCAGTGAGATTAAAAACAGCGGTGGAGTGTGTGTTTGGATTCAAACGCAACTGTAGCCGTGAGGTGGAAATAAAAAATGACCATTAAGGACATCATATTAGAATTGATATATAATAGTTGTTTTTAAATTATTTTACTTATATAAAATTATTAAAGTATGTGAATTTATGAATTCATTTAATAAAATATTAAAATGTATCTTCCAATATTTTATTATAAATATTTTAATGAATTATATAATCAATTTAAATTATTTATTAGATAAAATTAAAATTATTTTTAATTTTTATAGTTAAATATTTTTTATAACAATGATAAATATTATTTTCGTAAATAGTAACATTATACTTGGATCAAATTTTGAAGTTTCTAACCGAATGATTTTAATAAAAAAATATAGTAACATAAGACATAACAAGTTTCATTATTACTAGAAATTAAGTTATGATACAAAATTGTTTTTACAAATGTTGATTCATTAAACTATTTGCAATGGTTTCCTTAACATTGTAATTTCCGTGTCACTTTCATTGTTAGAAGAACTTGATTCACCTCTATCAAAATGGCTCAAGAGATTGGCACGTCGGGTATATTCTCAAATTGTCGAAAATTCTCATCATTTGACCAAGCATGTCTTGAATGTAATTATGCAAAACCATTGTTGCAATAACTATTAAAACTTGCTTGTCGAATGAATAGCTTGGAATATCTCTTAATATTGGCCATTTTTTTTTTCACACTCCAAATGTTCATTCAATCACAGAGCGTAACGAAGAATGGGCATGATTAAAGATTTCTTTTTTTCCAGATGCTCGATGATTACCTCGATGAAAGTCAGGTAAATGATATCGTTCCCCCCTATATGGACCTAGAAAACCTGCTATTTGCGGATATCTTGAATCCACAAGATAATATTTTCCTACAAAAAAATTAAAACATAATAT
The DNA here is from genome assembly GCA_025506655.1 of Gossypium rotundifolium. Lineage (NCBI taxonomy): Eukaryota > Viridiplantae > Streptophyta > Magnoliopsida > Malvales > Malvaceae > Gossypium > Gossypium rotundifolium. The sequence goes on from CP106732.1 coordinate 176,375,231, forward strand.
CAAGTTTAAAAATAAAATAAAAATTTTAATATTTTTTATGTAAAGATTAATTAAAAAAAATTAAAGTTCGACCTGGTGGAGGGTGTGGAAACTTTAACTCTTGTTTTCTAAGTGCTTGCAAAAAATTCTCTTGTCATGTCTTTGTTCCTTCCCAACCGAAATGCAAAAATGAAGCACATGTTGAAGTCACAAACTGCCATAATATTTTGAGTTGGTTCACCTTTCCGTCCGATATAAGGTATTTGAGAAGAAGGCGAAATGCATGCTTTTATGTGTGTTCCATCTATGGCCCCAATACAATCCTTTAAAATAAAAACAAGTAATGAGATAAAAGTTAGAAATAATTTATATTTTAAAAATATAAAGATTGTGTAATTTTTACCTTAAAGTGAGGCCAATATCTTGTATCATGTCGAATATGGTTCGGTACTTCCTCGAATTGACCTTCAGTGGGTTTAATCGTGTCTATTCCCATTCGAGCAAATATATGCAACATATCAGTAAAAATTCGACTAACAGTTTTCCCAGATCGTTGAAATCGCTCTGCTGCATTTGAATTTGATTCTCTATTTTCAAGAATATACAATGATAATGCCAACTTCTCCATCGCAAATACCTTCCCATGCTTTAAGCCATAATTTCTTTGCAAATCATGCAATAAGCTGTGAAATATATTTTTTGGCATCCTAAAACTATTCATGCAACGATCATCATGCCCATTTAATACTTCGTCCACCCACATTTGACCTGTATAATTTGAATTCATACACGGTTGCATAGTGAAATAAGTTTTGTGGTGTACCAATACACTACTTAACACTTGTTCTTCCTCTTCATGATAATTGTTGTGCTCAACTTGTGTAACAATTGTGGCTATTCTTCGTTGAGCTTCTTCACTTAATTCATGGGTATCATAATTCATATAAAAGTATTATACAAATTGTTAAATTCATCCATAACCTGAAAACTGAATAAAATGAAAATAAATTAATAACTTGTGACATTATATACAACACAACAAAATTGAACAAAAGCATAGCATAAAAATACCAAACATAAAAAATATCATACATTAATTTTACTATAAAAAAGTAGATCATACATTAGTTTTGCATATAAAAAAGTAGATCATACATTACTTTTACATATAAAAGAGTAGTCTAGTTATATTACAATAATAAAGCTAAGGAGCTTATGGTGGAGGTTGTGGATGGTATGGTTGGAAGGGAAATGAGGATGTTGCTACCAAGGACGAAAATGATGCAATTAGATTTTGTTCAGCATACTCACGTCGAAGCCACCAAACCCTAACATCTGGATCTAAGTTCAAAAACACTTCTCGTTTCACCGGTAATTGGAACATTTTGATGGCAAAATAATACAGTTCATCTTTTTTTGGAATTTCATCTTCCAATTCACGCAAAACATTCATTGCACTTGAAATAGTATATTGAGAGTGAGGAAAAATAATTTCAGAAACTGACTTCCTTGGACTAGCCATACTCGCACACAATTTCTCAATATGAGTAGCTAATGAATTTTTGGATGATTTTCTACTTGAACTTAATTTTTTTCCTTTACCATGTACAACCCCAAGTGTTTCCTTTCTTCGATTAGGAGTTTCATGAGAAGGGTTTGATGGTACCTCATTAGTAGGAATATCTTCGTTCTCATTACTATTTTCATCTGAATCACCAAATCCCTCATTAGGTGTATCATCTCCCATAGGAACCCCACTTGGAAGAACACCAGACGAAGGTGCCCATGCATTCTCTCCAGTGGCTACAATGCCACCAAACATTTGCCACATTAAATCATTCAATCGTGGCTCAATTCCTTTCTTCTTAAATCCTTTAAAATCCAGATTTTCCTACATAACATGTTAAATGTTAAATGTTATACTAAGATTTTTATATTTGTAAATTATTAATTTTAATAAAATTTATGCATGAAAATAATGATAAAGTTAACACTAACCTGTATTTTTTTAGCCCACCATTCTTCGGTAGCATCAACTGCCTTTTAGATGGACACCATCCAATACACAGAGATTCCTTAAGCAACTCCTCCATAACCTCCATTCCTTTTTAATGTATCCCACTTATTTTTCAATTGAGGTTTTCCATAATTTTTTGTGTCTTTGCTTGAAAAAGAGCAATGACATTTTCCCATCCTTTTGAGTTTAGATGAGTTGTCGGTCTATTACCAAGATTGACTTCATTCACTAAAGTTCACAAAATATCAACGTCGACTCATCATCCCAAATAGCTTTTGTTGCTAAGGTACTTTCTCCTTCCACAAATTTTCGTCTCTTTACCATCTATTATATACAGTAAGATTGAACAACACAAACTTAAAAGCTGAAAATTTTATACTGTAAATTACTTATCAAGATAAAAAAATTTCGTGCTTGTCTTATTCTTTATGGTGTCATATTCCTTCTCAATTGTTCTTAGTCCTTATAACATAGTTACTGCTTCTTTGCTTTATTCTCCACTATTTGCAGCATTTAATCTCCCTTTCTTTTTTGTTTCTCCCTATATTTCTTCTTTTTCTTTATTGAAGCATTTGACTTTCTTAAATCCTAATATGCCTGTTTTTTCACTAAATGCTGACTCCATATATGGGGGAAAGGTATCGGGTCTGGTTACTAAGAGCAACTGACATTTAATTTAGGCATCTAACTTAAAAAGCTTTTATATGTAAGAGGGTCAAACACTTTGAAAAAGCTATAAAAGCTCTCAAATCATTTCAACTAAACTAAATTTCAACAAATATAAGTAAGAAGAAATTAGGAAGAATCATACCTTATGAACAAGCTCCCTTCAAACTGTTCGATTTTATCTGCCAGACAAATAGATTGACTATTGCAGGACCAACAACAATCTTGATGACTACTGGCAGGACCAAACAATGGAATATATAAGAAAATGAAAGGAATTTGGTAAGTCCATTTTACATGTTCTCTGTAGAAGCATATGACAAGAAATTTGGTAAGTCCATTTTACATTTTTGTATGTTTTCTACAAAAATAATAGTCTGAAAAAACTCTCATTTTGTAAAGAAAAGCAAAATTTTCAATACAGAAACCAAAAGTTTGTTTCTCCAAAAGTTAATCAAATTTTAATTACTTTTAAATTTTTTCATCTTTTGAAGATTTTTTTTTTCTTCTGGCTTTGTCTTGCAAGAAATTTCATCTCCTTTTCATGAAATCTATCTTCTTGACATTTCTCATTTATTTATTTTAAAATTTTATAAAAAATTGTTTTTATTTTTTGTTATAATATTATTAATTTCAACTAATTTCCTTCAATTATTATATTCTTATAAGTTATATGTTTTATGTTAAATTTTTATATACTTTTCTAATTTTTATATATCTATTTCTATTTTAATACTTCTTAATGTATAAATACATTTAATAAAAATATTAATTTTTACATAAAACACATGGCAAATCATAATTGGTTATAAGAAATTTTTCAACATCTCTCAAAAATGAATTTAAAAATATAATAAAATATACTTTTAAGTACTAAATTGAAAATTTAAATATACTTTAAATATTAAATTGAAAAGTCTCTAACTACTAAAGTGAGAGAATTAAGCCAAAATTTTAAAATGCAGCATCAAATAAGATTAATCTAAATGGGGATGATATTTGATAAATATAAAATTATTCAAATTTGCCAACAAAAAAATTCTCTCTTATATCGGAAAACCTGTCCATAAAGTACATTTCTTCAAACCTTTAGAACAAAAGTTTCCATCAAACATCTTTGTTACCTCCAATTAACAAAACCCCACATGAAATCTAATCCCCTTTTGTTTAGATCACATGCACCTGGTCCTATATATAATTCAAAGGGCTTGAAACTCAATGACAAAATAAATAAGTTAACCGGTGCTTCTCGTATTCATATCTGACGTAACCCATTTTTTTAACCATAAATTTTGGATTCTTCTGTAACCTTTTATTAAAAAATTCATAGTTATGAAGCCATCCAATGCTTTGCCCTCAGTCCCTCACCAATAATGTTACTAAGCTTACCGTAAATTGGGGCGTAAAAAAAGAATTTTGAGAGAATAAGAGACGGTGAAGAAGAAAACAATCTAAAAACTAACTCAATCTCAACGAAAAAGATAGATCTTTCTTAACCTCACTGCTATGCTGTTTGGAACAGCAACCTCCTTTGGTTGAACTTTTTTGTTGAACAATCTCAACCCAATCTCAACAAAGTCGAACTAGAACTTAAACCTAAAGTCGAACTAGAAAATCATGAAAAGGAATACATCTAATGAATATTGACAAACTACTGAAAGAGAGTTTGTGATTGTTCTTACAAGGAATAGGAGCTTGGTGATCGTTGGTGCCTCACGAGTAACAGTAGATTGTCCTGATGCACTGCAAGTTGCGCTCTGCTGGAAAAAAGGGAACCAGAATTATAAACTTCAAATTCCAATATCATTAACACAAACATTATTTTGAAAACTTGACACCAAAATGATGATTAGATAAAGAGACAGATATGTTCAATTGACAAATTTGGCAGCAATTGCATTGCCCTTCAGACATCGATTGACTTCATTGACAAAAGACTCTACTGGTGGATATCAACAGATGGGAAATAAAAGATAACATAATATGTCCATGTATATAACAAGTAGGAACTATAGACACGATGATAAGTCTAGAGAAGGTTCTTACAAACAATATAAATCTAGCACAAAAAAGAAAATCAAAGACAGATCAACCAAGAAAAAGGGATTTGGGGTTATTAATGTCATTGCAAAGATGTTCTCACATAATGGAGACTATACAAAGAGTACAAACAAGAAAATTGTTGCCATGAGGAATAACACAATTAGCACTTCAACTAGAAAAGACAGTTATAACTGAATGAATTATTTCTACCATAATCCAACGTCGAAAGTCAATAAAATTATAACGGTATTATGAACACAGGACAAAACAAAGACCAAAGAGAAGGATAGCCACACATGCGGTCCGGTCTTTAATCAATCAATCTCGGATGCTAATTAAAAAGTGAGCATGCAAATTCAACAAAATTCAGTATGTCTCAATATCTTACAAGGAACCTCGAGCCTTTAAATGAATTATAAACAACAAACCAGATCAGACAAATTAGGAGCTAGAAATAAATAAATATAGATGATGTTTGAAAATGAGGAAGGAGTCGATACTAGACATCGGTTTAGACTCTACACGGACTAAAAATATGTTAAAAGAAACAAAATAAAGAAACTTAATTATCTCTTTTGGGCTAGAAAGTTGAAACTAATTTATCAAATCTTGAATGAATATCTAGATTTACACCGACAACCGAGATTTATCCCCAAAAGGCTCCTAAGGATACCGTAAGTTGAAACAAAAAGAAGGTAGAACTTAGAATCTATCTTTACTTGAAAGAACCTCCAATAATCAAATAAACAAAATATTAGAACTTGTTAAAACAAAGACTAAACTTCTTTATTCTACTCATACAATTGGAATAACACGATTTATAAAGTTATGGGATTTAATTGTATCTCTTGTACGAAGCATTTGAGAAGTACGAAAACTACCCAACACATAAGATTAAGATATCACAAAAACATGCTTCTAAGAATCAGCAACACACCTTGGCTTCCAAACAAGAAAATGAGAAAACTCTTTCCTTTACTCCAAATTTGAAACCTGCAACTAACAATCAGATTTCCTACCCACAAATCAAACCTATTGGGGGCCTAAAGTCGAACTAGAAAATCATGAAAAGAAATACATCTAATGAATATTGACAAACTACTGAAAGAGAATATGTGATTATTCTTACAATGAGTAGGAGCTTGGGTGATCGTTACTGCCTCACGAGTAACAGTAGATTGTCCTGATGCACTGCAAGTTGCGCTCCACTGGAAAAAAGGGAACCAGAATCAGAAACTCTGAATTTCAATATCATTAAAAATCGAGTATAAGCATGCGCAAAGCACACACAGAGCCATAACATACATTTTTTCCCAAAGCAAGAAGGAGGGGAGAAAGCAAGAAAGAGGGGAGAAACGGTTGATTTTTTCCCTAAACTGAAAACAAATAAGGTTGGAAAAGAAATTAGTTAAACTTTCAAGGATAAAATAGTAAATTAATAAATAAAAGTAAGGGCATTTTTGTCTGTTAAAAACTCCAACTGCAACCTCCGTTTCAATTGCTGCTTTTACTCCCAGTTGAGTTTCTGCAGACTAGTGTGGTGGAGATTCATTTCCTTTGAACTTTCTTCTTGAACCAAACAAAGACAAAGAAGGATCAATGGGCGACAATTTTTAGGCCAACTGCACCTCACCGGCCTTCAACGTGCAACCAAAGGCAGCCTAAATAAAAAAATAATTGGACTGACCAAAATAGAGCAAAAAGCATAGTTGGATAATTTTTTTATAATTTACATATAAAATTATTTAATAAATAAAATTTAATTGAGGGCATTGACAAAAAAAATAATTAATGGAGAGCTAATTTAGACGTTTTAAAATATATAAAAGCTAATTTTTCAATAGAAAAATCGGAATATATTTCACCCATAAGTACAGGGGCTTCTCTAGTACTTTTTTTTATTTATAAAATAAACAAATAAAATTACAAAGAGTAGGTCATAAATAAGTTAACAAAAGAATTATCATTCTTCAAAATCTCTTTAATCTCCAACAGGGGGTCCTAAAAAATGTTCAAAGATTCAGTACTCGACAGAGCCATTTTCGCCAAAGCATCAGCTACCCGATTAGTATCTCTGGTAGCATAATTCAAGGACCACTTCTCTTCAAATGCTAGAATTTATTGAATCCTCCTTATCAGAGAGTTTTTTGGATCACCAATTTTGCTGTCATTGATAGAGATCACATTCTCAAGATTGTCTGAATGTATAATGATCTCATCATAGCCTTGTTTCTGAAGAATAAGTAGTGCATCTAGTACGTCCCACAATTCAGCTGTCTCAATTGAGCATTCCCCCCAGAAGCGATTGTAACCCAAGATCCACTCCCCTTTGCTATTATGTATCACACCACCTGCAACAGAAAGACCAGACACAGAGTGAACATCACCATCCATGTTAAGGAAAACGCACTTACCTGGGTTATGATGGGCTGAGAACTGCTTCGACTGAGAAGCCATCCCTTCATTATGGATGGAGAGAAAGTGCTTAGCCCAACTGTAAGAGACACTGATAATGTCCTTCGGGTTCATAGCATTTCCTTGAACGATGGTCCAATTGCGATTCTTCCATATACGCCAAAAAGTGATCCCAAAAAGACAAGCCCAAGATGAGTCACCCACTTTATTTGTGGAGAGAAATTGCAGGTTCGAAAAAAGCCACCCCGAAATATCACCAGAAAAGAAACTCCCAAGATGATTAGCAGGGATGATGTTATGCCAAATCTCCCTCGCAAAAGGACAATCTCTAAGAACATGAAGAGTATCTTCCTTGATATGACCACAAAGATGACAAGTTGCGTCTTGCGCAATACCCCTTCTAACTCTTTCAGAGTTAGTTAAAAGTCTCTGTTTGAGAATTACCTAGATAAAATGTTTCACACGTTGAGGTCCTGGAATTTTCCAAAGCATGCTCCAAGTCACCTCCTTCGGATTTCAAGACTCCTCTTTCAACAAAAAGTACGCACTCTTCACAGAAAAACCCCTGTCGTTGTTCTAGACCAAGATAGAATATCTGGTTCAGCCTGGTCTAGAGGTGGGGGAATGCTGATGATACGCTTAACCACGTCTTCTGGCAACCACAGTCTAAAAAGATAAAAATTAAGTGGTCCCAAATTAAGAATCCAATTATCCTTCCAACACCGTACAGTCTTCCCATTACCAATGGACCAGATCATATTACTCTGCAAGAGAGGCCAAGCTTTGGCAACTGCTTTCCACATATAGGAGCAGCTCTTCCTCATAATAGATTCTGGCATACTTTCACACCAATCATACTTAGCTCTTAGGACCTTAACCCATAAAGCTTCAGACTAACCCAGAAAGATGATGCTAGTACAATTAATTTTAAATCCATGTCTTTATTTTAATATCTTCTTTTAAAAAAAATATTTTATTATTATTTTATTACACTCTAAAAGGTATTCAAGAAAATGAATTGTTGAGAGAAATATATATATATAAATCTTTATAATGTAAAAGCTACCTTAAATCTATATATATATGGCAAGAATTTGTGAGAAAGGTCAGTAGTTCATAAATATTAATTATAAAATTTGGGAATCGAGTATTTTAAATTATTTTCAAAAAAATATTAATGCATCAATAATATCTTCTTCTTTCTTTCAGTAAAAAAAAAAAAAACAAGAAACAAGAAAACAGAGCAAACATTATTAATCCTTATTGATTTTGTGATAACGGTGATGCCACCCAATACTGCTTAACAGCAAAGAGAATCTTGGTTCTTTCATGGGGTCCATCTTCATGGTCTACAATTCTTCCATCCCATTGCATACCATCCATCATGTTCTTCAACTTCATCAACACATCTACATCGTCTCTGATTATTACACTGCTCTCTGGTCGTAAAATCCTATCCATTTCCAAAACTATATCCTCCATTTCACATCTGCATTACAAACCATTTAGATCCATCGATGATCGAACAAAAAAAAAACAGTCTTACATTTGGATTTTTGTTCTTACTTGTCTTTGTAGAGGCTGAAAATGGCATCACCATGAATGAAATCATAAGTCCTAGGATAAGTAGACATTGCTTCACACCTATGAAGAAACAAACAAACACATGATAAATGGAACAAAAAGGAAGAACATAAAAAGAGCAAAAGTAAGATACCAATTTTGATATGTTCCGATTAATCCACGTTCATATACGACACCAAGGGTGTTGATTTGATCAGCTTCGACAGGGACAATGTTCATCACCCAGACAGGGTCATCAACAAGAGCTGCTGCAAAGCCTCCCAAATAAGCATTCATGTCCAACAAGTTCCGGTACCGACCGGTCTCTGCCAAATGATGATCTATTGTCTTGTAATATTCTACTCTCTTCTTCCATAGCTCTGAATTTTCCACAAATACCGTCTCTGTAATTCCTGGTAAACTTCCACTACTGATCCTTGGAGGGATTGCATTCAACCTCTCAGGCCATTTCGCTAATTGCCCACCAGCAATTTCCTTTATATTCGATACGTGAGGCAATGGGGTTAAACAAGTCTCCAATTTCGTGTACCTGCTCCAATCATAATATACATATTTAAATATTTTTCTTGGAGAAAAAAATGAATTGAAAAAAGATCTCACCATGCCATGTCAGGTTTTTGAGTGTGGCAAATAGGCGGCCGCTTGAAAACCTTCCTGTTAGCTTTGCAATGGACATGATTAGTTGGTTTTTGCCAAATTGCAAGATCGTCTTTTTGTACTAGTTTTTTCCAGCATAGACTTTTAGCCACAGTTTCGATGCGGGATTGCTCTGATTTCAGATCATCAGTCGTCCTATTCCAACCTTTCCAATGCTTTTGCCAGTTTATTGGTGGCCCCGACAGTATCCAATAACCCCCAGGACGAAGAACTCTATCAACTTCAATCAAGTAAAGCCCATCTGAACAACCAACATGAACCAAAACTATTAGGCTTTTCTTCGAAAATGAAAGACAAAGGGGGGTTTATTACCGTACAAGCCCCAAGGGATTAGGCAACGAGAGCAATGAGCCATGTCGAAAGCTCTTGAAGGGTAAGGAAGCCTAATAGAGGCCATGACTCCGATCATGGCCGGCACCCCACGTTCAAGTGCAAACTGAACCTGAGCTTCGTGGGTGTCTCTTGGTGCAAACGACATCGCTAGGATGTTCCTTGATAGAAGGTAAGCTCCCCAACTCGCAACCTGTTTGTCAATAATTGGTTCAAACAGAAAACATAAATAATTATTTGAGTGGACGCTTTTTCTTGAGGGTGGTTTCAGAGGCAACCCAAATTATTATACTTACAAAAAATGCTCTTATTCAATAGTATCACTTGATATTTAATACAAATTCAAAGCACTAACTGTTTAATACTAATTAATTTTAGGTTTTGGCCTAGTTGTGCGATAAGAGATCTTGTTGAACAAGTTTTTTTTTCCCTTTCTACACTGAAATCTTACCAGAAAATATTCTAAAAGATAAACATATATATACATACAGATAAAAAGAGAAATTTTGACAATGAGGGAACACTCATCAACCTACTTTTTAAACATATTCTTACCTAAATTGGCTAAAAACAACGTGGAATCTCTCCTTATGACAAGTTTTTATTTGTATATTCCATTAAAACCCATTGCCCTATAAAAGTGCATGCCTGGTTTAGTTAATTTCTTGCTGGCAGTATCAAAAACCCAGATTTCTCTCCCAATGAAGTCATCCCACTAAGGAAACTTCAATCTGAATAATTATGATTTTTTTATTTTCTGGTTTTTTTTAACTTTTCTTAGTTCACACAGTATAACTGGAAAAAAAAAACTATCCATATTAGCCAGTTCAAGAATTTCTTATGTAAACTTGGCAAAAACTAATTAATTTTCATACCCTTTTTCTTATGTTTTGCAGTAAAAAAAGAATCAAAGATGAACCCCTCCAACCAATCACTTTTCTTTTTCAACAATTTCTAACCAACTTTCCATCTTCCTAAACTAGTAATAGCATCATTAGCCGGTTCAAAACTGAACCAGCTGTTCCGGTTTGATTGAAAACGTTAAACATGAACGTAAAAACTAGTATTAAAAAGGATATAAATATAAAATAAAGAACGTACCCCGCAACCGGTATCAATGGCAGTCCTTATTGAACCATCTCTTAGATTGATTAACTTGTCAATATCGTCGATGTAAGCATCAGCACCATGCGGGAACATAGTGCCACCTCCGGGGAATCTGAACCGGTCTCCTTCAACCTTAATCCAATTTTGATTCTTTTTCTCAACGGTCAATTCTTTGTGCGGCACGTTAGCGAACCATGCAAATTCTCTTCCTTGGGGCCACCTGAAAGGGACCTTATAACCGTACGGAGCCGGGATCCTACACTTCAACAACTCGTCCTTTTCTGGGCAATGCCTCTCTCTGTATATAAGCATGTCCCTGTCAAACTTCAACGATCTCTGAACATCCTCACATGGGGTGTATTCGGAGAAGGAAGGGTCACACGGAGGGAATTGAGCGGCACGCGCCGTCTCGGGTGGTGGGTCAGGAGGGAGGTGGTGAGGCAAGAAGTCGAGTTGGGTGGTCTTAAGGGAAGAGCAAGGGACTGAGGATAGGAAGGCCGCGGTGGCGGAGGAGGAGGAGAAGGTGGTGCCGACGGAGTGTTGCCAAATTCCGATAAGGTAAAAAGTAGTGCATAAAATAACTACGAGAGTGATGTGGTAGAGGGTGAGATTTTTGGCATTGAATAATGTGATTTGAGAAAGTCTTCTTGGAATACAAGCCATTGCGGCAATTGACAAACTCAAACAAATCAAGCTACCAAAAAAAAAAAAAAGCACTCAAAAAAGGACAGAGTAAAACATAAAAATACAGAGAAACAAAGACACACACTTATAATATATATTGATATATAGATAGGGAAACACGCTTGCTGTTGAAAGGGTTAAGAAAGAGGAGACATAAGCTTTAAACTTATAAGGAGAAGGAGAGGAAGAATTAATTAATACAATTAATATTGAAGTTTCCATTGTTGTGTTTTTTTAATTGATACCTAAAATATTTTCTTTTTTCTTGTTTTTAAATATGAATAAAATAAAAGTATTTTTAATTATGTGATATTATTTTATTTATTATTTTTAATAATAATAAATTCATATATTATAAATGTATCAAATAAAATCTTATAATTAATAATATGATTTTTTAATATAATGTGTGTTTTATGATAAGATTATGAGATTTTTTTTTTTGTCTAAAATTGTCCTTCCATTGTTATCCTTTATTTAATGTATTTCCTTTCATTGATTTGGTTGTCTTTTATTTGTTTTCCTTTAATTAATATATATATATTCATTATTTTAAAAGCAGAATAAATAATAAACTTTTCTTTTAAATGAATAAAGTTACAAAATATAATATTAAACGATAAAAGTTGGTTTGTATTATATATATTTGTTTACGAAGTAAAAATGTTTCTTGTTTTTTTTAAGTAATTTTAAAGTTAGTTTTGTTCTCATTCTCTCTAATTTAGTGGATGTTTAATTCTTTTGTTGATTTATGTATGTCGCTTTTGGATCATTTAGAGTTGATTTTCTTATTCGATTGAGTCAAGTCGAATTGAATAAAAAATTTTCGAATTAGTCCAATTGACGAATCCTATTTTAGCAACCGAATTCAATTTGATTTTTTTTTCAAATCAAGTTGAGCCGAGTTAACGAATCCTATTATTTATACTCAATGTTGTGTTTACATGAACCAGTTATTTAACTAGTAAAGGAAGTACAATATTATTTAACTGCGTAAACAATATAATGATTTTGCCTTTTAACTTAATGAGTAAACATTTATCAAAATGACGTAGTTTTGTATTTTCTTATTCGGATTTTCGGATAACTTGAATTGTGTAATTCATATTTGAGTTAAATCGAAAAACTTAATTTTTTTATTCAAGTTGATCCGAATAACTTGATTAACTCAAATAACTCGAATTATTTAATTCAAAATTTGAAATTTTTATCGAGTTTTTCGAATCGAATTGGATTTTGCTCCTCCTAATATTAAGTACTTGCAATCACTTCAGATATGTTATACTTGAGTTGTGACAGGATCAATTGTCAATGTATCATAATATTATATTGATACTAAGGCTAAAGCCTTTATTGTATTGATGGAACTTGTCATTTACCGTTTATGATGAATGTTTATTTTTTTTCGAATTATATAATTTCATTCATTTAATGAATTAATGAATTTTAAAAAGAATATATAAAAATGTTTTATGACCTTATGAAGTAGATTTTTGGGGATTCAAATCACACATTGAATACATTATTTATAACAAAAAAAAAAAGAAGAAGAAGAGGTTTTTATATCCAAATATAATTAATGTTTTAACTTGAAAAAGAACAAAATTAAAATTATTTTTAAAGTTACAAAAAGGAATGAAAAAGCGCGCGAGTAAATGAGGAAGAGGCATTGACATCGGGCGGGCGACTCGACGGAAGGCATAGCAACAGCATAAATGTCGTCACAATCCCAAAAAGTTCATCCAAAGTTCTGAATATTCTACATGCTTTGCTTCCCTACTCTTCTACTAATCATTAACTAGTTTTTTACCCCAAAAAATAAATGATTAACTAATCTTCAATGCTATTAGAACTGCCAAATGGTGAACCCGGTAATAATCAGTTCTATTAGTTTGATTGGTTGAATTAAATCGATTAAAATTATTAAAATTTTATAAAAATTATAAAAATAGTTCAATTTTAATTTAACTAATTTTTACTCATTCAACTAATCTATATCAATTTATTATTTAATCAATTCAATATCATTTTCTATACCCCAATTAATACTAATATTTGCTTCCTTTTAGGTGGGGAAGCTTCATTCAAGCAATGGTGGTTTTTCTTGGTCAAAATATGTTGTTGAATTTTGTACTTTAATAAAATTTGAGATTAAATCATTATATTTAAAATGTTAAAATTAAGTTCTCTTACTTTTCTATTTAATATTCTTAATACAGTCACTAAAATTTTAAATATTTTTTGTCAAATTTTATTAGCTTGTAATTTTAATTAGATTATCCTCATATGATGTGGCATATGATTGACACAAAGAAACATATTAAATTGACAAATTTTGACAAAAAATAACAATAATAGTAAACCTCGAACCCAAGCTACAACTGGGGCAAAGAACACATTTAACCATCAAGTTATCAAATGAGGTTTTTATAATCTTCTTTTTATAATATGAAATTATGATATTGAAAAAATATATTAAAGGTGTGTTTGGAAAACACGGTGTAATTAGATGAAGGTGTAATTACTAGGAGAGTAAATATATGATAGTAACTACATTTGTAATTACATATGTCATGTTTGATAGTATAAAACTATAATTACGCAATTACATAATTTAAATTAAAAATATTACTTGCTATAAAAATTATCAATACAATTGATTTTTTAAACAAGTAACAAATATTAAAATTAAATCATCGTATGCAATATTTGAATCCAATAAAATAATCGGTAATAAGGTTACAAATAAAAATAATTAAAAATAAAATTTAGAGTTTTTACAGTGATATATTATTTCATAAAATAAAAAATAACTTTTATAAAGTAATAATAAATTTTATAATACTTTTTATAAAGATTTATAATATAATCATAACTTATTTATTTTTAGGCCATATATTTATGAGTCTTGATACACATTAATAGAGTCGGCCAAGCATATATTTTTGGGGTTAGAAAGAATCAGCCAAAATATTAAGGCACTAAAATTTATTGTAACATTAATTTGGATAGTTAGCATGTCTCTGCTACTATGCTTTTATGATTTTTTGAACTAAGGAATAAATTAAAACAAAGTATGATCTAACTGCGATCATTTTAGTATAATTTATTTATTTATTTATTTATAATATAAATTTTATTATAATTTTATAAAATCCATGTAATTATAGTTATAATTAGAGGTGTACATGGGCGGGCGGGCCGGGCCCAACTAAAATCTAAGCCTATTTTCTAGGCCGGGCCGCCCGCCCAAATATGGGCCTAAAATGTCTAAACCTGGCCCGACATAGAATTAATAAGCTCGAGGCCCGACCCGCCCGTCCCGCCTATTTTTTATTTTATTAAATTAAAATAATAAATTAAGTCTTGATATTCTTTTTTTTTATTCAAAGAAAATGGAAATAACAACTTTTATATTCTCCACTATAAGTAATTATATTAAAATTGAAACAAGTTATTTGAACTAAAATAATAACCAAATTAATAATAAAATAAAAGTTCTACAATATCGAAATAATATTAAATACGACAATAGAACAATAAAATACCATAAAAGAACAATAAAATAGCCTCAAAATAGCCCCAAAACAACATCAAACACCATCAAAACATTTAAAACAAAGATCAAACAAAGATCAAACAAGAATAAACAAAGAATACCAAAGAACAACAAAGAACAAAATAGTGCCAAAATAGCAAAAAAAATCACTAAACAAAGAAAAACATCACCAACAATCCCAAAACAAAGACGAAAAACTCGCAAAATATAATCAACCAACCAAAATATCTATACATTAACCAATTAACATATTTAATTTTATAATAAACTATAAATTGTAAGCTAAATTAAATTATCAATAGTTAGAAAAGAAGGTAACCTAAAAAGCAATCGAAGAAATATCGTCCTCATCGTCCTCATCGTCCTCATCGTCCTTCTTGTCACCAACTTCTAACATGAAATAAGAATAAATTATTAGATTATCAAATTGATAAAAAATAATATAAAATTACAACAATAAAACGAGAATAATAATTACCCGTTGAAAATCCCTTAGCTCGCATCCAATCATCAAGGCATACAACGGCTTGAACCATTTTTGGCTTAAGTGAACTCCTCAAAGGTGTGATAACTTTTTTACCCATGCTAAAAGCCGATTCGGAAGCTACAGTCGATATTGGAATGGCCAAAAGATCACGAGCCAATAATGAAAGCTCATTATATCGAACTGAACTTTTGCTCCAATAATCCAAAACATCTATTTGACTGTTCAAATCAAGCTCCGGTTCTTCCAAATAAATGTCCAACTGTGACTTTTCACTCTTAGTGCTAGATTCATTTAAATACCATTTATAATCATCACTCTCATCAAAATCTCCCCCAAAATCAACACTATGATGCAAACTAGAATCAACGGGATCTTTATCTGAGACATTAGAATTCTCAGCCAAAGAGGAAGATGTGGATTTGGATTTCTTAGCATACTCGTCAAGCAAGAGTCTAAGATTGCTAAGAATGGTTTCAACAAAATCAGAAGCATGAATACCATAGATTGTAGTAAAGCAATCCGCATAATTCAACTTGTAACGAGGATCTAAAATTGCAAAGACATGACAATACCAACGAATACTCGGACCAATATTTATTAAATTTTTCTTGCATTTGCTTAACCATTGGAGTTAAAAAGAATGAGGACCTTTAACTGTATCAAGCAAGACCTTGTGAACCTTCCAAACCCCTCTAAAGTAAAGATTGGCCGTCGGATAATTAGAACCAGAAAAAATACAAGTCACATCATAAAAGACTTTCAAAAATTTGCAAAGAATAACAACATTTCTCCACTCCTCGTCAGAAAGTGCAAATATTTGAT
Source organism: Gossypium rotundifolium (assembly GCA_025506655.1). NCBI lineage: Eukaryota > Viridiplantae > Streptophyta > Magnoliopsida > Malvales > Malvaceae > Gossypium > Gossypium rotundifolium. The sequence continues at coordinate 176,391,581 of CP106732.1, forward strand.
AGCCTTTATCCCATTGGCCCCAATAATCTAGCACATCTCTATAGTAGACAGAAGATTCAAGCATCAAATAAGTAGAATTCCATCTCACACACACATCTTGATGCAACTTTTTGGTCACATTCAAATAAAAACTTTTGTCGGCCACATCATAAAATTTTTCCTCACAATTCTCGACTTTTTTATGCACTTAATTCCATTTCGAATCTTACCAACAACATCATCAACAAGTTCCAAACCACTTTAACTATAAGATTCAAAATATGTGCACAACATCTAACTTGAAAAAGCACCATCACACAAAATAGCTCGGTTCAGACGAAAACTATTTTTAAGACAAGAAACCAACACATCATTATAAGAAGCATTATCCAAAGTGATGCTAAAATTTTCTTGTCTATACCCCATTGAGATAAACATAAAACAAGTTCATCCGCTATGTTCAAACCATCATACGGAGGAAATAAAGCTCTAAACCTTATGATTCTCTTTTGTAGCTTCCAATCTTTGTCAATCCAATGAGCGATAATGCAAATATATTCATCATTAGTATGCTCGAGTTCCAATTATCGGAAGTTAGACAAATTAAACCAGTGCTTTAGCCATCTCTTCTTTAACATGATCTCTCTTTTGCATAATACATAAGGACATCCCGAGCAATTACATTTCTACTTATATTCTTAAAATTAGGACTAGCAATTCTCATCATGTATCTAAATCCGGTTCTTCAACTGTCCTAAATGAATGCTTGCCACACACAAGAAAAGTAGAAACAAATCGACGACACTCATCAAGATCAAACTTATAGGTTTTATAGATGAACCACCTCCTAATGATGGTAGATTGGCTATGGTGTATTGAGTGATGTCCTTATTAATTTTTTCAAACATTGATTTAGATGACGTCTTAAATGAGAGGTTCCACTAGAAGATTTAGCGAGAGAAGATACCCTTACAAGTGATTACATTGTGCCTTCAATTCATTTTGTCCTCGCATTCAAGCTTTGTCATTTCATCCCACACCTTTGAAGTGGTAGACTTTTGACGTTTGGCAAGACTTTCATACTCATTAAACCCATCGTCCACGTGTATAGGAGTGTTTGAACTAGCCATAGTCATCAAAACTTAAGTCCCGAAATTCAAATAAACCAAACTAGCCCAAATTATTCATAGTCATAAAACAACCAATGGATGTAAACATTTCAAAGTTGACCTAAAAGCACATATTTTCTTGAATTTAAACCATAATTTGTTGAACTTAAAGCCCACTAGATAATACTTTACCAAAAACATCCGAAACCAATTTAAAACTTCCAATTAAAACCTCCAGGCACCATAATTTTTGCAACATTTAACACAACCAATTTACTTTTTCAGACATCTCTAAACTAAACCTTTAAGCAGCATTAAAATACCATTCAGACACCACTAATTCCAGTCTTAAGAAAGTTTCCAACACCATAAATTCGCAACATTTAAAACAACCAAATTAATACTTTTCAGACATCATTTTAATTAACTTTTAAGGAGCCTTAAACAAACATTCTACTACTGCCATTAATCCTCTATTAACAGCAGAATATAGACGTCATAAATACCATCTAAGGCAACCAAATTAACTAAAAATTAAAACTTAATTGCACCCAATTTATTCTCAAATTGTTGGAACTATTTTACATTTAATTTTTTTAGACCAAAAGATTAAAAATAACACCACAAGAATTAACTATCCATAGAGTCATGTACAAAAAAAGTTATTCATAAAGTCAATAAGCAAAAATACCAGAAAAATGATACTTCAATGGACACTGTCCATGATCTCAACTTCAATGTGCCAGTTTTGTCTATCTTTATATACAATTTGGCTGTCCTCGATGGCCGCCAAAAATTGCCCAAAGATTACTACAAAGAATTCATTCAATTGCCTGCTTGCCTATCAACGCAATGACACTATGCACGAAACAGGCTTGCTCACTGGATAGTACCTTATTTTCAGTATATTGAGTTTACTATATATCGATTCATCTGCTTGCTTCTTTTCTTTCTTATTTCTTAAGAAAAAATGGAGCGGGAATATGTTCGTAAGATGAATAGATTATAGGCTGGTTCTAGTTCTACACTGGAAGAAAGAAAGGAGCTAGCTCATAGGATTGGTGAAAGAAACTGGCTTGTTAACTTGCCGCCTCCCCTTGAAAACTTAGTCATAAAATCTGCACATTGAAGTTGAGATCATGGACAGTGTCCATTGAAGTTATTCATAAAATCAACATTTCACTTTTAACGTATTGTGGGGATTATAGATCTAAAACTACCAGGAAAAAGGAGAAATAGTGAAAAAAATCGAATAAAAAATCCAAGAAAAATGCAGTGCATCCAATATCTGCACCAAAACTAATCAGTTCAAATTTAATAAAAATTGATCTCACAATCCTCTTAATTTCCAACTATACCAGTAAACTCAAATTCAAAATTGACTTCACATCTCAAACACACTTCAACTAAGCCTAGCAACAAAACCACCCTTTTAATCATTGGCAAGTGACGCAAAAACCATCAATCACTCAACTCTCCACAGCTCCTTCTATCATCCCAAGTTAAAGCCACCCCACAATAACCATAACCACACAAAATCACTATTAAATCATATATCGACTTGATTATTATATACATCACATTCTAAAATTTAATTTCATCTTGAAACAATAACCATAAGCTTGGACGTCACACTTAATTTGCACATAAGATCTTTCTGTCTCACTCACTTCCCTACTCTCAATTATCTTTCTCAAATCTCTATAATCAAATGCTCAATATTATCTGTTTTGGTTTTGCCAACCTCCAAACTCACTCGCTTACAACTCTACAGCCCCTCCAACCTCATTATTTCATCTACTAATTCACGATCAGTCCCCTCTAATACTAAATCCCAACCTTTTTCTGACTTCCCAAGCTTTCTTTGCTTCCCTGAGAATCAACTTCTTTCTGTTGTTGATGTCAGAATCAGAAAGTGATGCATTTACTACTGCCTCTTCTCTGCAGGTATAAAATCCTCGAAATAAAATTACCGAAATTTCACAATCACTAATGGCATAACAATGGGAATGAAACGAAAACCAAAAATTACATTAAATGAAAATAAAAAAAAAAAGATCAGAGAAAACTCCGAAACGAAGACAAAATCATGAAAATAAATATTAGATGTGTTATAGTATAGAAAAACAAATCATTATTAAAAAAAAAAAGATGTGCATGTAGTCCTAAAATAACAAACCCATAAATTATTATACCAAAATAACAGACACCCATAACTCATAACATCAATTACCTTTAAAATCATCTACTTTTCAATTAATTGAAAAGAATAACAAACCTTTTGAATGTTTGGTTCCAGAGAAACAGTAAGAAACGAGAAGGAAAATCAAAATTCTTCGAAACGAGATGCACGATTGCACGTGCAATAGAGCTGGATAAAAAAAGAACCGAACGTGAGGTGAGAGTTGAGACAGAGATGAAGAGGAAGGTGGAGACTGGAGAGTGGAGATTAGGGATTTTGACTTCAGAAATGGGAAAAATGGGAGAAAGAGTGGAAGAAGTCTGGAAAGAAACTAAGAAAGGCACGTGAAAACTGAAAGGGTCTTTTAAAAGTTAAAATTTTATTAATAAAAAATTTAAAAAAAATAATAAAATATTTCGGGTCGGGCCGGTTCGGGCCCGGGCCAAAAAAATCATACCCGAGGCCCGGCCCGTTTTTAAAACGGGCCTAATTTTTTTGCCCAAGCCCATTTCTCGGGCCTATATTTTTGCCCAAACCCTCCCACATTTCTAAGGGCCTTGGGCCGAGTCAGTGACCCGCCCATGTACACCTCTAGTTATAATCTAATTTTTATAATTAATATAATATAACTTATAACAAATAATGTTTTAATTTTTATAACTCGTTCACGTATATTTGTCCATATTCAAACGTGTTTACGCTTCTAATATAAATTTTATAATTTGTATAAAAAATAATTGGATTTGTGTGTAATTAACCAAATTCTCAACCTTCAAAAATTGAAAAGTGTAATTGGTTGCTTCTGTTACACCCAATTTAGTGGAACACACTGATCACGATGGTTATCCAAACATGCCATACCTTTGTAATTACAAGCAATTACACCTATATTCAATTATTAAGTAACTTTCCAAACACATTCTAGTTAATTTTGCTTTTGTTGTTGACATGTTGATATGTTTGAATAATTTTTATGTACAAATTAAAAACTCTAAATTGAATTTTATTTTTACAATGTAAAATATTTTATATTTAAAATAATAGTAATAACTTAAAAGTAGTATATAAAAACAATTTAAAAATACTATATAAAATTTATTTATTATTTTTATTTGTTTGTTTATGAAACTTTATGTAAAAAATTTAATATATATATAATAATTAAGGGCGATTCAGCATTGCTTTTCAAAAGACTTCTGCTCCAAAAGCACTTTTGGAAGAAAAGTCATGTAGAATAATTTGTTTTTACTTGGAATTTTTGGCTTTTCAGAAGTCTTTTCAAAGCACTTCTAAAAGGAGAAGTTTAAAATTTTAGCTTTTCCTCTCCAAAAGCACTTTTAGTACTTAATTACTTTTCACCCCTCTAATAACATAGTACTTTTCTTTTTTTTCAGAGAGCTTAATTACAAATGTGTTAAAATTATTAATTAAAATAAAAAATATTTTTAAAATATTAATTACAAATATTTAATGGTTATATTTAAATATTTAAAATGTAGTTTATATATTCTAATTAAATTTTATAACTAATTAATATTTATTACTTATAAATATTTAAAATTAAAATTTATATTTTATATATTAAAATATTAACAAGTTATAGTAAATTTTATATTCTTACTAAAATATAATAATATTAACTAATTTAAAATTTATTTAAATGTATATTTGTTACTTAATAATAGCATGTCTAAAATAGACATTTTATTTCTCAAAAGCACTTTTGACAAATGAATACTAAACACTCAAATTTTAAAACAAACTTTTCAAAAGACTTCTCAAAAGTATTTTTCACAAAGACTTTTCAAAAGTACTTTTCAAAAGTATTGTCAAACTAACCCTAAATATGATTTTGGTTGAAATGATAAAGTTAAATTATTAAAATTTATAATGTTTTGTGATTGAATACCGTTATGTGCAAAAATTTCTATATTTTATATGAAAAGATAAAATTGCTCTCAAAATAATATATATTACTTTGTAAAAAATAATTTTTGTTAATTTTACAACTGAATTGAGACTCAATTTGTGAGTGACACTTAATCAAAATCTTAAATATAAATAAAAATTATTTTTTATTTAATTGAAACTTGATACATTATTTACATTCGTGAAACATGAAATATGTTGATTGGATTGATAAACTATCAATAATAAAAATTTGTGAAAAGATGCAAAACTGTCTTAGTTTCATATAATAGATTAAAAACCAAAACTGAAAATGTAAAGGATTATTTTAGGACCTAATATGGGTTTGGGCATAATAAGTGATTGTGTGTCTGATATCTGCGAGTTGGGTTCTAACAAAATTTTAGGTCTATTTAATAGGTTCGAGTTCGGTCCAAAAAATAAATTTAATATTTTGTTTAAACTTGACCCAAATAAAAATGTTAAAATTAGGTCTAGCCTAATGTGTCCGTAATAAATTTTTTATAAAAAAACAAAAAAAATATATATTAACAACAATAAAAACACTAAAATAAATATTTTCTAACAAATTGAAAATAAATTAAAAAATATTTATATTTAAATAACACTAGATACGTGTAATTTTAACAAATAAATATCTTTAAAATAGTAAAAAATCATTAATAAAATAAAAATTATATAATATCCCAATAATAACAACATAATAATAAAATGACAGTAAAATTGTAGAAAAACAACAACAGCAACAATTTTTTGTTTCTAATTCAAGCCGGGCAAAAACCTTTACCCAAACTCATTCTTAAACCTATGTTTTTATCCAAAATCTCACTTTTTCGACTGCACAGCGAACCCTTCTAATTCAAAGGATATGCCATTATGATATGCCTTTTTATAGGTTGTTGCAGCTTGATGAATTGCGGCCTAAATGCTATTGGCAACCCTTAAAGTGTCTAGTTCTCTCCTAATTTTTGGCCAGGGTTCTTGAATAAAAGCTTGAATATCCTTTGTTACAGTCTGCAAAAACTCGGAGAACAGGAGGATATCTATAGCTTTCAACAGGAGAAAAAGACAAAATCTCTCTTTGAGTTGTCTGTCACTTTGTGCTGCAATATTAAATAAGGATTGTTGGTTATTGTATTTGTAGCATACAATGCTGAACACATCGCTCATGCTTTTAGCTTTCATTCTTAGGTCAGCGTTTTCAATTGCTAGCTTTATATAGAAATTGGTTTTGTGCTGGGATTAATCACTTAGACTGCAAGGAAGGGGCTTCAAGACAAAAATGGTAGCTTCCAAGAAAAGCCAATTAGTTACTGCTATGATTTGCCATTCTATTTACATTGGACTTGAAATGAAGGTTTTGGTGTTTCCGGCTTTCGGAAATTTAACAGCTAGCGATAAGCTTCAGCAGACTGTAGAAATTATGAAAGAAATGAAGATGAAACATGAAAAGATGGATCATACTCCGGGAGTCTTATATCCTTTGCCACCGGAAAATGGAGTTTTTGCAGGCAGGGAGAGTTGCCACTTGTCAGCCTTTTTTTCTTTTTTCTTCTTCTCTCGAACAGAAAAGATGAAACATGATGGATTTATTAAATATTAAGTCGCACGGCAGACAAATTCAACTGATAATGTAATAAAATGATCTATGTCATCAGTTGAAACGTGGTGGAGGTAAGGGAAGCCGCGTGTCTCTGCTCCATACGTATTTCTTTTGATTCAGTTCCACGCAGGAAGCGGGTGGACTGTTGCTAATAGTTAAGTCATCCAAAGTAGTTATTAACAAGGTAATAGAACAGTAAAATAATATTTAATATAAAATGATTAAAAATATAATTAAATGTGACAATATATTCAAATATATTAATATTTTTAAATCTTTATTTTATAATTTTAATCTTTCAAATTAACAAATAAATAATTTAAAGAAAGTGATTTTTTTTAAAAAAATAAGATATTAAAAAAGTTATGTTGTTGGTTCGTTTGTTTAATTTAGTGGCAAAGAGGAAAATGAGGGCATGGAACAAAGAAAGCCCTTTAATAATGATGAAAGCTGAAAAATGTTGCTGGATTGACGAATCCATTTACTTGCTTGTGCAACCTAAAATCAATTTTATAAAATGAAATTCAAGAAAAGACCCAAAAATAAAAGTTTGCTGAAATCAGTTGGAAAAGACAGGTTGGGGGTAGAGGGAGAGTCGTAGGATATGTTGTTTTGGTAGTCGTAGAACAATTTTAATGAAATACGTATGCAATCATTGGAAAAAGCTTTGCTCATCACCCTTATTAAAATAAATTCTATTAAACAAATAAAATCTATGCTGGCCTGGCGTAAAAATGGAATTATACCCACGTCACTGGTGAGACTTTAAACTCGCCAAACCCCCCTCCTCAAACATTGCTTGTTACTATATTTGTTATTATTCATCCGTTAATCGGTTATTTGATTAGATCTCAATTCATAATTTATATGATTCGTTTCTTAAATTTACATATAAAATGGTCGTGTCCTTTTATAAACTCACACTATATAGATTCATATCAGTATGCAAGCCAACACAAACAAAACACATAAACACATATTTATCCTAAAATTGATTACATATTGAACTTATCCAGGGCTGTGACATCCAAAAACAGTAAACCTGTGTTTGCAAAAGGTAAAATGGTAAGAACAATTTTAGAACAGAATTCGTGACACACGCGGCAAACTATAGCGCGGTGGAACTGACATCCTAGGAAATACCCAACCTAACCTAGGACTAGAACGGCGAGGAAAGCAACTCCACCCCACCCTTTTAAATAGTGAAGTGGAACTGAAGCTGATTCATGAAACCTCTTGTCTCAACTTCTCAACTCACCCCCAAAAAGATTTTATTTTCTCAACACATACTCTTCCCCGTTTCCTTTTTCTTACAAACTGTAATACTGATGTGTGTACACAGATTTTATACATCGTCTCCTTTATTTGCTTACGACGCTTGTTTCTCCGTGTAAACTATACTTTGTACGCATATTCAGATTTCAGGGGTTATGTTGCAGTTGTTTTTGTCAGATTTCAAATGACAAATTCTCTTCTATATTTCTCTGCGCATCTCTATTTTTTCCCACTGGTATTTGGTTTCACTTGACGTCAACTGCAGGTTCTATATATTCATTGTTTGATTAGACTCCTCTGTTCAGATTTATTATTATTATTTTGGAATCATTCATGTGTCTTTGGGAAAACCTTCCGAATCAAAATCTGATTTTTGGGGGTTAAAAGGTACATAATGGGTGCCAACATATCTGGAGCTATGGTGGATAGAGATGAAGGCGGTTCTCCATTGCAGCCGAGACTTGGTGACATACCAGAGAGCTGCGCGGCCTTGGTTCTGGCCCTGTTAGACCCACCTGAGATTTGCAAATTGGCTCGAGTGAACAGATCTTTTCATGGTGCTTCGTCGGCTGATTTTATATGGGAATCGAAACTGCCATCCAATTATATATTCATCGTGGAGAAAGTGCTAAGAGACACAACTTTATTAAACCTGCAGAAGAAACAACTTTACGCTGGGCTATGCAGGCCTAATCCCTTTGATGCTGGCAGAAAGGTAAATATTATTTCACACTTGTTCTTTTACTGTCCCTGGCTCTCTCAGTCTCTCTCTCTTTCCCTCCATTTTCTTTTTACATAATGTTGGGTTTTGAGTTGTATTCTTTTGGCAGGAGATATGGCTAGATAAGAATACAGGTGGGGTTTGTTTATCAATATCTTCCAAAGCCTTAACCATCACAGGGATCGATGACAGGAGATATTGGACTCACATTTCCACCGAGGAATCAAGGTGTATTTGTGTTTATCATTCGATCTTGGGGTCTTGGAAATCATTGAATTTGATTGATTTGGTATGCATTAATGCAGATATCCTACAGTAGCATACCTACAGCAAATTTGGTGGTTCCAAGTGGATGGAGAGGTCGAGTTTGGATTCCCAGTGGGGACATATAGCTTATTCTTCAGGCTCCAGCTGGGGAAATCTTCAAAGAGACTGGGTCGGCGTGTTTGTAACTCGAAGCACATCCATGGCTGGGAAATAAAGCCCGTACGATTCCAGCTAACGACTTCAGAGGGGCAAAGTGTCGAATCCCGGTGTTATTTAGACAATCCTGGAAACTGGGTCCTTTACAGAGTGGGAGATTTTGTCGTACAAAATCCTAATGCGTTCACAAGTATCAAATTTTCATTGACCCAGATCGACTGTACTCACACCAAAGGAGGCCTTTGTGTGGATGCTGCTTTAATTTACCCCACTAGTGTAGCTAAAGAGATTAGGTCATGTTCGTGAGATTTGACAACTTTAACGCTGTAAATATCGAATTGTAGATGTAGTAATTTCATCTTTCTGTTCATAAAGTGTAAATCTTGCTTTTTATTAGATGCTTTTAAGTAAAAACAAAGGTTATTTATTTAAGTAAAAACACAAGCGAATTCATCCCTTTAATTTATTTATTCACACAGTAAATCGATTTTATTTATCTTTCAAATAAAATCCAATATTTTTATGTTAATCAATTTGTATTCATTTACTGTGCATTTCATGAGATTATACAGTTTAAAAAACACATTTATTTAGAAAGTGGATAAAGCAATAAGTAATCTCTTAATTTGATCAATTTTCTTGATCCTAAAATTTGTCCAATTTTAGTAAAATTTTTAATTTAGATTTCATTCATGTCACTTGTATCACATCATTATTTAAAATTTATAGTTTTATATAAAATTTAAAACTACAAAAAAATATTATTAATAATAATTTTTAAAACGTTTTAAAATAATATTCATAATTCAATCTTAAAGTGCTATGTTCCAAATTCAATGATTAAATTGAAATGAATTATCAAATTTTAAAATTAATTTGAATAAAAATAGAATTAAAGTGAGAAGAATTTACAAATTCAAGTTAATTTATTCCTTTAGAAAAACATAGGACAGAAAATGATGTAATTTTTTAAATATTATTTAGAAATAAGAGATGAAAAATGACTCAAAATATTACGGGATAAGGCTTTGGGAATTTGCCGCTTGAACTGATGATAACGGGTCGGGTCTAAAATATTTTGTTGAAATTTCGGCCCGAATCGGCCATGTACCTTCCATTTATGCGCCATCGCTCTGTTCCAATTATCTCCAACAACGACAACGCTTTCTCTCTCTCTCTTTTCCCCTCACTTTATATCGCTAGGGTTTCCGCTGCTTGGGAGATTCTCGATTTAATGTTTTACTTTTCTCGACAAAAAAAGTGAGGATCTTTGCTTTGCTTTTCACATTTTTTCCTTCAAAAACTCTCCTCCCTTACTCTTTTCCCCCCAAATTTTTTGTTTTATTTTCTGAATCCATTGAATTTGGTTGGATTCTGGTGCATTCTTATTTAAAATCTTTAAAGTTGCCAATTATCATGCGGTTTTTAAGTTTTATTTCTCGAGATACGAATTAAACTCAATTGATTGGATTGTTGGTACTAATTATGATGCTGATTAGAATTAGCTGTTATGACTAGGTTTTATTTATCAGTGAATTGTAAACCATTGATTGTACTTCTATGGTCTCGAAGGAAAATTTGATCGAACCCTTTGCATAGGTTTTATGGGAATTATAGTACTCAATTGCATTGATGTGTGTGTGTATTTTTCAAATATTTGGTCTGATTTAATCACACCGTATTTTCTATTTTCTTTTAACAACACAGTTTGATTAGATGAAAAGATAGTGGTGAAAACAGGGTATTAAGTGGATGAATAAAGCCTGAAGATTTTTTTTTACTTAATATCTGAGTTAACATTTTGTTTGTTGCTGTTGTAAAGCAGGGGTTGAAGCTCAGTGATGCATAGCTGCTTGATACCTTTGTAGCAATTTAAAAGGAAAATGAAAAATGGTCTCGATTTCTTGAATTTACTCAATTGTGATGTATCACTAAAGATTCTTACGAATTTAGAGGATCCATCTGATCTTGTTCGTTTCAGTGCTGTCTCACGCTCCTGGCGACAATTTGGTGAGCTAGAATTCTCTCTCTCTATATAAAAGCTAGCTTATGAGATGAAGACTGTATTCATCTTACTTTATCAAGTTGGGAAAGTTCTAATGGAGCATAGCATCAATAAGTGGATAATATTCTCAATGCAATTTTGTTGTTGTGATTTCAGTTTAGTTTAGTTTAGTTATTTTTCATTTGGTCTTTTGTCTTCCGTGCCTTGTATGTTTATCTATTTAAGAAATTTGGATGTTTGAAGTAAAATAGTTTTCAATAAAAACAATAGGCTATAGTCCTCTCAATTCAATGCAGATATTTGAAATGCTCAAATTCTTCTTTTCAGCTGCTGCCTTTGATGCAAATTTTCCTTTCGTTCCAAGAAGTTTTGATTGATTAACTAGCTGATTGTTTTTTGCTAAATCTTCCTCTTTCCTCATTTTTGCATTTTTATTTTCACCACTACTGATCTTAATAAGCTGCTTTATTTGCAATCTAGCCTTCAATTCTTCTGGTGTGGTTTGGTGTGCAATTCTCTTTTACGTGAAAGTTTGCTGAACTCCTAAGAACTGACTTCATAATCTGCTAACTTCACTAAAGAAAAGAGTTAAATCTACCTAAGCGACTTTTAAAGTTGGAAATAAAGGAGACAATCATGCCATTTGTTCTTTATGGCAGTGTCACAATTTATGTGTCGATGATGATATCAATCTTGTCACTCTGGTCTTTGGCTATTTTGCATGACCAGCTTACAGTCATTGCTGACTTTATGAGTTTTCAATGGTTTGTAGTGATTGAAAATGGTCTACTCAAGCATCTGTGCCGGAGAATGTTTCCTCAATTATCTAGAGTTGATCATGTCAACGAGCTATGTGGCACCGCAAAAGGGCATGCTGAAGCTGGATCTAGCAATTTTATGGAATGGGAAGCTTTGAAGAGGGAACATAGAGTTTATGCCTTTTTTGCTCGAGGTTGTTTGTCGTTTGCTCTCAGGGAGTGCATCTATGAAGCAATCATCGCTTCTAGCACTGATAACGATCCAGAGGAAGGCATACATAATACTTTGGAACCAAGAGATAGGGTGGCACGGGGAGCTTCATACTGGTCGAGTAAAGGACAAAGTAACCCTGCAGTGCCTGAGACGTTGACATATAGATTGTGTGCTGATTTATGTGTTATTACTGAAATCAATATAAGGCCTTTCCAAGGTAATAATTGTTTCAATTTTCTGCTAACTTGGATCCATCTTTCATCTATCTGGTTTTATATTAACTAGAAAATTTTCTGATAAGATGCATATTCTTTTAAATCCAGCTTACTTCCAGATTGGTAAACCCATATACTCAGCTAACTCTGTGAGATTTCGCATGGGTCATGTCAAGTCCTGCATGGACAATATTGTGAAAGAATCATGCCAGGATTGTGGTAACGACAAGTCCTGCATGGACAATTTTGTGAAAGAATCATGCCAGGATTGTGGTAACGAAAAGTTTGCATGGACTTACACCTCACAAGAGTTTCCGATGGTTCAGGTAGGTTTAAGCAGCTGGGTTATATGGCTTATATCTTTTTTATTGGCTTTCTCTGGTTGTTACTACAAGAAATATTAGATTTGGTTATTCTGCAAGCATCCATTGCCAATACCGAAGATGATTGGCTAATATATAGTACTAATACAATACTAAAGTATCTCTTAGTAGTATCATTTCTGCTTTCAGTTTCGATGTTCCAGATGCATGCTTGTGAAGTTAATACTATCTTATTCTTGTAGTTTCGTAATAATTCAAAAAGGAGCAATGCTGACAGTGGATTTTTTTACGTAAGCAGGAAAATTGTTTGCAGAATTTCAGGCTTCCGGAACCTGTTCTTTGTATTGGTGGAATATTACAGATTGAGCTGTTGGGTAGGGTCCAGAGACAGGAAATGGATAGCTTATACTATATATGGTACCGTCAAATGCACCCTCTGTTAACCTAGTTTGATACTAACATTGGTGCAACGGGGTAATGGGTAGAGATTTTTTTGATAAGATTTATCTTAGGGTTTCATAAATTTCAATTATATAATGTTCGTCTCTGTGTTTCTTTAGTATATTTTTGGCCATTTTGCTATGTCCTGGTTTTGATGCAATCTGTTGGTTGGCATCATTGCAGTGTGTCTCATGTTCAAGTTGTGGGGCGGCCATTATCTCCTGCATTTGGTATTCAGACATTTGAACACTCTGAAAAATTTGTTCTGGAGGCACTGAGTTATAAACAACCAACTTCACCTGCACAGTCCAGCTCCGCACCCACTTTGCAGATGCGTGTGAGAGACTTGGAGCAGATTTTGAATTTACTGAGGGGAAATGTTGTCGACGTAGTGGAATATGGATATGAATGGGAAATAGAGGATGAAGAATCAGATGAGGAGGATGAGGAGGACCAAGAATAAGACTAGTGCTGTTTTTCTTTCCCCGTTGAACTTTAGTTACAGGTCACATGGAAGCTAAAATTTCCTGTAACACTAGGAGTATGCCCTTTGGAGTGTTACCTGGACTTTGTTCAGGATTTAGTTATTCTGATGTGATATGCTAGTGTTAATCAATATATAAAAGCTTTATCTAAGTGTTGTTAGAGGCGAGGCTTCCACATCTGCCCACTGTTTCCACATATAACCCCGATGACAAATCAATACCGTGCCATTTCTTTCCGGAAAACTAGAACAGTAAATAATGCAAAAAAAACAAGGCTATGCTAAGGAATGGGTGAGAAGACCTTGTATTTATATATGCTGCTGGTTGGTTCCTTTTATCATATTGGGATAATTTACCTAGATGGCCAAATCCCCAACTCGGCCGTAGGTAAAATGTACCTCACAATTTTTTTTGTGGGTTTCCACTAAATTGGGCAATTGTTAACCCAAACTGATCAAAATGGTCATGCAAACATGGTAGACAACGTAATTAAAACCACCTAAAATCAAATATATATTAGTATTATTTGGTTGAAACAGATGGTGCTACAGAGGAAGAGAATCGGGTCAGGTCGCCAAGCTTACACCAATATGAACTTAAAGCACAAGTTCAATAAAATTATTTAAACGATAAAGATACTCAAGCTTGGTGGGCAAAACAGGCTTCCAACTTCAAGGTGTCTTAGACTTGGGCGGTGACGGAAGTAACTGCAACACAACAGAATATCGTTAGCATCGCCAAAATTTTCATGTCCTTTCTTGTTACACAACAATAGATGTAATACCAATTTTCTTATATCGCAGCGCCGTTCATTAACACCGATTAAAGTAGCCAATAATTTATCATCACTTAAATGTAGAGTCGGTTCAATGATTTGAGTTTTGGATATAAAATGTCCTACCTCATAACTTGAGCTATTTCCCAAACGTATTCACTTCTAAAGTCCAACCGACCAGAGAAAAAGAAAGATGTCCACTACAAAACTAAAAAGTTTGGAACCGAATACCTGATAACAGGAGATGAGAGATGAAACAAATCCAAAGGCTCCCGTTACTCGAGGGGTGACTTTCTTCGGTGCCAATTGAAGAAGCCCAACTGCTACTACTATATCCATTCCCGCTTTAACAAGGGCCAAAGTCCTCTCATTTGATTTTTGGAGCTTCGCACGATACTCCTCATTCTGTGTTTATATAAAGCACAATAAAGTTGGAAACTACAGAAGAAGACTGATTTATAAGGACACTTTAGAAGAAACATATATCAAGCATACCTTGTACTTATCACTATCCTTAAATCTCTTTTCCAACTTTTTCATTGATGCAGATAGCCTTCCAAGCTCCCCAAGCTGACAAAAAGATGGTATGAGTTTTGAAAAAGGGGATAGAGCTAACGAACATCTTAAATATTAATAATAACAAAAGTAAGCAAGACTCCTCAAATTAGTGAAGAGCAACAAACCTCAACCAATGTGGTACATATTGATGATCCCATCCAACAGAAAAGGGATATTCGTCCAATCAACTCAGCACGTTCTTTGTTCTGTAAATGCCTTTCTTCCAGTTAAAATTTGTAAATCAAGACAAGCAAAATTCAATATAATACCAAAATGAAGTGTATTACATACCTTATAGATGCCTGTTCGGCCAAGCCACACAATTTGATCTAGAAATAAGAAAGTTGACAACAGTGCATTCTTTGACTGAAACAAGCATTAAATTAACCCAAGAAGGGATCATTAAGTTAACTAAGTTGAAAGGGTAGAGAAATTTTACAGGAAATTGGAAGCTTATCACACCTTTCCTAGCAGAACAAGTGGAAGGGGTGTTCCTTGAGGAACTGGGCTAATAAGACCATGCAAATCGTTCACAAACTGCAAATTCAAGGTGTACCAAGAATCAGATGCCTTTTGTAGTACCAAGAATCAAAGTTTAGTTCAATTAACTCATTACTTTCTAGAAACCAAAAGGAAAATATACATCTTTACTCGAAGTATTAAATACTAACTCAGAGTGCTGTACATTCAATGGTATAACAAAAAAGAATTATCTATTAAGTGAAGAAAGTTCATCCTTTTTCAAATAACTAGTTACTTTTAGTATTTGACATTGTGAGATACCTTAAAAAGACGGAAAACTTTCCGTGCCAAGCTGGTTGATTTGTCAACATTTTGTGCTGTGCCAGGTTGCCCATCACTTAAGAATTTCGAACCATATTGTATAGCCCTGCATATCTTATCCCTTGTTTCAGCCTTATTCAAATACAAAACTACAAGAGCAAGTTCTGCCCTAGTTGCATCCAGTGTACTCATCCTTTATCTGCACGACACCTGAAAAAGCTGTGATAATTACACTCTCATACAAACTTAAAGGTCAAATGCGAAAGCACGAATATTATCATAAGATACAAGCAGAGAGTATGTTGTCTCTTAAACAACCAAGCTCTACCTAATGGCATGAACATGCCATAAGAAATTGGCAATCCCTAGATAGTATGAAAGTTCTAACTAACAGCTTAAACCGAATAACCATAATCCCGCATTCAAATTTCGTTGGACTCAAAACCACTTAATTCTCGAAGCTATGCAGTACTAAGCATCAAACTCTTTTTACGCGGTTACTATTGTCTCAAATCTATTTGGCTTCTGAAAGTACACAGATGGAAGCTTTTAGCTTGAGCAAAAAACATGCAAAATCAGAATTAGCTGAGCCTAGTACCTAATAATTTAGCTTAGTTTTTAGGATTATATCCATATAATAGACAAGATACTCAGAATTAAATCTTCAATTCCCCAATTTCCTGTCGACCAAGGAGACCCTATCACCATGACAAAAAAAGAAGAAGAAGAAGGTATAAATTCAAAAATTAATCAAATCGTCAAAACCCAAATCACCCAAATTCGTAAACACAAAAACAATCATATGGAAGAACATAAACTAAACTTTAAAGCAAGAAGTACCCAGGGAAAAAAAAAACATTTAAAAGAAGTATAATCACAGCCATAACAACAACATCAACATACAGTCAAGAGATTTTTCTTCGTACAGCTAAAAACCAATACGAATCAATTTAAAAGCACTAGGGGTTTGGTAAATTGAATAAGAACTACATACAAGGAGGAGAAAAGAGAGAAAGAGAATGGGAATAGCACCGAAGAAAGTGCCCGGTGATCTTACCTCGAAATCCACAAACTTTTCTCCTTTTTTTAATTAAAAATGTTTTTTTTTAAGGCAAGCAAGCAGATTAGGATCTCTGGGTGTCAGGCGCTCTCCAGCGTCAGCTCAATGTGTCGTATTTCGATTCTCTAATCTTCTGATAAAGGCTTGTTTGGTCCAATCTTTTCGAAAGAGGAAAAAAATAAGACTTAAAACGACAGGAACTTCTGCCTTCCAACAATGTGTTTTAAACCGTTCGATTATGATAGTAACAAATTGTGTATAATAGATATAGATGAACGAGGTTTTCGTAAAGCGGTTGCCTACTACTTACTTACACGCATTCCAATTGTTCTTTTTTTACATAGGTAGCAGCTACAGCTCTACTGTTCCATATCAAATTTGCCTATGTTTATGGTTTATCCACGTTCTGGATCATTGAAGTTGTTGACTTTGTTCAAAGAGTCCAAAGGTTTGTTTGGATCAATAAATATAAATTTATTTATTTATTTTTACTTTCTTGGTTTAGTTAAGGGTGATCTGTGGAAAATTTTTGAGATGGGTTTTTGCATTTGTTTGGGAAAAAAAAAAAAAGTAAAAAAGGGAAATTTGTAATTTCAGTCCTAATTTATAAGGAACAAGAGGGGAATATGTCTTTTTGGTGTTTTCTTAAATTGTCACGTGTCCAGTTTAACTGAAGAATATATCAAAATTTCTTTTATTCATTGCTGGATAAAATTGAAAAATAAGAGGAAAATAAATGAACATTTTGAAAATATATAAATTTGAAGTAACAGAGATTCTTTTGTATTTTCTATTCTCTTATGAAATTATCTATTTTTATGTATTAAGATAAAAACAATTCTTTTTCAATTTATTTTAATACCAAGTTTCATTTTTACTCAAGGAAGCATAGGTTGGAAATATAGTGTTGAGAGAACTTATGAGTGGTGATGATAGATGAACTAGTACAAAAAGAAAAATATACATGATAAAAAGAATGAATAAATGGGTAGTTGTCATCTGCCACTAGTTGAAGATGGGTTTTGCATTTGCCGGCATAGCATGTTAAAAGAGTTTCATTTGAGGGCTTTGATCGATTCTGACAGATACAAACACCCAAAGTGGTGGGGTTTACAACTTTTTGGTGTTTTAACTGCTCTTATTACCATGGGTTTACCAACTTTTTGGCTCCAACTTGTCATGTTATTCTTCCCATCTTCAATGTCTCAGCATCTAGATTTGGTTTTTAGCAGTAAATGTTCGGTACGGAGTCATAGGAACACTGATTTCCTAGTGAATTCCCCCATAGCCTCAACCACGTTTCTTTCAGCTTCAATCCCTGTACTAACCAAGGATGGAAACTTTATCTTGCTCATGAAAAAGTGAAAAAGTAAAGATCTGTCTCAAAAATAAATGAAAACTTAGATGGAATCAAATCCAAAAAGCTTTACCTTGAGTTCGAAGCAAGAGTAGGGGCTTCTTGTCTGAAAACAACATATGTGAGCATATGCCAATGTCTGATTAAAACAATTCCATCAAAGGTCCTTACTAATCATAAGCTCTCCATAACAACAAAGCAAGCAGAATCTAAAACTATCAGACAACATCAAGAAGTTTATGATCCATGTCTGCAAAGATCCAAGACACGAGGGAAATCTTACAGTTATGATAAATATAAAAACATTGATAGCACATAACTAGTTTGTTTTCATACAGACAATGAAACATAATACAAAGAGGTAGGAAAGAAGATGAAACAAGAAAATGGGAAATTTTCATTATACAAAACGGGAGTGTTTCTTCCAATTTCTTCCCCCCTACTTCCGGCTAAACAAACATCTAAGTTTTCCCCTTTCCAACCTCTCAAGTAGCTTCTTGGCACCAGGGGTTTCCATCTCAAAAAGCTTCTTGAGATATCCAATGGCTCCATATGAGATCATAAGCTTTTTGCATTTCTTACTTGATGAGAGAGATGCCAGGCAAGACACTGCATACTTTTTTGCGGTGTTTTGGGGACTTGGATCAAGCAACTGGACCAGATTTGGCACACTTTTATCGTCCTTTTTCACTTCCCTGCAGTTCTGGGACATAGCTACCAAGCTTGAAAGGGCTTGAGCAGCTACCTCTCTAGCACTGTTTGATTTAGCCTCAAGCATCCTAATAAGAAGAGGAATGCAGCCAGCTTCGCCCACCAGCTTTTTTGTTTCATTTGTTCTGCAAACTTGACAGATGGTTGATGCAGCAGCTTGTTGTGCACCCAATGATCCGGATTTGAGCACATGAACTAATCGAGGGAGGAAGCCAAGTGACACAAGAACTTCCATCGATACCGAGCCAACCAAGTTCCTCAAAGCTCGAACTGCTGATTCTTGGGGTAAAGGACCATCAAGGTATACCAATAGGCTTCGAATTCCACCTTCTGAAACAACAGACCTTCTCAGATTCTCATTGCTGGCAGTGAGATTCTGCAAGCATTCTGCAGCATACTCTTTTGAACCCAACAAAATTCCACAATCAAGGAGATTGATCATCACTTTTATGATTCCTTCCTCCGCTAGCGCTTGTCGAACCTCGGGAACAGCTGATATGTTTTTAATGTACTAGCAGCTGCAGCCTGTGAAACCGAGCCTCCAGTCCGGCAGATTTCAACTAGCGGTCGAACCCCACCATGCCCTACAATTGCTCTGGCTGTTTCTGTTGTCATCGATAACCTCTGCAGTGAAATTATTGCCTTCTCTTTACCAACTGTGCTGCCAGATTCAACAAGCCTTATGAGAGGAGGCAAAACACCTTCCGAAACAAGCCAGCTCTCACAACTCCCAGATTCTGCAAGTGAGCAGATTACAGTCACAGTCTTTTCCCGGATACGATGAGAAGTTGCTGTTAACAACTCGACTAAAGCAGCGATGTTACTCCGTCCCATAACAGACAACACACCCTTTTCATCCTCCTTCATAATCTCAACAAGGCTGTCAAGAGCTTTCTGCTTTGCTTCCAAGTGCCCAATCTGAAGACGTGCAAGCAATTCCTTTAGATGGCCGTGTGTTGCAGTCTCTGATTCCGATGACGAACCAACTAAAGATACAGGCAAAGTCGCTTCACCAAGTACACCAGTCTTGATCAAAAGTCCACAATCCCTTAAATTCAGATCCAGTTTCCCAGACAACGCATCGAGATCACTCTGCATCTTAAGCTTCCCCTCATACTTCTCCTTCAGACATAAATCTGCCAATTCAATGGCTTCCTTCAATGTCTTTGACACAGCCTGCAGTTGCTCCTTACAAAGAGCATTTTTCGAAAAGAAAGGATGGCTCGACAAGTCCGATAACCGTGATGGGACCTGCTCCAATTTGAAAACTATAATCTTCCACCTACCGGGGAACCCCTTCACCTTCCTTGCCTTATCAAGTGCCATGGGAACAAGTTCCTGAGCATGCCATAACCACTCCTCAGCCGACTTACCATCAGCCAAAACCCCATTTCCAGTACCTTCTCCCATGATTCAGATATGGATTTTGATCCAAATGATCATTAGAGCTGTATCAAATGAAGTTGATAGAAAACCCAAAGCTTTAGAAATGAGCTAGATGAGGAAATGGGATAATTTAATACGAAAGAAATGATATTTTTGATAGAAAACAGAAAGGCAGTGGAGCAGTTGCAATCATCAAACATTTAAATCATAAATTAACCAAATACAATTAAACAAAAACAAAAGGTCTTTCGGGAATCTTGTGTAACCACACACACAAAGCTTGTTTACTGAAAAAAAAACCCAAGACCCGACAAGCAAAATTGAAGTACCTAAAGATGCCTACACGAGTCCTTTGATTTATCAAGTGATCATTAAATGCCAACTAAAAATTTTATGATCTTTAAAATAACATGTAATCATATGGAAATGAAATAAGTTACCTTTTAACTACTAAATATCTGCAAACTAATCAAGAAGCCGTCAATGAATAACTCTAGAAAGTACCCAGAATACCCTTTTTGCCATAGCCATGAAGGACTGTAATTTGAGGGTAGATTTGTAAGTGGGTGAAGAATTTATTGAAAAAAAAAGAAGATAAAAAATTAGCTTTTAACCAAGGAAATCCTTGTACCAGGTATTGGTAGAGAAATTTGATGGCTTGACTTGTGATCTAAAAGACAAAGGTCATGAATTTTCCAAGCAATGAAAGCCAAAAATTTGGATCCTAAGCTGCATTACTAATAATAAACCCATAAATAGTGTTAGCTGGAGAAGAGACTTCCCTTTGAAGAGAAGATAGGTCATAACCATAGGAGTCACTATCCAAAGCTGTGTATTTAAATTCTCCAAGGTGGAGCAACCCCACTAACAATATAATTTATTCTAAGAAAATTCAAAGAAATACCTCAAAATTGCTTTGACTTTCCTTGTAATTCACAGCACACTCTAGTCTCCACCATTTGCAGCCACCAATTAGTCTCCAATGGTCAATACCCTCTGTTCGAGGCTAAGAGCCGAAGAAAAAGAACAGTAAACATACATTCAAGTCCAATCAAAACGATCAATTTCAGAGATATGAGAACTAGGATGAAACGAAGCAAAAGTATATATATATATATATGAGAAAGAGAGAGAGAGAGAGAGAGAGAGAGAAGAGAAAAGAACAAAAGTAAAAACCATTTTTTTCCCTTTATGAGGGAAGGGATCAAAGAGAGTAAGCTAAAACAACTTCAATGACCATTATTGGACCAACCTTTACGACTCAGGGACTCCAAAGCTTGTTCCTTTTTCTCCACCAAGCAACCCAACTGTAGCTTAAGCTTCAAACTTTTCTTTCACTTTCTCTCTCAATTCCCCGACCCAGAAAAAATATGCTTCAAAGAATCAGCAAAACACCATGGCTTCCTAACAAGGAAATAAGAGAACTCTTTCCTTTACTCCAAACTTGAAACCTGCAACGCACAATCAGATTTCTTTAAAAGAATTTAAAAAAAAAAACCGAGAACCCATTTTTTGTTCCCTGATGGAAGATCTTAAACTTTGAAGACAAACCAAATTCAAAACCTATTTAAGCATTCGAGGTTTAGGAACGATCACAATCAAATTCAAAAATCAAACCACCTTCCACTCTCTCTCTCTTTCTGCCTGTCTGCCTCTCTTTATAAATAATATATAATAGAAGGCACAGTGTCAGAGTGTTTCAGACTCTGGTTCTTCTCACTGTAGAAAAAAAAGCAAGTGTTTCTTTTTTTAACTATTGCCTGTAGCGACTGGGGCATCGATTTTCCAAAGACTACTAAAGAACGAATATATAGTCTCTACTCATTTCAGACAGGAGCGTTTAAATGTCGAGCAAGTTTGAAGATCGTACGGTTATGATTCCTGTTTAGGACAGAATCTACCGTTGGTATTGGTTACAATTTTTACAAATTGTTTTCCATTTACGTTGAGTATTCGTTGTTCCACGTATTGGTTTTGGATTTGTGGGGATAGGTCTGAAGATGTCCAAATCTTCAACCATAAAATACA
This sequence comes from Gossypium rotundifolium, assembly GCA_025506655.1. Classification (NCBI taxonomy): domain Eukaryota; kingdom Viridiplantae; phylum Streptophyta; class Magnoliopsida; order Malvales; family Malvaceae; genus Gossypium; species Gossypium rotundifolium. The sequence continues at coordinate 176,413,901 of CP106732.1, forward strand.
CCCAAAACACAACAAAGGTCAAACTCAAAATATATCTGTATAGCATATTCAACATAATAAAACAAATAATTTATGCATGCAGATTGGAGAGGTAGGATGCTTAAAACTTAGAAAAGTTGATCAGTGGTGATGGTAAGACCTAAAAAAGAAAAGATAACTTACATTATACCGCAGCCTTTTTCGAGACGTGACAAGTAAAAAAAAGCAAGGTTATAGTTAGAGGGAGGATTAGCGTCGGCGTCGCCATGATGGGACGCTGTCGTTTGTCGGCTATATCTCAACTATTTTGCCTTTTGGCATTTTGTACACCAACCTCCACAAACACCAAACAAAAAGATACACTGTATACTTCCCTTCCTATTCAGGTTCTCTAAATGTAGGTAAAGGACTGTTTAGATATATATATTAGCTTTGCCGACAAGTAATTCGTCTAATGACGAAAAAATTTATATCAAGAATATATATATTATCAAAAAATATTGGATTAAACTGCACAGATCCCTGAACAAAATTACAGTCCTTTTTATTATAAAACTCATCAATTTAAACTCTTTATTAACGGTAATCTTGAACGTTAAAATGTGTAGCATGTTTCATGTTTGTAGAGGAAACAGATTAGCTTGTAAGCTACATAGAATAGAGACCACAATTACGTATGGTTTTGAAATGAAACTGAAAGCATACCAACCGTATATATAGATGGTGAACCGACCAGATCTCATGAACCAGTTGTAGAAAGCGATGCTCTTTCGCTTCTATATAACCGGGCCTGAATATCTTACAACTTCGCCCCCATGATTTTTATTTTTTTTCATGAGCAAAATAAGTCCTAAATTTCCAACATTGGAAATGAATATGCTAGTTGAATTTGCATATAAATCTTGATATTTGTTTGACTAATCCATTGCTTGGTATTGGGTTAACCTTCTCACTTGTGGTCACAAAAAACAAAACCAACTTTGATGCCTACTAGTGTGAGATCTGAGTGGACCTCTTTAGCTCCCCAAGAGGAGTAACATGTTGGGTTCGATGTATATTTGATGTGCTAACAACCATCAGATCCTTGCCTCTTAGACATCATTTAACTTGTTTATGTTGTTTTGTTCTATGTCCACTGTCAGCTTCAAATCGTTCTTCTTTGCTAGCATACTGTAGCCCAGAGCCTGATTATAGAAGGCGTGCGGTTGTTAATATGTAAAGTTTTGCATTCATGCCAAGTTTTTGTATCATGCAAGTTGCTAGTGATGATTCATTGTACATCATGAATTTAATAGAACCACACCAAATGGGGACCACTCATCTGCTTCCACTCTTTGGTACCTACACCAAGTAATCAAAACCAGATTATATAAGTCCTCAAAGCCCCACCTTCAAATTTGCTGGATAACTCCAAACAAGAAGTTAAATATCATCCTTAAGAACATTATGAACCATATGATTGGGTTTTGCCTTTTGACAGGTAATGTGCCATTTCACCACAGCTTCTCTTAGCTTAATCTGTTTGGGTCTAATTATGCCAAACTGAAACCGGTCTCTTTGACCAAATCTAGATTTCCACCATAAAATGCAAAGGGTTCAAAGAACTTATCATTTCTGTGTAAGCTTTTAATGTTTCTTTTTCCTTTTAAAGAAGATTAGTTTATATATTCTTACTATAAAGTACATCACGTGCAATTAAATGTAATAAAGATAAACAAACCACATCTTCATGCATATGCCCCTAATTGTGGGTGGACCGACTAAACGTTGGAGGAACTACCATAAAAGATGAAACCTTGAACCATGATATTGATCCCAACAAAAATCTTTTGATCTGCAAATAATTGGTCATTAAAACTCATTTCCCCATATCTGACTCAGCTGAGTGGAAACCAAATCCATTCATTGCTACAATCTAAAACGCTGGAGCTTTCCCAATTTGAGGATGGGTTTGGCTCATCCACCACATGAGACAAAATGATGCTAGGGTGCACCACTTTTTCAATATTCATCTCAACTGGGTTCTGGAATTGGTAGTTTCTAAGTGGGAAGTACTGGCAACAGTGAAGTGGCTGTCAGAACCATGATACTTTGTAGGCTCTTGCTCCATTTAGCCTTCAATGAAGATAACCTAACTCCATCTCTCACACCAGATTATGTCCGTTAAGCCCCACAGTGTGAGATTCTTAGTGTACTTCTTTGGCTCCACAAGAGGGATGGCAGGCCGTGTTCGTTGCAAGCCAGGTCCTTGCCTCTTGACCAAATCCGCCAACTTTCTTTTCTTGTTTATCGTTTGTCTTAGCAAGCGTCTGACTTGTAGGTTTGTAATGCTCAAACCCACCTGCTTCATTAAATGATAGCAGATTCATTCATGGCAGCGTACACCATCATGCAGGCATTGCAGAGAGGAAATCAGCACCATTCAGATAGCATATTCATATTACAGAGACAGTAAAACAAATAAATGAATAATAATAATCTTTCTCACACAAAAGTTACTACATACAGATTTGTACAAGCACTTTTCAGTCGCGATGTGTCTATGCATTCAGCATTCTAAGATAGTCATCTATAATTGAAATAGCAGATGAGCGGTAACCAGAGCCGAATAGATTGTAGTGATTTAGGTAATGGTACAACAGATAAAGATCTCTCCTCTTTTCAAAGCCTGGCCGTTTAGGCATCACCTGGTAAATGAAAGCAACATGAGAAAGTAAAATATGAAGCTTGGGTTGCAGTGATGAGATTTTCTACAACCCTCATAATGTCATTTCTGGTTAGTTAACTAAACACAATCAAGATTTATAAAGGGTGGTCAATCCTTAAGGTCTAATCTTCAGCAGTTTCACAGGCTGCAATGGCATTGAAATCGAATGAGCTTAGTACAGGTTTCTATGGCAGGAGGTAGCTGCTATAAAAACCTTTCAATTTTTCAAAATCAAGTGCTAGTGGCCCCGAAAGATATTAATGTCTTCCAATGCAAAGAACAATTACACAGGAATTTGATCATTGTTTAGATCTATTGAAACAGCAATGCTTTAAACAACAAAAACTTATAAAGCTTTTTGAAAATAACAATACCTCAAAGTAAGAAGTGTAGAAAGATCCTCCAAAGCCAGCGCACCATGACATTCCAAATTCAGCTTCATTGTGTCCATCTGTAAGAGGCACAAAGATATACTAAATTATTTCTTTGAGCACCCAACTCCACATGCATTCATACCACCACTGATATAATAGATAACTCCACGGTAGTTGGCCTTAAATTCTCTTAGATTCAAGCACAATGTCATCAAAAAGCATATTAGTTCCTTCAGAAGCTCTAGGCTGGCAGGATGCAAAATTAGATCGATTCAAGTCTGAATATATGTACAAAGGAAAAATAAATCTACCAATAGAGTAGTTTATCAACACAAATTGCAACTTACAGTAACAAGCAGGATCAAGTATAACCGGCTCGCCATTCTTGTCAGAAGTGATATTCCCACTCCATAAGTCTCCATGTAACAAGCATGGCTCTATAACAATGTCTTCAAAAAGAGGCGCCATGTTCTTTATCAACCTTTGTCCTGTAAATAAGATTTCCATTTTTATTTGAAAAGAGTATGACAATCTGCTTCAACAAGCTGGTCTTAAAAGTCAACATCTATCTCATTTGATTTGGAATTCCTAAAAGTTGATATTTTGGTTAAGTGTTCGTGGAAAAAAAATAAAATACACTTCCATATGTTCTAGAACCATCTTGGTAAACTGATATCTTAAGTCGCACTAGTTTAAATGCAACTATAAAGATGCACAAACAACCACAATCAAGGAGATATTCTTGCATAAATCATGCAAGTACTCTAAAATCGCCGATTAAGATGCATGTAAGTTACACATAATTAATAAATGTAGCCATGGGTATAAGCATTCGGGACACCATTTTTCCAATGTAGGTAACTCATTATCTGTACCAGAGTATATATGGCGAGTCATGATGTAGAACAGAAAGTACATAAGAAAAGTAGACAGCAATTTAATGGGGAAAGAATAACCTCTTTGGTAAATGGTCGAATCACCATACTGGTCCTGTGCTAACTTGAGCTGGTAACCTAATCTATGCTCTCCATAAAACTGAATCCAATCAGAGCACCAAGTATTTATCTGTGGAGTACTACAAAGGCAGCACATATTCACTCGTTAAACATACAGACCATCTTGAATTCCTCAATACCATCAACGCTAAAATGGCAAAAACAGCAAAATTATTGTATGACAATAGAAGAATGACCAATATGATTGAAAACAATAATTTGAACCTGCCGACAGTATTATTAACAGGAAAACCAAAGCCTTTATCTGATTTCCCAGCTTTATGCATTTCAGCTAGCTTCCTTCCCAGCACAAACTAACAGATAATAGACAGTTAGGAGATAAGAGACAAATCACTATTACTGTTAGCAGTAATTAAAAAAAGGGCGGGGGAAGGGAGGGCGAGACTTGAACTGGCTCACTTGATTGCTTCGAGAAGAACCGAATTCAATATATTCCATAATGATGTATGATCCACCATTTCGTAAGGGTCCAACCTACAATGTGTAACAAAGTATACAATTTTCCATGTAAAAGAATAGCATAAGAGAACTTTAAGAAACCAAAATTTCAGCAACGGAGTAAACTTAGACTCTTACCTTAAAGGGCTTAGGCACACGAATTGTTCGAGTTTCATACATGGCGTCTAAACCGATAGCTTCTGCCTCGAACATTGATGGACCGATACTCCTGATCCATTTTTTGCAACAACATGCAAAACGTTCATTCATTGACAAACAATAATTCATTAAGCAAAAGAAACTACCTAATGCTATAACTTGGATGAATTATAAACGCCCAATACATCAAAAGTTTTGAACTTTGCACAACATACCTGTTTGTTTTAACAAAGAAGGAACCAGCATCAGTGTCGTAGCGATTAGCAAGATTGATGCAACCACCACCTATGGGACGAATACCTGTAATCTGGGTGGCTTTTCCTTCGGTGAGAATCCATTCTTGAACAGGATCATCGCTCAATGCTGCCACTGTAGAGTAATCATATATTAAGCATTCTCAACTATTGTTAAATTAAGTCCTTTCAAGAAAAAAATTCATAGCACGCAAGCAAAACCCAAAAGTAAAGTTCATAACTCCTACAGACCAGATTTCCAAATTTTTTTCTCAGGCCCTTAAATTATTTCCACAAAAAGTCCAAAACTGCCAACGCTATGGACAAATTTTCACTTTCACTCATGAAAAGTTATGAAGATTATTATATTTTGGTCTAAACAGAACCTTAAAGCAACTTCTAGAAGTATCATATATGAAAATCTTTCAAAAGAACATCAAATAAATGGTGGGTAATGGACTCGATTAGTTCTCAAATGAAAAGAAATAACGCATTCAATCAATACAAGGGAATTCCTCAAACCCCCAATGCTTGGTCCTGAAACATCTAAATTCAACCGTAAACAAACAAGTCCTGCAAAAAAGAAAAGGCAATGATAATGTTGCTTACTGGGAAATGGTCTGCGTTTGGTGAAGCCGATTCGAGGAAGACAAGGCATAGACGGTAAAGAAGCGCTGAGAGATATAAGTCCCACGTGTGCCACCATTATCTGGACGCCGGAACACTATAATCTCTCACACAAACAGCTGACTGGCAAACAGGTCCTGATAGTGTCGAGGTGTGATTGGGTCTCTCTGTTTAAAAGAATTTTGATCTGTTTGGCTTTGAGTTTAACCCTATTCGTAGAAGTTTAGGCCCCAAGTTGTATGATAGCCATACAAGTTTCTCCTTACAACATGTTACAAGGGAAATTCAAGATTTTCTTTTTCCCTTACAATCATTCATAAATTAATATACTAGATTATATCAGACGAAAAATTATTTTATGTAAAAATATAGTTCGAAAATTTATTTAATATGAAGTGATAAAATTATATATATAAAATTTTATTAAATAAATATTTGATCAAAATTATATAGAAATATGAAAAGATAAAAACATGATGATAAAAATATTATTTATCATTTTTAAAAAAAGGGTATATTAGTCTTTTCTTAATCGAGTTAATACCCAATCAACTCGTGAGTCTAACTTATTTAGAGATTTTATAATAAACTAGGTTACAACACATTCATACCGTAAGTGATAACAATATTATGTAAAGCAGAACTTAAATATAAACGCAAAAGGGCAAAAACACAATCATAATAATATAACTCGCTTTTTATATAAAAGGATATTGTCCTAACTCTCTAATTAATTTGGTATTTAGTTGACTTATAACAACAAGACAGCGAAGTGACTTAACATAGACTATAAATCTTATCGCATGTAGAAATAACATGTTTAATATATAGATATATGTTTAAAAATAGTATATAATAAATAACAAAATTAAAATTTAAAATTAATAATGATAGTACATATGTAGTATGTAAAAAATTAAAATAAAAAATAGTTTAAATTGTGAGTAAAAGAAATTAAATAGATAAATAAATCATATTGAGAATAATAAATGCACTTTAATTACTTATCATAATATTGTCATTTTCTATAGAACATCAAAAAGTTATCATGCTGATGTTGATAAAATGAAAATTCAATATTAAAAATCATATCATAAAAATTTAATATTAAGTTGACTTGTGACACTAACTCTATACTAGATTTTATGCACACAAAATGTGGGCGAAAGATAATATTTTATGTTAAAATTTATATAATAAGGTCCAAGGGGCGCGGGAGGCCCCTTGGAATTTTTAGATTTTTTAATTTTATATATAAATTATCAATTATTTTAGATTTGGTGTCCATATTGTATAACATTCACCTATTGACCAAATTGTATTTCACATAATTCACCTCTTTAAGCTATATGGTTATACTTTATATTAACAACGTATTTTTCAGTTTTTAATTATATAACTTTAATAGTAATAATCAAATATTAATGTATGATGGGCCTTGAATGACTAAACTTAGAGGGCCAATATGGACTTTAAAGCCAAATTCCAAAATTAATTGATTTGGCCCATACCCATACATATTAGGTTAATAACTTAAAGTTAGAAAGATAACCTCACAATTGAGCATCACTATCAGTTTGATATATTCATTGCTGGTATTAATTCATTGCTAACAGAAATGAACTAGCAATGAATTTTTGCTTTAATGATGAGGTAGTGGAGTTACTTGTTCTTAGCTCTGATTTAGATCCACGCGATAATTACAAAGCTTTTCAAGTGAGAGATATCTATAAACTTATGAATGATTTTTATCCAAATGATTTTATGTAATAGTCTGATTTATACCCTAGTCGGAATAGTGGTTTCGAGATCACAAATCCGAGTCTGTATAATATTTTAATATTATTTTCTGTACCATTGATATGTGAATTAGCATGTGCTAAATTTCCGTAAGCTAACTTGATTGTCTGTGTGTTTAATTTCACAAAAGGATTAAATTGCATTAAATGTGAAAGTTGCTTGCTATTTATTAAAGTACTTGTGTTGTGGTTTTTTTAAGTCATGGCCTTAAGTGGCAATTGAACCACTATTTAGTTAGTGGGTGGTTTTGGTAAAAAAATGACCTTGTTATTTATGTTATAAAAATTTTGTTTTAAAAGGCTAGAATAGGAATTTTGTTACTAAGATATTTTTAATGAAATAAAGCATGAAAATGAATATTTTCTCATCCATTTTTTTCTACTGAATTTGGGAAAGAAAAGAAAGAACTAAAGCTTTCAAATTTTCGGCTATTACAAGCTTAAATCAAAGGTTAGTTTTTGATCCGTTCTTGATAATTTTTACGTTTTTTGTAATCGTTGCTTTGAGAGCTACAAAACCCATGTATTGATTTTGTGAATTGATGATGTTTGTGTGAGATGCTATTGATGATATGTCAAGCTTTTTGGTGATTTTTGGTGTTAAATGAAAGATATGAGTTAGATAAACATACTTTGTTCTTAAAGTTTTGATAAATTTAGCTAAATAGGGCTAAATTGTGAAAGTATTATTTTGGAGGACTAATTTGTAAATTTGATGAAAAATGTGGACTTGTATGTGATATATATATTCAGTTAAGCATGTATATGTGGGTATTTTGTGAATTTAATGTTTTGAGAAAACTGAACTAAATTGATAAAATGTGCAAATATGAGGGCTAAATTATAAATAGCCCAAAATATGAGTGCATGGATTGAATTGAATGAATTAGTGAATAAAAGGGTTAATTCTAAATATTTTTAGATCAAGAACAGAAGAAAATGGAATTAGATCGCGGGAAAGCGAAAGTAAACGAGTAGCCATTTTCATTCCTATAAATCGAATCTGAGGCAAGTCATATGGCTAATAAATGTAATTGTATTGTATTGTATTGAGTTTATTTACATGACTGTCAATGATAATGACTGCATATGAGATGCTATGTATATGAATTCTGCGATAAGGTCGACATAGTGATAAGTCGGAGAAGTTTTGTATGAACTTAGGAATACAAAGTTATCTGTTCTGTTTTATCATTTAAGACCACGTCTAGGATGTTGGCATTGATTTGAATACGTGTAAAACCCTGTCTGGGATAGTGGCTTCGATATTTGAATATGTGGAAGACCCTGTCTGGGACAGTGGCTTCGATATCTGAATACGTGTAAGACCCTGTCTGGGATAGTGGCTTCGATATCTGAATGCATGTAAAGCCCTGTCTGGGACAGTGGCCTCGATATCTGAATACGTGTAAGACCCTGTCTGGGACGTAGGAATCGATATCTGATTTAATGTAAGACCACGTTTGGGACGTTGGCGTTGATTTGAAATTTCGTATAAGACCTTGTTTGGGACGTAGGCATCGATATCTGATTTAATGTAAGACCACGTTTGGGACGTTGGTGTTGATTTGAAATTTTGTATAAGACTTCATTTGGGACGTAGGCATCGATATCTGATTTAATATAAGACCACGTCTAGGACGTTGGCATTGATTTAAAATTTCGTATAAAACCTCGTTTGGGACGTAGGCATCGATATGAACTTTATATGTAAGATCACGTCTGGGACGTTGGCAATGGTATGAGCTTTACGTGTAAGACCATGTCTAGGACATCAACATTGTATTGATTCGTGTAGGAACATGTCTGGGACTGTGGTATCGATATCTGAGTGCATGTAAGACCTCGTCTAGGACGTTTGCTTTGTATGACTATTCTGAGTTTTCTGAGCATACGGGCAAGTTTGTGAAATGAATTGTAAATTCGAGCTATGATTTAATAAGTAAATGGATATCCATTTCAGGTACGTTGAATGTACATTAAATGTGTAAGAGAGGTAAGTACCTATATGACTTTGTTTTGAAGAAAAGTAAGATTGAATATGGAAATGTGAATCTTGAAATGTTGAAAGTGGTAAATGTGATTATAAGTTGATGAACTAAGTAGTATATGTGATGATTTGATAATTGTTTGGGATGTGCTTGTAACACCCCTTACCCGAGACCGTTGCCGGAGTCGAGTACGAGGCATTACTAGACTTAACTTACTAGTTCGGGGCATAAAAGTTTAAAACTGTCCATCTGCATCATGTTCACTAAATCAATTATAACTCTAGTTACGAAACTCGAAATCTAGATTCGTAAATTTTCCCTGAAACTAGACTCATATATCTTCTTACTATAATTTTTCCAGAATTTTTGGTCTGGCCGATTAGTACAGTTTATTAGTTAAAGTCTCCCCTATTACACAGTTTGACAGTTCTGACCTCCCTTCACTAAAAATCAATTATCTCATAATATACAACTTTTTTTCCTACACCGTTTCTTTCATATAAAAATAGACTCAATAAGATTTAATTCTATATCTCATGCACAACCTAATTCCATTTATACTATTTTTGGTGATTTTTCAAAATCACATCACTGCTGCTGTACAAACTGTTCCCCTGCATATACTTACATAATTTCTTTCTAATAATTACCAACTAGGCATTTCATAATGTCCAAAACATACTCTTAATTAGCCATTTAATAGCTAATCATTACCAAACATTTACAAGCCAATCTTAAGCCATATCATAAGGTTATACACAAAAGATAGCTAAGTCCCTATACATGCCATAACTTAAAACGTTCGAGTCACAAAATACCAATATAATCCTTTGATAGTGTGTAACGATCTCCGACGTCTTTGTGATTCCCGAGTTGGCTTGTAACACTATAAAAAAAATTAAAGAATGGGAGTAAGAATAAAGCTTAGTAAGTTTACATGTAAATAAATAACAACATTCTTAATCAATTATCTTATTCTTTTCTTATCAAGATCACTTAAGCTTTTAACTCATTATACTTAAACTTGTATTCTTACTTGTACCTTTAAACATGAATTTGCCTTACATTACTTTTTTTAGCTTGAACTTGTCTTACCTTTACTTTGGTATACTCTTTGAATTTTCCCGTTGAACCACTTGGAATACTAAGGATACGTGGGTACCTTTCCTTATGAAACTTAACCATTGCCATGTCTTGACATGGTCTTACGTGGTATCCTTGCCTTATGAACTCACCAATGCCATGCCTTGGCATGGTCTTATATGGGACCTTTGCCTTATAGTAACATATCAATGCCATGTCTTGACATGGTCTTACATGATTTCCTTAAACCCTAATGTCATGACATTTGTATCCTACACATTCCTAAGGTTCAACCTAACTTTCTCGAGATAACTTTCTAAGATAACTTTCCGATCAATTCATACTTGAGTCTTTAAATAATAAATTTACAGAATAAATATGTAAATACTGGAATTCAACAATATTAAATGTAAAGTAATAGAATATTGCATTTATTTACTGCAAACTTACCTCGAAACAAAATACGATCAACTATATCGATTTAGTCCTCTATCTTTTCTTTCCTCGATCTAACTCTCAATTTCGTTCCTCTTGATCTATAATAGCAAATTTAGCTTATTTAATACTCACATTCATCAAAACAGTCCTTAACTCTTAACTTTGGCAAAATTACAATTTTGCCCTAAACTTTACATATTTACACATTTGCCCCAAAGCTCGGAAATTAAACTTTATCCCTTATTCTTATGTTTTATGACATGCTGATCATTTTCCCTTCTATGGAAACATCAAATTCTCACTCTAACTTGTACTTATGAACATTAGGTATTTTTACCAATTAAGTAGTTTTACTCGTTTTCACTTAAAATCACTTAGCAAAAGTTGTTTAACATAATTTTAGACTTCATATTCTATCATAAAACATTAAAATAAACATTTTTCACATATGGGTATTTTTACAAATATGAACCCTAGCATGAATTATTGATAGAATAAGCTAAATCGAGCTACCGGGGCTTCAAAGATGTAAAGAACATTAAAAACGGGGCTTGGAATCACTTACTATGGAGCTTGGAAGCTTGAAACAAACCCTGGCTATGGTGAACCCTTGTAATTTCGTCCTAATGAAGAAGATGAGCATATTTTGCCATCTTTTTCCCTTTTAATTCCTTTTTATTACCAAATGACTAAATTACCCTTCATTAAAAACTTTGGTTCTTTCCACCTATATATGTCCATTTTTGTCCATGAAAATATAATGGTCTAATTACCATTTAAGGACTCCTACTTCAAACCCCATTTCAATCAAGTACTCTATAAATTAGAACCCTATTTAGCAATTTTGCAAACAAGTCCTAATAGGCAATTTAAGCATGAAATTAATAAAATTTCTCATCAATACTAACACATGTATTTAATCACTCGATAAATCATAATAATTAATCATAATAAACTTTTATAGCTTGGATTCATGGTTTCATGACCCTTTGTTAGTTAGGCCCTATTTCGGATGTTACATTTCTCCCTTTAGGGATTTTCGTCCCAAAATCTTACCCGTAAAGAGGTTTGGAGTCTTGTTTTAGATAATCTCTTCGGGCTCCCATGTAGCCTCTTCTATCCCATGCCTATTCCATAATACTTTCACAAGTCCAATACTTTGTTCCTTAATTGCTTAACCTCTCGAGCTAGAATTTTTACCGGTTCCTCACTGTAAGTCATATCTGGCTGAATCTCAATCTCTGTTTGTGAAATTACATGCGATGGATCCGAACGATAACGACGTAGCATAGACACATGAAAGACATTATGAATCTTCTCTAACTCGATTCGGCAATGCTAACCGATATGCCAATGGCCCAACTCTCGATCAACTCAAACGGTCCAATAAAAGCGTGGACGGTTTGCCTTTCTTCTCAAATCGAGAACTTTCTTCCATGGAGATACTTTCAAGAATACCTGTCACCAACTTGAAATTTAATTTCTTTTCTTTTCAAATCAGATAGGATTTCATCTATCTGAAGTCGCTTTCAAGCAATCTCGATGACTTTTAATTTCTCTTCTTTTCTTTGACTAGATCAACCTCAGTAAATCGATTTTCCTTAAGCTCATCCAATACAAAGATGTGCGACATTTACGTCCATACAAAGCTTCATAAGGTGCCATCTTGACTCAATTGATAACTATTATTGTAGGCAAATTCTATTAATGGCAAATATTTCTCCCAACTACCTTGAAATTCCAATACACAACATCTAAGCATATCTTCAAGTACACGAATAATTCTCTCGATGACCATCGATCCGAGGATCGAAAATACTAAAAACTCAACTTTGTACCTAAAGCTTCCTGCAATTTCTTCCAAAACCGTGAAGTAAATCTCGGATCTCTATCTCGAGATAATCGATAACTGATACTCCATGTAGTCTCACAATTTCAAATATACAACTCGGCCAACTTGTCAAGTGAATAATCCATACTGAATGGGGATAAAATGAGTGACTTCGTTAACTTATCAATCACAACCCATACTGCATCTTTCTTTCTCGGATCGAAGGCAATCTGTCACAAAATCCATAGTAACTCGGTCCCATTTCCACTCAGAACTAATACAGTTGCAATAAACACAAGGTACCGATGTTCGCCTTTACTGGCGACAGATCAAACATCTAGAAACAAACTCGATATATCTCTTTTCATTCCTGTCCACCAATACATTTTTTTCAAATCATTATACATCTTTGTACTACACAGGTGAATAGACCAAAAAGCGCTATGTGCTTCCTCAAAAACCTTTCGAATAAGATCATCATTCTTTGGTACACATACCTGTCTCTAAACATCAAACAACCGTCGGATCGATCCGAAAATCGACTCTACACCGACTCAGACCGAACCCTTTTGGCTTGCAACTCATCATCATCCTTCCGAGCTTCACAAATTTCTTCAAGAAACATCGGTTTAGCTCTTAACTCACTAAAATAGAACCATCATCGACAAGGCCAAACTAGTGTGCAAAGCTCTCAATGCAAATAATGATTTTCTACTCAAAGCATCAAGAACAATGTTTGCCTTACACGGTGATAATCGATCACTAGTTCATAATCTTTAATCAACTCTAGCCATCTTCTTTGCCTCAAGTTTAGATCTTTCCGAGTCATTAAGTATTTCAAACTTTTATGATCGATGCATATTCGCATTTCTCACCATACAAATGATGTCTCCAGATTTTCAATGCAAATACAATAGCAGCTAACTCTAAATCATGTGTCGGATAATTTTTCTCATGTGGTTTTAACTGTCTAGAGGCATAAGCAATTACCCTTCCTTCCTGCATAAGTACACAGCCTAGTCCATTCAAGGATGCATCACTGTAAATCACAAACTCTTTACCCGATTCTGGTTGTACTAAGACAGGAGCTTTAGTCAACAATATCTTTAACTTGTCGAAACTCTGCTGACACTTCTCAGTCCATTCAAACTTGACATCTTTCTGTAGCAATCTTGTCAATGGAGTAGCTATCATGGAAAATCCCTCTACAAATCGTCTATAATAACCGGCAAGACCAAGAAAACTTCTGACCTCTGATACATTCCTGGGAGGCTTCCAATCGACAATGGCTGAAATCTTATTCGGATCAACTTTAATACCTTCACCTGAAATAATGTGTCCAAGAAAATAAACTTCCCGTAACCAGAACTCACTTTTTCTAAATTTGGCATAAAGCTGATTATTTCTCAAAATCTGTAAAACTGTTCTCAAATGCTCTGCATGCTCAGTCTCATCACGAGAATAAATCAAGATGTCATCAATAAACACAACTACAAACTTGTCCAAGTAAGGTCTAAAAATTCGGTTCATTAAATCTATGAAGATGGCAGGAGCATTGGTTAAACCAAATGGCATCACAAGAAACTCATAATGACCATACCTAGTTCGAAAAGCGTTTTGAACATCGACTCTTTAACTCATGAATCGATAGTATCCGGATCTCAAATCTATCTTAGAAAACACGTGGCTTCTTTCAGTTGATCAAACAAGTCATCTATTCTAGGCAATGGATATTTGTTCTTTATGGTTACCTTGTTAAGTCATCGATAGTCTATGCACAATCTCATGGAACCGTCCTTCTTTTCACAAATAACACTGGTGCACCCTATGGTGAATAACTAGGTCTTACAAAGCCTTTATCGGTTAATTCACAGAATGAGCTTTCAATTCTTTTAATTCTATTGAAGCCATTCTATAAGGAGCAATAGAAATAGGTGTGGTACCGAAATTAATTCAATACCAAACTCAACTTCTCTAATAGGAGGCAAACACGGTAGTTCTTCCGAAACACATCGAAACTCATTTACCACATGCATTGATTCAATTTTCAACTCGGGTCTTTAGTATTCAACACAAAAGCAAGATAAGCTTCACATCCTTTCCTTAAACATTTACGAGCGAGACATAAGAAATCATGGAAATTGAACTACGACTCATCCGAATTAACCCAAGGATCTCACCATTTTCACATTTCAACTCAATGAATTTCTTTCCACAATTCACTATCACATCATGTGCGTTAACCAATCCATACCAAGAATCACATCAAACTCATCAAATGGCAATAGCATGAGATCAGTAGAAAAACAAGAACCTCTAATCATCAAAGGGCATTTTTACATACTTTGTTTACTAACACATGTTGACCAAATGGATTCGATACTTTAATCACAAATTTCAGTAAACTCTATGGGCATGTTCATACTAGGCATTAATTTCATGCAAACATAGGAATGGGTTGAACTCGGATCAATCAAAGCAATAACATTAACATCATGAAGAGAAAATGTACCGTAATTACATTGGGGAGGATGCCTCTTCACGAGTACGGAGAGCATAAGTCCTTGGGGTGCTCTAACATCCGATCTCGTTCTTGTATCTCTAAATGTACCTCTACCGCCTTACTCCTGGATTTCTCGAGGTGCGCCTCTAACGGGGCATTACGATCTTGTACTCGGTATTACTTCTTTTTTACCATCTCGGGACACTCCCGAATGAAATGATCGATGCACCACATTGAAACAACCAACCTCGATCGCTCGACATTGACACGGATGACGTCGACCACATTGAAGACACTCGGTCTATTAGGTGAATACTACCAACACTTTCATAATCGAAGTGGTTTGAGCTTTTGAATCCATAAATCTTCCACCTCTGCTTTGTTAGAATACCCTTGAAAGATTAGATCTCGTAGAGAACTCTCTAGGCCTCTTGGATGTAGACTGAAATGACTTGCTCATCTGTCTTTTCTTCGTATCTTGCATCTCAATTTCAGCTTTACCCTTTCTTTTCAACAACTCCTCTGCCTTACAGGGCTCGTCAACTAAAACAACAAACTCTTTTATCTCTAGAACACCAACTGATAGTCGGATATCATCATTGAGCCCATCCTCAAATCTCTTGCACATGATAGCCTCTGTAGACACACATTCTCGAGCATAATTGCTGAGTTGGACAAATTCACGTTCATAGTCGGTCACAGTCATCTTACCCTGTTTTAATTCAAGGAACTCTTTTCTTTTCTAGTCAATAAACCTCTGATCGATACTTCTTCTGAACTCCTCCCGAAAGAAATCCTAAGTAACTCTTTCTTTGGTACTCTTGATACAAGTGTCTTCCACCACCGGTAGGTGAATCCCTAAGAAGTGACACTACACATTTAATACACTCTTCCGTGTGCGGGATAACTCGTCAAAAACTCGATAGTATTTTCGAGCCAAAATTCAAATTTCTGCATCATCATCTTTGGTAGCCCAAACTCTTCAGCCCTTATTTTCCGATCTTGTCAATAGGTGGGTTCTCTCTTACATTGTCAGATGTGGATCGGGAAGCTACATGGGTGGTCTGTGGATCATGAGGGGTGGAGGTCTAACCGGCTGGGTTCGTACGAACGAACTCAGCAAACCATTCATTCATAGCTTGGAAGAAGGCTTCTCGAGCCCCTCCTCCCTGACTAACTGTAACGGGCCTTTCATAACTATCTTGTGGCACTGTCCCTCGGTGGGAGTGGGTGCACTACTCTCTACATCATCTGCACCACTGTTCGGGATCCATGACTATAAAAGAAAAACATTTTTTTTTAAATCGTCAAGAGTCGTCACACTATCAAAATATAAGTATGGCATGTATAGATAGACTCTTACTCATACTAAATATTCCGAGAATCGACTAAACCTTACTCGATACCAATAAATGTAACACCCTTACCCGAGACCGTTCTTGAGTCGAGTACGAGGCATTACTAGACTTAACTTACTAGTTCGGGGCATAAAAGTTTAAAACTTTCCATCTGCATCATGTTCACTAAATAAATTATAACTCGAGTTAAAAAAGTCAAAATCTAGATCTGTAAATTTTACCTGAAACTAGACTCATATATATTCTTACTATAATTTTTCCAGAATTTTTGGTGTGGCCGATTAGTACAGTTTATTAGTTAAAGTCTTCCCTGTTACACAGTTTGACAGTTCTGACCTCCCTTCACTAAAAATCAATTATCTCATAATATACAACTCTTTTTCCTACAGCGTTTCTTTCATATAAAAATAGACTCAATAAGCTTTAATTCTATATCTCATGCACAACCTAATTCCATTTATATTATTTTTGGTGATTTTTCAAAATCACATCACTACTGCTGTACAAACTGTTCCCCTGCATATACTTACATAATTTCTTTCTAATAATTACCAACTAGGCATTTCATAATGTCCAAAACATGCTCTTAATTAGCCATTTTAATAGCTAATCATTACCAAACATTTACAAGCCAATCTTAAGCCATATCATAAGGTTATACACACAAGATAGCTAAGTCCCTATACATGCCATAACTTAAAACATTCGAGTCACAAAATACCAATATAATCCTTTGATAGTGTGTAACGATCTCCGACGTCTTTGTGATTCCCGAGTTGGCTTGTAACACTATAAAAAAATTAAAGAATGGGAGTAAGCATAAAGCTTAGTAAGTTTACATGTAAATAAATAACAACATTCTTAATCAATTATCTTATTCTTTTCTTATCAAGATCACTTAAGCTTTTAACTCATTATACTTAAACTTGTATTCTTACTTGTACCTTTAAACATGAATTTGCCTTACATTACTTTTTTAGCTTGAACTTGTCTTACCTTTACTTTGGTATACTCTTTGAATTTTCCCGTTGAACCACTTGGAATACTAAGGATACGCGGGTACCTTTCCTTATGAAACTTAACCATTGCCATGTCTTGACATGGTCTTACGTGGTATCCTTGCCTTATGAACTCACCAATGCCATGCCTTGGCATGGTCTTATATGGGACCTTTGCCTTATAGTAACATATCAATGCCATGTCTTGACATGGTCTTACATGATTTCCTTAAACCCTAATGTCATGACATTTGTATCCTACACATTCCTAAAGTTCAACCGGAACTTTCTGAGATAACTTTCTAAGATAACTTCTCCGTCAATTCATACTTGAGTCTTTAAATAATAAATTTACAGAATAAATATGTAAATACTGGAATTTAACAATATTAAATGTAAAGTAATAGAATATTGCATTTATTTACTGCAAACTTACCTCGAAACAAAATACGATCAACTATATCGATTTAGTCCTCTATCTTTTCTTTCCTCGATCTAACTCTGAATTTCGTTCTTCTTGATCTATAATAGCAAATTTAGCTTATTTAATACTCACATTCATCAAAACAGTCCTTAACTCTTAACTTTGGCAAAATTACAATTTTGCCCTAAACTTACATATTTACACATTTGCCCCAAAGCTCGGAAATTAAACTTTATCCCTTATTCTTATGTTTTATGACATGCTGATCATTTTTTCCTTCTATGACAACATCAAATTCTCACTCTAACTTGTACTTATGAACATTAGGTATTTTTACCAATTAAGCCGTTTTACTCGTTTTCACTTAAAATCACTTAGCAAAAGTTGTTTAACATAATCTCAGACTTCATATTATATCATAAAACATCAAAATAAACATTTTTCACCTATGGGTATTTTTCCAAATATGAACCCTAGCATGAATTATTGATAGAATAAGCTAAATCGAGCTACCGGGGCTTCAAAGATGTAAAGAACATTAAAAACGGGGCTTGGAATCACTTACTATGAAGCTTGGAAGCTTGAAACAAACCCTGGCTATGGTGAACCCTTGTAATTTCGTCCTAATGAAGAAGATGAGCATATTTTGCCATCTTTTTCCCTTTAATTCCTTTTATTACCAAATGACTAAATTACCCTTCATTAAAAACTTTGGTTCTTTCCACCTATATATGTCCATTTTGTCCATGAAAATATAATGGTCTAATTACCATTTAAGGACTCCTACTTCAAACCCGATTTCAATCAAGTACTCTATAAATTAGAACCCCTATTTAGCAACTTTTGCAAACAAGTCCTAATAGGCAATTTAAGCATGAAATTAATAAAATTTCTTATCAATACTCTAACACATGTATTTAATCACTCGATAAATCATAATAATTAATCATAATAAACTTTTATAGCTTGGATTCATGGTTTCGCAACCACTGTTTCTTTAGGCCCTATTTCGGGATGTTACAGTGCTAAAGTGTCTATTTGCATATTGAAACACCCCACACCCGGCCCACGAGCCTGAACAGGATCTGGTATGTTCCTAAAGTAAACCGATTTACAAAATCATTTTCGATACTTAGAGAAAATTGTAAATTTTTGGAAAAACTATTATTCTCAGTTGGGCTTAGGTTGGAAACCCATTTATTTGATCTTGTAAGCCCATTTAATTAAATACATCCAATAAAGTTCTTAGCATGAAACTTAACGGTAAAGCCAACATAAAGTATAATCCATTTGGGCCTCAAGGCCTTATTACATCAAGTAAAACCCAAAATAGAATAAAAGCAACTAAAAATAAAATTTAAGTCCAAACTAAATGAAATTTTTCGCATGTAGCATGGCCTCCTCATGGTCCACCTACCGTTCAAATCACTTTTCATCATCACGAAAAATAATTCCCACAATGGGGTGAGTCAATGACTCAATGTGCACACAATACTATCATTCAATAAATCGGGCATTCATGTTCAAATCATTAAGTCCATACAATAATGAAATTATGATGCAACCCAACCCAATCCTAATGGTCCATCCGCTACACACCACCGTACACGCCATTCACACAGTGGGGACTAATAAGTCAACCCTCCATCCGCTACTCTCCACGTTGTGTCATTAGACACTATAATCAAATTTAAACGTTGTGTCATTAGACACTATTGTAACCGAAGTTACCAAAATTTCGCAATGTGACCGTAGTCAACATATTTAGTTGGTGAGACCAAGTCAACACCTTCGTTGGTGAGACCAAGTCAACACTGTTCTCCCCTTTCACATAAATCCCGAATGCCCCAAAACATATATATTGCATAACTTAATTTCATGTTCATATTCATATATTCGCATGTTATTAAATAACATTTTCACAATCCTATCAAAAGTAGGAAAGCGTGCACAGGTACTTTTTTGCCACATTTGTAGTACATAGCCACATTCACGTCTTATTCATAATCATATATTAAAATATTTAGCCATAAAATATCGAAGGATAGTAAGGGTACACACCTTATTCGCTTAAATGAAAGTTCCTTGAGATCTCGAAATTCGATCTAATCTTTAGATCTAAAATTCCTATATTCGCCCACCAAATAAAACACATTAATAAACCCTTTTGTCTTAAAACAAAACCAAATCCTAGTAGGATTTGTAAAAAGACTCACCTTTGCCGATTTGGTGTTTATACAAATCCCGAAAGTTTGGTTTTTCCTCTACCTGATATTCGGCCAACCTTGTATTTCAATATGGGTTAGTTTTTCGGCTTTTCAATAATTAAGGAATGGATCTAGATAATCTTACAACCATTGGTCGAATATTTAGAGGCTTACCTTATAGATTCCGAATCCCAAAAGTTCCCTTTTGTCTTGAATATCCCTAAAATTCATATGTTAGATCTGCTCTAACTTTAATAAGTTGTAACTGGCCTTAGGCCGAATATGTCTTACCTTAATTTCCTTGAATCTGAAATCCCGAAACTCCTCCTTTGACATTGACCATAGACATAAGAGAGGTTATTATCTTAAACCTTGATTAAGCGATTTAAAGGAACAAGAATCAATTGTCTTTACCTAAAATCCTTGATCTTTGTATTCGGTAGTTGTGGAAACTTGAGATCCCTTGTATATTCGGCCATGATCAAAAAGAATGGGGATTAGGCCTTTTATTTTCGGCAACTAGAAAAGAAAGAAAATTGAATGGCTAATCCTTACCTTGATGCCTTTAATCACTTGTTTCCTTGTCTTGAGTTCTTGAGATCCCATATGGAGATTTAACCGAGATTGGAAGAGAAAGGTTTTGACTAGGCAATGGCAAAGGGAAGGAAAAGAAAAGATGGAGTCCTTGCTTAGGGGAAATTTCGGCAAAGAGAGGGGGAAGGGAGAGCAAAATTTCGGCAAAGAGAGTGAATGAGAGAAAAGTCTCACTTTTCCTCTTTTAACTGAAATTACTAGACCAAGAGTCCAAAACTTGGCCACTACTCTCCCAAGTGATAATATTGTCATTTAATTATCACTTTAATTAAATTAAAAAGTCTTTAATCCATCCTTTAATTCCTCATTTATCTTAGAAGAATAAATTCTTTATTTATCACTTTAATTTGACAAGTTTTAATAAAAATAAAACTCTCTCCTTTTTAGCAACCAAGTGCCGTCCATCCCTAGCCTTGGGAAGTAAAATTAAACCTTCAATAATTGCTTTCCAAGTGACTTGAACTCATGCCATTCCCATAAACCCTAAGTGACACCTCAGGCCACTTTTCCAAGCCCGATTGTGTGTCAAAATTCACCAACTTTTTCTTTTAAGGCCCTCTTGCCCTTATCTCCTATTTTGGGCTTTAAAATTTGTCATTCCGGCCTTATTTCTAAGTTTCCTAAAATTTTCATGCTCAGTAACTTGCCATTTTCCTTACATCTTGTGTTTCCAAAATGTTCGGGTTTCCAAAATGTTTAGGTTTCCAAAATGTTCGTGTTTCCAAAATGTTCAGGTTTCCCAAAATGTCTAAGTTTCCAAAAATGTCTAAGTTTCCAAAAATGTTCATTTCCATTTCCATTTCCATTTTCATTTCCATTTTCATTTCCATCTCCATTTTCATTTCCATCTCCCTTTTCATTTCCATCTCCCTTTTCATTTCCATTTTCATTTCCATCTCCATTTCCATTTCCATTTTCATTTCCATCTCTATTTCCATTTCCATTTTCATGCATTTCTAGGTTTCCAAAAGTATCAAAAATTTATTCATAGTACTTGAAACTTGTTATTTCATACAATTAAACTGGAAATGCATAGGCCCTATTCAGGATGTTACAGTTTTACCCCCCTTAAACAAAATTTCGTCCTCGAAATTTTCTAACTATCGTTCATCCGTACAGTCTAACTCACCACACTACGCTATTGCTGCACACTCTGATCTTAAAGAACTATCATACTTTTTAGGCACATTCTCTAAGTTCACAATCAATGTTCCATACACTTCATTAGCAACATAAGATCGAACTAATCTTATAGCGAGTAAAGTAATGAAGTATAATCCATAAATAAGAAACTTACTCGTTGTCTCGTCTGGCGCGTCACTATCCTCACGACGGCTGACTGCATAAACTAACCTTGGCTGCCTTGCTTCTGAACCTTCAACACCTCCGCTTGGTGCTCCACGACCTTGGCCAGAACCATTACCTCAGTAATTGAACCTCGACCTCGTTGAGGTCAGCATCCTCCCTACACCTACCGATTAACATTACGAGTTCTTTGGTGTCTATCATCGATATCTTTGGACGGTCCTTGAGCATATGGTCCTTAGACCCACATTTAAGACATGCTCCTATCTTTTTCCAACACTCACCGAGTGCTTCTTTCCACAATACTCACAAGGACGATCGCCTCTGGTATTAACTTGCGATCCTTGACCCATCGATTCTAGGCCTCTTATTCCCGATGATCCGCACAATCCAAAACCTCTTTCCGGCTATTTCGATCGGTGTTCGCTTGATAGAATCCTTAATTCCTCGGCCACTTTAGCCTTATCCACCAAAGCGAGAATTCTCGCTCACGATGCGGTGCTATCAGCGATCTTAGATCGTTCCTCGGTCCGTCCTCAAACGAACACAGCGTTCATGCTCGATTGCCACTACCCACGAGCATAGCGGCTCAACCTTAGAATTCCGCCTCATATTCTACGACGGACTTACTCCCTTGTACTAACCCTAGAAAAGCCTTCCTCTCGCTCATCTCATACGGTTCCCACATACTTCTTACGAAGGCCTCTTTAACATACTCCCGGTCAAATTTTCGGGTTGTGGTACCATCACGAGCAGATCAACCACCATCGATACGCTTCATCGTGTAACAACGCCACCATCCCTTTCAACTTTTCCTCCGAGTCGATCAAGCTCATCCATGATACGCTCGTTGCTTCTAACCAAGATTACCATTATCTTGGGTGCCACATTGGATACTCCTCGAAACATTTCTGCTCCATTAGCTCGGAGCCGTTCAGGTACCGACTTTCGATTTCCACCATTTCCTCCTGCACCGGCCACCAATTCCAAAACTCGCAGCGACTGCGACACGCCTCTTCCCCGTCTTAGCTCTTTGCTCAACATTAACAACTGGGGGTGGTGGTGGCGGTGGCATCTCGTTGTCGGACCCTTGACCTGACCTAACGGGTTCCGACACGGTCATCCTTCCTCTTCCTCGACCACGACGACCACGTCCTCTAGAGCTCATTTTCTAACGTCGAGATCTGATTAAGAAATTTTATGGATTAGTTATTTGTTCCACTTATTTATCAGCGAAGGAGTTTTATGAAAAGGATTTAAGAGTGGTTCTTTCGTATTCATACAAACACACAATCTTTTCCATTCATTCATCCATCAAACAAGTATGAACTTCCGTTCATTCAGAGAAATGTTGTAGTTTTTGTCGTTGTTCTTTGTTGTTTTCCACTACCCGGTATTTTCGTAATTTTGTCCTACGAGGTATTTTTTGTAATTTGTCAAAATAGGGTTCCTTGGTGATTTTGTCAAAATTATTTTTGGAAATTCAAAATCTCGAGGTAATTTGGAAAAATTTTGAAGTCAGAGGTATTTCGATAATTTTGACCTCGGGGTATTTTGGTAATTTTCACAAATCGAGGTAAATTTGTAAAATTTGATAAATTATGGGTATTTCAAAAGTTGTAAAACTTTGAGGGTTCTTTTTAAAAATGGTTCCTTCAAAAATGGGGATGTTGCAAAAATTTTGGAAATCAGGGTCATTTTGGTAATTTTGTAAGTTAGGGGTAATTTTGTAATTTTTCCAAAATCACGGTATTTCGGTATTTTACAAATTAGGGTTTTTGAGTGTTTATAAAATAATGAAATTTTGGTAAAGCTGTTGAGTAGTTGAACATTTTATAAACCAAGGATGTTTTGGTAATTTTACCCCTAAGGGCATTTTTGTAATTTTACCACTAGGGGTATTTTAGTAAATTTGTAAATCAGAAATATTTCAGGAAAATTTATAAAAATATTCTTTTCAAATCAAGAGGGTAATTTAGAAATTTTAAAATTAGGGTTTCCATAAAATACTGACTAGTCCCTTTCGGTTTTAGTTATTGGGTTTAGCAGTGACTAAGTCCTCTTGGTTAGGGTGAACGGTTACTACGCACCAGGTAGGATTCGAGTAAAGAGGAGGTGAGTCACTAGGACTGCTTAAATACCAAGCTCTTACTGAATCCACTCCTAGACATGCGCACAACAGTTACCACACCCTAGCTCGGTGACTTAATCACGTGTTTGTCTAGTGTATTAAGTCTTATGTATTTGTGTTTGAGTAGACTAATCCTAGGGTTCAAGTTCCTATCATGCAATTCTACATTCCATTCCTTTTTTACCCTTATATAAATCACAGAATCACACATAAAGTTAGGGGTACTTACCTGGTGGACTGCGGGTCGGAGACTTAGGGGCCATGCCAAAAGCCTGCTTATTTTCAAAGAAAATCATTTGGGCTCAATTCAAAACGTTTTGGGCCTCACCACAGTGCCGAGAGTTTAAAGCTGGCTCGATACCAAGTGAAACACCCACACCCGCCCACGAGCCCGAACAGGATCTGGTATGTTCCTAAAGTAAACCGATTTACAAAATCATTTTCGATACTTAGAGAAAATTGTAAATTTTTGGAAAAACTATTATTCTCAGTTGGGCTTAGATTGGAAACCCATTTATTTGATCTTGTAAGCCCATTTAATTAAATATATCCAATAAAGTTCTTAGCATGAAACTTAACAAGAAGCCAACATAAAGTATAATCCATGGGCCTTAAGGCCTTATTACATCAAGTAAAACCCAAAATAGAATAAAAGCAACTAAAAATAAAATTTAAGTCCAAACTAAATGAAATTTTTCGCATGTAGCATGGCCTCCTCATGGTCCACCGGCCATTCACATCCTTTGCTCATCACCGAAAAATAATTCCCACAATGGGGTGAGTCAATGACTCAATGTGCACACAATACTATCATTCAATAAATCGCATTCATGTTCAAATCATTAAGTCCATACAATAATGAAATTATGATGCAACCCAACCCAATCCTAATGGTCCATCCGCTACACACCACCGTACACGCCATTCACACCGTGGGACTAATAAGTCAACCCTCCATCCGCTACTCTCCACGTTGTGTCATTAGACACTATAATCAAATTTAAACGTTGTGTCATTAGACACTATTGTAACCGGTTACCAAAATTTCGCAATGTGACCGTAGTCAACATATTTCGTTGGTGAGACCGAAGTCAACACCTTCGTTGGTGAGACCAAGTCAACACTGTTCTCCCCTTTCACATAAATCCCAATGCCCCAAAACATATATATTGCATAACTTAATTTCATGTTCATATTCATATATTCGCATGTTATTAAATAACATTTTTCACAATCCTATCAAAAGTAGGAAACGTACCTGGGTACTTTTTTTGCCACATTTGTGGTACATAGCCACATTCACAGTCTTATTCATAATCATATATTAAAATATTTAGCCATAAAATATCGAAGGATAGTAAGGGTACACACCTTATTCGCTTAAATGAAAGTTCCTTGAGATCTCGAAATTCCGATCTAATCTTTAGATCTAAAAATTCCTATATTCGGCCCACCAAATAAAACACATTAATAAACCCTTTTGTCTTAAAACAAAACCAAATCCTAGTAGGATTTGTAAAAAGACTCACCTTTACCGATTTGGTGTTTATACAAATCCCGAAAGTTTGGTTTTCCTCTACGATATTCGCCAACCTTGTATTTCAATATGGGTTAGTTTTTCGACTTTTCAATAATTAAGGAATGGATCTAGATAATCTTACAACCATTGGTCGAATATTTAGAGGCTTACCTTATAGATTCGAATCCAAAGTTCCCTTTTGTCTTGAATATCCCTAAAATTCATACGTTAGATCTGCTCTAACTTTAATAAGTTGTAACTGGCCTTAGGCCGAATATGTCTTACCTTAATTTCCTCGAATCTGAAATCCTGAAACTCCTCCTTTGACATTCGGCCATAGACATAAGAGAGGTTATTATCTTAAACCTTGATTAAACGATTTAAAGGAACAAGAATCAATTGTCTTTACCTAAAATCCTTGATCTTTGTATTCGGTAGTTGTGGAAACTTGAGATCCCTTGTATATTCGGCCATGATCAAAAAGAATGGGGATTAGGCCTTTTACTTTCGGCAACTAGAAAAGAAAGAAAATTGAATGGCTAATCCTTACCTTGATGCCTTTAATCACTTGTTTCCTTGTCTTGAGTTACTGAGATCCGGCTATGGAGATTTAACCGAGATTGGAAGAGAAAGGTTTTGACTAGGCAATGGCAAAGGGAAGGAAAAGAAAAGATGGAGTCCTTGCTTAGGGGAAATTTCGGCAAAGAGAGGGGGAAGGGAGAGCAAAATTTCGGCAAAGAGAGTGAATGAGAGAAAAGTCTCACTTTTCCTCTTTTAACTGAAATTACTAGACCAAGAGTCCAAAACTTGGCCACTACTCTCCCAAGTGATAATATTATCATTTAATTATCACTTTAATTAAATTAAAAGTCTTTAATCCATCCTTTAATTCCTCATTTATCTTAGAAGAATAAATTCTTTATTTATCACTTTAATTTGACAAGTTTTAATAAAATAAAACTCTCTCCTTTTTAGCAACCAAGTCAGTCCATCCCTAGCCTTGGGAAGCAAAATTAAACCTTCAATAATTGCTTTCCAAGTGACTCGAACTCATGCCATTCCCATAAACCCTAAGTGACACCTCAGGCCACTTTTCCAAGCCCGATTGTGTGTCAAAATTCACCAACTTTTTCTTTTAAGGCCCTCTTGCCCTTATCTCCTATTTTGGGTTTTAAAATTTGTCATTCGGCCTTATTTCTAAGTTTCCTAAAATTTTCAGTGGCTCAGAACTTGCCATTTTCCTTACATCTTGAGTTTCCAAAATGTTCGGGTTTCCAAAATGTTTAGGTTTCCAAAATGTTCGTGTTTCCAAAATGTTTAGGTTTCCAAAATGTTCGGGTTTCCAAAATGTTCGGTTTCCCAAAATGTCTAAGTTTCCAAAAATGTCTAAGTTTCCAAAAATGTTCATTTCCATTTCCATTTCCATTTTCATTTCCATTTTCATTTCCATCTCCATTTTCATTTCCATCTCCCTTTTCATTTCCATTTTCATTTCCATCTCCATTTCCATTTCCATTTTCATTTCCATCTCCATTTCCATTTCCATTTTCATGCATTTCTAGGTTTCCAAAAGTATCAAAAATTTATACATAGTACTTGAAACTTGTCATTTCATACAATTAAACTGGAAATGCATAGGCCCTATTCAGGATGTTACACATATTATGAATTCTAATATGAGTTTGTTTGTATATGACTTACTAAGCTTTTGTAAAGATTACTCTGTATGCGTTTTCTCTGTTTTATAGGTCGTCAAAAGCTACTGAAGGCTCGGGACCTTCAGGGATTGTCATCACACTACTAAACTCGTTTTGGTACCCTTTTGAAAATGTATATAGCTTAATATGGCATGTATAGGCTAGATATGTGTATATGATTTTTAAGTGAACTTAGTCATGTGTTTTGACAAGTTTTGAGTTGATAAATGCTTGAATGTATGAGCTATATGATTCAAATTTTTTATATGAGTTAATGCATATGAAATGGTTAAGTTTTGTTTAAACAATGGATGATTATGATTGTATATGAATTATGTGTAACACCCCTTACCCGTATCCTATGTCGGAACCGAGTACGAGGCATTACCAGACTTAACAATACATTTGGTCAAATTAATTGAGACATATACAAAATGACTTAGTCAAGCCCCTATACATGCCATAGTTTAAATCATTTATAAATAAAGATACCCATAGATAGCTTGATAGTGTGAAGCGATCTCCGACGACCTCCAACCCGAGCTTGTTTAGTAGGACTCTGTAACATGGGAAAGAAAAGGAGGTAAGCTTATAAAGCTTAGTAAGTTCACATGTAAAAATAATAAGCATTAACAATGAATTTAGCTTACTACTAAGCTGTCATAACTTGCATAAATAATGCTAAGTTCTTACTTTCCCAACTTACTCATTTGCAGCGTTATCAAAGCCTCAACATGACAAATCCTCACAACAAGTTCTCAATTTGATACAAACATTAAATCACATGCCTATACCTTATTACTCATGTTCACATTAATCTGTCTACTTGAATCGCTGTCA
This sequence comes from Gossypium rotundifolium, assembly GCA_025506655.1. NCBI lineage: Eukaryota > Viridiplantae > Streptophyta > Magnoliopsida > Malvales > Malvaceae > Gossypium > Gossypium rotundifolium. The sequence continues at coordinate 176,442,152 of CP106732.1, forward strand.
CTAAATTATTTATTTCTTGAGCTACAGAGCTCCAAATTTAAAACCTATAATTTTCCCTGAAACTAGACTCATATATCTTTATACCATAAAATTTCTAGAATTTTTGGCTAATCGAATTAGTACAGTTTATTCATTAAAATTTCCCCTGTTTCACTATTTGACTATGCTGACCACTTTTCACTACGAATAAATTTTCTCCTTGTACAGAATTAAAATGATGTTATAATTTGTTTAATTTGAAACTAGACTCATTAAGGATTTCAATCATATATCTTTTATCCCATAATTATTTTTTTACAATTTTTAATGATTTTCCAAGTCAGAACAGGATATCACGTAATCATTCTGAACCAATCTCACAAGAATTTAAATATCTATAAATATAAAAATCCTTTGTTTTCTCTGTTTCTTTTATATGAAAATAGACTCAATAAGATTTAAATCAATATCTCATCCAACTTATAATTCAATTTCTACTATTTTTGGTGAGTTTTCAAATTCACATCACTGCTGCTGTCCAAAACAGTTTTATTGTAAATTTTACTCTTTCATGATTGCTTTGTATTAACATCCATTTAATCATACATAACCCCGAAACATATCCTTAACTAGCCATTCCAATAGCTAGCCATTATCGAATATTTACATGCCATTCATTTTCCCTTTAACCTATACATCAACAACAAAACTTAAACTTATCATGTCACAATTTAATTTGGCCTAAAAGCCTCACACATAGTCATAAATCAAATTTATCACTTGTTTATACATCATAAGTATAGACCTATCGTCACAAGGTCATCACAAGATCATTTTCATAGGTATGACTTACTCATTTACATTCTTACCAAATGTTCCATATCTGTGAAATTTAGTACTCATGAATTTTGCGTACATACTATACCCTTTCAACATGATCATACCTTGCCATTTCTTTGATATCCTCTTTGGATTTACCCATTGAAACTCTTGGGATACTAAGGATGGATACTCGGAAAAACTTCGTACATGATGTATCGTACCAATGCCATGTCCCGGACATGGTCTTACGCTAGCTTTCATATCGTGGCCGATGCCATGTCCCAGACATGGTCTTACACTGGCTCTCATATCATGGCCGATGCCATGTCCCAGACATGGTCTTACATGGCACACATATTGCCATGGTCCAACCATGGTCTTTACTATCAATTCATCACATGTCGAAATTCGATCATACTCATACTGCATTTCTCTTAATTTGATCTTTCAATACAATCTCGTAATTTTATATTATTCATGATCCAATAATAACATACTGAAATAACACATGGTATCTGTTAAACATTTAAACATATTAAATTTAATGCTTATTAACATACGAACTTACCCCGATACCAAAACGACCATTTTACCAACTTTCCGATTTTCGATTTTCCTCACGTTCTAGGTCCAAATCTTGTTTTCTCGGGTCTAAAACATCACATTTCACTTATTTAATTAATGTACTATTCAAAACAGTCTCTAACTCAACTTTTCAAAATTACAATTTTGCCCCTAAACTTTTACATATTTACACTTTTGCCCCAATACTCGAAAATTAAACTTCAGCCCTTATTCATATGTTTTATAACATGCTTATAATTTTTCTCTTCTATGACAACATAAAATTCTCACTCTAACATGTACTTATGAACAATCGGTATTTTTACCGATTATGACATTTTACTCGTTTTCATGTAAAATCGCTTAGTAAAAGTTGTTTAACATAATTTTAGCCTTCATATTCTATCATAAAACATCTAAATACACACTTTTCACCTATGAGTAATTTTCTAAAGATGAACCTTAGCATGAATTATTGGTAGCATAAGCTAAATCGAGCTAAGGGACTCTAAAACCAGTAAATAACTTGAAAAAGCTGGCTAGAGCAAACTTACCATGAGCTTGGAAAGTTTAGAAGACCCTAGCCATGTCTTCCCTGGTAAATTTCGTCCATATGAAGAAGATGGACAAATTTGGCATTTTAATTTTGTTTTAATTCATTTAATTACCAATTTACCAAAATGCCCCTAACTTAAAAATATCCCATTTCACTTATCTAATGTCCATTTTGTCCAACAATTTAACCAATGGTCTAATTTCCATTTAAGGACCTCCAATTTAAAATTTCATAGAAATTGGACACTTCTAACATGTAGAACTCAACTTTTGCTCTATTTACAATTTAATACTTTTGACTAAATTGAGTGCCCAAACGTCAAAATTTTGAACGAAATTTTTACGAAATCTTTCCGTAAAATTGTAGACCATAAAATATAATAAAATAAAATTTTACTTATCGGTTTGTGGTCTCAAAACCACTTGCTTCGACTAGACCCAAATTTAAGTCATTACAACTCTCCCCATTTTAGGATTTTCGTCCTCAAAATCTTACAGAATGAAGTTGAATATCTTTTGCACAATATCCAACATCACTAAATAACCCTTTTAAGACGATGCTTTTAGAAACACTCATCATCGATCTAAATCTCAATATAACTCACCAATTCACAAATAATGAATCGATACATATTGAAATTACTATACTAATTAGTCAAACGTTCAAAAATAACTCACTAGCATTTCTCTTGATCTAAAGATTGAGGGAAACCTGATACGAAATTCACAATAGTTCTGCCTTATTATCATTCTAATATTATCACTGATATCGTTAATCCTGAATACACTTAACATTCAACTTAATTCTGTCGACATATCAACATCTAAATACAGAGTCAGAAGTACTAGGTTCATATTCGTATGCCCAAAACATTTACTTTAACTCTTTTGGGCCCTTTTTTCACTTACCATCCTTAATCAAATTAGGGAACGGTTACGAAAAATTGAGTACTTCACTTCCACTTTGCCATTGTATAACTATGGTCTTACATATGATCACTTATCACTGATCAAATAAGCGTAGCTAAAGCTACCACTTATTACTTGTCACTTGTAGCCGAAGATAGCACTATTCACTGATCAGGTAGTCGGAGCTACCACTTTTCACTGATCAGGTGGCCGGAGCTACCACTTTTCATTGATCAGGTAGTCGGAGCTACCACTTTTCACTTTCACTTGTCACTGATCAGAAGTACTCAAATCCGATGTTCCGCTCAATTTGATCATTTATTTGGTTTTCGCATTGTTGTTTTATTCTCAATTCATCACATACATTGTATAATTCATGAAATTAACATTTAATCATTTATTTTCAGCCATATGAACTTACTACCACTTATCCAAATAAAAATTCTCTCGTGAATGAAATACTTTCGAAGCACTTGACACACATCTAAGTTCAATACTCTTACCCATTAAAAGTTTAGACATCGGGTTCAAAGTCCGGTACATAACATTTCATACTCTTACTAGTGTAATCGCCTCAGTATTATCCATCTCTGTACTTCTCAAATAAACAGATAATTATCATTGTGCTAGACATCACAATATTATGTCTTTAACTTGCTAATATATATATATATATATCAAGATCATTTGAAAAGTGAAAATCAATACACAGGTCTAAGTTGAACTTCCTATCATTCACACTTTGCTAACTTCAATTTCTTCTCAAATCTATAGAAAGATTAAACTTATAGTAGAATTTACTTCAACTGTTACTCGTTGAAGCACTTAACTATACTGATGCCACAATACTCATACAGCTTAAAAGTCATAGTGCCATAATAAGACTAACTTCTCAATTACTTTTGTAGATAATGTCCCGGCTGAAAACAAAACATCTCGATCATCGGAGAAATTTAAACACAAATTTCCATAACGACCAATACAAAAGCACAATTTTATACCTCCGTAATCAGATCAAAGTGCTCTCGCCATCAAGTCAAAACTTATAATCATCCTAAGCATTTTAATAATAAGAAGAAACCATTTTCATCAATAGAACATTTCCTCACGATATCTCATGGCTGATTCTTTGAACATTAATTTATTAAGGAAACAGAAATAAAAAAATCTCATAACATGGAGCTACACAAAAAAAACTCATAAGCACTGAAAATAATCTTAACAAAAGCCACACAATCTTCATTTATTCTCATTGAGCAATAGCTAGTAAAACAAGAAACTAACATCATACGGACCTTACTATCAACTTTCTATCTGTGTATGATGCAGAAAGCCAGAAAAGAAAGAGCAATTTCGATCACAACTCAAATAGACTACAATGCTTTCATCTACCTGTAAATTTAGCTGACATTCTCATACTATAGGAATTTCATTTGAAATCTTGCAGAGATATATATATATACACCTCTGGAAGTAAATAAACACATATAATAGTCGAAAGAGATTGTTGTAATTTCTTAACCATAAACACCGCATTCAGTCACTAATACATTTCGATCATGATTTCACTAACTAATTCTATTTTTACTAATCTGATATTATTCCAATTGCAAACAGAAATAGATTCAAAATAAATTCCAGCAATCACATACTTTAGGTCTCATACTTGGATGAGTTAATTAACTGAGCCTGGCCTTTCTTTAACTATAACATTTTGGAATCCGAATGATCTTCATATTAATCTGACATCTTTTCTGCAACTGTGTTCATTTGCTAAACCATTCTCAACTTTGATCACGTTGTTAGTTAATCTACAACTCAACTCTTTAGTCTTCCAATTGTAAACCCATTCGATCTGAATTTCATAAAAAATTTTTATAACATACCTTATTAGAAGGGGGTGAAGTTGAAACGCCTCTGACTTACCTCTTATATATATTCATGCATATAACTTAACACTCATCAATATATATTTTGTTTCAAGTAACTCAACATGCATACTCATTTTACACAACCTTACTATCATCTTATACAAACAAGTGCACTTATACTTTCATTCATAAATCTCAAGTAAAATTACTCATAACATTCACTTAATTTCACAAGTTATACTCATAGCATCATACAAATGCCAATCAAACATGGACACTTATCATAGTATAGACTTTCCTTTCATCTCATCTTTCATATTTCAAAAGCAATTCCTATCCACAATTTATATATCATCACATAAACATCATAAACTATTATTCTTACTTTTTACGAGTCTCAACTAATCATAAACACACTGTTTGCACTATCAAAGTTATCTCGGTTGAAGTGCGATCATCTAATAAAATAATTTACATCAAGATCGGAGTCGTCACACTATCACATCTCATTATGGCATGAATAGCTAGACTCTCACACTCACTATGGTAGTCCGAGAACCGACTAAACCATAGCTCTGATACCACTAAATGTAAAACCCCTTACCCGTATCCTATGTCGGAACCGAGTACGAGGCATTACCAGACTTAACAATACATTTGGTCAAATTAATTGACACATATACAAAATGACTTAGTCAAGCCCCTATACATGCCATAGTTTAAATCATTTATAAATAAAGATACCCATAGATAGCTTGATAGTGTGAAGCGATCTCCGATGACCTCCAACCCGAGCTTGTTTAGTAGGACTCTGTAACATGGGAAAGAAAAGGGGGTAAGCTTATAAAGCTTAGTAAGTTCACATGTAAAAATAATAAGCATTAACAATGAATTTAGCTTACTACTAAGCTGTCATAACTTGCATAAATAATGCTAAGTTCTTACTTTCCCAACTTACTCATTTGTAGCCTTATCAAAGCCTCGACATGACAAATCCTCACAACAAGTTCTCAATTTGATACAAACATTAAATCACATGCCTATACCTTATTACTCATGTTCACATTAATCTGTCTACTTGAATTGCTGTCACTAAATTATTTATTTCTTGAGCTACAGAGCTCTGAATTTAAAACCTATAATTTTCCATGAAACTAGACTCGTATATCTTTATACCTTAAAATTTCCAGAATTTTTGGCTAATCCAATTAGTACAGTTTATTCATTAAAATTTCCCCTGTTTCACTGTTCGACTATGCTAACCACTTTTCACTACGAATAAATTTTCTCCTTGTACAGAATCAAAATGATATTATAATTTGTTTCCCATAATTATTTTTGTACAATTTTTAATGATTTTTCCAAATCAAAACAGGAGATCACGTAATTATTCTGAACCAATCTCACAAGAATTTAAATATCTCGGAATATAAAAATCCTTTGTTTTCTCTGTTTCTTTTATATGAAAATAGACTCAATAAGATTTAAATCAATATCTCATCCAACTTATAATTCAATTTCTACTATTTTTGGTGAGTTTTCAAATTCACGTCATCTTCTGCTGTCCAAAACAATTTTATTGTAAATTTTACTCTTTCATGATTGCTTTGTGTTAACATCCATTTAATCATACATAACCCGAAACATATCCTTAACTAGCCATTCCAATAGCTAGCCATTATCAAATATTTACATGCCATTCATTTTCCCTTTAACCTATACATCAACAACAAAACTTAAACTTATCATGTCACAATTTAATTTGGCCTAAAAGCCTCACACATAGTCATAAATCAAATTTATCACTGTTTATACATCATAAGTATAGACCTATCGTCACAAGGTCATCACAAGATCATTTTCATAGGTATGACTTACTCATTTACATTCTTACCAAATGTTCCATATATATCGAAATTTAGTACTCATGAATTTTGCGTATATACATACCACTTTCAACATGATCATACCTTGTCATTTCTTTGATATCATCTTTGGATTTACCCATTGAAACTCTTGGGATACTAAGGATGGATACTGGGAAAACTTCGTACATGATATATCATACCAATGCCATGTCCCAGACATGGTCTTACGCTAGCTTTCATATCGTGGCCGATGCCATGTCCCAGACATGATCTTACTCTAGCACACATATCAATGCCGATGCCATGTCCCAGACATGGTCTTACACTGGCTCTCATATCATGGCCGATGCCATGTCCCAGACATAGTCTTACACTGGCTCTCATATCATGGCCGATGCCATGTCTCAGACATGGTCTTACACTGGCACACATATTGCCATGGTCCAACCATGGTCTTTACTATCAATTCATCACATGTCGAAATTCGATCATACTCCGCCCTACATTTCTCTTAATTTGATCTTTCAATACAATCTCGTAATTTTTATATTATTCATGATCTAATAATAACATACAAAATAACACATGGTATCAGTTAAACATTTAAACGTATTAAATTTAATGCTTATTAACATACGAACTTACCCCGATACCAAAACGACCATTTTACCAACTTTCCTGATTTTCGATTTTCCTCACGTTCTAGGTCCAAATCTTGTTTTCTCGGGGTCTAAAACATCACATTTCACTTATTTAATTAATGTACTATTCAAAACAGTCCCTAACTCAACTTTTTCAAAATTATAATTTTACCCTAAACTTTTACATATTTACACTTTTGCCCCAATACTTTAAACTTCAGCCCTTATTCATATGTTTTATAACATGCTGATCATTTTCTCTTCTATGGCAACATAAAATTCTCACTCTAACATGTACTTATGAACAATAGGTATTTTTACCGATTATGATGTTTTACTTGTTTTCATGTAAAATCGCTTAGTAAAAGTTGTTTAACATAATTTTAGCCTTCATATTCTATCATAAAACATATAAATACACACTTTTCACCTATGGGTAATTTTCTAAAGATGAACCTTAGCATGAATTATTGGTAGCATAAGCTAAATCGAGCTACCGGGACTCCAAAACCGTAAATAACTTGAAAAACGAGGCTAGAACAAACTTACCATGAGCTTGGAAAGTTTAGAAGACCTTAGCCATGTCTTCACCTGGTAAATTTCGTCCATATGAAGAAGATGGACAAATTTGGCATTTTAATTTTGTTTTTAATTCATTTAATTACCAATTTACCAAAATGCCCCTAACTTAAAAATATCCCATTTCACTTATCTAATGTCCATTTTTGTCCAAAAATTTAACCAATGGTCTAATTTCCATTTAAGGACCTCCAATTTAAAATTTCATAGAAATCGGACACTTCTAACATGTAGAACTCAACTTTTGCACTATTTACAATTTAATCCTTTTGACTAAATTGAGTGCCCAAACGTCGAAATTTTTGAACAAAATTTTTATGAAATCCTTTCGTAAAATTGTAGACCATAAAAATATAATAAAAATAAAATTTTACTTGTCAGATTTGTGGTCTCGAAACCACTGTTTCGACTAGACCCAAATTTAGGCTGTTACATTATGTGTATTTTGTAGGTTTTAATAACCAAAAAATGGTGAAAATTGCAGTTTTCACACGGCCTAGACACATGGGCGTGTGCCCAGGTCATATGGTAAAAGTCAGAATCAAAAGAATCGCCCACGGGCTAGTTCCACGGCCGTCTGTAGTAAGTCAGAATCTGCTCACGGGCTGTCCACGGCCATGTGATTTTCCACGGGCAGGCCACAAGGGCATGTGCCCCTATTTTCAAGAAAAAGTTTTTAAAGTTTCTAATTTAGTCCCAAATCATTTCCTAATCATATTTTGAGTCTCGTAGGTCCATATTAGGGTCGTAAAGATGAAATTTGAAAAAAAATTTAAGTTGTGCCACGGGATTTTATCCCAATTTTCTCTTTTATTTATGTTTGACTTTGGTAATATCTAGTAACCCTGTTTCGACAACGATTTAGGGTTAAAGGGTGTTATATTTGATTGGTATCAGAGTTATAGTTTAGTCGATTCTCGGACTAACGTAGCGTGTCAGAATCTAGCTATACATGCCATATATTTGAATTGTGATAGTGTGATGAATCCTGACGTATAAAATGTGATTTTTATATAGTAATGGATCCCGAAAGAGTCGTAGCTGACGACGTAGAAAGTAATGCGCCTACTCCCACGCAAGGGATAGCACCATCTGATCCAAGACTAGCTACGAGCGGTCAAAAGAGGGAAGCTAAACAAGCTTTCTTTCAGATGATGAGTGAGTGGTTCACTCAGTTTGTAAGGAATAACCTAACTGTTCCGCAACCATCGCCTCCGGTTAATCCCCCTCAAACATCCTATATACCTCCGACTATAAATTTGTATCCATGGAATAAGCCTCTGGTTGACAAGATTCGTAAGTATGGAGCAGAAAAGTTCCGGGCTACTAATGATGATGATGCTGAGAAAGCTGAGTTTTGGTTAGAAAACACTATCCGAGTATTTGGTGAGATGTCACTGACACCTGAAGAATGTATAAAATGTATTGTTTCTTTGTTACGAGATGCAGCCTATCAGTGGTGGAAAACTTTGATTTTGGTTGCTCCTAAAGAATGGATCACATGGGATTTCTTTCAGTCTGAATTCAAAAAGAAATACATTATTCAGAGATTCATTGATCAGAGACGAAAAGAATTTTTGGAATTAAAACAAGGTCACATGTCTGTCAATGAATACAAACAAGATTTTGTAAGATTAAGTCAGTATGCTCGGGAATACGTTTCGACTGAAGTGATAATGTGTAAAAGATTCGAAGATGGCCTAAATGCAGATATCCAATTACTAGTTGGTAATCTAGAGATACAAGAGTTCATAGTGCTAGTTGCCCGAGCATGTAAAGCTGAGTCTGAAGCTAGAGAAATGAAAAAGAGATTTATGAGCAAATTATTTCAGTCTGCTCGAAGAAATTTCGAGATGAACATAGTCGCTCAAAAGCTAATGTGAGGTATTCGAGTAGAGATTGAGCTAGATCACAGTTAAGCTCTAAAGCTCCAGCAACTTCAATGACTAGTATTGGAAATATCAGATTCAAGCGACCTGAATGTAAACATTGTGGAAAAAGGTATTTCAGAATTTGCAGATTAAATGACTGAGCTTGTTTCAGATGTGGATCATTAGATCATTTTATCCGAGACTGCTCAGAGTCTGTTGAACAAGATATTATTCAGAACCCGAGATCTGAGAATGTTTTGGCTAGAGGTAGATCTCCTCAAAATGCAAGAAATGTCAGTGGTTGTCAGAGAACTACTAGAGATACTATTGCGAGATCCGAAGCTAGAACGCCTGCCAGAGCGTATGCTATCCGAGCTCGGGAGGAAGCTTCATCTCCAGATGTTATAACAGGTACTTTTACACTTTATGATACTTTTGTGATCACTTTGATAGACCCTAGTTCTACTCATTTCTATATATGTACGAACTTAGTATTCAGTAAGACTTTGCCTGTAAAGTCTACTGAGTTTGTTATAAAAGTATCGAACCCCTTAGGTAAAAATATTCTGGTTGACAAAATAGATGAGAACTACCCGTTAATGTTTCGAGATATCTGTTTCCCTGCTGATCTAATACTATTACAGTTTGATGTGTTTGATACAATTCTGGAGTGGACTGGTTGACATTGCATAATGCTGTAGTGAATTGTAAAAGAAAGACTATTGATTTAAGTCATCGGACTGGTGAAATAGTTCGTATTGAGTCAAATGATTTAAATGGATGGTCTGCTGTGATATCTGTGTTGAAAGATCAGAATTAAATTAAAAAGGGTTACGAGGCATATTTTGCTCATGTGATTGATTTGAAAGTATATGAAAAGAAAGTTGAACCGGTGCCAGTAGTCTGTGAGTTTTTTTATGTTTTCCCTGAAGAATTGTCGGGATTGCCTTCTATTTGCAAAGTTGAATTTGGTATATATCTGTTGCCTTGTACAACCCCTATTTCGATAGATCCGTATAGATTGACACCAATGGAATTGAAAGAGTTAAAGTCACTGTGATAGGAATTAGCCAACAGAGGGTTCGTAAGACCGAGTTTTTCACCTTGGGGTGTTAGATTTGTTTGATAATAGTTCAGTGATAGTTGAATTGAAAAAAAATGTTATTTTTACAGCAGATATGTGATGTTTAGAAAGTTGATAATGAAATGTTAGTGAAACGAGTTTAGTGTGATTCAAATTCAAATTCTAATTTCGAGCTTTGAGTTGTTGATAATTGCTTGAGATTTTGAGATTGTATTTGTGTTCTAAGAAACCCTGAGTTAATCCAGTTGATTATGAACGAAGTATATAATAGTCGTTTATCTGTTCATCCGTGTAGTACAAAAACGTACCATGATTTGAAGCAACATTATTGGTGGTTTAGTATGAAACAGGATATTTCTGACTTTGTTTCGAAATGTTTAGTTTGTCAACAAGTGAAAGCTGAACATCAAGTTCCATCTTATTTGTTATGGCCAATTCCGATTCTTGAATGGAAATGGGATAGAGTGACTATGGATTTTGTTTCTGGTTTGCCTCAAATTCCGAGAAAGAAAGATGTGATTTGGGTCGTGGTTGACCGACTGACAAAATCTGCCCATTTTATTCTGGTAAAATCTGATTATTCACTTGGCAGATTAGTCGAGCTTTATATTTCTATGATTGTGAGATTATACGGAGTGCCACTATCCATTGTGTCAGATAGAGATCCAAGATTCACATCGCTATTTTGGAAGAAAATTGTAAGAAGCTTTGGGCACGAAATTGCATTTCAGTACAGCTTTTCATCCGCAAACAGATGGTCAGTCTGAGCGGATCATTCAGATTCTCGAAGATATGTTAAGATGCTGTATACTTGAGTTTAATGATTCGTGGGAACAGTATCTGCCATTAATTGAATTTGAGTATAATAATAGTTTTCAGACGAGCATTAAAATGACACCATATGAAGCTTTGGACGGACATAAATGTCGTACACCTCTGTATTGGACTGAGTTTAGTGAAAATAAGTTACATGGGGTTGATTTGATAAAAGATATAAAATAAAAAGTGAAACTGATCCGAGATTGTTTGAAAGCAACATCTGATCGTCAGAGGCCCTATGCAGACTTGAAACAAAAAGATATAGAGTTTGAGATCGGCGACAAAGTATTTCTGAAAGTGTCTCCGTGGAAGAAAGTGCTTCGATTTAGACAAAAAGGTAAGTTAAGTCCGAGATTCATCGGACCGTATGAGATTATTGAACATGTCGAGCCGATTGCATATAGATTAAGGTTGCCTTCTGAACTAGAAAAGATCCATAATGTATTTCATGTCTCAATGCTCCGTAGATATCGACCTGATCCGTCACATGTGATTACTCCGTCTGAAATTAAAATCCGATCTGATATGACATATGAAGAGGAATCGATCCGTATCTTAGCTCGTGAAGTGAAAGAATTAAGAAACAAGAAAATTCCATTAGTGAAAGTATTGTGGAATCGACATGGAATTAAAGAGGCAACGTGGGAACCGGAAGATTCAATGAAACAGCAATATTCGACTCTATTTAACGGTAAGATTTTCGGGGACAAAAACCCCTAAAGAGGAGAATTGTAACAGTCTGATTTATACCCTAGTCGGACCAGTGGTTTCGGGACCACAAATTCGAGTCCGTATAATATTTTAATATTATTTTATGTGCCATTGATATGTGAATTAGCATGTGCTAAATTTTCGTAAGCTAACTTGATTGTCTCTGTGTTTAATTTGACAAAAGGATTAAATTGCATTAAATGTGAAAGTTGCTTTCTATTTATTAAAGTACCTATGTGTTGTGGCTTTTTTAAGTTATGGCCTTAAGTGGCAATTGAACCACTATTTAGTTAGTGGGTAGTTTTGGTCAAAAATGACCTTGTTATTTATGTTATAAAAATTTTGTTTTAAAAGGCTAGAATAGGAATTTTGTTACTAAGATATTTTTAATGAAATAAAGCATGAAAATGAATATATTCTCATCCATTTTTTTTTCTATCGAATTTGGGAAAGAAAAGAAAGAACTAAAGCTTTCAAATTTTCGGCTATTACAAGCTTAAATCAAAGGTTAGTTTTTGATCCGTCCTTGATAATTTTTACGTTTTTTGTAATCGTTGCTTTGAGAGCTACAAAACCCATGTATTGATTTTGTGAATTGATGATGTTTGTGTGAGATGCTATTGATGATATGTCAAGCTTTTTGGTGATTTTTGGTGTTAAATGAAATATATGAGTTAGATAAACATACTTTCTTCTTAAAGTTTTGATAAATTTAGCTAAATAGGGCTAAATTGTGAAAGTATTATTTTGGAGGACTAATTTATGAATTTGATGAAAAATGTGGACTTGCATGTGATATATATATTCGGTTAAGCATGTGTATGTGGGGATTTTGTGAATTTGATGTTTTGAGAAAAATAGACTAAATTGATAAAATGTGCAAATGTGAGGGCTAAATTATAAATAGCCCAAAATATGTGTGTATGGATTGAATTGAATGAATTAGTGAATAAAAGGGTTAATTCTGAATATGTTTAGATCAAGAACTGAAGAAAATAGAATTAGATCGCGGGAAAGCGAAGGTAAACGAGTAGTCGTTTTCATTCCGATAAACCGAATTCGAGGTAAGTCATATGGCTAATAAATGTAATTGTATTGTATTGTATTGAGTTTATTTACATGACTGCCAATGATAATGACTGCATATGAGATGCTATGTATATGAATTCTGGGATAAGGTCGACATAGTGATAAGTCGGAGAAGTTTTCTATGAACTTAGGAATACAAAGGTATCTGTTCTGTTTTATCATGTAAGACCCCGTCCGGAACGTTGGCATTGATTTGAATACGTGTAAGACCTTGTCTGGGACAGTGGCTTAAATATTTGAATACGTGTAAGACCCTATCTAGGACAGTGGCTTCGATATCTAAATACGTGTAAGACCCTATCTGGGACAGTGGCTTTGATATCTGAACACGTGTAAGACCCTGTCTGGGACAGTGGCTTCGATATCTCAATACGTGTAAGACCCTGTCTGAGACAGTGGCTTCGATATTTGAATACGTGTAAGACCCTGTCTGGGACAGTGGCTTCGATATTTGAATACGTGTAAGACTTCGTTTGGGACATAGGCATCGATATCTGATTTAATGTAAGACCACATCTGGGACGTTGGCGTTGATTTGAAATTTTGTATAAGACTTCGTTTGGGACGTAGGCATCGATATCTGATTTAATGTAAGACCACGTCTGGGACGTTGGCGTTGATTTGAAATTTAGTATAAGACCTCGTTTGGGACATAGGCATCGATCTCTGATTTAATGTAAGACCACGTCTGGGACATTGGCATTGATTTGAAATTTCGTATAAGACCTTGTTTGGGACGTAGGCATCGATATGAATTTTATATGTAAGATCACGTCTGGAACGTTGGCAACGATATGAGCTTTACGTGTAAGACCATGTCTAGAACATCGGCATCGCATTGATTCGTGTAAGAACCTGTCTGGGACTGTGGTATCGATATCTGAATGCATGTAAGACATCGTCTAGGACGTTGGCTTTGTACGACTATTCCGAGTTTTCTGAGCATTTTATTAGATTTCTAAAGGTTCAACGGGCAAGTTTGTGATATAAATTATAAATTCGAGCTATGAGTTAATAAGTAAGTGAATATCCGTTTCAGGTACGTTGAATGTACATTAAGTGTGTAAGAGAGGTAAGTACCTATATGACTTTGTTTTGAAGAAAAGTAAGATTGAATATGGAAATGTGAATATTGAAATGTTGAAAGTGGTAAATGTGATTATAAGTTGATGAACTAAGTAGTATATGTGATGATTTGATAATTGTTTGGGATGTGCTAAAGTATGTATTTGCATATTATGAATTCTATTATGAGTTTGTTTGTATATGTCTTACTAAGCTTTTGGAAAGCTTACTCTGTATACGTTTTCTCTGTTTTATAGGTCGTCAAAAGCTACTGAAGGCTCGGATCGTAATGAATCGAATTTGACCCTAATCAAAGCGGTGGTTTTGGGACCACAATTGAGTTAGAAATATTTAAATACTATATTTCATGTTTATTATAAGTGAATTAATGTCGTGAAAGTTTCAGTAGAAAAATTCAATCGTTTGTATGTTCAATTTAACAAAAGGACTAAATCGCATAAGTGGTAAAAGTAGCTTTATTGCTTGATTGAGTGGTTAAATTAATGTCTTTATATAAGAGAGGACCTATGTTTAAAATTTTCCATTTTTAATGGGATAGTGGACGGCAACATGTAATTTTCATAATGAAATTATATGTTTAAATTATATGTTATGTTATAATATATTATAATAATATTATAATCATATAATAAATAAAACATAAAAAGAAAGAGAACACATGCATGTTCATCTTTCTTCAACCGAAACAAAAGAGAAAAGAAGGAAGTTTAAGCTCTCAAAACATTCGACACTTGCATGTTAAATTAAGGTTAGTAATTGAGTTCGGTTTTTGATAATTTTTACGTTTTTGTAATCGTTGCTTCAAAAACTATCAAACCCATGTACTAATTTTGTGAATTGATAATGTTTGTATGATATGCCATTGATGATATTTTAAGCTTTTTGATGGTTATTGATGTTAAATGAAAGATAGGTGCTAGATGAACACATTTTGTTCTTGAATTTTTGATAAATTTAAATAATTAGGGTTAAATTATGAAAATTAAATTTTAGAGGACTTAAATGTAAAATAAATGAAATGTATGGATTTGTATGAATGCTATAGATATTCGCCCTTAAGGTATTTATTCAAATTGTGTGTATTTTGTGTTTTAAGCAAATAGGACTAAATTGTAAAATGTGAAATAATAGGGGCAAAATGGTAATTTGCCCATTTATGTATTTTGGGACCAAATTGAGATGAAATGTACTTGAATAAGCTTATTTTAAATATGTTTAGATCAAGAGCAAAAAAATCGGATTTGAATCGGGAAAGACGAAGGTTTGAAATAATAGGTTTAAGTCATTCGTTGTCAATCGAGGTAAGTCCTTAAGCAACTATCTATTAAAGAGTTAATTATGAATATATTAAATAATGATATTTGATAATCTTGAGTATAAAACTATGAGTTAGCCGAATGTAAAAGTGTTGAATTGGATTGAATATACATTTTGTAAATGTGATATGAATAATTGTATTTGATATGATATGTGAAGGTAATATGAGATATATATAATGTGTTAGTGAAATTAGTATTTAAATATGTGTATTGAAAGATTGGATTAATTATGTGGTTATTTGGGCTTTAAGCCTAGTAGGCCTCGTCTTGGTGTTATTTATTGGGCTAAATGCTAGCGAGCTTAGTCTTGGTGATATATTCAGAGCTTCGTGCCTAGCGAGCTTAGTGCTTGGTGATATATTCGAGCTTCGTGCCTAGCGAGCTTAGTGCCGGTGATATATTCGAAGCTTCGTGCCTAGCGGGTTTTATACCGATGATGAAATATCAACTTGTGGTTTATGAGACTACATCATGATGTGTTTATTGAGTAAGTATGTTGATAATACAAGTTATTTATATTCTACCATACGGTAAGTGCCTATGAGTTATTTAATTGAGTTTCTATGTTCGATCAAATAGATAAGCATATATGTGAGTTTAGTTGGGCAAGAATGTGACTAAAGACCATATATATATTCGGACTTTTGGTTATGTGGTCATATTGTTATTACATTGATATTGAATACTTGGATATATGAAATGTTGAATGGACAAGTGTATATATGTTCATTTATGTGGCCTTATTGAATGATATGCATATGTAATAAGTAGATGGTTGAAAGTTGATATTTTCCATTTGAACCTTATGCCGAAATGGTAATTTATTTGTTAAAGGCAAAATAGTGATAAATGTTATGTTAAATGAGGTATTGGAGTTCTAAGCAATGATAGACTATATGTTTAACTCGGTAAGCTTAAGTCTCATTAAATTAATCGAAATAAGGTAAGTTGTGATTAATGTTACTTGAGTTGAAATATTATGTTAAGAATGGTGCTATGTGTGATTGAGCTTATTGATCGATGTGTATGAATGGTATAAGATAGAATTTGAGCTTAAATGTACTTTTTTAAGGTGTTCGGTTACAAGTAGAAATGCTAAGAGTGAAAAGACTTTGAATGTGATAATATAGTTGATATGGATGTTGTCCTATGTGACTTGGAGCATGTGATTCATGTAATATATGTTTATACTACGGTTCGATGAGTTCTGAAATTATGGTAATGAAGTGTAAATGCTTAGGTTAATGAACTGTTAGTATTCTACCGCATAAATTTATTTATGGAAATATTTATATTCAATGTCATAAGTTTAAAGAATAAAATGTTTAAGGGTTTGAGTGTTATATTATTATTTGCTTGAGACTTACTAAGCTAGTAAGCTTATTCGTAATGGTTCAATGTTACATTTTATAGATTTTGGTCTTGCTACGGGCTCGGGAAATCGTCAGCAAAGTCAACCACACTATCGACTCATATTGGTACTTTTAAAGTTTGGACGTAAAATCTTAAGGCATGTATAGGCTAGTTTAATGCTTGAATGATAATTTGAATTGTATAAATAAACCATGCGAAAATGGCTTGGATTTATTACGAATGATCTAATGTTTGAGTAACTCTAGTTATAAAATGTGTGTATGTTCTACTTAGCCATGAGTTTGATAGTGATATAAAGTCATGTTAGGTTTATATATACATTGTAATTAGTCTTTTTGGTAAGATGATAGTTGTAGTGTTTGAATATGCTTGGGTTATGGTTGATAAATACTTATTAATGAAATGCATAATGTAATATACAAATCAACTTAGAAATTATTTTAAATCTTGGATGGTATATTCGGCTAAGTGATGAAATTATAGGTATAGTATTTGGAATGTATAATATTGATATATTATGAATTGAATAAGCAAAACTCTTAAAAATAAATATATATATAAATATATATATGTTTAGCTTTTGATAATTGCTAAATTGTTTAGTAGGTTAATAAAGAACATGTGTATATTCGGTCAATGTGATTTAATGACCAATTGAATGGTAACATTCATTATTAGTTATGTAATGCTTATAAATGAATTTGGATAATGGTTTTTAAGATATGTACGATGTTGTTTAAACATGCCAAGGAAGTGTATTAATCATGTTGCATTCAAATAGGATGTATGAACGTAAAATAATTGTTATGACTGTGCTATGTTTGGTAATGCCTTGTAACCCTAATCCGTGTGATTCACGGGTTAGGGGTGTTACATTTATTAGTATCGAGCTTACGGTTTAGTCGATTCTAGGACTACCGTAGCGCGTGTGAGTCTAACTATACATGCCTTAATTATATATTTGATAGTGTGGTGACTTGACATTTGACTGTGTTTTATATTATGAACGGATCTTGATCCCGATAGAGCCGTAACGGATGATGTAGAGAGTGTAGTGCTGACCGCGCACGCGGATCGCTGCTAGTAGACTCTCGACCGCCGGTAACCACGAGGGAAGGCTAAACAAGCCTTCTACCAAATGATAAATGAATGGTCTACCAGCATTGTTCGAATAATCCTATTGAACAACAACCTCCACCTGAATAATCTAACTCGATACCTTCAAGACCCGACGATAGATCCGATGAGATCTAGTAGGCCTCCTGTTGATAAAGTCGAAAATGTAGGTCAAGAATTTAAAGCTAATGATGATGATGACGCCGAGCGAAAATGTGGTTTGATAATACCATTCGGTGCTTGATGAGTTATCCATGCTTGAGAGGAATGCCTAAAGTGTGCTATATCTCTACTTGAACTCGCCTACCATTGGTGGAAAGCCCTAGTATTAGTAGTTCCGAAAGAAAAAGTGACTTGGGACTTCTTTCAGATTGGGTTCCGAAAGAAATATATCAGCCAGAGATTCAAAAAAAAAAAGAGAAAAGAAAGGCTGAGACAGAAGCTAGTGATACTCGTAAAAGATCATTGAGTAAAACTTTCCATTCAACATCTAAGAAGCTCTGAGATGACTTTAACCGACATAAGACTACTCCTGACCTGTCTAGATGAGATCGACCTCCAGTGAGTTCTCGAGCCACTTCGATGGCTAGTGTTGGCAATGTTCAACAGATCGGATTGAGTGCAAGCATTGTGGAAAATGGCATTCGGGAGTTGTAGATTCGGGATCGGACTTGTTTTAAATGTGGATCGTCGATCATTTCATTCGAGAGTGCCGATGTTAGCCGAGCAAAATACGGCTTAGAATATTAAATGAACAACGCGTTAGACGAGGTGAACCACCTAGACATTCGGGAATGTAGGTGGCGGTCGAGGAGGAACGAAAGATCTGCGGTTGGTTGAGGCTCGAGCACCGGCTAGAGCTTGTGCTATAAGGACCAGAGAGGATGCTTCTTCTCCAGATGTCATTACCTGTACTTTCACCATTTATGATACTACTGTGATTGCATTGATTGATCCTGGTTCAACCCATTCATATGTGTGTAAAACTCTAGTATTCGGTAAGACTCGCCGGTTGAGTCTCGAGTTTGTGATTCGTGTGTCCAACCCTTTGGGTAGATGTGTATTTGTTAATACAGAGTGTAAAGGTTGCCCGTTGATGATTCAAAATTTTTGCTTCCCAGTCGATTTAATCTTGTTACCTTGATGAGTTTGATATAATTTTGGGAATGGACTGGTTAACTTTGCATGATGCAGTAGTGAATTGCAAAAGAAAGATTATTGATTTGAGATGTCAAAATGGTGAGAGCATTCGAGTTGAATCTAATGATCTAAATGGGTTACCTATAGTAATATCATCGATGCTAGCCCGAAAGTATGTAAAAAAAAAAAGGATGTAAAGCCTATTTGGCCTATGTACTGGATAATAAAGTGTTTAAAAAAAATAGATTGAATCTGTATTGGTTGTAGGTGAATACCTAAATGTGTTTCTTGAAGAATTATCGGGTTTACCACCAGTACGAGAGATTGAGTTTGGCATTGAATTAATACCGAGGACGACTCCGATCTCGATAGCTCAGTATCGAATGGCACCTACTGAGTTGAAAGAGTTGAAAGCTCTTTTGACTGAAGCTCTTGTGTTAATTCAGCCTGAATCGGGTAAAGAATTCGTTGTATAGTGATGCTTCTTTGAATGGTTTGGGTTGCATTTTAATGCAAGAAGGTAAGGTAGTAGCTTATGCTTCGAGACAGTTAAAGTCTCATGAAAGAAATTATCCAACTCATAATCTAGAATTAGCAGCTATTATATTCGCGATGAAGATTTGGCGTTATTACTTGTTCGGGGAGAAATGTCATGTCTATTCAGATCATAAAGTTTAAAAATAATTGGTGACTCAAAAAGATTTGAACCTGAATTAGAGAAGATGGCTTGAGATATTGAAAAAAAAATATGAGCTATTGTTAGATTATCATTCGTAAAACAAATGTTGTGACTAATGGTCTAAATAGAAAATCATCGTTGCATTACGTGCTTTGAATACTCGCTTGGACTTGTCTTATGATAGTTTTGTAATAGAGGAATTGAGAGCGAACCGATGTTTTTACAATGTATATATATAAAGCTCGAAATTTGATAATAAATTGTTAGTGAATCAAGCTCGAGTGAAGTGAATTTGAGTCTGAATTTCAAAATTTTGATGATTGTCTCGAGATTCCGGATCATGATTGTATTTCGAGAAATTGAGTAAATTCCATCGATGTGAATGAAGTACATAATAGTCGTTTAACTGCTCATCCGGGAAGTACTAAAATGTATCATAATTTGTAGCAACACTACGGGTGGTTTGGTATGGAGCGAGACATTTTTATTTGGTTTTAAATGTTTAGTCACAACAAACGAAAGCCGAACATCAAGTTTCATCCGGATTAGTACAACCTTTCATTTGCAAACAGATGATCAATCGAACAAACTATTGATTCTTAAAGATATACTAAGGTCTCAGCGTATTAGAGTTTTAAGGCTCATGGGAATAGATCTACCATTGATTAAAAATTTTGTATAATTGTGGTTTACTGATGAATATCAAAATGGCACCGTATGAAGATTTGTACGACGTAAAATTTATACACCTCGTATTAGATGAACTCGGTGAGAATAAGTTACACGGGTTGATTTGATAAAGGATACGTGAGCAGAAGTGAAATTGATCGAGATTGGTTGAAAGCGATTTGATCGTCAAAAGTCCTTTATAGACTTGAAACGAAAAGATATAGAATTTGAGATCGACGACAAAGTATTTCATGTTTCAATATTTCGTAAATATCGACCTGATCCGTCACTTGTGATTGCCCCATTTGAAACAGAGATCCGATCTAATATGACATATGAAGAGAGCTGATCCATATCTTAGCCGTGAAATAAAGGAGTTGAGAAATAAGAAATGGCAGCCTGAAGATTCAATAAGATAACAATATTTGAAATTGTTCAGCGGAAAGATTTTCGGGGACGAAAATCCCTAAGGGGGGAGAGTTGTAACAGACCAAATTTGACCCTAATCGAAACGATGGTTTCGGGACCACGAATTCGAGTCCGAGAAATATTTAAATACTATATTTCGTGTTTATTATAAGTGAATTAATGTCTGTGAAAGTTTCGTAGAAAAATTCAATCGTTTGTATGTTCAATTTAACAAAAAGGACTAAATCGCATAAGTGGTAAAAGTAGCCTTATTGCTTGATTGAGTGGTTAAATTAATATGTCTTTATATAAGAGAGGACCTATGTTTAAAATTGTCCATTTTTAATGGGATAGTGGACGGCAACATGTAATTTTCATAATGAAATTATATGTTTAAATTATATGTTATGTTATAATATATTATAATAATATTATAATCATATAATAAATAAAACATAAAAAGAAAGAGAACACATGCATGTTCATCTTTCTTCAACCGAAACAAAAGAGAAAAGAAGGAAGTTTAAGCTCTCAAAACATTCGACACTTGCATGTTAAATTAAGGTTAGTAATTGAGTTCGGTTTTGATAATTTTACGTTTTGTAATCGTTGCATCGAAAACTATCAAACCCATCTACTAATTTTGTGAATTGATAATGTTTGTATGATATGCCATTGATGATATTTTAAGCTTTTGATGGTTATTGATGTTAAATGAAAGATAGGTGCTAGATGAACACATTTTGTTCTTGAATTTTGATAAATTTAAATAATTAGGGCTAAATTGTGAAAATTAAATTTTAGAGGGACTTAAATGTGAAATAAATGAAATGTATGGATTTGTATGAATGCTATAGATATTCGCCCTTAAGGTATTTATTCAAATTGTGTGTATTTTGTGTTTTAAGCAAATAGGACTAAATTGTAAAATGTGAAATAATAGGGGCAAAATGGTAATTTGCCCATTTATGTATTTTGGGACCAAATTGAGATGAAATGTACTTGAATAAGCTTATTTTAAATATGTTTAGATCAAGAGCAAAGAAAATCGATTTGAATTGGGGAAAGAAAGGTTTCAAATAAATTGGTTTAAGTCATTCGTTGTCAATCGAGGTAAGTCCTTAATCAACTATCTATTAAAGAGTTAATTATTAATATATTAAATAATGATATTTGATAATCTTGAGTATAAAACTATGAGTTAGCCGAATGTAAGAGTGTTGAATTGGATTGAATATACATTTTGTAAATGTGATATGAATAATTGTATTTGATATGATATGTGAAGGTAATATGAGATATATATAATGTGTTAGTGAAATAAGTATTTAAATATGTGTATTGAAAGATTGGATTAATTATGTGGTTATTTTGGGCTTTAAGCCTAGTAGGCCTCGTCTTGTTGTTATTTATCGGGCTAAATGCCTAGCAGGCTTAGTCTTAGGTGATATATTCGAGCTTCGTGCCTAGCGTGCTTAGTCTTGCATGATATATTCAAGCTTCGTGTCTAGCTTGGGCTTAGTGCTTGGTGATATATTCGGCTTCGTGCCTAGCAGTTTTATACCGTGATGAAATATCAACTTGTGGTTTATGAGACTACATCATGATGTGTTTATTGAGTAAGTATGTTGATAATACAAGTTATTTATATTCTACCATACAGGTAAGTGCCTATGAGTTATTTAATTGAGTTTCTATGTTCGATCAAATAGATAAGCATATATGTGAGTTTCGTTGGGCAAGAATGTGACTAAAGACCATATATATATTCGAACTTTGGGTTATGTGGTCATATTGTTATTACATTGATATTGAATACTTGGATATATGAAATGTTGAATGGACAAGTGTATATATGTTCATTTATGTGGCCTTATTGAATGATATGCATATGTAATGAGTAGATGGTTGAAAGTTGATATTTTCCTTTTGAACCTTATGCTGAAATGGTAATTTATTTGTTAAAGGCAAAATAGTGATAAATGTTAAGTTAAATGAGGTATTGGAGTTCGGCAATGATAGACTATATGTTTAACTCAGGTAAGCTTAAGTCTCATTAAATTAATCAGAAATAAGGTAAGTTGTGATTAATGTTACTTGAGTTGAAATATTATGTTAAGAATGGTGCTATGTGTGATTGAGCTTGTTGATCGATGTGTATGAATGGTATAAGATAGAATTTGAGCTTAAATGTACTTTTTTGGGAGGTTTGGTTACAAGTAGAAATGCTAAGAGTGAAAAGACTTTGAATGTGATAATATAGTTGATATGGATGTTGTCCCTATGTGACTTGGAGCATGTGATTCATGTAATATATGTTTATACTACGGTTCGATGAGTTACAGAATTATGGTAATGAAGTGTAAATGCTTAGGTTAATGAACTGTTAGTATTCGGCCCTGCATAAATTTATTTATGGAAATATTTATATTCAATGTCATAAGTTTAAAGAATAAAATGTTTAAGGGTTTGAGTGTTATATTATTATTTGCTTGAGACTTACTAAGCTAGTAAGCTTATTCGTGTGGTTCAATGTTCATTTTATAGATTTTGGTCTTGCTACGGCTCGAAATCGTCAAGAAAGTCAACCACACTATCGACTCATATTTGTACTTTTAAAGTTTGGATGTAAAATCTTAAGGCATATATAGGCTAGTTTAATGCTTGAATGATAATTTGAATTGTATAAATAAGCCATGCGAAAATGGCTTGGATTTATTACTGAATGATCTAATGTTTGAGTAACTCTAGTTATAAAATGTGTGTATGTTCTACTTAGCCTTGAGTTTGATAGTGATATAAAGTCATGTTAGGTTTATATATATATTGTAATTAGTCTTTTGGTAAGATGATAGTTGTAGTGTTTGAATATGCTTGGGTTATGGTTGATAAATACTTATTAATGAAATGCATAATGTAATATACAAATCAACTTAGAAATTATTTTAAATCTTGGATGGTATATTCACTAAGTGATGAAATTATAGGTATAGTATTTGGAATGTATAATATTGATATATTATGAATTGAATAAGCAAAACTCTTTATAAATAAATATATATATAAATATATATATATATATATATATCGTTTAGCTTTTGATAATTGCTAAATTGTTTAGTAGGTTAATAAAGAACATGTGTATATTCGGTCAATGTGATTGAATGACCAATTGAATGGTAACATTCATTATTAGTTATGTAATGCTTATAAATGAATTTGGATAATGGTTTTTAAGATATGTACGATGTTGTTTAAACATGCCATGGAAGTGTATTAATCATGTTGCATTCAAATAGGACTGTATGAACAGAAAATAATTGTTATGACCTGTGCTATGTTTGGTAATGCCTTGTAACCCTAATCCGGTGGCGATTACGGGTTAGGGGTGTTACAGGGACCGTCAGGGATTGTCATCACACTACTAAACTCGTTTTGGTACCCTTTTGAAAATGTATATAGCTTAATATGGCATGTATAGGCTAGATATGTGTATATGATTTGAACTTAGTCATGTGTTTTGACAAGTTTTGAGTTGATAAATGCTTGAATGTATGAGCTATATGATTCAAATTTTTTATATGAGTTAATGCATATGAAATGGTTAAGTTTTGTTTAAGCAATGGATGATTATGATTGTATATGAATTAGGTGTATTTTGTAGGTTTTAATAACCTAAAAATGGTGAAAATTGCAGTTTTCACACGGCCTAGACACATGGGTGTGTGCCCAGGCCGTGTGGTAAAAGTCAAAATCAAAAGAATCGCCCACGGGCTAGTTCCACGGCCGTGTGTAGTAAGTCAGAATCTGCCCACGGGCTGTCCACGGCCATGTGATTTTCCACGGGCAGGCCACACGGGCATGTGCCCCTATTTTCAAGAAAAAGTTTTTAAAGTTTCTAATTTAGTCCCAAATCATTTCCTAATTATATTTTGGGTCTCGTAGGTCCATATTAGGGTCATAAAGATGAAATTTGAAAAAAAAAAAATTTTTAAGTTGTGGCACGGGATTATATCCCAATTTTCTCGTTTATTTATGTTTGACCCTGATAATATCTCGTAACTCTGTTCCGGCGGCGATTTAGGGTTAAAGGGTGTTACATTTTACGTAGCAAGAAAAGCTACACAAAAAGATTCAATTGGAGCATTTTCAACTTGATGCTCATCAAAGCACGGAGTTGCAAAAAGTTTTTACAATTGTTGAGTTGTGTCAATTGTTAGCTAAGACAAACAAGTCAAGTTTTTATCCTCTTATTGATAGAATTATTCGTCTTGTGTTAACTCTTCTCGTGTTTATTACAACAACCGAACGAGCATTTTCGGCCATGAAAATTGTGAAGTCAAAGCTTCGCCAATAGAATGGAGGATGATTTTCTTTCAACTTACTTGGGGACATACATCGAAAAAGAGATAGCTAAAGAATTTTCAACAAATTCTATCGTTGATGAGTTTGATCTTATAAAAAAGTGGAAGATGCAATTTAAGATGCCTAGTATTAAGAAATAGGACTAATGTCAAGTTTTTTAATTTAATTTTAGAATTATAATGATATTTATGAAATTTTAGTATAATATTAGTTTTTTTTACATATTGAAAATAAATATTTAATTTTATATAATGTGATTTTTTTCTTTTAATTTTTCACACTTAAAACATTCATAATTTTTAAAAAGCATTAAATTAAATTATTTGATAAGAAAAAATATCCAAAAAATTGACTTTTTACGTTAAAAAATAGCTTATTCGAATTTAGGAATTTTAACCCACTTATGATAAAATCTTGTATCCGTCTTTGGGTGAAGTGATAATGAACTCAAAATTTAATATTATTGAACACATGTTCAATTATTGGATTTTAATTTTCAATTCCTCTATTTAAATATTATATAAAAGTGTGTGAAGAAGTAAGGATCATTATAAGAACTTAATTATTATTTAAGATAAATAATATTTTTTAATTTATAAATGAGTTAGTAATTTAATTAAAGGTGTCACCAATTCAAGAAAGTGTTTAAATAATAATATGGATATATACTTAGAAGATAATATAGGTAACAAATAATTTTATGTAAAAAATCGTCACACGAAACAATAATGAAGCTTTGGTTGAATAATAAAATTTAAGATTTTTCATGTTTTGAATTCAAACCTTACTTACATATTTTTCTTAATTTAAAGTTGTTTTTTAATAATTTTTATAAAAAATAGGAAAATAGCAAACACCCTATAATAGTATATTTTAATTGTTTAAAACATGGGATTCTTTTAGTAAATTATTTGACTAAGCTTTGTTGATTCATTACATCAATTTGATCACACACTTAAATGATAATATAGACAATATATACAAATGGCCTAGGTGACAACATTTGTATAATTTTATTAAAATATATAAAATTATTAAAATAAAAGTTTAGCTGAAGTGATAAATAGAAAATTTTATAAATATTGGTACCATGAATTTAAATCCCGCACTATAAATTTTTATTGATTTTATTAAAATATATAAAAATATTATTATAATAATATAAATTATCATATACATGTATTGATGGAATTGATGGTGAATTGATTCGTTAAAGATAAAGTATAGGTAGATAAATATGGATGAGTATCGGAAATGGAATACATCCCCATATTATTTATTTATTTTACTATTTTGAGAGAGAGGGGATACATTCCAAGACTCAAATGGCGATGGCTGGCTAGTGGCTACACAAGAGTTGAGTTGACCCACCCAATAATTAGATCTCAGCTTACTTTGCTACCAAACTTTGGCAATGGCGGATCCAGCACTTCACCACCAAATCCAACCCATCAAAGAAATAGCCATAGACTACACCCCAGAGGCCTGCACACACTGCCCTGTCTCCAACTCCATCACACTCACCTTTGATCATCGTGGAGGCGCCAGGTGGCGTTCCACCACTCGCTTCCTCTACGGCACTTTCACTTCCCTCATCCAATGCCCTAAAGGCAACACCAGTGGTCTCAACTTCAACATTTACCTTTCCTCACTCGAGGGCGACAAATCGCAAGACGAGATCGACTTCGAATTCCTTGGCAAAGACAAAACTATTGTCCAAACCAATTACTACACTACAGGTTTTAAGTTTTCAGTATAGTAATACTGATACGTTGATTTCAAGGGTTTTTTTTTATTACCTTTTTCTTTAGTATTCAAGTACTGTTTTCTATGAATTGTGATGTAGGAACTGGGAACAGAGAGCAGATTCATGATCTGGGTTTTGACTGTTCTGATGGGTTCCATGAATACACCATCAAGTGGAACCCCGATTCTATAGAGTGGGTTATTGATGGGAAGGTGGTGAGGAAAGCAGAAAAGAAGGAAGGTGAGGCATTTCCTGAGAAACCCATGTTTTTGTATGCTTCAGTTTGGGATGCAAGCTACATTGCTGAAGGTCAATGGACTGGACCTTACATTGGTTGCGATGTTCCCTATGTTTGTCTCTATAAGGATATTCAGGTGCCTGTCTCCACTGCTGTCGAGTGTTCTTGTGATTCGTGATCTGCCTTCTTATTTTCTGCGACTTCTGTTTATCTGAGTGTCTTCGTGTTTGTTGGAACTTTCATTCTCGTACTGATCCTTCAAATTGTGATTTAATAGGATCTTTCTTTGGGTTTTGCCTCATTATCTTTTACTCTTTTATCTATTTGTTGTGAGCTGTAATTCGTACTCTGTTTGGTGATGATATTCTCAGTTATGCCCTACGAAATTCATTTTCAATCAGAACCTGGTAATATATATATACATATATATATATATATATATATATATAGCTAAGGGTCAGAAATGAAATTATTCTTTTTATTTAACAAACAGAAATAGAAATGTTTTGATTCAATTGAAAAGAAGTGCTCGGCAGCCATAAGAAAAACTCATAAGAAACCTCCCCAATGACACAACTGCTTAACACAAGAAAAGCAGCAACTTGCCACCGACATTTCTCTAAGTCTCTAAACTATAGTTCCCTACCCCAATGAATAAGAAAAGAACAACTACAACAACGTGGTCATGACCGAGGCACAAGGCACCACTAGTGGCGGCAGTGCAATTAACAGAGCTAGTATTTTCGCTACATCAAGCAACCCAGATGGCAAAATTACTTGATGCTATTTTAGATGCTACCCAAAACTCAATTTCCTGCTCCTCTACAGCCTCCTTTGCCACTGGTAGCAGCAAAGAACTCTCTCCTCTGCCACTGCCATAAGGATGGCAGGCAGGCAGCAAGCAAAAATGCACGCCGATGGTGATAATGAAGCCGAGGCCAGGAAAATTTCAAAGACATCAATCCGGGTATAAGTTTTGAGCTTTGAATCTTGTCTACAAGTCTCATGGGGTTCACCCAGGGCTGAAACTTGGGAGGAGCAGAACAGAGTGCTTTTCCGTTATTATTATCAAGGAAGTTTGGTTATGTTACCTTTTAGTTTATTAAGTTTCCTTCAATTAACAAGAGATTCTTTTGGTTTTTCAACTAGTACAGGGCTTATTCCCTTCATCAAATATAATGCAAAGAAACATCTTTTTTTTTATTTCTTTGAAAATGTCATTCAAGTATTTGTTTTACTCGTATATTTAACGTTATGCAAACCCTCCCCATTGCAAGTCAAAAATTAAAGGAGTCAAAATAGTGCCGAACTTGATGTTATAAGATACAGAGTAGCGAAAAGTACAAGCTCCTCTTCCAAAGCACATTTTCTCTTTACACCGGGTATTACAGTGTACGGGTAAAATCTGGGAGAATCTACATAGATATGTTAAATATTAAGACTATATGAATTAAATATGGGGCGAGCTGTTTGAACAGAACTTGAAAAGAATATATCATAACCATCATTACCCTGGATAATACCTTCTGCTGCAGGCACTGCTTTCGAGATGGGACCGTGGATATCAAAATGACTTGTATGGCACTGTCCTCCATTGATGAGTTCATGTTAGATTGTGTTTTTCTTCTTCAAGGTGAACCACGTGGTGTACAAGAAGACTGCATTTCGTGCCAATGGCAAATGGCTTTTGCCAAAACTAGCTGTTCGTAGAGCCATTTGCAATGTCTAAACAATTCAGAACTGTGTGGGACTATACTTTTGCAATCATGTTGTACAACTTCACAAAATCATCTAAGGTGAGCTCCTCAGGTCTTGACTGCATGAATGATTATCGCATCAATTAGCCCGGTGCAGAAAATCGCGGCCAGGTAAACAAAATTGCATATAAAATAGAAAGGGGGAACTAATTATACTAATAATTAGAAAGTGCCAATTTCCAATGAAACTCACTGTCGTTGGAAGGCCAGCATCTCCAAGAGCTCTTTCTATCTCATTAGATGGGCATATGTGCTGGAGTGATCTCCTCAACATCTTCCGTTTTCCATTGAATGCAGAATGCACCTATATTTTTAAGTAATAACAGTTACTAAGAAAAGAACTACAGGATGTCACTTAAATTTAAGTTTAGGTTTTATCATCCAAAAAATATATGAATATCATCTCAAAACAGGTTAGAACTCAAGTTTGAATGTCTACTTTAAGTTCCTATGGAACCACACAGAACTATGATGAGCTTTACTAACAATAAGTAAGGCTGCCTCAAACATAGGAATCAACCAACCATGGAGAAAAAGCTTTTCGTGGAGGCCACTGAAGGATAGTCTGGAGCTTGTTTCAGCCTAAATGTAACAACAGCTGCATCAACCTACAGAAGCATACAATTGAAGCCTTAGTACCATCCTTTTAGTAAAGTAAAAGATAAGAGAAAGAAGGACCAATTCCAGGTGAAGCTAGATTGGTTTAAGTTGAAGCCCAAAATAACAAAATATGGTGCCCTGATATTGGTTAGATAACTTACATTAGGTTGAGGAAAGAAATTTTTTCTTGGGACTCTAAAGTTGTATTCAGGCTCTGAAAAAAAAAAAAAACATAATTTAAAGATGACATAAGTTTTTGAAAACAATATTGACCTGGAATACATCAACAAAATTCTTTCCCATTGCATAAAGTTGAAAGCTGAAAAAACCAACAAATTAATACCAAACAAAAGCCTTCAGTAAATCAAAAGCACATGATGCAGTTTAAAAGCAAAGGTTAAGTGATCAATGAATTCTAGAGCCACTAAATATTGTAGAAATACCAGAATAAAAATTAACAAAGACGTTGATGGGTCGGTACTCAGATGTCCGCAAAGATGATTCCACCAATCGCACAGCTGTTTCCTCCTGGTATTTTTCAAGCATTAAAGTTAGTAAACCAGTTTGAAAACTAAAGCCAAACAGCCAAAAACAATCAACATAGAGAGACAAGATTTTAACATATTCAACCTCACATTTCTACCTCATAAAAACATTCGAAAATTTTGATGAAAAATGCTAGTTTTACCATATCAATAAATAAATCAAAAGGTACAAATAAAAACTTTACAGACCTGAAGCAAGAGAACAACTTCAGAGAAAATATCACCCATAGGAAGAAGTAGTTTAATTACATCCGTACTTATGTTAAAGGGTAGGTTAGAAACTACCTGCAACAAGAACAAGTATAAACTAACAAAGGATAAGATTGGCATGTCAATTTTTTTTTTTTTGGGGGGGGACACGATTTATCTATTATTCACAAATCGGCAGTCTCTTGATTAGCATTTACCATCAAATTGAAGTCTAAAAATTAATCTAACTTGGCTTCAAATGTAAACGAAGCACGGTTCTTACTTTGGCACGAATCAAGCTCACGTTCAAAGCCTTTCTACTTTCCAATATTGGAGAAATATGAGAACGAATGTGACATTTGACAAAATCCTCTTGTAATACCTACAATTTTTTTTTATATAATATTAAACGAGATTCAAAACCCAATGAAGATAATCAATAGAGAAGTAATATTTGTCAGACAATATACTGAATTTACCTTGAACTTGTCCGTGGTTTCAAATCTTTCTCTTACAAGATCCACCATATGAGGATCCTACATCACCCAAAAAGAAAAAACTAAGCTATAATCTGTAGTAAAATTTATTTCCAGTAATTGCAACGTAGAAATGAGCGGACCTTTTCGATGGCGAGAACGGTGGCGCCGGAGTTTATGAGGACATTGGTCAAAGAACCAGTTCCCGGTCCGATTTCTAACACCACGTCACCTTCTTCTACATTGGCCGCTCGTGCCAGTTGCTCGTTAATTTCAGGATTCAACATGTAATGCTGCATATATTAAATATTACGAAATTACTTACTTTACCGAAGTTAACCCAGTGCATAAAAAACAGGATAGAAGGGTGGGGCGCGTAATTAGACCTGGCCGAGGGATTTTCGTGGGAAGCGACCTTTGGAGTTGAGAGCTTTGAGAGTGGCGTGGTAGTCGTCATCTCTGCTCTTCCTCGAAGCGCACACTACATGCAACGATGCTGGTTGGTTTCGTGCGCCGGCGCTGCTTTTGGCCACCGGGACTGTAGCGGTCGGGAGGGAAGCAATTGGCGGGAGAGAGTGGAAGAGCTGAACCGCAGTGGTCATTTCTTCCTTAGCGAGAAATTTGGAAAATGAAGATTATTTTCTATCTCCTAACTTTTTAATTCCAAAGTTACCCCATCTTAAATATAAAAGCTACCGTTTTGTAACGTCTCTCGAAAGTCAAAACTACCCCTACTTTTAAGATAAATTACACAATTTGTCACCCAACTTTGATAAATTTTTATTTTGGGTACTGAAAATAAAAACAATACAAATTAGGCACTGCCATCAATAATCATTTCATTTTAGTCACTCAACTTTAATAATTTTCATTTTGGTCATTTGTTGTTAATTCAATGTTATTATACTCATTTTAATCACTTAATTTTAATAAATTTTTATTTTGGCCACTCATTTTATTATTTTAAAATCTGTTATTATTATTATTTCTTATTTTTAGAATTAATTTTAGTTTTCCCTTAAAAGGAAAAATCTAGGATTTTATAAGTAATTACATGGATTTTTAATTAATTTTAGTTATTTCTAATACAAGGGAAAAACATGGGACTTTAGTAGGAATTATCTAGGATTTTATAGAAAAAAACCTTTTAGAATTAATTTTAGGGAAAAATCTGGGTTTCCTCATGAAAACCCTGAATTTTTACTAGAAAAGCTTGTTTTTTTAATATATTGATAATTGAATTACAAGAAAAGACTTAGATTTCATCTCCACGGCTAAATAACTCAATCTCCTATAAAATTCAAGGTTTTTTAATAAAATTAATTTAAAAAAAACAAATGTTTGACTAAAATGAAAATTTATTAAAATTAGTTTACTAAAATGAAAAATGTTGTTAACAATAGTGCTTTATTTATATTTTTATTTTCAATACCCAAAATAAAAATTATAAAAATAAATGATGAACTATGTAATATACCCTGTTTTAAAAATCTAGGTTAGCCCTTTTATTTATAATCCATTGCAAATAAAAAAAATTGTTAAAAGAAACAAATAATCCTTTGCTCAAAAAAAATTAAAAAAATTATAATATTTGAAAAGATCAAAATTCAACACATAATATTTTATTTTATTCGTTACTTTGTATAGTTAACAAATGGGAGGAAAAAACCTTTTCAAAAATGTATAATTTTATTTTAACATGCATTATCTTATTATTTTAATTTCAAATATTTTTTTATACATTAACTATTTCTCTTATTTTCTCTCCTCACCTTTTTTCTATTAAACATACTCAAAATTTATTTATTTATTTATTTATTTCTTCATTTGTTTCTTCACATCCTTTCATTTTTATACTCTACTAAGCATAAGTATCTAACTAAATTAGTGTCATAAGTTAACTCGACACTAATTTGATCAAGAAAAGTATTTAAAAATTTAAATTTATAACAATTAATAAATATTACCTTTTCTATAATTAATAAACATTGTAATAATATTTTTATACTTTTATATAAAAAACTATAAAAGAAAAAAAAATTAACCCCCTAAAAAAAAAGAAAATACATGGTGGGAAGTCCTCGTAATAGGACTTAAACTTAGAACATTAAACTCTCTAATTCTTAAACTTCACAGTTTCAATCAATGCCCCGTTATTATTCTTATTATAACACAAAACATATGAATGGTTTTTTGTGATAATTTGCACTGTAGGGGTAACAATAGTCACAAAGACGGCAATTCACACCACGAATTTGGAAAGTGAGGATAACCACTAAATTTGGGAATTATAACGAAACTAATGGAATGAGTTTTTGTTGAGTAAGGTTGCTTGTGTTCTCATGTTCCTTGATCCTAATGTTAAGGGGTATTTATAAAAGGGAGGAAAGTTGGATGTAAGACCCAAACATTGCATGTAAGCATTATGATAAGGTAGCGATAGTCAACCCAAGGTACTATTTGACTTGATCTAAAAGGACTAAACGAGGAAGCTGTCAAATGTGATATATTGATGGTTGTGTTTAAGAATTTTTCAATATATCTTCACGGATTATGTAAGCCTTAAAATATGATGCTCGAGTGAGGACTTGGGATTTGGGGCTCTCAGGCGAAACAATGAGAGGGCTATGTTGTCGTAGCTTGGGCAAGGGTATGAATATAGGTCTTTATGAAGAAGATCCTTATGTCAATGGATCATTTTGTCGATGGGAAGGGTTCTAGGTACTACATAAGTTATGGGGTATAACCATTGTCTCCCTAGATGAAAAATATGTTATAAACTGACTTGACTTAAGTTGTTTATTTTAGGTGAAGGTAACTGTCATCGTTTGGAATGATTTTTTTTTTCAAGTGTCATCATTATTCTTCAATTCTTTACTAATTGTTTTTAAACAAATGGCTTTTCCTAATTTGTGATGGGAGAAGGTATTATTTATATTTGTCATCATTTCATTCAGAATGTTTGTTCTTATATTGCTACACTAGTTATATAAACAGAGTGTGTGCTTTATTTGGAGATTGACATCTTTGGGGTAAATATCTCATATATACCAAAAAATTAAATTATTTACGGAAATAGGCCAGTTTGAAGAATATTTACGAAACAGGACCGTTTCTCCCCAAAATGCGTCCACATCAGTCGTGTTTTGAGGAGAAACAATATGCAGCGCCCCGAGGACGCGCGCTTTTTCTTTGAATCTTTCGAAAACGCAGTGGCGTGGGCGCGTTTTTGTCCTCCTTCCGTCAATTACAAATATGAAAAATTAATTAAATTTTTGGGCGGAAAAAATATATATAGGGTTTTGGGCAAAATATATTAGATAAAAAATTAATTGAATTTTTGTGATGATAGTCTTCGGCAAAACCATTTTGAGGAGACGTTTCTGAACAAACAGTGGCCAAAAACGCTTCCGGCAGGGTGCAATGTCAGCAGGAGTAGTGAAAAGAGCTCTCACGTGGACGCTCTTTTATTCTGATGTCTCCGCAAAATTAATTTGAGGAGACGTTTCGAACAAACAATGGCCAAAACGCTTCCAATGAGGTGCACTGTCGTGAGAGTCTTGAAAAGAGCTCCCACGTGGACGCTCTTTTGCTACAGTAGTCTTCGGCAAAATTAATTTAAGGAGACGTTTTTGAACAAACAGTGGCCAAAAACGCTTCCAATAGGTGCATCTTGTTAGCGAAGTCTTGAAAAGAGCTCCCACGTGGGCGCTCTTTTGCTCTGATGATCTCCAAAGAAAATTAATTTGAAGAGACGTTTCGAACAAATAGTACAAAAACGCTTCCAGTGAGGTGCCTTTGTCGGAGTCTTGAAAAGAGCTCTCACGTGGACGCTTTTTTGCTATAGTAGTCTCCGATAAAATTAATTTGAGGAGACATTTCTGAACAAACAGTGGCCAAAAACGCTTCGCTTCCAGGTGCATTTGTCAACAGAGTCTTGAAAAGAGCTACCACGTGGGCGCTCTTTTGCTACTGATGATCTCCGCAAAATTAGGCTATAAATCACCAAATTTCATTCTCGGGTTGTATAAGGAAATTGAGGCAAAAGAAAAAAAAAATTGAAAATGATTGAACGTATTAATCTTTGTTATTTACTACGATGGTGAAGTTCGTGACACCAAAAATGGTGTTGTTTTCTTATCGGAGAACACAGCGCGACTGAGTTTTAATCGGAACGTCGATTTGGTAGAACTTCGCAAAAGAATTAGGCTTGTTGTCTAGGCGAAGTAATTCCTCGGCCATTGTAATCCGATAAAAAATTTTAAAATTTTCCAAAAAAAATATATTAAAAAAATTATAAAGGGCTTTTTCGTAAATAGTAAATGACTATTTTGAAATTTGAGCGTAAATTTCAAGGATTTTGAGAGAAACTTGAGAGAATATTGAGAAAGGATTGAAGTGTGAAAAAAATAAAGGGTTGGGGGGTTTTATAGTTTTTTTTTTTACCGTTGGGTTTTGACCGTTGCAGGGATAAAGCGCGCCCCTGAGGACGCGCTTTGTGCCACCTCAACAAAGCACGCCCACGTAAGTGCACTTTGCTTGAGGTGGCATAAGCGCGTCTCGGGCACTTTTTGTTGTTTTCCTCAAAACGCATGGCGTGACGCGCATTTTGGGGAAATGACCCTTTCCATAAATATTCTTCAAACGGCCCATTTTCGTAAATAATTTAATTTTTTGGTATATATGAGATATTTACCCGACATCTTTGTCATTTTTTTTATTGTCATAATATTTTCTTGTGGGATTTTATCATTGCGTGCTTTAACGGGAGTTTGTCATCTTTGTCCTTTTTAATTGTCATAATATTTTCTCGTGAGATTTTGTTGTTTATTTCTTGCCTCCTTTAGAGATGGCTGACAATTCTCTAAAAAAGGGATATTATAGTAGAAGGTGAAAAGTTATCATGCACCACAATAATAAAGGAGATTGTGGCTATATTGCGTTTATGGCGTTTGCAACGTGTGCATTATGAGTTTTAGTGTCATCAAGTATTCATTGGATGGGCAAAGTGGCAGTCTATGGACGAGGCTTCTTTCTTCTCCTGCACCTGTTTCAGATGTGTTAGGATCGACCCGATTAAGCAACAAGAAAAATAGCGGAATAAATTAAGAAATTAAACGCACAAATTTAACGTGGAAAAACTCCTCCAAAAGGATAAAAACCACGGGCAAAGATAATTTTACTATAATGGCAAAAGAACGAAGAATACAAAAGATGGAGATAAAAACTAAACCCCGAAAACCCCAAAATAAAGAACCCTCAAAACGTAAACACAAAAATTCTATAAATGTATTATGAGTTCTAATATCTAATGGGTGTATTTTCTAAAGTTGTAAAAGAGCCTATTTATAGGCTAAATTTATAGGTCAAATAATAATAAAATAATCTAAACTAATTAGTGTTTGATTGAAACAAATAAACAAAGTTTAACTAGAAGATTACTTCTCAAATTTGACTGAAATAGGTCATACTTAACAAATCTCCACCTTGACTCATATTTCCACAATGTCATATTTGCCAAAGTCCGCCACGAGCCTATCTTGAACCATGCAGGGAATTAACTGAGTCGAATCTGTGTTTAGAAACTGGAAGACTTCTAGCCTTTGACTTGTACACTGCCAAATCAAAACTAACCCGGGTTTGATTTTCACGAACATAGTGCCCTTAACTTTTCAAAACCTGCATCCAAAAGAGAACATCTTTTTAACGAAACGGTCATATATTTTTCCCTCTTATGACCAAGTTGCCTCCGCTCTAAATGAGTTGACTTCGACTATGTAACGGACGAGGGATGTCCGATTTCACCGGTCACTGTAGAACCTTCCAGAATATAAAGACTGCCAGTTCTTTTACCTTTTAACAAAGCGAGCTCTCACGAGATACTTTAATGCCGCTTCGACTCGATGTTGATTCGCATCCTTTCAAGTCTAAAATACTCAAGGAGATGAGATTCTTTAAATCGGACACATACGACATCTGAGAGTGTCCTAATCGTCCCATCATGTATCCTAATTTTAACAGTACCAATACCAATTACCTTACTAGATGAATCGTTTCCTATGCACACAACTCCACCTTCAACCGAACTGTATGTGGAGAACCATTCTCTATTGGGACACATGTGGAAAGAACATCCCGAATCTAGGATCCACTCGGACGTAAGCTTGGAGTTATTGCTCGTTGACACTAACAAGAAATCATCACCGCTTTCATCGACCAAATTAGCACCAACTACATTTTCCTCGTTACTCTCAGCAGCTCTTTTCTTTTGTAATTTATAACAATCTGCTTTGACGTGGCCTAACTTTTTACAATAGCGACACCTTTTGTTTCGTTTCTTTGATGCTATCAAAATGGAAGCTTGCCTATCTTCCTTGCTATCCGAATGAAGCTCATTGTCGAGTTTGTCTCTACTCAACAAATGACCTTTCACATCTTTGAACGAGAGTGTCTCTGCCATAAATCAGGGTCTCCCTGAAAAACTTGTATGAATGGGGTAAAAAGCACAATAATAGCATAGCCTAATCTTCATCGTCAATATGGACCTCAACGTTCTTTAAATCATTTAAAAGAGTAATGAATTGACTGATGTTGTAACACCCTCTATCCGTATCCGTTGCCAGAAATGGTACGAGGCATTACCGGAGTTTACTGAACATTTTCGAATAATTCCGAGTCATTTATTATTCATATTCTGAAAATAATCATAACGTCCCTCTATTGGGTCCTCAAAGCCCAAAACATACATTAGGAACCAATCGGGATTAAATTGGGATTATAGAGAATTCTTCTCAAAATCTTAAAATTTTCCTACATTGGTTAGCGTACTTTAATATTAACAAATTTATTATTATTATTATTATTTTGACATGTCTCACTTGAATTTATTACTTATCCTAATATACATAATTTTCCTTATAAAACGTATCAAAGATAGTCTTATATTTACATGTCATGATCCATATCGTTTTCTTGCTATTTCTTCATAAATATAAATTATTCAATTTATTATAACAATATTTCATGTACCATCATTTTCATGAGATTAGTATATATTTGTTCTAGCAGTAGTTCATAATCTTGAATATGCATAATTATTTGGCAAATTTCACATACATGTATTTTCCATGTCATATTTCAATATATCAAATAATTATTATTTCTATGTATTTCAAGTTTAATTTCATGATTTCAAGTACTTTCCATTTTCTATATTTATCCCGTTGAATTTCTCAGAATTTCGATGGATGGATTTTTCCGGTAGTACACTTATAGTGTACAATTTCGGGTCCGTCAATTTGTACACATATGGGTACACCCTTTTCCAGAGAGCACACTCCCGCGAACCTCATTCTTACAATGGATTACAGTCAAAGCTAAATCCTCAGAACATATGCTCAAAGAGTATTGTCGGGATTACCATCCGAGCTAAATCTCCAACGACAATTACTCTAATAAGCTTGGATCCAATTACCGTCCGAGGCTAAATTCAGATCCTAATTCGGATTACCCGTCCAGGCTAAATCCTTTTTCCACATATTCTTCGAGAGGGCTATATCAGGATCACCCGTCCGGGCTAGATCCTTTTCACACATAGTCTTCGGGAGGGCTATATCAGGATCACCCGTCCGGGCTAGATCCTTTTTACCGTCAATTCCTTTTCAGAGATCCATCGAATTTTCCTTTCATTCAACCAAGATTTATTTTCCATTTTCATCAAGAATATCAATGCTTCATCAATTATCATACAATGAATATCTAAATTATATTCATATCAATAAGAATATATTTCAAGTATTTAAGAATATAATTCAAGTTACACGAATTTATCTCATTGCTTGTTCATGTTTATAGTTTCACAAATCCGATGACTTTTCTTTTCCACATTCAAGTCTCGTATTTGAGTTATCCGAATCTTTATTAATAAATTTGATCATCATTTTCATTCATCTCAGATTCTGATACATTTAATTAATGCTTTAGGCAAAATTACCATTTGCCCTAAGCTTTTAATTAATGACGATTTCATCCTTAGGTTCGGAAAAATAAAATTCTTGTAATTTAATCCTTATTTCAAGCCTAATTATTCTCATATATATTGATAACAGCCCATGAATTCTATGAAATATCAAAATTTTCCATAATTTCAACACTTTTCAATTTAATCCCTAAAACATATTTTCACCCGATCTTGATCTAAATTAATAATTTCATTCAATTTTATAATTTAAGTAATAAAATAATCAATTTCATGCAATTTGGTCGTTTCTTGACATTTTACAAAATTACCCATAAAGTTTTACTTTTATTCAATTTAGTCCCCGAGCTTAGAACATGCAAATTAGCCATGCTAGTTGAATATTCATATATATTTTCCTCCTCCTCCTCTCCATTCCACAACCTTAATTTATATAACATGTTTACAAGTAACATTATCTATGATTTCACTATTTACTCATAAATTTATTCAAAGTTATCTATTTGCATCATAGTCACTAAATTATTTATATCTTGAGCTACAGAATTTCAATTTAAGATCCGATAATTTTCCTGAAACTAGACTCACATATATTCTTATCATAAAATTTTCAGAATTTTTTGTTTATCCAATAAGTACAGTTTATTCTTTAAATTTACCCCTATTCTGATGTCTGACAGTTCCAACCCTTCTTCACTAAAAATTAATTATCTCCTCATACGAGATTCGGATGATGTTCCTGTTTGTTTCTATTGAAAATAGACTCATTAAGGATTTTAAAACATAAATTTAAGCCCTAATTATTTTTCTACAATTTTTATAATTTTAAAAATACAGAACAGGGAACCCAAAATCATTCTGACCTTGCCTAACAAAACCTATTATATCTCGTGATTTACAATTCCATTACTTACAAAGTTTATTCTATAATAAACTACACCCAATAAGCTTTAATTCCATATTTTATTCATCCTCTAATTCGATTTCTACAATTTTGGTGATTTTCTAAAGCTAGACTACTGCTGCTGTCCAAAACTATTTTAGTGCAAAATATTAATTATCAAGTTTATAACACCTTTATTTCCTTTCTCTACACTACTTCCATCACTTTCTCTTATTTTCCTTCATTAACATATCAAGAACATAAAACCTTATATAAGAAAACTCTACATTAACATCATTTCCATGCTTTTCCACAATATCAAACTTAAAAATATGTTGAAAACTTGATGTTCTTACCTTGTTTTATTGATTTCAATCTTTAACTTGATTTTCTCTCTCCTCCAGCTTCTATTTCTTGAATCTAACTTGATATTTTGTTCCCCATAGTCTC
Organism: Gossypium rotundifolium; assembly: GCA_025506655.1. Classification (NCBI taxonomy): domain Eukaryota; kingdom Viridiplantae; phylum Streptophyta; class Magnoliopsida; order Malvales; family Malvaceae; genus Gossypium; species Gossypium rotundifolium. The sequence continues at coordinate 176,482,533 of CP106732.1, forward strand.
CTTGTCATCTTTCTCTCTTGATGGCTATAGAAATTCTTTTGAATTTTAAGTGAAAATGGTGAATTTTTTTTGTGAAAGGACCAATTTGTAAAGAAAAGAAAACTTCTTTTCTATCTCTTCTTCTCACGTTGGTTTGCATGGGGAAAGAGATGATAAAAATTCATCATATTTCCTTCCTTATATACTACATAAATAATAATAAAATAATGATAAATAATAAAATATCTCATCAAAATATTAATAAAATAATATTTATCTAATTAAATAATTATAAAATATCATCAACATCATCATTACTTTCTAGATTTCTCTCTCTTCAAATGACCATTTTGCCCTTTGTGATCTTTAAAATTCCATCCTTGAATCATCACATAATTTGGTAAAATTATGATTTAGTCCCTCATAATTCTTTACCTATTCAATTTGGTCCTAATTCATCCATTTTCCTTAGTTTCTAGATCATTCCACCCTTAAAATATTTTCACCATTGGTCCTTCAACTTTTCATATTTACACTTTAACCCTCAAGTTTTGAATATTTACTCTTAGGCAACAAAACTTTTCTCACTTTTACCATTTGGTCCTTTCTTGAATTAATATATCATAATATACTTCTCAATGTTGTCGTAACTCCAAAATTTCCCTTTTGTCGCTTTATTTCCTTATTTTACTATATCAAAGATAATATTTCATTTGTAAAAATTTTGGGGTATTATATTTCTCTCCCTTAAAATAAATTTAGTCCTCGAAATTTCCTTGTATTCTTTTGATCATGAACTTATTATTTTTTAGTTCTATAGTTCCTTTTGCATATATTTACTTAGCTTATCATTTGTATCTATTTTCTATTCTTTTATTTCACAATTTATTTTTAATTCAATGTTTCAAACTTGAATCGAAATAATCATTTACCTCGTAACAAAAAAATTATTTACCTTTCTATGAGGCCCAATGAATTAAATGAACACTTAAGATATACGAATGAACATAACACCACCAAAGCAGTAAACAGAGAGCACAAATGTGCTAATCGGAGAACAGACATGGTATTAATCGAGAGCATTCTAAGGTTTCTTAATGGCATGCCACTAATATCTCAATGAGTTCTTATCTTGTCTAATTGGACAAATTGTATTATGCACATATATCACTTTTACACTTTTCGCATAATACTTCTACATACTTTACAATTTAATTCTTGCATCGATAATCCGTATACTTATATATTATCTATCTTTAATACATGTAATATATTTCAAAATTCACTAGTCATTTGTAATTTACTAATAATTCTTATCATGTACTTCGTATTTCACTTTTCTATTTCAAATTTCACTTTCTCATCAATATACAATTCAATACTAATATTTATCCATCACTCAATTCAATTTCCGTTCAATTCAACAATAACACTTACCTCATACTTCACTTACCATACACATAATTTAAATTTAACATTTAATAATAAATAATAGACATCAAATATGTAACAATATAAGTCATATGTGTTAATTTATACTTTAATTTCATATCTCAACAATAGTTTTTCATCAAATGGCATCATATATCATCTATATTATCTAATCAAATGATGAACCTTTGGTTCGAGCTTTCAATCTCATATCTTAATTTCAATTCCAATTTCAATTCATAATTCCACTTTTTCATACTTTCAATAGTTCAATCAATCAAATTCATTCGATTTTCTCATTTCATTTATTCAACTGATTTCAATATCAATAATTCGATATTTTAGCAAATTCATGAACCTTAAGTTCATGCTTCAAATCTCACATTTCAATTCAATTCACAATTCAACTCATAATTTCTTTGTCATATTTTCAATATTACAATCAATCAAATTTATTTAATTTTTCTTATTTCAGTTATTCACCCTATTAACAAATTCGGACTTTGACGGATACATGGATTCCAACCCAAACACACCAGAATATCATATCCTCCCAAACACACCAATAAGGCACTAAATGCCTCTTCGGATAAACCGAAGAATATAATACAGAATTATCTCCTCAGTCGAGCCTCAAATCTCCTCATCACATCACAAATCCTATGGCATGCCATTTGTATCCAATCTAATCCGATAAGTTAATAGGGTTTTTTTTTTCGAATTCATTTCCACAACAATTTCAAATATTCAAAACATCTATTATCTCAATTCACATATAATTCAATATTCACACACACACACACACACACATATATATATATCTTATAATTTAGTCATCAGCACAATATTTCGTGTAGCAATATAATTTACTTAGTAATACATATAACATAACATTCATCATTTTCATGTATTATAAAATATTTATTCATATCTTTATGAGTTCGATTTATCATAATCAACTTTTATTCATATACTTGAGTATCATTTTGACATTATCGAATTGGTTGGTTGGGAAGCATCTCTATCTATAAGTAAAACAAATCCCATCAAAGTCGAAAAATATCACAGTATCACAGGTTATATAATGGCATGTATTTCTAGACTTCTCATATGCTATGTTCGGTCCGAGAACCGACTAAACCGTAGCTCTGATACCATTAAATGTAACACCCTCAATCTGTATCCGCTGCCAGAAATGGTACGAGGCATTACCGGAGTTTACTGAACATTTTCGAATAATTCCGAGTCATTTATTATTCATATTTTGAAAATAATCATAACGTCCCTCTATTGGGTCCTCAAAGCCCAAAACATACATTAGGAACCAATCGGGATTAAATTGGGATTATAGAATTCTTCTCAAAATCTTAAAATTTTCCTACATTGGTTAGCGTGCTTTAATATTAACAAATTTATTATTATTATTATTTTGACATGTCTCACTTGAATTTATTACTTATCCTAATATACATAATTTTCCTTATAAAAGCGTATCAAAGATAGTCTTATATTTACATGTCATGATCCATATCATTTTCTTGCTATTTCTTCATAAATATAAATTATTCAATTTATTATAACAATATTTCATGTACCATCATTTTCATGAGATTAGTATATATTTGTTCTAGCAGAGTTCATAATCTTGAATATGCATAATTATTTGGCAAATTTCACATACATGTATTTTCCATGTCATATTTCAACATATCAAATAATTATTATTTCTATGTATTTCAAGTTTAATTTCATGATTTCAAGTACTTTCCATTTTCTATATTTATCCGTTGAATTTCTCGAAATTTCGATGGATTTTTCGATAGTACTTATAGTGTACAATTTGGTCCGTCAATTTGTACACATATGGGTACACCCTTTTCGAGAGCACACTCCTTGAACCTCATTCTTACAATGGATTACCGATCAGAGCTAAATCCTCATAACATATGCTCAAAGAGTATTGTCGGGATTACGGTCGAGCTAAATCCTGCAGCGACAATTACTCTAATGAGCTTGGATCGAATTACCAGTCCGGCTAAATTCAGATCCTAATTGGATACCGTCAGGGCTAAATCCTTTTCCACATATTCTTGGAGGGCTATATCAGGATCACCGTCCGGGCTAGATCCTTTTCACACATAGTCTTCGGAGGGCTATATCGGGATCACCCGTCCGGGCTAGATCCTTTTACCGTCAATTCCTTCGAGAGATCCATCGAATTTTCCTTTCATTCAACCAAGATTTATTTTCCATTTTCATCAAGAATATCAATGCTTCATCAATTATCATACAATGAATATCTAAATTATATTCATATCAATAAGAATATATTTCAAGTATTTAAGAATATAATTCAAGTTACAATTTATCTCATTGCTTGTTCATGTTTATAGTTTCACAAACCGATGACTTTTCTTTTCCACGTTCAAGTCTCGTATTTGAGTTATCCGAATCTTTATTAATAAATTTGATCATCATTTTCATTCATCTCAGATTCTGATACATTTAATTAATGCTTTAGGCAAAATTACCATTTTGCCCTAAGCTTTTAATTAATGACGATTTCATCCTTAGGTTCGAAAAAATAAAATTCTTGTAATTTAATCCTTATTTCAAGCCTAATTATTCTCATATATATTGATAACAGCCCATGAATTCTATGAAATATCAAAATTTTCCATAATTTCAACACTTTTCAATTTAATCCTAAAACATATTTTCACCGATCTTGATCTAAATTAATAATTTCATTCAATTTTATAATTTAAGTAATAAAATAATCAATTTCATGCAATTTGGTCGTTTCTTGACATTTTTACAAAATTACCCATAAAGTTTTACTTTTATTCAATTTAGTCCACGAGCTTAGAACATGCAAATTAGCCATGCTAGTTGAATATTCATATATATTTCCTCCTCCTCCTCTCCATTCCACAACCTTAATTTATATAACATGTTTACAAGTAACATTATCTATGATTTCACTATTTACTCATAAATTTATTCAAAGTTATCTATTTGCATCATAGTCACTAAATTATTTATATCTTGAGCTACAGAATTTCAATTTAAGATCCGCTAATTTTCCCTGAAACTAGACTCACATATATTCTTATCATAAAATTTTCAGAATTTTTTGTTTATCCAATAAGTACAGTTTATTCTTTAAATTTACCCCTATTCTGATGTCTGACAGTTCCAACCCTTCTTCACTAAAAATTAATTATCTCCTCATACGGGATTCGGATGATGTTCCTGTTTGTTTCTATTGAAAATAGACTCATTAAGGATTTTAAAAACATAAATTTAAGCCCCTAATTATTTTTCTACAATTTTTTATAATTTTAAAAATACAGAACAGGGGAACCCAAAATCATTCTGACCTTGCCTAACAAAACCTATTATATCTCGTGATTTACAATTCCATTACTTACAAAGTTTATTCTATAATAAACTACACCCAATAAGCTTTAATTCCATATTTTATTCATCCTCTAATTCGATTTCTACAATTTTTGGTGATTTTCTAAAGCTAGACTACTGCTGCTGTCCAAAACTATTTTAGTGCAAAATATTAATTATCAAGTTTATAACACCTTTATTTCCTTTCTCTACACTACTTCCCATCACTTTCTCTTATTTTCCTTCATTAACATATCAAGAACATAAAACCTTATATAAGAAAACTCTACATTAACATCATTTCCATGCTTTTCCACAATATCAAACTTAAAAATATGTTGAAAACTTGATGTTCTTACCTTGTTTTATTGATTTCAATCTTTAACTTGATTTTCTCTCTCCTCCAGCTTCTATTTCTTGAATCTAACTTGATATTTTTGTTCCCCATAGTCTCCTTGTCATCTTTCTCTCTTGATGGCTATAGAAATTCTTTTGAATTTTAAGTGAAAATGGTGAATTTTTTTTGTGAAAGGACCAATTTGTAAAGAAAAGAAAACTTCTTTCTATCTCTTCTTCTCACGTTGGTTTGCATGGGGAAAGAGATGATAAAAATTCATCATATTTCCTTCCTTATATACTACATAAATAATAATAAAATAATGATAAATAATAAAATATCTCATCAAAATATTAATAAAATAATATTTATCTAATTAAATAATTATAAAATATCATCAACATCATCATTACTTTCTAGATTTCTCTCTCTTCCAAATGACCATTTTGCCCTTTGTGATCTTTAAAATTCCATCCTTGAATCATCACATAATTTGGTAAAATTATGATTTAGTCCCTCATAATTCTTTACCTATTCAATTTGGTCCTAATTCATCCATTTTCCTTAGTTTCTAGATCATTCCACCCTTAAAATATTTTCACCATTGGTCCTTCAACTTTTTCATATTTACACTTTAACCCCTCAAGTTTTGAATATTTACTCTTAGGCAACAAAACTTTTCTCACTTTTACCATTTGGTCCTTTCTTGAATTAATATATCATAATATACTTCTCAATGTTGTCGTAACTCCAAAATTTTCCTTTTGTCGCTTTATTTCCTTATTTTACTATATCAAAGATAATATTTTCTTGTAAAAATTTTCGAGTATTACGGATGTGATCTCTAAGCTCACCTTCGTTTATGCTAAACGTAAATAGGCGTTGTTTCAACACTAAATGCTTAGCCGAGACTTAGTTGCATAAAGAGTTTCTAACCTTTTCCACAAAGCGAGATGAGGTCTTCTCCATCAATACCTCCTGCAATCTAGTATTCATGAGGCACAACCGGATTGCGAGACAAAGCCTTTTCATCAAGCTCTTCCCATTCTGTTTTATTTAGATTCTCAGGCTTTTTCCTGGTAACAACCTATTTCAAACCGGATTGAACTAGGATTGCCATCATCCGAACTTGTCACAGAATGAAATTTGTCTCACCATTGAACTTCTCAATTTCAAACCCTGTTGTTGCTATATCTGAATGGGTTGATCTATGAAAATTGAACTAGCTCTGATACCACTTGTTAGGATCGACCCGATTAAGCAACAAGAAAAATAGCGGAACAAATTGAGAAATTGAACACACAAATTTAATGTGGAAAAACTCCTCCAAAGAGGATAAAAAACCACGGGCAACGATAATTTTACTATAATGGCAAAAGAACGAAGAGTACAAAAGATAGAGATAAAAACTAAACCCCGAAAACCCAAAAACAAAGAACACTCAAAATGTAAACACAAAAATTCTATAAATGCGTTATGAGTTCTAATATCTAATTGGTGTACTTTCTAAGGTTGTAAAAGAGCCTATTTATAGGTTAAATTTATAGGTCAAATAATAATAAAATAATCTAAATTAATCAGTGTTTGATTGAAACAAATAAACAGAATTTAACTAGAAAAGTACTTCTCAAATTTAACTGAATAAGAGTCATACTTAACAAGATGGGTTTTCATCTGCCTTAAAACTAATGATTTGCTAGGATCTTGTGAGTTTGTCATGTTACTCTTGGGCAAATTATGAAGAGCCTATTAGCGGTTTCTAACGTTGTATTTTTGGATTGTACCAAAAATTGAGAAAATCCTTCCATAACTAGATATCATAATATATTTACTCTTTCTTCTAGTAATATTTTTGGCGTAAGGGAGTTCCAACCCCGAAATGTCATGGTGTATCAATTTTTGGACATTGTTTTTTTGCCTCTATAAATTGGGGAATTTTCCTTTATCTTATCATAGGCTATCCCAACATTTGTCCGACTTATTGCTCCCCGTTGACTGGTTCTTCTGTCGAGAGACAATATCATTTTATATAAGGAGTCTTGGGGTTACATTTAAAAATTAGCAATTAAGTTATTATTAAAGATACCATTGTATATAGTCACCTAAAGCTGAGTTTGGCTGCCACTTGAAGCGGATGATGGATGGAAGAAGTCCCTAATCTTTCACTCTCTTAAATGAAAATGGACAGCCGGTGGTTAATAAAGGAAGAATGAAAAGTCTTTTCGAATGAAATGCTACACTAATTTATTGTATTACCATTGAAAACTACATTGATTAATTGATAGCGCACTTGGTTTGATTATAATTAGAATGTTTTAAAAATATTATTTATTAAATTATATTTGATTAACTTGTAATTTTGCTTCTTGAAGTAATTTTTTTTTGTGTTCCTTTTTTTAGGACGTTTATTTATTTATATGGGTACTATTTATTGAGATGACAAGTTAAGTAGAATCTATATATATAAACACATATATTATTCTAGATTAAATACGTGTTATGCATTCTTATGCACATATAACATCTCAGGGGAGTAGGCTCAATGAGCGAGCTGCAAGCTCAATTTACGACCCCATCATACAAGCTCAATCCATGATCTCGTGATTTTGGACCGATATCGACCCAAACCCAAATAGATTTTGGACCGACAGTGATAACTATCCTAACATTACTTAATCAAAGTTTTCATCTATAATTATATATATATATATCAAACGTATATAAATATTCAAAATCATCCCATTACCAAATAAAAGTTTGGTGATGTTGCAATAATTTCCCAAATCCCCTCTATTTTTATAAATTAAACAATGTATCTTAAAAGAGATGGTCTGAGTGATCTTTATGTCAATAAATATACCATTGCTTAACGGAGAAATCAAGGCCCATGTAGATGCTGAAGAAACCACTTTACTTTACCATTAAACCACAACTTTTCATCAAATGTTGCTTCTAGCCAAATCAATAGAATTAACATCCCATCCCGATACATGTACTTTTAGAATGTAATAAAATTTATATTTTTATTAAAACTTTCGTAATCAATATTTCACAATTAAATTTAAAATATATAATGAAGAACTATTAAAATAATTATTTTGTTAGTCTCATGTTATATTTAATCACTTATATTTGAAATATTATGTTTTAGTCACTTACGTTATTGTGTTGTAACATTTTAGTCACTAAGCCATTAATTATCGTTAAAGGTGTGACGTTGGTGACATGATACATTAAATCATCATTTCAAACGAAAATTTTAGATTAAATTTTATAATTGGCCCCTATATTTTTTTATTTGAGCAATTTAATTTTTTCTTTTATGTTCTTTTAACTTTATTTTTTATTCTTCATTCTTTTCTCTTCTACTTGATTTTCCTCCTTCTTTATTTCTTTTAATATAATTTTCTATGTTTTCTATTTGTTAAAATGAGTCTACGAGCTTTGCCTTACTTAAAAATTAAATTGTTCAAAAAATAAAAGTACATGGACTAATCTTAACAAATGGAAAACATAAAAATTACATTAAAAGAAATAGAAAATGGAGAAAATAGAGAGAAGAGAAATAGAAAAAAAAAAATTAAAAGAACATAAGAAAAAAATAAATTGCTTAAAACGAAAAAAATATGGAGATCAATTGTATAAATTAACCTAAAATTTTTGTTTAAAATGATAATTTAACGCCATATTAGCTTACCGTTACATCGTTAACGACAATTAACAGACTCAATTACTAAAATATTATAACGATAATATAAATAGCGAAAATATAATATTTTAAATATAAATAACTAAAATATAATCTGAGTTAAATAAAATAATTATTTTAATAGTTTACCTAGTATATAATATATTTTAGAATATGATAAAATAATAATAAAAACTTGATAACACCTTAAAACCTGAGGTTTTTTTTTTTGTAATTTCAGCTAAGGTGGGCAAAATATTAATATTTAAAGAATAGCAATTAAGGTCTTATTTTTTTGACTTTATCGAACAAATTGAGTGTAAGCTTTTGAAAGGACATGCCGTCTATCACGCTGGAAGTGGCAAATTAGCCCACCGCCCTTCTCTTCTCAGGGCTGCCATTCGTCCTTTTCGACCTAACTATAGTTCTGGAGTCTACTCGGCGCCCGGAGATTATATCCAGTTCAAGTCTCAAGTCCTCTTCACAAGATCCCTGTAATTAATTTTTTGATTTCGATTTTGTAATTTTTACAAAATTTTGATCATGGGTTTAATGGTTTACGCTTACTGTGGTACTGGGTATGTTTTTTGTTTTAGCTATGGTCTATTGTGTGGTTGTCATGTTGGTGATAATTTCGATTGCGGAATTGCCAAGTGTTGTTCGAGCTGGTCCTAGAATTTGTTTAATTCTATGTTTTACTTTTATAAATTTATAATTCAAGCTGTTGTATTAATTTTGTTTCATCTGTGAATGTGCTTTTCTTTATTAAGCCACTGATCCATATGAACTTAGATTTCCCCATTGAGAATTTTTTTTAAGGGATTTCAATTTGATATCTGATGGGTTGGTTTTGGATTATGTAAATTATTGAATTTTTATCTGCCCAGGTTTACTATTTGACATTGTTATTTCACTGGGGAAGAATGTATTTTCATTCTATGAGAAGTTATTAACCAGTTTCTAGTTGTCTGGTTTTCCTTAATGCTGCTGAAGTTTTGTTATTATTTTAAACTTCTATGCTTATGATTTTGGATTCCTTATCTTCTCTATGGTGTAAGCTTGCAGCTGTTTTAAGTATATGGTTGGTCATATAAGGTACATTTTGATTTTTGATAAGTATTATGCTTTTTTCAAGTCTAGGATAGTTGAGCAGTCCTTCTAGGTTTTTATATTGCTTAGCATGTGTCTCGAAAAGAAACACACAGCACGTCTCTGCTATTACTTCTTATGAAGTTTCATATTGTTTTCACAGATTGGCACAAAGCAGTGGCGATATTATGATTTTGGTCCCAAAGTAGCTCCTCCACTTATATGTCTTCCTGGAACTGCTGGGACAGCAGATGTGTACTACAAACAGATCATGTCCTTGTCCATGAAGGTTGTAAGATATTTATTATAATCTCTTTGATAATATCTTGGTACTTTTTTTCCCCTTGTTTTAGTTCTTGGAAGAATTCCTTTGGGAGCTGAGATAGGCTGTTTTATCTCTCTAAACCCACAAGAACAATAGAAGGAAACCTTCATAGGCTATCAGTTCTTTTTTATGGCTGCTATATTTGTCTCCTTATTGCTTTTAGTATTAAGATATACTGGATGTTTTGTAGTTCTGTAACTTCTGTTTTGTGTTAGAGAGTTGGTTCCTAATTCCTTATAACCACTGCCAGCCTGAAAGGCTCCCATTTCATTTGTTGGTTGGTGGAAACATTTTACTTGTTTCTTGTAGATGGATTTTCAAATAACTATATGGTCTCTTACCAAACATTATGTTTATGACGGTGACGTATTTTTACCTGTTTCGTCTAATAGTTTAAATTTCACAAATGTTCAGGGTTATCGGTAATTTCTATTGATATTCCATGTGTTTGGAATCATCAGAGTGGATTCAAAGTTTCAAAAGTTCTTGGATGCCATTGATGTTCACCATGTGAGAACTTATTTAATTTTATGGCATATCCTTCATTCCTTCCCTACCTACAGCATCTGTTTTTTCCTTTTCATGGATATTTAATATTTATTAGTCCTTTTATATCTATCGGAATGAAGAATAGGCTGCCTACATAAAGTGACACAATATTTTACTCAATTACTTTAATAGTAAGTTCGTTTCATGGTTCTAAAATGGCAATCTTATCCCAATTTGCTGGTTTATGGCAGCAGCTGTTAATTTGAATTCTAGCATTTGTAGTAAACTGAGTAACATATCTTTTACAGATACATTTATATGGCACATCTCTTGGAGGCTTCCTAGCTCAACTTTTGCCCAACATCGCCCTAGACGGGTTAAATCCGTAATTCTATCAAATACATTTTTGGAGACAAGCAGTTTTTCAGCGGCAATGCGTTGGGCACCTATGTATGACTCTACTTTCTTCTTATCAACTCTAGGCTGGATTATATTATAGTTGTTTTATTTGTTGGATTGTGCATGCAGTGATCATTTTCATAAGGTTTGCCACATAGTGTGCTTTAAATTTATTGGCATTTTGAAAACAAATAACTATTCATGTGTAGTTTAGTGTGGCATCGAGTAGAGGACAATTTTCCTTGCAATGAGTCAATTCCTGTAAATTGACCACCTGCTTGTCTGCTGCAGCATTTATTGGGTGAATGAAAAAGTGTATTCATTCTGCTTTCACATATTTTTTTTCTATATGAGCTAGTATTGCCTGTGATATAGGTTTACCTATTGCTATACATAGTTGTATATTAACTATTAAGTTTAATCAATACTTTTTAGTTTCTGCTCAGTTTTTTCTCCTTTCATGATCTTTATTACTTGTTTCTTGTAAAAATGAGTGTTCCTAAAATATTACCTTGTCCTATGCAGTGTTGGTTGGGCCCCATCTTTTTTGTTGAAACGATACATCTTAACAGGAATACATGATGGACCTCAAGAACCTTTCATCGCTGATTCTGTAGATTTCGTTGTTTCACAGGTAAGTTTCTAGGAACATCTTATATGGATACTTTTACATGGATTTGTTTGCATTCCTTCTTTCAGTTCTTTCAGCAGTTTCAGGAGTCAGACTTAAGATCACAGCACTGCATGAGAGTACGTCCTGCCTCTTACTTTGTTTAAAAGTTTTTTATTTTGTAAAAACGATTACAATCTCTTAATGTTCATGTTATTCGCTTTTCTTCCAGATTTTGTTGTTTTGATCTCATGCGTCATCATTGTGGGGCTGTTCTCACTTCAGCATCACGGAACGAACAGAGTTGCTTTCATGTTTGCTCCGATTGTCACAGCATGGCTTCTGTGCATTAGCAGTATTGGTATATATAACATATTTAGATGGAATCCACACATATTTCATGCACTTTCTCCAGTTTACATGTTGAAGTTCCTTAAGAGGACAGGCATAGAAGGATGGATCTCATTAGGAGGAGTGGTTCTGTCAATCACAGGTAATTACTATGGTTTACTTACTTCAAAACCGAATCCTAGAAAGCTGTAACAAACATCTATTCGAATTGGCTCAGGTGTGGAGACAATGTTTGCTGATTTGGGCCATTTCTCTTCACTGTCAATAAGGGTAAACTTTAAACTTTTAGTTGATAAACCAGGCTCCAACTGTTAGTTAATCAGCATGCCTTGTTCTAGCTTCCTTCAAACTTAATCTAATGAGATCTAGCACATAAATAATTAACATCCCAGGTAACTTCCTCATTTTTGGTATATCCCTGCTTGGTTCTTGCATACATGGGAGAGGCTGCTTTCCTCTCTAAACACCATGAAGATATCCAGAGAAGCTTTTATAAAGCCATACCAGGCAAGAGCTAAGACAAGTATGCAACTGAGACCATCATGTTTGCTTGCCATAATAATGTCTTTTAATTCTATTTTCCATGCAGAAGCTGTTTTTTGGCCAGTGTTCATTGTGGCAACTTTTGCTGCTGTTGTTGGAAGTCAAGCTGTAATATCAGCTACGTTCTCCATTATAAGCCAGTGTTGTGCATTGAATTGCTTCCCCTTTGTGAAAATCATTCATACTTCGAGTAAAATATATGGGCAGATATATATCCCAGAGGTCAATTGGATATTAATGTGTCTTTGTTTAGCTGTGACAATAGGATTGAGAGACACCAACATGATGGGTCATGCATATGGTATTCACAGATTATATGCATACAATATTGTTCAATCATCTTAGATCATCTTAGACCATTGCAAATAGTTTAATGAATCAATATTTGTAAAAACAATTTTGTATCATAACTTAATTTCTATCAATAATGAAACTTGTTATGTCTTATGTTACTATATTTTTTTATTAAAAATCATTCGGTTAGATACTTTAAAATTTGATCCAAGTATAATATTACTATTTGCGAAAATAATATTTATCATTGTTATAAAATATATTTAACTATAAAAATTAAAATAATTTTTATTTTATCTAATAAATAATTTAAATTGATTATATAATTTATTAAAATATTTATAATAAAATATTGGAAGATACATTTTAATATTTTATTAAATGATTTCATAAATTCACATATTTTAATAATTTTACATAAATAAAATAATTTAAAAACAACTATTATATATCAATTCTAATATGATGTCCTTAATTGGTCATTTTTATTTTCACTCATCACATTACAATGCGTTTGAATCCAAACACACACTCCACCGCTATTTTTAATCTCATTGCTACAAATGTCTAATCTCACTACATACGAATTAATCTCACCGCCACATTGTTTTTAATCTCACCGGGAGTTACACACCGCTTACAGCCTTAGATTATACTGCTGGGGCTATTATAGGCCCATCTCGAAGAAGAAAAGCCGAGGAACGAGAGGAAGGTAACGGTGAATTTCGCACTCACAATGATGACGAACTGAACTGAAATGCACCTCTCTCTCTATCCAAAATCCTTTCATCTCTTTCACTGTCTTTCCAGATCTGTCAAAATCGCGGATCAATGACGTCGTTTCGTATCCTAATCCGGTAACTGTTCTGTTTCATTCTCATTCTGGATCTGATCATTGTTACTAATTCCTAATTCCAGTTAAAAGGAATCCATATGCTGCATTAGTTTTAGTATAATTTTGCTTCGTTGTTTTTGGATGAGAAAATGTAACTGGAGTTTGACTGTCGCAGGATGTAACTTGAATTAGGATCATTTAAAAAAAAAGAATCAGGCAAGCTCATGTTTGAAAGTCAGACGGCAATCGCTTCTTCTCACAGTCCTCACCTTCGGAAACCTGGCTCCAAATCTGTTTCTTCTGACCTAGGTAAATCTTTCATCTGTTTCAGTAATCGATTGGACTTCGATTTAAACTCATCTAACAAGATACGAATCCTTTTTTACCTTTTATTTATTGGTTAGGGGCTGGTGAACCTGGAAATAGTGTTCAAGAGGGTTACGTGTTTCCTTTGACGGTAGGTGAAATGAAGGCTTCTAATTCACCCTTGCACACCACAGCCATAATGCCTTCTCCCATCTTTCTATGGAGATTTAAGGTTTGTTTTTTCTGGAGGTTCTTAAAATCAGAATTCACGATTCACATTTTCTTAAAACAATTAACTTTGAGAACTTCTAACGGAAGTGGTTTTCTAGGTTATGTGGTTTCTGATATGGGCCTTCACTTGTTGCAAGGTCAGTATTTATACAGTTAATTAATGCTTTAGGCAAAATTACCATTTTGCCCTAAGCTTTTAATTAATGACGATTTCATCCTTAGGTTCGAAAAATAAAATTCTTGTAATTTAATCCTTATTTCAAGCCTAATTATTCTCATATATATTGATAACAGCCCATGAATTCTATGAAATATCAAAATTTTCCATAATTTCAACACTTTTCAATTTAATCCCTAAAACATATTTTCACCCGATCTTGATCTAAATTAATAATTTCATTCAATTTTATAATTTAAGTAATAAAATAATCAATTTCATGCAATTTGGTCGTTTCTTGACATTTTACAAAATTACCCATAAAGTTTTACTTTTATTCAATTTAGTCCCTGAGCTTAGAACATGCAAATTAGCCATGCTAGTTGAATATTCATATATATTTTCCTCCTCCTCCTCTCCATTCCACAACCTTAATTTATATAACATGTTTACAAGTAACATTATCTATGATTTCACTATTTACTCATAAATTTATTCAAAGTTATCTATTTGCATCATAGTCACTAAATTATTTATATCTTGAGCTACAGAATTTCAATTTAAGATCCGCTAATTTTCCCTGAAACTAGACTCACATATATTCTTATCATAAAATTTTCAGAATTTTTGTTTATCCAATAAGTACAGTTTATTCTTTAAATTTACCCTATTCTGATGTCTGACAGTTCCAACCCTTCTTCACTAAAATTAATTATCTCCTCATACGGGATTCGGATGATGTTCCTGTTTGTTTCTATTGAAAATAGACTCATTAAGGATTTTAAAAACATAAATTTAAGCCCCTAATTATTTTTCTACAATTTTTTATAATTTTAAAAATACAGAACAGGGGAACCCAAAATCATTCTGACCTTGCCTAACAAAACCTATTATATCTCGTGATTTACAATTCCATTACTTACAAAGTTTATTCTATAATAAACTACACCCAATAAGCTTTAATTCCATATTTTATTCATCCTCTAATTCGATTTCTACAATTTTTGGTGATTTTCTAAAGCTAGACTACTGCTGCTGTCCAAAACTATTTTAGTGCAAAATATTAATTATCAAGTTTATAACACCTTTATTTCCTTTCTCTACACTACTTCCCATCACTTTCTCTTATTTTCCTTCATTAACATATCAAGAACATAAAACCTTATATAAGAAAACTCTACATTAACATCATTTCCATGCTTTTTCCACAATATCAAACTTAAAAATATGTTGAAAACTTGATGTTCTTACCTTGTTTTATTGATTTCAATCTTTAACTTGATTTTCTCTCTCCTCCAGCTTCTATTTCTTGAATCTAACTTGATATTTTTGTTCCCCATAGTCTCCTTGTCATCTTTCTCTCTTGATGGCTATAGAAATTCTTTTGAATTTTAAGTGAAAATGGTGAATTTTTTTTTGTGAAAGGACCAATTTGTAAAGAAAAGAAAACTTCTTTTCTATCTCTTCTTCTCACGTTGGTTTGCATGGGGAAAGAGATGATAAAAATTCATCATATTTCCTTCCTTATATACTACATAAATAATAATAAAATAATGATAAATAATAAAATATCTCATCAAAATATTAATAAAATAATATTTATCTAATTAAATAATTATAAAATATCATCAACATCATCATTACTTTCTAGATTTCTCTCTCTCCAAATGACCATTTTGCCCTTTGTGATCTTTAAAATTCCATCCTTGAATCATCACATAATTTGGTAAAATTATGATTTAGTCCCTCATAATTCTTTACCTATTCAATTTGGTCCTAATTCATCCATTTTCCTTAGTTTCTAGATCATTCCACCCTTAAAATATTTTCACCATTGGTCCTTCAACTTTTTCATATTTACACTTTAACCCCTCAAGTTTTGAATATTTACTCTTAGGCAACAAAACTTTTCTCACTTTTACCATTTGGTCCTTTCTTGAATTAATATATCATAATATACTTCTCAATGTTGTCGTAACTCCAAAATTTTCCTTTTTGTCGCTTTATTTCCTTATTTTACTATATCAAAGATAATATTTTACTGTAAAAATTTTCGGGGTATTACAGATGTGATCTCTAAGAAGCTCACCTTCGTTTATGCGAAACGTAAATAGACGTTGTTTCAACACTAAATGCTTAGCCAGAGACTTAGTTGCATAAAGAGTTTCTAACCTTTTCCACAAAGCGGATGAGGTCTTCTCCATCAATACCTCCCAATCTCAGTATTCATGAGGTCAATTTGGATTGCGATAAAAGCCTTTTCATCAAGCTCTTCCCATTCTGCTTTTATTTAGATTCTCGGGCTTTTCACGGTAACAACCTATTTCAAACCGGATTGAACTAGGATTGCCATCATCCGAACTTGTCACGAATGAAATTTGTCTCACCATTGAACTTCTCAATTTCAAACCTCATTCTTTGCTTATATCCGAATGGGTTGATCTATGAAAATTGAACTAGCTCGATACCACTTGTTAGGATCGACCCGATTAAGCAACAAGAAAAATAAGCGGAACAAATTGAGAAATTGAACACACAAATTTAATGTGGAAAAACTCCTCCAAAGAGGATAAAAACCACGAGCAACGATAATTTTCTTTGTAATGGCAAAAGAACGAAGAGTACAAAAGATAGAGATAAAAACTAAACCCAAAACCCAAAACAAAGAACACTCAAACGTAAACACAAAAATTCTATAAATGCGTTATGAGTTCTAATATCTAATTGGTGTACTTTCTAAAGTTGTAAAAGAGCCTATTTATAGGTTAAATTTATAGGTCAAATAATAATAAAATAATCTAAATTAATCAGTATTTGATTGAAACAAATAAACAGAATTTAACTAAAAAATTACTTCTCAAATTTGACTGAATAAGAGTCATACTTAATAAGATGGGTTTTCATCTGCCTTAAAACTAATGATTTGCTAGGATCTTGTGAGTTTGTCATGTTACTCTTGGGCAAATTATCAAGAGCCTATTAGCGGTTTCTAACGTTGTATTTTTGGATTATACCAAAAATCGAGAAAATCCTTCCATAACTAGATATCATAATATATTTACTCTTTCTTCTAGTAATATTTTTGGCGTAAGGAGTTCCAACCCCGAAATGTCATGGTGTATCAATTTTGGACATTGTTTTTTGCCTCTATAAATTGGGAATTTTCCTTTATCTTATCATAGGCTATCCCAACATTTGTCCGACTTATTGCTCCCCGTTGACTGGTTCTTCTGTCGAGAGACAATATCATTTTATATAAGGAGTCTTGGGGTTACATTTAAAAATTAGCAATTAAGTTATTATTAAAGATACCATTGTATATAGTCACCTAAAGCTGAGTTTGGCTGCCACTTGAAGCGGATGATGGATGGAAGAAGTCCCTAATCTTTCACTCTCTTAAATGAAAATGGACAGCCGGTGGTTAATAAAGGAAGAGTGAAAAGTCTTTTCGAATGAAATGCTACACTAATTTATTGTATTACCATTGAAAACTACATTGATTAATTGATAGCGCACTTGGTTTGATTATAATTAGAATGTTTTAAAAATATTATTTATTAAATTATATTTGATTAACTTGTAATTTTGCTTCTTGAAGTAATTTTTTTTTGTGTTCCTTTTTTTAGGACGTTTATTTATTTATATGGGTACTATTTATTGAGATGACAAGTTAAATAGAATCTATGCATACAAACACATATATTATTCTAGATTAAATACGTATTACGATTCTTATGCACATATAACATCTCGGGAGCAGGCTCAATGAGCGAGCTGCAAGCTCGCCATTCGACCCCATCATACAAGCTCAATCCATGATCTCGTGATTTTGGACCGATATCGACCCAAGCCCAAATAGATTTTGGACCGACGGTGATAACTATCCTAACACTACTTAATCAAAGTTTTCATACATAATTATATATATATATATATATATATATCAAACGTATATAAATATTCAAAATCATCCCATTACCAAATAAAAGTTTGGTGATGTTGCAATAATTTCCCAAATCCTCTATTTTTATAAATTAAACAATGTATCTTAAAAGAGATGGTCTGAGTGATCTTTATGTCAATAAATATACCATTGCTTAACGGAGAAATCAAGGCCCATGTAGATGCTGAAGAAACCACTTTACTTTACCATTAAACCACAACTTTTCATCAAATGTTGCTTCTAGCCAAATCAATAGAATTTAACATCCCATCCCGATACATGTACTTTTAGAATGTAATAAAATTTATATTTTATTAAAACTTTCGTAATCAATATTTCACAATTAAATTTAAAATATATAATGAAGAACTATTAAAATAGTCATTTTTGTTCGTCTCATGTTATATTTTAATCACTTATGTTTGAAATATTATGTTTTAGCCACTTACGTTATTGTGTTGTAACATTTTAGTCACTAAGCCATTAATTATCGTTAAAGGTGTGACGGTAAGCTGACATGATACATTAAATCATCATTTCAAACGAAAATTTTAGATTAAATTTTATAATTGGCCCCTATATTTTTTATTTCGAGCAATTTAATTTTTTTCTTTTATGTTCTTTTAACTTTATTTTTTTATTCTTCATTCTTTTCTGCTTCTACTTCAGTTTTCCTCCCTTCTTTATTTCTTTTAATATAATTTTCTATGTTTTCTATTTGTTAAAAGCGAGTCTCGAGCTTTGCCTTACTTAAAAAATTAAATTGTTCAAAAAATAAAAGTACATGGACTAATCTTAACAAATGGAAAACATAAAAATTACATTAAAAGAAATAGAAAATGGAGAAAATAGAGAGAGAAGCGAATAGAAAAAAAATTAAAAGAACATAAGAAAAAAATAAATTGCTTAAAACGAAAAAATATGGAGATCAATTGTATAAATTAACCTAAAATTTTTGTTTAAAATGATAATTTAACGCTACCATATTAGCTTACCGTTACATCGTTAACGACAATTAACAGCTCAATTACTAAAATATTATAACGCGATAATATAAATAGCTAAAACATAATATTTTAAACATAAATAACTAAAATATAATCTGGTTTAAATAAAATAATTATTTTAATAGTTTACCTAGTATATAATATATTTTAGAATATGATAAAATAATAATAAAAACTTGATAACACATTAAAACCTGAGTTTTTTTTTTTTTTGTAATTTCAGCTAGGGTGGGCAAAATATTAATATTTAAAGAATAGCAATTAAGGTCTTATTTTTACTTTCGAACTTGAGTGTAAGCTTTTGAAAGGACATGCCGTCTATCACGCTGGAAGTGGCAAATTAGCCCACCGCCCGCCCATTCGTCCTTTTCGACCTAACTTAGATTATACTGCTGGGGCTATTATAGGCCCATCTCGAAGAAGAAAAAGCCGAGGAACGAGAGGAAGGTAACGGTGAATTTCGCACTCACAATGATGACGAACTGAACTGAAATGCACCTCTCTCTCTATCCAAAATCCTTTCATCTCTTTCACTGTCTTTCCAGATCTGTCAAAATCGAAGATCAATGACGTCGTTTCGTATCCTAATCCGGTAACTGTTCTGTTTCATTCTCATTCTGGATCTGATCATTATTACTAATTCCTAATTCCAGTTAAAAGGAATCCATATGCTGCATTAGTTTTAGTATAATTTTGCTTCGTTGTTTTTGGATGAGAAAATGTAACTGGAGTTTGACTGTCGCAGGATGTAACTTGAATTAGGATCATTTAAAAAAAAAAAGAATCAGGCAAGCTCATGTTTGAAAGTCAGACGGCAATCGCTTCTTCTCACAGTCCTCACCTTCGGAAACCTGGCTCCAAATCTGTTTCTTCTGACCTAGGTAAATCTTTCATCTGTTTCAGTAATCGATTGGCCTTCGATTTAAACTCATCTAACAAGATACGAATCCTTTTTTACCTTTTATTTATTGGTTAGGGGCTGGTGAACCTGGAAATAGTGTTCAAGAGGGTTACGTGTTTCCTTTGACGGTAGGTGAAATGAAGGCTTCTAATTCACCCATGCACACCACAGCCATAATGCCTTCTCCCATCTTTCTATGGAGATTTAAGGTTTGTTTTTTTCTGGAGGTTCTTAAAATCAGAATTCACGATTCACATTTTCTTAAAAACAATTAACTTTGAGAACTTCTAACGGAAGTGGTTTTCTAGGTTATGTGGTTTCTGATATGGGCCTTCACTTGTTGCAAGGTCAGTATTTATACAGTTAGCTAATGTCGTGGATGCTTTTGAGAATTCTTGATTTGTTCTCCTGAAACAGATTGGATGGGATTCAGTCATGAGAATGAGCGCGGACTTGCGAGACTTGTTCTTTTATGAGGCATTCTTATATTACAACCCTCTCCTCCTTGTGGTTAGTTAACGAATATTTGAGTTTGACTAAAAAATGTTATTTGATGTCTTTCAAATCTTATTTCTTGTTTTTGCAATTGTAGACTATGATGGTTTGGCTATGGGGAGTGTGTTTATGGGTCTTCTCACAAAGCACTATTAATTATGCAAAAATATTTGACCTTGATTCAAACCACCTTACTCACGGAGAAATGTGGAAGGTACTTGTTCTAAACACTCTTCATGTTATTCGCCTTTTTGCACTTCATATGCTTTATTGACAGAGCTTGGTCCTGAGATTGTGGTGCCACTATTAAAAAAAATGTATTCCGATTTTAATATCCTTTTTTCCCCCTCCTGTTTTGCTGCATGCAGTGTAGCATATGGATGACAGTTATAGTGCCAACTAGCATGACAGCATACCTTTATCTTTACTCCCATGGAGAAGTAGCATTGGCAGCATCACAACCAGTGTAATATCTACCATGTTTCCCAGCATTATCTTTTGTTTTCCTATATTTCTAACTGCATATATGCAAGACATTAGCTTTTGATTGTTTCAACCATTAGATTTATTGGTTATGTCTCTAGTACTTAATTATTACCTGTCAATTTCATTAGTATGGGATGCCGATAATGATTTTTTTTATGTGTATGAATGCAAATTCTTATGCCGATAATAATTTTAACTACATATATGCAAGACATTAGCTTTTGATTGTTTCAACCATTAGATTTATCGAATATGTCTTTACTACTTAATTATTACGTGTCAGTTTCATTAGTATGGGATGCCAATAATGATTTTTTTATGTGTATGAATGCAAATGTTTATGTGACTGCTTGTAGTCTTCTCTTCTAGTTTTGTAGATTGCATTCTGTAGGCTTACTGAGTTTTCGATCATGCCATAAGTAATTTGACACTTTGATGGTTCTGACGTTTGAAATACAACCTGCAGGTGATCCTCTATGTTGCTGTTGCTTTGGTTTTGATATTCCCCTTTGACATTTTCTATTTTTCATCTCGCTACTTCTTGCTAAGAACACTCTGGCGTATAGCTCTCCCACTTCAGGCTAGTTTCTGTTGTAGCTTTTTAAATTTTTTGTTTTGGGTACTTGAGCTAGCAAGCTGCATTTGCAGATTAGCATTTCCTCGTGTTGGGCATATTTTAATCTTTAATGTTTGAAAATTTCCTTTTTAGTAACTATTACTCAGAGTTTTGCTGTGGCTGACATGCATTTACACTTTTTACTTGTTTAATTCTTGTATGACAGCCAATTTCATTTCCTGACTTCTTCTTGGCTGATATTCTGACCTCCATGGCCAAGGTATGAACCTTTAACCTCATTTCATCTCCTTAAGCAAGTTGCTGTTTTCGTTTCTCCTAATAAGTAGATTGTACCAGTTAAAGGGCCTATGAAAATATTTTCTTGTACTTTGATACTCTCATGGAGTTTCATGCTGATTAGATGTATGCCATAGAACCAAAATTATTGGAGCCACTCTAAGTTTATGGTATTAATTTGGTTTTATAAGGCTTAGCTAAAAAGGATTGGTTTTTCAAGTGGAGCTTAGTTTTTTTTAATTGCTTGTATTCTTTATTTTGTGAAGGTATTTTCAGATTTGGAGCGTTCAGTCTGTCGAATGGTTCATCGCCAGGTAATTTTAATACTGATGATTTTCATGTAGGTTATTTATAGAAGGCTAAGAGCACTCTCAAATGTATTGTGTTGTGGTATTTTTTGTTCATCTCAAACTGGCTGAAGATAAGACCTTCAATGCTCTTCTCAACAGCCTATCAGTTTCACGGACTATTGGGAGTTCCATGAAAAACAAGTTGATGGTAGACCATTTTTTGAACATGGAGGAAAAGGATCATAAGGAAAGACTTGATGAATATGTGTAGTCATTACTCTTGTTTCTGGTTTTTGTGGGAGTTTAGAACCAATTTAACTTATGTTGTGTCTGTAATGCTTTAGAGTACAGCTGTTTTTGAATTGATTGGATGAGGTCTTCTAATCAAACTAATGCTGGTGGTTATCGGCTCACTTTTTTTTATCTATTTAGTGAAGATATACACAATGAGGGTCTACTGCGTGTCTTTCTTATTAAGTATTAAATATGATTATGCTTAATTTGGATTTGGTCCATTCATATCGCAATATTGAACTGTTGAATCTCTATGAATTGATGCAATGTTAATCTCCTTGGATGAATAAGATGAGGATTCTCTTGTCATGTAGGTCGCAACAATCGCATGGTTTGAAGCAGACTCAGTTTGTGGCAGCCACTCAGTTGCAATTCCACTAGTGCTTGTTATTCCTTATATTTGGCGGCTACTGCAATGTATGCGGCAGTACAAGGACACAAAAGAGAAACCAACCCTTTTTAATGGTAATACATCTAGGTACCTGGTGCTTACTATTTTTTTTTATTAATTTACATTTAGTCAGAATGGATATGGATATACAAATTGGTAAAATGTACAATGTAATGCCTAAAAAATATTTTTCCTTGTGGATAGCACATCATTGAACTTTGTCAGTGATTTCTATTGCTATTTCTTACCTCGGTTTATCTCATATTGGCTAAGTGACTATTTGCACCTGAATTCTTTTACCCATTTTTGTTTATCCGATATCTTTTTTATTCTAACCCAATTTGCATGTGGTTTCAGCTTTAAAATATTCAACAGCTGTCCCTGTGATTTTTCTCTCGGCTCTTAAGTATCATGTTTCACCTGATAGGTGGACATATGTTTATCGTCGCCTCTGGCTTTTTTCAAGTGTTGTTAACTCACTCTACTCATTTTATTGGGACATAACACGTGATTGGGACCTTAGGTGTGATAATATATTCCTTATATAGCTTTTGATTGTGAGGTCACATTGGCATTTCTTGTACCTAATTAAGTTCAATTTTAAATTTGGCATGTGTGGCAGTGTCTTCACCAGAATCTTCAAGTTCAACAAACCAAGTTTGTGCACCAATCTGTTCTATGGGCGAAGATGGGTAAGACTCTTTGGTGCTGATAATTATTCACACATATTCATTTCACGACTCTTAATAGCACATCAATAGCTATAGTTTTTCATATGCATAATTAATTTTTTTTCCTTTTTTGAAACTTGGTAGGTTTATTTTTGGGTTATCGGAAGCAACTTGATTTTGCGTTGCACATGGACGTATAAACTGTCTGCTCATCTCCGCCACAACTACTTGACTGTGTTTATGGTCACTGCCTTAGAGATGCTAAGAAGGTTCCAATGGATATTCTTCCGAGTTGAAAATGAATGGAACAAAATTACCAAGTCCGGTTTTCAGATTCCGATGGTTGACATGCCAAGAGAGGAGGAAAAGTTACTGGGCTCAACAAATCACAATGTGTAGATGATCATACAAGTCTCTCTCTGGCTGGCTTTAAGTAGCTTCAAATTAATTTCATTCTTTGCGCTGCTATGACTCGTATTAATTCAAGCTTGAAGCAGTTGCTGCATTTTGGTTGCCCCTGTTTGACATTGGTGATATGATATATGATATATACATACATATATATCTATAGGTTTGGACTTTCGTGCATTAAGGCTTCTTGCGCAACAGTTTTGATTTTGAAAGCGGTTTAGATTAGATGTATAATATGAAATTTTTTTATTACTGATATTGGAGATTTTTAGAAGTCTTAGATTTAAATTAGTTTTCATTGTTCGTCACCATGGGTAGTGTTTCAGGTTTTTGATATATAACAATGCTCTGCTATGTTGGAAAAAGGAATAAATCTTGAGTGATGTGAAAGGTAAAAATAAATTAGTATGAACTAAAAGTTACCTAACGCATTGTATTTAATTTAGGAGGTGTAAAACAAAATTGGACGTTGACTTTTTCTCGGGAAAATTATCCATCCAAATAAATATTCCTTCTCTCTTTTGGCAAAGGATGACCGGTGGATTTGACAAAATGAAATTAATTTGATAAAATCTTTGCTAACAAGGTTTGGAAGTTGGGTAAGTGTGGTTATATTATATTATTTTTTCTCTTAAAACACACACAGTATAGCTTCATAACTTGTAATGTATTTTCAATTCCATAGCTAATCTGGAAAATAAGAAAACTAATTCGACAAGGAAAAAAGCTTTAACTTAAATTTAATCATAATTATAATCGTAAATAAAAATAATGGTATTTATTTATTTAAAAATATCTTTAAAATTTTAAAATATAACAATTTCAAAGTCTCAACTGTGTTGTTTGTTCGGAAAAGGGGAGGATCCTTTGGGGGGAATGCTGTAGAGGTATTAGTTTTGCAGCCTCAATAATTGAAACAAATCAGATTGGAATTGAAGGGAGAGTTTTTCCTTTATTTTGGGGAAAGCTATAATCAAGATCATGGAAAGCATTGCATTCTTATATTCAATTTGAAAAGCTAAGGCCCAACACATTATTCACAGCTCACACCAACTTTAACTTTAACTCACACCTTTCGTTGTTAAATAATTACAACATCAAAACATTGTTGGAAATATATTACTTCAACATGAAATTATTAGCATTGATAGAAAATCTGTAAATAAATAATATAATTATTATGTCGTGGAAGAATCACTGTTTTAGAAGCATATTCGTCTTAATCGGTGTAATAGTGTAGTGGACGTCATCCCCCAAGATTAACATAGTACTTCAATATTCGTACACCCGAATAAAATAGGTGGGACACAATTGAAAGAGTCACAGACATTTCTACTTAAAATCTAATTTCCTAGATAAAATTTCCCTCTCGTGTATTTATATAGAATACATGGAATTTAGAGAACAAAAGGACGAGAGAAACTATTTTTCTCTTCTTGTGTTTTATGAAAAATAAGAAGAATGACCTCCTATTTATATTGTTTTTTGAAGGGACAAAATGATAAATTTAAAGAAGCAATTTCTTAAAAAATCTTAACAACAAAATTTTAATTATGTCAAATTGTAACCGTTTAAGAACTAATAGTGGGTTTGGATGGGCAGTGGGGTACGTCGCGGTACATTTAATTTACTTTTTATCTCAAGCTATAATATCGTTATAATATTTAATTTCACCGATATCGCTATTTTTACAAACATACCGCCCATCCAAACTCTCTTTTCTTAAATCAATATAATGCCTACATTGCCAACTAAGGACAAAAGTAATTAGCTTTTTCTTAGGTTAATCCCAAAATGTCAAAACCTTTTCTCTATTCTTGTTAGTTTCTCTATCTACCAATCAATTTGCTTTTTTTTTTTTTTTTTTTTTATAACTCCTTTTATTCTTTCAGTGCATGGAAAATATTAGATAAACCTCCAACTTAACTCCACCTTTAAAAGAATTTTTTTAACAAGCCAAAAAGTGATCCAAAAGTGTTTATAGGTTGAATTAGACTTAAACATGACATTAATATATTTTATATTTGTCCAAATCTGATTTAACTTAAAATATAAATTTAAAATTTTATTTAAACCCATCCATTTTACAAAATATTAACTTAAACTCATTTTAGATTCATTTATATTATATTTTTAAAAAATATTTATATCATTTTAATTTAATATCTAATAATTTTATATAATTTTTATTTATTAAATTTTTATATAATCATCTTAATATTATTTTAATGTTTACATTTATATAGTATTATATATTTTAATATATTATAAATTATATAATATATAAAAATAACATAATATAAAATATTGCAAACTTAAAAAGCAGGTCTACTCTAGCTAGATTCAAGCCTTAAATATTTAAGTTTAAGCTCAGTCTATATTTTAAACGAATTTAATTTTTTATCTAAACTCAGTTTTTAAGGTTAATATTATCGTTTAAATTTTTTCAAATTTCAGACAGACATGAACAAATATCACGAAGGAGTAAATCCACAATTAAGGAAATCCCCCACCCCCTCCACAAACAAAGCAAAACAAGAAGGCAAACGTATTATAATGCTATTCTTCTTTTCAGTTCGATGAAACTGCAAAAGTAAGAAACAAGTAAACAAAGAACTCGAACTCTGAAGCAAAGTCCTCTTGTAAGTAGTTCCTTCTTTTTAGGCCCTTCCAAAGATGGTGACTCACGTAATACTAAATCGTGGCCTCTTTCTCAACCCCCTCTCACCACCCCACCACTATAAACCGCCAATACTGCTCCTCACACCACACTCGTGTCCTAGATACCTCCCTTAAAATATAAAAACCCTTTCCCTTCACTACTCAAAATCCTATTCAATCTCCCATGGCTTCCAACCTTTCTGAGAGTCATAATTTTGGATTGACATCTATAGCTGAGGAAGAAGCTCGTTGGTGCTGTGTCCTTGTGTTGCTAACCCTGTTATTGCTCAACTCTTTCAAGGAAACTAACTATACCATAACAAAGGATGAGGATTATGATGGGAATGGGGTGGGTCGTCGGGTGTTGGAGCGAGCGTGTGATGAAATCTATGTGGTTGCAGAAGGAGAAACCCTCCACTCCATTAGCGACAAGTGTGGGGATCCTTTTATAGTGGAGCACAACCCTCATATTCATGACCCTGATGATGTATTTCCTGGACTTCTCATCAAGATTACCCCTCTCTCTACCAACTCACTCATTTAGCCTCTAGCTTTCTTCCTATTTATCAATCACCAATTCCAAGGGAAACATGGGTTGTTCTTCATGATTTCATCATTGGCATCCATTGCTTCAAGCCTTCAACTTCTTGTTATTTAGTAATCCCCTTTTTTATATAATCAGGACTAGGAAAGATGGAAACTTTCCCATGGATTTTCTTTGGTTATTTTAGGTCAATTAATAATAAAAAAACATTGTTTTAAGTTGTTACTTGGGATCAACTCTTAACTATGAGATACTAGAGCTACATTACTTGCAACTCTGGTTTCCTTTCGAATATAATATAATACATAGTTTCTTTTCTTTTCCCCCATATATATATATATATATATATATATATTCATATTTCACCTAACTCAACATTGTTGGAACTACTGTCGTCACTCACTTGTAATAATTAGGGGTTGTTATCAATGAAATCAACACATACATTTTTCAAAACGTATTTTTTTATTGAAGCATTATCGATCATTGAATGATAACGTTATTAGCAAAACTTTATTACCGAGTCAGATTGTAGCTGCACAATCAAAATGATTTAAGTAAAAAATTCAATGTGTTTGTAGAGTTTATACAGTGATTTCTCACATTATGGCTTTTGTGGTACCTATTCATCATATTAGCTTTTGCTATGCTATCAAATCAGGAAAACACAATCGATTGGATTCCATAAAGTCCTGTCGGTCTTAGAGCTTGCTGTAATCCTTCTCTTTTCAATGAAAATGATTTAAGATTGAAAAAAGAAAGAGATAGAACCAAGCAAGGCAGCAGATTAAAGAATACAATGAAAACTACAGACAAAAGGAACTTACAGCATGCATTAATCCTATAGAAATTAGCACATAACAATGGTGACATTAACAACATGAGAGGTAAACACTACAAATTTCATTACATTTTCATATAACATCAAAGGCAAAAACACTGAAATGCTCTTCTTAATGTTTGTTAACATATCGTAACTATAACCTTAGATGTTCATATTATCCACCGTGCAATGTTGAGATAAAAACTACCACATCCTTCTCTTCTAAGGTAGTATCAAGCTGGCCACTCAACTCCCAATCGCAGTCATTTACAAGGACAAGAACACCAGGTCTCCTGCATTAACCACAGACCACCGTCAGTTAAATGGCTTGCCTTTAAGATTACAATCCTAATTCAAAGACTAAAATTTTGCAACACTTACACAGACTCCCCTTTCATGAACATTTCAGGTCTCTCCTTGATCAAATTGGTACGAACCCAGGCTAGTAAATCCCTCATGCTTAACTGAGGAAAGACCAAAACAAAACCCAAGATTTTTTACTATAAGTCAGCATAGGTATATGTAACATTAAATTCCTCATAAATTAAGCAGCTAAAAACATCCTGAGTTTGTACAAAAAACTGCATACCTTATCTGCTCCTTTTGGCAGATCAACGTTCACATTATGAATTTTAACAGATTCACATAAAAGCTCTAAGCCTCCACTGCATCGAACAATGAATATACATTAAAAGAAACAAGAATAAGTAAAATAAACTAGGGTTATTAGCTCAAGAAAAAAAAATTAGTTAGAAGCAGATTTAGCGCATAATTAGGAAATTTGAAGCAAACCCATGATTATTCTTATATATTTCCTTAACATTTTGATTGATTGTGGCACACGGAGAATTAACAGTACCAAAAACAAGGCAAATTTATTTTATTTTAACTAAAAGCAAAACCAAAAGCCTAAATAAGTAGAGAAGATTTAATGAGATTAAAAAAAAAACAACGCAATTTCAAGCCAAAACAAAAGCGAAAAACATGATTAAAAATCTTACCCGAATTCAAGGGTCAAATGCATTTTGAACAAATTTTGCAGAAATTCAAGAAAACCTAATCGTGATTTTACGAGGTGCCGCTGTGTATTCACGCAATAATTACTTTTCAAGGCGTCGTTGCATGATTTATTGAATCGTCAATTCTTTGGGCTGGTAATTTCTGGGCTTCAAATACTTGCAAATGGGCCTCGCTTGAATAAACATATCCATCTATTAAAATATTTTCAACTTATTTATTAAATCGTCTGAACTGATTTTTTTGAAGATTGATTTCGCATAGTCAATGCTTGCTCATTGAAGTGCAATCTTGTGCTCCAGTTTCCATTTTTAGATTTATGATCGATACTCTGTTTTCATCACATTAGTCAAGAGCATTATATACAGACTGTAACTAAAATTAGTGATATCCTACATTACAGTATAATGCATACACGCTTTTTTCGATGCGCCATCTCCATCTCCAACTTCTCTGCTAAAAGGGAAAAAAAAATAGTTAATTGATTGGCTGTTTGCTAATCTGGTTTTCTTCCAAAATTTCAAATTTTGGTGAAGATTGACCAACAGTGGGCTTGTTTGTGACTTGATAAAGTTTGTTAATCAATGGAGGCTAATAAGACATGGGTTAAGGAGGAATAAAGACTACGTGCAAGCCTTGCAATATCTTGCCAATGTAAGCTTTTCTCTGTATGTATCTTTTTCCACTCGTTTTTTTTTCGTTGTTGTAAGCTTTGATTTATTATACAAGAAAAAGCAGTATTCTGCTACAAGAAAACATCAAACAACTGATCTATACACCAACAATCAACAATCAACTAATGCCCCACATTTGACAGAGAAGGTTATTTACAGTATCATTTCTATTGATTTTAGGAGTTGACAATCTAACTCTTACAATGTCTTTAATCAATTCCAGCAACTCCAGTTTGAACCTTTGTTGGCTCCTAAATTGCCGACAGTTCCTTTCTCACTATATCCCATAAACATGAGCATTTCAAGCCAACCTAAGAACCACTGTAATGAAGGCTCTTCTTTTTCTCCAAGTCCGAGGTTCCTGTTTAATTTGCAAAGTTTTAGTATCTCTTGTGAGATTCTTCTAGAGTAAACACATTCCACAAACAAGGGGCCTCTAGTCTCTTGACCTGATTTACAAAGTATACAACTTTCATCCATGGTCATTCCCCAAGCCCTTATTTTATCTTTCGTCGGTAGCCTGACTAATGTAGCCAACCAAGATATAAATGAATGCTTAGGAATATAAAGAGGGCACTAGATGACTCTACTCTAAGGCACCTTGCTAGCCTTTGGCCTTATTTCCTGCCAAACCTTACTCACTTGATACCTCTGTCCCTGCACTAGCCAATCTCTTACTTGAAAAACCTGAAAAGCTTCATTTCTTAATCCCATCAATTTCTTCCAACCCCAGCTACTATTTTGAGCTAAAGGTAATTGGATAACATGTCTTCCCCTTAGCATGCAAGCATTAATCCAAGGAATCCACAATGAACCAGCTTGGATAAGAATGGCCCAAAGGTGTTGAATTGCACATGCTGGCAAGATCTTTAAGACCCAAGCCTCCATTTTTTTGGCTTACAAATTTGCTCCCAACTCAATCTAGCTACTTTAACTTTTTCATTTTGTCCATTCCATAAAAATCTCACACACATTTGATTCACCAACTTAATCACTGCCTTAGGTAGAAGAAAATGCTGTGCCCAATAGTTCGAATGTGAAACAAAACAACTTGAACCAACTGAGCCCGACCTGTGTAAGACAAAGTTTTAGCTGCCCACCCATTAATCTTCATGGCAACCTTTTTCAGCAAAGGAGCACAATCTTTTATGTCAAGTTCCTTGCAACAAGTGGTGCCCCAAATATCTTACTGGTAAACAACCCAATGTAAAACCAGTAAACTTATGCACCTCCTCCAACTCAACTTGAGACATACCAGCTGAGTAAACCTCACTCTTTGAAGGATTCAGTTTCAACCTATAAAAAGTATAAAACTGTTCAAGAATGCAATGAACTCCAACAATAGACTCAAGCTTTCGTTTGACAAAAATGAGAAGATCATCTGCAAAACATAAGTGAGTAAGTTTTATGTTTCAGACCCTAGGATGGTAATGAAATACCTGGCTAGCTGCTGCTTCATCTAGTAACCTTGATCGCACATTCATTGCCATCATAAAGATGTAGGGGGGACAAAGGGTCTCCTTGTCTAATCCCTTTTGCCCTCTTAAAGTACCCTTCTAAACTACTGTTAATCGATATAGAAAACCTGGATTTAGTAATGCACCCCTAAGTTCATGAAATAAAAATTTGAGGAAATCTCATTGCTTTGAAAACAATATCCAAAAAATCCCAGCTCACTGAATCAAACGCCCTTTGTAAATTGACCTTCAATGCGCATGTAGGAGAAAGAGAAGTCCTCCAAATCTTCTAACAAGCTCCTGAACCAAGAGTATATTCTCTGAAATACTCCTCGCTTGAATGAAAGCTGACTGATTAGGCGCAATGCAGCTTGGTAGAAACTTAACAACTCTATTCACCAAAATCCCTGTAATGTAGTTATAAATTAGAGCAACAAGAAATTGGTGTGTAATTTTTGATGCACATAGGATTTGTCTTCTTTGGTACTAAAGCCACAATTGTAGAATTAAAAGTAGGCAAGAGCTTTTCTGTTTCAAAGTAACTCTGCCCTGCCTCTATCACATCCTCACGCACAATCTCCCGCGCTACCTTAAAGAAATGAGAGGCATAACCATCTGGTCCAGGTGGTTTATCACCATCTCGAGAAAATATAGCCTCCTTTATTTCCTCTCTTCCCACTGGTTTCATCAAATCCCTCCGCTCAACCTGTGATAAAGTCATTGGCAACAAGTCTTTTAGGAATTTGACAGAAGGGACTGCTTCTTTGTTATCGTTCACTCCCAAAAGCTCTTCATAATATCCAACAATCTCCTCGGCTAGTTCTTCTTGAGGTTTAAGTATAACCCCATTTTCATTCATTAGAACTTTTATTGAGCTTCTACCAGTTCTACTTTTTACAACATTGTGGAAGAAATGGGTGTTCTGATCCCCCTCCCTTATCCATCTAATTCTAGACCTTTGCCCATAGTAACTTTCCTCTGCTACAAGAAGATCCCTGTACTGCTTAGACAAATACGTTAATTGCTCCACCAATGCAAGATCAACATTATCCACCTTGAGTCTTTTTAACCTTAGAAATAATCTAGTCAAAGGATTACCCTCATCTGGCACCTTCCAAGAATTTTCTACTATTTGCAAAAACTCTGGATTTTTTGTCCAAAAATATAAATATTTATAGAGGCTTGGATGTGACAATTCCTCTCTATCCAAAACCGGAGTAGCTAAACAATGATCTGAAATCTGAGGAGCCAAAAACTCAAAAAAAGAATGGGCAAAAGCATTAAACCATTCTCCATTAATCGTCACTCTATCCAGTTTTCTAGCTAAATAACTCTCCTTTTGTAAATTTGACCAAGTGTAAGTTGGACCAAAGTATGAATGATTTTGCAATCCCAAACAATTTATGCATTTCTGAAACTCTTCTATATCCCTCATCAATTGACTGCCGCATTGAGATCCCGAGCTCTCCTTAATGTCAGCAATGACATTAAAATCACCAGCTAAGAACCATGGATTACCCCTAACAGCTTATTGAATATCCTTCAAATGTTCCCAAAGTCTGCCTCTTTCTCAACCCTCATTTCTCCCATAGATTGCTATAAAATAACCCTGCTTAAAAGATGCTTGAAAACTACAAGTAATACTTTGATCAGTAACTGCCACTAGCTGCAATTGAACATTATTTCTCCAAACAATCCATATCCTTCCATTTTCAGCTTCACCATAATTATGTAAAAATCCCCACCCAACAAACACTTGTGCATTATTATACTTAATCCTTGTCTCCAACAAACATACAATATCAACATCAAGCAAAGAAATTCTATCTACAATTTTCTTCTGTTTAGAGGAATGAACCATTCCTCTAACATTCCAAACCACCACTTCATTAAGAAGTTGATGGAAGACCTCCTAAGGTAGATACTACTACCTTATTACCTTTTTTTCCTCTATCAACTTGATTTTTCCCTTTTTGTTTAAGAAACTTCATCAAATCGGCCACCCCAGCAACAACTGCTCTAGGTTTCCTAGAAGAATTTTGTTGTCCCGCGTCCACTTCATGCTCACTGAAATCCTGGGCTCATTGGTTTTCTAACAAAGCAAATCTGTTAGTTGAACCTAACAAGGCACCCTTACCCTTTCCTTGTGAACTCCCAGAAAACTTGTGCTTACCCTTGTTAGTACCCTTTGCTTGTAGTTCAACCATAGCAGCCAAATCACTTTTACTATGAACTTCATTATCCGGAAAGACTCCATCAACCAAACTTAAATCAGACAGAAGAGCATCTTGGGCTTCAATCTCCAACTTACTCTTACCAATTCCAACTGCCTCAACAACTTTAGCCTTAGGAACCCACACCTTATTAATCTCCTTTAGCTTTTTGGGGCAACCTTTGTCAACATACCCAAAAATTGAACACTTTGAACAACGTTGTGGCATCCATGGCACCTCAACCCACACTGTTCCAGTTGAGTCATCCTTATTTACTATATCAATTGCTCTAGGATTAATTTGATTAGTATCAATTTCCACACAAACTTTCGCATAGCCAACCTAGATTGTCCAACTGTAATTGTGTACATGTATAATGGAACACCAATGGCAGTAGCAACATAGCTTAATCCAATGCCACTATATAGCTCTAATGGAATATGACAAGATGTACCCACACAGGCAATTTATGCAAACCAAAATCAAGTCGTTTCTTACCTGGTTCCCATTTACGAACAATCACTGGTTTATTCTGAATGTGCCACGGCCCATGGTCCAATACCCGATCACGAGCCTCCCTGTTGCTTCAAATTTTGCCCAAAGTAATTTCACCGTCCTCCGCTGTAAACTGAAGTTGGGCGATTTATCAAGAAACTGAGCAACAAGGGAGAATTGCCAGGCCTGAACACCAGCACCGAAAACTTCCGGCGTAGGTGCAACCATAGTATTTCCATTATTATTCACTGGAGGAAAGTATTGCAGAGATTGATCCTTATACTTCCTCCAATCCATCACTTGACTAGAGCTTTCCGAAATCTCCATCCACAAATCCCCAATTTCAATCTCTCTACAACCCTAAATAGAATCTCAAAGAATACAATCCAGAAAAAACAACGACGACAATCGAACAAGAAAACAAGAGCTGAAGAAACTCAAAAGAATCCCCTCAACTAAAGAGAAATTTTTTTTTTCTTTCTAATATTGGTATTTTTTTTGAAACGTTTAGGTGCATTAAATCTATCGTTACTGCTTGTGCTGCCAAATATTAGCTATTTAATCTGCCTTTCTCCAAATGTTATATCGTTAATTAGTTTAGAGTGGTTGACTTTCTCTGTTTCATTTATGCTTGTCTAAGTTTTGGTTACCGCCTCTCCCTTCTTTCTTTTGCCATACACGAAATGCAAAATGAAGAACATCAATTTGCAACGTAAAATTAAATGAAAAGAACAAAGAAATGACCTTTTACATGTATTTTTTGAGATATTGGATCAGAAAGCTCACTAAATGAAACGTTATTTTATTGGAGTGGTTGACTTTCTCTGTTTCATTTATGCTTGTCTAAGTTTTGGTTACCGCCTCTCCCTTCTTTCTTTTGCCATACACGAAATGCAAAATGAAGAACCTTTTACATGTATTTTTTGAGATATTGGATCAGAAAGCTCACTAAATGAAACGTTATTTTATTACTAAGAACCATGATTTTCTACAAATTTGCAGTCTTTCCACCAATGTGGATGGTACATCTCCCAAGTTTTTGGAATCTATGAACTGTTGTTTTTATGTTAAGGTTGAGCTTGTAATGCAGGCAAGGTTTTGTGAAAGAGTTTGGACTGTATTTTGAAATTAGAGTGTTGCTATCTTATGCTGTTATTGAAATTTGTCCTACAGGGGTTGACATGGCTTCTTCCTGAAAGGTTCTCCAACTCAGAGATAGGGCCAGAAACAGGATTTTGTGAACTTCGGTAAAATTGGCTACTTCTTTGTAGCTTAGAAACTGATGAAGAGTTCACCTACCCTGCTCCCGACTTGATTTAAAGTAATTATCTAATTGATTGCTTCCAAAGCTTAGAAAGAAATGTATTAGCACACAGCACTTTAATTCTAGTGATTTAAATATATTTTTATTAGGATCCAATTATATGGGGATCGTGGACATTTTTTTATTGCACAATGGCCGAAACTCGTGCAATCTTGAAGGAAGGGCGTTGTCTGTGCTTTAAGCCGATCTGGAGAGGGTGCAAGGATGATATGTGGCCCTTTACCCGTGCCGCCAGTAACGGCGGCACCCGCCGCGCCGAAACGAGCGTCCACATAAGTTGTGGGTCAACACTGGAACCAAATAAGCAGGCGGGAAGGGGGCATTCCGTACCGTGCATTGTGATGGGCCAAAGGGGCCACCTTATCCCACTGTCATGTCATGTGATGTGGGACGTGGGACCCAATAGGGAAGAAATGGGTGGACCCAAGGGGACCGTTTTTGCATTGTTCCCAAGGTGGTGGTCCCTACGGTTAACTCGGCGGTCAGATCCAGCGTCTGGGCCTACAGCTTACTCACTCTCGAAGTTTAATTTTCATTGCGGTCCCCCCCCCCCCCCCCAAAGTCTCCACGCTTTTAGCCGTTTCATGTTTATATATTCACAAAAGAAACCATGAGCCCAACACCAACAAAATAATTTTATAAACTAAACTAATACACATCTAGTTTTATATTAATAATTGAAGAATTTTAATTGAAAAGAGGAATTTTAAATATCAAAATAATATATTTTTAAATCTGTCAAGATTTTAGTCAGTAGGTTTTTTAATATGAAAAACGTGACAACAACAATACTAAATAAAACATTAACAGAGGAAAAAGATGCTAACAAAAGAACAAAGATTATTTCTATTTGAAACGATGAATATAATTTGTTTTGGATTTAACTATACAAATTTGTATAAAATGGACTTTTAAAACTGTATAGTATAAATAAATATTTCATTTATAGTTTCGAAACTTTATTTGTATAGTAGATATAGTAACAAATTTGGTTAAATTGTAAGATTTTCTTGTATGCCAAGAAATGAGCCGACAACGCTTCCTCCAGTATCAGGGAAAGTTTCAGATCCAGGAAGGGGCTTGACCTTACCCTTGGGGTCCACTTCAACTGGGTACTTTAGCAAATGCCCTCTCATCTCTGTCACTTCCTCTGCCGCAAATTGTCTCCAATTCAGTTTAGCCATTTGATTAATCCGTCTTACGCACTCAAGGCTCTCTGGTCGAGCGAAGCAGTCCTCGACAACTCCAACATGTTCTGCCCATAATGACATCCTATACCCATAGATCTATAATAAACAACACACAGTTAGGCATATAATGGCGAAAATACAAGAAACAGCCGTGTTTGTGTTACCAGGATCACATGGTTCATTAAGTTAACAAGGGAATTGTATCATTAATACGGATGTAACTGAGAGGGTTACCTGTCCAAGGGGACTAGAACGGTTTGCTGCCCAAGTATGTTGAGGTTGGTAAGCTCCCATTGCAATCTCAGTGTCTCTGGTACCCTCCATGGAGCGTTGATTGATGTTTGCAGATCCCACTATTATAAACTCATCATCAACTATCATACCTTTTGAATGGACATAGATCATAAATCTTCGACTTTTACGACTAAGAGCCTGGAATGCAAAAAACCAGAAAAATATATTACTAGTGTAACAACTTCAGGGTTATGCTTGAGCTATTCAATCATGGCTCTTATCCACCTTGGAAGCCTGGCCAAAGCTTTTGGGCCAGGTTTGAGGGTCTTAGAATACCATGATAAAAGACGTTGAACTACCAAAAATAAAAAAGCTTTTAGGGACATGTATAGATTACCTCAGGAGTATTGGCAGCCTTAGGACTTTCATCAACAGGAGGTTGATATCCATCAAGCTCACGATTGCCAAGACAATAGAAATTAAGAAAGTCCTCTGGCACGAAAGTACTATCAAGCCCAGCCTCCACCAAAGCCCTGTAAATAGTCTCATACATCATTGACATGGTTTTGTTCTGCAATGACAGCAACAATTCAAGATCAATGGCCTTTTAATATCTAGTTTTAATCACAATTCTTTAGTTAAGACAAAAAGATATGATTCTCAGAGAATTCATGCCAAAGCAGTATAAACAAAGTCTTAATGCTCAAAATGAACCAACACTGTCAAGCAAAAGCTTGTGTAGGACTTGCGCCAAAGCAGACATCTTGAGGAAGTCTAAAAATGATGACAATAATACAGTCAAAGCTTTAAACATTTTAACAAAAAGTTTTTATTAGAACTCTACCTGCCAATATAAAATCCTTTGAGTGGCAGCGCCTGTTGGAACACCCTCTGGCCACATTGGAATAACAACATATGCAGCAAACCTCTCATTTGCTTTAATTTTACTGGCTATCTTAAGAGCAATTTCCATTGGAATTAAGTTGTCAGCACCTATGAAAAGAATGCAAGGTTATTGTGTCCCGAACCAAACAATGAACAAATGCCTTATTATTCCCATGAAAATTTCCATAAAGCATCCAACACAAGAAATATCAGATAACGCCAGGAACAAATAGGACTAAAAAAATATTCATATTAGTATTTAGCACATGGACTTGATACATTGATAATCTGACTGATATGTTTAACCAAAAAGTTTGGTTCTTCAACTTTTTACTTTTATTTCTTCTATACATATATATATCGAAGTCTAAGATTTTTACCACTTTCTAATTCAAACAGAAATGAATAGTGTTGGTGCAAAGATTGAACCAATATTTACTGAGCCCCAACAAACTCCGTATATTAACCTTATTCCAACACATAACTCGTACATCCAAGCATTCCAAAATTGCTACTGCAAAGCAAGGTCCATGCAATTTTCTCACTTTAGTCACAAAACATGACAACCATCAAAATCTAATTTATGTCTTACCTAAATTTTTATAAGAGCTCCAATTGTAAGAGGATCCAAGGAAATACTGATTCTCTATATAAATGAAATGCTGGGCAGCACGAATGGCCTTCACATATGCTGTATGTATGCTCATATCAATAAGGACGTTCTTACCGCACACCAAATTCTGTCATGGAAAGAATAATCAGTCAGCTTCTACACTGGAAACCCAAAGAATATATAATTAAGCCCAAGTAAAAGAAAAAGCAAATCAAAGGGCAACCTTCTCTTTACCTTGCTTGTTGCATCTTTTGGATCCTTTGGAAAGCCTTTAACAGAATTTGAATCAATCGAGCGAAAAATCTGCGTGTGAAGCCCCAAAACAATAAATAAAAACAATCCATTTGTAGAAAACTAAAAAGTCAAAGTCAAACCAATTTTTGAAAATCACATTCACCAATAAAAACCTATGAGTTATTTGAACTTCACCCACTAGAATAACCCATTTATGACAAAAGCCAAGATCAAGTAGCAAAATTACCTGAACATGCCAACGTTCTGGATCATTCTCATTCTCAGTAAAATCAGAAACTCCCATAATGTCAGGAATTCTTTCTATCCGCAGCAAAGCATCATCAAAGGGCTTTTTTAATTTTTTAAGTCCGTGAGGCTTGGCTGCCTTCAACCAACGTTCCTCAAAGTTGACCAGAACATCATATGCAGCTGGGCCATCAATTTTACTGTGCATATCATGCCAAGGTTCTCTTGGACAACCAACCGTAGAACCCTGCTCAAGTAATTTGCAATTAAATAATGAGCAGGTAATCTTATATACTGCGGTAGAGTACCGTTGTATTTGCAGGTGTCCAAATGTCATAAAACAAAAGAGCAAGAATTGTAAGTAGTTACCGTATATGTTGGATTATGATAGTCATCCTTATGATATGTTTGAAGTGTCCTAAATAAAGCATGATCTGGATTATCATACCGACCATCACATAAGTCAAGGCCGCCAACAAAAGCAATAATTTTTCTATGACTGTTTCCAGCATCAGCATCCACAATTACAGTTTTCTGATGATGTGTATAAATCGTTCCAACTTCCTGATGATTAATTGCATTAGAAAAACATAGTGCTTTAGCCAAACATAAGGAACAGGACAACATATAACAAGCTCAATAATATAGGGATGGCTCAGTGTTTACTCTCAGGAGAGTTAATGTCCAAGGTTCCAACCCCCTTGAACCTCCTAAGATGTACCAGCCACCACCAATAAATAGAACTGATAACAAGACATTTAGTATACGAACTAAAAGATTTGCTATTTCACAGGCCTATGAGAAATTTAAAAAGCACTAAAAAAGGAAACAAAAACAAAATTGCGGAAAGGTATTCACCGTCAAATTTAGACAACAAAACTATATCCCTATTCAAATGAGATAACAGTAACATGAAGTAGAAGGGCTCCGATTATTTTTTTGAAAGGTTGATCACCATTATGGTATAGATACAAAAATGGAATTAGAATTTTGTCTATGAATTATTTTAATATATAACCATAAAAGGGATCTGAAAGACCTATGGTATTTCACTCATTCAACTGTACTCTGTCAAAGTTTGGCAGTGCAACTTATAGATATAAAAAGTTGAAAATACTACTTCAGGCAATTAAGAAGCTAGATTTTTTTTTTTTTTTTGAGAACTATGAAATATCTAAGCTAAATACACTTTCTGATTGCCAAACATCTTGCCCATACATGGTTGGTAGAAAATTGCAAAGTGCAACCACCACACGTACAACAATAGTGCAAACTGTAACTCGAGAAATCTTAATAAGGCTGATAATGATTTCCCCATAGTACAACAATCTAGCGGTAACGTCTAAGGATGTCAAATTGAAGTGGACAAATTTGCAGAGTTAGGAATGCATTTATGAGATAGAATAGTTAAAACAAATGGTTGTTTAGACCAAACCTTTTGTTTGACCCAACTATGTTTTTTTCCAGCAATGCGAGGACAAAGTAACACTTGCACCGAAGAGTGTTTGAAAAAGCTGCGCGTTTCCTCATCATGGGTAGCCATTATTCCTTCCTGTATTATCAATTTAAAGATGTTAATTAACAACCATAATAAGAAAATCTTTTCAATGTTGAAAAAGTGATAAACTCCTATCTTGAAAAAAGGTGTAATAATAGTACACATGAAGTGATCAAAATTTACATACTCTCATTGTCATCATTCATTTTGAACATGTCATTTCTCCATTAATCTGATACGCACAATGGTCACCATCTACTTGTATTGTCATTAGGTTTAAACACTTCATTATATTGAACCTAGTTAAACATGAACGGACTTACCATTCAGATGATAGGAAATAAGGTCCCAGCTTTGCCAACATGACTGGTAACAATGAAGCTACTATGTATGAGAAATAACGCAATAATAAGTTACTCACCGTTTTGTACCCCAATATGCTTCTTGAAGTAGGATCATCCCATAACAAAAGTAGCACTCTAACTCCCTCCTGGGACTTCGACCTAAGAATATCACCCAAAGTGCAATCTGAAGCAGGAGCAACATCGCGCACCAGCCTAACTTTATGCCAAACTGACCACCCTGTAATGTAAACCAAGCGCCTGGCTTGACGAATAGCATCAAATATGTCAGTCCAACACTTTCCTTGCACAAAGTGTATCCCCTGATCGAGTTTTATGTTTGGAAGACACCCGTCAGGAACATGGGCATCTTGATAAAGAGTCACTTTACCCCCCTTCCGAAGAGGAAAATATGTACCAGGAACCCCCACATATTCAGGACCTGCTCCAACACCCTGATGATAGAAGCTCAATTTCTCCATTGGTGTGTATTGAATTGATAATTTCAAAACAGCTCCAGGCTTACAGGGCTTTCCAGCAGCATTCAGAACCGGGTAGGTTCCCTCAATCTTTCCCCCTGCATATATCTGCTCAACTGGAATTGCTACAACTCCTATAATATCTGACCCGAAA
Organism: Gossypium rotundifolium; assembly: GCA_025506655.1. Lineage (NCBI taxonomy): Eukaryota > Viridiplantae > Streptophyta > Magnoliopsida > Malvales > Malvaceae > Gossypium > Gossypium rotundifolium. The sequence goes on from CP106732.1 coordinate 176,523,823, forward strand.
ATATCACTGTCTTTAACAACAAATTGCACTTCAGCGGCATGATGTGCAACAGGGACATTGAAATGTTGCATCCAGATAGGGTTTTCATTATTGCTGATCACAAAAGTCCTTCCTATAACAGCACCAGCAACTGCAATTGTGACATAAGGATCACTTGTAATCTTCTCGTCCAAGCGCCCTCCAACCTTTTTTGAGATATTTGAAGAAAAATTCGCAAACATATCGCCTAAAGTCCTATGGAACATATCCTTGTTGGGAAGATTATTTGCTTCAAGAACCCAAATATCTAAATTTCCATGTAGAAGCAAAACTCTCAATGAACCTTTCTGGAAAGGTACAATCTGCATACCCTGCCCTTTTTGTGATCCATTAAATGAATCATTATGGGAAAAAGTAGAGTGATTAGCCGAATCAGCTCGGCCTAAACTAAGCCCCTCCCAATTACTAGATTCACTTGCATAATCAGGTGTTGAAGTAGCAGCGGGCAATGGAGGCCCCAAAGGTGCCAGAGGTGATGCAGGAGCGGACGGATGGCTACCAGACAAATGCATATTACTCAATTGATGATCTAAAAGCGGGTAAGCAGGTGAGGCACTTCCCGAATTTGCTGCTAAGGAACTTGTACTGTCTTGCCAGTTATGACCAGTGAAGCTGTTGTGTGTGGAGAGGAGCTCGGAATTACTCAACTGATGATCCAAACGCGGGTAAAGAGGTGAAGCACTTCCCATATTTGCTGCTAAGGAACTTGTACTGTCTTGCCGGTTATGACCGGAGAAGCTAATGTGTGTGGAGAGGAGCTCAGAATTACTTTCAGGAGGAGTATATTGTGCAGGTTGTTGATAAGAGGAGGATGATTGAGGAGGATATTGTGCAGGCTGCTGATAAGTGGAGGATGATTGCGGGTTACTTTTTGGAGGTGGGTAATGACCAGATAGGGATTGCTGGTAAGGATTAAAAGTTGAACCATACTGGAAACTACCATGATATTGGGGAGCAGGTTGGGAAGAATTTGGAGGTATTGGGTGTGAATATTGATAAGGAATTGGTCCAGAATAAGAATGAGAATGTCCATAGTCAATGGGTGCTGCAGCAAGGGCATGGACTGGGGGTGGATACATATGCAGTGCAGGAGGGTATTGGGGAGAGTTATAAGGGTATTGATATGGCGGAGGCGCATATGGATCTTGATTTGGAGGAGGGTATCCATGGTGATAAGGGTAAGGATTTTGGTGTGAGTTATTATCCATTTCTTATATCAAATTAGACGGTATGAAATCAAGTAAACAACAGAAAAAACCAAGGAAACTTTGTTCTTCATACATATAACAAAAAAAAGGAACCCAAATTCAACTGTGTTTCTCAGTTTCAAACTTTCAACGGGGAATTCAAGTGAAATACTAATTCCAAGACTACACTTTCAACGGAGAATTACAATCCTAATTCAAATACTAAACTTCTAAAACACTCACACAGACTCCCCTTTCATGAGCATTTCAGGTCTCTCCTTGATCAAATTGGTACGAATCCAAGCTACTTAATCCTTCATGCTTAACTGAGAAAATACGTACCATGAGTCAGCTTAGGTATATGCTACATTAAATTCCTCATAAATTAAGCAGCTTAAAACATCCTGAGTTCTTGTCAAAAAAAAAAAAAGGCATACCTTATCAGTTCCTTTAGGCAGATCAAAATTCACACACATAAAAGCTCTAAGCCTCCACTGTATCAATCAATGAATAAACATTAACAGAAGCAAGATAAGTAAAATAAACTTGGTTTATTAGCTCAAAAAAGAAACTTCGTTAGCAACCGATTTTGAGCAAAATTAGCACATTTTAAGCAAAACCCATGATTATTCTTATATTTTTGTTACCATTTTGATTGATTGTTGCACAAAAAGAATTAAAGTACCAAAAAGCTGCAATTCTATTTGATTTTGACTAAACGCGAAACCAAAAGCCTAAATAAATAGAGAAGATTTTATGAGATCAAAATAGAAAAAGAACAACGCAATTTCAAGCAAACACAAAACCGATAAATATGATTACAGATCTTACCCAAACTCAAGGATCAAATGCATTTTGAAACAATTTGCAGAAATTAAAGAAAAAAAAAAACAATTCGTGATTTTACTAGGTGCCGTTTTGACTTCGTGTTCACGCTAAAATCAAACTCAAGAAGGGTCAGATCCATTTTCAACGCGTCGTTCTTTGGTCTAGTCATTGCTGGGCTTCAACTACTTCTAAATGGGCTTTTCTTTAATAAACACTTTAATTAATTCATTCTTGTCCATTTACTAAAATATTTTCAACAAAAATAAAGCCTTCTCTCAATCTATGTATATTTTGTTTAATTTTTATTTTTAAATTAAATTTGGTCTTTAATCTTTTTAAAAGTTTAATTTAATCGTGAACATTTTAAAAGAGTGAAATTCTTTTTTATAAGAATATGGACTAAAATATTTAATTTTTAAATATGAAAATTCAAATAATAATACACATATATTTCATGTTATTTTTATAATTTTTAAAATTGTAAATATTTTTAATTTTATATTTTAAAAATATTTATTAAGATTGACATATAAAATAAATAATGTCATATCAATATGAAATTACATATAGATTATTATATAGATTATCATATCAAAATCGTTAATTTTTTAAATCAAGATTAAATATAGCTTGATAATTATGTATAGTCAATGCTGGCTCATTTAAGTGCGAAAAAGGTCAATATCTTATGCCTGAGTTTTTCTTTTTAGGATGGATTTACATGCACGGTGGGGTGTGGTTACTTTTTATCTTATACTATAATATTTAATTCTATTATCACTATTATTTTTATACATATAATTAGAATATTTATTTTCACCGTCAATATTATTTTAATATTAATCACTTATGAAGATATCCAATCACACCATTAGATTTGTGATGGATAGTCTGTTTCCATCACCTCTAGTCAAGAGTGCCATTTCCCCGCAGCTAAAATTCGTGCTATGTTTCATCAATTGGGTTCATCGAAAAATACAGACCGTAACTGAAACCAGTGATGTCCTACATTACAGTACAATGTACACACAAATTTGGTAAGTACACAAAGAGGCGCACCCTCCTCATTCACTTTTTTCCGATACACCCTTTCCGTCTTCAACTTCTCGTAAATACTTCCGTTTATCTTCTGCACAATCAAAGTCTACCTTTAAATTGCCAAATGAAAAAAAAAAAGTTGATTGATTGGCTGTTCGCTAATCTGGGTTTCTTCCAAAATTTCAAATTTCGGTAAATATTGACCATGAAATGGCTTGTTTGTGACTCAACGAGTTGGTGTTTTGAAATTTCTGATTTTTGATTACTTGTTAAAGTTTGTTAATCAATAGAGGCTTATTAAGACATGGGTTAGGAGGAACAAAGACTATGTGCACTCCTTGCAATCTCTTGCCAATGTAAGCTTTTCTCTATGTATATTTTTTTCCACTTGTTTCGGCAGGTTATAGCTAATTTTATATTGTTCTAAGTTGATGACGATTATAATTTTGGTTTTTGAAACGTTCAAGTGCATTAAATCTATCGTTACTGCTTGTGCTGCCAAATATTAGAGTCTTATATGGTTGATTAGTTTAGAGTGGCTGACTTTCTCTGTTTCATTTATGCTTGTCTAAATTTTGGCTACTGTCTCTACCTTCTTTTGCCATAAATGAAATGCAAAATGAAGGAAAATCAATTTGCAACGCAAAATTAAATGAAAAGAACAAAGAAATTGCCTTTTACATGTATTATTTGAGATATTGGATAGAAAGCTCTCATTAAATGGAGCGTAATTGTATACCATGACTTTCTCTGCAAATTTGCAGTTTTCCAGTTAGCAGCTCTGGTAGATTTAATATTTGATACCATTGTGGATAATATATCTCCCAAGTTTTTGGTATCTATGGACTATGAATTTTTATGTTTGAGCTTGTAATGCAAGCAAGGTTTTGTGAAAGACTTTGGACTGTGTTCTGAATTTTGAGTATTGGTATCTTATGCTGTTATTGAAGTTTGTCCTACAGGGATTGACATGGCTGCTTCCTGAAAGGTTCTCCAATTCAGAGATAGGTCCAGAAGCAGGTTTTTGTGAAACTTCGGTAACATTGGATACTTATGTATAGCTTAGAAACTGATAAAGAGTTCCCCTACCCCTTCCCCCTACTTGATTTAAACTAATCATCTAATTGATTGCTTCTGAAGCTGAGAAAGAAATGCATTAGCACACAGCACTTTAATTGTAGTGTTTTGAGTATATTTTTATTAGGAATGAGGATCCAATTAAATATTTAAATGTGGCATCCCCATCCCCTTCTTCCTTGGTGTCTGCATAACTAAGTAAAGAAGATGAAAAGTTTTCCTCAAGTTGTATCTTCTTTTTCGTTGCCTGTAGTTTTTCCCTTATTGAACAATTTGGTACACTTATGCAGTAACTGCAACTTTGGGCACACTCACTGCCATCAATGAGCATATAATCGATACTGCCCCTGAAGAGAGCCATACTGGCTTGGCTGACGCTTTGTATTCCCTTATGGGTTGTACATATCTGCACTAAAGGACTTGGGAACTTTGGTTGAAGTTGTGGCAGAGCAATACTATGGTGATAAGAGGGAATTTTATTGCTGTTAGGAAGCTACCAAGTAAGAAACATTCATCATCTGAGATATCCACTTTAATGGTGTGATTGCTTGGGTGGAAAAGTGGAGGGATGGGAGAGGGGAAAAGTGAAAGGAAAATAAATTTTGAGTGTGCTTGGTTGGAAAGCAAAGTGAGAGAAAAGAAAATAGGAAGATCACTATTTTCCATCTTGATGGCTGTCGATTCCACCAATATAATCTTACACCTAGTTGTAAATTTAAGCAGTATAGGGAGTAGGATCGATCCCACAGAGACTGATTTTACTGGAAAATTGTCTCTCTCTTGACCAGATTATTGTTTGGGCAATTGTCGTGCCCGCGACGTTTTAGGGGTAAAATATTAAACCTGAAATAAACACAAAAAATAAAAACATAAAAAGTAACAGACTAAATAGGAAAATAAAATTGAAATAATCTAAAAAGAAATCGATTAATCTTAGCTCAGCCTTAAGCGTAGGTTTTTCCGTCTTTGACTCGATCCTCGAAATTAGATGAACTCGTCTTTTTCGATAAACTAGTTATAGCTACCAAGGACGCCTTGGACACCAACTCTTCCTTGTGTAAATTAGTTATGAAACGTCCTATAACTAACCCTTAATCGAACAATCTACGAAACATTCGTGATTTAGAACTTCGACAGCTTTGCGTTCTAGAAGAGCCTAGCTCGAACCAATGCCCTCAAACGTTGGGACATTTAAATCCGGTTACTACTTCCCTTGACGGAACCAAACAGCAATCTCCACTTGGCACGCCAATGTTTTCACGGAAAACCGATTAGACAATCGATCCTTTCGGAATCCCAATTGTATGTCCAGCCGCACTAACTCAAACGACGTCTTTTTTGACTTAGCGTGACTTGACTTTGTGAGCTGACGAAGTCATACTCTTAATCTGAAGAAATAATAAGTATCGAGAATTGGGAGTTGAATAGCTCGGGTTCGTAACTCACGGGTTTTTGACGGGGTTAATACCGGCTTAAAGCTGAAAAGGGTTTAGTGTGGCATGATTTTACTCATGCTTGAAGGTTATGGAAAGTGTTTGGGCTTTTGTAAAGGATGATGGAATTTGGAAAGGAAAGGGGTTTGGAAGGCAATTAAACCAATTTTGGGGAAAGGAACAAAAGGAATTGAAATGGGCATATTGTTGGAAGTTGGCTTGAAGGGAAAAAAACAAAAGAAATCCTATTCTAAATTGAAATAAGAAAAGAGAGAAATAGAACTTCAAATAGGAATAGGAAAAGCTAATTGATTGATGATTATTCAAATACAAATAACCCTATTTATATACAAAGGGTTTACTAAAAATAGGCTTAATTAATCTAAAATCCTAAATAATTAAAAATAAAAATAAATAAACTAAAAATAAGATTTTCCATATTTGGCTTTTTACAAAGTCAAATTGCATGATGAGTTCTTGGCTTCCCCATCTTTTTTATTTGACCCCCATTTCCATGATTTTATTTCAATTTGGCCCTTTTCAGCATGTTTTTGATCAATTGCATCCTTGACAAGAATTAAATCATAAAAATACAAATTTAGCAGGGATTAATTCAGAAATAAGCCAAATTAAATACAAGAAATCATGCAAAATAATCATGTTATCAAATCCCCCTTACTTAGCTCATGCTTGCCCTCAAGCATGTTGTTCGTTCAAACATTAGAATTAATTCCACAATTTATGAAGAACCGAGCCTCTTTTCTGCATCCTTACTCAATGTAAACAACATAGGAAAAATAATTAAATAAATGCTCAGATCATATAGTTTAATCAACAAGACAAGTGCCATAAAATTTGACATATGCGAACTAGAAAATTTCATGAAATAGAGTTTGAATCCAATAAATTGCAAGGCATTATTAATATACTTTTAGAAAAATAAACTAAACATGGTCAAACCTTTTTACGCGAACTAGGATGACAACCCAAGCACCCTATCCCGGTTACTCAGTTCAAGTAGTCTTCATTATTGGGCTCTGTTAGCGGAATGTTATTAAGTTGTCGACTTGTCACTCGAACCTTTTTACGCGAGACGAGATGATAACCCAAGCACCTCGCCCTGGTTACTCAATCCGGTCACGTTTTCGAAACTTTCACTCATAACTTGAGCCTTTTAATTTTTTTCATTTTTTGTTTTTTTTTTTTCATTTATTCATGCACAAGCAAATATTTTTTTCAAACAACCAATTCATGAAAATCTAGCTACATACATCAACTTTAAAATACAAGTGTCGATTAATCTATATACTTGAGCATTTAAATTCAAAAAAATTTTACCCAATTGTCCAAGTTGACTAAGTATGAGATTAAAGGCTCAACGTCAAAATAAACTGTTGAATGAATTCAATGCAAGATTTAACATATGCAAAAGAGAAACATGCATCAAGAATCAATCAACCATCCATGCATACTTCATATATATTCACCCCATTACTTATTCTAAGCTTGTCCTCAAGCATGCATGTGTCATATTATAGATAAATAAAGAATAAATCAGCAACTCAAATAAACAGAATGAAAGTTCAGAGTACTCCTCATGTGTGTCTTCAATGATTTTGTCGATATTGGGGGTAACGGCTTTGCAGGATATCAAGGATTGTGAAGACTTAATTAAAGTGAACAGATACTATGCACCAGGTAGGATTCCAGAGAAGAGGAGGTGAGTCATTAAGACTGCTTAAGTATCAAGCTCTCCCTAGATCCAATCCTAGACATGCATATACCCATTGCCACACCTTAACCTTATAGCAAAGAGGAGGGAAGACGGCGACGGAGATGGTGACGGCAGCGTTGGTTGGTTGTGGGGGAGAGGGTTTGTTTTGAGGGTATTTTTGGGTAAGTGTGGATGGGTTGAATTGATGGGTATTGGGTTTGGGTTTTGGTGTTTTATGAAGGTTAAGTAGTTGGGGTTTTTTTTAGGTAAATATTTGTCACCAAATTAGCATGTCGTGCCCGCGCCACTATTATTATCCAACTCTCGAAAAAATTTATGCTCTCCATTATTTTCCTGAAAACATCAAATTAACTGAATTAAATAAAAATTTATTTATTTACACCCTAAATCTTACTAAAACTTAAAATAAAATAAATGAAAAGAAATTTGGGTTGTCTCCCAAAAACGTCGTTAGCTCGACGACCTTAAATGTTATCCGTTTGACTTATTGAGAATTAAGTTCTCCATCTTGTGCACTTGGATGTCCTTGCAGAAAGGTTTCGACCTTTTTCCACTATCTTTGAAGCCCTTCCCAGGTTCCCCTATCATTAGTGGATTGAGGAGTCTTTGAGCTTTTTCGTTCAAGTTTATATTTTTCACTGTCGAAATACTTGTACGTTCTAGAAATGATTTCAGCTCTAACTTAGAGGCTTTCATCACAGCTTCACGTACTGGTTTTTGGATTATTGATAATTCCTCTTGCTTAACATCAAGATCAGTATTCCTACAAGACACAGTTTGTAACTTATCATTGGGATGTCCCATATCCTCATAAACATTAAACCTAACCTCTTCGCCATCAAATTCTATGGTGAGTGCTCCATTCCAAACGTCAATTTTCGTTCGCGCGGTACTTAGGAATGGCCTTCCAAGAAAAATGTCAGACGAATTAGTTGAGTTATCATTTTCCATATTGATAATGTAGAAATCTGCAGGGAAAATTAATTTGTTAACTTTAACAAAGACGCCTTCAAGCAACCTTTCGGGATAGACGACTGACCTGTTCGCCAACTGAATTATTACTCCTGTCTCTTTTAAAGAACCTGCGTTAATCAACTTATAAGTAGAATAAGGCATAACATTAATCACACATGACTTTCTTAATGCCTACGTTACCTATATTACAAGAAAATAGCAAACATACCTTGGTCCTTGTATTTGGGATGAACTTTCTTTTGCAGTACTGCGGAGACATTTTCTCCTACATTTACTCTTTCATTACCTATCAACCTTCTCTTGCTAGAACATAATTCTTTGAGGATTTTCGCATAACGAGGGATTTGTTTGATAGCCTCAAGTAAAGGGATATTTACCTCCACCTTCTTGAATGTCTCCAGGATTTCTTTTTCCTCATTCTCTTTCTTATCTTTTGCAAGCCTCCCTAGAAAAAGAGGTAGCATCACAACTGGTTTCTGAATTTCTGACTCCGACCTAGCTGTTGGATCCATCATTTGCTTTTCCCCTTTTTTGTCTTGCCCACGACTTTTGGCTGGCACTGTTATTTAACCTTACCGCTACGAAGAGTTATTGCACTTACATTCTGTCGAGGATTCGGCTCCATCTAGAAAAGTAATTTACCTTGAGATTCCAAACGATTAACTGCCATCGAGAGTTTACTAACTTGATTAGTTAGTTCTTATATTGATGCATCTGTCCTCTGTTGATATTTTATAGCATCGGCGGCAAGTCTTTCCACAATAGCTTCTAGAGATAGCTTGGGTTGCTGTTATGGTGGTTACAGAGGTCTCGGTTGGTACAATAAATTATACTTGGGATTAGCTCCATAACTCAAATTGGGGTGATCCTTCCACCAAGGATTGTAGGTGTTGGAAAAGGATCATAACGTCTTTGAGGAGGTCTCGAAAAACCTCCGACAGCATCTACATGTGCCATTGAATTATCGTTAAGGATTGGGTATGAATCGGTCGGATGTTCAGATGTAGCGTAAATTGCATACAGTTGGGTTGAATTCTTATTCTCTGTAAGCAAATATTGAACAACATTGGTAAGTTTATCCAATTTATCTTCTAAAGATGAAACGTTTACCCCATAAACCCGTCCTATGGGTTCTGAATTAGGTCGATACTGTTGAGAATTTATCGCCATGGTGGATATCAGTCCTCTCGCCCTTTGAGAAGTCATATTGACAAGCGCCCCTCTACTAGCAGCATTGATCATCTTTATTTCCATAGGGAGCAATCCCTCGTAGAAATACTAAAGTGAGTGATTATTCAATCAACCCGTGTTGAGGACAACTTGCATATAGTTTTTTATACCACTCCCAATAGTCGTAGATCGATTCATTCTCCATTTGGTGAATTCCCATTATGTCTCTCCGAAGTTCAGCTGCTCGTGATGCTGGAAAGAATCTGTCAAGAAAAACACGAGATAAGTTATCCCAAGTTGTTATAGAACCGGGGGTAAGTAAAATAGTCATTCTTTTGCTGTATCAACTAAAAAAAGGAAAAGCCCAAAGTTTGATTTCATCTTCGGGTACTCCTTGCGGTTTCATGATTGAGCAGACCATGTGGAACTCTCTCAAGTGGGTATGTGGATTTTCATTCTTCAAGCCTCGAAAAGTGGGCAAAAGGTGAATCAAGCCCGACTTTAACTTGAACGTGGTTCCTCCGGTTGGATAGTTGATGCATAACGGTGTTTACTCGTTGGGAGCAGCAGCTAGTTGACGAATAGTTCGATTCACCATCCTTTCTGGTTCACCAAGGTTGCCTTTCGCTTCTTTTGGTTCAAGAAGTCTCAGGTTCAACCACTTGGACTTATTTCCCACGTCTAATTGCCTCTGCACGAATTGCTTCGCTCAAGTTTTTAGCGTCGAATTCTAGGATCCCTTGTCCTAGTTCAACTTCTGCTTTACTTGCGCGTTTGAAGCTTCTGTCTCTTTCATCGTGTTCGTGTTGATTTCTCAATCTCTGGGTCGTATTCGAGATCTCTGATGAAGATCTGGTCATGAAGACGAATTAAACAATTGTAAGTGTTGCCAGTCCCCTAACGGCACCAATATGATGGCTGTCGATTCCACCAATATAATTCTACACTTAGTTGCAAATTTAAGCAGTATAGGGAGTAGGGTCGATCCTACAGAGACTGGTTTTACTGAAAAATTATCTATCTCTTGACCAGATTAATGTCTGGGCAATTATAGTGCCCGCGACGTAGTAACAGACTAAATAGGAAAATAAAATTGAAATAATCTAAAAAGAAATCGATTAATCTTAGCTCAGCCTTAAGTGCGGGTTTTTTCGTCTTTGATTCGATCCTCGAAATTAGATGAACTCGTCTTTTCCAATAAACTAGTTATAGCTACCAAGGACGCCTCGGACACCAACTCTTCCTTGTGTAAATTAGTTATGAAACGTCCTATAACTAACCCTTACCGATCGAACAATCTATGAAACGTTCATGATATAGAACTTTGGCAGCTTTTCGTTCTAGAAGAGCCTAGCTTGAACCAATGCCCTCAAACGTTGAGACATTTAAATCCGGTTACTACTATCCTTGACGGAACCAAACAACAATCTTCACTTGGCAAGCCAATGTGTTCACGGAAAATCGATTAGACAATCGATCCTTTCGAAATCCCAACTGTATGTCCAGCCGCACTAACTCAAACGACGTCTTTTTTGACTTAGCGTGAATTGACTTTGTGAGCTGACGAAGTCATACTCTTAATCCGGAGAAATAATAAGTATTGGGAATTGGGAGTTGAATAGCTCGGGTTCATAACTCACGGGTTTTTGACGGGGTTAATACCGGCTTAAAGCTGAAAGGGGTTTAGTATGGCATGATTTTACTCATGCTTGAAGGTTGTGGAAAGTGTTTGGGCTTTTGTAAAGGATGATGGAATTTGGAAAGGAAAGGGGTTTGGAAGGTAATTAAACCAATTTTGGGGAAAGGAAAAAAAGGAATTGAAATGGGTAGATTGTTGGACGTTGGCTTGAAGGGAAAAAAACAAAAGAAATCCTATTCTAAATTGAAATAGGAAAAGAGAGAAATAGAACTTCAAATAGGAATAGGAAAAGCTAATTGATTGATGATTATTCAAATACAAATAACCCTTATTTATATACATAGGGTTTACTAAAAATAGGCTTAATTAATATAAAATCCTAAATAATTAAAAATAAAAATAAACTAAAAATAGGATTTTCCATATTTGGCTTTTTACAAAGTCAAATTGCTTGATGAGTCCTTGGCTTCCTCCATCTTTTTGATTTGACCCCATTTCCATGATTTTATTTCAATTTGGCCATTTTCAGCATGCTTTTGATCAATTGCATCCCTGACAAGAATTAAATCATAAAAATACAAATTTAGCAGGGATTAATTCGAAATAAACCAAATTAAATATAAGAAATCATGCAAAATAATCATGTTATCACATCTCAATGCATAAAAATCAATCCTTCTAAATTGAAAAGATGAGCCTTTCATTTTTCTTTCCATTTTTCTATCTCTCCTTCCAATCACACCTATGGAAAGAAAATTTATTCTATCTTTCCAATTTTCTTTCCACCGTACTTAGCAAAGTTTAAATCTTCACCTAAGCTATTGTTTCTAATATTTTGGTGTTAAGCCTTCACCTAGAAATTTGGTACTTGCTGTATATGAGGGTGACGATTAGATTAGCTTTATTCGAACTGTGGATATAAAATGCTTCTGCTTGGAGGAGAGACACCAAATGTTGGAAGATTCTGATTTACAATGTCAAAACCATTTTTTTTTAAAACGGGTTCGACTTTGATTTTGAAAATGAAAACGAAAAACAAAGTCGCCACCAATCCTTTTTGATAAGGTGTGATCGGGTCACCTTGTAATTTGGTCATTTCAATAAAATTTTAATTTACTAAAACGACGATTTTAAGTCTACGAAATCCAGAAAACGGGTTCGGGAATCAGTTACGCATGAGGAAGGGTTAGCACCCTCGATACGCCTAAAATTGGTACCTAATTAATTAATTAACGTCTTAATGTTGAAAATTTGAAAAGATTTTAAATTAAGATTTCTTTTAAAACATTTGAATACACTCGAGTTGAATATTATATTTTTTTGTTCCGAAGGAATAAAATATCACATCCAGCACGTTAGGATATAACAATTTAAATCCTATAATTTAATATCATCTTATAATTCCCAAAATTCATGCATTGAAATTTTAAAAGGATATTTGACTATTTGGTCAAACGATAAATTGATACCCAACACGTTAGGGCACGATTTATTGAATTTTCAAATACGAAATATTGTCTTGTTTTTAATAAATCCTTATCCCGAGATAACAAAGCGTCACATCCAGTGAGTTAGGATACGAGAATTTTGAATTCTCGAGAATAAGTTTTTATTTAACTTTTATGCTTTGACTTTAAAAAGAAAATAATAAGTTCTTTAGACTCGATGAGAAAAATCGAAACCCCGTAAGTTAGGGTACGATTTCTTTCGAACCTAGAACGCAAAGTATTTGCTTATTTCAAAAATAGAAATTTTAAGGGATCGGAGAAAATGTTACGATTTTTATGTGAAATGTAAAATGAATTAAACCGCTGATACGCATAAAATAATGGATGCGATGGTATGAACGACATTAGTAAAAGCGAAAATAAATTAAAACTGATAATAAATAAAAACTAGTAAAAACTGAAACTAGGTTAAAAGCAATAATAAACCAATACGTAAATAAATGGTATATAAAAAGGCCAAATAATAATAATATCAATAATAATAATAATAATAATAATAATAATAATAAAGTTTAAAATTACGAAAAAAGGTATAAATAAATAAATAAAATAATAACAATATTAATAACAAAATAACAAATAATCTTAGAAATTATGAAAGAAAAGGAGTAAATAAATAATAATATATAGTAAGACGAAATATATTTAAAATTTAGGTAAATAAATAGAAATAGAGACATAATAATAATAATAGTAATAATAATACAAAATTAATAATATAATAATATAATAATAGTAATAGTAGAGGAATAAAATAATAATAATAATAAATACAATAGTAATAATAATAAACAAATAATAGTAAAAATATAGAATAAAAATAAAATGGATAAATAATAGAAATAATAATAATAACAACAATAATGGTAACAAAGATAATAATAGAAATGTTAAATAATAATAATACTAATAATATTAATAGTAATGATAATAAAATATTAAATAATAATAATAATAATAATAATAATGCAATAATAATAACTAAATTGGACTAAATTAAACTTAAAACAAAAGTTTGGGGAAAAATCAGAAATAAAAAGAAAGGAAAAGGACCTATCTGAACACGCAAATAACAAGGAGTGGCCAAAAGGGAAATTTTTCCATCCTCCAAAACGCACAGTATCAAAGAGGACCAAATTGAAAATCAAAATAAAATACTGGGCAAAATTAAAAAATAAAATAAACTTAATTGCTGAGCAAAAAAGGCGAAAGCGCTAAAAGTGCAATTAGCCCTTCCGCATAAGAAACACGCAGATCTTCCTACCCATCGAGTTGGGTCTCGGGTCCTCCCCCAAAACGACGCTGTTTTGGCATCTGGGGGAAGGGGATGAAATAGCGCTATTTTGTGGGGTTTATAAAAGCCCAAAAAAAATTTTTTTTGTTTCATTTTCAACCTTCTCTTCAAAAAAAACCAAAAACTTTCAAAAACTCTCTCCCTCTCCCATTGAATCCGGCCAACTTCGGTCATTTCGCAGTCGTGATGGCCGTCAATCGCCAGTGATGGCACTGCCGTTCACGGCGGCCGGCGACATAAACAAAGTCTCTTTTTGAAAGCCCTTTTCACCTTTATCCCTATTTTAAAGTCGAAATCCCTAAAAAACAACCAAAATTTCGAGAACAAGGAAAAAAAAAGGAAAAGAAAGGTTTTTGATTCTCCGGCGCTACCATTGTGGTTTCCGGTGAGTCTCTTGACTCGACCACCCACTAGATCGAAGGAATCTCCGTCTACGACAGTGGATGCAGTGGAGGTAACTGGGCTTTTGTCCCTTTTTATATTTTTCTGTTTATTTCGAACTAAAATAAAATAGGCACCTTGATTTTTTTTGAATCTATTTCAAAACTCCATTTTTGTATTTCTAATTTTCTTCCTCTTTATTTCAAAAAAATCACCGTTTTACATTGTTTGTTCTTGGTCTTTATAGCCAAGAAAATGTTACAAAGTATTTTCTATTGCTTTTTTGTTTTGCTTGTTTCTTGCTTGTTACAAAGTATTTTCTATTCTTTTCATTTTTGCAGTAGCTAGTGTTCTTTTCATTTCTGAGGGCAAGTGGCGGACTTGGCGTGAGGACTTGGCGAGGCGGCTTTGCGCTTTATACTTAGTGATGGGATGGGGATGCAGCTTAGGGTTTCACTTTTTTGAAACCTTAATTCCGGCTAGTTGGGTCTGTTGGGTTTGGGGTAGATTTAGGTTTGGGTTTGGATTAATAATTGGGCTTCGGGTTTGGGCTAAATTGGGTTTGGTCTTGTTGGGTTTAGGATTAAATGGGTTTAAGAATTTGAGATGTTTTGAGTTGGGTTTTAATTTGTTTGGGTTAAGTTTATTGTTTTATGGGCCCTGAACTAAATTGGACTTGTACATACAACAGAAAATTGGGGGCTTCCCTTTTGAGCGGATTTGGAGAGAATGCTTGTATGATATCTGACCCATTATGGGTGCAGAAAAGTAAACAACAGCATGCAATTATGAAGCCTCAAAGTGATTATTTTGTTAAAATTTCGTGATTTATTACTTTATATTAAATTGATATGGTATTACGAGGTCCTCTTTATTACGAGGCCACTTATTGTTCATTAGAAGATATGGAATTAGATCATGGATTCCTTGGTTTCTTTCTCTGGCTGTTGACATTATTGGAATGGGCTTTCTATCACATCTTACGGTACCAAGGAAGGGTGGAAGAAACAGTTCCATCTTTCTTGCTCTGAAAGGATGATGTTAGAATCATTAGATAATTTTCAAACTATCAACCTTTGGCTTAACATCTTTAAACTCGAGCTTTGCTGTTTTGAAGTATTTGATATAGGTAAAAAGAGAGAGCCGTTCTTTAACAAGTACACCAAGTAGTTGACAAAACTTTCACGTATTACTTCCTAGTTTATGTCTTTTTCCGATACCTTTCCTAATCTATATTTGGTCTTTAGGCAAACACTTGAAAATACTGAAAAGCTATTGGAGCCTGTTTCACTGATTGGAACCCTAGCAGGTACATTGGACAGATTCTTTCCCCTTAAAATATCTTGAATTCATTGACATCATGCCAACCATATTATTGATCAAACTAATATAGGCAGAGTTAACATATTCGATGTTGTCTTTTGGCAGAAAAAATTGTTGAGCTTGTAGTTAGAGCTCAAACAAGGTACACTTATGTCTGGATCTTAAAGAGTGAAGCTGCAAGCATTCATGGTTCAAGGCAGTGAGTTCTATTTTTTGGTCGGATACATGTTTTTGTTGCTGTTTTATTCTTTAACCAAATTTATAAGATACCAGTGTGAACTGAGCCTATGATGCAGTGACAAAAGACTTCCATTGAAATAAAGTGTCAATTAACACCAAATTCCAGGTTGAATATCTAAACAACCCCTATTTCTAAATCTTAAAATTGAGGGAAATTAATGTGATCCGAACTTGTCAGCTCACATTCAAATAAGCCAAAAAAAAAAAAGGCACTTTGGGAAATGCCAATCATAAACTTGATCCAAACTTTGTAATTGTGTTTCAATTGTAAATCAACCCCTTGTACTTGATTAAACCAAAAAGAAAGAAGTGGTCCAAACTATTAAGAGCGGATGGGGGTGGAGGAGGGGAGGTGAGGTCCCATTGTCACCAGAAAGATGAAGCGTCCCTCATGTATTAAATAATCAAAAAGGGGTGCCCCAATGACATTAGTGGATTGTGGTGTGATACAGGCTAATAAATCCCTCTCTGCCCGTCCCCTCGTTGCAGCTGCAAAAAACACATGTGGCGCAGTGGGGTACATGTACACGCACACATTTGAGACCACAAAGAAATTTAAAATTCACTTAAAAAAGAAAAAATAAATGGGAAATGGAGCCCCACCCAATAAGGGGTCCCCATCCAATAGATGAAACTGAGAGGGGACCACTTTTAAAAGGCAACTGGCAAGTGGGGTGGCAGTGGGCATCCCCATTGTGGCCTACCCTCAATACTACCCCACCACCACCAAAGGGGGTTTGGTTTGGTTTGGTTGGGGTCCAATGGTTCATGGTGCTTTGCTCCTTCACGAGATCAGTGAAAATGGTGGGATCCCACCACACTAGCAATTGCTTTGAAAGGGGCCCTACCTAGACTGAAAGAGTCCTATGTGGTGGGGTCCAATATAAGGGTGTAAATTAGTGGTGGAGCCGTCGGATTTACAGATTAGGGCATTGGCCCCCCACCTTAGATCTGTTGCCGTACAGCACAGCCTTGTTGAGTACCTTTTACAGGCGACAACTTACTAGACAACAGGTTCGCTCGATGTTTAAGTCTTGGTCTGTTACAGACACCCATACACTCTTGCTTACCATTTATGCTTTCATATTAATCCATTTTCCCTGCCACTTATTCCAAAAGTTCTCCTGGAAAAAAAAGTAAACAAAGTTGGTCGAGTAATAAAATAAGTTAGGTATTTACAAAAAAAAAAAAAAATTTGTTTCACTTCCATTTCCATATTTTCTTAATTCCCAGTTTCTCATTTCATGAGTTTTTGAGAATCAAGCATACGGCATCCCTCCTCAGCTAAGCAGCCCAAAAAAATCTCTCACCTTTTTTTTTATTAAATTTGTTGGGTTAAAGTTTCAAAAAAGTTGTGAACAGCTAAGTGTTTATATTACAGTTTATATAACAGTAGTTTTTTAAAACATGGGGTGTGGGCGTGAATAGTGATATAAAAAATTAACAGTAATAATGAGGAGTGATTATCATTTGTTAAGAGGGGGGATGCATTTTGAGAAGTAATGGAGGACTTCCATTTGTCAATGTTGAACCACCAAAGGTACCTCCCGCATGCATGGTGGTGGGGATTGCGGGAAACCCCTCAACCGCCCCTCCCTCCCATGCTTAATGCTTCCTACAAATACCAGAATTTGGCCCCCACTCCTCCAACTGGTCCTTCACACCTCACTTGCTCTTTTTGTTCTTTTTTTCCTCACCATAAAATTGAATTTTTTACTGACAGACAAACTTTGCACTATACTCAGAAAATTTTGATTCACTTAACATTAATCGAATTTCATTTTAATTGTATTATTTTTATATAGTAATAAATATTATTTTAAATATATTTATGTATTTCTATATTTTAATGAGAAAAATTGGACTCTCATCTTATTAAAAAACTAACACGATTCTTTTAGAGTGTTTGGTTAAAATCATTTTATATTTTGGGAATATTTTACATTCATACATTTGGCTCCTAAAGTTTGTTTTCAACATGTAATTATACATTTACAATAGATTTCAAAATATAAGGTTGAATTCAATGCCAATTTTCGCTCGTGTAATGTCAGATTCCAGTTGTAATATTTATTTTAAGACATTTTACCCTTCATTTTATAGTTTTATCAACTTCATCCCTTTAATTTTGACATTTTTATATTAAGTATGTATATTAAGTACATCTAATTTTAAATTCTTTTAATTTAATATTTTAACTTAATACATTAATACAAAATAGATAATTTTATTGGTTATCATATTTAATATAAATAGTATATTAATCGAATTAAAATTAACTAGATTTTTTAATAAAAGAAAATGATATTTATAAATAAAATAAAATTTGAGATTGATTTATTCAAATAAGTGACTGAAGGAAAAAAATACTAATTACATTTATATTGTGTTAGAATTCAGAGGCGAATTTCTCCAAAAATAGAAATTTTGTTATTTTGACCTTTTAAAATTTTAAAATATTTAAATTAGTAAATATAAAATTGTACTTTGACACTTCTAAAATAATAAAATTTTAATTTAATTTTTAAAAATTATAAAAAATATAAAAATTTAATTTTGACCCCAAAATTTTTCCTACCTTCGCTCTTGTTAAATTTAACATATAAGTTTCTACAACAAAAATGAGAATACAAGACCTTAAAGTCTATTGGAAAAGTTTGATAAATTTTCATATAAACATTTTTAATTAATATTGAAGAAATTGTTAAAAATATATTCAATAACAATGATAAATTAAGGAAATATTCTTCAGATAAATATTATACTTTTTAAAACATTTATTAACCTTTGATTCTACTTACGAAATCTATAATGTAACAAATATTTTCCCATATTCTTTTAAATAATATTAAATAATAAAATACATCTAAACCAAACTAAATATAATAATGTAATATATTGGATAACTTAACATGGGTTTGTTTTTCTTGGGCACTGATCTCATGGTCACCCATGCAATTTCGAATGATTCGATTTTTTGGACAGTTAACCTTTATAAGAAAAAAAAAAAAATAGTAAGAATAAGTAATTGGAAATGGGTAATTATTCTATCCGTTATTTGTGTAATAAGAGAACTCTACAACCGGGTTTAAAAAGATATCAAAGTATTTTTTTAATTATTTTAATATATTGTAAAAATAAGTGGTATCAACCCATATTTGCTTGTGCAATTTTTTTAGTCCATTAATAATATATCAGATAATAATCTAATTGGAAATTGAATGTTTTCAAGCAAAGTTTTAAGTTCAAGTGTTATGAAGAAATAAAACAATATTGAAAGACGTTTGTTTGACGTTAAAAAGTCTTGAGTATTAAGTTTGAAATTTATCATGCATAATTTCACGCTTACGTCTCTATTTTTCATTATATATGTAGCGGTAAAGTAAAAAAATAAAATTTAAAGTGTCGAAATTAAATTATAATTTTTATCATAATAAAAATATAATTTTTTATTTTAATAACCTATATCTTTATAATTTTAAAGGATTAAATTAAATTTTATTATTTTTAAGAAATCAAAGTGTAATTTTATTTTTATTAATTTAAAATTTTAGAAACTACACCAATACTTATATGAGAGTTTTAGCTTAACGAGCCTCAATTTGTTGACTTTAGTCCACATTTTATAAGTTCTTAATTTGTTTATACAATAATAATTTAATTGTAATTACACAAACTTATATTTATAATTATATTATAATTATTGCACCTTTAAAAAAAGTAAAATACCTTAATGAAAATATTACAACATGTGTCCCTTTTTTATATATATATATATATAAATTATTTTAATACACTCGACATGAAATAAATGCCATCTTCGAACATTTTAAAATAATATATAAAGACTACATATACCAAATAAATTTCTAGAATAAAAAACACCGATAGAATTTGCAAATTGGATATTCGGACGCATCACCAACTTTGACCCTGAACGATCAGATTTCTAATAATCCTGTGGAACGGGGCCCACCACGTGTCATCATCTAGCGGGTCCAACAGTCCACAATCGGTAGATAACCGTAGATTCTTTTCATCAAAGATATTAAGAGAAAAAAAAAACAACCTCAATCTTAATTTTAACTAGATCAACCACGTAAAATATGTTTTTATAAAAAATTATATATAAATGAAAAAAGTAAACTTTAGAGATTTTAGTATTTTTAACTTTAATAAATATTATTTTTAATTTATTTTGAAGTTGTTTTATATAAAAATAAAATAAAATAATAATAATATTGACTATTTTAAAATAAAAATATTTAATTATTTATTACAGTAGGACTAAATGCTGATCACTTTATAATATAAAACGAGTTTTATCTAAAGTTCGAAATTATTAAAAGTCAGTACAAAAGACTTCCCCGTGTAAGATGTAATCCACAGTATTTTGTTTTTCCTTTTCATCCTCTTTATAAAATTCAAGGCTTCGTTTTTCTCTCCTCTTTGTTTTCTTTCGTTTTACGTGGTTTTGTGCTGCTTCTTAAAATTAAACTAATGGCTGCAATTCATAAACTTGAGGTTGAAGAGGATGCGGATCCCAGAGCAGTTGTTCTCAGCATCAACGGCGGTGGAGACGCCGCACCGTCGAAGAACCCCAAAGAAGAGCCTGACATAGACACAACTTTAGGCGCGATGCCCATGGCTGTGCACGTGCCGTCAGGAGTACCCGCACCGCCAGTCACGGCAGCACCCGCCGCGCCGAAACGAGCGTCCACGAAGGACCGTCACACGAAAGTCGAGGGACGTGGTCGGAGGATCCGAATTCCTGCTACTTGTGCGGCTCGGATCTTTCAGCTGACCCGAGAATTAGGTCACAAGTCGGATGGGGAAACTATTCGCTGGCTATTGGAGCACGCTGAACCAGCGATAATAGCGGCCACCGGAACCGGTACCGTCCCGGCCATCGCTATGTCGGTTAATGGGACCCTTAAAATCCCAACAACCTCGAACGCTAACCCTGAACCCGGCGACCCTGGTAAAAAGAAGCACAAACGACCCGCGAATAGCGAGTACGTTGACATAAACGACGCCGTCTCAGTTTCATCTGGTTTGGCTCCTGTTATTACTCCTCAACAGCAGCAGCAGCAACAAGCAGCTGTTTTGCCGCAGGGGTTGGTTCCAATTTGGGCCATACCGTCAAACAACGTCGTTCCAGGAGCTTTCTTCATGGTACCACCTATGGCATCCATGGCCGGGCCTTCCACTCAGCCTCATATATTCACATTCCCAGCCACAGCTACACCGGTAATTAACATTTCAGCTCGGCCCATATCGTCGTTCGTGTCCGCCATGCAAGCAGCAACGCCAAGTCAACTTCGAAGTAATGTAGCAGTTACGAGTTGTACGGTTCCTGTTTCCAAGGCGGCTAAGACGACGTCGGTTATGGCACCGAGTTCGAGTTCTGCTGCCAGTGCCACTACTACGACAACGACTCAGATGCTCAGAGACTTTTCTTTGGAGATTTATGATAAACAAGAACTTCAGTTCATGACTCGATCTTCAAAGCATTGATTGGCAACCATGACAAGGGAAGGAACAAAAAAAAAAAAGTGTTTCTTTTTCCTTGCTATGTTTGGGTTTCAATTTCATACACTTTTGATTGGTGGCTTCGTAGTTGTTGCATCCGCCATGAACGAACGAACGAGCGAGCGAAGCCTAAAGGTTAGGAGGCGTAAAAGGGCTAAAGGGGTGCGAGGAGTCGGAAGCACGTGTGCACGTGACGGGTGTTGTAAAAGGTGTGCACGTGTAATGTGGGGTCAGAGATTAGGCGGAGGTGGGGTCCACGTAAGTTGTGGGTCAACACTGGAACCAAAAAAGCAGGGGAAGAGGGCATTCCGTGGACCGTGCATTGTGATGGGCCAAACGGGCCACTGTCATGTCATGTGATGTGGGGCACGGGACCCAATAGGGAAGAAATGGGTGGACCCAAGGGACCATTTTTGCATTTTTCCCAAGGTGGTGGTCCCTACGGTTAGTTCGGTGGTCAGATCCAGCGTGTGGGCCTAAACCTTAATCACTCTCTAGTTCTGACACGTGTCCGAAACTTAGCTGTTGATGGTAGGAGCTGTTTCTTTTTTTAAAAAAATATTTGACACGTGGGGCTATTTGTTGGTAGTGTCTACGAGATAACGTGATCATGATCAAAAATGGAAGAAGAAGAAGAAGAAGAAGAAGATGATGATGATGATGAAGATGATTCTGGCTGCGGCATCAGATGCTTTTCCTCCATGTTTATCTTTTGCTAGATTTTTATTTCTGTCTGTGAAATTAACTTGTAAAATGTAAATAATTGTTTTAGTTTAACTCATATAAAAGTTTAGTTCCGATTCTGAATTTAGAAATATATGTTTTTGTTATAAAATGAGTGGTAGATGGTATTTAATTTGTCTTAATTTTCTTACCAACGAGTTTATGTTGTTGTCATTAATTTTCTTTAACGTGCAGGTAAAGGAAAATGAAGAAAAGAGGATCAGTGATTGGTCAACGGTGTAAAATAACAATAATAAGATTTAATATGTCTTTGATTTAGATTTTAAATTTCAAAATATTCTAATTATTCTTAAAATTATTAGTATCATATCCATTTTGTTACTCCATAAAAATTGTAGGATATTTTTAAATACATATTTATAACATAAATCTTTAATTTTAATGGCATTATTTATTATATAATATTATAATGATTAGAAATTCTAGTATATATGTAAAAATAATAAAATTTATGATTTGAAATTAATTAATAATAACATAAAAACAAATATATGTATGGTACTAAATTTAAAAATATAAATTAAATTGTAAGTAAAATTAAATTAATATATACAAATATATAGCAATTTTGTATTACAAACATACTTATTACGATTTTATATAAAATTAAAAATTGTTTTAATTTAAAAGGTAAAAATATTATATACACAATGCCATCAATTTAAACTTGTTCATATACAATTTTTAATTAATTTATAAAAATAGAAAAATAGAAAACATCTATAACTTATGTTAATAGAATGAAGTGTTACAAGATGAATATCAAAGTGTTAGGCATACATAATTTAAAATTGAAAATCGGTGGATATATGTTGAATTAATCCAATAAAAATAGAAAAGAAACGAGGTGGATCGTGCAGAAGATAAAATGTGTCATTTCGATTCTATCTATGCTTTGGTGGCCTACAATAAGCGGGGTTCAGTCCACATTGGAAAGACAATTTGGATTTCAGTAGGGGGAAAGTACACGTGTACGGTTGATATCGAAGTTTAATCAAGTTTCTCTACGATCCCTAGTCCCCGCAAATTTATATATTCTCAAAAGAAAGCAGGGGATAATTTTATTAAACCAATTTTGATGTAGGTTGTGGAGAATTTTTAATTGAAAAAGAGGAATTTTAATAATAATAATTGTTTACACAGTTAAGATTTTAATCTGAAATACTAAAGAAAACATTAATATAGGAAAAAAGGATAGTAACAAAAGAAGCATGATAAGTTCTCTTTGAAACGATGAATACAGGTAACTACAAAATTTGCTTTGAACAATTTAAGAACTATACAAATAAAAGGGATATAGCAGATTTGGTTAAATTGTAAGATTTTCTTGTATGCCAAGAAATGAGCCGACAACGTTTCCTCCAGTGTCAGGGAAAGTTTCAGCTCCGGGAAGGGGCTTGACCTTACCTTTCGGATCCACTTCAACCGGATACTTCATTAAGTGCCCTCTCATCTCTGTCACTTCCTCCGCTGCAAATTGTCTCCAATTCAGTGTAGCCATTTGATTAATCCGTCTTACGCATTCGAGACTCTCCGGTCGAGCGAAGCAGTCCTCAACAACTCCAACATGTTCTGCCCATAATGACATCCTATACCCATAGATCTATAATAAACAACACAAAGTTAAGCATACTTTAATGGTGAGAATACAAGAAACAACCATGTTTGTATTGCCGGGATCACATGGTTCATTTGGTTAACAAGGGAATTGTATCATTAATGCAGATGTAACTGAGCAGGTTACCTGTCCATGGGGACTAGAATGCTTTGTTGCCCAAGTATGTTGAGGTTGGTAAGCTCCCATTGCAATCTCCGTGTCTCTGGTACCCTCCATGGAGCGTTGATTGATGTTTGCAGATCCCACTATTATAAACTCATCATCAACTATCATACCTTTTGAATGGACATAGATCATAAATCTTCGACTTTTCTGACTAAGAGCCTGGAATGCAAAAAACCAGGAAAATATATTAGTAGTGTAGGAACTTTAGGGTTACGCTTGAGATATTCAAGTGAAATGGGCTTGATTCTATACAATCATGGCTCTTACCAGCCTTGGAAGATTGGGCAAAGCTTTTGGTTCAGGTTTGAGGATCTTAGAATACCACGATATCGCCCAAGACGTTGAATTACCAAAAAGAAAAGGTTTTTGGGACTTGGTATAGATTACCTCAGGAGAATTGGCAGCCCTAGGACTTCCGTCAGCAGGAGGTTGATATCCATCAAGCTCACGATTGCCAAGACAGTAGAAATTCAGAAAGTCCTCTGGCACGAAGGTACTATCAAGCCCTGCCTCTACCAAAGCCCTGTAAACAGTCTCGTACATCATTGACCTGGTTTTGTTCTGCAACAGCAGCAACAAGATCAATGGCCTTTTAATATCTAGTTTTAATCATAATTCTTTAGTTCATGCCAAAGCAGTATAACAAAGTCTTAACGCCCGAATTGAACCAACAGTGTCAAGCAAAAGCTTGTGTAGGACTTGCTCCAAAGCAGACATCTTGATGAAGCCTAAAAATGATGACAATAATACAGTCAAAGCTTTAAACATTTTAACAAAAGATTTTTATTAAAACTCTACCTGCCAATATAAAATTCTTTGAGTGGCAGAGCCTGTCGGAACACCCTCTGGCCACATTGGAATAACAATATATGCAGCAAACCTCTCATTTGCTTTAATTTTACTGGCTATCTTAAGAGCAATTTCCATTGGAATTAAGTTGTCAGCACCTATGAAAAGAATGCAAGGTTATTGCGTCCCGAACCAAACTATGAACAAATGCCTTATTATTCCCATGAAAATTTCCATGAAGCATCCAATACAAGAAATATCAGATAAAGCCAGGAACAAATAGCACTAATGAAATATTCTTATTAGTTTTTAACTCATGGACTTGATACATTGATAATCTGACTGATATGTTTAACCAAAAAGTTTGGTTCTTCATCTTTTTACTTTTATTTCTTCTTTATATATATATATATATATCAAAGTCTAAGATTTTTACTACTTTCTGAATTCAAACAGTAATGTATAGTATTGGTGCAATGTTTGAACCAATATTTACTGAGCCCCAACAGACACCGTATATTAACCTTATTCAAATGCATAACTCGTACATCCAAGCATCCCAAAATTGCTATTTCAAAGCAAGGTCCATTATCAACTTTCTTACGCTAGTCACAAAACATGACGGTCATCAAAATCTAATTTAAGTGTCTTACCTAAGTCTTTATACGAGCTCCAATTGTAGGAGGATCCAAGGAAATATTGATTCTCTATATAAATGAAATGCTGGGCAGCACGAATGGCCTTCACATATGCTGTATGTATGCTCATATCAATAAGGACATTCTTACCGCACACCAAATTCTGTCACGGAAACAATAATCAGTTAGCTTCTACACTGGAAACACGTAGAATATATGATTAAGCCAAAATAAAAGAAAAAGCAAATCAAAGGGCAACCTTCTCTCTACCTTGCTTGTTGCATCTTTTGGATCCTTTGGGAAGCCTTTTACAGAGTTTGAATCAATCGAGCGAAAAATCTGCACGTGAAGCCCCAAACAATAAATAAAAACAAACCATTTGTAGAAAACTAAAAAGCATAAGTCAAAGAAGCTTTTGAAAATCACATTCACGAAAAAAAACCTATGACTTATTTGAACCTCCCCCACTAGACCAACTCATTTATGACAAAAGCCAAATTCAAGTAGCAAAATTACCTGAACATGCCAACTTTCTGGATCGTTCTCATTCTCAGTAAAATCAGAAACTCCCATAATGTCAGGAATTCTTTCTATCCGCAGCAAAGCATCATCAAAAGGCTTTTTTAATTTTTTAAGTCCATGAGGCTTGGCTGCCTTCAACCAACGTTCCTCGAAGTTGACCAGAACATCATATGCAGCTGGGCCATCAATTTTACTGTGCATATCATGCCAAGGTTCTCTTGGGCAACCAGCCGTAGAACCCTGCTCAAGTAATTTGCAATTAAATAATGTGCAGGAAATCTTATATACTGTATAGAGTACCTTTGAATTTGCAGCTGCCCAAATGTCATAAAACAAAAGACCAAGAATGATAGATAGTTACCGTATATGTTGGATTATGATAGTCATCCTTATGATATGTTTGTAGTGTCCTAAATAAAGCATGATCCGGATTATCATACCGTCCATCACATAAGTCAAGGCCGCCAAGAAAAGCAATAATTTTTCTATTACTGTTCCCAGCATCAGCATCCACAATTACAGTTTTCTGATGGTGTGTATAAATCGTTCCAACTTCCTGATAATTAATTGTATCAGAAAAATATAGTGCTTTAGCCAAACATAAGGAACAAGATACCATATAACAAGCTCAATGATCTAGGGATGGCTTAGTGTTTGTTTACCCTCAGAAGGGTTAAGGGCTAAGGTTCCAATCCCCTTGAACTTCATAAAATGTACCAGCCACCAATAAAAAAACTGATAACAAGACATTCAGCAGATTTAGAACTAAAGTATTTGCTATTTCACTAGCCTACGAGAAATTGAGAATCCACTAAAATGGGAAACAAAAAAATGACTTGGAATGGCATTAACCATCAAATTTAGACAACAAAACACAGTCCCTATTCAAGTGAGATAACAGTAACATGAAGCAAAAGGGCTCTAATTATTTTTTGAAAGGTTAATCACCATTATGGTATAGATACAAAAATGGAATTAGAATTTGGTCTATGAATTATTCTAATATATATCCATAAAAAAGGATTTGAAAGACCTATAGGATTTCCCTCATTCAGCTGTACTCTGTCAAAGTTTGGAAGTGCAACTTATAGATGTAAAAAGTTGAAAATACTACTTTTGGCAGTCAAGAAGCTAGAATGTTTTTCTTCGGAAGTATGAAATCTCTAAGCTGAATACACTTTCTGATTCCCAAACCTCCTGTCCATACGCGGTTGGTAGTAAATTGCAAGTGCAACCACCACGCATACGATAATAGTGCAAACTGTGACTCAAGAATCTTCATAAGGCTGATAATGATTTCCCAATAATACAGCAATCTAGCAGTAATGTCTATGGTTGCCAAATTGAAGTGGAGAAAATTGCAGAGTTAGGAATGCATTTATGGGATAGAATAGTTAAAACAAATGGTTGTTTAGATCAAACCTTTTGTTTCACCCAACTATGTTTTTTTCCAGCAATGCGAGGACAAAGTAACACGTGCACCGAAGAGTGTTTGAAATAACTGCGTGTTTCCTCATCATGGGTTGTCATTATTCCATCCTGTATTGTCAATTTAAAGAAGTTAATTAACAACCATAATAAGCAAATCTTTTCAGAGTTGAAAAAAGTGATGAACTCCTATCTTCAAAAAAAAAAAAAAGGTGTAACAACAATACACGAATGAAGTGATAAAAGTTTACATACTCTCATTGTCATCATTCATTTTGAATATGTAATGTTCTCCATTAATCTAGTACGCACAATGATCACCATCTGCTTATATTGTCATTAGGTTTAAGCACTTCATTATATGGAACTAGTTAACTATAAATAGACTTAACATTCAGATGATAGGAAATAAAGTCCCAGCTTTGCCTACGTTACTGGTACCAGTGAAGCTATTATGCATGAGAATAACATAATAGTAAGTTACTCACAGTTTTGTATCCCAAGATGTTTCTTGAAGTAGGATCATCCCATAACAGAAGTAGCACTCTAACTCCCTCCTGGGACTTCGACCTAAGAATGTCACCCAAAGTGCAATCTGAAGCAGGAGCAACATCGCGCACCAGCCTAACTTTATGCCAAATTGACCACCCTGTAATGTAAACCAAGCGTCTAGCTTGACGAATAGCATCAAATATGTCACTCCAACACTTTCCTTGCACAAAGTGCATCCCCTGGTCGAGTTTTATGTTTGGAAGACACCCATCGGGGACATTGGCATCTTGATAAAGAGTCACTTTACCCCCCTTCCGAAGAGGAAAATATGTACCAGGAACCCCTACATATTCAGGACCTGCTCCAACACCATGATGATAGAAGCTCAATTTCTCCATTGGTGTGTACTGAATTGATAATTTCAAAATGGCTCCAGGCTTACAGGGCTTTCCATTACCATTCAGAACCGGGTAGGTTCCCTCAATCTTTTCCCCTGCATATATATGCTCAACTGGAATTGTTACAACTCCTATAATCTCTGACCCTAAAATATCACTGTCTTTAACAACAAATTGCACTTCAGCAGCATGATGTGCAACAGGAACATAGAAATGTTGCCTCCAGACAGGGTTTTCATCATTGTTGATCACAAAAGTCCTTCCTATAACGGCACCGGCAACTGCAATTGTGACATAAGGATCACTTGTATTCTTCCCTTCCGAGCGCCCTCCAACCTTTTTTGAGATATTTGAAGAAAAATTTCCAAACATATCACCTAATGTCTTATGGAACATATCCATGTTGGGAAGATTTTTTGCTTCAAGAACCCAAATATCTAAATTTCCATGTAGAAGCAGAACTCTCAATGAACCTTTCTGGAACGGTACAATCTGCATACCCTGCACTTGTTGAGATCCCTTAAATGAATCCTTATGGGAAAAACTAGAGCGATTAGCCAAATCAGCTCGGCCTAAACTAGGCCCCTCCCAATTACTAGAGTTGCTCGCATAATCGGGTGTTGAAGTACCAGCGGCCAATATAGGCACCGAAGGTGCCGGGGGTGATGCAGGAGCTGACGAATGGCTACCAGACAAATGCATATTATTCAATTGATGATCCAAAGGCGGATAAGCAGGTGAGGCGCTTCGCATATTTGCTCCTAAGGAACTTGTACTGTCCTGCCTGTTATGACCAGAGAAGCTAACGTGTCTAGAGAGGTGCTCAGAATTACTTTCAGGAGGAGGATATTGTGCAGGTTGTTGGTAAGAGGATGATGATTGAGGAGGATATTGTGGAGGCTGTTGATAAGTAGAGGATGATTGCGGATTAATTTCAGGAGGTGGGTAATGACCAGATAGGGATTGCTGGTAAGGATAAGGAGTTGAACCATACTGGAAATTACCATGATGTTGGAGTTGGGAAGGATTTGGAGGTATCGGGTGGGAATATTGATAAGGAATTTGTCCAGAATGAGAATGAGCATGTCTATAATCAATGGGAGCTGCAACAGGGGCATGGGCTGAGGGCGGATACATATGCGGTGCATGAGGGTATTGGGGAGTGTTATAAGGATATTGATATGGAAAAGCCGCATAAGGATCTTGATTTGGAGGGTATCCATGGTGATAAGGGTAAGGACGTTGGTGTGGGTTATTATCCATTTCTTACCAAATATTCTTATATCAAATTAGACTGTATCAAATTAAGTAAAAACCAAGGCAACTTTGTTCTTCATACATATAACCAAAAGAAAAAAAAAAAGGGAACACAAACTCAGTTATGTTTCTCAGTTTCAAACTTCCAACGAAGAATTCGATTGAAATACTATGATTGAACTGAAAAGAGAAAAAAGAAACACCCTAGTATCCAAAGGAACAAAGAGCACAAACCAAACGAAAATCTCTCTCTCAAAAAAAAAAAAAAAAGGTAAATGAAATAACTGGGGTTGTGAGGGAAAAGAGGCAGAGAAAGAGGCTTTGCTATTGGGATGTTTTGATCATATGTTTCCCGCTGCGAAAATACCGAAGACAAGCAGTTTCTTCAACTGTAACCGAAACCCTCGTAGTATTAAATATAATAATACAAATATATTAATAAAGAAATGAGAATGTAATCGTGGACATAGCCAGCAAATTTTTGAATTGGTTGAAATTAAATGGTATATTTTTTATTATAATAAAAATATAATTTTATTATTTTAATAGTTTATATTTTTATAATTTTTAAAAGATTGAATTAAAATTTTATTATTTTAGCAGTAAAGTATAATTTTACAATAATAAATTTAAAATTTTAATGGACTTAAATAAAAAATTTTAATTTCAAGAGGTCCGGGGCCTGCCAGCCGCTAGTTTGGCCACTGAAAGTATTATTATAGTATAGTAAAGTATAGATATAGAACGGTTGCACTTGCGTGGCCCCTTTTATATATGACTAGTAATATTTTAGTCTTGGAGAGTATAGATTACAATAGGACTTCTCACAGTGTGGCGAGTGCTTTTCCATACAAGCGAAGCTGATAGCACCGTAAATGCAGTGCTTGCCACTGGTTTTGCCTTCACCACCACCTTAAAACTTCGTTTCTGCAAGCTTCGATTGAAGACTAGGCTTTTGGGCTTAACTGTGATTTCCACTCCTTTGGGAGCTTTAATGGTAGCATTATACACCAATGCTGGACCTACATTGGTCACTCTTCTCATGAAAACACCTACACTTTGCTGTTTGCCATTTTTCATGTTAAGTTGCATTGATGGGTAGTTAAGGGCATCATAGCCAAATCCAGGAAGCAACGAGGAGCAATTTATGGACTTTGTGCCCACTAAGTGAGCTATAGATGATCCGCTGTAGCCTTCGTGACATAGGAATTGAATATAAGACATCTCGTCCATGTCATAGATAAGGCCAGGGTTTATGGCTTTGGTAGGATTCAATTGGCCGGCACCATAGGCGAATTCGGCATCCTTGTTCACCCTCCGGCTCATCGGTTTTGCTTATTATTAGTTTATTACAAAGAAGTGTAAGATTTGACACGATTGAAATAGTGAATCGAGTTAGAATGATTGATGGGTCTATGTTTTTATCCTTACCTGTGGTCATGATTGCAGATCTGATTGCAGCTGGTGTCCAAGTAGGGTGAAATGACTTTACATAGGCGGCTACACCAGCAACATGCGGGCAGGCCATGGAAGTGCCAGACATGAGAGTGAACTTTGAATGCTGGGTGTCACCTTTAACCCGGTGAGGGAATTCATAAGAGTGTAAGCTGCCAAGATGTCCACACCAGGGGCTGCAATATCAGGCTGTATATTTGTTTAGATATCGAAGCCCTTGAATTAAAGACAGAATTCAAAGCTTATTTATACCTTGAGAAGATGTTGTGAGCCTGGATTTGGGCCCCTAGATGAAAATGAAGCAGCAAAAGGAGCTGAAACTTTGACTTCATGTGACCCGTATATCACTGCTGAAGCTGATCTGCTAATCATCATTTGAGCATTTTAGCATTTATCATCATCAACAGGGAACCATTTAAGAACATTCTATATTCATACCTTGCGGAATGTATATATTTATCTATAGTTTCCCCTACAGTCATATTCACCACGGTGGCCGGTGCCATAAAAATACGAGCAGTATCAAGGTATTGCTCGCTTTCGACCACTGTGCCGATTCCTCCAATTCCTTTAACAACAGAATCAGCATCAAACTGGCCTAGCATACAGTAAACGAGCCGTCCTTTTACCTTTGCAGGATCCAATGTGTTACCATAACAGAACCTGTAATTACAATCAAACAGTCAATTTTCCCACTTTTTAGAAGATGATGATGAACAAAGTACTACCTTGCTAATTCCTTGCTTCCTGCATTCATGGAAACATCAGCCCCACTGACAATGGGGTAAAATTTTTCGTTTGCTCGAAATAAGTTAATCCCAATCCCCTGTTAGCAAACCAATTAGATTTGATTCCAAGTATTCAACAAAAATAAATTTCTTCATATCAAACCTACCGAGAAACTTTGTCCATTTCCCAACTTGACTGCACTCCTAAATTGTCGATCAATCCCAGTGGCTGCCACAGTAAGAAGCCATGGAGAATTGTTAGACAAAGAACCCAAGCTGGGACCATCGTTCCCAGCAGAAGCCACCGTGATAATTCCCTTCTTCAAGGCATGGAATGCACCGATCGATATAGAATCAGTGACAAAATCCTCAGTCGCCCCACCTATGGATATGGATATAACATCCACACCATCGGTGATAGCATCGTCCATTGCAGCGAGGATGTCCATGTCGGCACATCCTGAGCTGACCCAGCATACTTTGTATGTAGCTATCCTAGTTGAAGGCACTGCACCACGAGCAGTGCCTTTGGCTAGCCCAAAAAGGCTCGCGTTGTGGACTAGGTTTCCTGCTAAGGTTGATGATGTGTGGGTGCCATGCCCATCCACGTCTATAGGTGATAGAATGTCAGCTGGGTCGGGGTTACCATCAAGCTTGAAGTATTTAGCTCCTACTAGCTTGCTATAGATAGAACTCAATCAAGGTGGTCCAAGGGAAAAAATAATCAACATTAAGCACCAATAAAGCATATTTAATATTTACATTCAATTCGTACTTAATTTTTTTTTAATTTAGTACTTAAATTATAATTTGATAAAGCCTAATCTTATCTCACTCCATTACTACAAAAATAACAATTTTATAATTACATTGCTTCAAATAATTTTAAAATTTTAACAACATAAAACATGGGATTAAGTTGATAAATCTAAGAATTAATATATTAAAAATTAAAACATGGTTTTTACTTGTTGCATCCTGAGAAATTTTGAAAATGGTGGCATGTTCCATTCCATTTATGGGGTGGTGGACCAAATCCATCATCCTTAAAGCTATCTGACTGTGGTGTGATTCCTGTAAGTGGAATTACATCATATTAATTCCCAGATATTGTTTTTTATTTTTAAAACATAATTTGTGTAAAGCAAAAAAAAAAAAAAAAACAAACAAACAAAGTTTTCCTCAAACCTGTATCAAGCAGACCCACAACAATGTTTTTCTCGAGCTTCAAATTTCTTTTAGCTGTTTGTGGAAACCCAATGAAGTCCCATGATTTTGTTGTGTGTAGCTTGTGATATCGATTTGGCAACACACAAACCACTTCATCCACTTCTAAACACCTCGAAGACCAAATCTTGTTAATGTCAAAAAAATATGGAAATTAAATGGACCCAAAAATAAAACAAAATTCATGTACCCATTAACATTTCAGCTTCATCTTTAGATAGCTTTGCAGCAAAGGCATTGAAGCTCTTTGTATAGCTATAAATCATGGACTTTTTAGCATCATGTTCACTGTTCAAAACCCAATGAACAAACTGATATGCGTATATATATATATATATATATATGTATGTATGGGTAAGAAAGCTAAGCTAACCTTGCCTTGACAGAGCTGAGAAGGCTCAAGTGTTTTCGAGCTGCAGAGGCTTGGCTCAAAGGACCATCTCCCAAGTAAACAATGTAAAAATTCTGTCACGTCGAACACTTATAGGGTTACATTTACAGACAGATAATGGGTTATAAAGACAATATATATCAATTACAAAGGAGAATGCACCTTTGTTTCTTCTTCTTTAGATGAAACAGTTTTCAGAATTATTAAAAACAATAGAAAAAGCTGATAGGTAAGAGTTGAGCAAATAAATCTAACTTTTCTCATTCTTACAGGATTCTTTTTTTGTCTTCTTTCCTTGTTAGGTTGGTGAAGCTTTAGCTATAGATTTATAAGAGAATAGCACATTTAAAGCCATTGACAGGTTTTAGATGGACTGACAACAATATCAACAATGGCTAAAATGGATGAGATAAGAAACAACAAACGTGTACTGCACCTCTTTTGTTGTAACAAGCCTGTATATTTCAACTAAAAGGTATTATAGATATTGAGATTTAACTTTAAACATTGTTTTTTTAATAAGTAAATGAGATTATAGAACACGATTTGTAAAGCTTTTTTCCTATAACGATACAAGAGAAGTTTAATAGGAGGATAATGTAGTTTATCGCACTGAAATTCACCTATAATAATATTCATGCCAATCAATTAAAATTTAATTAGTTTAATTAAGTACATTTTCAATATGTAATTTAGCTTCATAATTTGGTTAAGGTATAGTATAGTGTAGATGATTGGCAAAAAGGTTGTGTTAGGAGAAGGCTTAATTTGAATTTATGGAGCTTTCGACAAATTATGAAAGATTAAATGGAGACGTTGCTTGTAAACAAAGGGGCTCTCGCGCCTTTATTTCTAATTCAAGCAATTAAAGCTTTCAAAATCAAATAAAATTAACTCAATTGAAAGTAACTCTAACCTTCCCATATAAGATGTTTAACTCAATATATCACTTTGGAAAAAATAAAGAGTTAAGTCTTTATAATTTCACTATATATAATTAATAATATTTTTAATTTTAATTTTTTTAAAAAATCAACCTCTAATTTATACCGATAAATCTATTGATTTTTAATTTTACTTTAGGATTAATTCCACAAGATATCCTCAAACTATAACGTAAATTTTAAATCAAGATTGAATAACAAAACATTCTATTTAAATTCTCAAAGTATCAATACGATATCATTCAGGTCTTCAAATGGCAACTCAAATATAACGTGAAGAATAATTAAACTAAATAATTATTAAATTGTAAGTACGCATATACTTATTGCATGAAAAACTTGATTCCTATACATTTTATTGGCACTGTATATATATTATGCTTAAGATTCAAGTTATGCATACGATAGGTACATACACATTTACAATTTGATTTACGTGTTTTAGACATATTACAAGCCAGATTTGAATTACTATTTAATGCCTAAATTAACCATTAGGTTGATGTAAGTCTTGATTGATATAATATTGACACATTGAAGATTGAATTAGAATGTTTTAATTTTAGGAACTAATTTAAATACATTATTGAACTTTTTAGGCTTTTTTAACATTATAAGCCCTCAAACTTTTTTAAACAAATTAATTAATCTCGTTCGAACTTTGTGCACTCATTTGAGTCATGAATTAACAAAACCGGTCAAATAAATCTTTTGACTGACGTTGATTATTAGTATTTAATGGTGCGCCTATTTTGACCGTTAACGAAATGACTCAGTCAAACGTTGTTGACATGGCATTGCCACATCAACATGTCATGTCAGCAAAAATAACAAATCTATTGAATTTGTAAATATGATATATATATTTTTAATATTTATAATCTCTATTTATGATGAATATGTGTTTGAAGATCAAATTGATAGAATTTGTGAATATGTAGGTTAAATTTATTGATTTGTTTAGAATTAGGACCAATATGATAGAATGTGTAGGTGTTGAGGACTAAATGTGTTATTATATTAATAAAAAACTATATCATTATTTCCGTTAACAATTTAACTTAAAAATATTAGTGACAAATTTGAAAATTTTTATAAATTAATGACTAAAATAAAAATACGCTCATAATTGAATCATTAATTATATGGTCTATCCTTTATTTTATAGTAATCGGCTTGTACTGATTTAGAACTAATTTTAGGTTTGGACAAGAGCTGAGGCCTGAGACTTCAAATCGGGTTAGGCCTGAGTAAATAATGATACGTTTACTTGATCTTTGATTGGGCCCCAACCGTAATTTTTGAAATTAACAACGTTAAACCTCAACCGCCCTCATGTTAATAAGTTCATTTACTCGCTTGTCCCGCCAAAAGCCGATACTCTAAATCACCGCCTCCCTCCATACGAGCCACCTTTCCCCCTCCCCCTCCGCCTCAAAAATCCGAGATCATTT
The DNA here is from genome assembly GCA_025506655.1 of Gossypium rotundifolium. Lineage (NCBI taxonomy): Eukaryota > Viridiplantae > Streptophyta > Magnoliopsida > Malvales > Malvaceae > Gossypium > Gossypium rotundifolium. The sequence goes on from CP106732.1 coordinate 176,559,472, forward strand.
ACTCCTTTCTGCCACCACCACCATCCCTTTCTCCAAACACCGAGAAAACTGATCCCTAAACCGAACAAAAAAGCAAAACCCGAAGGCCGACCCCTTCGTCGCTTGATCAGATAAAGCCGATATATTCTGACTTGCTTTCGATTTTCAGTCCAGTTACACAGAGAGCATCTAGACGGTGAGGCCTACTGGGCTGAGAGTACCAAAGTACTCACCGTTCGGACTAGGTCTGTGGACCCGAAGGTGAAATCCGTGGAGGGCTCGGAGGACCTGAAATTAGAGGAGAAGAGGAGGCTCTTGAGGGAGCCGATTCAGGGGATGCCTCTTACTGAGGCTGAGAGGAAGTTTCTGGAGAAATGTCAGAGAAATAGAACTAAAAGGCAAATAAATTTAGGTATTCTTTACAGTTTTCGATTTTATTATTATCTTCCCCAAATGTTTAGTGTAATTCTAGCGGTGTAGCATCATGATATATATTCTGATTTTTGGGCTTATATATATAAGGTAAACCTACTAATACTATTCCACAGTTTCTAGCAAACCTTCCATAAAGTGATTTGCTAGGGGAAAGGAAGAGCAAGCTAAGTTGCCTTTGGTGGCCTTTCTGTTCTTCCACACTCGTAATGCTTTTCAATATTTAATTAATTAGGCAAATTCAATCTGTTACAAGACCAGGTTCCTTGTATCTTTGTCACAGTTGAAAAGGAGCAGATTGTGGTGTGGAGAGGAAAAAACTATAATCCTTCCAGAGAATGGACTTTCCATCACTGACTGAATATTTTTTGATGACCCAAGCTGGGACGTGGAGAGGTGTTTAGCTCCGATGAGAATACTGATCAGTAGGTCTGCTTCTGTGTTGTATGTTCACTGCATAGGTGAAGTAGTTATATGCCTTCTCACTTCTCTTGGAAAAGGGAAAAAGTTGGGAACTGTATATGAAGATATCTCCCTGTTTATGATATGAGATCTGGAATAACTAATGCCATCAACCAAGATTGCTTCTTGGTCTTTCATTTTGTCATAACATTCACTCTTTCCCCTTGCATTCAATGATAGTAGATATTTATTCGTTTTTCTCTAGATGCTAGGAGATTGGAGCTAAGTGCCAACATATATTTATTATCGGTGTCTTTTTGTGCAAAATTGTAAGTGTTCGTAAACTAGTCTGTGAAGTTCTTATGCAGGGTCTTGTAATACTGTTTGAACATTATTGAAGCGGTTTAGTACCTATCTTGTATGTCTGTTCTTTAAGGCCGCAAAAAACTAGATAATGGAAGGCCACTAAACGACTCAACATCATCAAGTTGTTGGAATGTCAAAATTAAATTCTCAAATCAGTTCATATTGTCATGCCATGTCGGCAACAATTTTTGTACGTCATATTTAGCAGAGCATTTTATTCATCAAGAAGAAAATAGGTGCGTGTTATGTTGTGGTTGATCCTCTGGAAGGTTTCGTATCCTTAAAGAATCAGATTAAAGCGAGATTTTGCTAGAAAATGACTTGTTTATCGCCACGCATCGGAAAGAAACACATTTTTACAAAGCCCGATAGCAACGGGGGTGATGAGTCAGGAACGCGTGTCCCCCTCGTATCACACACCCTCAGCAATCCAATGTCTCGAAGAAACATGAACCTGTGTTTGAAAACTGTTCTACACCATTCGACAAGAAGCTGATGGAAACCATAGCCGAGTTTGAAACACGATGGATTTGAGAGGAGGGCTGTGTGGCTGTGGCCCCATAAATTGCCCTTGATTAAGGCTTAGTTAGTATAGTGGCTATTAATTGGACAATTTAGACTTTTGATAATTGGATAAAGCAGCTGCTGCTACTATTAAGCTCCACCTCTTTGGTGTGGCTGAGCTTGAACTCGTTTCCCCTTCCAAAGTTTATCGATTGTGGGTCCCACAGCAGAAGTCAATCTGCCATTTGTTGGGCGGATGGTCCTCAATCTGAATGGATGTTGCAATTTGGACCGCTAGATTGTTGGCATCCGATTAATCGGTCCTTAAATTTATTATCTTTTGTTTGTTTCCTTCTGCTTCTACTGTCAGGTGGATATTCCGCTTAAGTTTTGTGGAGGGTTTAGTATAATTTTTAAAATTTTTAAGAATTTAATAAAATATTTTGATCTAATTAAAAATTTAATTTTTTGTGAAATTAATGAGAATTTTTAAATATTTTAAATGAATTTAATTAAAAGGTTAAAAAATTAAAAGGTATAAAGAGAACTTTCAAAAATTTGAGGGGCCTAATTAAAACTTTTTAAAAAATTTGAAGAAAAAATCATTATTTTCCAAAATTTTAGGGACCAAGATCCCCTAAGCCCGCCTCTGGTACTATCTAAAGATTTTTTATTTCCTTAATGCTTTTAGATATTAGAGCAGAGGCACTCATTAAGATATGTTATCAATGTTAATCTTAAAGTCTTAACAGAAACCTTTATTCTTTTTACATATGTTATCAAGGCGACTTGGGTGGGTTTTTTTTTTAGAGCCATTATCTTCTATTATAATAATTGAAAGGGTAAAATGTAATAAATATTATAAAAATTTTAAGTTTTATGTTTAAATATTTTTTAATAGTTATATTTAAATATGTGCTTGCATTTAATAAGATTAAAAATATTAATGATAACCTCACTAAAAAAATATTAATGTAAGTAATAAAAATAAATTGGAGTAGAGTAGATTGGCTGAGACAGGGTGGAATAGATGAATTTAACATCCATAAATGTGATATTAATTTTTAAAATTATACATTCATAATAGAGTGAACAAGTGATAAAGTAAAACATACCAATAATGAAACGGTAGTGAATTTAACAACATCCATCCCGACCCCGCTCCAATACCATCTTCACTCTCATACAAACATTTTAATAGATAAACAAATAAATCCATCAATTTAAAAAAAAAATTGATGGATTTATTTGAATAAATCATTGTGTTTGACTAAATTGACTATTCAAGTAAAAACACAAAACATCATTATTTTACAATTTTTACTAAATCGACTATTCAAAACACTACTCCCTTATCTAGTCAATATGTCAGCAACGTGATTCCCCCTTGTAAATATGCTGAAGTCGAACTTGGTCAAACTTAGAAAGGAACAACCTACAATCAACAATAAGAGTTCTAAGAGAACAAATATTCATGTCAAAACTAGTCATACAATTAATAACAATTTGAGCATCAATCTCCACAACAAACTTATTCAAATTTAATTGTAAAGCAAGATTCAAACCATCCCTAAATGCCCATAGTTCAATACCCACACTAGTTGCATTAGGAATAAATTGATAGGAATTGGCCACCCATTTTCCATGACTATCATGGATAATAGTTCCTACTACCCATCCGTATTTAATTTATAGCAATCGTTTTCAACTTGTTTCTAAAAAAATAAGTGTGATGCTAGGTAAGGGTGTCCATTTAAGTTTTCCTTGCAACGCAAAAAACTCACCAGCTCAACTAAAAACCATCCTAGACATCTCATTGCTATAATTTCTACCTTTAAAAATGATAGAATTTCTAAGTAACCACATTTCCCAGATGAAAAAACAAAAGATGGTACTTATTGGGATACGGTGGTTAGTATGAAATTCCTTCATGTTTGTATTCTCCCTCAACCATTACATCCAAGGAGGTCTGCTTAAGATTTTGAGCAATTCTTATGGAATACAATATGCCACATTTCCCTTTTTATATGACACGACCTAAAAAAGTGATAAATGGTTTCAAGTTGTTGACCACACAAAGGGCACTCTTGAATAATACTCATACTTCTCATACTTAAGAAACATCTAATGGGTAAAATACCATGCATGCACTCCCAAAAGAAGAACATTAGCTTAATTAGGACATTGAGTTTCCAAACCCACTTCTAATCGCAATCGTTCTTAATGCTTGTAGGGTTAAGACCTTTCACAAGCAAGTAAGCATTGTTCAAATTAAACTCTCCATTACTGGAAAAACTCCAATATATGGAATCCTTGTTATCCGCATAACAAGTGATATGTATACTGATGATTTTTCCAATATAGATCTATAGAGATAGGAATGAACCCACTGTCTTTCCATCTTTGTTTGAATTCCCTACAAGTCAACCTTTCTTCCTCTTTACTCAAGGGACCAACAAAGAGTTGTCGAAGGGTCCCTTACATGTCCAATTGTTAATTCAAACATTAACATTGTTGCCATTACCAACTTTCCATCTAAGATCTTTTTCAAGAAAGGGGCTAATTTTTCTAAGAGTCTTCCATGTTAATGATGAATTACTTAGAGGTCTATAAGGGTCTCTTCCATCAAGATACTTGGAGAGTGACATACAAGGCCAAAGATTGTTAGATTCTTTTATCATTCGCCAAACCAGTTTAATCAAATGAGCTTGGCTCTTTTATCTAGTGTTAGATAGCCCAAGTCCTCAAACTTCATTTGGTTGTGTCACTTTTTTTCCCACCAAATGAGATGGCTTTTTTCTTTAATTCAGAGTCACCCTACAAAATGTCCCTACTAACTTTATCAAGATCGTTACAAACACTAGTTGGTAAGGCGCGATATTGCATGTAATAACTCAAAATAGTGACAAGAGTAGATTGGGATACATCTATTCTTGATTGGCAATTGCTTTTCCAAGTATCGAGCTTGTTCTTAACACATCCAACAATGAAGTTGTAATCACTTTACCTAATTCTACCATTGTGAATTGGGAAACCTAATTACTTTCTTAAATCATTGTCTTTTTGAAGCCCAAATCGTCAATGATTCTCTTCCATTATTGATCGTTATTTTGTCGAGTTTTAAAATTTATAAAGAGAATGATCGAACCTGGAAACTAACTCTGACAACTATTTAAGGCAAGTGCACCTATCGAACAGTAGTATAGCTTAGGCAAGACCGGATTGTCAACCCAAAGGAATTAAAAGTACTAATACTAACTTTCTTTCTATTGCTTAGCCTAAATATTAAGTGATTGGTGGTTTAATCTAAATTAACTAACTACTAAGCTAAAGAAGCAAAGACAAAAAGAATGAATTGGGGAAATAACTTTACGAAAACTCAGTTGACTAAGACGATACCCTTAGGAAGAATCCACCTAGACTTCACTTGTTATCTAACACTGAGCCAGACGATTTATTCACTTCACTTGATCTGTAGGATTCCCTAATTTATATTAAACCCTCTCTCGAGGCAAATAACGTCTAACCTTAGGTTGATTAATTGAAATCTCTTTCTAATTAAAACCCCTAGAATCGCATTAACTCGATCTATGGACTCCCATATTAGGTTTCACCTTAATCCGGCAAAAACTCGTCACCCTATCTCTAGGCGCGCGATCAACTCCGCTTAATTATGCTAGATCTACTATTAGACAGGGACTTTTGCTCCACCACCTAAGCACATTCAACTTGAATCAATATCCCGAAAATATTAACACAAGAATTAAGCACACATAATTAAGAACAAATTAAAATATTTATCATATAGTTCAAAAAACAAAAACAAGATCCGTCTTAGGTTTCATCCCCTTCAGGTATCTGAAGGGTTTAGTTCATAATGATAGCAAACATCTCAAAAGAAAAGATAAAATAAAACATAAGAAATCCCTAAAACTGCCTAAAGAAATTGAAGGAGAAATCCACCGTCTTGAGTAAAATTCCAGCTTCTTGAGATGGATCAACTGGCTATCTTCGAGTGATTCCCACAAATTTAGCCTTTCTGGCTGGGCTCCTTGGCCTAGCTACCCGCTGGCTCTGGCAGAAGGTTTCTGCCGAACTCCAAACGTCCCTTTTAGGTTGGCCTCTAGGGTCTTTATATAGGCTTTGAGATGCCTTACTTGGCCTCTAAGTATCCTAATTCAAGTATAATTCTTACTCGGGTGTTTGAATAGGCTTTAGAATGTGTTTATTTGCCTCTAAGTACCCTATTTCGAGTAGAATTGCTCTTTTCTGCAGCAGGGACACGCCCTAGGGCACACGCCAGTGTGAATCGACTTCAGGCCATGTTCGGGTCTGTTGATGGAGGCACGGCCGTGTGAATCATGGTTAGGTCGTATTCTAGTTAATTGTCGAGGCACGACCATGTGGCTTGAAGTCCAGGCCATGTCGATTTCTACTTTGGCCCAAATTGGCCTGTTTTAAGCCCGTTTCTCGTTCTTTTTGTCCCTAGGTGCTTTCTTGAGTATAAAACATAAAAAAGAAAGGATTAAGAGCACCTTTTTACATAAATCAAGGAATAAATCATCCAAAAGTATGCTAAATGTGGGATTAAAATATGTTACTTTTACGGTTTATCAAATACCCCCACACTTAAGCTTTTATTTGTCCTCAAGCAAAATTCTAAACTTACAATTAAAATGAACTTTCCATAATTCATAATCCTCATCAACAATGTCTCATCATAATTCATAGATAATTTATACATGGATAATTTAACTCAAAGACTCCTAAAGATTCAAACAATCCTAAGTCATATATTTGTAGAGTGAAAATATAGGTGATTCCCTTTATCTAAATAATTACCTCTGATTCAAAACCAACAAGGATTGACATCCTCACTAAAGATTCACTCAAAGCACTCGAAGTGTTTAAGGTTTAGGAAAAAACACTCATAAGTCGAACCTGAAAAGTTAATCCCATAGGCTTGCCTAAAAATTAAATCTCCACCACTATAATATAAGATGATACACAAATCAAAAGGTCTTTAACAGGGTTGTAACGGGGCTAGGGTTAAAGGTGTGGATAAAGGCTGAATTGGAAGGTTAAAATCGAGATTGAATTGACAAATTACCTAACTTTAGAAAAAGAATTGAAAACCCAAATAATTACATCACATGAAAATTTAAAATACTAATAATACGAGCTTCTTCTTCAAGATGTTGAATGTAAACATGTAAGCTCTTAGAACATAGAACTAATAATGAATGTACTTCATTTTTTTTAAGAACAAATCAATAAAGACATAATATAAGAAAGAACTTTATCAACTGAAATAAGGTAATTAGGCAACTGATCAAATCAATTCTCGATAGAAGGGTAGTCAAAGGAATGGTGATAACAAAAAACGAGCGAGGTTTTGGGTTAATATTATTGGGTGAATCAATAAAAAGGGTTGTTAGGATCAAAGGTTCACTAAGGGTTAATTATGAAAGTAGGCTTTTTAGTGGATCGAATGGGTTAAAACCTAAGTGCCTTTATCATCTCAGTATATCAAATCAAAAATGTGGTCTTGACATGTATAGTCGAGGCAAGTTCTAGAATAACAATTCAATGTTGACACACTTATAATCAATAAAGTGAGCATGAAAAAGAATATATGCTCTATAAGGCTCAAAATCTCACAAAAATTATGGGTGTTTGACATCAATCCCTGTAAATTTCAAACTTCAAGGTAATATTCAAATTCAGTTTGACAACCTAGAAAATTTTTTATTCTTAAAAAATAGACTTATCATGCTTGATTCTCTAGTATCTTAAAGTATAAATCATCAATGCACAATTAATTATGACTTACTCAAAAACATATCAATAAGAATCATAAATAATCAGAAATTTCATCCTAATTAGTAATATGAAAAAATTACTTAAGAACTAGATATAATTCGAGGATTTGAGAATAATACTATAGTTAACCCCATACACTTAAGATGTACATTGCCCTCAATGTACAAAGATAGATAAATAATCATGTAATAATGAAATCAAAAGAGAAAGGGAGAAGTGACACTTCCTAAATTATTTTTGGGATTACTATTCCCGACCCGATTTAGAGGAGGAGGCGGTGGTGCTGTGGTGGATGCCAATAGTCACTGTGCTAGATGAAAAAATTGGAAAACTCATGAAAGATTAGCCAGGAATTAATAATAAAGATTCAAAATATAAGAAATAAATATTTAAAGAAAAGCAAGCTAAAGTGAAGGAAAATAAAAAGGAAAAATAAACTTATAAAAATAGGTAAATGGACTAAGGAGTCCTTATTGTTGGATGGTTCGCAAGGTGGATGTGATTTCTAAGGCTGTGTTGAGTCGATGGTCATGGTTTCGGTGTGATTCCCTAGCAGCCTTTAAAACCTAAAACTAAGAAACTAAAGTAAAATCAACTAAATTAAGTAGAAGAGAAGTAAAGATAAGGAAATTAAAGCAAAAGAGAAAAAAAAATAGAACCGAAAAGGTCTCGAAGACCCTTGGTGTGTTGAAGGGTTAAAACGACCGATATAAACTTTTGTAGATTGGTCTCTCTTGAGGAGACTGTGGTTGGCCTCTTACATTTCTTTGGCATGGCTTTGGTGTCTCAAGAGTTGTAAGAATGATAGGAGAAAAGGAGAGAAATATAAGGGAAAGAAGGTAGGAATGAAGGTTAATGGGTGAAATAGGGAGGAGTGGGGAGGTTTAAATAGAGTTTTGGATCCTAACACCGTCCCACGCCCGTGTACTATAGGAGTGTCGAGGCACACGGCCACCTCGCACGACCGTGTTGTAGATCGTATCGCCCGTGTGTGATAAGTCAGTGTCGACCACGACCGCGTCGCACAGCCGTGGATGGGGCATATCATTTTTTCCCACGCCCATGTTTAGTTTGCCACGGCCGTGTCTGAACTCTCAGTGTCGGCCACGGCAGCATCGCACGACTGTGGCATGGTGGTTGGGTCCGTGACTTTGAAGATTTGATTCCCTCTGACTTGTACTTTTTTTGCCATTGTCAGTACGGAGATTCTATACCTCTACACGGCCACAGCCACGGCAGTGTGTAAGGCCGTGTGACCTGGGAATCTACGCTTTTGGTTAGTTTACAACTAGGCATAAGAAAGAAAATATAAAGTACTTAAGGTTAGTACTCGGGTTGCTGATAAACCGTAAAAGTAACATATTTTAACCTCATATTTAATAGGCTTTAGGATGATTTAGCCCTTGATTTATGTAAAAAGGTGATTTTAATCCTTTCTTTTTATGTTTATACTTAGGAAAGCATCCGAGTATAAAAAAAACATAAAACGGGCTTAAAACGGAGTAATTAGGCCTTAGCAAGCAATCAATACGGCCTAGCCCAAAGCCCACACGACCGTGCCTCGCCAATTACCTAGAGCACGGCCTCAACTACGTAACACACGGCCGTGCATCATCCATTTATCACATGCCGTGCCTAAATCGACAGACCTGAAGCACGGCCTGAACCCCGACTTGCCACGGCTGTGCCCAAAATGACAGAATCGAGACATGGCCCAACCACGATTTACACGGGCGTGTGCCATGGCCGTGCCCCTACCGCGGGAGAGAGCAATTTCACACGGATTTGGATGCTTAAAGCCAAAGAAACATACTCCTAAGTCTACTTAGACTTCCTAATAATAATTCTACTTGAAGGAGATACTTAGGAGCCAAGTATAGCATTCCAAAGCCTATATAAACAACCCAAGGTAAACATTAAAGGGGAGCTTTTTAGTAGAGGCTTTTGCCGAAGCTTTCATCTTTTAGGGAAACACTTGAAGATAGCCAGTTGATCCATCTCAAGAAGCTGGAACTCCATTCAAGACGGAGAATCTTTCCTTCAATTCCTTTAGGGGGTTTTAGGGATTTCTTATATTTTGTTTATTCTTTTCTCTTAAGATGTTTTCATATTTAGTTATGCACTAAACCCCTCAGATACCTGAAGGGGATGAAACCTAGGATGGATTTTGTTATTTGATTTCTAAATTATATGATAAGTACTTGGTTTATTCTTAATTATGTTCTTAATTTAATCGATGTGCTTAGGTGGAGGAGGAATAGACCTACCTAAGAGTAGATCTAGCATAATTGAGCGAATTGATCGGCGCTAGAGATAGGGTTACGAGATTTTGTCGGATTAGGTGAAACCTAATATGGGAATCTATTGATCGATTCTATCGCTTCCTTAGGGGTTATTAAAAGAGAACGAGAGTTCCACTAATTAACTTAAGGTTAGACGTTATTCGCCTCGAGAGAGGGTTTAATATAGGTTAGGGAGTCTCACGGATCAAGCTAAGTAAGGAAATCATATGGTTTGGGGAATAAATAATAAGTTAAGTCATAGGTGGATTCTTCCTAAGGGTATCGTCTTTATCAACTGAGTTTTTCCTAAAGTCTTTCTCTAATTCAATCTTTTGTCTTTACATTTAGTCTAAGTATTCGTTAGTTTAATAATTCAATCACTCCAAATTTTAGGCTAAATAATAGAGAGAAAGTGAGTAGTAGTACTTTTAGGTTCCCTTGGGTTCGATAAGACATTCTTGCTTGAGCTATACTACTGTTCGATAGGTGCACTTGCCTCTATCATTGTCACAGTTAGTCTACAAGTTCGATCACTCTTTTATAAATATTAAAACTCAACTGTTTGACACGATCAAGTTTTTGGCGCCGTTGCCGGGGAACATCTAAAATATTAAGAAAGCTCTATTTCTATTACTTTAGCCATTATCTTTATTTTTAAATTTCTCTTATTTTTATACATATATTTTTGTTTTTCTAAATTTCTTTCTTTCTTTTCATAGCAGGTACCTCTAGTTTATGACTAGAATGAATCCGAGAGGACCATTAGAATACGAGAGTGACATTGAAGCTACCGCTCGCAAAAATCGCAGAGAAATTAGACGAGCCCTAGACTATCAAAGAGAAGAACAGCAAAGATCTAATCCTACTAAAGGGATGGACGAGAACAACCCACCAAATGTGCAAGAACAGAATGCTCCGCGTACTATGTATGATTTTGCTAAACCTAATTTGACAGGAGCAGAATCTAGTATTGTTAGGCCCGCTATAGCTGCTAATAATTTTGAATTAAAGGCTAACACAATACAAATGATTCAACAATTTGTTGAATTTGATGGTTTGCAGGATGAGGATCCAAACACTCATATATCTAATTTTTAAAATTCTGTGATACCTTCAAAATAAATGGCGTTTTGACGATGCCATATGTCTTCGGTTATTTCCTTTTTCATTAAGGAATAAAGCAAAGTAGTGGTTGAACTCGTTAGGGTCAATCACCACATGGGATCAAATGACGGAAAAATTTCTTTTAAAATATTTTCCACCAGCCAAAACGGCTAAATTTAGGAATGACATACCTTCTTTTGTGCAGAATGACGCAGAAACATTATATGATGCATGGGAAAGATACAAGGATCTTTAAGGAGATGCCCACACCACAGATTACCTTTGTGGCTTCAAGTCCAAACTTTTTACAATGGTGTGAATTCTCCAACTAGGCAAATGATTGATTCATCATCCGGTGGAACTTTGAATAATAAAACTCCTGAAGCGGCTTACGATTTTATTGAGGAGATGTCATTGAACACCTATCAATGAAAAATTACAAGAGCTAAACCGATAAAATCAGTCGGAGTTTTTAACATAGACGCAGTGACAATGCTGTCGACACAGGTGGAGTTAATGAATAAAAAGCTTGATAATTTATGTTCTTCACAGGTACATCCAGTCATGCAATGCGAAGCAAGCGAAAATGTGGCGAATTCTAAGTACCCACCCTACCAACCAAGAGTAGAAAATGAGCAGACCAACTATATAGGTAACAATTTCCGATCTAATAATAATCCTTATAGTAACACTTATAATGCAGGTTGGAGGAACCATCCAAATTTTTCGTGGGGAGGACACGGAAATCAAAGGCAGCAACCTACTCCAAATTACCAAAATCAGCCCTATCCACAGGAAAAGAAATCAAACTTTGAAGAGATGTTGACAAATTCATGGCAGCTACAGATACTCGTCTCCAAAAGACTGAAGCAATACGTGATGAACAACAAAAATCGATCAAAGGAATGGAGAATCAACTTGGAGAACTTACTAGGTCAGTGGGACATCTCACAAAGGTGATTTCAGAACGTCAACAAGGACGTCTACCAAGCAACACAGAAATAAACCCAAAAGAGCAAATCCAAGCCATCACAGCTAAAGAGGATACAAAAGTGGACGAGCCCATCTCAATACAAGAAACTAAAGAAGAAAAAGGTAAAATAGAGGTAGCACAAGAGAGGCCAAAATCGATAATCAAAGAATACCAACCTTGCATACCTTATCCTGAAGCATTGAAAAAAGATGATTCAGAGGAACAATTCGGTAAGTTTCTAAAACTTTTAAAGAAATTGCATATTAACTCACCTCTTCTTAAAGCTTTTTTTTAGATGTCCGACTCAAGGAGATTTTTAAGACAGCTCTTGACGAATAAACGCAAAATAGATGAAGAGCACCATGTAGAACTTAACGTAACATACTCAGCAATGCTACAGAACAGACTACCACAGAAACTAAAAGATCCAGGGAGTTTTATGATTTTATGTTTAATTGGTAGTTTAACTATTGATAATGCGTTAGTCGATTTAGTGGCAAGTATAAATGTCATGCCTTATGCACTGTTTAAACGATTAGGTCTAGGGAAGCCCAAACAAACTAGGATGAGTATCCAACTAGCTGATAAAACTGTTAGAATTTCTAGGGGCATTATTGAAGACGTTTTAGTAAAAATTGATAAATTCGTTTTCCTAGTAGATTTTGTTGTTTTAGACATGGATGAGGAAAATTCAATCCCTTTAATTTTAGGAAGACCTTTTCTTGCAACTGCCAAGACTAAAATTGATGTTGCCACAGGAGAACTCATACTTCGTGTTGGAAATGAATCAATCAATCTTCAAGCTCTCGACTTAGCCAAAACAACAGAAGATGAAGGTAAGAAAGTCGTTTCAATAGATAATCAAATTGTTCAAACTTCATCGCAGGAAACATCACAAATCATCAAAGCTGAGTCAACATAAAATCATAAGATCAACAATTTAGAAGAGCAGAAGATACACACCAAAGAAAATTTGGATCCACACGAAGTAAAACCTAAGGAACCACCAGAAGAGCTCATAGGGACATCAAATCACTTTAAATTAGGAGATCAAGTGCTGTTAGACAAAGTCGATCCTCACATCACTTCAACAGACCTGAAGAAAAAGGAAGAAATACTCCTTCAGGTACACAATATCTTCCCACACGAAATAGTCGAGGTAAGCAATCCAATATTCGGTAATTTCAAGGTAAACGCTTCTCGACCTAAACTTTGTCACAAAAATAAAACTGTCAGCAAGAGGGAAAATATTCAAACCTTTAAATCTCCCTAAAATCTTCAAAGTCAAGGACAGTCTAGCTTAAAGACTATAAACGAATGCTTCTCGGGTAACACTTTTTATTTTACAAAATTATTTTTTCTTTCCTTTACTTCTCTCTTCTCTCTCCACATTTAAAACAAAGATGCAGGTTTCCAAGCCACACGGCCTTACACAAGGCCGTGCCCATGGCCATGTAGACCACCGGAACCACCACACTGACAGAGTAGAGCCGTGCAAGGTCAATCCAACCACCCCCAACGTCACGGAGCCAACCACCCACAACACAGGTACCAAAAAAATAGCACGGTCGTGCCTCACGACCGTGCTAAGATACTAACTATTTGAGCAAGGGCAGACCACGCCCGTGCAATCCAACCGTACTTACATACTGGCTTTTTAGAAATGGGCGTGCCCATCAAACAAACCGGCATGGAAGAACAACACACTCCACAACACGGCCGTACGAAGCGACCATGTGAATCGACACACCCTTGGCACACGGGCGTGAGAACATACCAGATTTGAAAATTTTATTTAAATCCCCACAGCCTTCCCCTCTCCCCCATCTTCCTTCTCCCTTTTCTTTCTTGTAAATTTTTCTCTCTGTTCATAGAAAAGATCCAAGACTCTTGAGCAACACAAAGATCATGCCGAAGAAACATAAGAAGGTCAGCATCATCTCCTTAAAGGATGCCTCAACATGAGTTCATGCCGGCAGCTTCACTTAATTGACACGCCAAGGGTCTCGAAAACCTTTTTGGTTTTATTTTTCTTTTCTCGTCTCCTTTATTTTCCTTATCTTTACTTATATCCTGCTTAATTTACTTTATTTCATATTAGTTTCTTGGTTTTAGGTTCTAAAGGCTGTTTGGGAATCACGCACTATAGCCTTCGAAGTCACGTCCACCTCGCAAACCATCCAACAATAAGGACTCTTTAGTCCATTAGTATTTTCTTTTAATTTCAGTTTTCTTCTTAGTCTCCTTCATTTTATTTCCTTAATCTTTAATTATAGTATTAGTATAGTATTATTATTTCTCTAGATCTCTTGGCTATATCTTCACAGGCTACCCAATTTCTTCATCTAGCAAATTGCTTCCCGGTAGCCACACCACCAAGCCCATAGAATACACCATCACCGCAACCAAAAATGCTAGGGATCATCCAGATTTCAGGGAGTATTACTTTCCCCACTTATCTTTTTGATTTGGCACCTAATTATCATTATCTATCTTTGTACATTTTGGGCAATGTACATCTTAAGTGTGGGGGTAATAGTGCCTAACTTTTTGCATAATTCTTAAAACCCTGAAATTAGTCTTGATCTTAAGTATTTTTCTCATATTATTAATTAGGGTGAAATTTCTAATGATTTATGATTTTTATTGATATGTTTTAGAATAAGTCTTAGTTAATTGTGCATTGATGATAAAATTTGAAGAATACTAGAGAATCAAGCATGATAAGTCTACTTTCTAAAAATTAAAATTGATAGGTTGTTGAACCTAATTTGAATATCACCTTGAAGTTCAAAAATTTATAAGGATTGATGTCAAAACACCCATAATTTTTTGTGAGATTTTGAGCCTTATAGAGCATATACCCTTTTTCGTGCTCACTTTAATTGATTATGAGTGTGTCAACTTTGAACTGTTATTCTAGAACTTGTCTCGTTTATGCATGTCGAGACCACATTAATGATTTGATACACTGAGATGATAAAGACACCTAGGTTTTAACCCATTCACTCCACTAAAAAAGCCTACCTATACAAATTAACCCCTAGTGAACCCCATTGAATCCTAACAACCTTTTTATTGACTCACCCACTAATATTAACCCAAAATCCCTTTGTATTTGTTATCAACATTCCTTTGACTACCCCTCTATCGAGATTTGATTTGATCAATTGCCGAATTAGATTATTTAAATCACCAAAGATCCTTCTATTATGTTTATTTTGGTTCGTTCTTAAAAAAAATCCAAGTATATTCAGTATTAGTAGTATAATAAAAGAACTTAGAGCATTTAAAACTCCAATTGTTGAAGAAAAAGCTCGTATTAAAGTATTAAAAAATTTTAAGTAATGAAAATATTCGTTATTATATAGTAATTATATATAGTGGTATTATTAGTTTGCATTCGAAGTAAATATTCATATTTAGTTCAGTGTTTCTAGTTAGGTAATTTGTCAAGTCAGTCTCGATTCTAAACCTCTTATTCAGCCTTTATCCACACCTTTTAACCCTAGCCCCGTTACAACCCTGATTAAAGACCTTTTGATTTGTGTATCATCTCATATACAGTGGTGGAGACTTGATTTTCAGGCAAGCCTATAGGATTAACTTTTCAGGTTTGACTTAGAGTGCTTATTCTTGAACCTTAAACACCTTTGAGTGATTTGAGTGAATCCTTAGTGAGGATGTCAGTTCTTGTCAATTTTGAATTAAAGGTAATCACTTAGATAAGGGAAGACACCTATGTTTTCGTACTACAAAGGTATGACTTATTGTAATTGAATCTTTAGGGTTCTTTGAGTTGAATTATCCATGTATAAATTATCTATTAATTATGATGAGACATTGTCGGTAGGAATTATGAATTATGGAATGTTCATTTTAATTGTAAGTTGAGAATTTTGCTTGAGGACAAGCAAAAGCTTAAGTGTGGGGGTATTTGATAAACTGTAAAAGCAACATATTTTAACCCCATATTTAATAGGCTTTTGGATGATTTAGCCCTTGATTTATGTAAAAAGGTGCTTTTAATCCTTTCTTTTCATGTTTATACTCAGGAAAGCACCCGAGGATAAAAAGAACACAAAACGGGCTTAAAACAGAGTAATTGGGCCTTAGCAAGCAATCAACATGGCCTGGCCCAAAGCCCACACGACCGTGCCTCGCCAATTACCTAGAGCACGACCTCAACTACGTAACACACGGCCGTGCAGCATCTATTTATCACATGGCCGTGCCCAAATCGACAGACCTGAAGCACGGCCTGAACCCCAACTTGCCACGACCGTGCACAAAATGACAGAATCGAGACACGACCCAACCACGATTTACACGGGCGTGTGCCATGGCCGTGCCGCTGCCGCGGGAGAGAGCAATTTCACTCTGATTTGGATGCTTGAAGCCAAAGAAACATACTCCTAAGTCTACTTGGACATTCTAATAATAATTCTAGTTGAAGGAGATACTTAGGAGCCAAGTATAGCATCCCAAAGCCTATATAAACAACACAAGGCAAGCATTAAAGGGGAGCTTTTTAGTAGAGGCTTTTACCAAACTTTCATCTTTTAGGGAATCACTTGAAGATAGCCAGTTGATCCATCTCAAGAAGCCGAACTCCATGCAAGATGGAGGATCTCTCCTTCAATTCCTTCAGGGGGTTTTAGGGATTTCTTATGTTTTTTTTATTCTTTTCTCTTGAGATGTTTTCGTATTTAGTTATACACTAAACCCCTCAGATACCTGAATGGGATGAAAAATATGACGGATTTTGTTATTTGATTTCTAAATTATATGATAAGTACTTGGTTTATTCTTAATTATGTTGCTTAATTTAATCTGATGTGCTTAGGTGGAGGAGGAATAGACCCTACCTAAGAGTAGATCTAGCATAATTGAGCGGAGTTGATCGGGCGCCTAGAGCTAGGTTACGAGATTTCACCGGATTAGGGTGAAACCTAATATGGGAATCAATTGATCGATTTACTGCTTCCTTAGGGGGTTATTATAAGAGAACGAGAGTTCCACTAATTAACCTAAGGTTAGATGTTATTTGCCTCGAGAGAGGGTTTAATGTAGATTAGGGAGTCTCACGGATCAAACTAAGTAAAGAAATCATATGGTTTGGGGAATAAATAATAAGTGAAGTCATAGGTGGATTCTTCCTGAGGGTATCGTCTTTATCAACTGAGTTTTTCCTAAAGTCTTTCTCCAATTCAATCTTTTATCTTTGAATTTAGTCTAAGTATTTTGTTAGTTTAATAATTTAATCACTCCAAATTTTAGGCTAAATAATAGAGAGAAAGTGAGTAGTAGTACTTTTAGGTTCCCTTAGGTTCAATAAGATATTCTTGCCTGAGCTATACTACTGTTCGATAGGTGCACTTGCCTCTATCGTTGTCACAGTTAGTCTACAGGTTCGATCACTCTTTTATAAATATTAAAATTCGATTATTTGATACGATCAGTTGCCTCCCGAGAAGCGCTTGTTTAAAGTCTTAAGCTGAACTTTCCCTTTGTTTGTATAATTATGGTGTTTTGAAGGTTTGAAAATCCTTTCTCATGCGATCAACTCGATTTTTGGTATAAAGTTTAAGTCGAGTAGTGTTTACCTTAAAAGTGCTAAATTTAGGATTGCTTACCCCGACTGTCCCGTATAGGAAGACATTAAGTACTTTAAATGTGATTTCTTCATTTGTTTTGATGTCTAAAGTGGTGATTCGAGGGTCTTCCTTATTCATCAATACCTGATCCCCTATTTTGAAGTGATTTGTTGTTCATTTCAACTCGTCTGGGGGTTCCTTTGATTTTTCTTCTTGCGGTTTCAGTTTCTCTTTAAAGTGTGTCTTCCACTCTTTTAGTTTGTTGACCTTAAGGCTTTGTTCCTCATATAATTCTTCTTTATTGGATGAGGTCTATGATTCAGCTCATGTTTGTAGCTTCTTGGTGTTTCTTGTGATGAAGATTGAACAAATTTGTTATCAACTGAATTTACTTTCTCACATTCATCAGTCGATGTTCTGGCCGAGTTAAAAGCTTGTAGACTGATTGATTCATCACCTATACGAATAATGAGTTCTCCTGTACCAACAACAATTTTAGTCCTAGCAGTTGCTAAAAAGGGTCTTCCTAAGATTAAAGGAATTGAATTATCCTCATCCATGTCTAAAACAACAAAATCAACTAGAAAAATGAATTTATCAATTTTTACGAGAACATCTTCGATAATACCCCTAGGAATTCTAACAGTTTTATCAGCTAAATATATACTCATCCTAGTTTGTTTAGGTTTCCCTAGACCTAGTTGTTTAAACATTTTATAAGGCATGACATTTATACTTGCCCCTAAATCAGCTAAGGCATTATCAACTGTTAGACTACCAATTAAACATGGAATTGTAAAACTCCCTAGATCTTTTAGTTTCTGCGGTAGTCTATTTTGTAGAATTGCTGAGCACGTTGCGTTTAACTCCACATGCGACTCCTCGCCTAACTTACGCTTGTTTGTCAAGAGTTGTTTTAAAAATTTCCTCGAATCTGGCATCTGTGACAAACCTTTAAGAAGCGGTAAGTTAATATGTAATTTTTTTAAAAGTTTAAGAAACTTACCGAACTGTTCCTCTGTATCGTCTCTCTTTAACGCTTCGGGACAAGGTATGCAAGGTTGGTACTCTTTGATTACTGGTTTTGGCTTTTCTTGGGTTACCTCAACTTTACCTTCTTCTACCTCACTTTCTTTTATTAAGTTGGGTTCTTCCAACCCTACATTTTTCTGAGCTGTTATGGCTTGGATTTACTCCTTTGGGTTAGTCTCAGTGTTGCTTGGTAGACGCCCTTGTGGTCGTTCAGACATTAACTTTGTAAGTTGTCCAACTGACTTTGTAACTTTCCCGACTGACTTAGTAAGTTCCCTAACTTGGTTTTTGATTCCTTCCATCAATGTTTGTTGGTTTTTAAGTGATGCCTCAGTGTCTTGGAGACGATTTTTCTGTGGCTGCCATGAATTTTGTCAACATCTCTTCGACGTTCGGCTTCTTTTCTTGTGGATAGGGTTGATTTTGGAATTTTGGAGGAGGTTGTTGTCTTTGATTTCCTTGACCTTCCCACAAAAAAATTAGGTGGTTCCTCCAACCTGGATTACAGGTATTACTATAAAGGTTATTATTAGATCTGAAATTATTACCTATATAGTTCATCTATTCGCTTTCTGTGCCCAGTTGGTAGGGTGGGTACTCAGGATTCGCCACAGTTCCACTTGCGTCGTACTGTATTACTGGATGTACCTGCGAAGAACACAAACTATCAAGATTTTTATTCATCATCTCTGCCTGTGTTGATAGCATGGTTACTGCGTCGAGGTTAAAAACTCCGACTGATTTTGTTGGTTTTGTCCTTGTAACCTGCCACTGATAGTTATTTAGTGACATCTCTTCAATAAACTCAAAGGCTGCTTCAAGAGTTCTATTATTCAGGGTTCCACCGGCGGCTGAATCAATTAATTGTCTCGTTGAGGGGTTTACACCATTATAGAAAGTTTAGACTTGGAGCTATAAGGGTAAACCATGGTGTAGACACCTTCTCAAGAGATCCTTGTATCTATCCCATGCGTCGTATAATGTCTCTAAATCCATCTGCACAAAAGAAGAAATATCATTCTGTAATTTGGTCGTTTTGGCCGGTGGGACATATTTTAATAAAAAAATTTCGATCATTTGATCCTATGTGGTGATTGACCTTCGTGGTAACGAGTTTAACCACTGCTTGGCTTTATTCTTTAATGAAAAGAGAAATAATCGAAGACGTATGGCATCATCAGAAACGCCATTTATTTTGAAGGTATTACAGATCTCTAAAAAGTTAGCTATATGAGTATTTGAGTCTTCGTCCTGCAAACCATCAAATTGAACAAATTGTTGAATCATTTGTATAGTGTTAGGCTTTAATTCAAAATTATTATCAACTATAGCAGGCCTAACAATACTTGATTCTGCTCCTGTTAAATGAGGTTTAGCATAATCATACATAGTACGGGGAGCATTGTTTTCTGCCACATCTTGTGGTGGTGGGTTATTCTCGTCCATCCCTTCAGTAGGATTGGATCCGCCTTGTTGTTCTTCTTCTCTGTAATTTAGGGCTCACCTAATTTCTCTATGATTCCTGCGAGCGGTAGCTTCAATATCACTATCGTATACTAGTGGTCTTTTCGGGTTCCTTCTAGTCAAAAACTAGAGGTACCTACGTTGGAAAAGAAAGAAGGAAAATTTAGCAAGGTAAAAACTAAAATAAAAATAAAAATAAATTGCGGGAAAATAAAAATAATGGCTATTTTGTCGAGTTTTAAAATTTATAAAGAGAATGATCGAACTTGGAAACTAACTCTGACAACGATTTAAGGTAAGTGCACCTATCGAACAGTAGTGTAGCTTAGGCAAGATCGGATTGTCGAACCCAAAGGAACTAAAAGTACTAATACTAACTTTCTTTCTATTATTTAGCCTAAATATTAAATGATTAGTGGTTTAATCTAAATTAATTAACTACTAAGCTAAAGACGCAAAGACAAAAAGAATGAATTGGGGAAATAACTTTAGGAAAACTCAGTTGACTAAGACGATACTCTTAGGAAGAATCCACCTAGACTTCACTTGTTATCTAACACTGAACCAGACGATTTATTCACTTGACTTGATCCGTAGGATTCTCTAATTTATATTAAACCCTCTCTCCAGGCGAATAACGTCTAACCTTGGGTTGATTAATTGAAATCTCTTTCTAATTAAAACCCCTAGAATCGCATTAACTCGATCTATGGACTCCCATATTAGGTTTCACCCTAATCCGACAAAGTCTCGTCACCCTATCTCTAGGCGTGCGATCAACTCCGCTTAATTATGCTAGAGCTACTCAATGACAGGGACTTTTGCTCCACCACCTAAGCACATTCAACTTGAATCAATATCCCGGAAATATTAACACAAGAATTAAGCACACATAATTAAGAACAAATCAAATATTTATCATATAGTTCAGAAAATAAAAACAAGATTTGTCTTAGTTTCATCCCCTTCAGGTATCTGAAGGGTTTAGTTCATAATGATAGCAAACATCTCAGAAGAAAAGATAAAACAAAACATAAGAAATCCCTAAAACTCCCTGAAGGAATTGAAAGAGAAATCTGCCGTCTTGAGTAGAATTCCAGCTTCTTGAGATGGATCAACTGGCTATCTTCAAGTGATTCCTACAAATCTGGCCTTTCTGGCTGGGCTTCTTGGCCTAGCTACCCGCTGGCTATGGTAGAAGGTTTCTGCCGAACTCCGAACGTCCCCTTCAGGTTGACCTCTAAGGTCTTTATATAGGCTTTGAGATGCCTTACTTGGCCTCTGAATATCCTAATTCAAGTATAATTCCTACTCCGGTGTTTGAATAGGCTTTGAATGTGTTTTTTTGCCTCTAAGTACCCTATTTCGAGTAGAATTGCTCTTTTCTGCAGCAGGGACACGCCCTATGGCACACGCCCGTGTGAATCGACTTGCAGGCCGTATTCGGGTCTATTGATGGAGGCACGACTATGTGAATCGTGGTTAGGCCGTATTCTAGTTAATTCACGACCGTGTGGCTTGAAGTCCAGGCCGTGTCGATTTTACTTTGGCCCAAATTGGCCCGTTTTAAGCCCGTTTCTCGTTTTTTCGTCCCTAGGTGCTTTCTTGAGTATAAAACATGAAAAGAAAGGATTAAAATCACCTTTTTACATAAATCAAGGAATAAATAATCTAAAAGTATGTTAAATATGGGATTAAAATATGTTACTTTTACGATTTATCAATTGTCTCACATCCTTGTTTTTTTTTAAAATAATACTTTAGACTTTGAGAGACTCACTTTTTGGCTTGATTCTTGAGAGAAGCCCTCAAGTACCTCTTTTATGGCACTTATGGTACTTTGCTCAGTTTTGGAAGATAAAACTACATCATCTGCAAAGAATAGATGTGTAACTTTTGGACCCCGTCTTGAAGTATTGACTCATTTCTATTTCTTAGCTTTCAAAGTTCTTTAGTATGGAGATTAGGGTTTTCTATATAGAAGATAAAAATATATGGAGATAAAGTCTCCTTGTCTGATCCCTCTAGAAGGTTCAAACATTTCAAGTTTACCTTTGTTAACTAAGACCATCATTAAAGAAGTGGAAACACAACTTAAAATAACTCAATCCATTTATCAGGGAAATTAAAAGATATCAACACCTTCTTGATAAAGTCACATTCTAGCCTATCACATACCTTCTCTATATCCAATTTAACAATCATGGAACCCACTTTTCCTTTCAATTGTTGGAAAGAATGTGCCACCTTTTGAACACTAATCGAATTGTTAAACGTTTATCTCCCTTGAATAAAGCCTCATTGAATGAGAGAAACCATCTTATCCAGGAATGGTCTTAGCCTTTAGACAATGATATTGGTAATGGTCATATAAGAGGTGTTGCAAAGACTTGACGATAGTGTTGAGTGTTGGTATGGGCACTCGATTTGGGGATTAACGCTATTAGTGTCTCATTTGTAACAGCCCGATTATGACCCTAATCGGAACGGTGGTTTTGGAACCATGAATCCGAGTTAGAAAAATACTTTAATATTTTATTTGATATCTATGTTATGTGTTTGAGCAAGGCTAATTTGCCTGTTTGGATGTTTAATTTTAGAAAAAGGATTAAATCGCATAAGTGGTAAAAGTAACCAATTATTAAATTGAGTGGCTAAATTATTTTGTGTTCTTTTGCATGAGTATTAAAGTTGCAAATTTACCTTTTTGAGGTATAGTGGACGGCACTATGTCTTTTTAATATATATTATATATTTATTTTATATGTTAAATTTATAATAATGATATAATATACCTTTTAATCATATTATAAAAAAAAGAAAGAAAGAAAGCAAGCCATTTCATGTTCATCATTTTAGCTCTCTTGGCCGAAACTAACAAAAGAAAAAGAAAAGAAAAAAAAGCAAGGGTTTCGGCACTCATCAAGCAAAATTAGGTAAGTTTTAGCTTTAGATTTTTGATGATTTTTGTATTTTTGAGATTGTTGTTCACTATACTATCAAGCCCATGTATTAATTTTGTGCATTGGTGATGTGTAACATCCTAAATTTATGGGCCTATGCATTTAGTGTGAGGATATGTTTAATTTGTTAATTTAAGTGATAGGGGTTCAAAATTGGGCTTAGGATTAGGCAAAGGCCTTGATTGAATTATTTTAAGGTGGCGTCATTAACAATAAAAGAGGCCCAAGTTTTGGCCACAAGGAACCCATGTTTTTAAGGCCATTTTCGGCACCTAAAATGAAGCAAGGAGTGACGCCACACACAAGGAGTTAGGGGCCCAAAATTTAAGTTTAATAAAGCCCAAATCTTTTAATTTAAGTGAGTTAAATTTAGGCATTAAGATTTGATGAGGTGGACGGCTACAAGGCTCAAAAATAGGAAGATTTAGATGGATTTTATAATTGATAAAATAGTAGATAAAAGGAGAAAAGTTAGGAGCTTATCTACAAGGGAGGTGATGGCCAAAATCCATCACCTAGAGGAATGTAGAAATCGCTCTTGCATGGCAAAAGGGTGCCAATTTTCCTCTCATTTAGCTTCAATTTTAATTAATTAGGAAAGGTGTTTTGGTTTTATACATGAGGTGTCAAAATATCTATAAATAGAGGGATAGCTCATTGATTCGACATTGAAAACCCTAATTTCTTCTCCCATTGTGTCGAAATTCCTTAGCCTCTCCTCTCCAATTTCTTTTCTCCAATTTCTTCAAAAGTCAAACTCTTCTCCACGCTTTTCCTCCTTGTGCCGATTTCTCTAAAAGTCAAGCATCCATAGTATTCTCTTTATTCATCTTATTTGAGAATTAGTTCTATACTTCCCAGCATTTAAATCTTCCATTGGCATTGCCGAATCCTCTTTCTAGTGCTAGCCGAATCTCCTATGCTAAGGTAAGTGTCGATTTTTGATTAGTTCTCATGATCTATTTCTGGTTTTTGAGAGGCAAAAGCCAAAAAATTAACAGTTTAATGATTCTGTGTTGGACGGTAATTCGAGATTTGAAAGAAGCTTGGTCAATTAGATCTAAAAGCCGAAAATAACTAGTCTCCACTTTCGGGATTTTTAAGGTAAAAAGATTTCCCTAGATTTCTATTAGATTTGTTTATTGTATACAAGATCTTAACGTTATGATGAGGATTAACGATCAAATATTGTGATAGTAGTTCTGATAAGGACTTGTGATGGAATTGAATATGGAACAGGCAAAGGAGAGAATCCCTAAGTTTAAGAAACGAGCAGTATCTGCCATTCGAGATTGGCCACTTGGTTGTGGACCGGCTTCTGAACAACACCTTAGGAAGATATCAGTTGTGTCGACTAAGGATAACGTCGACATAGAAAGCATCGTTTTATCAGTAATCAAGTGTGTAGATCTCTAACACACTAATAAACCTGTATGTATGACTATATATATGTTATGGGCTTAAAAGCCGGAATGAGGCTGTATAGACAGTCGAATGGAACCCAAAAAGGGTTAGGCAAGGATGCCAGGTACGTAAACATAGAACTTCTTATGTGTATCGAAAAATATATATGACTGCATGATGTTTTCTTTATGTGTATGCATAGGGTGGGAATATGATATTGAAGGGGAGGTCACTTGGTGATCGATGGTGGAAATCCCACATATACAAATGTTAGGTCACATAGTGATCGGTGACTATGACACATTCAATGATTCCTAATTAATAGGAATAGGCAGTGCGGCTGTCGTTTTGGTGTGTAGCGGATGGAGGGTTGATTGTAGAAATCCCCAATGTGTGATGGTTGGTACGGGTTTGTGTGTAGAGGATGGAAACCTAGGATGGGTTGGGTTATTCATTATTTATCATTTACCATGTGATTATGATTGTTACCTTCATGTATGGGCCAGGGCCCATAATGTGTTTGTGGCCCCGGGTCGCTGTGTGTTTTGAGATTTATACACTGAGTCTTGGTGACTGACGCTTTCCTTTCTCTACTCTTCCAGATGAGCAGTAAATCGTGAACATGAGAGCTGAGACGGACTCGAGGGGCCATCAAGTTTTATTTCTACAAATTATTTTTGGGATTTCTTTAAATTTTATTTTATTTGGGAATATTTATGTAATAAAGCCCCTAGTTTTATTCAACTAAGAAGTTTTCAATGTTATGCAACTTATGAATTCATGATAAGGTTTATTTATACTTAATAATAGTAATACAAGGGATTTTAAATTTTAAAATGTCACTTATTTATCCAGATAATGTCCAATTGACTTACGATTTCCATAACGAACAAAGCGAAAGTTTTCAATGTACAACTCGTAGCATACCAGATCTGGTCGAAACGCATGGGTGGGTTTGGGGGTGTTACATGATGTTTGTGAGATATGCCATTGATGATATGTTGAGCTTTGTGATGATTTATGGTGCTAATTGAAAGATTTGAGCTAGATGAACATACTTTGTTCTTGAGTTTTTGATGAATTTTAGTTAATTAAGGTTAATTTGTGAAAATATTATTTTGAAGGGTTAAATTGTAAAATTTATGAGAAATATGGACTTATATAGTCCCTAAGAAAATTTGTCTCTAAAGAATGGTAGACAAAATTTGAGTAATTTGTGAGTTATGTATTAGGGACTAAATTGTAAAAATTATAAATGTTAGGGGTAAAATAGTAATTAGTATAATTATGTGATTTTGGATTAAATTGAATGAAAATAAATTTGAATGAGCTCAATTTGTAATTATTTAGATCAAGAACAAAAGGAAACGGGATTGGATCGGGGAAAGGCGAAATTGAACGAATAGCCGGGAAACCCTAATTCATCGACCTCCGAGGTAAGTTTATAAGCAATCGAATTTAATCGAATGGCTATTATAATGAAATGTATATGTTCAAATGAATTAATGGATTTAATTTTCAAATTGCCGAATGAGATATGGGAATTTTTAAGTGTGTTAGCCGAATGTGGTTATTATGTACATGTATATATGTGTATCCCTTGATAAGTTGAAATAAGTATATTAAAAATCCATTTTGCTGAATGTGATATGGAATGGGATTAAATATATATACTAGTAGAATGTGTGGTTGATTTATGTATGAAATTTGATATATTTGGGTTGGATGAATACTTATGGATTGAGTAGTAGTTAAATGTGACCTTGAAATTTGTGATGGTTGTAATTGAATAAATAACTACGTGTATATATGAGTGTGGCCGAATGTAATGGTAAGTCATAGGAAGAAGGGTTTGGTTTGAATATGTGTATATATATATGTTCATATGTACAAAATATGAATATTATGTTATGTGCAAGAGGAGAAGATCAGTTAATGGGCACTATGTGTGCGAATTTATACACCGAGCACTATGTGTGCGAAATCGGTCGAATGGCACTATGTGTGCGAACTAAAAAACTGAGCACTGTGTGTGCGAAATCGGTCGAATAGCACTATGTGTGCGGAAAATGAGTAATGGCACTAAGTGTGCGATACATTACTAGAAGATGGCACTGTATGTGTGCTCTTTTCAAGTAACGGCACTGAGTGTGCGATACGTTGCTTGAATTGCACTAAGCGTGTGGAGTTACAGATATATCAAAACATTAACTAACAAATGGAGACAACCAATAAGTTTTACTTATGAAAATGATGCATGATATCTTGGCAACATAGTACTAATGAGGTGAGTTGCTCTTGTTTTATGAAATTTTAGGAACGAGATGTATTCAATAATCTATGAGCTTCTCCGAAATGGATATATGGTATGTAAATATGCGGTTTTGAGATTTATGGAATTAGTTAAGGTTTACATGGTATTAGGTTATATACATATGCGGTTATGAGCTCTTTTATGATTAAGTTGATTTTAATTAAAGTTTGACTAATGAATTGTTGTTTATAAAAACCATTGCTTATAACTTACTAAGCTGAAATAGCTTACTATATATGTGTTTGTTTGTCTATTTCATAGATTTTGGAGTTTTAGCTCGAGCTCGGGGATCATCGTCAAGTCAATCACACTATCCACTATATTTTGGTACCTTTTTGTGAATGAATTTAAAGTCTATGGCATGTATAGGCTAAACTATTTTGTTTTGGATTCAAATGATGTAAATGTGTATGTATTTAAATGCCATTCGAAAATGGCTTTGCTTATATGATTGAGTTGGTTACATATGTTTTTGAGATGTTATAAGTATGATTATGCATATTCGATTCAATGTAAACTTGATGTGGTATGTTTGTGTTTTCATGAGATTTCGAAAGATATGTTACCTATATGTGCATATAAATGTTTGTTATATGACTTAAATATTAACTTGTAAGTTATTTTAAATTAGGCTATAGATATAATACTTATATTATAATTTTGATTTGAATAAGGTATATGGTATTCTTTAGATTGATGAATATACTTTTGCTTAATTTTATAAGTATTATAGAGATAGGTCATGAAAGAAATAAGTTATACATTACGTATGTGAATTTTGGGTGCGATATATTAATGAATATATTTGTGGTGTGTTCATTTAAAAATATTCGCTATGGTGTTGTATTATTTTGGAGTCACTTTAAGATAACCTATTTTAGTAATCATTTAGATATGATATGCATGTGAATAAATAAGTGATAGTAGTTGAATTGTACAAGTTGATTAAGATTAAACTTATGTATTCGGCCATGCTAATCAAAAGGACCAAATGAATAGTGATTTTGCTATTTGAATGGAATTGGTTTTAAATGATGCTAGTGATAATATTTAGTGGTAACTTATTTGATTATAATAGCATGTATTGATTATGTATTTTTTAATGTAATAAGATTCATTTGAGTGTGTGAACTTGTGATTAGATATGTAATGCCTCGTAACCTTAATCCTGGGACGGACACGGGTTAGGGGTGTTACATCATTGGTCTCATGAGGGACCTTTCCATATTTGAAAGCCTTCATAATTAACTCACACACTTTCTATTTTTAGAAGAACATTGAATGGAAACTATTGGGGTCGAGAGCTTTAAAAGGGTTAAAAAAGAATATAGCCTTCGTGATTTCTTCCTCAAGTAGATGGAATTTAAGCCTCTATTTTTCCTCTCTAGACAAAGAACGCCAAGGCAAGGGAATAAGGTCGACTATTCTTTGTACCATAACTCTAGAAGTCAATAAGAGGTCCATGGACTCATTTATTATGGGTTCAAGGTTCATTATTCCAGTAACCCACTTTCATTGGTCATTATTTAGACCCTCAATATGATTATTGGTTTAAAACATATTGGTACTCGCTCATAAGAATTCGATGGAGATTTATGAGGAAGCTAGTAAGGTCTCTCTCAAGTGCTCTCTCAATCCCTCCTAATCTCGCAATCAACTCTTTCTTTTTCTTAGACACATTTTCAAAAGTAGAGCGGTTCCAGCTATTAAGGGCATTAGAAATAGCATATAGGAAATAGATCATTAAAACAATTCCAAACCGAGTTAACAATATAATTCAAAATCGAGATGGTCAAGCCACATTTTTTGAAATCTAAAAGGTTTACTACTAGATATTGAAGATTCAATGAATAAATGTTGTAGAAGCCCATTTTTGCCCGGGTTTAGAAATACACCACAATGAAAAAACAAAACAAAAATTATAAAGTCCAGTTTGTTTACAAGCCAAAAGAGACCCACTACCTTTGGCCCAAACTAAGCCTATTGACCCAATTACCAACAGACCCAATTACACCTAACTAACCTACAGGGCCCAAAAGGCCCAAAACTAAACAAGGGTTTCTGAAACCCTAAAACTCCCTTGCGTCGCAAGCCTTTCCTTGCGTCTAAAGACGAGCCATCAGGCGCGTCGCAATCCGTGCACGGATGATGCCCTACCACCGAGATCCACGCCGCAGTTAGCGCGCCCTATCGTCACCGCTTTCATCTCTGCCTGCAAAAAAAGGGGAAAGAAACAAATAGCAAAAATGGCAGAATCAATGTTTCCTTTTTTTTCATTTTTTTTCTGGGTTATAAAAACCCCAAAATATGTAAAACAGAGGGAGAATATACAAATATACATACAGATTCAGAGAATACAAAAGCAAAAAAATAACCCAATCAGCAGAGGTGTTCTTTTATTTTTATTTTTATTTTTTTTTTTATTTCGAATATTGTTTTTCTATATTTTATTTTATTATTATTTTTAAAACCATATATATATAATATAATATATTAAAAAAACTTTCTTTTTTAAAATTTCGGCCACCGTGTACGGGGGTCTGGCGCCGGAGTTGGGATAGGATATCGCCCAGGAGAGAAAGTTTTGAGGGGCAAAATTTTTTTTTAAAAAAAAACTAAAGGAATGAATGATTTTTAGAAAAAATTGGGCTTTTATAGGGTTGATGAAACGACGCCGTTTCGTCCTGGGCATTTTAAAGCCAAAACGACGCCGTTTTGATAAACTCGACCGAATCCGACCCGATTCGCCTCAGGATTCGCGTGTTTCTATGTAATGGTCTTATTGCCATGTAGACCCTTCCGCATTATTATAGTTTTACAATTACATTTAATTTGCATTTTCTTTATTTTTAAAATTGTCCCAGAACTATGGAATTTGTTTCAATTTAGTCCTCTAAGCCTTTTAAAGGCCAAAATCAGAATAATGCCGTTTTAAAATTTTGGCATAATTGCTATATTGATCCTTATAATATGACGCGTGTTTGAATTTTACCCCTTTTATATTTATTTTTATTTAATCCTGGTTTCTTTATTTCTTTATTATTATTATTATTATTTTAATTATTCTAGTATTATATTAAATTTTTTATCATATTAAAATATTATATTATTATTTGTATAAAATTCATATATATACATAAATATATATTTTATATGTATTATTTTTAAAATTATTATTATTTATCATTTTATTTGTATAATATTATTTCATTATATATTATTTGTAATTTATACATTAGTTATTATATTATATTCTTAAAATCTTATATATTATAAAATACTACATTAATATCATATAAAATCTTATTTTTGTATAAAATTTATTTATATTGTATAACATGTTTTACTTATATTACTTATATTATATTTTTAAATATCTTTATTTAAAATTATTATATATTATTTATTATCTTTTATATTTTATATGTATTAAATTATATATTTATTGTAATATTTTTTATATTATTATACATATTAACTGCTTTTACAAAATTATCATTTTTTATTTTCTTATTTTTGTTTTGTTATAATAATTATTTAGTGTTTAAATATATCTTCCCTTTTTGTTTAATTTTGTTATTTCATGAAAAATCTTGATTATTGTTATTTTATCTCGTGTTTATTTATTTATATCCTTTTAATCATTATTATTTGCTTAACATAGTTCTTTATATATTTATGTTATATTATTCTTTTATTATTTATTGTTAGTATGACTTGTAAGTTATGTAGAATTACTATTAAAATGTATGTTGTAATATCTTACTCAAACCATTGTTTTATAAAAACACCTTTTTTTACGCATTTTATTAAAAAAAATACGGTGATATATGATATTTGGGGACTCCGAGAAGAATTGTGCCCTAACTTACTGGGTTTCGATTTTTCTCGTGGGACTTAAGGTATTAAATATCCATTCTCTTTTAAAACCGAAACTTACAAATTTCAAATCAAAAAACTTATTCTTGAGAATTCAAAACGTTGTGTCCTAACTTACTGGATATGATGTTTCGTGTCTCGAGGTAGGAATTTTATAAAATAAAGACGTGCCTAGTTTCAAAGTCATGAGATGCTATATCCTAACTTACTGGGCATAGTGTTTTATTTCTTTGAGATAGGTAAGTCTAGGTTTTTTTTTCTTCTAATAAAAGGATCATTTTCTAGAATTTTTCAAATTTTTAACATTAGGACATGATTTTATCGATTAGGTACCAATTTTTGGGTGTTATGAGGGTGCTAATCCTTCCTCATACGTAACCAACTCCCGAACTCATTTTTCTTGTTTTTCCTGGACCAAAATCAGTATTTTGAAATGAAACGTTTTTCAAGGTGATCCAATCACACCTAAGTAAAAAGGGATTGGTGGCGACTTCCATTTTCGTTTTTAAAGTCGATCCCCATTTTTTCAAAAAAACTATAAAAATAGTTTCGACAAATGTAACACAACCGGCCTATGGTCTGATTTTGTTCTAGCAATGTGGAGGATCGTAGCATTATTGTCTTGTAATCTCCAAGTTGTGTTAGCAAAGACGAGGTCAATTCGTTCCTGAATTAGCTAGCTAGCAGATCTAAGATTTTACCAAGTGAATCGAGGCCCTTTAAAACTCAATTCCATCATGTCACAACAATTAAGGCAATCATAAAACTCCTTTATATAGAGTTTGGAGATTGATCACCCACCTTTCTTGTCATGACTCGATAAAACTTCATTAAAATCACCCGCCATTAGCCATGGCAAATGATGATTTTGAGCAACCATTTTCAAGTTCTTCCATAAAAAATTTCAAAATCTAAAGTTAGGGTTTGCATAAATAATTGAAAGCAACCAAGTAGCGTTAGAAAGTCCTACATTAACAAAGCGTGAACCTCTTGTTTTGTGCTGCACAACTCCTCAACTATCACTTGATCAGGTCACCAAAGCAGCTAAATATAACCTTGAATACCAATTGTGTTTGAGCCCCTATAAGCATCGAAAGGTAATTGGTTCATAATGTAATGGTCAACCCCTACAAGAACTTTTGTTTGATTACAATCATCATCTATGGATTATGCACCTCTATTAAATCCTTAAAATTTCTCTGGAAATTAGACTTTCGAGCCCCTTTACAATTCCAAATCAACATTAACATTGGGTTGATATGTCGAAAGTTTTGTGGCATTGGCTTCTCGGCTGATTCATTTCCATTCCTGGACTTGGATTTATTTGCACCATATGATGAAGAGACTTCACCTCTAATATTAATAAAGAATTAAAATGGAGCCAATTTTTTTTGTTTCAAGTATCCGTCACTAGCTTTTGAACTGGTAATTTGATGCTTGACAAATGAACTTCCATTATCCTTTCTCTGACCTTTGCTACTAGTGCTTCTAAATTTCAAAGAATTTGGTTCCTTTGAGTTTCCATTTCTAACATTCCTATATGATAACCCGAATAGTGGAAGTTTTTAAAATTGTATATTGGTGGAGGTATGGTAAACACTAAGAGGATCAAGTTCCAGTCACTTACTAACCTTCCTTGGAACCTGACATGACTTGGCCTATCTAATCCGTGGTAAAACTGGTCTACACACCCCTTCGAGTAAATAAACCTTTTGTTCTTAGAAGATTGTTGTCCTAAATTAAGGTTAAAGTTAGAGAGTTTGACGACACCTAAGTTTGGGGTGATAGGTTATGAAGGATCGATGTCACTCTCCTCCCCCATTGACTTTGCAATATCCCATTTTGTCTTACTTGAAACATGTTCATTGAACGACCATTTCCCTCTAAATGATCATTTGGCCTTTCATTCTTCTTTGATAAACCATTATTTTCTGTGGGATTTTTCAATTTTTTTTTTTTGAAAAACTCTTTGTTGCTTTTTTCATTTCCAATCAACAAAGTTTTTGCTCTTACAAGCAAATTTTTACTAGTTTCAAATAAAGGTTTTTTTAAAATAATAGCATCCGAATTCCAAGAAATATGAACATCAATGTATTTCTCATTATGCTTACTTTTACCATTTTCCAAAATTTTCATATTAAAAGAAAGATTTGTTGTAGAAGCAGATCTGTCGTAATTTGATATGTCAAATTAGGCTCTTTCGAACACTTAATAAGTTTATTCTCAAGCAATTTATGAGTCTTTTCAATAATTTTTTTTTTTTAGTTTTCAATGTTAATGATAATTTTTCTTTTGTTTTGATCATTTTAAGACTCAAATTGACAAAACTATGTCATTGAGAGTTTAATGGTTGATTTAAGTGTGTGTAGCGAAATAAATATATCCAAACCTTGAGGAAAACATCAACTGCTTTGGATGTTGCAGCACTGATGCATGTGTGACACTAAGCCCTAATGTCTTGATTTCAAGCCTTTAAGGTTGCGACTACAAGCTGATGGTTGAAGTGAATGAGCCTAAGGCCACTAATAAGGGTGTCGCGACACCAAGAACCTCGAAGCCAATATTGTGCCTACTATAAAAAATGTCGTGACATCAAAGCTTGGGTGTTGCCATACTGAAGTCTGACGGGGTGAAATTACTATAGGGGCAATTTTTTGTCCAACACCAACTCAAATCAACTCATTCACTCCAAGGGTATTTTTTTCAAATGTTAGGGTTATAACATTGGTTGTATAAAGGGCGTCATTATGCCAAAAAAAATGAGCCTATTTTATCATGTTTTTTGGTTTTCTCTTTTATTCCTTTCACCATTTTTAGTTTATAGGTTCCTTTCTTAGCTTAGTTAGTTAGTAGCTGTTAGTTTCACCATTTTTACTGTAGCTTTAGTTTTCTTACACTTAGATACTAAACTTTCTCTTGTTATTTTGAATTCTCTTTAAAATAGCCAATATATTTTCTCTTTGTAAACTTTCAAAAGTGTAAAAATCTCATCTTTGACTGCGCTTTCATCACTTTTAGTGCTGCTATCATGTTCAAAATAACTTATTCAAAAGTCCCTAAGAACCTCTCAACTTTGCCTTTTTTATGTTTTATTCGATGAATAGTCTAAGCATGAAATTGGTTGATATCTGTATGTTGATGATGAGTAGGCACTAAGTCTTATGGTGGTTGGTTAATTGAAATGTTGTATGGTTAGTTTTTGAGTTAGAGACTAAATAATAAAAATTGGACTAAAACGAATAGATTTCAAAACCTAGAATTGACGCCCTTAAGATAGGTGAGACCGAGAGGAGAATCTATTGAAGACTATTTTGATTGTCTCGATTTAGTTTAGTGAGGTTGAGAGATAAACCGGACTAAATAGTCTAATTGGGCAAAATGTTGACTGAAAGGTAAAATTGGATCAATTAGGAATTTGAGCAATTTATTATCCTTAATCCAAGAATTAACTAGCAATATGGATATCAACTGATCACTTTATCTCATTGAATTGATATTTGTGCATTTTTGTCCACTATTTAATTTAGTCCTCCTAGGTATAGTTTAGTATAATTAACCTTTAATGATCTCTCTTGGGTTCGATCATTTTAATGCTCTAAGTGTTCCATCATAACACTTACAAATATTACAATTGACCTATCACACTTACAGTTAAGTCATTTTAAGTCTTGATATTTTATGTTGATTCTCTGCTCGACATTCGTATGTCGTGGCACGGTCAAAAGCAAAATTAGGGGATTGGTTTTCTTTCCCTAGATTCTTATGACCAATGTGACTCCCTTAATTGATGTCTTTTCTCTTCCTGAATTCAATTTCTCGTGCGTATTCGAACTTAGGGCAGAGTTTGCCTTTTTCCTAACATGTGCTAGTCTGCCCTAATTCTTTCCATTACTTTTTGCTTTTCAAGCTTTAAAGCCTTCGAAATTTCTTTACCCATGCCCCCTAAACTTTTCTTGTATTTAGGCTTGTGTCTACTAACTAGCATTCATGACCTAAAGTTTAGGTGCTCCTTCTATCAGCAATCTTCTTCTTATCAATAGTTCCTCGAGTTCCATTTTCAGTCGCCAACGAAGATGTCGAATTTTCTATCACAGTTGTTGGTTGTTCCTTCACAACTGGTGAACTTTGTGTACAAGTCTCCAATTTGGGTCCTACTAGGTCACATAAAAAAACACAATGCATCAATTCCCTCATAAATGATGTCTTGCATCCTTCCTTCCATTATGAATTATTTTCCCAATGGTTTGTTCTGATTAACTTGCATGCATAATCTAGTGAATTTACCCCTCTTACTTGACATAGTAAAGCTATCGATCCACAATGGAACTCCCAAACTCCAAACGATTTTTATGAAAATCTTTGGATCATAGAATTCAATGGGAAGTTCAGGTAACCTCACCCACATTGTAACAGAGTCAAACGTTGCCTCTAAGGCTCTAAAGTTTGGAGCCCTTTTTTGCATATCAATGAATCTTCCTCCAATGAGCCAAAGACCTCCCTCGATAACTTGTTCGTAATCCTTATCATTCTCAAGTTTAGCAAAGAAAAAATCATAGCCCAAATCAATCAACTTTAGGTCCTCTTTAGGCTTCTATCACTGCCTCAACTTGAATATAAGGTACTGATACCAAGTTATTTTCCCAAACAATTTAACAATCAACATATTTCTCCACTAACTGAAAATGAGTTTCCGTTCCTCTTTAGACAAAGTGATATGAATTACACATTCTTCTTCAACTACGTCATTATCTGGAATAGGTTCATCCCCTTTAAAATCCGTTTTCATAAGTTTCTTTTTATCTTCTAAAAGCTGCCTGCCAGTCATGTTTATTAACTATTGCTCTCAACACAGTGTCTTATAAAGAGACCAACTTTCCACCAGAATCGCCGCTCTCAACGAACCGCCCTTCACCCGCCTATTGCTCCGAAGTAGTTCCTCTATTTTCTTTTGTACTCAAAGCGTTTTCCTTTTTTTGTTGACAAATCTAATTTTAATATGATTATAATAATCCATGAACCATTATCCTTTCTGCCCTCCCAAATCCCAATGTTATGGTAATGCTAATAATAATAATAATAATCCACACGTGGCGACAAATATAAAATTATATTAGAAACTAAACAAATTAAACTCCCATGCCCCACTGCATAAAATCCCTCAACTCCACTATCCTTCCTTCCTTACGTCTCTCCTTTTTTATTTCCATTCATCCAAACACACACACAGAGAAAGAAACCCGACGAAGGAGTTCCTTTCCGCTGATATTCACCTTTGGTTCAGTGAAATGGCGGAGCTTGATATAACGTCACCGCTTCTCTCTTCTCCATCTTCGTATCAACCTCAGACTGTCCTCACTGTCCACGACGACCAAGACTCCGAACCCTCCAATCTACAATCTTCCCTCCCAACCACCATTCTTCATCAGAATCACAATCACGGCCGAACCCACAACGAGAATGAACACCACAGCTCTCCGAATCCTTACGAGTTTCTGAGGTCTGGCGGGTTCTCGGTTCCTGCATCCACCACTGTTGACCCGTTTCGGAACGAGACGCCGTTTATTTCCGGGGTTTACGAAGTAATAAAGATCGTACTATGTTTGCCGATTGCTTTAGCGAGGTTAGTCCTGTTTGGGGCGTCTTTGGTGGTAGGTTATATGGCGACCAAGGTTGCGTTAGTGGGGTGGAGGGATAAGCAAAATCCAATGCCCAAATGGAGGTGTAGACTCATGTGGGTCACTAGGGTTTGCGCTCGCTTCATTTTATTCTCTTTTGGGTAAGTTAAAAATAATATAAAAATATTACTTTGAGGTTGAAATTTCTACTATTTACCATAAGTTGAACGGAACCCTTCCCGTTTCTGTTCGTCTTTACATGCAGTTATCATTGGATTAGAAGAAAAGGAAAACCAGCTCCGAGGGAGATTGCTCCAGTTGTTGTATCTAATCATGTATCATATATTGAACCAATTTTTTATTTCTATGAATTATTTCCAACAATTGTTGCCTCAGAGTCCCATGATTCGATACCCTTTGTTGGAACTATTATTAGGGCAATGCAGGTAATCTACTATTCTAATTTTGATAATCTGTTTTGCTATTTCCTTTATGTGTGTACTGAACTATTCTTTCACGTTCGCAGGTGATATATGTCAATAGATTCTCACCAAAATCAAGAAAGAATGCTGTAAATGAAATAAGGGTAGGAAGTTTCAAGACATTTGTTTTTTCTTTTTTTTGGCTTGTCTGGCATAGTTGTTTTGAACCCCATAAAAGTCAGGTAATGAATACAATAGAATTGATTAATTGTTCATGAACCTATTGAATTCAAATGAAGTGAATTTATATGATTTTTATCAAGTTATAAGCTATTTGATACAGAAAATTGCTTTCAAGGTTGTAAAAACAGAGAAGGGCTTCGTGTAATGTATTTCCTAGAGTGCTACTATTTCCTGAGGGAACTACGACTAACGGAAAGGCCCTTATTTCTTTTCAACTTGGTGCATTCATTGCTGGTCATCCAATTCAACCCATAATTGTTCGTTATCCTCATGTACACTTTGATCAATCTTGGTAGGACTTGGTTTCTACGGTCAAGCATACTGTCCTTTCTTTTTGTTTTTTTCTCTTTGCATTGTCTAAATATCTTTATTTTATCTTGTCTAGGGGGTTTATTTCTTTGCCTAAGCTCATGTTTAGAATGTTTACTCAGTTTCACAATTTTATGGAGGTATATGACCTACCTTATCTAATTTAAATTTTCATTGTTGTGACTGCAGTTCAGAGAGTTTTACATTCTGTTAAATCTAATACACAGTTTTCTTAATTGACAGGTAGAGTATCTTCCTCTCATTATGCCCTCTGATCATCAAAAACAAAATGCTGTCCGCTTTGCTGAGAGGGTGAGTCTTTGGAAGTTATGTAGAAGACATGCAGTGTACATTTTATAGAAATTGGCTTGTCATGCATACACATGTATTTGTATTTCGATATGCTAAAGTAGTCTACACGTAATTTTGTTTTTCCTGGTTATGTTGGGGTCTGTAGAATATTTACTGGTTCATATGTGTGCGGGCAGACTGGTCGAGCTATGGCAAGTGCACTCAATGTTGTACAAACATCTCATTCTTATGGGGATTTAATGCTTCTCATGAAAGCTGCTCAGCTACAACAGGTCTGGCTTCCCTCATTGGTTGTTTATAAACTTCTAAATAGATGAAATGAGTTAACTTTACGAGAAATTGGGGTCACATGACATGTAATTTTATCTTGAAGTGCAATTGGGAATTTTTGTGCCGAAGGGTTGAATAAGGTAAAGATATCTTAAATTAACTGCTTATGCAATTGCTTGTGGGTAGGAAATTGTTTTATTCTATTGTAGTAAAGTTATTGGGAATGAAGCTTGCATAAACTAGGTACTTGTGGAAAATAGAGATTTTTACTTAAGATAAATCTTCTAGAAGATTTGCAGATGTGATTTTGTAAATTATGTATGCTAGAAGAGTCATTATTAAACCTTCTAGTTTCTTAAGAATATTCTTTTAGTAATATATATTTCCCTACTTTTCTCTATTTACTAATAGTATTGTAGGTGAAGCATACTAGTTTTGTATAGAAAGTTTAGGGCGTTTGAGTTTACGTCCATGCTTTGTAAAATTTTTTTGATGGAGATTGGTAGAATTAGAAAAAAAAGAATCAAGATGGAGAAGGTATTTCATTTAATTTAGTACCACTAAACTGCAATTCATGTTACTTCTTTTCAGTGGATGTATTGATATAGAGGAGCAAGTATATTATTCACTAATTGACTAACTCCTAGTGCATTTTCTGAATTATTGGTTGCTCTACCTTTCTTTCTGGAATAAGATCCTGTAATGAACATCTTGGCATTTGATTATTTATTTGCGTTAATTTATACTGAGAAATGGATCTTATTACTTTTATAATTTGTGCTAATAGTTGTTTCAACATAAATTTGGCAGGAAAAGCCCTGGAGTTATATGGTTGAAATGGCCAGACTTGAATCAGTGAGTTAGGCATTGAAATTCCTTAAAGTTGAACAAACTCATATTCTTCTATCTTCCCATGAAAATACATTTTTGTTTTCAAGTTGATTTAACCATGTCTATAATGCTTTCTATGACGATGCTTACTCCTGTGTTTTTCTCTAATTACTCCTCAAACCATTTTATCTCATTTTGCAGCTATACCACATAAGCAGCTTGGAGGCCATGGACTTTCTGGATAAGTTTCTTTCCATGAATCCAGACCCCAGGTATTGCCAAAGCATTTATGATGAGAAGTATTCTTGACTTCTTGTTACTGAGCCAACCAAGAGTAATACCTGACTTGTAGAACCATCCACCTTTAATTCATAAACCCTGAAGGATGTTTGTTCCTTTCTTTTTCTAGTAATATTTTAAGCTTTGAATCATCTCTCTTGCAGTGGCTGTGTTAAACCTCATGATTTTTTAAGGGTTCTACAACTAAAGGCTTGTACACTTTCTGAAGAGGTCATTTGTCCTTTTCCTGTCTGTTGATGTTTGGATATGGTTTACTTATAAGTATCTTAGTAATATTTTCTTTCTCATGACTTTTTTTTTTCATTTCTCTTGTATTGTAATTACTTTCTCGAATATAGATTTTTGGGTTCCTTGATGTGGAGAAGAATGGATCCATTACATTTAAGCAGGTAGTTCAACTGTCCATGCCTCCCGGTGGATTTCCTAGTTCTGTTTATTTGTGTCTTCTTGTTAGCACTACACTTTAGTATGTTGCTCCCTGACCAAGATCATTGCAGCATATCAATATAGAGCTATAGTGCACCGATCATATCTAGAGGATCATTTTACTTTAAGAACACGATGAACTACATTCCCGTCAATTGAACCTTGTTTACCTGAAGACCTAAGCTTCTCTTCTCCTGCATGGACTAATTAGATTTATTGCCACTACTGCTAATGCTGCTGCTGTCTTGCCTATAGAATATAGATATAAAGTTTTAGTAGTCTGTTGATGGCTTAATATTAGAGCAAAATTTAAGAGCAGATATACAGATGGTAACTCTTTAGAGGCATACTTGGTTACGGATGAAACCCCACTTCATGTTTTTCGTTATTGGTTGCCTGACAAAATAGAAAAACTAGATTATTTTAGATTTCCTTATAAAACAAAAAAGCTATTACTTAGCCTGTCAGCTTCA
This sequence comes from Gossypium rotundifolium, assembly GCA_025506655.1. Taxonomy (NCBI): domain Eukaryota; kingdom Viridiplantae; phylum Streptophyta; class Magnoliopsida; order Malvales; family Malvaceae; genus Gossypium; species Gossypium rotundifolium. Next base: position 176,599,191 of record CP106732.1, read on the forward strand.
ATTTTGTTCTATTCTTGTGCTTGATTTTCATGTGAACATTTCACCTGAATTTTGGTCCAAAGGCAGCTTAAGCAAATTTTGCTTCCACAGATGACTCACCTTCTATTCTTCCTGGCAGTTCTTATTTGGATCAGCTCATGTTCTGAAGCTGCCACTCTTCAGGCAAGCATGTGAACTAGCCTTCGCTGAATGTGATACAGATGGAGATAACTTTTGTACAAAGAAAGAAGTATGTGGCTTTCTTTCCTTTCCCATAGTTTGTACTTCGTACTTGGTCATTTTCATCTGTTTAGACCTTTGTGCCTTTAGGATCAAAAGATTAACGGTTTTGTGTATTATTGCTTCTGGTTCAGTTGGCAGATGTTCTTAGACACACATTTCGAGAGCTGGATGATGATGAGGTAAAGAAAAGAAACTAAATGGGAATTTTTTTTGTGAAAAGTATTTTTAAGTGTGGCAGTGGGTACTTGTAGGTCCAAGGGCTGTTCAGTCTATTTGATACGGACAATGATGGGAGAATGAGCAGAGATGATTTCTTTTACTGCCTGAGGAAGAACCCATTGGTGATAGCAATTTTCTCACCCAGGTTGCTGCGTAAAAACTTGTCAAAAGCTGGCGATAAGATGTTGGAGGATATTGTTTGATGGGGTGGATGAGCCATGCTGATGCAGTTGACTTGATAAAATTTTTGTGTACTAGTATGTTGTTTAACTTGTTCTGTACGTTGCTTACATGGTCCCAATACATGCTATCTATTAAATAAATGCGTTGGTACTTAATGTTCCTCCTTGAAAAATTCCTTGGTTTTAATGGATATTTGGGGGCCTGAAGAAGGCAACGCCTTCTTGGGATGGAAGGATAACAGCAGAGTCTGTGCATTAGAGTTGATATTTCGACCCATAAGATTTGGATAAAACTGGGAGCTTCTATTGGCTGAAGCTGAGGATACTGACATTAAGTTAGGTGTGTGCAAAATCATACCATATCATCCTGAATAATATATTTATGGTTGAGTTTGATGTTCAATTGGTCAAAAAACTTAGTGCTTTATGAATCAAATACTTGTATATAACTAATTATGTTATTTGATTCTTATTTATTATTTTATAAAACATTTTCCATATCTTAACGAAAGATTCCTACTCTTAAATACGATCACTTCCTTCAAAAGTTGCTCATATATATTTCAAGGGTTTTCACATTAGAATGTGCCATATTACTGGTATGTCAAGTTTTTAAAGAAGTTATATCTATCTATCGGGCCATTATAATTAATTGAAAACAAAATAAACCACTAAAAAAATTAGATCGGATTGGTTTGGGCGGGGGTATAGTTTCAAAATATTTTTCAAGCCAAAACTTATTTTCGAACTGGATTGGGTTATTTAAAAATCAATAAAATATTAAAAATATAAATTTTTAGTAGCTATTTTATACAATTTTTTTATCATTAAATATTAATTTAAAAATGCAATTTATTATTTAAATTAAATTCAGATTAGGCCGAATCGAGCCGAGCCAGAATACAAATATTTTTTATTTAAACCTAATCTAAATCAGGCTAAGCCTACCAGATCGGCCTTTGGAGAGGTCTACCCCTTAAAAAAAAAAAGGTAAGGACAGAAGTATAGATAATATGGATTAACAATGTGAAATAAATCTAGACATCGAAGCTTAACCCTTTTGAAACATGAAAAATTACATAACTATATGAAATTTATGCTTAATGCATAAATGTAGGTGAAGTTCTAGAGGTATTTGTGGTCAGATTATATTTAGGTATAATATTAAGATATTTTATATTTACTTAAGTTTAGCTTGAATTAAATATTAGTATAAAATTCTACTAAGTTCATCTATTTTGTAAACATTTAATTTAAGTTCATTTTAAGTTTATCTATATTTATTTTTAAAATGAAAATACATTTATATTATTTTTAGTTTAATATTTAACATTTTTTTTACAGTTATGTTAGCATTCTTAATGTTTAGATTGTAGTAATATGTAATATAATACATAACATATAAAAATAATATAATATAAAATATTACAAATTTAAAAAATTTAGACAAATCAGGCTCGTTTGAACGGCTTAATATTTTTATTTTAAATCTATTTTTTTGGATATAATGTTTTTGCTCAGTGAAGATTCACGAAAAGGAGACGGGGAGTGGGGGCTTTGAGTCTTCACTCATCCACTAAAGAAACCTAACCCCTACAATTTATATATTACCACTAAAATCTTTTTTTCTTTATCATTCTTTAATTTGTACATGTATTCTGTTATATGTTTCTGTTTGATACGAAATAAATAAATATTATCACACATAACGTTGCCTCGATAACAAGTAAACACAACATTTAAAAATTGTAATCAATTGGACTTTTAATTTAAAAATAACAATTAATTGAGTCTTTCGAACTATTATTTTTATTAAAATTTTTGACAGATCGTTAAATATTGATATGATGAGTGATGTGACGATTGACATAAAAATTTTAATAACAAGACTACTAAAATGACGAATGACATAAAAAAATACTGGCATGAAAGACTTACTTAGTCTTTACTTTTTTAATTAATTGAATTAAGCTCTCATAAAATAATAATAAAAATCAACTAAGTCCATCGTGTCATATCAACCGCCACATCACCCAGCACTTATTTTAAATTAAGAGTACAATCAATTGCACTTTCCAAGCATAAACCCAATTAGTTTTTTAAGGATCTTTTTAGTAATTTAGCCTATATATCTTATATTTATTATTTTATCCAGTTAATTCCATCATATGTCCCCAAGATGGGGATTAAAGTTGTAATCAAGCCCTGGAGATAACAATATCGTATGGAAACATATGTCATTATTTGCCATTTAATAAAGAAGTTGTGAAAAATATAACGTTGGTAATGACAATATATCGCAAAGAAAAAGAGAAATAAAATAAAATAAAATAAAGAGCACATGATTTTACGTGAAACCCTTTCGGAAAAACCACGGGCGAGGAGAAGAAAAATTCACTATGTCGAATTCAATCAATTACAAGAGGAATAGACCATGTCTATTTATAGGCTTATAAAGCCATATTCAATAGGAGTGTAGTAAGATTGAAACTCCTTATTCTAATCAATATCAAATAAATAGAGTTTAATAAGGTTTAAAAACCTTATTTAAAATAAAATAAAAGAAGTGTAATTCTATAGGGATTCTTCTTTTATTTTATTTAAATAAGAATTTGGATCACTTAATTCTAACAATCTCCACCTTGACATGAATTCTCAATGAACAAGTTTTTCATCGCGAACTCTCAGCGAACAAGTTCTCCACCTCTTCCATAAAACCCCTTAAGGGTTTAACTTCAACAATGAACACCAACCAAGTCTAAGCAATGTTCAAACTTGGTTATAGGAAGTGACTTAGTCATCATATCTGCAGGATTTTCATGAGTACTAAATTTGCTCACAACAATATCACCACGAGCAATAATATCACGAACAAAATGATATCGAACATCAATGTGTTTTGTTCTCTCATGAAACATTTGATCTTTTGTAAGGAAGATGGCACTGACCGTCACAAAATCTTGTCTTGATTTGAAGGTCATCATTGAGCTCACTAAAGAGTCCCTTCAACCAGATAGCTTCTTTACAAGCCTCAGTAATCGCCATGTACTCAGCTTCAGTGGTAGACAAAGCGACGGTAGTTTGCAAAGTAGCTTTCCAACTGATTGCACAACCTCCTATTGTAAAGACATAACCAGTAAGAGATCTTCTTTTATCAAGCTCTCCAGCAAAATCAGCATCAACATACCCAATGACTCCATCTCTAGTTCTTCCAAACTGTAAGCAAACATCTATAGTACCTCGTAAGTATCTTAAAATCCACTGAACTGCTTTCCAATGTTCTTTACCGGATTTGTCATGTATCTGCTAACTGCACTGACTGCATATGATAAATTTGGACGTGAACAAACCATAGCATACATGAGAGATCCCACTGCACTAGAGTATGAAATATGTGACATGTACTCAATCTCATCATTTGATTGTGGAGACAAAGCCGATGAAAGTCTGAAATGGGTTGCTAAAGGAGTACTAATAGGCTTAGCACTCTGCATATTGAACCTGCAAAGAACTTTCTCAATGTACCCCTTCTGACTTAGGTACAATTTACTTTCTTTTCTATCTCTGAAAATCTCCATACAAAGTATCTTCTTTGCTGGTCCTAAATCTTTCATCTCAAATTCTTCACTTAGTTGGGCTTTGACCTTTCTTATCTCTCCTTTATATTTTGCTGCTATCAACATGTCATCAACATAAAGAAGTAGATACATAAAAGAACCATCACTGTTTTTCTTAAAGTAAACACAGCTGTCAAAACTATTTCTTTTAAAATCATGAGAAGTCATAAAGGAATCAAACCTCTTATACCACTGTCTTGGTGACTGTTTCAAACCGTAAAGAGACTTTTTCAGCAAGCAAACATAGTCCTTTTTTTCGAGATCAGAAACCCCTCCGGTTGTTGCATGTAAATATCTTCTTCAAGTTCTCCATGCAAAAATACAGTTTTTACATCTAACTGCTCAAGCTCCAAATCATGCATGGCCACAATAACAAGCAAAGCTCGAATTGAACTATGCTTCACAACCGGGAGAACACATCATGAAGTCCACTCGAATTTGATCAGTAACCCTTTGCAACAAGCCTTGCTTTATATCTTGGTTCTTCAACTCCTGGAGTCCCTTTTTTCCTTTTAAACACCCATTTACAGCGAACAACCTTTTTACCTTTAGGAAGGTTCACAAGATCCCATGTTCTATTTTTGTGGAGTGATTCTATTTCCTCTTGCATAGAAAACATCCACTTTTCTGAGTCTTCACAGCTAACTGCCTCAGAATAATTAGACGGCTCTTGGTTTGCATCTATATCTTCAGCCACATTTAAAGCATAAGCAATTAGGTCAACCTCAGCATACTTCTTTGGAGGTTTAATTTCTTTTCTTGTTCTGTTTTTGGCGATAGAGTATTGTGGTGAAGAAGCAACTCTATTCTCAATTTTTGTATTGACTTGAGGAGTTGACTCTGTATTAATCTGATGTTCCACCTCCTTTTGATTTTCTTTATTGGAAGAGTCTTTAAGAGATAAGTTAGGTAGCATAGCAGTTTCATCAAAAACAACATCTCTGCTAATCACAACTTTTCTATTTTTAGGACACCATAACTTATACCCTTTTACACCAACTTTATAACCAAGAAAAACTCATTTAATGGATCTTGGTTCCAATTTTCCATTATTAACATGAGCATACGCAGGACACCCAAAGATCTTTAAATCAGAATAATTAGCAGGATTACCAGACCATACCTCTTGTGGAGTCTTTTTCTCAATGGCAACAGATGGAGATCGGTTGATCAAAAAACATGCAGTAGAGGCTACTTCGGCCCAAAACGACTTTGGTAAGTTGGCATTTGGCAACATACATCGAACCTTTTCCATGATCATTCTGTTCATTCATTCTGCAATGCCGTTTTGCTGTGGAGTATGACGAACTGTTAAGTGTCTCACGATCCCTTCTGACTTGCACAATTTATTAAACTCATCAGAACAAAACTCTAAGCCATTGTCTGTGCGGAGGTATTTTATTTGTTTTCCCGTATGTTTTTCAATCATAGTTTTCTAAGACTTAAATGCGGAAAACACATCGCTTTTCTGCTTCAGGAAGAATGCCCAAACTTTTCTGGAAAAATCATCAATAAAAGTTAGCATATAATTAGCTCCACCTCTCAAGGCACTCTTGATGGCCCCCAGATCGTAATAAATATACTCCAATGTTCCTTCGTGTTATGGATTCCTCCGTGAATCGAACTCTCTTTGCTTCCTAAAATGCAAAGGCTCACGAACTTCGGTTTGCAAATTCCTTACCCATCAAGAAGTCCTCTTTTGCTTAATTCGCCATGCCATTCTCACTCATATGCCCTACGGCGATATGCCAAAGTTTAGTAATATCATCATTTGACAAAGAAGAGGAAGCATTGCATCACCAATCAAGAGAACCACGCAAAACATATAACTTGGCGTCTTTCTCCCCTTTCATCACAATGAGGAACTTTTGAAATCTTCAAAATCCCACTTTCAATTGTGTATTTGTACCCTTTTGAATCAAGAGTACTCAACGAAATTAAATTTCTCTTCAATTCGAACGCGTCAGTCGTTACTAAGTGTTCGACAACTCCATCAAACATCTTAACTTTAATTGTTCCAACACCGTGATTTTACACGAAGCATTATTTCCCATCAAAACAACACCTTCGATACCGTTTTTAGTAATATGTAAACCAATCCCGATTGGGACTCATGTGGAAGGTGCAGCCTGAATCAAGTATCCACTCCTCGCTCTCTTTAAAATTGTTGATAGAATCGACTAGAAGTTCACCATCACTGTAGTCTTCTGCAATATCAACTTCACCGAAATTTTCTGGTTGTTTTCCCTTTTGATTCGCAGCCTCCCTTTTAATCTTGTTCTGTAGCTTATAGCACTCAAATTTAATGTGCCCTTTCTTCTTGCAGAAGTTACAAGTTTTACCTCTGTTTGAAGACTTTGATCTACCCTTAGATTTACCGCGAGGATTTCGATCCTGTGTCCTTCCACGATCATCATCAGCATTCCGATCTTGTCTCTCATTAACAATGAGACCCTCTCCCTGGGAGTCGGGTTTAACCACAAGATGCTTCATCTTATCATACGAGGTCAAAGAATCATAAACCTCATCAACTGTGAGAGACTCGCGGCTATATAAAATCGTGTCTCTAAAGGTTGAATAAGACGGGGGCAACGAACAAAGTAGAATCAACCCTAGATCTTCCTTATCATACTGAACCTCCATGGCCTCCAAGTTTGAGAGAATTTCTTTAAACACTGTTAAGTGTTCGTGCACAGACGCACCTTCCTCCAAACGATGAGCATAAAGACGTTGCTTCATATACAACTTGCTAGTTAAAGTTTTCGACATACATATTTGTTTTAGCCTCTTCCATAATGTTGCGGCAGTCTTCTCCTTCATCACATCTTGCAAAATTTCATTAGACAAATGCAGATGTAACTGTGTTGGTGCCTTTCGATCCTTACGCTTCTTATCTTCCTCCGTCAATGTCGAAGGCATCTTATCTACCCCTAGCAGGGCTTCCTCTAAATCCATCTGTGCAAGAACTGCATGCATCTTTATCTGCCACAACGCGAATCTGGTGTTGCGATCCAACAGCGAAATTTCATACTTCAAAGACGCCATTACCATGATCGAGATGAAAAACCCGGAAGCTCTGATGCCAATTTGTGAAAAATATAACGTTGGTAATGACAATATATTGTAAAGAAAAAAGAGAAATAAAATAAAATAAAAATAAAGAGCACACAGATTTTACGTGGAAACCCTTTCGGGAAAAACCACGGGGTAGAGGAGAAGAAAAATTTACTATGTCGAATTCGAATCAATTACAAGAGGAATAGACCATGTCTATTTATAGGCTTATAAAGCCATATTCAATAGGAGTGTAGTAAGATTGAAACTCCTTATTCTAATTAATATCAAATAGATAGAGTTTAATAAGGTTTAAAAATCTTATTTAAAATAAAATAAAAGAAGTGTAATTCTATAGGGATTCTTCTTTTATTTTATTTAAATAAGAATTTGGGTCACTTAATTCTAACAGAAGTTAACATAACGTCTAATAAAAAGGTATTATTGGAACCATAACGGAGGAGAAAGGAATGTATGAAACTATGATTTCACATCATCTTTATTTTTTTTAACGGGAGAATGACAAATCAGATTTTCCTCTTGATTTTGAGCTTTTTACTCTTGAAACAAATTTAAATCCAACTAAAAATACTACAAATCAAGAAGAAGAATTTGATTTGTTATTCTTCAATTGGAAATGGATAAAAATAACATAAAATCACAGTTTCATATAATCCATTATCGTTTGAGGAGTTATTAAAATGTTTTAAAATTTGAAGGGTAATATAGAACTTAATCCATTTTATTTTGCTCAAAATTATTAAATCATATATATATATATATTGGAATATATTTATATATTTTTTAAAATTCTAAAAAATGGATAAAAAGATGTTCGTTAAAAGACACTTATCCCTATGTTTCAAGAATGCATACTCAGCCCTGGTTCGAAGAAAATTTCATAAATTCGCTTTATATATATTAATTAAGTAAATTTTAAATAAAAGATAATTATACTATTGTTATTATTTATTTATGTTTATTCATTTTCCTCTTTTAATCACAAAATAATGAAAATTTTATTATTGAAGTGGTATAAAATTAAATATATTTTACTTTTTATTAAAATATAATTAAATTTAATTAAAATTAAGCATGTTAAATAAATTTTTAATTTAGTTATATATTAATCTTGAGATGATTTCATTAAAATAATTTTATTTAAAATTAATTAGTGACCATTATTTAGAAGCTTTTAATGAAAAAAATGATGAGATATGAACGTAAATAAATAAAGGAAATATAGATAGTTAAAAGTACCACAAAACCCCTGTACTATACTCTAGATTACATTTTAGACACTTTATTGAAAAATTGTGTAAATTAGATGAGTGAGCAAAACAACCTCTCTGTTAAACTTGAACTGTTAAATGTTTGTTTTGTTGTTTATATACAATGTTTAATAAAAAATTAGCCTCAACTTTTAAACATTTATTCAATTTAACCCTATTCTTTTAATGGAAGTAAATTAAAATTTTTGAAACTGATAGGGCTAAAGGAAAAAAAGGCATTTGTAGTAACAAATTAAAAAAATCAATTAAACCCTTTTAAAATTTAAAATTATTTAAAATCATTAAAATAAACAAAAGTTATAAAATTTTATTAAAAAATAAAAATACCAACCCAAGAGTTGGGGTCGATATTATTATTTTTAATAAGAATTTTAACATTTTGTAACTTTTATTTATATCTTTTAAATAATTTTAAATTTTAAAAGGGCTTAATTAATTTTTTTAAATTTTTATTAAGACCTCTATGACTCTTTAGCTTTATTAGTTTAAAATTTTTCTAATTTACTTCCAATAAAAAGAATAAGTATCAAATTGAATAAATGTCTAAAGTTTAAGACTAAAATTGTTATTATACCTTATATATACACCAAATTTTAGTGGGACAGATTTACTCATTCATCTAACATATAAAGCTAATTTACTAATTTTTAGTAGATAGACAAAATACAATTCAACAATCCAATGATAATTAATTTTGATGATAGTTATTAGATTAATTCGAAAGGTAATAAACTTTCATTCGCAAAATAGAAGATACGCAATGACAAAGTTAGAAAATTTTGTTTAGGGCTCGAAATTAAATTGTATGTTTTATAATAGTAAAAATATAAATTATTATTTTAATAGTTTATATATTTATAATTTTTAAAAAATTAAATTTTTATTATTTTTAAGAGGGTGAAAGTGTAATTTTATTATTAATTATTTAAATTTTTATAAATTATAAAAAATTAAATAAAAGAATTTTTATTTTAAAGGGACAGGCTCAACCACTGAGATACATGTGCACAAGTATAGGGTAAGAAACAGAAAACAGAATTGTAATTAATAAAGGGTAAAATTATTTTGTTCTTAAAAAACCATTTAATAAATAAAAGTGGATTTTTAATCAACCTGAATGCTTTACCCTTTACCAGAAAAGAAGGATGGTTGAGGAGTGGTCCTCCTTCAGCTCTTTGTTTTTGTGTATAACTTAATTTTCAAGGTATTTAGCAGAATACAGATAAAAAGTTAAAATAACCTTTTGTGAGCTTTCGAAACCTCATTGGCCGGAAGTACGGAATTGTACGAACCACATCCACCTGTTTTCTTATATTGTATTAATGCAATTCCCATTTTTAACTCGGAACTGCTTTCTTTCTTTTAACTTCAACCGCAAGGGATAGCATAAAGGAAAGTCCCTATTCAGCTATTCTTACACTACACAATGTAAGTCTGTTTGTTTGATTATTATAAATAGCTTGGCCTTTTGCTTTTCCAGCAAGTTGGTTTCTGTTTCTGTTTCTGTCTCTTTAAACCATTTCTTTTCATTATTTTAGTAAAATTTTCCATTTTTATGTATGTTCTATCTTTTGGGTTTGTATTATGAGTTTACCAAAACAAGTAACATATTAGGTTTCAGACAAAAAGATATTTTATTTTTAATTTACTATATATACAAATATATGCTCTTTGCAGGAAGCAAGATAAAAGCTAAAGGATAGATGAATAATAAAAGGTTGATGTTTGTGGGTTTTGGGTTTTTTTTTTTTTTGGTTACTAACAAAAGTGACTGTCCTTATAAACCAATCAAAATAATAATTTCTAATCTTGGGTCTTCTGAGTGATCTTCATAAACAACAAGTTTTCTTTGTTATTTTGGTTTTTTCCTGGATTTGGTCTTTTTTTCTTTTCTAGGCTTTCTGGGTTTCTTCTTTCCTTTTTTTTTTTTTTTTTTTGGTATGTAAGTTCTTTTTGTTTGATGATCTCTTTTTTTCACGTTTACTTCTTCAAAGCTATGTTTGAACTTTGAAGGGATCAGATCATAATTCATTCACTCCGTGCTTTAAATTTCTTCAAAATGTTTGTTGAATTTTATAGCTTTTGTTCCCTCATCTCCTTTGGTTCTTATTCATCTCTTTTCTTTCTTTTTTTTCTTCAGAAGAACATAGAAGAAGTTGGAAGTTGTTGCCTTGCTTTTCTGGTAAGGTTTTCTTCTTTTTGCTCTCATTTTATCATGGACTATGGCCTATGGGGATATTTTTTTCCCACAAATTTTGGGGGTTTTTTTCAAGTACAGTTTACACCAAAGAACATTCTGTTTCTTGTGTGTTGTTTTCATTGAAGCAATGAAACCACCAACTTATCCCTCAGTTCCCTCACCCTCGTATTACCATACAAATCTCTATTATTTCTGAGTTTACTTGGCTTGTTTATCTTCTAACAACATTAAAAGAGAACCAAAAAGGGAAAAAAAAAGGTTTTCAGGGTTTTATCGGGTTGGATTTCTTCTAACATTCTTGCTATGTTTCATGTTTTGTTAGTTTTTTTTTTTTTTTTGCTGTCTATAGTGAAGATGGTAAGGGGAAAGACTCAAATGAAGCGCATAGAGAACCCTACAAGCAGGCAAGTGACCTTCTCTAAGCGTCGAAATGGGTTGCTAAAGAAGGCGTTTGAGCTATCAGTTCTTTGTGATGTTGAGGTTGCTCTTATAATTTTCTCTCCCAGAGGCAAGCCCTATGAATTTGCAAGCTCTAGGTACGATTACCTTTGCATCTTAAACTTCCTGCTAATTTGTGTTTCCCATTTCTCTAGTTAATTTGACAATCCCCCCCCCCCATTTAATAAATTATCAATTACATATATGTGTGTATATATAATATAATATTAGTTTATATGCAGGATTTGCAACCTAGGGTTGTTTGATCTAACAAAAACTGTTTAAAGTATCCTTCAATATTTCATACAATACAGGTTTGAGTTGATGTGTGAATGCCTGTCAAGATTAATGTTGTTAATTCATGTGGGGTTTCCAAGAACCAAGTCAAACTATATTTGATGCTGTTTTAACATAAGATTAATTGTAAGAACAATTAAGAAATGTCAGTTCTTTTAGTGACTCAATTGCTAGCTTGTGAGCTATGACGAAGTGAAATCTAACCTATTCCTTCTCCAAAACCATAATGTTTTACCCAATACAACTTTTGTTGACCTATCAGGCACTGTTATTAACTTTAGGGTAATATAAAGAAATTCTTGTGTATAAGCATAACACTATTTCAATTTCAAGACTGGTAAGTGGGTAGGGACCAAAGAGTTGTAACTTTAGACAATCTACCCTTTCCTAAAGTAGAAGGGTGAATTATTTTGACTTTTGATGTGGGAAACAATGCTTGTGCTATTAGTAGATATCTTTGTTTCTATCATACTATTTTGGGAGTCACATCTTCAACCATCCAAACCCACCATGAAAATAGTTAAAACTTTGTCTTCAGTACTGTTTGCAATCACCATTGCATGTTTGTATATAAATAGGGGCCTAAAATTTACTTGTGGCTGTCACTAACTCACTATTGCATCTAGATGATATGATCTATAATGGATAAAGAAAACCATTATATAGTTAAAGTTGATTGGTTTATCCTTTTATTTATTTTTTGAAAGTGCAAAGGACTATTTTAATAACCAACCAATCCCTTGGCAATTGGCATATCCATCCAGTCCTATTTGAGAAGCACATGCAATAATTGACTCACAGTCACACAATTGTTTCTAGCATAATTAGCAGGGAATACTAAGTAGGTCATCATTTTAACTTTGTCTCCGCATGACATAGTTTAAACCAATGATGGCTGTTTCAACTAATGTAAATTGAGGGCAACCATAGTTTACCTGCTGGTTACCTTTCGAGTCAACATACAAGACCATATGCTTTTATGGGAACTGTTGCTCTATATTTATATTGCATGGTTCCTATGTTCTTATTTGAAGCTTTTAATACTAGGAGTGGTGTTTCTTATTTTCTGGAACAAGAGATTTGCATTGATTGGGGTCGGTATTGGATTTCATTCTTTAGCATGCAGGAGACAATCGAACGTTACTTGAGGCATACCAAGGATAATCGAGTCAAGCCAACTGAACAAAGCATGCAGGTTAAGGTTCCTCTACCCCTTTTATTTACTTTTTAATCGAAATATATTCCATGCGTAAGTTTTAGTTAATTATGAGCGAGGAACATGTCAACACCTTAGGTGAAACCCTAGCCTTTTCAACTAGTAAAATTCTATGCATGTCTCTTTTTTCTATATATTATGTATGGTCACTTTTAAAAAAAAAAAAATTACACTTTTTTCGTGTTTGATATATATTTGAACAGTGATGTTTTTTTAAATATATATATATATATATATAACTTAAAAAAATTAACATACCTGATTTTAATTTAACACATACATTCGAATCCAAATTAATATCTGTGAGTGTACATCCATTGGCTTTTTATTGCCCTCAATTGCAACAGCGTAGACCATAAGACGTGCCAGTTTGGATTGGTCATGAGGAGTATTGTCTGTTATAACACGGCATATAATAGTATCATACTGATCGGGGTTTAGTTTTTTTTTTTCATGCACATTGACTGAAATGGCAGCATCTGAAGACTGAAGCAGAAAAGATGCTGAAGAAAATAGAGCTTCTTGAAGTTTCAAGACGGTATTAGACCCAGTCCCCCCGCCCTCTCCTTTCTTAAATTTGTTGGTTAGTGATGTGTAATACGTTAAAAGACTGAAGGGAGATTTGAGTGTGAATTTGCCTCAGGAAGCTGCTGGGAGAGAATTTGGGTTCATGCACACTAGAAGAACTACAACAGATTGAACAACAATTGGAAAGGAGCGTAACCCGCGTCAGAGCCAGAAAGGTTACATTAAACAATACCAACCAACATCCTACAAATTTGAAAGCTTAAACTTGTTATTAACCCTTTCTCTACTTTCCAGGCCAAAGTTTTCAAGGACCAAATAGAGAAATTGAAAGAAAAGGTAATGCCTCGGTGTTGAGCATTCTGAATAACGTGATATAAGACCTCTACATACTAAAATATATAAATACAAGTTTCCTTGAATGAGTGACTAGCTGTTTGCTAACAACTGTGTTAATTTTTTTGGCCAAATCTCAGGAGGAAGTCCTAGCCGCTGAAAATGCAAAGCTTTGTGAAAAGGTAAGCCTTAGCTTTGCAATAAGCCCATAAGTAATTGGGATTTGATTGCAAGCACATTGTCTCATGTATCCATGCCTTTGATATCAACTAAAATGCCGTGTTTGTCAGTACGGTATGTTGCCAGGGAAAGGATCAAAGGAGGTGAATGAGAATGAAGAAGCAAATGATGAAAGCAGTCCGAGCTCCGACGTGGAGACTGAACTGTTCATCGGACTGCCAGAAGGGAGAGCTAAACGGATCGTGCAACCCAACTCAACAGATTGATGGCATTGCCAACTATCCCATGCATGCTATAAAATTCATTTATCAAGGAAGCAGCTTTTTTTGTTGCATTAGCATCAAATACAAGTTCATATCAGCAACGTCATGGCAAGTGAAATTGCTCATTGAAAAACTCGTACGAGCATGAATGACCTAAGATTTGCTATATTCTTAGATTTAGACGATGGCATTGAAACGATCCCACATCTGTATTAACCTCTATATATTTGTGCAGATATTAATTAAGAAAGTTGGTTCAGGGTCTAATGATTTAATTGATCAGCAAATGTTATTTTTCCTTTGAAATTCATGAGGTTTATTATTATTATTATTATTACAATATTTCATTTCGTGAAAGCTCTCACTCCGTAAGGCCAAATCAAGGCTACACCCCTGGCCAAGAAGTTATTATTTCGAAATATCGTGCCTTTCCTGTTGGAAAATGGTCGATCGACGGCAACATGGAAGTGAATAGGATATGGCGAAGGGAGTGGCAATCGGCTACTCAACGGCCAAAGAGTCGACTGCCATGAGCAACCTCAAAAAACTCGAGCTTTCGTTCAAGGCCCATCATTCGGGATCTCCAGTGGTCCAGATGGAGTAGCGAGAGAGCAAAGTGATGACGTTTTGAGGGTGGATGGCTGGAGATAGGAGGGTTATTCCTTCCTAGCTAGCTTTGAGAGTCGGGCGTAGCCCTAGAAGGGCGGATATGGTGATAGTGTCGAACCAACCAAAGGCCAAAATCTCGGATTTACATTTAGATGGCACAATTTGATTTTGCATGCTATTAAGTCTAAAATCCAAGGTTTAAACTTTTCCAATTCCATAAACCCAATAAAGTAAATTAAGGACTCTTTAAAACAACGTGTTAAAATTGGTACTTCTTCATTTATATATCATTTGCATTTTTGTTAAATGTAATTCTAAAAATAAATATGCTTTCTATATAAAATTTACCTCCTAAATCTAAAACTTATATCTTTAAAATAAAAGGTAATTTTGTTTATCTCAGTTTTATTTTAGTTATTTATATTTGAAATACCACTTGCAATGCGTTGTAACATTTTAATCACTTAATCATTAATTACCGTTAACGGTGTAATAATAAGCTAATGTGGCATATTAAATCATTATTTCAAACAATATTTTTAGTTAAATTATACAACTAGTCATTGTATTTTTCGTTTTGATCAATTTAATTTTTTATGTTTTTTAACTTTCGTATTTTTTTTCGTTATTTTTCCTTCTCTTTTCCTCCTTCTCCATCTCTTTTAATATAGTTTTTTCTATATTTTCTATTTGTTAAAACTAGTCCCTATATTTTTATTTTTTGAACAATTTAATTTTTCTTTTCTTTATTTATTTTCCTTTTCTTCTTCCCTTTAGTTTTAACAAATGTAAAATATAGAAAAATTACGTTAAAAGTGTTGGACAAAACACGTTAGCGAATAAAAATATATAAATATAAACAAATATTTATATATATCAAATAAAATAAATTGAATAATTTATATTTAAATTATCGGATATGAAAAATCAATAAATAACATAACAAAAGCAGAAATCAAAAAGAAGAAACGAGTTTTACTAGATGTTGAGGCATGTTTTACATAATTTTCTTAAGATAAATTCGGCCACTCCTATGGTACTTGGAGAAACATTGGTCGAATGTCTCTCAGGATATAACAACAACAACAACAACA
The DNA here is from genome assembly GCA_025506655.1 of Gossypium rotundifolium. Taxonomy (NCBI): domain Eukaryota; kingdom Viridiplantae; phylum Streptophyta; class Magnoliopsida; order Malvales; family Malvaceae; genus Gossypium; species Gossypium rotundifolium. Next base: position 176,614,935 of record CP106732.1, read on the forward strand.
CGATGGTCAAAGTGGTAGCATCTCTGCAGTGATCAACGAACAAATGATGCATTTTTCTATCACCGAAACGTTGGAAAATATGGAGAGGAAAATAGAAGAATTTTGGAGAGAAAAATCTGCATTGAAAGGGCAATTAAATCAAATTGATTAGAATAAATTAAAATCAAAATATATGTCTTTTTAAATAAGAATTTTTATAAATTTGCACCCCAACCACATTTGCAAGGTTTCAAGCTTAATAATTCAATCATTTTAAGTGGGTTCACATATATATACACATCTCACACTTGGTATTTAACCAATGTGGGATCTAATTTTTTCCTCAACAAATATTTCCAAGTAGCTTACTTTAAGCATCAATTTCTCATTCATCACTCAACCATTTTGATCATATGATATATTGTTGTAAAGGTCTCATGGAGTAGAATATGAAACCATAATTTTATGATTCAACTCTCCATCTTTATCAATTGAGAATATGCATCAAAGTTCCCATAAATTACATTTTTTCCAACAAAAGAGATGGAGAAGGGAGAAAGACAAGGGATAAGCATAAGATATTGGAAAAAGAAGAAGAAGAAAAAGTTAAAAAAATATAAAAGAAAAAAATTACATTGCTCAAAACAAAAAAAAAATGGGGACTAATTGTATAATTTAACCTAAATTTTTGTTTGAAATGATGATTTAACGTACCATGACAGCTTACTGTTACACTCGTTAACAACAATTAATAGCTCAATGATTAAAATGTTACAACACATTAACGTAAGTGACTAAAATGTAACTTGAGATAAACAAAAGTGATTATTTTAATAATTTACCTTAAAATAAATAGAGAAAAAAGATTTGAGGGACTTCTAAGTTATCACGTTATTTTTTTTTCATTATTATACGTCAACTTGAGAGGTAAAAGCATAATTGTTAGAATTAAATTGGACTGATTAATTGAAATAAAATCTACAATTTAATCATTACTTTAAAATTAATGAAGAGTTGAATATATAAAAAATCGAATTAATTAAAAATCAATTGAATATATTTTTATTTTTCTATAAATTAAATTTTTAAATTTTTTCATGAGCCAAGGATTCAATAAGTTGAGCGAAAAATCGATGCTCTAAGGGTACGATTGCTATAAGATTGGTGAAAAGTGAAACTTCCGCGTTTGAAAATGAAAGGCAAAAAAATCTGGTGGGAGTATATGGGCTGTAATCCACATATTAATATTGGGCTTTGCTGGCTCAACCCACTTTTGGGACTAAGAGACATTCAACCTACTGTTCCAACTTGGCTTTTCCTTTCTTTAAATCCAATTTGAATGGCTATGAATACTCAATTATTGAACATTTTCTTTTTCTCATGATGTTTCGGTTGAGTGAATTCCACACACTAACCTTATCAATAGAAACAATTTTGAAGGCTCAAATGGTAATAGTGCCTGAAATTGAAATATAACAGTAAAAAGCTGTATATATATAGGCAACAGTATATATCACAATAGAGGAGAAATGCTCCTTAGGATCCATGCATGTTTTCTTATGTTGTACACTTGAACAAGCTGTCTCTCTCTATATATATGATGGCAATATTACAAATCCCAAACAAAAAACAAGAGGCAAAATCACAAAAATATTATATATATATATATATATTTAGCTGTGTTGTTTTTAGGAGAGGGCTCAAATGACCCATCCGTGGATGAAGTTGGTCTCACCGGCCATGCTTTTTGGGACTGAAGATCCTTCAGCCTGAACAAAGTGATGGTACCTGATGCAACACGCAGAAGTTGGTCAGAACTCACAAGTTTTCTAAAATAAATAATATGAAAAAGGAAAAAATGAACAAAAAATTTGTGATGAGCTTTTAACATTCAATAATATCCAATGTCATGGTTTTCTTTCACATGGTCATATTCCTCATAACATCTAGTTCCTGTTCTTATGCATTGAAGAGGGGCTGCCCCTTGGTTTGTAGAGCTTGTTATATAGACTATGTTTTGAGGGATACCGACTGTATCTTGAAATTGTGCACTTATGGATTCATACCATCCAAACAGGTTCAAATTATTTGTTTGTGTATATAACAATGGTTACCCTATTTGCAGGACAGGTTCATGATCACAATCCATAGGATGTGGGTGAGAAGGATGCAGAGGAAAGTTGCTAGTTTCAGCTGCTGCACCACTACTCCATAAACCTTGGATTGTTTTGAGGTTTTGTCCTTCTGCCTCTAGCTGAAACTCCCAAAATACAGGGAAGACATTAGCTTTATATATAGTGTCCAAAGTGCAAATGTGGAATCAATTAACATTTTTCATTTACTGGTGGTACATAAGATGAAAGTTTAAGTGAAAAAGGGATGTTTGCTAATCAAGTTTAACCTTGATTTTCAGCTGTTTGTTAAGGTCTCCAAGCTCACGCTCCTGCCAAAACATGAAAAGCAGCTGTTAGATATGAGTTCATGAAGCCAAACCTTGGGTGTAAAGCAAAAGACGTTAAGCATGATCCTTGTTTGTGAGGAATTGGGTAAATAAGATGAAAGTTTATCAACATTTCAGCACCATTGGAATGATATCTTGGTAAAATTGTATTATTACTGGGGAATAATAATAATAATAATATATTACTACTTGCTTAAGTACCTTTTTGCGGAGGTCTTCCATTTGTTCTATCATGATCTGTGTCTGTGGTTAAGCAAAATGAATGCCAGAAAATTCACATGCATGTAAGTGAACAAAATTACTAGGAATAGCTTAATATATATTATATAATATAAACCTTGTGAAAGTAGCAAAAAAAACTTAGTAGAGCTTGTTTATAAAGACATGCAAGAAAGTACCTTCCTTTGTCTAGCCAGTGCAAGAGCTCCTTCAAGCTGTTTCTCAAGGTTTTGCAGCTCCTTAACATTCAATGGTCCGAGTTCTTCTCCAAGCAAATGCCTGATATAAACATATATATAAAATGAATAGAGATCATTACTTATATTCAACAAGTCAATAAAACCTTTATTATTATTATTATTATTATTATTATTATTATTATTATTATTATTTTGAGAAATACTATGGTTTTGCTTTGAAAACAACATAACCTTTGAGTGCGTTGCAGTGCTTCATATTTTGCCTTTAACTTGGTTACCTCTTGGTACCAATTCTGTATCGATATGCAAGAAGACAAAGTCAAGCTCATCACTAATAATGGCAGTATATATATTTACAGAAAACAGATAACCTTATTACGTAATAATTGGAATACTGGAATCACTACAAGACATTAGAAAAAATGTAGTGACCAAAAAACCTGTGTTTCGCGTTCAAGGCTGTTGTCTTGAGGAGTAAAGCAGCAACGCTGGTATCGCTCAAGGGTCTTGCTCATACTGCAAAAAAAGGAACTACAAAGTTACTATATCATCTCTCTATATATAAACCTATTAAATGTAAGAATTGTGTTAAAGCTGGACAAGACACCATGTAGCACCATTTTTTTCTAACAGTAAAACCTAGATCTCAAGCTGCAAATTTTGCATTACGCCTTGTAAAAGGGCTCAAACGGAAAAAAAAGAACTACGGAGAATGAAACAGAAGCGTGGCCTAAACTAGTGTGTATTTTAGTTAATGGTAAGCAGAATCCAGATATATTGGGTTGAAGCTCAAAATAATCATTAAAAATCCTGCAGAATCAAGCGAAAGCTGAATATCTAAGTGGGGAGTGTTTGATTTTCTAAGCCCCTACAACCACCGCAACATTGATATTATTGGTGGTGAAAAATATTGGAAAAGTAGAAAGCAGAAGCAATGGTTAAATCAGAAGATCGATGGATTAAAAGACGTGAAGACAAAAGAACCATCCTGATTTCTCCACCGACTACTCAGTACTAGTTCATGCTTCTTCTTCTTTTTTGTTTGTTTGTTTGTTTTATCTGGAGAATGTAAAGGGAAAAGAAGCAAAACCCTAGATCTTGCACAGAGCCTAAGAGGTCATAAGGCAAAAACCTAGTCTTCTGATTGGATTCTGAGAAAAGTCATCATAATTCATACTGGGTTTTCTTTTTCTTTTTCTATTTATCCTTCTTTCAGCTTTCAAGTGGAAGGAAAGAGTCAGTTTTGGTACTAGTATTCCAACACTATATGAGTGAAAAACTAAAAACACTTCACAAGGTAGCTGAAGACCCGGTTAAGAGTTAGAGATAAAAGGAAGTTCTTTTATTGTTTCGGATATGAAACGAAACGTGTCGATCGGTCACTGGTAAATTCAGGTTTTCCCATGATTGATCCAGTAAAAGCCAAGGAAATTCATGACAAGGCCCAGATTTTGGTCATGTTTGCAGTTAAGTCAGAGATAACAAAAAACTAAAGTATATGTAAATGGCCCATTAATCTTAACAGTAAAAGAAAAACACTAGTAATATGCCAGTATATAAAGCTAAAGAATAGAGAAACATGGAAGAAAGCAAAATTAAGAAACCCACAGAGAAAATGAAGGAAGAAGAAGAAGAAGAATCAGCTAATACAGAAACATCATTTGGTTATATAGCAACATATACATACATACATATATATGTATTCCCTACCCTGAACTGCCAAACTCGTAGAGCTTGCCACGACTAGAGAAGATAATAAGAGCAACCTCAGCATCACAAAGAACAGAAAGCTCATAAGCTTTCTTAAGCAAACCATTTCTTCTCTTAGAGAAGGTCACTTGTCTGTTGATCTTATTTTCTATCCTCTTCAGCTCCACTCTTCCTCTCCCCATATTTTTTTGGTTTTAGAACAATGGCTGTGGTGTCTGAGAGGTGGGGTTTTGGTGTTATACAAAAATGGTGATGAAGAAGATAAAACTAAGGAGAGTACTAAATAATTGCTTGGTCTGAGAGAGAAGTGAAAGTTTTAAAAGGCTATATAAATTATGCAAATATAGTAATGTGCAGCAGGAAGCTTACTGGATCTTCTTTTGCAATAAAATGGAAATCCCATTGTATCTCTTCTTTTCTCTTTATTCTCTTTTCAGTTTTAATTTTTAGCAATTCTCTCTATTTATTAATAAAGATTAAAATTTATCAAATGTGTCTGTTTTCTCTTAATTATTAGGATTATTCTTGTGAAGTGAATCCAATTTATATATGGATTTTTTTAAAATTCAATTATAAAATATAAATATATTTTTGGAATAATAGTTATATATGGTTAGACAACAAGTTAAAATGTTTAAGATGAATTTAATGTTATTTTCTAATAATTATAGAATTATTTTAAAAATTAAAAATATAACTAAAATTAGAAATATAAATAAATCTAAATAATTATTAGAATATTTAATTAAATTGATAATCCAAATATATTGGAATGTTAGGAAACATACAGTTCTAATGCCTTGAAAATTGGATTCCCAACTCAAATCCTCAACTTTTAATGCTGGACTTAGCAAATCGAATGTTTATTTATATGAAAAAAAAAAGTACTATATAATGTTTTATTTCTTTTTCTTATTTTAGCTGAGAAAAAGAAAAAGATTAATGTTATAGGAATAATTGAGAAAAATGAGTAGTTGCGGCATTTCAAGTAATTGGATGTTTCGCGTGTACACGTGAACCTTGCCCCAAATTACATCAATAAATTTCATGATGATTTTGCTGGAAATAATTATGAGCAAAATTTTTAATATCCAACCCTCAACTTTTTCTTATTAAGAGATTTAAATAAAATTATAAAATAATTTGAGTGACTCAAATTAAAAGTCGTATTTCAAAAAGCCACAATTTGTTTAAGCTTATAAATTTATTTGATTAAAATTTTAATGAATATAAATTTTAAATTACAAAATATATATATATATATATTCTATATTTTATCATTAATTTTAAAACATTTTACCTTATTCTAAACTCAAATCAAAATTTAAATTTAAAGTTTTCATGGGATAATATAATATTAAAACGAATAAAATAAAATTAAATTGATTAAAATATTCTCCATTACTTATTATTTTTACAATAAAAACTAATTATTTTATTTTAGATTACCATGTGTGAAAAAATTAAATAATTAAAATATTAATTTTAAATGAATTTAATAATTTTCAATGATCTATCAAACAAGACCTACATCAAAGGTTGAAATTGAATTATTAATTAAGATACAAAGTGTACTAAAAATAAAAATGATATATTTCTCTATTTGCCCTTTTGTCTGATACTTTATAAGCATAATTTCTCTCAACCCTTAATTGAGAGAATAAAACATATTTAAACACTCTGGAAGTATCAATATCAATTAAATGAATTTTGAATTTGAAACAAATAAAGTGATGGTTTAAACTTGGGATTAGCATTTAGTGTTTGGGTTTAAAAATTCCTTTGTCCAATCTAAAGATTTTGTTACTCGAAAGACCACTCATTTTCACACCCCAATCATTAGTACGCTATATATCACACTGCTGAAAATATCATACCCAAAACGAAGAATTTGTAATATTAGTACTGGACTTGCAATATTGCATATTTAGAATAAACCCAAATCAGAGAACATAACCCTCACATTCCATTATTCAATTAACAACATACAAAACCAAATTTAATTAGTTGAAAACAACCAAGCAACATAACGAAAATGAGATTACAAGCCTAAAATATTAAATAATATAGTATGGGACACTCTACAATTTCGACTTATGTATTTCTTGGGAAAAAATGAAGATGAGAAGTTTTTTCTGTGATTCCATTTTGTCTTCCTAATTCCTGTTTTTGAGTTCTTAATATTACACCATTTTTATCTTTGACTACTTTTTAGCAATAATCGATAAAAGTATCATGGAGGCTCTTATACTGAGAGTCAGATTGCAGTTTGCTTTCTCTACTCAAAAAAGAAAAAATTAGTCTCTATGCGTTTAAATCAAAGAGCAATTTGGTAATTTTTGTTTAAAATTTTAGCTATTTGTACTGTTAAAAACTGACACAGTGGTAAATGGCATGTCCAGTTTTTAACAACAAAATGGGTGAATTTTTTAACAAAGTACCAGTGTGCTCTATGATCTATTGTACAAAGATTAATTTACACATTTTTTGAGTAAAAGAGACAAAATGCAATCTAACTCATTGTACTAGGACTGTCATGGTACTTTTACCAGCAACAATCCCATTAATTTATTTTTTTTAAAAAAAAGTGGGGTAAATCTGAAGATAGGTTAAATTTGAAGAGAAAACAGAAAATACGTCCTGCAATAAGGCTTTTTTGTCGACTTGTCTGAAAATGCGTCCTACAAAAATACGTTTTCATTACTAATTTAACATATCAGTTTTCTTGTTAAATGTTAGTAGTTTTATTATTGAATCTCGAGTTCAATTTCTTTATTACACATATTTACATTTTTTATTTCCTATTGTTTTAAATTTTTTTATTTATATAAATAAAATAATAAATATCCAAAAAAAAATGCTTAAAACCTTAAATATTATTTAAAATTGGCATATCCTTCAAAATTACCCGTAGGAGGTGAGTTAATTAGGGGACTGATTAAACAGTTTCCCTCCAAGAAAAAGCAATACCGTTTTTCAAAAAAGAAAAAAGTTTGATCACTCAAGACAAAAAAATTAGATGGATGATTAAACAAACACAAGATATGGTTGATGATGTGATTAAAAAAGGAAAACCATATAGCACTAGCAGTTGGCATAATATGGTAAATTCCATTATTGCAGTTTCCTTGATTGGGAAATAATTGAAGCTAAGAGGTTTAAAAGTTAAAATATATGGGGTGGCAATGGAGTAGTTTTGTTATCCCCTTTTTCGCTTGTTTTCCCACTAAGTTTGCTGTTGCATCATACACTCTGTATGAGTTTGAAAATGGAAATACGCATTTTAGGAAGTAGAGACAATGACAGACTGAGAGAACCCATATTCCTCTTCTGTTGCACTGTAGCTGTTAATAATAATACAGTCTACATCATTCGCTGCACTGCACAACCATTAAATAAAATGCCACTTACATTTTTTTAGGGGTCCAAACTTTGTTTCTTCCCTTTTGGACCTTTGATGGTCTTTGCCGGAACCTCATATTAGATATTGTACTCAGTTCAATAGTTTCTCCTTCCTTAATCATGCAGACCTATATTTTCAACCCGCATTAATAAACACAGTTGAAAATTTCCCATTTTATACCCACTTAAACTAACTTGTTTTTCTTTCTTACACAACCCTTAGCCTGCCACAAAGTCTTCGGGGACTAGAGGTGTGCATGGGCCAGGCGGTCCGGTCTAGTTCGGCCTGAAGGCCCGTCCGAAATATGGGAGGGTTTAGGCAAAAAAATAGGCCCTAAAAATGAGCTTGGGCAAAAAAATAAAGCCCGTTTAGAAAATGGGTCGGGCTCGAGTAAGGCATTTTTGACCCGGGCCTGGGCTCGACCCGGCCCAAATTCATTAAATGAAAAAAAAACTATTTTTTAATAATATTTTCTTATTGTTTTTCTCATTATTTTACTATCATTTTACTATTATGTTTCTATTATTTTGTTGTTATTGTTTAGATATTATATAAAACTTATTTTATTATTAATTTTGTTATTATTTTAAAGACATTTGTTAATTTTGTTATTATTTTAGAGTCATTTGCTTGTTAAGTTGCATCTATTTTAGTGTTATTTGAGTCTACATATTTTTAAAATTTATTTTCAATTTGTTGAAAAATATTTATTCTGATTTTTTTAGTATTTTTGATGTATTATATATATTTAAAAATATATATAAAATTATAAAAAATTAATACGGGCGAGCCAAGTCTGGGTTTTAGCATTTTTATATGGGCCGGGCTTGGGCAAAATTTTAGGCACATTTTTTGGGCTCGGCCCGGCCCGAGCCTAATGAACAAGCCTAAATTTTTAGTTGGGTCTGACTCAAACCCAACACGGTCCGGCCCATGCACACCTCCATCGTGGACTAGCTTGGTTTAATAATGTTGTTAGAGTTGTGTAATCCGAATTTCATTTGATTCGATTTGAAAGGTTTGAGGTCAGGGGCGAAGTCAAGAGGGGCTGGCATGGGCCCTAGTCCCCATAAATGTAAAATTATTATTTAAGCCCTTAATTTTTTTTAAAATGTTAAATTAGTAAAGGTAAAATTGCATTTGGCCCCCTTAAAATTATAAAAATTCGATTTAATCCTTTACAAATTATAAAGATATAAACTATAAAAAAATTAAATTTTCATCCGCCCCTCTAAAAAATTATCCTGGCTTCGCCCCTGTTTGAGGTGCCACTCACTTTTTAAAGAAATAAAATGAAGAAGTAAATTTGGGGATCTATGGGGCGAAGGTTTAAGGACTATACTTCTTCTATTAGACGGATTGTTAACCCTTTAAGGGTCAGTTTAATATTATTTCTAGAAAGTAATTTTGAGATAAAAAAAACATTGCTAAACAAAATATTTTTAAGCTTTCCAAAACAAAAAAATGCTTTGTAAAAACACTTTTTTAGCCAAAAGCATAAAGTAAAAGTAGAAAATTTAAATTTTTGCTCACAAGTGCTCTTGTGTTTTTTGGCCCAAAAGCACTTTTAAAAAGTAATGTTAAACTAAGTCTAAAATCTGCGCATTATCGCAAAACTCTTGTATTGTTGTTTTTCAACCATAGTGAGTTTATCTTTCTTTGCCCGTGATTTTTCCAATAAGGATTTTTCACATAAAATTTGTGTGTTCTTATTTTTTTTCTTATTGTTTTGCCATCATTCCTATTGCTATTATCGACGTATAATATAATAAATGCAATTAATAATTTAAGAGGAAATCCTATTTCAAACTTAGAATAACTGTAACGACCCGATAGTCAGGGGTGTTGGAAAGCGTATTTTCGAGACTCCGTTACCATAAATTGGACTCGTAAATATTTTATTAGGTTTTGGTTAGGTAAATTTGCATGAATTAAGAGTAATTAGGCATAAGGATTAAATTGCATAATGGGTGAAAGTTGAATTATAGATTAAAGAAAAATTTAAGGGGCTAAAGAAGCAATTATGCCAATGTCTTAATATGAGGCGGCATAAGGTAGAATTATTTTTTTAGGCCACCTCAAAAACGCCCTCACGAGGGCGCTTTTCTTTGAGGTGGCCTAAAGCTCTCCCATGGACGCACTTTAAGCCGTCTGTGATCAAATTTTTTTGACCGTTGGACCCCCAACGGTCAAAACCAACGGTTAAAAAAAAAAACTATAAATACCCCCCCAACCCTTCATTTTTTTCACACTTCAATCCTTTCTCATTTTTCTCTCAATTTTTCTCTCAATTTTCTCTCAATTTGCTCTCAATTTTCTCTCAAGTTTCTCTCAAAGTCCTTGAAATTTACGCTTAAATTTCAAAATAGTCTTCTACTATTTACGAAAAAGCCCTTTATAATTTTTTAATATATTTATTTTTTGGAAAATTTAAAATTCTTTATCGAATACAATGGTAGGAAATTACGTCGCCTAGACAAAGAATCACATTGGCGTCGAGCAATTGAAAATGGTAAGTTTGAATGTTAATTTTCAATATTATTAAAATTTTTAATTATGCAATTTTAATTAATTTTGAATTTTATAATTTTTAAACATCAGTAGATCGGGTGTTGCAATGTTATATTCGCAACATGCAGGTCCCCATCGCCATTGATCGAGAATTACTGCGGAAGCGGGTTTTTGGCACGTGCCACGATAGTAGGGGTTCAAGTTGGACCCGACTTTGATCGGTAGCGTTGATAGAGAGGTGGAGACCCGAGCCTTTTCACTTTCCATCGCCATGCGGAGAGGTACCATCACCTTAGAAGATGTGCGATTCTGATTACCGGGATTCTGGGTGGGCGGGTCGGTAGTCCGTTAACATCTCTCGATTGGATGGCAGTATGCTACGAGCTCACAGGTGCCATTCCGGATAAATTGCAAGGAGGTCGGATCGATATGGTTTGGTTACGAGACGCATTCCCGCAGCCGAATGAAGGTTCAATGAAGAAGAAAGAATACGGTATCTGGGCATACATGCTTCGAGATAATTGGAGGCTATCGATGCCGGACCTCTCTAGAAACCTCGTCCACGAGATGGCTCCACAAACTTGTTGATTTCGAGGCAGCGGTGAATTGAGTTGGGGTGCATCGTGCTATCGAGGTTGTACGGGAGATGTCTTGGGCGACGGTGCCGAGTAAAGCAAAAATCGGAGGTTGCCTATCACTCTGCGCATCATGGGCATGGTTTGATTTCCATTTTACGTCCTCGACTCGACCACCATATTCATTCCCACGATAACGAGGTAAATTTAATATTATATTTTACAATTATGTCGTAGATTTATAGTATAATTGCATGCTAAAAGTTTATTTAATTAGGTGGAACCATCCGACGAGTCATGTTGGAATACGACTCGCTTGAGGATATCTGACTCCTATTGGAACAACGATCGAATCACAAGTAAGTGTCAATTTCGTTATTATAATTTAGTATTTATGTATATAACTAATATTTTGGTAATGTTAATATAGTTTCAATGGACACCGTCGAGGATCCGAAATTGAGGCGATAATTTCGGGAGTTCCTCCAAAATCCGAACAGTTAGCACGTTAAGGTCCGCTAATCACCTACGCGACCGTGGAGATGCAACATCGAGATCGGGTTCTGCGACAATTTGGATGCAAGAACCGATTCCGTAGCTCTGAGGTGCTCGATGATGAGCACAGTGTGGACTTCTGGCGGCACACGGATTGGCCAATATTTTGGTCGAACATATCGAGGCGATGGAGAACCGGTATGACTTTTTACCTAACAGAGAACCGATCGTAGTTCACGAGTTAAGCGTGCGTCTTGGAGTACATGCCATGGTTTAGAATCCATGGCAAGCCATATTGTTGTCGGATGAAGAGAGGCGACGGAAATTCGCGAAAGAAAGGAACGTCGGCCCCTTTACATTCAAGGAGAAGGGGTGATGAGGCGGGCCCGACAACGGTGCCTACGATCCGGGCCCATCAACGCGCCTACACAATCACCGAGCCCATTAGTTCAGCTGACAACACCGACAACACAGCGTCCACGGTTTATGCCGGTCGTACCACCCCTTATATGTATCCTCCTAACCCATATATGTTTCCTTTTCTAGTCCCCAGGGTTGGAATGCATGGCGGGTTCGAGTCCGTTCAAACAACTCCTTTTAGCCCCGATCATGAGGCCGACGTCGGGTGTGGGATTAGAGGAGGCACCGTCGGGAGCGATTCTTTCTACCAGCTCCTTCACCGTGACGGGATGTAGTCTCCCGTAGTAGTTTATGCAAACACCTCAAGGTCATTATTTTATCAAGGTGGGTCATTATCGCAACACCTGAACTGACCCACTTCTTGGAGGAACGGATTCACTTTGAGGTTCCACGACTTCAGGAAGCTAGATGAAGGAGGAATCCAGTACAGAATCGCCAAGCCCCCATGTGTACTTTGGTTCCCACCCATCGACACTAAACACTAATTTAGTTTTGTTATTTTATTTTTTGTAATTTAGTTTTAATATGAGTAGAAAAATTTGAGTTTAATTTTTTAATTTCGTAATGTAAATTTTTAATTTAATTTTAATATCTTTGATAAGATAGAAATGGTTTATTTTTTTGTAATTTAATTTTTTATATGTAGTAAAATTTGAGTTTAATTTTATTTCTTTTGTAATTTAATTTTTTATTTTAATTTTAATATCTTTGATAAGATAGAAATGGTTGATTTTTTTTGTAATTTAATTTTTTATATGTAATAAAATTTGAGTTTAATTTTATTTCTTTTGTAATTTAATTTTTTATTTTAATTTTAATATCTTTGATAAGATAGAAATGATTTATTTTTTTGTAATTTAATTTTTTATATGTAATAAAATTTGAGTTTAATTTTATTTCTTTTGTAATTTAATTTTTTATTTTAATTTTAATATCTTTGATAAGATAGAAATGGTTTAATTTTTTTAATTTAATTTTTTATATAATAAAAATTGAGTTTAATTTTATTTCTTTTGTATTTTAATTTTTATTTTAATTTTAATATCTTTGATAAGATAGAAATGATTTAATTTTTTAATTTAATTTTTTTATATGTAATAAAATTTGAGTTTAATTTTATTTCTTTTGTAATTTAATTTTTTATTTTAATTTTAATATCTTTGATAAGATAGAAATGGTTTAATTTTTTAATTTAATTTTTTATATAATAAAATTGAGTTTAATTTTATTTCTTTTGTATTTTAATTTTTTATTTTAATTTTAATATCTTTGATATGATAGAAATGATTTAATTTTTTAATTTAATTTTTTATATAATAAAAATTGAGTTTAATTTTATTTCTTTTGTATTTTAATTTTTTATTTTAATTTTAATATCTTTGGTAAGATAGAAATGATTTAATTTTTTAATTTAATTTTTTTATATAATAAAAATTGAGTTTAATTTTATTTCTTTTGTATTTTAATTTTTTATTTTAATTTTAATATCTTTGATAAGATAGAAATGGTTTAATTTTTTAAATTTAATTTTTTATATAATAAAAATTGAGTTTAATTTTATTTCTTTTGTATTTTAATTTTAATATTTTGATAAGATAGAAATGATTTAATTTTTTAATTTAATTTTAATTTAATTTTAATAACTTGAATAAAATAAAAGCTAGTTTATTTCGGCATCAACGTTGATTAGGATGGGCTGTTTTATTTTTAAATTGTAATAATTTTTTTATTTTTGAATAAAAAGTTGTTTTTTATTTGTGTTTGTAATTTAATTTTAATTATCTTATATTTAATAAATTTGAGTTATTGTACAAAAGTTCACCGCTTTTCCTCCAAAAAAGCGAAATTACATAGCCAACAAGAGACAAACAAGCTAAGAACACGGTCAACTAGTCGATTTGGACACGAAGCGAGATGTATGGCCGGGTTCCTACACCACCCGCATCACGACTTTGGTTGGTCGGTTCTCGGATATCCATATTGTTGCGTATTCTAGTCGAGGAAGGTTGACCTTTTGGTTTGCGTCTCAATTCTCTATCCCAGCAACGACTTATACGGTGTAAGCGATACTGAGTGGCCACTTACGTTCATCTGGGACTAGTAGGAATACGTGTCTCCACACGTTGTACATGTTTTCTAATTTGTAGACTTTGTCGACATAGCTCATGGGGTCAAGACGAAGATTATGACAAGCCGCAAGTACATGAGCACATGGGTAACGAAGTGCATCAAATATCCCACAGTCGCATGTCCTATTTGTCAAGTGTACACGATAATGCCCGCCAACAATACCTTGGTTCGGTCTGTCAAACTCCGTGACACGAAACCATAGTTTGTCGCGGTCGTGACAAAGCGTGCATGGTGTTCGCCTGCCTTCCCACGGTTAATTTCTTGCAAGACCTTCGGGCTCCATACATGGCCTCCTTGCATCTGCCCTCGATAACTCGCTGCTCTCTTCGGAAATAGTGCCGCTAAACGAAAATATGTCTCCATAAAATCGCTGTAATCGGCGGATGCGAGTTCCTTTAACACGTAATTTATGCATTCGGCGGTTTGTGGTCATATGACCATATCGTGAGCCACCGTCATATGCTTGTGTCCACTGTTCAAAGGAATATTGCAAACTAGCCAACATCTCGTGAAAACCGTCTTTATTGATCTCGTACCCTGCCAATATACGTTGATAGCGAATATTACATACCACTATTCAATTACGAATAAATTGAAAATTTCAAAAGAAATTATATTAATAAATATTTCATACCCATATCGGTCACTTGCCGTTTCATCTTTTAGATCGGTGTTGCCCATAGTAGTTGGATGAAACATGCTTGAGCAATATCGATGGTGTGTGCGATGCCACATGCTTCCCGTCGTTCTATTACCGCAAGTATTCCAGGCCCCGATCCGATATAACGCATATGTCGTTGAGGCGGACATGCCTCCTTAACCTAGATAGGAAGAAGTCACAGTCATCGGTGACTCACGGTGTTATTACGAACATAATCGGAAGGATTCTCCACAGTGTCTTGTGCCACGCCTAGCAATAGCCGACGCGTATATCTACCATACATGAAGGTACCGTCAATTTGTACCAATGGCTTGCGGTATGTAAAAGCATCTCGGCATTGCTTAAATGTCCGAGCAGTGCTTGAACACTGCGCATCCACGAAAGCAGACGATCATTGTAGTACGTCGGTTCCGTTTCAATGTCTGTTGTCTTTGCGGGACATATCTCTCCAAAGACTGACACCACTGCCACACTTCATTATATGAAGCGTCCCACCGAGTGCAACTTTTCCAATGCCTTCGCTTGGCTATCCAAGCCTTTCTATAAGAGGGCGTGTACCCCATTTGGCTACGAATATTGCCAATTAAGGTCAGACCTGTAGTTTTGGGATCGGCCTTCACCGTCGAGATTATTAAATCGACCAACATGTCGAATCCATCCTCGGATGATCTTGTGTTACACACAACGAAATCGTTAAATAATGCAACATTACATAATATTAGTGTTATTCGAAATCATTGAACACATAGTGGTATTGTACCGGTAAGACATGTATGTGGACCTTTGTACTTCTTCACCTCCCACATCCCCGTCCTTTTCCTCAACGACGCCATGATTTTTCATGCACATGTGCCGTCTTGCACAAGACACCGCCTCGTACCTATCGAGCTTTGATTTAACCATAGTGTAGTTAACCCGTTCACGATCTCTGTATTGTTTCAATGCACCAAGAAAAGTGTTCTTGTTGGAAAAGCGGTTACCAACTTCTAATTGGTCCGAATCCAACGAAGAATTTATGCAGTCACGCGTCCGGTGTGGTAGTTCGAAACTCCAATGCATCATCTTGAGATAGATCGACATTATGCATGTCTACTGGAGGCGGTATGCCCTGAATAGCGGATCTTCTTTCTTCTTCGTCTGAACCGCCTCAACATCTTGGTACAATTGGAGCGGGCTCGGTTGGAAAATAGTCCAACTTCGCACCGTCGAGGCCCTGCTCTCGAGGTGGATCCACATCGGATTCATCGTCCGATCCTCCATAACACCGCAACAAGCGAGGGCCCTCGTTGGTGGATGCCGTCGATAATACATCATCCCTCCTTAAACATCTTTCGTAAAGATTCCAATCGTATGTGGATTGCCATCCACTAGAAGTTGATGACGTCCCCAATACGTATTTACGTCATCCGGCGTCGATTGACGAATATGCATGTCCCATCCACCAACCGAAAGTGTCGCGCGGGGTTATGTTTTCCATACTACCACCGCACGGGCACTACGTGTTTTGCCTCCCACTTACAAAGTGTCGACTTGGGGTCATGTATTCCCTCGAGCGATACTAGATGTTGAGGTCGCGACGGATCACTTGGAGATGAAAATTCTACATATAACTCGATATAGGGTGAACCACTAGCAAGATGAGTCTCCACCATTGCCTCAAGGCTCAGGGACCTTTGATGTCGAATGCGTCATATCTCACCGGATCAACCGAGCGCAAAATCTATACTTAATAGACTGAACTTTCATTAGCGTTGTTCAATATTTTACGCCTAATTCTTTTGCGGTTCTACCAAATCGACGTTCGATTAAAACTCAATCGCGTTGTGTTTTCCGATAAGAAAACAACACCATCTTGATTGTCACGCGCTTCACCATCGTAGTAAATAACAAAGATTAATCGTTAACTCATTTTCAATTTTTTCCTTTTGCTTGAATTTGCTTTCGCCAACCGAGAATGCAATTTGGTGATTTATAGCCTAATTTTGCGGACAACCTCAGTAGTAAAAGTCGTCCCACGGGAGCGCTTTTCGGTGCTCTGGTAATAGTGCACCCTCTGGAAGCATTTTTGGCCACTGTTTGTTGAAACGTCTCCTCAAAATAATTTTGCGGAGACCACTTTGCAAAAGCGCGTCCACGTGAGGCGTTTTCGCCACGGTTTGTTACAAACGTCTCCTCAAAATTATTTTGCGAGACTACGCCCAAAAACTTATTTCATTTTTCACATTGCAAGTGGATGGGAAAGATTCCCAAAATCGCGTCCACGTCGGACGTTTTAGTGGAAATGGCCTAAAGGCTCCCCATAGACGCTTTAGGTGATTTCCTAAAAACGCTACCGACGATGAACGATTTTGGGAAAATTGCCTTTCTATCAATATTTTTGAAACCTATCCTTTCCGGTAATTTTGATTTTTTTGGTATTTTTGGGATATTTGCCCGAATTATTTTTATATATAATTTATTATATATGTATATTATAAAATAAACCTTAAGTGTTGAGTATATATATTATATTATAAAATAATAAAATAATATTATAATAAAATAAATGAAAGAAAAATAAATAGAAAAAGAGACAAAAGCAAAAACGAAACAGAAAAGAAAAAGGGGAAGAAAGAAAGGAGGAAGACAAGGGTGGGGGTTTTAAGGTTTCCAAGTTTAATTGGTTAGTTAATTTAGTCTTTTTTTTCTTGTAATTTTTATAATTTTGGAATTCTGGTGTTAAATACTACTCGAACCATGTCATAAATTATTGAGTTTTTAAGTGTTGTTAATGTTGAATAATTTTAGTATTAGAGATTAAATTAATAGATTTTAAGTTAGAAATGAAAAAGGATTAAATTATAGAATAAATTGTAAATTTTGAGTAATATGGACTAAATTATGAAAATTCAAAATTTAGGAATTTAAGTGAAAATAGGAAGTTAAGTTTAGTTTAAAATGGAATTTGTATGAAAATATAAGATTAATTGTGAAGAATAAAAATTAGTCTCGGTTTAGAGATATTGTGAAGAATAAAAATTAGTTTCGATTTAGGGACTAAATTGAAATTTAGGCAAATATGAAATAAAAATTGAAATATTAATTATAAGATTGAATTGTGTTGTATTGATGAATATTAATTGTTTTAATTCCGTAGCTAATGTCGTATCGGAACCCTCGACTGAAAAGGGGAAAGATAAAGTCGACATTGAATAGCTCGAAATTTCTGGTTTGTATTTTATAATCCAAACCTAATTACTATTTGTTGTATTTTGATTTAATGTTATGGTAAATGGTTGAGGTGAGTATTTGACATTTTGGTATTGAATTGAATTAAAGTAGATGGAAATTGATTGATTTGGTATATTTATTATGATTGCATCGATTATTTGAATTGAATTGAATTCATGTGTATAAGTGATTATATATATATAGTTGATACTGGATATTGATTGTTTTTGAAATTTGAAATTAAACCCTATTAACTGTATCGGGCTGGGTTGGATATAGATGCATGCCATAGGATTGGAAGAGTTCAGGGATTTCTTCGACTTTGAATCAAAGAGACACTGGGTGCTAATTTACTTCGGTTTAACCGATGAGACACTGGATGTTAATTTACTACTTCAGATTTATTCGATGAGACACTGGAGTGTCAATTTATTACTTCGAATTATCCGATTAGACATTGGGTGCCAAACTGATGTATTTGGTTGGATCCGTGTATCCGTCCGAGTCGTGTCAAAAGGGTAAATGAATAATAAAGTTTTATAATTGATATTGAAATGGCATGGTATGAGAAATAGAAGTGAAGTAGTGAATTGAAAATAGAATGTGAAATATGTTGCAAATATATGGAATATACAAGCTATATACTCATGAAATGAATATGGAATCGATAATGCAATCGTATAATGAAATGTGAAATAGATTGTGAAAAATTATTTATATAGCAAGTATGAGAATTGAGATATTTGTGAAACCAATAAAATATGATATGGTTGTTGTAATAATTAAATATTACAATGTGTTTATATTTCAATTGTATATCTGTAATTTATTGTCTTTAAATATTTGGATTATAGAAATACTTCTGAGCTTACTCAGCGTACGGTTTTGTTTTCCGTGCGAAGATTAAGTACAGTGATTTTAAAGAGTTGTAATTGAGGTTGTGAGCATCCATCTCATCATATCTCTAAGTGTCAAAAGTGTACGTTTCAAAATTTTGAATAGAATAGCATGTACTTAGTAAGATCAAGTATGTTCTAAGTAGTAGGGACTAAAATATAAGTTATATAATTTATTTTTTAATGTTCAAATATATTAGTGATTAGCCAAAATCACTTTGACATCATATGTAATATTCCTATATCAGATTCTTTGGGTCGAACCCCAATATAGGGATGTTACATTGAACATTACACTTTAAATTTATTATATAAATCAATTAAATTGGCCTTCAAATTATATCTCATTTATTTCCCTACTTTATCGTAAGTATACCCTGTAAATGTTGTAATAATATGAAAAATAATTGGACTCCCTTGTCTTCTCTTGCTATCTAGATTCTGGAATACGTACAAGGTTACGTGATATGTTTCAAACTTTTGTCCTAAAAGGCGGCTATATCATTTAAATCACAAGGATTCCCATGTATAACAATTTCAACATTATTTTTTATTTCAAACAAGTTCAAATTTTTGCAGCTCTGTATTCTTAGTTTTATGGTTTGGGTTGATTTTATATACCATGAATTTTAATCGTGTTTCGTTTAATTTAGATCATTTTAAGTTTGGTATTTATTATTCAAATTATTATATATTTTGATTGATTGATTTAAATTTGGGTTAAACAAATTTGTGTTATTGATTTTTTAATGAAAAATAAATTAATTAAATCAAAATTTTGAATTTGGGCTAGATTACCAAGTCTAGTAAATAAATAAAAGCTATAATGTATTATTCTGTAATTAATTATTATTCTTAATACAATTTAAAAATACTTTATCCTTTTCGCTTGTAAAAATTTTAATTCTATTATTGTATACAGAATAATTATTATTCATAAAAATCATACAAAACAATAAAAATGATAAAAGAATCTTTTTTTTTTTGTTGAATTTTATCTGAACTAGTTAGTTTAATTATAATAAAGGAATTATCTTTTAAGAAAACACAAATTAAAACTATAATTATTTAGCAACAAGAGCGTGATTATGGGCCTAAACGTGCGGATGATAATAATAAGCTAAATGCAATGGACAGATAAAAACATTATAGGAGCAATATGGGAAGAATTCACACATTGATATAAAATTAAAATGATTTTATATTTAATTTTTTATACTATTAATATTTTAATCATTCAATTATCATATATCATATTCTATTTATGTAGCTCATGTATAGATCTGTTCATTGATCGGGTCACCCGGTATAGAGTGCACAAGTGGTATTCATATAGAAGTACACTTTTTATATTTTAACATTATTGTATTGCTTCTATTAGACTTTGATTAGAATAAAGTTTTTAAATCTATAAATAGACGTAGTCGTATTTCCTCTTGTATTATTCAAATTTAATAGTTAGTGAATTTTTTTTCTTCTCTACTCGTGATTTTTTCCGAAAGAGTTTCCACGTAAGATTTGTGTGTTCTATTTTTCTCTTTTTCTTTGCGATTCATTGTCATTTTTAACGTTTGAATTTCATAATATACAATATATTAGATTGATATAATAGAGATATCAAATTTATTCCAAATTTTAATAAAAATATTTTAATAAATTTAAATATAAAAATTACAGAAAATATAAATTCTGATAAGTAAATTCCTATAAAAACCCTTAAGAGAAGGCGAAAGCGTGTAAGAAACCAAAAGGGATGATTAAAATCTTATGCTGATAATTATTTAGTGAGTTGTATGTAAAAGAAGCAATTCAATTTTACACGTGACAAAACAAACTAGATTGTCTTGAAATATCTATATCTTGTCTGATAAGCAATAAATCTTAATTTAAACGAAATTTGAGATAAAGCTGGTTTAAGCCTATCATTACATGAACTGATTAATACTAAAACTACTGATTTTGTCATTTATAGTTAAACGTGGGTCTTTGTCCTCTCTATTAGATGTGACCAAAAAATGCAAGATTTAGTTACCTGTTGTGCAATAACGAGAATTTAAATATCTAATTTGTATCTCATCTAACATTATTTCATCCAAACCTACCATTAATTAGCATTCGAATCGCGTCATCATATTTGTGCATTTTAGTACGGCAGCTTGGCCTTAATGTAGACTATGACACTCGAAAATAACGGAACACACTTTGCCGTCGGATTAGCAAATTGGTCTCGAAGGGTGAACTGTGTTTGGAAGGAAATCTCCCTTATAAAAATATCAAAATTAGTATGACAATTAAGTTTTACAGAACGTAGGGAGGGATAGATTATGGAGGTCAGGTCAATTACAATGTAACACGTCTTAGGTTGAAATTGTTGTTGGTTAAACCAAATTTATCACGAGTGAAAATGACGGAATCCGTGTCATCATTAATTTTTATTAATTAATTAAGAGATAAATAATAAAATTTATATTTTCATTAATTTAAGTGATTATATTAAATAATTATTATAAGTAATAAATAAAATAATTTAAATTCTTATAGAACAATTAAATAAAACAGTTAAATTTTGCCTAGACTCTCTTTTATTCAAGTAACTGACACTATAAAAAGGAGTTACCTAAACCATGTTACATAGTTCAAGAAACTTAGAAGTATCTCAAGAAGATAAAGAACTTGAAGAAACTCTGACAAACACCATAGCTATTTTGAAGATCGTAATTCTTTTGAAATTATCAATAAAATTGATTTTGAATTTTCAAGTCTAACTCTTGACCCAAAATTTGTGTGTATAAGGTGATTCAAAATTTCAAACTGTATAAAATACGAATTGCAAAGAGCTGTTATTAATGGATGTTTAAGTTGTATTTGATAGTTAAGAGAGAGACAAAAAATGATTGCACAGTGTTTTTATAATAAGTGATTGAATTCTTTTGTCCCTCTTATTTGATGTTGGAGGGAAGTTGGCTTAGTGTGGATCCAAATCATTAAACACTCTATTCTACAAGTGTAAACAACAATGGTGAGTTGTCAACTTTGAACATTGTTGGAGTCGGCTTGAGATGACTAGACAAAACAACGTCAAGCTTGGAATGTAATGGATTGATGGGTATTAACATGTGTTTTTCCTTATATATCTTATGGGGATTGTATTGGCGCATCTTAGTTTTTCTTTTTAATTTTTTCCTTTCAAAACAAGGTGGTAGGAGCGCAGACGATGGGACGGTGGTGGTGGCTTTGGTAGTGGTCGCAGAGGGCTGAGGTGAAAGGTGTTTCATGAGAAAGCGGGGGGTTAGTGCACGCTAAGGTTTTTCCCTTTTTTTTGTTTTAAAAAGTTGGGTTGGTTTTTAAATATTGGGCCTTTTTTTATTTTGTTTTGGGTTTGGTTTTGTTAAGGCCCCTGTTTGTGGTTTGATTGGCCTTGTAAGCCGGGCCAAAATTAGGCTTGTACACCGCCTCTTGCTCATTGTCGCAACTGAATAGAGCAAAGACTTTCAAAAGACCAATTTTGTCTGGCCTCCTCCGGTATTGACTTCTTCTTGCTCTTCTGGGTAGATGGGATCTGGCTTCAATTTGCTCTTCAATTTGAGGGAATAAGATTTGTTTATTTTAAATGGCTCCAGAGATAGATATCTTCACTATTCCAATGCCGTCGCGAAGATAAGAATCATTCCACTCACCTGCAGGCAAATGGATTTGTTTTGATCTTGCCCCACTCACTTGCTAGGGAATTACAATTTTGACCTATTCCACCGGATTGGCTAAATCATGTTCCTCATCGTTGGGAGCAATTTGCCTTCGATCTTGCCCCACTACCGTAGGCGACAAGATCTATTTTTGACCATGCCATCGCTGGTCAAGAAGTATAGGAGGGTGGCCTAAATCATGTTCCCTAATGTTGTGGAGCCAAGATTGGCTTCTCGATCTTGCCCCACTAACGTTAGGTGACAAGATCTATAATTTTGACCTATGCCACCGCCGTCAAGAGTAATAGGAGGGTAAATCATGTTCCCTACCTGCAGGAGCCAAGATTCTTCGATCTTGCCCCACCTCGGTTGTGCGATAATATCTACAATTTTTGACTTTTCCAAGCCGCAATAGGTAATCTTTAATAGTGTTGCTACACCATCCTCTGGGACCAGACTCGGTTTTATATGTTTGTGTTTATGCACGGATGCTATGGTCGTAATGACTCAAATGCTCCTCGACTATGTGTGATACATATGACACTTACATGAATGCGAATGTCATGAGAATGATGATTTTCATTAAGATGCAACGATTGTAATAAATCGAATGCTCCTAACTAAATGATATTATGGAGGACATTTGCATGAATGCAGGATGTCATGAGAATGATCTCTTTTTTAAAAGCTATCAGAATTGCTCGCTGGCTAAGGTCAAGCGACAGACGCACATCTTGTGTCGATATCTATGCTGCGAATCAAGAAATGGTCATAATTTTGGACCCTCTTCCTAACGTTTCCAACCCCTAAGTGTGGTGGTTCCAAACAATAAACCTTGGGCTTCGCAGTAATAGGTGGAACCTTTATGGAAGCATTATGGGTCCATGGTTGTTATTTCAATTGGCAATGAAATTTGTGAAAGAATTGATTAAATCAACAAAAGCAAACATTATTGGATTTAGTAATTTAGTCTAGACTCTCGGTTGTCAAAAGTTCTAATTCTAGGAAAAAGATTGTCATATACCTCCTCTTCGTGCCAATTTGAGCCGTTATGGGTTTTCACTCAAAGCCCTTTGGTCTCAACGTCAAATACTCGAAGGACGAAATTTCAACTTCAATGGGTAAACCGCCCATTCCGTAAACCAATGAGAAAAGAGTTCTGGTGGATGTTCTTAGAATGACATAATGGAATCATGTCGTTGTTCAAGTTTATCGATATGATGTCACATTGGCATATGAAGTGGCCTCCACCCATTTAGTGAAGTAATCAATTACTACAAAGATGAACCGATGTCCATTGGAAGCTTTTGAGAGATTGGTCCAATAACGGTATTAACATGTGGTTTGAATCTTGTCCCATAAATTTGGCACTTATGACATTTCTTAGCATAATCAATGCAATCTCTTTCCATGGTAGATCAATAATACCGAATCTCATGATTTGTCCGGCCATTGCGAACCTATTGGCATGTGTTCCATACACCCTCATGGACTAGGATCTCGCCAGCCTCTGCCATCCACATATAGCACTTGATCCTTTCTCCTTTTGTATGGTCTCCGTATAAGACATAGTCACAAGCTAGTCTTCTCAACGCCCTTTGTCATTTTCGCTTGTTTGACGGTATTTACGATCTTTCACGTATTGTAGTATATCGTGATACCACGGGTGATCATTTTGCTCTTCTTCTCCACGCCAGGTGCAATGGGCGGGACCTCATAAATGCTCATTTGTATAGGCCTCATATCCTCCTTGTTGTTTGCTCGCACTATGGGCCAATGAGAACTTTGAACATTGTTGAGTCGGCTTGAGATGACTAGACAAAACAACGTCAAGCTTAGAATGTAATGGATTGATGGGTATTAACATGTGTTTTCCTTATATATCTTATGGAGATTGTATTAGCGTATCTTAGTAACACAATATTTGGTGAATAGAGTATTAATATTAAAATTTGCATATTAAATTTACTAAATTTTATTAGAGTGTGATTGGTTGAATGAAAAGAGAATTCAGAGAATAAAAAGTGAACATTAAATAAAATGAAAATAGGATTAATTTTATTATAATGTATAAAAAAACAAACCATTTCAAATTTAAATATAGGAAGAGAGAAAATAAGAGATATAAATTTATTCACTTTTCAAAAATTTCATTCACTTTACTCTCAAAAATTGGGTCTATAAAATAATAATGAATTTCTTTCAATTTTTTATTTTTCTTACCAAACACATCCCATTTTCTTTTTAATTTTTTTCCTTTCAAAACAAGAGAAGAAAAGGTAAATTAGTATAAATTGGGATTGTAGAGTACGTGCTTAAACCCACACCAATGGCTTAAAGGCAAAGCGATTTAGTAATTTAGTCTAGAACTCTCGGTTGTCAAAAGTTCCCGTTTATTTATGCGTAAAGTTTTACGAAAAATATTTTCTGTATTTTTCTATATTTGTTTCATAAAAATAATTTGATCAACGGAAAATAACTTATAGGTCAAAGTAAAATAAGTTATTTTTCCTGTAAAATAACTTACACTTTTCAAAAGTGTAAGTTATTTTCCGAAAAGAACTCATCTATAGATAATTTTATTTTTATATAAAATTAACTTAAATCAAGATTAATATTATTATATTAATAATTATTTTTATTTTATTTTTAAAATATTTAAAATATTATATTTTTAATATTATTAAACATACATATTTAATTATTTATATTTAGTCATATAATAAATTATTAATATAATAAATATAATTTATTATTTTAATAAATTATTCAATATTTCAATTATATTTTAATAATAAATTTTAAAAATAATGATTTTAAGTAATATTATTCACATATTATTGAAAATATTCAATATTAATATTTTAATAATAAATATTTAGTACAATTATAAATATATTAATAATAAATGTTTTGTAGTATAAAGGTTAAAATATGTCATAAATCTATTTACACTTCACATATTTGTAATTTAGTCATTGTACTTTTATTTTCAAGAATTTAGTCCCTTTACTTTTCAAATTTGAAAATCAAGTCCAATTATTGACATCGTTAGTTTTTTTGTCAATTTTGTTGATGTCGCATTTTAAATGAAAATACTTACTTAGTAGTCATGTAATTAAAAATGACGTTGTAATGAATTTGATTTTAACATAATATTTTTAATATATGCAAAAACAATGTAAAATATAAAATTATAGATAAAAATAAATTCAATTAATCAATAAAAAATAAGAAAATCTCAAATGTATGTTTGTTTAATTGAAAACAACTTTTATGAAATATTTTAAGAAATCTACCAAACAATAAAAAATATTTTACATGATTCATCCAAACACCATAAAAGTAAACTATTTTCCAAAAATTATTTTCCAAAATCATTTTCAATGACACAAACGGAACCTTAATTCAAAATTAGCATTTTAAACATTCCTTTCCTACAACTTTGTATTGTATGAGAGTAGCACATGGTTCAACCAAAATTGCTAAAATACTTTTAATAAAATGGTATGCCCATCTTACATAAAAGGGATTAAATAAGAATATATATAAAATAATGTTAAAATATGATTCAAATTTATTTATTTTTATACATTTGAATGTTAATTCTTTTATTTTTCTTCATCTTTTAAAATTTAAATTTAAGGGATAAATATTAAAATTATACACGAGCTTTGATTTAATGTTTAATGTTATACATGAATTTTGATTTTATGCGATTTTATACATTAAATTTTGATTTGATTAAATTTTTAGAAATTACTAATAATATGATCAAATTAATATTGTTTTACGTTAATATTTGCATAACAAACTATTATATTAATCTAATATTAAAACAAAAGTATGTGTTTGTTTTTTTTAATGTGTACAATTAAATCAAAATTAAAGTTTTATATATACATATAAACCGCAATCCAAGCTTTACGTATCAAATTATACATGAAAACAAAGTTCATGTATAAAATTGATATTTATCCTAAATTCAATTCATAATACTTTTGAAGTTATTTTGCTATATTCATTGTGTAAAATTTTAAAATAAAAATAATAATAACTTAATAGTCATGTAATAAAAAATAACATTAAAACAAACTTAAATTCAACAAAAAAACAGTATTAACAATTAAATTTAAATTATTAAATTCAAAAATTAAAATTAAATTATTTGAAGAAAGAGAGACTAAATTCTAAAATGACTTAAAAAGCATACTTTAACTAAAAAGAACAATGGGGTTGAAAGGGAATGAACACTGAAGAGTGAAGGTTGAGGATAATTTTGCTTTTAGTGGGTCCAACTGCCCCCAAAGATAGTGACATTATCCATTGAATGGGTTCACTAATACAAGAATAAGAGGGTGATGGTAGTGGTTAGAAAAGCTTACCATTTTAAGAAAGCTTTGATGGAAGGGCCAAGCTTTTTTTAAAGCACATATTTCCATTTCTTGCCATGCCCTGCCTTCACCGTCAGCTCAACTTTCAGCTCTTAACGCTAAAGCATGCTGTGTCTCATCATCCTTTGGGGCTCTAGATGGAACAGCTAGCACACAGTCCAATAAGCACTATTCTTTCCCAAATTTTTTTGGGATGGTATATCATTTCATAGTTTGAGTGTGGTTTTTCCAATTAGGTACTCAAGTTTGATTTGAGTACATGAAATAGTATCCTAATTTTAACGGCTTAATGACATTAATTTAAAACCGTTCATTCTGTTGGGATGTGAGATGTAAATCTTGAAAGTGTTTACCAAGTAAACATAAGATGCAGAAGAGCAAAAAAGTTACCGCCTTAGGCAATGTGAATTCTACAACACTAATCTAGAAACTGGTAAACATGCTGATATTTGGTCATGGATATTGAACCAAAATCATTTTGTTTGAAAACGGAGCAGCTAAAGTCTCTAAGAACCCTCGTACCGATCTCAAAATTCGCAAGTTTCTGTCCACAGCAAAGATCCCCTATCCCAAAACGTTCCAGGAAGTGTCTTGATTTCATTTACCCTTTTATTATTTATCAAACCATTTTCAATATATGCTCCATGTCATCCATTCTTGAGGTATTTAATTGAAAAACAAAAAAGTTTGGATACCACGTTAATTATTGGAGTCAAGTATCAAATGGTATATTAACTTCAAAATTTTCCTTCGTTGAGGAACAAAAGTAGAAAGAGATAAAAATGACAATTCAGAGGTGTTAAGAGCCATTCTCCTATATAAAGCATGAGAGGAGGAAAGTTGGGGAAAAATATATCTCCTAAAGTCAAAGATAAATATTTATATGTGAAGGTGGGCATCTTTTTACCCTAAGTCTTCATATGTGATTTGCACTTATATTTGGATTAATTTGCCCACATTTGTCCCCTTAGGTCGATTAGTTTGGCTTGTGTCAATTGTAGGGATATTGAAATTATCCAACAAATTTACGTATTTGAATCCATGTACCCATGCCCATAGGAATTGGGAATTTGGTCTTCATGTAGAAAGTAACTAACATCATTTTGGCCAATTTCATGATGACATATTCAAATTGTGCTCAACATACCAAATCTTAAAGAACAAAAGTGGAAAGAGTTGAAAGGTGGTGGTTCACACCATGGTGAGGTGCTACGAGTGGTTAAAGGAGAAGAAGACGTATGTATAAAGCATGAGAGGTAGTGAGTTAGGGAATAATATCCCTCCAAAGGCCAAGTATAGATATTTATAAGCGAAGATGATCATCTATTGCCTTTTGGTCTAAACACCTAATCTACACTTATCTTGTAATGATTGATTACTTAAGAGGCATTATAACTTTCTAGATAAGTGAAAATGTGATTAATATGAGCCAAATAAAACCCCACGAATGATTCATGCAAAAACAAAAAGAAAAAAAAGATCTAACACTTACTAATGAAGTAAATCAAAAGAGTTTCAATGTATGTACATATTTGCAAGTCCTTTAATTAATAAAATATTATGTATAAGCAAAGTACTAAGTGTGAAGGATGTGACTAGAGTTCGGAATAAAGATGATTAAAGTACGGTCTATTTAAAGTTCTTTTTATTTTTCATGCTTTTCGTAGGTAATAGAGTACAAATTTCGCAGTAAGCATAACAATCATATCGTCAAATCAATTCAAATGGGATTTAAATTAGAGCTCTCTCAAGGACAAGATGGAATTATTGATGCATGGCATGTCGGGGTTGTGTTTTTCAAATTTGTCCCCTAGTAAACTTAACTTGTTTTGGAGTTTGTCTTGTTTGTGAAGTGGTGTTATACACCTCTGTGTCTAAAGTTTTTAACTGCTTAACAAATAAGTTCCCCAAGATAGATGGGTGGTAAACAAAACCGTAGCACAGACTGCAGTTTGCTGCACATCACTGTCCTAGCCTACATACAGTACAGGGTGTGGGTGCCTCTCTCAAGCCTTTGCTCTCTACACCACTGAATTGCATTTGCATGAATCAAAGTTAACACTCATCTTTCACTTTCGATTTTCTTTCTTTTATCAAATAATTATTTTTAAATTATGAGAAAATAATATCAAAATGCCTATGATTGAATTTAAACTCCAATAAATATGTGATTGTGTGACAAGCATGCTAATAATTTGTGAAAGAGTTTTGTAATCTATAAATAATACGGAAAGAAAGCTTGAAACCTGGAGATAAAATATTAGGATGTGCACCGGATTGATTCGATGTTAATATTTTTAAATTTTGCCTATTTAGTTCTTAGAGCCTTTTTTTTTTTTTTTTTTCAGTTTTACAAATTTGGGTTGGGTATTGTTAGGGCTTAGATTAATTGGGTTGGTTTGATATGAGTATTGGGTAGGGATATGGTAATCAGAATATGAGTTTTAGGGTCCCGTTTGTTTATATATAAAAAGTTTTATGGAAAATATTTTTTGTATTTTCCTGTGTTTGTTTCACAGAAAATAGTATGATAAACGAAAATGACTTACATGTTATGGTAAAATAAGTCATTTTTTCTGTAAAATGACTTACCGTTTTGAAAAGCTTAAGTCATTTTCGGAAAAGAGTTCATCTATAGGTAATTTTATTTTTTTATAAAAATTAACTTAAATCAAGCTTAATGTTATTATATTGATAATAAATTTTATTTTATTTTTAAAATATTTAAAATATTATATTTTTCAATATTATTAAACATTCATATTTAAATATTTATATTTAGTCATATAATAAATTATTAATATATTTTATTATTTTAATAAATTATTTAATATTTCAATTTTATTTTAATAATATTTTTAAAAATAATAATTTTAAATAATATTATTCACATATTATTGAAAATATTCAATATTAATATTTTAATAATAAATATTTATTACAATTATAAATATATTAATAATAAATATTTTGTAGTATAAACCTTAAAATATGCCATAAGTCTATGTGCACTTCACATATTTATAATTTAGTCTTTGTACTTTTATTTTCAAGAATTTAGTCCCTTTACTTTTTAAATTTGAAAATCAAGTCCTATTGTTGACATCGTTAATTTTTTTATCAATTTTGTTGATGTCACATATTTAAATAAAAATACTCACTTAGTAGTCATGTAATTAAAAATGACGTTGTAATGAATTTGAATTTAACATGATATTTTTAATATATGCAAAAAAATATAAAATATAAAATTATAGATAAAATAAATTCATTTAAACAATGAAAAAATAAGAAAATCTCAAATGTGTGTTTGTTTAATTTAAAATAACTTTTATAAAATATTTTAAAGCAATCTACTAAACAATGAAAATATTTTACATAAATTTATGTAAACACCAGAAAATATTAGCTTTTTTAAAAAAAATCATTTTCCGTAAATCATTTTCCAAAACTATTTTCATGAAACAAAGGGAGCCTTACTATTTATTAATTAAAGGTTATGAATAAAAAGACATTGTACTGCTAACCAAATAACCAAAAAGCTGACTTATTTAGTATTTATTTGAGTCGAATCGAATAAAATTTTTTTTGAGTCAAGTGAAGTCGAGTTAATGAATCTTATTATTTATATTCAATGTTACGTTTACATGGACTGATTATTTAACTAGTAGACGAAGTATAAGATTATTTAACTATATAAACAATACAATGGTTTTACCTTTTAACTTTCGAAAAATAAACATTTATCAAAACGATATAGTTTTATCTTTTTTTATTCGGATTTTTGAATAACTCAATTATGTAATTCATATTTGAGTTAAAATAAAAATTTTGATTTTTTATTTAAATTAATCCGAATAAATTGATTAACTTGAATAACTTAAACTACTTAATCTAAAATTTAAATTTTTTATAAAAATTTGAATTGAATTAAATTTTGTTCACCTCTAATCTTGACTAGATGGGGGGCAAGGAATCTTCTTTGTTGGGCAGTTGTAACTCAGCAACGGGCTAGTAAGGCAATGCAGGGTTGGACCGAAATCCTAGCAACGGTAATGTGAGTTAAGGGTTTAAGACTTAAAAGTTTATTCCAATAGGGCCCAAATATTACCTAGTTTACAGATACAGATAGCTGTATATATCATCAGCTGAAAGATGGCGAGATGATTTTTGAGCGCGGCTGTGCTAAGCTTTTCCATAATTGAAGCAAGAACCAGCAAGCCCAAACTGCGATTACAAACTTCTGTGGGGGAAAACATGGCGGGAGCAGCTGAACCACAAAAACGCCAGAGCGGGAGACCGTTCCCACCATCGGCGAGAGGTCCGCCTCCTCCTCCTCGCCCTCGCTTTGAACCTGTTGATCGCGAAAAGGTACCCCTCCTCTTTTTCTGTTCACGTACCCTCTATATATTTGAAATTCTAGGGTTTCAATGCTCTTAATCTACGTATTCTTGAATTAGAATCGCTAATCTGTAATGTTGCGTAGGGTTTCTATTAGAGGAACTTAGTTGTCTTTTAATGCTTAGTTTTTATTCGTATCTGCTTTAATCTTTTTAGGGTTCCAAAGCTCTATCCTTTGGATTATGATTTTCTTTTTCTTTTTCTTCTGTAATGCAGACTTGTCCTCTATTGCTTCGCGTTTTCACTAAGGTAATGTTCATTTCTCAGAGCTCTGACCTCATTTTTCCTAGTTTAATATGAGCTTGCCTTGTTCCAGCTGCTTTGTTCTGGAGATGCTTTTTTTAATCCGTGTAGATGATTTTGAACTCTCCCATCACTTTAGTTGTGCCTTGAGCCATAGAAACCTACATTGTTGGTGAAGTTCCTTTTCCATGGTTTAGGGGATATTTAAAATTTTTACTTAGGAACTTCAAAACCACATTTACAGAGTCAACTGATGTCCAGGACACTGGGAGAAGGTGATTGGCAAGACTTGTAGTATCAATAGATTTAGGCATAAGTTTATCCCCTTTATATTTTCCAATAGCTAAACACTTTAAGTTCATGCGCACATTAGAGAACCTTGGTCTTTTGGGTAAGATGAATAAGTCCCTGTGAGCAAAACGTTAGTTCGCAGTCAATTTGTCCATACTCTTTTAAGTGGTACTGTCATGGTGAAAGTTTGCAGTGTCCAACGGTTAGCATCTGTTAATTGTTGTTAGGGATACTTTCAAGAAAAGACAATAATTTGTGGAAGTGGAATATTAGTCTTTTTCCTGTTTCTTATACATGGAGAAGTTCTTCATGCTTTTGACAATTTGTTGTTAAATCCACAGATCGGTGGTCATCATTCTAAAGAAGATTTTGCAGTGAGAGGCAAGGAACCCAAGGATGAGGTTCAGATTTATACATGGAAGGATGCTACGCTTCGTGAGTTGACTGATCTGGTATGTTAATAGTTTAGTGTAGTTTGTTCAATTGTCAGTACTGTTTTAAACTTTTCTGGTACGTAACATTATCTTCTTTTTACTAAGCTTTTTGACTCTATTGATTCTACTTCTTTTACAGGTGAAAGAGGTAGCTCCAGCAGCAAGGAGAAGAGATGCAAGGCTGTCCTTTGCGTTTGTATATCCTGACAAGAATGGACGTTTTGTGGTGAGAGAGGTTAGATTTTTTTCTCTCTTGCCTGCATAATTTTGCATCCTTGTGTATCCATATAACTTCAAAAACTGAGTTCAGTATGTTGTTGTTCCTATGATGACTTATTGAGATTAACTTTACCATGGCTTTAATAACCTTGTGAGGCTGATAGTGCCCCGCGAGGGTTGGGGGAAACCTTGTGAGGCTAAACTGTTGGTAACACATTAGTGATGATATGTATGCATTATGTAGTAAAGTTTATGAACTTATGATGATAATGACTGGAATTTCCACATAGATAGGACACCTTTATGGTGTATATTAATGCATGTATTATGTAGCTGATACATGAATTGTTCCTATGAGAAAGTTTGCGCGATTAATGATGTAAGTTATTGCTTTGTCAGGTGGGAAAGACCTTTTCATACGGTAATGTGAGGCGATTAGATGACAGTAAAACCTTGGGTGAACTTAGCTTTGAGGTAGGCTGGATCTCCCGTGAAACAGCATTGTTTAGTCTCTTACATCTGCTCAAGCTGTGCCATTGATCTTTTTGTTGACATATGCAGATTGGAGATTACTTGGATGTGGCTATTATGTCAGCGGAGCTTTCTTCTGTCCGATAAGTGACTTGGATCGGGAGGTGCTGCAATGCATCTCCCACGAGTTTATCCTACTATGTAAGGAAATCATCAAGAAGATGCAAGTATTGTGTGATTGAACTTTGTAAAATGTTTGAAAGGTAGTGATCCTTGTAGGGAACCTTTAATGGTCCTTGACTTGTTAATCCTTTGTAAGATGGATCTAGTAATGTAGCTTGAGATTTTTGGGTAGAATTTTTAACCGTATGGAAACTTCAGTGCAACATAAAGGTGGCCCTTTGAGATTTGTTTAAATTTGGCTTCAGTTTGTCAACTTAACCCAATTTCATTGATAGTAATTAATGTTTTTATCAAATACCTAATTGACACGAGTTTAAACCGGGTGATATTCATCTCCACCCAAACATTATATCAAAAAGCATTAATAGAATCTTATTTATTTTATATTCATTATGTTAAAATATATTTTAAAATTACAATCGGATTGATGAAGCTGTAGAATTATGTATTAAATTAAAGGTTTAAGTCACAATTTGACACTTGAGTTATACACATTTGTTTTCATTTCAATACCCAATTTTTATTATTTGAATTATCATTTTCATCTCAATTCATCCCAAAGTTATTTGCAGTATATTTTATTTTTATTTTAGGTCTAACTGAGATGAAAATAATAATTTAGAAGGTACTAAAACAAGATGAATGTTTTATTAAAATGAAAAATAAATATAAGTATTAATAAATTCACTCACATTAAAAATAAAATAAATAAAAATCAGAGACGTAGTTATTATTTTTGGTTGTGAAGTATTATAGAATAATAAAACAATTGAAACAAAACTAAAAAATAAATAGATGAAAGTGAAAGTGGAGTGGTGATGGAGTCAAACTCAAATTACTTACTACTAAGTTCACTCCATTACGCTCATAATTCACTAATTTAATTGGTTTACAATTAATCTTCTTGGTGCAATCAAATGTTTAAAAGGGCAAAATACAAATTACGTAGTTGGGGTAGTTATAAGTTTAGGCCAGCCAAGTGTCGTACATATATTGGCTATATTAAAAACAGGCGGCCCCGGCTATACTCGTTAAGAAAACGACACCGTTTCGCGTTGGCTAGAAAAAAGTTATTGAACGGAAGATAATTTATTAAATTTACAACAATTATCCCCAAATATGAAATATCATCTCTATCTTTGGGAAGGGAAAGAGATGATATGTGAAGTGAAAAAGGATAAAAAGAAAAGGGAAAATCGAAAACCAGGGCGGTGATTGAAGATCGACTGTTCTTAGTTTTATACCCAAATTCATTCTGTCGCTTGCTTAGGGCAACCAGATTAACACATTCTTATCCAAATTTTAATTCCTCACTGTTGAGATATATAATTTTGTTAAAGCCTCTACTCCACTACCAGTTCCCACTTCCCTTTCTCTACACGCCAAGTAACACTAATCCTTTTTTTTTTCTTTTAACTAATGATAGTATTTGAGTAACACTTAGCTTCCAATGGATTTCCATTACTACTAGCTTTTGCTTCGGATCCGCTGCTTTCTGTTTCACGAGATCTCACTTTTTAACTCGTAATTATCCGTTCATTTTTTTTATTCTGGGATTTCCACTTTATCTTTTTTTGTTTTTCCCTTTTTCTGAGTGATTTTCCTGTTGTTCCTTAGGCTTTGATAGCCAATGGCGTTGAAGCGGGGACTATCAAGTGTGCGTGTACTCAGCAACAGAAGTTCTGGATCTCGATTGCCTATTGCCATTCTTGTTTTCTTCTCAGTTCTCGCGCCACTTGTTTTCTTTGTCGGTCGAGGGCTTTATATTTCTGGTTTGTTATTTTTACTCACATTTCTAAGTTGCAATTAGCAGATCTCTCGTCGTCTTTGATTTGTGTTTGTCTTTTCTCTCTTATAAAAATTGGAAAGTACCTTACATTTTAATTGATTATGAGCTTTGGCTAGTGATCCATACAAAAATTCTTGACGTCTGATCCGATTAGAAAATTCTAAAAGTTCAAATTACTTGACTTCAGTTACACTACATTTGTCGGTAATTGTGGTGTTCCTTGGAAGTTTCAATTTTAACTTGTTTCTCCACTTCACCTAACTAAAGTTTGTTGAATTGCTTTGTGATTCCTAAATTGAGATATCAAGTCAATTGTGTTATCCATTTTGATTTCTTTACTTTTCAATGTTTCAAACATTTTGGTCTTTTCTACTTGATTGTAGTTGACCTTTGTACCGATTTCTGTTTCTTGTGCAGATCAAAATAGTATTCAAAGTGATTTTAGCAAACAGGTTGTTTATTCTAAAGCTTTTCCGTTTACATTGGTTGTCTTAGGTTACAAACTTGATGGCTTCTTTGTTCTCTATGATTTTCAAATGGTTGCTTTTTGCAGAATGTTGATTGGAGAGAAAGGTTGACTCTGCAAACTATCAAAAACCTTTTCACTAAGGAGGTAAATGCATCTTGTAGAATATTCCGTACAAGCTAATCATGTTTCTTGCTCTGACAAGTGTTGGATTTTAACTGTCAATTATATGATGCCACACTTGATCAATTTTAGGTTGTTGATGTTGTAACTACAAGCACGGCTGATTTGAGGCCACTAAATCTTGATTCTTTTAGAAAAGGCAATTTGTCTGCGTCATGGAAAGTTGTTGGGGTGGAGACTTCGGTTCAGGATAATGCTATTTCAAAGGTTTGAATACTAGACCAGTCGCTTGTATTGGCACTTTCCCATTTTTCTCAATCCTTTTGCTGGAACTATTTTTCCGATTTTAGTTTCTGATTGACTGATATTTGCTGGATCCTCACATGTTCAAAGTCAAACCAAAAGGCTACAGACTTGAAACAAGAAACATCTCAGGATAAAGAGGGAAAGTTTCTACATGGTAATTTATTTCTCTGTTAAATGTATGCATAATGCTCTTTGTAAAATTTCACTCATGCTAACCTGCCTGTTCCATGCAGATGATCATTCACATGATACACCTTCTAAAATACTTCGAAGGGTAATTACCTTCTTTTGATGCACCGTTTGCTTTAGTGTCATATAGAATTTTATAATAAATGAGCATTTTATTTACCTTGCAGCAACTTAGAGATAATAGACGTGAGAAGCGGGCCACTGAATTGGTGAAACAAGATGAGAAAGTTACCGTGAAACTTGAAAATGCTGCCATTGAACGATCCAAAGCTGTAGACTCTGCTGTTTTGGGCAAATACAATCTATGGAGGAGAGAAAATGAGAATGTTAACTCTGATTCCACAGTGCACTTGATGAGGGATCAAATTATAATGGCAAAGGTTTATGTCAGTATAGCTAAGTCAAAAAATAAGCTTGACTTGCAACAAGAATTGCAAATTAGGCTGAAAGAGATTCATCAGGCCTTAGGAGAGTCAACGGCTGATTCCGGTCTACCTCACAGGTAAAGGATACTCAATCCTGAATCTCATTGGCTATGTGGTCTATGTTACCTCTGTTTTTGCTCTTATTGATTCTGGCAGTTCCTTATTTTGTGTTCTCGTGCAACTTTGTTTAGTGCATCTGAGAAAATTAAAGAAATGGGTAAAGTTCTGTCCAAAGCAAGAGAACAATTGTTTGATTGCAAGTTGGTTACTGGAAAGCTGAGAGCAATGCTTCAGACATCGGAAGAAGAAGTTAGGAGATTGAAAAAACAGAGCATGTTCCTGAGTCAATTAGCTGCTAAAACAATTCCCTATTCAATCCATTGCTTGTCATTGCGATTGACCATACAATACTACCTCCTTCCCCAGGAGAAGAGAAAGTTCCCTGGAAGTGAGAATTTGGAAAATCCAAATTTCTACCATTATGCCCTCTTCTCTGATAATGTCTTGGCTGCATCAGTTGTTGTCAACTCAACCATCATGAATGCCAAGGTGATTTAAGCTGCCTTAACTTGTGTAACTGTCTAAGTCGCGTTTCTTTTTCCATTCTAGAGTAGAAAGTGATCTATAGACTTTTTTAAGAATTGAGCCTCAGGTGCTTTCTGGACTGTTCTTTTCTTGGTGGCATATGCAGGATCCTTCAAAACATGTTTTTCATCTCGTTACCAATAAACTTAATTTTGGAGCAATGAACATGTGGTTTCTGTTGAATCCCCCTGGAAAAGCGACCATTCATGTTGAAAATGTTGATGAATTCAAGTGGCTTAATTCATCCTATTCCCCTGTCCTACGTCAACTTGAGACTGCTTCAATGAAGGAGTATTATTTCAAGGCGGATCATCCAACTGTATCTGGATCTTCAAACATGAAGTATCGAAACCCGAAGTATCTCTCAATGCTTAATCACTTGCGGTTCTATCTTCCACAGGTCTACCCCAAGTTAGATAAGATACTGTTTCTTGATGATGACATTGTTGTCCAGAAAGACTTGACTGGATTATGGACGGTGGATCTGCATGGAAAAGTGAATGGTGCTGTAGAAACTTGTGGTCAAAGCTTTCATCGTTTTGACAAGTATCTTAACTTCTCAAATCACCATATTTCACGAAACTTTGATCCTAATGCTTGTGGATGGGCATATGGAATGAATATGTTTGATCTCAAGGTGTGGAAAAAGAAGGATATCACTGGCATATACCACAAGTGGCAAAATATGGTGAGTCTATGAATGGCTATCTATCTGATATCATATTATTATTTTCTGCTTCACACAGACACCCCTTCATGCATTCATACAGATTGTTTTCTGATTGATGGGTCAAATTCTCAGTTTATCAATCATCATATACAAATTCTAGTGGACATATAGCCAAGTTATATATGCCAAGTGATTGTATTGTAGTTAATTATCATTATTGCTTGGATGCTGAATTGTGCTGATTGATGCATGTTCCCTTTTTTTCAATGTTTATCAGAATGAACATAGGGCATTGTGGAAGCTTGGGACACTTCCTCCGGGGTTGATCACATTCTATGGTCTAACACATCCACTTGAGAAGTCATGGCATGTACTTGGTCTGGGCTACAATCCAAGTGTAGACAAGAAAGAAATTGAACATGCAGCAGTTATTCACTACAATGGCAACATGAAACCATGGCTGGACTTGGCTATGACAAAATATAGACCATACTGGACCAAGTATGTCAAGTATGATCATCACGACCTTCGCAGTTGCAACCTTAGTGAATGAAGGTGAATTAAGTGTGGCATTTTGGTTTTTTGCTTTTCTTCTCTCTATCCCCACATTGTTTATTCTTCTTTGTATTTCATTAAATTCATTCCTTTAGTGCTCACCCGTTGGAACGAGATAACGAATTGTATGCAATGTTGACCTTTGAAGACACCCTATGATTTTTTACATTTAGACAACAGAATAGGTGGAGTCTTATATGAATGTATTTTTTGAACAATGGCTCCCCTTTCTAGATTTAAATTTATATCTTTATAAAGACATCAATTTCTTGCTTTGTTTATTTTTGGATGACTGCTTGAACCTGTACTGTACCATACCTTTTAATGTTTATATGGGGATGGATCTAAACTCAATTTACTTCTCTACATAGTCTATCTCTAAACTCGGATCCATCACCATATAATCATTAACAATCTTCATCCGTGGAATTAATGTTGAAGATATTTTCCTTATTTTTGAAGCCAATTGGAGGATGCTTCAAGAGTTTTCATGTTAACTTTGTAATGTTTCTGAGCAAATTCAAGAGAAGTTGCCCATTCAAAGTCTGGATATATCGTAGGGTTTTCGACATTCACTAAAGCAGTAGCTGGTGTTACCGTTTTGTTCATCTCGGTACACACAAAGAAAGCAATAGATCTTCTTGCTCTTTTCATTATTTACCACTGCCCCATGCAAGCAACTTTTGTAAACGCAGTTTGATAGAGCCTGAAATATCGCAATTTTTTGTCTCATGTCAAAATTAAGTTGAAAATATATACATTAATTCAGAATGTTGGTATAACTTTCATCATCGTCTTTTAACATAAACAATAAACAAAATTTATGCATATAAAATGGTATCAACCAATATAATATTAATTCTAATGAAATTAATTAATATTCACTCCAAATATTATATTTAAAATACACCACTCATAATTCATTTATATTTTTATAAGTATCGAGTTTCTCACTTTTAACATTTTTATGATGAGATACTTATATTATTCATAATAAATATTCACAAAAGACTATTGAAGCAACATAACTTACGTTCATATAGGTAGTATTTTTTTTTTTTAAAATATCCTCGTTGCTTTAAACATTTAAACAATAGACAAAAGCTCCATCAAGAGTATTCAAATTCATCATTTATATGCAATGAATTGTATTAGTGGCCATTAAACTTGTTTTAGAATAAATTTTGGTAATACGTCATGTTTAATGATTTTAACTTTTTAAGCTTGCCAGCCTTTTAAGAATACTACATCCAACCCATATTTAAGTTGGTTTAAAGCTTACCACCACATCCAACCCATATCTTAAGTTGGACCTAAGATTGAACCCTGCAGAGAAGTAATTATAAGACATCACGCCAACCTCCTCAAACTATTAGTTTAAAGATTCTCCGCTCTATCGATATTCAAAATTTTCACAAAAATCTTTAAAATGTTGGTCAATCTAAAAAATTTTAGTGTGAGCTTGGAGCCCACAGTACAAATTTCCTTGTTTTATGGTCATGGCAGCCCTTAGCCCCTTTTAAATGGTAAATTTCTGTTCCAATTCTGTAAAAATTGTAAAATTTTAAGTCGATGTAATAATAAAATTGCTTTCCAACTCTTAGAGTTTATGATATAATATTAAAGATGAATGTGTCGCCAATGTTGACGACGAAAGCTCCTGGGATGGGAGTTAGAGAATGCCATTGATGATCTGCGAATACCTAAAGGCCATCCACCTGATCCTGATCAAGAATGGTCAAGGCAGTCGGGTCTGCGTGAGGACCGGTTCCTAGAGCCAAATCAGGTTTTGGGCATGGCGGATAATGATTCAGTCTCAAGATTGAGTCATTTCCTTGGAAGAAATATAACACCCCTAACCCCAACCCGTTATTGGAACAGGATTACGGAGTGTTACCGGATCAATCGGACAACTTTACAATTAATACACAATTATTATCAATTATAATATAAAATAATCTTATAGTCCCTTATATGGATCTTTGAGGCCCAAAAGACGAGTTAGGAATGGTTCGAGATTAATTCGAATACTTAAAAAATTTTCAAACATTTTAAAATTTTTCTCAAGTACAGAACTCATATACTCAACCTATTCATTACCTAGGTACATGCCACCGTTATCAAAGAAAGGTATATTAATCAAAATTTTCTCTGAGGTCAGGATTACCCTGTATGCCGGATCGGACACCGACTTTCAATTAACCTGCGCACGGAAACAACCGTACGCTGAGTAAGGGTATACTCAATAGTATTACCATAATTCAAATTATACAATAACTTATATACATTCAATTTAAGATACAATTACTTAATAGTTATTTCATTCTTTAAATCAAATCATCTAATATAATAAGTATTATTTCAAGGCTTGTATTTAATTAGATTCATACTTTATTTCACTATCCAATTTTCATTGAATTTTTTTTCCCACATCTCATTCCATTAGTTCATTTCATATCATAAGCAATTCACTAAATTTTATCCTTTATTAAATATTAATTCTATTGCAATTTGTGTTTACTAAAGATATAGCTCAACAATAACAATTTCACTAGTTGAATTCTTATATCATCGCTTTAAACTTTATTCAATTCATACACCTTTGGTCCATATTTTAAATTTCATTTCTCATATCAAATTCACACTCAAAATATATAATTCAATTATATTATTCTTTTCAATTAACTTCTTATATTATTTATATCATTTCAAACAAAATTATGAACTTTAGTTTCATTTCTCCATCTTATATAATATTTCAATTCACAATTCATCTTTGAACATTTCATGAACCTTTGGTTCATGCATTCAATTCATATCATAAATCTCATTTTATATTTTATTTCACAAATTCACTTTCTTATTTCTTTCAATAGCTTAATCACATTTATTCAAATTTATCATTTCACTTTTCACTTTTCACATTTCCATTCCATTCATTTATATATATATATATATATATGTCTCATCAATTCAATGCATTTTCCACTTTCTAATCAATATATCATCATATGCTCATACATATTCAAACTTTATTTCAATTTCATTCAATTCACAATTTAATTCACATTCAATTTTTGATCTAATTCAATATCAATATTAACCTTATTTCTATTTACTAAATGTATTATTCAAAATTTAACAATTACTAATAATAAATTCAATTCCAATACATATTTATCACTTAATTCATCCTTGATACTTACTTCAATTTGTTTATCATATATACATATATTAATTTAAAATTTAGCAAGTAATCAAATTTGAATTATAGTAATACTAACTGAATTTCTCGCTTTTATTCCTCATTTGTTTTCTCTTTTCCTTCCTTGCTCAATGTCTCGAATTCCTTGTTTTCTCGGAAATAATAATGATTTACATTATTAATTTCAACATTAAATTACAAAAATAATTGAATTTTATTCAATTCCTACTCTTCCTCTTCATTCCACATTATTTATACACAATTCTTTATACTAAATTATCTATATCTTGAGTTATCTTCTTGAAAAATTCCAAATTAAGATCCGTAAATTTTCTCTCACGTTTGAAACTAGAGTCACATATCTTCTTGCCATAAAATTTTCATAATTTTTAATTTAGCCAATAAGTACAGTTTATTTTTAAAAGTAACCCCTTAAGTTCTATTGTTGTTATTTTATATTAAAGGTTAAATTAGTAATTGAATAATTACTTTTATAATATGTTAAAATAACCACTCTTCACTAAAATTTAATTAGGAAATTTTGATGAATTTTTGTTTTAGGGCCAAATTGTAAAATGAAATTTTAGAAGGGCTTATTTGCTAAATAATTGAAATAAAAGGACTTGTATAGTCCCTATACATATTCAGCCCTTAAGGAGTATTGAGGAATTTGGTGTATTTTGTGTTTTAGGCA
Source organism: Gossypium rotundifolium (assembly GCA_025506655.1). Classification (NCBI taxonomy): domain Eukaryota; kingdom Viridiplantae; phylum Streptophyta; class Magnoliopsida; order Malvales; family Malvaceae; genus Gossypium; species Gossypium rotundifolium. The sequence continues at coordinate 176,657,131 of CP106732.1, forward strand.
AATAGGACTAAATTGTAAAATTTTGAAATAGTAGGGGTAAAATGGTAAATTGCCTATTTATGTGCTTAGGGACTAAATTGAGATGAAACTTACTTGAATGAGCTCATAATAGTCAGATATCGATACATCCGGGTAGCACGAAAATGTATAATGACTTGAAGCAATTCTACTGGTGGCCTGGTATGAAACGAGATATATCTGAATTTGTTTCAAGGTGCTTAATTTGTCAGCAAGTAAAAGCCGAACATCAGGTGCCTTCTGGGTTGCTTCAGTCGATCATGATACCTGAATGGAAATGGGATAGAATCACTATGGATTTTGTATCTGGCTTGCCTATGACAAAGCAAGAAAGATGCGATGCGGGTTATAGTTGATAGATTGACCAAATCGGCTCATTTTGTACCAATTGAACGGACTACTCACTTGATAAACTTGCTGAATTGTATATATCACAAATTGTGAGGTTGCATGGTGTCTTAGTTCCATTGTTTTGGAGCGGAGACGAGATTCACATCACGATTTTAGAAGAAGTTGCAAGATGCTTTAGGTACTAAACTTCATTTTAGTACAGCCTTTCATCCGCAGACGGATGGACACTCCGAGAGAACTATTCAGATACTTGAGGACATGTTGAGATGTTGCATTCTCGAGTTTGAAGGTACTTGGGAACGATACCTACCTCTGATTGAATTTGTCTATAATAACAGTTTTCAATCTAGTATCAAAATGGCGCCCTATGAAGCCTTGTACGGGCGAAGGTGTCGAACACCATTATACTAGACTGAGCTCAGTGAGAATAAGATACATGGGGTTGATTTGATTAAAGAAACCAAACAGAAAGTAGCTATTATTAGAGATAATTTGAAAGCTGCCTCGGATCGCCAAAAGTCCTATGCTGACTTGAAACGTAAAGACATTGAATTTCAAGTTGGAGATCGAGTATTCTTGAAAGTTTCTCCGTGGAAAAAGGTACTCCGATTTGGTCGGAAAGGCAAACTTAGTCCGAGATTCATCGGACCTTATGAAATTACTGAACGTATTGGGCCTGTTGCTTATAGGTTGAAGTTGCCTTCTGAGTTAGAAAAGATACATGACGTATTTCATGTTTCGATGCTTCAGTAAGTCTGAGATCGATCCGTCTCATGTGATCACACCATCCGAGATTGAAATCAACCCGATATGACGTATGAGGAAGAACCGATCTGTATTTTAGCTTGGGAAAAGAAAGAGTTAAGAAACAAGAAAATTCCATTAGTGAAAGTCTTGTGGAAAAGGCACGGAGTTGAAGAGGCTACGTGGGAGCCTGACGATTTAATGAGGCAACAATATCCGATGTTGTTTAACGGTAAGATTTTCGAGGACGAAAATCCTTAAGGGGAGAGTTGTAATAGATCGAATTTGACCCTAATCGAAACGGTGGTTTCGAGACCACGAATTCTAGTCTCGAGAAATAATTTAATATTTTATTTTGTGTTCAATATGTGTGAATTAAAATGTGTGAAAGTTTCGTAGAAAAATTTCATTGTTTGGATGTAATTTGACAAAAAGGACTTAATCGTAAATTTTAAAAGTCTCAAACTATAGTGTAAAGTGCCTATTTGATGATGGCTTTTAAAGTGGAGCATTAAAAGGTAAATAACCCATTTTGAGTTAGGGTGGCTTATGTCAAGAATACCCTTAAGTTATATGTTAGTTGTTATTTTATATTAAAGGTTAAATTAGTAATTGAATAATTACTTTTATAATATGTTAAAATAACATAAACAAAAGCCACCATCTTTATCATTCTCTCATGGCCGAATATTGAGAAAGAAAAAGGGGCTTTTTGTTCTTTGATTTTCGACACTTGGAGGCTTGATTTCAAGGTCGGTTTGAATTTAGTTTTTGTTAATTTTTACGTTTTTGAGATCGTTGCTTCAAACCGTAGCTGACCCATGTTAAAAATTTTGAATCTAAGCATGTTTGAAGTTCGGCTATTGATAGGTTTATATGGTTTTTGATGTTTGATGATGTTAGATAAAAGATAAGTTAAAAATTAGTATATTATGTATTGGAAATTTTGATGAATTTTTGTTTTTAGGGCCAAATTGTAAAAATGAAATTTTAGAGGGGCTTATTTGCTAAATAATTGAAAGAAAAGGACTTGTATAGTCCCTATACATATTCGGCCCTTAAGGAGTATTGAGGAATTTGGTGTATTTTGTGTTTTAGGCAAATAGGACTAAATTGTAAAAATTTGAAATAGTAGGGGTAATATGATAAATTGCCTATTTATGTGCTTAGGGACTAAATTGAGATGAAACTTACTTGAATGAGCTAAATTTTAATGTGTTTTAGATCAAGAGCAAAGAAAAACGGATTTAGATCGGGGAAAGACGAAGGTTCTCGAATAGCCGATTTGCACGGTCTATCGACAACCGAGGTAAGTCCTTAAGCTAGATTATATTAAAGAATGAATTATGAATGTGTTTAATGACAATGTTTGATAAATTTGGGCATGTTTTTATGTGATAGCCGAATGTAAAGGTAGTATATCGAATTGGATATGTTTTGTTAATACCTTGTAAAGGTGTATAATCGATATGATATGCGAGTATACAATGATGTAATGATTTTATTTAGAAAATGTGAACAAGTTAGATGAGTTTGAAATGTGACAGAATTATGAAATTTAAGTGTTTAAATTGGAGATGGTATTATTGAAATGTGCATTGGAATGTTGAAAATGTTGATATTTCGGGCTATTAGCCTAGCAGGCCTTGTGTCGGTGTTACTTATCAGGCTTTGATGCCTAGCGTGCCTTATGCTTGTTACTTATCGAGCTTTGATGCCTAGCGTGCCTTGTGCTTGTGTTACTTATCGAGCTTTAATGCTAGCGGGCTTTGTCTTGGGTGTTATATTTCGTGCTTTGTGCCTAGCAGTGCCTTGTCTTGGTGATTCATTTCAGGCTTACTGCCTAGTAGGCCTAGTGCCGGTGATTTATTTCGAGCTTAAATGCCTAGCAGGCTTTTTGCCGGTGATAAGCCAAAACAGAGAATTTGAGATGTATATACATAGTAGATTGAGCTATAAGCTCTAAAAAGAAAAAGGAAATTAGCTTATTATATTGATAAGTGATAAGGTAAGTTAGTTTACTTGCATATGAGCCAATTGCGATGTGATGAATTAATGACTCGAATTGAATTTTATCTCGGGACATTAGGCTTATCATTGATTGGTATGCTTTATATATATATGAGAAGTTGATGTATAGATATATATTGGTGATACTTAAAACTTGGTTATGATCATGATGTGCAATGAGATCGAAATTTTGTCATGTTTACGTAACTTGAAATATTCAAATGCATAGGTTGTATATATGAAATGTATCTTTTGTATTTTGATCAGAATTCAAATGATGTTCTAGTTTTTTCTTCTAAAATAAGCTCATTAAAGAATCTAACCATATAAATTATGTTTGTACAATTTTTAATGATTTTTACAAGTCAGAACAAGGGATCTCGAAATCACTCTAAACCAGTCTCACAAAAATCTAAATATCTTAAAATACAAAATTTTTTATTGCCTCTGTTTCTTTCATATGAAAATAGACTCAATAAGCTTTAATTTCATATCTCAATCAACTTCTAATTCCGTTTCTACCATTTTTGGTGATTTTTTAAATTTATTCTATTGCTGCTGTGATACCACTAATTCATCTTTTTGTTCATCATATGCTATGTTCAAAAACTTTAAAACTTCAAAAACCTCAACTTAAATTCATCAAAACTTTGTCCTAAAACTTATAAAACATCAAAATTAAAAAAAAATGGTTAAATTGACTTACCTATTAAACATTTGAGCTTTAAATCATCAATTTCTTCTTTTTCTTTTCTTTCATTTCTTTCTTTCTTTCACGTTTGCTCTCTGTTCTTCTTTTCATGTTTTTTTTCTTTTCTTTTCTTTTATAATATATATATATAATAATAATAATTGTTTTTATAAAATCTATTTAATAACAAATATAATTAATACACTTGTACAATTATATAATTTACATTTGTCTATTTTATCACCTCACAATTGTCAAAATCATAATTTATTTATCACATAAAAATCTTATTATATTTATTTAATATAAAACTATAATAATAATTAATAATATTAATAATTTAATATACTAATTTTAGGTATAAACTACACCGCCTCACCTATACAAAATGGCTTAATTGCCATTTTGGTCCTTTATATTTTTTAATTTATAATTCAACTTTTACTCTTATTTCAATTTAGTCTTTTTCCTAATTGCTCTTAATTGAGCTAAATTCACTTAATTAAAATCTGATTAAACACATAATTAACTTTGTAAATATTTTTAATAAATATTTTACGAGTCGGTTTACTAAAAACGGAGACCCGATAACTTATTTTCAATATCCATACTTTTGAGTTGGTTACAAGAAATCTCTCAAGTAACTCGGCTGAGTACCAGACTTAATCCCAGCAGCTCCATAACCTCCATGGAAACTTGTTCATGGCTTCACAATATTCCTGGTAAATCTTCCTATCATTGAAACACATAGACATTCTATATCACATTTGTCTGGTTTATTTAAGATACTATATAGAATGGTGAGTTTTACATACCCAAAATGTCTAAAATCTTGATCCATTACACTGACGAAATATAGTTCCACGATATTTGGACTGTCAGAGCAATATCGAAAAGACAGTTTCTTTCCAAGGCAACTTGGAGGAAAACCTGCCAACGAAGCCACTCGAATATCCAGAGTTTTCTCCTATTTTTCTCTGTGCCTTTTGCTTCTCACAGAGTTGCATACGGAAGAACAAGTCCATGCACCGATGAGCTCTATCCACAAGCCCCGGATCCACCCCATGGTTTACAACCATAAAAACTCCATGCTTCTTGCATGCCTTATCCACAATGGTGGTGATCGGCACCAGAGAGGACAAATCCCAAGTCAATGGTTGGAACTACAAGCTGTGGGGCTTCCAGGCATGGTCTCTCGTGGTGTGGCCATATGAACTGAGATGGCATATCAGATTCAGATCCAAGGATTGATGCATCTAAAGCTGAAGGTTGATGTTGGTTTTTGTTCCAGAAGTAGGTAAGAAATTAGACCTTTCACCAGGTGGAAGCATTGGCTAATAAACAATGTACAATTTCAGTTGTGATTTGATTGTTTTTGTTTTGGCTTCGGGGAGAAGAAAAGAGAGCAACAGAGAGTTTAAATAAGGGTTAGATGCTGATAGAATAGTTACGAAACATACATACAGTCAAATAATTGAAGTTAATGGTAGGTGAATTGAATCTGTGTGACATTATTTTTAATTAGCAGGTAGTATAAACTATGGTAGCCTTTTGTTAAGGGCATTATTTTCAAGCAGAGCAGTCGTTTTATTTACGCTTGTCAAATCATACCGTTTTGTTTGTTTCATTTGAAGTCACAAATACGATATAACACACTCATTTGATATGAATATGTTTGGATCATACAGGAATTTTGGATACACTATCAATCAATTAATTACAACTTGTTTAACATCCATCCATAAAATGTTTGGAATTTTCTTTTCTTGATTACATATGATGAGCTTAAACTTCTTTAAAATGGATGTGAACTCAAAAGGTCAAAATTGAAGATTATGGGGGACGCAAAGCACACCGACTATAAAAACCAACCAAATAGCTTTAACCATTGATTTTCTAACACACTTGGACAAAGTTTTGTTACCCAGGGACGTAAGGTTGAAAGAGTGTTATCCAAGGATTGGGATCATACTGCATTACATCAGCCGCTCGTTCAAACTCTTCTCTTAGAACTTCAATGCTGAACTTGTCCACCACTCGACCAAGGTCATGAGATACCACAAACGGATCCTCTATGCAGATTAAATGCCGATCGTTGCCAATTCTTCTTGTCCAGTCTTTTTCTCCCTTACTGCACAAATGGAGTCATCAAATTAAAAACGTTTTTGTTTTGTATAATTCATTTATTTTATCCCCACCTACAACCATTTAGTCCTTCGGTTTATGCAAAACCAAATATAGCATCTATTGATCATTTGCAAATTGCAAGCCATTCTAAAAGAGTGCACTCATGTTTCTCCCTGCTCAGAACTTACTACAGTAAATGGGCTCTTTTAATAAAATAATTCATTCACCACAAGATGCAACTAATACCCAAAGAAGGTATTTAAAACGAAACCAGATACATGCATACAAGTTCAGAAACCATGAAAACATTTTATATTTTCACCTCAAACTTTATTAGCATTCCTGAAAGATAATAGTTTGCATCTCACCTGATCAAGCTTCCTGTGCGTACAGATATTACTGAATTTGCATAATCATGAATATATGCCCAATAGTTAAAGAATGCCCACACCAGTTGAGCAATAGTTTCCTGGTTAGAAGATCCAAAATTGCAAAGGTTTTCGACTTTATCAAAGTAAGCACACTCAACATCATCCACAGTGACAGAGAAGGTTGTCTCCATTCCCTGAAAGAGAACTAGCAAATGAAAAATCTGAATGACTAACCCAAAAACATCTAGTCGTAGTAATTTTGCAAAAAAAAAAAAAAAATTCTTCTCAAGAAATGTTTCATGCAAAGGAATAAAGACGATGATATGTGTGACATGAAACAAACTTCATATAAATATGGACCATACAATTGCTCAGAGGGAACAGAACCAACAATCACACACAAACCAGGCAGGTAAAAAATGACTGCAGCTCCTAACTAGTGAAAGATCAAAACCCATAATAAAATGTCCTTTTCTTTCAGTGACAGATTTTTCCATTCATTATATAATTCTCTTTCTTAAGTGTGCCACCCTTTCATTATATCACCCAATTCTTTCTACCATGCCAAAGCAATACAAGGTACTGGAAAGCACACAGTTTATTGATCCTTTATCCTTAAAATATACAGCCAAATTTCAGAGCCTACTAGACTAGGCATGTAAAAAAATAGTAATAAACAATAACTGAATAAAACCAAAAATGGCATATAAGAAAATAGGTTATCATGTAACCTTTACTATTTAGGAGAAGAAAATTTCTAGCAACAATGTTGTAGCAAAGGTAGGGCAAAATCCAAATACTAATTACAAACAAAAATTGATATAGGAAGCAAACAGCATACACACCTGCAAGCATGGAAGGATAGCAGGTCTACGTTGCTGTAAGAAATGAATACACATCAAAACATACCTGCAAAGAAAATACTAGTTATAAATAATAATTGATAAAAATAAATAAATAAATAACAAGAACAGGTGACTTTACAGCCGCAGCCTGCAAGTTAAATTAAGCAATACCTGAAATGTGTCCTACACTCTCTCTAGATACATGAATCCTACCTAAATTGGCATCATCACAGCTTATACTTTTATCTATGTTCTTATTCATTTCAAAGCAAACCAAATAGACTAACCACAAACACCATTGAAATATGCTGCTCAGGAATGATGTTGCTAGCTATGGGAATAGCATTATAGTTGCAAACAACTCACGCGTAGCTAGATAGAGTTCCTTGGTAAGTTGCATTCACTCCTCTGGACTTGGCCCAGTGTTTCACAATAAAAGCCAACTGCCGTAATCTTACATCGATCTTTGCATAATCTCGTAGAAGCCTTGTATTTACTACAGCCAAAACATTGTTTACGCATATGTCACAGGAAATTCCAGTCACTGGATCCATAAGCTTTACTATGGGGACCCTGGCACGAGTCAGTGCCTGTACATGAGGCCAACAGCAAGTTATACTCAATTTTACTGTAAAGTTTAACCATAAACAGTCTAAGCTTCAATTGCAATATTCTCCACACACATTATGAGTCTGAACTTCAAGTGCAAATTCTCTATACAGATTATGAAAGCATATCAGCTGGAAGTGACAACAAAAAGTAAGAAAGTTCAATGGAAACAAGAAAGGGGGGCGCTCAGAACCCGCAACTTCTCAAACTAATATAAATCAGATGATGAATCTTAAGGTTTGTAAAATAGAGACTACTTAAGGGGCATGTACTAATCAAATTTCGGCAGAAGATTTTCGCATCTTAAATTATCATCCACAAAGGCAAACAAAAAAGAAGCATTAATTGCCACTTGTAATCAACCTATCAAGATTACAAACCTGCAGAGTGCACAAATTGTAATCATGGCTCATTAACATTGGCCTATTTAAAAGTAAAAAATAAAAAACCAAAGTCCTAAGAAGCAGCTATGAATAAATAGAACAAATCAGTTGAAACAAAGCGAATTCAGAAAAGTGCCATCTAAAATAAAACAAAACTGAAAATCTAAGCAAACAGTATATATCAATTTGAAAGGAAAAAAATTATCACTACACCACATATGTAGTTTATTACAATGAATTTTGGAGAAGGTAACACTAATCAACCTGCACATTCTGAAGATTATCTGACTGCAAAATATCTGCCAACTTTAGCAAGATTTCAGACTTGTCATGAATGTCCTCATTAAACGCAAGGCAAATATCAATGTCACTCTTTGACACCCCAAAAGAGTTCTCACAAGATCCATAGAGATATAACCGTGCTTCTGGCCATTCTTTGCAAACTAGTTTCTCAAGTAATGCTAACAACTGTTTCTGCTTAGCTTTTTCTTCCACAGGAGGTATGAGTGACTCATAAATAGCAAGTAAAGGTGAATTTAACCTGAGAATATCACTGCGACAATCCGTCCGCCTTTTTAACATTCTCTCCCTCTGGCTAAGTAGCCTTTGCCCCCTGTTATCTTTTCTGTATTCCTGATAAAAAAAACCACAAGTAATCCTGAATTCAAACATAGTCTAGCCTTTCACTAAGTAATAATGATGAACAGTCCAAAATTTTCAGTATGAAATTCTGACTGCCTAGACACAGTCCTTGGTGTATGATAAAACCCAAACTTCAAGGGCACTGATATGATGTGTTCAGCCAAACATGATTTGGGCAATATTACCAAGTAAATTTAAGATGTATTAAGCATACACTACCAAAATTACCTGTGACCATATAATTTCAATTATAATTCATGCATCCACCTCAATCTTTTAACTCTCAGATCTCTCAAAGCTTCACAGATTATAGCAATTGATTCAAGGCTATAAAAAGTAACAGAAGTAAGAAAATAAGTCCACCTTCTCCCGATGATGCCGCTTCTTGTCATTCTTATCATCAGATTCATCCTCAACCAACAAAGGTTCAACAAACTTTTCCTCAATTTCATCCACTTCGCCACCATCTTCTCTTCTAGGCTTATCACGCCTTGAAAACCCATTTGCACCACCATCCTTATGCAATTCCAAAAGAGGCCCTGCAATCTCAGTCACTGAAACAGACTGCGGATTACTCCCTGCCGGCGGCACAGGGTGATCAAGCTGTCCACGAAGTCTCGTTTCATTGTCATAACTCAAATGACCCAATTCAGCTTTTAATTCATTTATACTGTGTTCAACATGTCTTGTATTTTTTCCGAAATCCCGACTTCCTCCTCCTCCTCTTCTAGGCTTTCCTGAAAACCCTGAAGGCGGTCTTGGAGTTTCAGCAGAAGGGGTAGACCTGCAATTCCCACCATGCTGCTGTTGCTTTCCTCTTTCATCAGAATTTCGACGTTGGAAAAAGAATGAACTTGAATTTGGATTGGAATTAAGCCGCGAGTTAGATTGCTGATTTGAAAAATTCAAATTCGAATTTTGAAGCACGCCATCAGGCTTTGGAAGGGTTTGAATATCACTAGGAAAAGAACCAAAGAAGAGTTTTTGTTCTCGATGCTTTGGCTGGGTCAGATTCGGGATTACGTGATTGTTATTACTGTCTATCCTTGAAAGCCCTATCCTTCTCAAGTCATCCACTAAAGCTTCTTGATTAAAGACAATTTGGTTTCCCGGAGAAAACAAAGGGTTTTGGCGAAACCCTATCAAATTAGGATCGAAGGGCGGCGAGAGATTTTGGGGCCAAGGACTGGGGAGATCGCATCCATTCGGTGACCAAGATGGCGAGAAAGGGAGTGTGGGCCCCACTGCTTGAACGGCAGGATCAATGGCGAGCGATTGAGCTTGCGGTTGAGGCACGGTCATGGGAGCCACTCTAGGGCGTAATGGAGATTGTTGTGGAGGATGATGCGATTGGGGCTTTTGTAGTAAATAAAGGAGGAATTCGCCACCGTTGGCAGTCAGTGGCGGTGGCGCATCCCCTCCACTGCCGGTCATCGAAGTCCGTTCCTCTGGAGTTTTACACTTGAGATAGAAATAATGGAAAGAGGGAGTGAATGATGAATTGCCAAAAGGAGACTTGGAAACTCTCAGCTTATCTGGTTAAAAAAACTATTGTGCTAATTTTGGTGCCGTATTTTTCCTTTGCTCGAGTCAGCATGACTGACTCTAGCTCACCTGCTTTCTCATTGGTTAAATCCCCCATTTATATTTCTTTAAGTTTTCCAAAATATAAATAATTAAATATTGTTATACAGGTTTTGTTTTGTTATTAGTAAAAAAAACGTTACAATTTAATAAATCTAGATAGTGTACCAAAAAAGATAAACGCAGAGAAATACTACAACTCTAAGACAGCAAATGTGATGACAGGCGAATATGTGGATGATGTTGATATGCTTAAAATTGTGCTCTAGCTTATTTAATTTGAAAAATTAAAAAAATTTAGTTAACTAAATTAAGTTGTTTAAGTTATTTGAGTTAATTTAAATAAGTAATTGAGTTTTAAGTTTGAATCGAGTTAAATTTTATAATTTTAATAACATATCAATGTAAATACCTTTCTAATTATTGTCAATTTTAAAAATAATAAATTAACCTCTCTTTCAACAAAAAATTACAAAATAATTTTTAAAATTCTAAATATTTATAAAATCCTAAAATTTTTATTTTAAAAAATTAAAAAATCTAAAGAATATATAAAAAAGTTAAAATTTTAAAATTGTCTAAAATAATAATTTTAGACTAAATAAATTAATTAATGATTCAAGAGAATTAGTTATATTGTGGCAAAATTTTAATTTTACATGTTTAATTTTTTAATTTAGCTCTAACAATTCACTCAATTCGTTTCGACTTGACTCGAATTTCATTTTACTCAACTCGATTTAAAAAAAAATCAATTAGAGTTAAAGATAATAAAATAGAACTCATTGACTCTATTAACCAGAATTTTTTCACTCAATTAGATTAAAAGTTCACCCCTACTCTTATTTATGGGTTGAAGGACAATACATAATTCTAAACATTATTTTAAAAAAAATACATATAATCAGATTATTAAAAAAAATTGTGGTGATTGAATAGAAATGAAATCTCTGGACCAATATTTATAGAGCTTTTACAAGAAATTTATCCAACGGAAGATGTACAGGTGATTATAGTGGCAATTATGGTCACATAGTACATTTTTGGCAAGTTTTAGACTATTTATTAATGATCCAAATATTGCAACACCATCCTCAGTAGATCTGTCTTATGGTGTCTCATGGCAATTTAAAAAACAATATATTAATTTTATTTTAATGTTTTTTATTGTTAGTTTATTTTTAATGTCATCGTAAAGGGAGATTATAGTTAGTCTGAAACACCAATCAGAATAAATCAATATTAGTAACAAAAAGTAGAGAGAAAATGAGACAAAAGGCAGCAAAATTAAATATTTACAATAAAAATAATTAATTATCATTTCTAGTATGGGCAGCCTAGCTCACAGGGTTGATTTGGCAGCAGCAGACTCGTAATGAACACACCGACAGCAAGCGTCGACAAATTCCTTGATGCTCTTAAGCAGTGCTTCCGCCTTCAACGGATCGAAAATTTCAACCCCATGGCAACCTCCTTCAGCGAACTCCGCCACCACATCCACCCCACGCGCCTCCAGCACTTTCACCAACTCCCTTTGCTTGTCAATTAGTGGATCCCCTCCGTGGCCTGTCACTAAGCACCGTGTCAGCCGTCCCATCTTCTCCTTAAGGAACCCGTCAGCCGTCATCGGGTTGCAAAACTCATGATCCCGGTCAGCTCCCTCGGGCAAAGCCAAGGACCACATCAGATCATTAGCTGGTAAAGGCAAGATCCTATCATTGGCGAATCGCTTCTCCGATTCAGTCCTTTCCACCCCACTGAAGTAGGGCTGATTCATTATCAGCCCTATGATTTTCACAGGCGAGGTATCGATGTCCAACGCACGTAAAGCTGCATGGAAAACCATGTTGCCCCCTGCACTGGAACCAATCAGAAAACACTTGGAAAAATCTACATACTCTTTTAACCACGGATCACAGCCGTTGACGTCCATCGCCTGGTCCCTGACCCACATGATGGTTTCAACGGCATCATCGTATGCAACCGGAAGGCGATGCTCTGGTGCCAGACGGTATTCGAGAGAGAGGACTACGGCTGGGAGTTTAACTGCCTTGACACTGCATGCATCGTGGAAAGGACGAGAAGTAGCACTGAAGATGATAAAGCCGCCACCATGAAAGTGTATTAAGAGAGGGAGCTTATGATTGGTGTTTGGCGGTGGAGTTGGTGGCCTATAGAGACGAATGAAGGTTTTGTTTTGGGGATTCAGAGGGATGTCCTTGAAGAAGGCGCGTTGAGATGTGTTGGAACCGGTGCTTTCTTCTTCTGTAATTGAAACTGAAGGGAAAAGAGATTGTCGAGTGAGTGACCCATCTGGATTTTGGACAATTTTGAGTAACTGGAAGGGATCAATGGATGGTGCTGAAGTAGAGGATTGATCTTCCATGGTTTTCAGACAGCTCGAATGGGATGAGTGAGAATGCGGTTTATGAAGAAAAAAGTTGTAGCAAACTCAAAATACCTACTTATGACAACAATTATTAATTGAAATAAATATCATTACATACTGTGTCTAATAAATAATTAATATTTTTAAAATAATTTTTTATTTCTAATAATAGAGTACAATCTTATATCATAATATAAAGACAAATATGTTAATTGTGAACTGCTATAAATTTGGAAATATAGTATTGCAAAAATAAATAGTTGCCATTGAAAAATAAATAAATTGAGAGTAAATAAATAAAATAATTACTGATTTGTGAAAGATTACTATCTTATAAGTAAATTTGTTCTAATCAATGTAATTGTGTAGTGGATGTCACCTCAAGGTTAATAAAATATTTCAATATTCGTACACCTAATAAAGAAAGTGGAACATAATTGAAATTAGTATTTAAAAAAGTAGGCTGGAGAGCTGAAAACTTGGTTGGAAATTTGATCGAAAAAGTTTTTTTGATCAGAAAACGAGCTAAGAAAAGCAAAGAAGAGATTGATGTTTGCTTGTTGATGTGTAAAATGAGAAAATAGTATGCTATTGATATTGTTTTATGAAGAGGCAGAACAGTAAAATAGTTGTATCAATTTTTAAAAATAGTAGAGGATTTTCCTCAACCGAAAATATTCTGCGACAGCCAGAATATGTTCTGCAACTAAAAAAAAATATTTCTGATAAAAGGAACAAAAAATTTATTTAAAAAAAACACACACGATGCATGTTAACACGGATACGAACAACGACAATAGTGTGCATGTGTTGAGCCTTTAGCCCCAATTACTCAATAAAAATTAGAGACAAAGCTATATTTAAACTCCTTTAAAAATCTTTTCTCAACCAATGTATAGGATTACTCACCTTACATTACCAACACAACCCATACCAAGCAAAAAGACGAGGTATGATCCTTTACTATGGGGTTATCTTTCTCTTATCATCTCTTTCCTATTTTCCGTTTGTTTTATTGAAAATGACTTCTCGAAAATTATTTCTAAAAATGACTTACTTTTTGGAATAACTAATATTTTCTGGTATTTTGATGAACCTGTGTAAAATATTTTCTATTGTTTGACATATTACCGAAAATATTTTATAAAAGTTGTTTACAATAAAACAAATATACATTTGAGGTTTTCTAATCTTTTCATTATTTAATTGAGTTTATTTTATATCTATAAATTTATATTTTGTATTGGTTTTGCATATATTAAAATTATTTTGTTAAATTCAGTTCATACAACATTATGTTTTAGTTACATGACTACTAAGTGAGAATTTTTATTTGAAAATGTGACATCAACAAAATTGACAAAAAAATTAACAATGTTAACAATGGACTTGATTTTCAAAATTGAAAAGTAGAGGGACTAAATTATTGAAAATAACTAAATTCTTAAAAATGAAAGTACAAGGACTAAATTCTAAATTTGTAAATAGTCATAGACTTATGGTATATTTTAATCTTTATACTACAAAACATTTATTATTAATATATCTATAATTCTAAGAAATATTTATTATTTTCAATAATTTTCAGCTTCTATGAAACAAATACAGAAAATGTAGAAAATATTTTTTGTAAACCATGTTATAGTGAAACAAAGGAAGTAGTAATATTTATGGGGATTAATATCTTCCCTTAGTATCTTATGGTCTCATTTTCATTCTTTATTATCAAACTTCCTCATCAAGGAAAAACATTAGAAAATAGATACTCTGATTGTTGATACCCACTCCATCAATTTAACATATCTGATTTCTAAGCTTTTGAAATTAAAATTTCTAGAAATTATAAAAATGAGATGCTGTCGTCATATATTCCTACATTTCATTTTCCGGATGGTAATAAATAGATGGAGCGGAGTTAGGTAAAAATAATCAATTGATTTCAGCAACTACCACTGGTTTAGTTGGGTAGTTAATATAGCGCATTTACTCTTCATAAATGCTGCAACTCATGGCTTTCTCGCGACTCTGTCTCATTCACATAATTGATCAAAGTTCGCTTTGGGTTGCTGTGGCTCCATGTGATTGATATTTTTTCAATATCTAAGAGATCCAAGTTATTGGAATGTTCAATTGCTATTTCCTTTTCACCACCTTAACCATGGATTTGCCTTTACTTAATTTGACTTGTTACTGATTTTTAAAACATAAATAATAACAAAAATGTCAATGAAAGAAGCAATGTTGAAAGAAAAATAATCATGGTAAAAGAACAACGGGTTCAGATTTTAGCTTTGACTGAGGTGAAAAGTTGAAGAATATTATTTCTCAAACAGAATTGCAGACACATTCCATGGAGGAACCAAGGACTAAGCCGGATCCATCTCAAACGGTGAAGGCCCATTTGAGCAAATAACCAAAGCGAGACCTTGAAATTGTGAAAAAGCCCAATAATACAGAACCCTTGTTGGGAATGAAACATCCAACTTTATTTCATGCCAAGATCATTAAACGCAATTATAATCGTTAATTGCAGTCACATTCACAGTCACCGCCCCACACCCAAGGTCCAAAGGAGCTCAAATGCTCATCACTCTCAACTTTTCATCTTAAGGCTTAAACCTAATAGGCATAGCTTTTCTTATCAGCAAATGTCACTCGGCATCCAAAACGACAGAGAGAATCTCAATTCCTATCGCAATCAAATCTTTGTTCAACTCTCTCAATCTGACTGACCTCAGATTCTATCTCAACTCGTAGCCAAATTTATGCTACAAAACCAAAGCAAAGGCACCTAAGAGTGTTTGAGAATCTTTTTGCGATGGAACAAAACTGCGTATATTCTGATATGTGGGTAACTTTTTCCATGCTTTATTATTTTATTTTTTTTTTTTTGGGGGAGGTATAATTTCTACCACCATAAAAAAACACTGAGAAGAACCTTCTTATAACAGAAGAGACACCAATGTTTTTGGCTAACACATTGAGCTTCATCTTTCATTATTATCAATTCAGGACCTAATGTTTTTAAGATTTTAAGACACCAATGTTACTATATAATTGAATCAATGTGTCATAATGCAAAATAAAAGTCCGGGTCCAAGAGTTGTCCCCCGCTACTGAATTTCATGATCCATGGAACAAAAATCAACTACTTTCTAAAAGGTAAATGACAAAAGGAAAAGGGACATATATATACACTGGGGCCTATAGGGACAAAAAGAACAGCTAATTAAGCCTTAGGTATGGATTAAAGTGTATTAAGCCCACAAGAACAGAGCAAATTTAATCAAGGGTCAAATGAAGTGGGGTTGATCCTTCAGTCCTAAAACTCAACGTCTTTGTAGCTTTACATTTACCGTTAATCCTGGGATTCCTAAAACTCGGCATTATTGGTAGCAAGGGTCAAATGGAGTGGGGTTGATCCTAAAATCCTAAGTCATACATGTTGATAAGCATTCGTTAAAAAGGAGACTTTTAGACTCAAGTAAACACCTCAGAAAAGGAGAAAAAAGAATACATTTCTAAGAACAAGCCAAGCAAGAAAGAGACCCACTTATGAGATAATGTAAGCAGCTTTCTTTTCTTCTTCTCCATTTTGGCAACTATTTGTTCTACGTAAGCAAGAAGTAATGAAAATGACCTACAGCTAGGTACAAACTCTACAGTTAAATCAAAAGGCTTGCTAGTATCAAAGAAATACAACACTCACCGCGCCTTCTTCCTGGATTTAAACAGGAAATTTGATGGCGGTGAAGGCGAGAACTCGAAAGGCAACTGCGGTGGCTCTGCCTCACCAGAAAGCATATCCACAATCTCTTTCATGGAAGGCCGCTTGCTTGGTGATCTTTGTAGACAAAGCAATGCAATGGTAATACAAAGCAATGCTTGATCTTTATCCAATGAATGAATAGAGGGATCAACAAGGTCCAAAAGCCTCCCGTTGTAGGCCAGTTGCCTTGCCCAAGATATCAAATTTGCTCTCTCAAATTCTGACATCGGCGAGGCCGTGACTTGGAGAGGTCTACGACCGGATATTATGACCAAAACCAGAACCCCAAAGCTGTAAACATCGCATTTCTCTGAAAGTAAACCACCACCACCGTACTCAGGCGCAATATAACAAACGGTTCCCCTCATACTCGGCGTGCTACTGATCCCACCGCTCTTCGGTATATCCCCACTAGCCCAATCTTGGCTATTTCTTCTACCGATTTTGAATTCACCACTAAATCCATCTAACCACCAATCAATGCTGCCTCTGCTGTTCTTTTTCTTTTTCCTTACTACCATTTCTTCATCTCTTTGCCACCAGAGTTCTCCATTGTTACTGGAACTAAGACCCCTTTTCTTCTTTTTCTTCTTCTTCTTAGTTAGTTCTTCACAAAATTCTTCTTTCCACCACTCTCTGGGCTTTCTGTTCCTCTCCTTCTTCCGAATCTTTTCCTTTTTATGCTCAACGCTGGAACTGGAAAACTTACTATCATTAATGTTATCGACTGAGCTTGGAGAAGTAAGCCATTCATTTTTGGGTCTTTCCTTTTTAATCTCATTCCCAATCCATTCCATTACATAGTCTTTAACTCTCCCCGATTCAGACCCAACCCCAGGATCCTGCTTCCACCACCAATCTCTTCTCGAACCACCCTTTTTGTGACCAGTTAAATCTCTCCCACTTTCCACACTGACCTTGTCAAAGAGTCCTTCAGATAAAACACTCCCTTTTTCCAGTCCCACCTCCGGTGACAAAGCCGGCGACGCCTCAGAATCCAAAACTCTAAGCACACAGCTTTCCGGTGATCTATGGCTATCAGCAACAGTCAAACTCGCCCCTTCTTCGAAACCCGTCAAAACGCTCTCTGTTTCTTCTAAAATCGATCCGTTATCTTCTACAACATCTTTTTTCCTCAAAACTTCACCTTCTTCAAGCCCTTCGATTAGATCCTCCGTTTTCAATCTAGCAAGACCGAAATCACCAATCTTGGAGTTGAAATCTCCATCCAAAAGAATATTACTTGGCTTAATATCGCCGTGAATAACCGGCGGATCACAGAAATGATGGAGATACTCAAGCCCTTTAGCCACATCGCTTATAACACAAAATCTTCTACTCCACCCCATTAGCTCTTCGCATTTTCTATCCAGCAGCGCGTCTTGCACGCTCCGATTTTCCATTAATTCGTAAACCAGAACGAACCTTCTTCTTCTGGAATCTGAAGAAAACCCAATGAGAGGAACAATGTAGGGAGAATCCAAGGCGCGTGAGAGAGAGAGTTCGTTGTGGAACTCACGCTCTCCTTGCAATGAATCTGTTGAGTTCATAACTTTGACTGCGAGCGGCTGGGGGGACGAGGGGAGAGTTCCTTTGTAAACTGAGCCGAATCCGCCGTGCCCTAACCGGTTTGAAGGGGAGAAGGAGGAGGTGGCGCGGCGGAGGAGGGAGTATGAGAAGCGGCGGCAGTGACGATGGCTTGAAGATTCCGATGGAGCTGTGCGGTTGCGGGAGAGCTTCCGGTAGATGAAGATGGTTAAGACGGTTAAAAGTATTATAGTTATGGTTACGGCTGCAGCGAGTAGTGGGGGAAGCAGGTGTATGTTTCTATGTAGGTGGCGGTGGTGCTGCGGTGGCGTCTCAGCCGCAAATTCTGGAGGCGAAAACCGTGACGGCATGATTGTAAATAAGAAAGGAACCAAAGCGAAGTTAGGATTGCATTTAGCTTTCTTTTTCTTCTCCGTTTAGACTTTAGAAGGAGAATTTTCTGCCACTGACTGAATACTAGAAAAAAAGAATTTGTTTCTAATTTTGTTTTTAAGTTTTAATATTTTTTTATTGCGTCGGGATAAAGAGGGAGTGTTTGGGTGACAGATAGTGTGTGAACGTGACGTGTCGGAATATAGTTGGAGGGTCACGAATCTAATTGTGACCGTTGAGTGAGGGGGTTTAATTGTCAATTTAGTGATAACTGATGCGATGCTGATGGGAGGTAGAAAGGTTTTTTTATTGAGCGTGAATGAAACGCGCCATTGGGATGAACATGGCACGAGTGTGGGGTGTCACGTGGGATCAAGGTCTACAAAAACAAAACTTGTTTTTGTCTTCTGTGAAAGCCATTGATGGCGGGTTAAGGAAGTTGGAATGGGCAACGCGCATCGGGGGTCGCGTGACGTGAATGGAGTCTTGTGTCTCGTTTTGTTCTGTTCGTATTTGTTTGTTTTCTTCGGATTTTCAACTCTTTAATAATAATTATTTTGAATTTTTCTTTTAGTTAAAAAACAGTGTGCAGCATACGTTACCACAGGCTACGGCTTAACTGGCTTTGACCTATTGCCTACTCTTCTTCTTCTCTATTTTTGTAAACCTTATTTTTAATGAAATAATTTACTTTCACTAACTTAACCATTGTTTTTTCTAATGCCCAATAACCAATTGTTTTTTCCAAGTAGCATTTGATTTGTTCATTTAGTTTAATTAAATAATTTATTTAAAAATTAAAATAATTTATTCAATTGATTTCGAGTATTTTATGGGTCAATTGATCTAATTTTTCTCTTCAAATCAACACCCATTTAATTTTTAATTCAAAATTTTAAAAATAATAATAATATCTCTTAACTTATTCAATTATTTTGAATTACAATATTTTTATTTCAAAATCCTTATGGAAGAGTAGAGCAAAAGGACAAAGGGTATCCTAGTAAATATGGCGAGTAGTAATTGACTTTTTTTTAATTCACCTCGGTAAAAGGATTCATACCGTACAAAAAGGATAAAAGTGAACAAAAAGTAAAACAAAAGAAGATGTTTACAGCTTGCAATGTAGAGTTGAAAAGGAAGAGGTCAGAGAATAAAACAAAGTAAAAATAAAAATAGTTGAAGTAAAGAGAGGAGAAGAGAGTGAGATCATTCATGCCAGTTGAGTTCCACTCCCACTCCCACTTTTTCTCTATATTATATTTGTTAACAAACAAAGTGTTCGAGCCCACTCTTGTCGGGGTCGCTTTGGCTAACTGACTGGCTGGCTGGTTGCGTGCAGTGCTGTGCTGTGCTGTGCTCCTAACCCCCCCGTGATGGTCAGCGATATTTCCCAGGCCGCTATGTTAAATGTGAATGTGATGATGATCTCCAAACGACGAGTTCAATAATTATTAATAAATCTTTGTTGTTTACCCAAAACAACAGTTACTTTATTGGCAATTAGAAGTAATTAAATATGTGTTGGAACGTGATAGTATTCCCTGAGGGATTTGGGTAGGATACGGAAGCTTTTTCATTAAGGATTGAAAGGGGGTGTTGAATCAGATCTTTGTAAACGCCAAAAGGAGGGTGGTTTTTCTTCACGGATTTGGTTAGATTTGGACGGGTCTTTCTTTCAAACAAAAATTAGAACCAGAAATGTGCTTTAAGACACGGGTATGCAACCCTGTGTTTTTTTTTACAGCCATTGCACCAGCTGGTCTATTAATGAAATCCTTTCTGCTTAGGGAAAATGGGTCTAACCAAAGCCCACTATAATAACTATTTTCGGATTTCTTAGGTCCATTAATAGGATCGGGTGATAAGTTTGCTTTCGTTTTTTAATATTCTTTAGATTTAATTCTGATTTTCATATGAAATTTTGATAATTTAAATGGTTAAATGAATTTTAATTTATAGGAATTCAATTACAAAGTTGATTACGGATACATTTCATCCTTTACTAAGACATATAAGTTCTTTTTCTGCAACTCAATTTACAATCAAATTACCTTAGATACCATATTTGAATAAGAGAAATTTAGATTACGAACCGGTTGAGTTTTAACTTAATTCGTATGGGCATTTTTGTCAATATAGGAGGGTATAAGTTTACATGTGTTGAAGCACATTATCCTCCTATTTATGAAAAAAAGAGTATGAGTGATTCTAATTTGTGCCTCAAAGCAATTGAAGCTGAACCCGCTTTAACTTATCCAACAGATCCAAACTCAAAAAGATCACGTCTCGGCAATAACTTCATTCCTTGTTTCATGTTCTGCACCAACATTAATCAACTTTTATTTTTCTGCTTCTCGACGTCAATGGACTAACAGTAGATTTTAGTGGTGCCAGTCATCTGTGTTAATTTATAAAACTTGCACCACTGCATTAATTTATAAAATTAATTAAAATAAGGATCAAATTATCATGATAACTAAAATTTCAAGTTTTAGTTTACTACCACTTTTTAGATTAGACCCAAATCATGAATTTTAGAATGATTCTGTGATTCAACCAATTCAGAGCAATTCACTCAAAAATTGATTAAACTCCTTTGTCCAGACTGGTATGTCAACCAGTTCTCCATCAAACAGGCCAGTTTTGGTTCAAACAAGCATGACCCAAACTAAACAAGGAAATAGTCAAACATTTCAGAATGCAATCTGACCACAACTGCAGTGGAGGCGACACACAAGTTACTTGTGACAAGGAAATAGTAAAACATTTCAGACTGCAATCTGACCACAACTGCAGTGGAGGCGACACTAAACAATCTAGTTATTCAAACGATTATTACATATTTAGTTACAAACAAAGATTCGGGTACAGTGGCTAAGCAACTAACGCTATGTTGGAGAATGAACTAATATTTATGAAATTGAATTCCACACTACCAGAAAGAACACAAGCAAAGAGTAATGAACAAGTATAACCGGTTTTGTAATTAATCATTGTATGTTGCAAGCACTGAAAGGGCCAAATTCACGTGCATCGCTATTGGAAAGTTAAAGTGGCTTTGCACCACCATTTTCGTGGATGCTATTCACCGGAGTTGAGCTTCCACTTCTCTTGCTGGAATGCCCCGTAAAGGTCCTGCCCATGAATTTTCCAGCTTTGCTCAGTCCACTCCCAACAGCTCCAAGGCCACTCTCAACAAACCCAACTCCAGCACCAACACCACTTCCCACGAGTCCAACACCAGATCCAACCAACGACGCTGCTCCATCAAGTGCATCCATTGTGCTTCCTATAACTCCAGCTTCTTTCAATTTCTTTCTTTCTTCAAGGATCCTCTTTTCTTCCTCTAAAGCAATCAGTTGTTCCTCCTTGTTGAACTGATGGTACAAAAGCTGCTTATACAAAATAGATACTATATCAATCAGAAAAAGAACTAAATCCCTATTCACCATGGTATCACATAAGACATCAAATATACAAAGATGGAAACAAAGGGCAATATACATGGACTTAATGACATCAGAAGCAACTATCATAATATTAAGATCTAGCACCTAAAAGAACAAAAAGGTGTACCTTAATGGTGCAGTTACCTCTGTCCTTCTTATCTTTTACTTTAAGTGTATCGAGTGAGGATAGAAGATTCAGAGTAATCTCCTTTGGTGTCTCAGGTTCCAATCCAATCAAACGGAATTTTGCAATTCCTAATCTCTTGTCTTGTCCAATGTCCTGGTCAAAAACCTGTTTGAAGCCATAATAAACATCACATAAACTAACCATAATGAGTACATATATCATAAAATTAGAATATAAAATGAAGAAAACGAACAATTTTTTTTTCAAAACAAGGGAGGGAGAGGGGACTCTGAACATGGCCACACTATAGAAGATGTACATGAATCCAAGGCAAAATGTCATTCTGTCCAGAAAACTAAAAACTTCTCAAATTTCAAACTTAGCATGGTATTCAGTAGAAACAAGATTATGACAGCATATGCAAAGATGAACAGGGAACGTGGTTCAAAACCTCTACAGTTAGTGCCTGTGTCTCTCTATCTTCTGCAATCAATTCAAAAGTTTGATTCCAAACAGGATTCAGGTTGTTGTTGATGACTTTTGTTTTAACCTTGAACAGAGGTCGAATGTATACAACCACATAAGGGTCAGACTTCCCAATCATTTCCATGTTCTTCAAATCATTAGCTTTGACTACTGTAACTGTCAGCTTTCCCTCCGGTTTCAGTTCTAATTCACTGCGTAACAAAAGGAGAAATGATAAGCTTATTGAGAAAATCTCGACATTCAAAGTAAACCAAAATAAAACTCGGGCGTTCTTCTCCCCATAAATTTGCAGTATCACCTCCCACAATGGTGAAACAGCACAGAGACAAAAGTCTCAAATTTACCTTATATCAACTGGTATACCACCAATTGGAACAACAATTCTATGTGGCCACTGAAGCATGTCTTTGACAATTGTGTCCACGGTATCCTACAAAATACGATAAAAGTGGAACAATCTACAATATTAACGAGTGTATCTAAGAATACCAAAACAATCAAAAGTGTATGAACATGTTCAAGTAAAAACCAAAAACTTACATCAATCATATCTGAAATTCCTGGAATTGCTGTTAAGCTTCCACCAACAGCCTTCAGAGTGTAATCAATTCTAGGCTTGGGCTGTTGGAAAAAAAAAAGTGAGTAATTTCCATGTAAGAAGGTATGATTCATCATGACCATAAATAACTTCCTACTTAACATTCTTTGCAGTTTTGATCAGTCACTTGTAGATATCATTTCATAGCAAAAGCTGAATGAATACACATATAAAAAGAGAAAGTGCTAAATGATGTGAGCTGCGATGCAATCATCTACACTCGTTAAAACCCTAAACGATCTAAAAGAAGAGTGCTAAATGGTGTGAACTGCATTATAATCATCTATACTTGTAAAACCCTAACTGATCTTACAACATAGCAAGCTACAGGAATCATTCATTGCAAATTAACAAGTTGTTTCTAGAAACATCTGGACAGTTCTATTAACCAAAACATCTGCATAAACACTCCTACACTTGCAATTCATAAATTACTCTAATGGTATACCTCAGAAAGAAGAGCAACGACTACAGCAGAAATACAAGGTATCTCTTCAGCGAGCTGGAAGATGACACGAATGACAGTGAAAACTTGAAGATCCTTTAACTGCATCACAGAACAACAGACTAATAGTAAACAAATCTCGTCTCATAAAATTCCAAGTCCACAGATGGCAAAAGAAATATGGTATGGTATGGTGTATGGTGTTCAAACATAATTACATTTAAATTAAATACATGAAAATTGTGGAAGGTTGTTGATGCACCAACCTGAATTGGTATTGAAGCAACAAGTGCTGCTTCAACACCTAAAATTATACTTGGATCACCACCCCACCGGAAATCAATATCCATTGTGATTTGACCTTTCTTAAGGCTCTGAACACGAATACCTACATTCAATAAGTAACCATGGAGGAAGAAAATGCTTAAAAGGAGGATCTCAAAATAGTTCATAAAATTCTAAAAAACCAACTCAAGCAATAAACCCAAAAAGTTTCTTTAAGTATATGATTAATATAACTAGGAAGAGATGCATATAGATATTATGTATATCTAGCTTGTGTAAGGACTCCTTAGTACTTATGAACATGGAAACCACCACTATCTGAAGGAAGTCCATGACAACAGTAATTAGATCTCGCTGCAAGATAAAGCAGTTATACCAGGTAAAAGCAAGAAAATGAAGTCACATTCTTCATTGAGCCATACCTTCAATCTTGGGAGCAACAGTGCCAAGAGACAATTTACTAAACTTCAGTGAAGTAATTCCTGGAGGTCGATATTCTTCCAAGAGTGGTTCAACAGATTCTTTGATGACTGCTGATGCTGCCTGAAAATTGAACATCAATAAACCTGTTAGCTCAATACTTCATATAACTAGAATACTCATTACAGAAGCCATTTTAAACTTATAGCAGATACTTCACGCCTCATGAATCTCCCTTTCCAAAGAATTCTGCAAACAGGAAAACTCAATTTGGTTCTTTGAGAATATCTAAAATGCCCTAACGTAAGTTCATATTTATTTACTACCAAAAATGTTTAATTATAATTGCATATAAAACAAGTGAAACTATTTCACTCACAAAACATCAAAAGAACTGAATAAGCAGCCTAAATCTAATTTTATTCTAGACTTCAAGTTAAAACCCTCAGTTACACAAAAGCTACAGTGCTATGCTTTTTCTTTGGCTTTCCTAGCATAGCCACTTCAGCCTTCTTGAATAACAGCTGCTATTAATCTAATTGCCAAGAACAAGTAGCTTACCTCTGCTACAGAAGGCCATAATTTGCTCAATTGCTTGTTCAGCCACTTCACCTGAAAGGACCAACCATACCATATGATGGTAAGCAACTATTACACATGTATTAATAACAAAAACATAACTGCCTTTTCTCTATGCCTAACAAATGAGGTATCTAGTCTTTTTTTTGTCCCCTAAAAATTTGTATCTAGCCTGTAAAGATGCATATTTCAGACGGCCACAGTAAAAGTCAATGTTAAGGTATCTCTTCAAGTACAATTGCTCTTCAAGAAAAATAAAATCATTAGTTATATAATTAAGTTCGAGGTATACAACAGAAACAAATAATATTTCAAATTTTGTGAGAAGAAAACAATTTGCACTTAACAAGTGAAATGAGAGATATTTGGTTTCTTCAGGTTGAATCAAGTGTATACAAGATTCACGTCATATATGCTAAAAATCATAATAGCCTATGAGAATGTTAACAGGAATACTAATTAATCTGACACCACTACACTAACCTGTTCATAGACAGGAAAAGATATCCATTCAGGAAAATTATCGCCGCAAATTTTCTTAAGATCGTCCCTGTTGAGAGCTCCAAGAACTTTTATATCAGCAGCCTGCCAAAGAAGACAAATGTAGAGATTAATGGGCATCCAAAAGTTTGAAATATCTGAAAGTTAAAAGATGAATTAGTCACAAGATCTAAATAACCCTGGTGAACAGTTCAGGATCCATAAAGACCAACTAAAATGTAGATCAATTACCTAACTGACAAGGCAAGATAAATATGTTTATCCCACATTTTCACATCAAACATTCAAACAATTGATAAATTAAAACACAAGCCATGAGAACATTGTCCAGTAATAGGCATTGAAGAAGATACTGTAAAACCACCAGAAAATGATAAATTGCTTGTTACTGCCCAGTGCCCCCTTGGTATAGTGAGATTTTAAATGAGAATGGCATATTAGTATTTTTTATTTTTACTTTTAAATCCTCCTCCTAGAAGATGCTTCAGCCAACACATGGTTCCTTCATGAACATCCAAAATTAAACTTCAACAACTAACTTAATCTATTTATAAAAGTTGCAAGGCAACTATAAAGCTATTGCCTAACTTTAATTCAAAATACAGTGCTATTCTGGCCATGTTGGTTTAGGCATGACTCAAATTTGATGTTCACTACTTTCCACCGGCCTTAAATGATAATATAGCAACTGCTTTAATGCTCTGCACAATTTTCAACTCCGCCGACTCTTAAATTCCAACCTCCTCCTACACTACAAAATTTAAGTGCACTATTAAAACTACAGTTAGAAAACAAAAGAATCAAAGCGAACAGTTGAAAACATGGCCACAGCTGATTTGTAATACAAGGGAAATTAAAATGAATTTACTCAAACCAGTTTTCAACAACTTTTTAGAATATTTTTTTTAGAAACTCATTTGAACAATTAACGGAACTAGAAAAATTAACAAGAAGTTTAACGAACTGCGATCCATTAAATTGAAGGAATAAGAAACAGAGATAGGCAAAGTAGCATACCTTGGCGATTCTCTTGGTGCTTCGGTACCTCATCATATGACGCCAGCCAGCCATCAATGAAATCCCGAAGATTATCCCCAGCAAAATCCCCGAAATCAGCCCCATTTTCCTGGAATCCAACAGAAACATCTTCAGGAAACAAATAAAAAGAACTCCAAGATGTACAAATAAAGTAGTGACCGTGGAGCGAAGGAAAGGAAACTAAGTCAAAATGAAAATTGGGGATCGAACAAGAGAGAGGAAAACGAATTTACGTTGAGAAAACTTGGATTCTTCTTCTCTTCTTTGAAAAGCTTACTCCAAATTATTCGGAAACAGTGATTTAATCTCTCCTCTGCGTAGGAGAAAAAACAGTGATCGTTCTTTTTTGGTTCAAATATAAAAACGCCTCTATCAAACAAATTGGATGAGGGCGTTGGGACAGGAAAGAACAATGAAAAGTTAAAAGATTGAAGCATTCAAGTTATGTAGGCCATGGCTGGACTGGATGAGAATCAATGAAAGAGAAGAGACAATAGAGAGACTCATTTCTTTGCCTTTAAAAATCTTCCGCATTGAATTTTCTCGTGTATTTCTATATACACGTCTGTCGGTTTTGTTTTCTGTAATAATTATTTAGATGAGAAATAAATTAAATAAATATCTACCGTGCGTGATTTCCAAATAACCGAATTTTGTATTTTCATTTTATACAGTTCAGGAAGTTATTTTAATTTAGGCGAGTGAATTTTTTTTATTAGTGCCTACTTTTCTAAATATCCATAAAAATATATTTATTTTTAATAAATGGACCAATAGAATTAAAATGGCCGCAAAGCCGGGTCTTGGTTTATTACTTTTAATATATAATTATTCATAACATTGACAATTAATTAATTAATTAATTTTCCCTAAAAAATAAATATTTTATATGTGAATAGTAACGATGGATGTATTAAAATTTTAGTGAAAATTAGGGTAGGGATTAAAATTTGCTATTGATACCTAAATGACATGAATTAGATTTCTTAGTCCTTTTTCTCTTTTCCAACTTTCTATGATAAAAAATGCATTGAAAACTAATACATAAAACAAAAGTAATGGTTATGGATAAAAGTTTGCCCTATGAATCTAGTATTTTTTTTTTTTTCAGTTTAAAAGAGATATGTTATTATTTGAATTTTTTATATATTTAAATATATTATGGAAAGTTAAAGGGATAGTTAGAGTGAAAAGAGATTTGGAAAGATAAAACTTAAAATGTAAAAATATTAAAATATTTTATAGTTGCTCAAAATAGAAAATTTGAAATAAAATTATTTGTTTTGTATTCATTACTCGATAGAATTGAAAATATATAATTTTAATCTAACATTCGAGTCTTTTAATTCTCATCTTTCATCATTTTAATTTGGTAAATTCCTCAATTGGTTGTTTAATTTTAGGACGTTTTTATTTTAGTCACTTAAGCGTTAAATCTCTAATAACGGTTAATTGTACACACCACATCATGTTTGCACATTCATTTTGGTCACCCGAATTTTAGTTTCCTTTTATTTTGGTCACCCAAAAAAATATCTTTTTAAATTATTGATCAAGTAAAAAAATAGAAACTAAAATAATACACAAAATGTCAAACTGTACTTATTTATTTATTACCGAAAATTTAATTATTTGAAGGTATAAAATAAAATCTACCAAAAATGTTTGAAATTTTAATCCAAACAAGCCTAAAGTAATCTATTCACTTTTTATCCAATCAAATGTACTTAAAATGTTCGAAATTTTAAAACATACAATTGAGTACTAAATTGACAGTCCGTGAAATTAGAAAAAATTAGTTCATCATTTGGAGGTTTAGATATAATTATAGATAATAATAAAAACTTATCTAAAAACTCTTGAATTAAAGTAAATTACTTAATTAAAAAACGTTTTAATTATTTTTCTTAATGTTACAAGAAATTGATCCTTGACCAAAGGTAAAAGTTCAGCATTATCACATGCCAATTGGCAAAAAATATTTTAGTCATTCTTTAAATTTGTACCTTGTTCATGAACAAAATATAACTCATGTTGTGCAACATTTAGTTAGAATAAGAAAAAAAAACATAAAATAAAAGGTTAAGAAATGATGAAATATAGAGATCGAGTGTGTTGAAGAAAAGTAAGATATTATATGTAATTTATAATAAATGTTTATTGCATAGAGGAATAAAAATTTTAATATTCTTAAAATTTTGAATTAAAATATCATAAATACCAATTCAACTTATTCTATATTTAATTGGAAATAAATTAATAAATTACTGGTTCGAAAATGGTGGGAAGATACTTCGGGAAGCATTCCTAATAAGTTAGAGACTTTGGGCCACAATTTACTGAAGTGGAGCAAATCCAGTAGTAGAGAAGAGAGGAGAAATAAGTTTTATCTAGAACAAAGGTTGGATTGCCTTTACAATCAAGATATTTCGAATGATATTTTAGCAGAGATTGCGGAGGTTCAGCTGGGTCTCAATTTGGAGGCTGATAAGGAGGAATTATATAAGGAGCAAAGAGCGCGAGTTAATTGGTTAAAGAATGGTGATTGAAATACGAGCTTCTTTCACAAGATGGCTGGCCAACGTCAATTCGTGGTAGAGTTTCTTAGTTGATGGATGAAGATGGTGTTTGGCATTCAGCCCCTGAGGAGATGGTTAAAGTTGCTTCAGATTATTTTATAAAGCTCTTCACAGCCTCAGAGATGGGATTGGATGAGCATCTACTTGGCCTTGTGGAAAAAAGGGTTACCAATAGTATGAATGAGTCATTATTAAAGTAGTTTACGGAGGAGGATGTTTGTAATGAGATAAAATTAATGCCACCCTTAAAACCCCTTGAATTAACGGTTTCCCTGTAATTTTCTTCCAACGTTACTAGCATATAGTGGGCCCGGAGGTTTTAGATACTGCCTTGCGATTCTGAATGGATAGATGGAAGTTGGCGATATTAACAAAACACGAATTGTGTTAATCCCAAAGGTCGATAAACCGAAATCTATGTCTCAATTTAAACCTATAATCCTCTGTAATGTCGTTTACAAAATTGTTGCAAAAATTTTGGTTAATCGTATAAGTGATATTTTGGGAGAATGCATAAATGAAGCTCAAGGGGCTTTTATACCAGGGAGACTCATTTCAGATAATGTTTTGATTGCATATGAGGTCCTTCACTCACTGGAGATGAAAAAGAGTGGAAAGAAAGGGAATTTCGCTCTCAAGTTAAACATAAGTAAGGCGAATGATCGAATGGAATGGGATTTTCTGGCTGGAATGATGAAGGCTTTGGGATTCCATGTTGATTGGATTGTGTTAATTATGAGATGTGTAAGTTCAGTGTCCTATTCTGTTTGCCTTAATGGTATGGACAGTGAATGGTTCTCTCCTTCAAGGGGACTGAGATAAGGAGACCTTCTTAGCCCTTATCTGTTTTTGATTTATGCCGAGGGCTTTTCTACTCTTCTGGAAGATGCCAAGCAGAGAGGTTGTATGGGAGGTGCACCTATTGGTAGGGAAAGATTATCTATTAACCATTTATTTTTTGTAGATGACTGCGTCCTTTTTGGAGATGCTACACGAGAGGAGCCAAAACGGTTCGAGATATCATTCAAGAGTATGAATTGTGCGTAAGGAAGAAGGTGAATTATGATAAATCTTTAGTTTATTTTGGGGCCAATGTAAACGAAGAGGTGAAAGAAGACATTATGAATTTTTTGGGTATTCGAGTGGCTTCAAGTCTTGAGAAGTATTTAGGATTGCCGATGATGGTGGGTCAAAGGAAAACATGGGCTTTTACTGATTTTATTGATCGATTTAGATAATGAGTTGCAGGGTGGAGTCTCCGTTATTTATCAATGGGGGGTGAGGAGGTTTTTATTAAATCAATTTTTCAGGCAACGCCCCTATATGCTATGCAATGATTTTTTTCCTGAAAAAGTTATGCCGTAAGTTGGAAAACATTATGAATAAGTTTTGGTGGGCTAATAATAAAAAGTCGAAGGGTATTCTTTGGAGCTACTGGGATATTCTCTGTAAATCGAAGTTCAATGGGGGTCTTGGTTTTAAAAACTTATCTTTGTTTAATAAGGCTTTATTAGCAAAACAAGTTTGGCGCATCTTAGTTCAACCTCAGTGTCTTTTAGCCAAAATTTTAAAAGCACGTTATTTTTCGAATTTTGATATTCTGTCAGCTAAGGTTGGTTTTTACCCTTCTTTTACTTGGTGAAGCATTTGTAGCGCTCGAGATCTGATTGAGGATGAGATGCTGTGGCGGATTGGCAAGGGGGATCGTTTCAATATTTGGAACGACCTTTAGCTATCTGGAAGAGAGAATAACAGGGTATCAGGCCATAAGATTATATCATCTTGAACAAATGTTAATCAACTAATAGAAGCGAACACTAATACCTGGAATAGGGAGTTGATCAATAGCCTTGTCGATGAGATTACTACTGCCAGAATTTTTGCTATTCCAATATCCAATAGCCGAACGAGGACACACTTGTTTGGAAACATGAAGGATCTGGGGTTTATACAGTTAAGAGTGGGTATCATGCTTTAGTTACCTCTGTTGTTCTGTCTAATACACTAAGCTCTAATGTGGAGGAGTACAAAGATTTTTACAAAGCCCTCTAGGAATTGAATATACCAGAAAAAATAAAAATACATATTTGGAGACTGTTTAATAATTTGCTTTCCCATTTTAGCAATCTAGCGAGAAGAATGTTAGCTGCGGAGTCTATTTATCCACTGTGTATGGTGGAACCGGAAGATTCAAACCATTTGATGTGGTCTTGCGACATACTGCAATGTGTGTGGTCTCATTTATAGGTGCAGTTCCCAACTTTTGAAGAGTCGTGGTGTAGCAAAAAATGTTTTGCTCGAACTTTCTTTACAACAGATGAACAACAAATAAGCATTATTGCTATTTCTTTATGAGTCTATGGTATCGAATAAATAAACTAACCCATGAAGGGGTCAGTTTTAATTTGCAAGAGGTACTGGGTTTTATTCGGGTTATGTCCAAGAACTCCATCTGTATCAAAGGATTTTTCATTTCTATGTCAAACCCAGTTCGAAGGAATTATGGAGACCTCCGAAGAAGGTGTAATAAAGATTAATTTCGATGTGTCATTCCAATCAGATGAAAGGCTAGCAACTACATCAATTATTTCCAGAGATTCTACTGGAGATATAAGAGGAGCAGAAACTTATCTTTTTAAAGATGTGGCAGACCCCTTTGTGGTGCAAGCTAGGGCGTGTGAAAGGGCATTAATCTTCGCTTTGTCAATGGGGTTCAGGCGTCTGGTGGTGGAAAGTGATTCCCTGTCCGTCATCAAAAGCATAAAGAAGAAGAATGAAGATAGATCGGTACTGAGGCCGATTACACAGCATATTTGTCAAATGGGTTTGAGGTTTGATGAGATTTTTACCTCCACGTGCCGCGTTCTGTCAACGGAGTGGCTCACACACTGGCACTTGAGGGGAGGCGAATGAGGTTTTCTGGAGGATGGGTTAATGGTATACCAGATTTGGTGAGGAGGCTTGTGTTAAATGACAGACTGGAGTGGAATCTGGGTTCTTAAAATGTTTTGTTTGACCTTGTTTTTTGGAGTAGAATCATTTGATTTTCCAGGCGCTCTTTAATGGCGTTGAACAAGGTTTTTGTCCGACTCTTCAAGTGTTCTTTCTCTGATGGTTGTGGACGTTCCAAAGGCTGATATGGTGGTGTTCGAGAAGATAAGGCGTCTGGCTCAAGAATTCTGTTCTGCTCTTTTTCTTTTCCCAAGTCTCATTTATTTTTTGTTGCTGCCAGCTATGTCCTTTTATGTTCTTGTTTTTTTACTTTATTTATGTTTTCTGTTGTTATTTTTCTTGTTTTGAACTAAGCCAGACCTTTAATATTAGCGCATTTCGTTTCAAAAAAAAGAAGAAGACATATATAAATATTATTGTTAATGTTTAAATATGTGAATTTAAACTTGAAATTTATTATTTTTCTATTTATAGATAGTTGAGATTATTTTAAAAAAAGTGATATAAAAATATAACTTGCAGATTAAAAGAAGAGAATAAAAGGCCTGTGGACCAATGCCCTAATGGCTTTGGATGAAAAAGCCTTTCTCTTTTGGGAGAATCGCATGCATACACCGGGGTAAATATTTACGCAAAGATTTGTCCTCCCGTTCCACTCTTTTTATCCATTCTACTTCTTTGGTAAGCCAGGTTTTCACAATTTAAAACTTGTTGGTAGGTGGAGAGGTTTTGCAGTCTCACAGAAAAAAACTATATTATAATTATACTAAAATCTCCTACCATTCAAAAAAAAAAACTATATTATAAATTTTAAATTATATCAAAATCTCTAACAATATGTAATACTAATTTTTCTAACGTTTATGAAAATTTCTATATTTATAATTAAAGCGTTAAAGATTTTGATACATGTTTTTCCAAACGATAAAATTTTGGTGGTTCGTGGGATCGTATTGATTTTAAAATTTTAAAGCTAGTTTTGAAAATGGCGAATATTTTTAATTTGAAACAAAAGGTATGTTATTTTGGATTTTATATTTTTAATAATTAAGCTTTATTTTCAAGGGCATAAAGATAATTTTAACTTTTAATGTTTATATTTTTTTTTTGTCAAATTGACACTTATTTTATTTTTCAGCTATATTTAATCGTTGAGCTTTTAAAAAGTGTCGAATTTGATTATTAACCTTTTAAAAAAAAGTCAAATTCTTGTTTTTTAATCCTCGGGCTTTTCTTACGATTCCATGAATAATCTAAAGTTCTAGGTGCGTAAGCGTTGTCCATTAGGATTTCAAAATAAGTCATTCTAGTTGATCTCTTGATTATATCATTTGGCAATTTTGTTGTAATAATGAATTGATTGACTAAGCATAATGTGATCTTGGACTGCCATAAAAAGAAGTTATCTATTCAGAGTCATGAAGGCAGGATTATTGAAGTTAAAGGTATGAAATCGAGTGATTCCACTCGTACCATTTCATTGGTTCGAGCTAATAAGCTTTTGAATCAAGGCTGTGAGCCATATATGTGCTACATCATTAACTGGAATTCATATGAAAGCAAGATAGATAAGATCCGGATGGTATGCAAACTTTCGCATGTGTTTTCAAAAGTTGCCAGAAATACCTTTTGATCATGAAGTTGAATTTGCAATTGAATTTTACTCGGGTACAGCTCTAGTATTTATTGCTCCTTATCGTATGGCATCAGTGGAGTTGAAAGAGTTGAAAATTCAATTGCAAGATCTTTTAGACCGAGCCTTTATATGTCCCAATATATCGCATTGGGAAACTCCATTATTTATATATATATATATATAAAAGATAGGTCGATGTAGTTTGTATTGTTGTGGCCTTGTTTCCTTATGTTGAGCTCTATTTGATTAATAGGGGTCCTGAGCCAAAAATTGCTCAAGGTACCCCTTATTGGTTGTGGTTTCAATAGCGTTCTTTAAATGTATACATTGCTTAATTCGATTCCTTCGAGCATCATGTTATCTGCAATGATGGTTGGAGTTGTTGCGATGTTGGCTGGGTGGAAGATGTGGGGCTATTTCAAGAATTCCCTAGTATTTTACCTAGTCGAATATCTAGACTAGAGAACAATTGAGCTTATGATGAGTCCTGAATTTATTGTACGGGGCTCGAATTCACTGGTCCTTGGCCTCCTCTATTGTTCACCCACTCCCGATTTCTTTGGTTTGTTTGGTTGTGATGTTCAAATCCATGCCGATCTACCCCTGGTTTGGTCCTTGGCTGCTAATAACCTTAAAATCTTTTAGAGGCAATTGCCGCGGGAGGTTGATTTTACATGGTACTGGGGTACACTACAGCAAAACAGGGTTTTAGCGGCATTTGGACAAAAAACGCCGTAAAAAAATGGAAATAGCAAAAACGCCGCTAAAAAGCTGAGCAATAGTGGCGTTTTTGTACAAACGCCGCTAAAAGTTGAGCTGCCATTTTTGTGTAGAGACTCGTTTTGATTTGATCCGATTTAAATTTCATAATTTTTTCTTATTCTTATTTTGAATTATATTTTATTTTGATACATTCACTTATATGCAATGAGAAAGTTTCATTTTATTTACTTAATTATGAAAAGTTACAAATTTCTAACTAAACTATTTAGAAGTTTTCATTTAAGTTATAAAGCTGTTAAAATTGATTTAGGGTTTAATTTTTATTAAGTTAGTTTTATGGTTTAAGGTTTGTTATTTTGGGTTATGGGTTTAGTGTTTTAAAGTTTGTTACTTGGTGTTTATTATTTAGGGTTTAAGATCTTAGTGTTTAACGGCATTAAAGTTTAAGTGTTAGTGGTTAGGGGTTCAGGTTAATGGTTAAGGGACTACGGGATTAAGGGTTTAGGATTTATAGCTTATGTTTTGTGGCTTAATGTTTAGGGGATAGTGGTTTAGGTTTAGTGGTTTGGGGCTTAGAGTTTGGGATTTGGGGTTTAAGATTTATATTTTGAAACTTATTGTTTTTGTTTTATTACATAAAAAAATGATATAAAAATTATGTCATATATCTAATTCTTTTAAATATTGCTCAAAGTTTCAAAAATT
This sequence comes from Gossypium rotundifolium, assembly GCA_025506655.1. Lineage (NCBI taxonomy): Eukaryota > Viridiplantae > Streptophyta > Magnoliopsida > Malvales > Malvaceae > Gossypium > Gossypium rotundifolium. Next base: position 176,692,110 of record CP106732.1, read on the forward strand.
ATTTATTTAAAATTGATATGAATTATATAATAATTAAATATAAAATTGTAATAAAAGTCAAGCACTTTTTCATCTAGCCTCTTCTATTTATTATTTAACTAGTTTGATTATATTAACTAAAACGTAATTTTTAATTTAATATTTAAAATCTTTAGAAAAAATTAATAACACGAGAAAAAATTGAAACAAATAACATAAAAAATATATGTTAAAAATGAAAAAATGAAAAAAATATTTAAAATAATAATAAAGATTTATGGGTATATGACTAATTTATTTTAAATTTATATATTAAATAATTTCTTATATAAATGCAAAAATATAATATTAATATTATTATATTAAATTATCATTATAGTTTTAATTATTTAAACGTAAAAGAGATCATATATTAAATTAGATTGCTTAAAACTCAATGTCAAAAAAAATAAAATTCTATTGGCCAAGTTAAAACTAATTTCATTATCAATTACTATTTTTTACAAATTAGATATATTGTTTGAAACAAAGCAAAATTAGTTTAAAAGGAATTTAAGAAAAAATTAAACTATTAAAATTTATTACTATGAAAGACATTAGTGGCATTTTTAACAAAAAACGCCGCAAAAATGTACCACTTTAGCCAAAACGGAGTCGTTTCAGTTGTGTTTGTTGTGGCATTAGCGGCGTTTTTCAAAAGCACCGCAAAATATAAAGTTTAAACGATGTCATTTTTGTTTCATCCATTCCGGAAATCCCTTATAAGCTGGACGACGTCGTTTTGTTAAAATGCAAAAAAATTTAGTGGCGCTACTGGATAAACGCCGCTAAATGTCAGGCGTTAGTGGCGCTAGTGTACAAATGCCGCAACATGTATTTTAATTTTGAGCAAAACGGAGCCATTTTTGTATGCTCAATTTTATCCCCATTCAAACCCCGAAATACCTTATCTTGTTCAGCTAATTGTATACCCTAAATCCCTAACTCCCTAACCTTACTGTTTTCCCCTAAAAAAATACCCAAAATACCTAACTCCCAGAATCTGCTCCACTGAAGTCATATTAGATCTCTCCTCCGCCGTTAAGGAACTCGTTGAGAACAGCCTCTTGCGCCACCAGTTTTCTTCTTTAATCTACCTAGGTATTTATTTCGTGTTTTTTTCTGGTTTTTCCTTACAACCTCACAACATGTCTTGCAAAAAATTTCATCGACTTCTATTTTAGCTAATGTTGTCTATGTCTATAGGAACAAGTTCTCATTTTGGGGTGGGGGCTCCAATTTCTTCCCAATCATCACACAGAAGAAGATATTTGTACCCTTTTTTTTTCTAACTTTCTACTGCTACAGTTTGGATTCGCTGCTACTTTATTCACCCTCTTCTTGTAACATCCCTTACCCGTATTCGATGCCGAAATAAGGTACGAGGCATTACCGATAAGTACAGAACACTTATAGATGATTTAAACCATTTATCTCTCAAATATCAAAATTGATTATAAAAGTTTCCTTTAACAGACCCTTGAAGTCCAAATCATGCATTAGGATTGGGTCGGGATTAAATTAGAATCGTATGAATTTTTTCGCAAAATCCCTAAGTTTATCTCATTTACAAAGGTCCCATGCCCGTGTGGCTCATATGATAGTGCCTCTGGGGCGTATAACTCTTTGACTTGCATCTATGAAGGAACTTGAGTCACACGGCCTTAGTACACGCCCGTGTTGCTAGGCCGTGTGGTAAAGTTAATTTTCACAAATTAGGCTATTTTCCAAGCCATATTTCTCACTCATTTGATCCTTATTCTTCACCCATATTTAATACATACAAAAACCAATTTAAGATATTCAACTGAGCCTTATACTTAATACCTTTTGTTAGTCGTACACTTCATATAAATAACAAGAAACGATATGGGCTCAATTCTCATTAAATTTATCTTGTACTTATACTTTTCACACTAAGTATTCATATAACATATAACAATCACACCTCTCGTATTTCATATATATTTTATAACAAATTATCTTGGTTTCAAACTACTTCATATTTGAGTTTTACTTATCAAATCATTTGAAACATCATCTTTACACATATAGTGCACTTGAGATGCACAATTCTATAATTATGAATGAACACATTTATCAAACATATTCCATGTTTTTATATATATAGTCTCATATTTCCATGTATCAATTACCATCATTTCCTCGTATTTTGAAAAATACATGTAACAATTCATAAACATGCAATTCACTAACTCATCATGCCAATCACAAGTTAAATTGACAAATCACTTATTGAGCCCAATTTCAATGTTTACTAAAATCTATTAGGATGTACGTATCCACCAATAAATTTCATGTACAAGTATCATCACCTCATATTTTCACATATATTTACTTTCCATATTATGAACTCAAATAACATATACAAGACATACCAATGTATTCCAAGTGTGTTTTCATAATATTTCATTTCAATTTAGATTATGTCATATTAGAACTCTTCTCATTAACTCATTTGGAATACCAATTCATACAGATAATACACTCAATTGTGTACAAATATATAATTACAAATGAACTCATTCATCAACCAAGTTCTATGTTCATGTCTCATCAACTCATATTCCTTATATCACATAACTTTATGCAACACTTACCAACTTCAAAATTAGTGAACGCCTTACTGAATTGTTCTCACACGGTATGCATTGAATTTCACCGATAATCATCGATGCCATAACATAGCTATGGTTTTTTTCATAAGAATGCCATAGCTCAACCATGGTCTTACATCTTCACTATCATTATGCCATGGTGAAACCATGGACTTATCCGTCAATTCATCACTTTTCACTAGAATGCCATAGCCTAGCTATAGTCTTACATCTTAAACACGTATCACACCGATGCCATATCCCGATATGGTCTTACACGAAATCACTTGTCACTTGTAGCCAAAGCTACCACTATTCATCGATCGTGTGGCCGAGCTACCACTTTTCATCGATCGTAGCCAAGCTACCACTTTTCATCGATCGGATAGCCGAGCTACCACTTTTCATCGATCGTGGCAGCTACCACTTTTCACTATCGGTGGCGAGCTACCATTTTTCTCTTTCACTTGTTCTTGATCAAATAAGTGTAGCCAAAGCTATCACTTATCACTTTCACTTGTCCTTGATCAAATAAGTGTAGCCGAAGCTATCACTTATCACTTGATGCCATGGTTCAACCATGGTCTTTTCTGTCAATTCATCTTGTCATTGAACTGAAGTACTCAATTTGATCATTTATTCAATTTTCATGCTTTTACATTATTTACAATTTTATCATCAATACATATGAAATAACACATCATGAAGTTCATAAAATTTACAAATGATCACTAAAATTTAACCATATAAACTCACAAATTCAATTTTTGTATTATAACGATAATCATAATTTCATAATAAATATTCCAAATAAAACATTATATCATTTCTAATTCAACATTTATCAATTATAATCGAGCATGTAATCAATTTATACCCAACTCATTCATATATTATTTTTTCTCCTCCTCTCTATCCACATCCTTAGTATAAACAACACACTTGTAAGTAACATTATCTATAATTTTCACTATTTACTTATGTGAATATTCAAGCTGTCCATCCATGTCATAGTCACTAAATTATTTTTATCTTGAACTACAGAACTCCAAATTAAGATCCGTAAATTTTATTTGAAACTAGACTAACATATCTTCTTACTATAATTTTTCCAGAATTTTTATGTGGCCAATTAATACATTTTATTAGTTAAATTCTCCCATATTACACAGTCCCTTGGCTCTGACCTCTCTTCACTAAAAATCAATAATCTCATAGTACGATTTTCATAGAGTGTTTCTGATTATTTATAATGAAAATAGATTCACTAAGGAATTCAAACATATAAATTATAACTCATAATTATTTTTTATAGTTTTAGTGAATTTATAAAGTAAGAACAGGGGATCACGAAGTTATTCTAAACCAGTCTTACAAAAATTTAAATATCTCAATATGTAGACTTCCATTGCTTGCTCTGTTTCTTTTATATGAAAATAGACTCAACAAGATTTAATTAACTCAACTTCTAATTCAATTTCTACCATTTTTGGTGATTTTTCAAAGTTAGAAAACTGCTGCTGTCCAAAACTGCTTTAGTATAACATGTTGATTTCTATTTTGTCCCAAATTCCACATTTCATACAATTCAATCCTTACTCAATTAACCCCTCAATTGAGCTAATTTTCTCATTTAATACTTTTATCTATCATTTTAAACTACTTCATAATCTTTAAAAATCAAAATTTTAACACTAGGCCTTAATTTCAACTCTTTCACAATTAGGTCCTAAAACCAATTTCCATCAATTTTACTTGATAAAATCATCATATAACAAAATTAAAGCTTCAATTAAATATTTATCCATCATACTCTTCCAGCACTAATCCACATCAACTTTAAAAATTAGCCATAGAATCAAAAACTAATGAATTAATAAGTTGGACCCAATTGTAAAAGTCCAAAAACATAGAAATTTCAAGGAGAAAGCAAGAATTAAACTTACATGAAACTTGAGTATGAAAACCAGCTTGAAATCTCTCCCATGGCTGTTTTTCAGCTGAATAAAATGAAGATAAATGAAGAAAATTCTAGATATTCCAATTTGGTCCCATATTTATTTAACTAATTTTGGCAATTTTCCAACTTTGCCCTTATTTCACCCAGTTCCTGATTTTTCTCAGCTATTGCCGCCCAAAATATCTCCTTTGGGCTTATTTTCACTTTAGGTCCTTCCTCATTTGACAATTAAGCTATTTAATCCTTCTAGCAACTTTTACACTTTTTCAATTTAGTCCTTTTTATTTAATTAACCACCCAAACGTCAAAATTTTCTAACGAATTTTTATACCACTTTATTGACATTCTGTAAATATTCATAAAAATATTTTTGACTTGGTTTATAACACCGAGATCTCGATACCTCTTTTTCTAGATTTCTTGACCAAATAAATCTTTATAAAACACAATTTACTATTTCAAAAATCTTTTAAAAACTACATTTGGCTCCTAAATATTAAATAATACAAACTATGAGTTCATTTTTCAGATTTGATGGTCTCGAACCACTATTTCTAATATCACTAAAATTTGGGCTATTACACTTCCTGTTGCCTTTTTTTTTTAAAGAAATAGAGAATTACATGCATATGAGGGGTTAATAAGCTTATGTTTGTTGAATTATCCATGCCTATTGTCTGTTTTCTTTGTTGTTGCTATATTTGATAGTCCCCCTGCGTTGCTTTCTTTCTTTGCTTATCTCAGCGCAAAGTCAACTGTCACTACACCCGTGAACGAGGTAACAATGTCTTCTTTTCTTTTCCAAATTAATAGTAACAGTAGTTGCTTTGACCTATCCCAAAAATCCCCTACTTGGTTGGTGCGGATAGAAAGAAACATGTTGCTAATAATGTGTAAAATGTATTTTGTGAATCCATGTTACTTGGGATGGTAACAAACACTAGTAAATTTTGACGATTTTAATTATATATATTTTAGGTGATATTCCATCGGTGATTGGAAACCTTATTTCCCTCATACGGATTGGTGGTAATAACTTAACAGGTATAAAATTATTTTTATTCTTCTTTTTTGTTGTTATAGTTATGCAATCCCTTTTAAATGTAATAGAATTTTGCTATATTTTACTTGCGTTTTTTTAACTTCCGAGTATAATATGAAAACAATTTAACCTAACTAACTACTCAAGTTAGAAAATATCAATAATTTCCTCATTTCTTTCTAATCCCTAACTCCTAATTTCTAATCCCCAACTTCTTGATCCCCCACGGCCACATTATTTTTCCTAGTGATTGTCATTAAATTACCGTGCTGCAACTTGTTTAGTGAACTGTCTCATAGTGTTGTCTTTACTTGTAAACTAGTAAATTTGCTTTGATGCAATGTTTGAGAAAGATCTTTTTGCTTTATTTTGCCTCTCCTGCAGGCCGAAAGCGCTATTGCAGCTGATGTGTTACATGTTTTTTTGGTTATAAGATTCAAAACTTTCCCTAAAAATTGTGATTATGTTGGCTATTTCACATGCAGGTAAGCCCATCAAAGACACTGTTAAATACAGACTCTTCACCTCGCAATGTAGTGAAACATCCTTGCTTGTGTTCGTTCAACGGCAATATATTTACCACATAGATAGGTACAAAGAAGACAATCGAGGTATTCAGCGTTAATGTTATTTTCTTGTTCATGCAACTTAGCATCTTTATTTGTTGTAGGGGGTTAATTCCAGTTGTTTTCTTTAGCTTCTAGAGTTGGATGTTAAATTTTTTATGTTGCATACGACAATGCAGTCTCTTGTTCCAATGTCATGTTATTGGCATGATAAAATAGTGTACGATTCTTTCAATGCTATTCCAATGTCATGTTATTAGCATGTGCTTGCTGATACTAGGAAACCAAAAAAAGTATCAAGTGAATTTGTTGTTGAATGTTTAGCATCTTAAAAATCATGCAAGCCTTCTGCTATTTAATTCACAGAACTGTCTTCGTGCTGCAGATATTTGCTGATCTGAAAGCTCAAATTTTGGCTTCATAGGTAAGTTTTTGGTATACGATATATTTTTTCTACCTTTATAGTTTTGGAAAACATTATCAGTAGTAAGAATTGGCAAGATAGGTTTATTTGCTTAGCATTGGATGAGCAATATGTTTTCTTAATGCTGATTCGGGATAGCTTCTGTTTATCCTAAGTTGCAACTTGCTTTATTTACTTACCATATAACCTGTAACATATTCGTAACTCTAATTCTAAACCTATCACATTGAAGAACATGTTAGACATTATTTGTCTGCTGATTGTTTACTTTTGCTTCCTCACAACTTCGCATTAAGTATCTCATCATAATTGTTTGGTTACCTAGAAGATACTCTATTTTCCTGTATCTGGTCTATCTTTCTCGTGGTTGCAGGCTTCCATTGCTATAATTCTGCTGCAAACTGCTTCTTTTTACCTCAAAGAATATTTAGAAAAAAAATTACTCCAAATTTGTAGTAACCCTGTAAGAGGAGACAGCGACAGAGGCAGAAAGTGGATGATATAACTGTTGTTCTGGTACTTGAAATTTTCTATAGGTATAAATTATTGTCTTTGCTGATAATTCAAGCTGATAAACAAAGTCAAAAAATTAAGATAAAAGGATCCAAAACAAAGTCAGAAAGTGGAGTAGACCAGCTTCTTGAAATTATTAAGGGTCGATTTAGTTCAAAATTCTGATCAGTAAGAGTTATATCATGATGAATTTGTCTAAATTGCTGTCCAAATTGTTGTTTATTATATCCTGCTTGGTTGGTATATATGTTGTTTATTATATTGTTGTCTAAAAAAAAGATTCAAAGTATATAAGCTGGAAACCTAACGGGTTGCCTTATATCTCATTGTAAGATATAATGGATCCTCCCCAGGTGTAACAATGCCACGTATGATGAATCTTACAAAATTTCTGTCCAATTTGCTGTTCAAATTGCTGTTTATTATCCTGCTTGGTTGGTATATATGCTGTTTACTATATTGCTGTCCAAAAAAAAAAAAGATTCAAAGTATATAGGCTAGAAACCTAACGGGTTGCCTTATATCTCATTGTAAGATATAATGGATCCTCCCCAGGTGTAACAATGCCACGTATGATGAATCTTACAAAATTTCTGTCCAAATTGCTGTCCAAATTGCTATTTCTTATATTGTTTCAATTGGTATATATCCTGTTTTTTATATTGCTGTTTATTATACTGTCCAAATTTTTGATTTGATTTTTGTTAAACTTGTTGGAATGAATGGTAAATTGGAAAGTACAAATTGGAGTATAACTGCAGTACATAATTGGAGTATAAATGGTATCGAATGCGGTAGGCTACTTAGGTTTTATCGTATATAATTGTGTATAAAATAATATAATATTAAGAAATTTAAATAAATTAAAAGTCTGTTTTATTTTAATATGAAAATCAAATTCTTTTTAAAAATTAGTAATTAAAAGAATTTTAATACTAAAATTTATTTTGGTTTGGGTGTTAATAATTTTTAAAACAAAAATTACTAATTTTTATATAATAATGTTTGATTTTAATATTTAATAATTTGAATGTTTTTCAAACTTATAAATATTTTGTTATAAATATAAAATAATTTTTATGTCTTTTCATTATTTAAATATATTTTAATATAAAATCAAATTACTAATTTTTTATATTAATGATCATTATTTTCATATTTAATATTTTTAAATGTTTTTAAAACTTATAAAATTTTTATCAATAAAATAATAACGATCACTATTTAAATAACTTACATAATTGACTTAACTCACATAACATACATAACTCGGATAACTTACATAGCTTACAAAATACATAACTTACATAATTTTAAGATCAAATATCATAACTTACATAATTTTAAGATTAAACTTCATAACTAATTTACATAATACATAACATAACTACATAATTTTAAGAGCAAATTTCATAACTTACATAATTTTAAGATCAAACTTCATAACTTAGATAATTTACATAACTTACATAGTACATAAATATATATCATATCATTACTTACATAAATTAAAATAAACAACTTACCCGTGTAATTTTCTTTCAACTTTAGACTTCACCAACTACGAAATGGATAGGACTTTGATGAATTTGTCAAGGGTAAGCAACGGCTATCGAAATGGAGTAGAAACTTTTTTAAATTTTGCATTTTAAAATTCAAGCCAAGAGAATATGATTCTTTGCCCGTGTAAGAAGTGTTGCAATATCAATTGGCATTATCGTGAAGTTGTCTACGAACATCTAATTATTGATGGCTTTGTTCGGGGGTATAAAAAATAGATTTTCTATGGAGAGTGTACATCTAGTGAAGCCTCTTCATTGATGAATCTGGGTTATCCTCATAGTGCTTACAATCAAAATGTTAGAGAAGATGACATTGAAGGCATGTTGCGGGATGATTTAATATGCGCAGTGATGGTTTGCAATCATTTCCACCTGACTTAGGTGCAACCGATGATTATAATTTTGATGGAAATACTTTCACCGAAAAGGGAAGAAGTGTACCTAATGAACAGCCAAATGAAGAAGCGGCGAAATTCTATACATTACTTGGTGAAATGAATGAAGAACTGTATGAGGGATCAAAATTTTCAAAACTATCTTTTTGTATTATTCTTTTCCACTTAAAATGTTTGGGAGGGTGGACCGGATACTCTTTGACAATGCTGTTAGAGTTTTTGCAAGAAATGTTCCCGTTTGCAAAAATCCTTAGTCTTTCAAAGACATGAAGAAACTGATAAAAGATTTGGGGCTTGGCTACAACAAAATTCATAATTGCCCAAATTACTGCATGTTGTATTGAGGTGACAGGAAAAACTAATAGTACTGTCATGTATGCGGTCAATCCCATTGGATGAATAGAAATACAGAAGATGGTAACAATGATGAAAATGATGCACAGTCAAGGAAGCAGCCAGTTAAGATTTTGCGGTATTTTGCACTAATACCAAGGCTTCAAAGACTTTTCATGTCGTCGAAGACAGTCGAGTTAATGACGTGGCATCATGATGGACGAATCGATGATGGATTGTTAAGGCATCCTGCAGATTCTTTAGCTTGAAAATCATTTAACTCTAAATTTCCAAGCTTCGTAAGCAATCCTCGAGTGTGCGGCTTGGGCTAACATCTGATGGATTTAACTCTTACAAAATCATGAGCACTACGTACAGTACTTGGCCTGTGGTGCTTGTTCCTTACAATTTACCGCCATGGGTTTGCATGAAACAATCATCCTTTATCTTATCTATGATTATCCCTGGAGAGAAAGGGCAAGAAATGATATTGACATATATTTGCAGCCATTTATTGAAGAGTTAAAACAATTATGGGCTGGTGTTGAGACATACGATGTACTGAAAAAGGAGAACTTCAATTTACGTGCAGCTTTGATGTGGATTATTAATGACTTCCCGGCCTATGCCAATTTATCTGGTTGGAGTACCAAGGGACGTTATGTTTGTCCTTGTTGTGCTGCGCAAATATGTTCGCAATGGTTATATGATGGGAAAAAGTTCTCTTACATGGGGCATCGTCGGTGGTTACCAGAAAATCATAGATTTATATTTTAGAGTACTCAGTTTGACGGTACTGAAGAGTTTAGAGAAGCTCCTTCGCAGATCGATGGATCTGAAATATTGTTCATGTTGAAAGATATGAATTTCATTTATGGGAAGATGAATCAACCGCCTAACACGCAAAGAAATAGAAGATCAAAGGATGAATCTGATGATGAATCTGAAGAAGAGGATGATCTAATGAGGCAGACTTGTGGAAAAAAAGAAGTATTTTTTTTGAGTTACCTTATTGGGAGCATCAGATTTTATGACATAATCTTGATGTCATGCACATTGAGAAAAATATCTGCGAGAATATCATTGGGACTATTTTGAATGTCGATGGAAAATCAAAAGACAGTCTTCAAAGTCGACTTAATTTAGTCTACATAGGAATTCGGCGTGAGCTTCATCCCCAAGCACTTTCGAATATGAAATATAAGTTGTCGCCTGCTATTTTCTCAATGTCGAAGACGGAGAAAGAAGTGTTCTGTATGGTGTTGAAGGATATAAAGGTCCCGGATGCATATGCATCAAATATATCTCTATGTGTGAGTCTTAAAGATCGAAGACTATATGGCTTAAAATCGTATAACTATCACATCTTGATGCAAGACTTACTGCCAGTTGCTATACGATGTTGTATGTCGAAAAAGGTGTCGTCTTGTGTAATTGAACTATCCAATATAATGAAAGGCATTTGTGGCAAAGTTTTGGATGTTCAAGAACTTGAGACACTACAAGATCTAGCCACATTGACTTTATGCAATCTGGAGAAGATCTTCCGCCTTCCTTATTCACTATTATGGTGCATTTGTTAATTCATTTCCCTCGTGAAGCAATACTTGTTGGACCTATTTTTTATCGATGGATGTATCCCATAGAAATGTCTTACTTTATTTGCAAATTATTCCTCCATTCACCTCAATACCTTTAGTTGCAACTTTTGATAATGTTGTTTATCGTGTTTAGGTTCCTATCCAAATTGAAGTCTTACTGCTGCAATAAGCGTTATCCGGAAGGATCAATTCCGAAGGCTACTTGGCAAGGAATGTATGACTTTCTGTTCAAGGTATTTGGAAGATGTTGAAACAAGAATGAATAGACCAAGTAGAAATGTTGGGCTCACATATCATAACTTGGCCGAAACTTATTTATTTCGAAGTTTTGGAGAATCGATCAACAAAGTCGAAATTGCAAAATTAGACGATAGATCGTGGGTCTAAGCACATCGATACGTTCTTTTTCATCACGATTCAATGGAACCATTACTCAAGTAAGTTCTAGAATTTGATAAATATTCATCAATTATAATTTGTTTGTCTTCTAACAAAGTAAACCTTTTTTTAACATAGTGAGTACAAACAAATATTGAGAGCTCGTTCACGGTCCCGAAGATTACATCTACGAGAAATTAATAAGTTATTCACAGAATCATTTCATGAATGGTTAAGCCAAACGGTATGCAATTGAAGTTTTCATTAACAAGTGATAATGTTTTCTCATAACATTTATAATTACTCAATTTACTTTCAGTTTGGAGTCGAATGAAGTAAATGAAGAAGTTAAATGGCTTTCACAAGGTCCAAATAGAATAGTGAAAAGATATAGTGCCTTCCTCATCAATGGATACAGATTTCATACAAGGTATCACGAGAGATTGAGGAGAACCCAAAATTGTGGAATTGTTGTTAATTCTTCAATTACAAGTTATGCTAGTGCTAGGGACAGTAATCTTGTCGAGGAAATCTGGAGTATTATGGACTTCTTACTGACATAATTGAGTTAGATTATTACGACAAATAGAAATTTGTCTTATTTCGAGGTGATTGGGCTGATGTGAATACGGCTCGCGGAATTAAAAATGATCAATATTGTTTTACAATGGTGAATTTCTCTCGATTGATTCACACTGGAGAACAACTGATAGAGGAGCCGTATGTATTTCCTTCTCAAGTGAAACAAGTTTTTTACTCGAAATATCCAACTGATGAGGGTTGGTACGGTGTACTTCAAAACACCCCTAGAGACTTGTTTGACATGGGCAATGGAAGTAGAGATGACATCGTTGAAAGATCAAAAACTTTGCATTTTCTAGAACAAAACTTAAATGAAAATATCCCTAGTACTAGTACACAATTTCAATGGGTTCGTCAGGACGTGGACGAAGATATTTATGAATTATGATGTAGTAAGATTTTACGATTTTTTATTTATATGCAATATTATAATTTTAATCTTGGTCATTTTATATAATTTAACTACTTTATATGTACCATTATTGTTGTTATTTGTTACTAAAATTTCAACTATTTTATGTGTATTGTAGGAAAAATGAGTAGAAGAAGATTACGAGATTTAAATATTTACAGAATACTGTAAATTCGGAAGAGGGCAATAGTGAACAACAAACAGTTGTTGGATCCTCGAATGTGTCTGATATAGATGATGAGCCTGCAGAATTATAAAGTAATGTTAAGTTAATTTTACATGCATGTTGACTTTTATTATTGATTCATTTTTCAATTTTAATACAACAATAATATATCATTGTTCAGCTGAGAGTAGTGGGACGCGCAGAGGTCGCGAACGTACGCTGCTTAGAGATTTATAAGAATTAAATCCTGTCGAGCATGTGAAAGTAAGGAGAAACAGTAATGGCCAGCTTGTTGGCCCTAAAGCTCGACTTCTAGCAGGCTATTTGGGCATTATTGCACGAAATGCAAATATGTTGCCCATCAATTATGAGTCATGGCATCACATGCCTGATGGAAACAAAAATCAAGCTCTCGATAACATTAAGATAATAAAACGTGAATGTAATTTATAACACTTTGGTTGAAGTTTCATTTATATTTACTTTCTAAACTTATGTTTTTTTAGGAGAGATTTGCTTTGGAGGTCTCCGATGATTATATAAAGAATACATTGGGAAAAAATGGAGAGACCATAAAAGTACATTGAAAAAAAGAATATTTTAAGAAAGACATAAGCCTCGATGATAAATTGCGAAATGTTCCGCCAAGAATGTTGAGGTATCAATAGGAAGATGCGGTTAGATTTTGGAACTCAAAGAAAGGAGAGGTATTACCTAGTTTTAAACTCTTATAAATTTTTCGATTTATAGTATTTACTATATACGTAATAATAATTTCATTATGTAGGACCGTGAGTGTGTTGGAACGAAGCGAAGAAGCGTAAATAAAATTCACGCATTACCCAGAGGTCGAGAAGTTTTGATCATCAGAATCGAGGTCGATGTATTATAATTTATTCATTCTATCAACTATAAATGACTTCATACTATTAAATTATATTTTTACTACTACACTGTAGGAAGCCTCATCTGGTTAAAAAGTTGGACGCGTTCAGCTTTTTGACATTACGCATAGGAAGAATGATGAGTCTCCGATGACATCCGAAGCTGGAGGGATTATGGTATATTTACTTAATAAAATTTGATTTATTATAAATATTTATAATGTTTAATTGTAATAGTTTAATTCTTCGTTAGTAATTATAAATTAATAATGTTAAGTTATGTTCTATTCTTTCTTATTGTATATTTCATTTCTAACTGTTTAATTGATTTATTAGGAGAAACTAAAAGAGAAGAAGGCAGAGTATGAAGTGGCTGCTTCGACTGATAGTTCTGTTAATCTTGAGGATATTGATAACAGAATTATTACTGATGTTTTGGGTCCTGAAAGGTATGGTCGAAATTTTTATGCTACATTTGTTATTTTTTGGCTGGAATTATATGCTACATTTCTGTTTTTTATTACTGATGTTTTAGGTCTTGAAAGATATGGTCGGGTTCGATTTCAAGGATCTGGTGTTACCCCGACCCAATATTTTGGATCCGCTCCAAAGAATACATGCCTTCCTGAGTCAATCTCGAGTGAAGTTCGAGGCTAAAAGACCGGATAGCTCGATGCAAGCGAAACGCAGTTGAGTAAATTCTCGATGTTTAAAGAAAATATGAAGAACTCCAAGAATGACTTAGAGTGGATGCTGAAGCAAGAAGAGAGAGAGGCGTGATGCGAAAAGCAAGCAATGAGGAGATAGCGATCATCTGCGAGGAGGCGATGGCGATAGCAATGCTAGCGAGCGAGCAAGAAGTACGATGAGCTCCACTCTGACTTGACATATGATGTAGATGTTTTAGCGATGCATGAAGTTGCCATCTTAGACATTTAGTTTCTCGTTGTAAGATTATTTTTAACATTATTACATTTAACATTATTGTAAGAATATTTTCAGTTATAATTCATTTATTAATTTATATCACATATCTTTTATTGAATTTGAAGTATCATTTAGAATTAATGCATTTGGTGTGATTTTTATGCTACTTTTGATGTTTTGGATTGAAATTATATCCTAAATTTGCTGTTATTAGTTGGTTTTAGTGCAGAAGGGGTATGATATTGGACAAATTGTACATTGTAAATCTGAAAAATTAGCGGCGTTTGTGTGAAAAGTGCCGCTAAAGTCATGACCTTTAGCGGCGTTTGTGGGAGAAGCGCCGCTAAAAGTCAAGACATTTAGCATGTTGTGGGATAAGCACCGCTAAAGGTCATGACTTTTAGCGGCGCCGCTAAAAGTCATGACCTTTAGCTACTTTTTTCTTAATAAATGCCACTAAAGTTTGTGGCGTTTGTTTTAGCGGCGCGCTTTTAAAACGCCGCAAATACTATTAATGGCGCTTATAAACGCTACTAAAGGCCTAAAAATGCCGCTAAAAGTCTATTTTGCTGTTGTGGTAGAAGTATCAGCGCAAACTTTCTCAAATTTATCTCATTTTGGAAACTTACGTATCATTTCATAAAGATGAGAGAGTTTACTCAGTGCATTCCCAATGAAGATGTACCTCAGATGTTGATGGGTGGTTCCAACAATAAAGGCTTGAATGACCTATTCATATGTGACCCATTTTGTAACCATGGTGACAACATTGAAACATCGCATATAATAGCGAAGGGATTCGTTTGGTCCTTAGCGGATAGTCATTAGATAAGATGAAGAATACCAGAATATCTTGTTAGACAGAAAACGACTTGTGAATTGCCTGACTAGCTGTTTGAAAGAGTGAATGGATCCTCGAGGTAAAAACAAGTACCACTATTAAGTTGTTTGCAAGAAGGTCATGGAGAAGGCCCTACACTTAGCTCCACCAAATGTTTTTAGTATATTCATTTGATTATTATATCTAGCCAGATGGTCTTTCGAATCCCCAAACCCATTGTACACAAACTTTGGAAACTTGAAGGATGTTGAGATATGGTTTTCAAAGACTTCTAAGGCTAATGGCTTGTTGGAGTAATTCCAAAAAGTTTCTTCTATTTTTATCCTTTTTTACTTCTTGCATTAGCTCTGCTCTGAAGGCTCTAAGTTGTTATTCTATAAAGACATTATTGTTACCATGGGAACATTAGGCCATTGTTAGGAGGTCGACATTATTCCTATGAAGGTTCTCCAAATTATTGCGCTCGTGCTCTCCGCAAAGGGTGGACTAAGCTTCATCCTTTTGGTGAGTTGGGTTCTCCCATCTTGGGTAGCTCTTAATTCAACAACAAACTATTCATTCTAGGCATTCCTTTGATCAATAACATGCTGTTGTTATTGCTGCTCCTAGAAGCGACGCTTTTATTGAGAAAACTACTATTCTAAATGTTGTCGTTTTTCCTGTGTTTCTAAGTCATGGGGTTGAAGACCCAATGCCTATTGGTGAAAACACTAGTCTACAAGGGTGAAGTCACGGTTGGTGGAGTCGATATGGTTGTGAGGCAATTTATGGCTTCTTGCAAGTAATAAGTTATTCAATCCAAGAGTCTAATGTTGGAAAAATTCAGTTTAAAAATGGTTTTCTATTACAATGAAAAATTAAAATTTTGAAAAACGAGTCGATTTGTGATATTTATAGCAACAAAATTTTCTCAAAAAGTACTTGTGTTTTGTGAGATGAATCCCAGATGAAAAATATTTTTTTTACTTTCAGAAGAAAGTAAATATCTCTCTCAATAGAAACTGGTAAAATTGTTATTCTCGATAAATATAATTTATACTTAGAAATAGATTCTCACTATTTCTAAGAAGAATAATAATATTTCAAAGTTGTGTGTTTTTAGCCTACTATAACCATCTATTTATAGGAAGAAATAGAAGAATCCTAGTTGAATTAGTAGAATATAAATAATACTTATAACCTGTTATCACGCGAGCATAATAAAAACAATTTTATAAATCAACTTAAAGGTGCGGTTTTGAATGTAAGCGGACAATATCAGTTGTAATATCTGCAGCATCAATGGAACACTAGAGCATTCCAAGGATCAAACCCAAATGATTGCCAATAAATGTTATTGTCAAGTTAATTACAAGTTAAGCAATTACTAATCTAATCGAGTCGAAAATTATTAGTGCAAATTCAAATAAAATAATATTTAAGCTATATCTAAATCAACAAAAAAAAATACTAAACTAACTTTCTTCCTTTTTATTGGGATTAATTCAAATTGATTGAAATGATGGTTGAATGATTCATGGATTACTAACTAAGCTAATAAACCTATGATGATTATATTATTTGTCACTCCTAGCTAGGAATCTCCTCTCGATCTCATCCTAAACTAAAAAAATACCAACTAAGATCTTCTCTTGGTCTCACTTAGGCATATAGATCTCCTTTCAATCTCACTATTCGGCATAAGTGTACCAAAGTCCTAGACGATAGAATCTCCTCTTTGTCTCGTCTATTTAAATCTTTCATTAGAGGCGTCAATTCTAGTGTAATATGTAATTTAATACACTTGAACAAACAACCAATCAAAGCATAGATAATAACTTAGCCAAGTAACTCACACATCTATCAACTAATAAGATATTTCAACACATGATTAAACTTGATTTCCTCACAAGCATTTTAACAAACACATAGTAAGCATAAAAGATAAAAGATAATGTTGAGAAAATGCTCATTAATAGATAAAATTCGATAAAGTGCGAACGTTTAATACATTTCCTTCACAATGTTCCAACAAAAAGAAGAAATAAAAACACCACAATAAAAATAAAAAGAAAAGAAAACCTAAACTAAACCCTAAGCTATGAACTATGAAACTAATGAAAGATGTTCAACCACCAAATCTAAAAACAAAAACTTATATAGTTATATTTATAGCCTACTGATATTGACATTATGCCCTTAAATGAGAAATAGACTTAAGCTTGTTGGACATAAAATTGCCCCTACAATTTTTTCACTCGTCAGGTAGTGGTATCGCAATACCACAACAGTCTTGAGATTGGAGAGTCTTGGGGTCTCGGTATCGTGATTCTCATTACTGTAGTTGGCTTCAATTTTATTCACTTCAACACCGTTAGGAGTATCACGACTTCCATGCATCAATATTGCAATACCCTTCTAAGTGATGTTCTTTCACGTTTTGATCATTATCGACTCCCTACACCACTCAATTTCATTGTTAGGTTTTCCATAACATAATTGGCCAATTTAGGTCTAAAAAATGGCATAAAATTAACTAAAACAATTTGTTAACCAAAAAAAAAAAAATCAACAAAAGTAAAATAAAAAAAAGACGCTTAATTTGCTTGATAGTAAGCTCTTTCAGTGTAATGAAGAGCCTAATTTGACATATCAAATTACGACAGATCAACCTATCTAATAGAAAAATAAATCCCCCACTTCTACTAGAAGAAAGGGGTGGCTAACTCTAGTTAATCATGCTGAGGTAACTACTCCTCGTGCATATTATGAAGGGTTTTGGACCTCTCTATATCGAATCCAATTATGTGTTTTTAAACTTTTAACACAACACTTTATAATTTAATCAAATCTAATACATGTTTTTCTATTTCACAAAATAAATATTATTTATTAAATTAATTAATTATGTGTTTAGGATGAAAGTTCAGTGTTCTCGACAAGCTTGGTCGTGGCGACGACATTGGCTCTTCTTGTGGGCGTTTCTACTGGACGTGGGTACATCAACCTTGTTTTTAAGGTCTCCTCCGATCAGACTTCTTTTTCTTCTCTAGGCAGCGGCGACTGAAGTTGTTGAGGAATCTAAGGTTTGCTTCCCTTGGATTTAGGCTGGGCTTGTTTAGCTTTGTGCTAAGTGTTCATATGTTTGCGAGCTTTGGGCTTTTATGTAATATAACATTGATGTCTTAATGATACTCTTGGTCTCTTCAAGAAAAAATTGATATTGCCAAAGCATAAATATTTATTTTGGTTTAAGTTTGGTTATGCGGAGCTTTTGTTTAGATTTATGATATAAGTTTGTGAATATTTTTCTGTCATTAATTTAATATTGTTTTGTAATGATTACTTTAACTATAATTATTTAGATATATTATTTATAATTCTGATTGTGTTTAGTTTTGTTTAAAAATTTTATTGATATCTTAGCAAAATTTATAAATTTAACATTTAATTTATAAAATCAACTAGTATGGTTTATTCACACTTCGTATTGGATTTTATTTGTCTACATTAAATTATAAAATAAAATTTTGAAAATTAAAATATACTCTTTCGTAAATGAATCTGTGATCGGACTGATCAAACCATTAATTTGTATGGTCCAATGGAATAAATCGTTAAAAAATAAAATATTTAAAAATAAATAAAAAATCAGTTCAATCAAATTTATAGTTTGGTTCAATTGGTCCATACTAGTTTGTGGGTCAACTGGTATGATTCCTCTCGTTGGACTGATACTCTAACCGGTTTAAACAACCATGACTTTAAGTCTCTACAGTCTACACTTTATACATTTGAAATTTAGTCCTCCTATTTTATTTTCAAGAATTTAATCTGTCTACTCTTTTGAATTTATAAATCTACTTTAAAATTATATATAACCACGTAACATTTTAATTGAAAAGTTAATGATATTAAACTAATTAATAATATTGAAATATATTAAACTAATTATATATAACCACGTAACTAATTAATAACATTGAAATATATTAAACTAATTATATATAACCACGTAACTAATTAATTACTTTGAAATATATTAAATTAATTAATAATATTATAAAAATATAGATATTAAATAATGTTAGAAATTAAAGTATAAATATTAAATTTTAAATTTTAAATTTAAGCAGGACTAAAATTAAAAATTAACCACTCTTATAAAATGTAAGAATAAAGCCATGAAGCATGGTGGGCATGAGAAAGATTTTTTGGACCCTACTTTAATACGGTGGCATAGATTTTAGTTTCAATAGAACTAAATTATTGAATAACTACTTAGAATAATGAAATAAATTAAATTTATCGAGAAGTGTAAAATCATATCGATACGATTTTTATTATGTACTTTGATCAATTGGATCGTTTCTTTGTGGATTGTTATATAAAACTTTTATAAATGCGTTTCGAGTATTATTGTATTATTTCATTTACGAAAGGATTTCTCTAATTCTCTATGAATTGTTCTAAAATTCGCTTTTTTAAATATCATTAAAAACTTTGAATTGTTTAATACTCCGCCAATTAATAATCCAAGATTTTATATCTTAATTAAAATAAATCCGAGATCCACCGGACAAAATACTATAAATGTAAGATGTAGAAAGGAGTGAATTTTTTTTTGCCATTTTTCCTTTGTAAGTTGTTAATGAATCCAACTTTTAAAATCTACTTATCCAATTTTTAAATTCAATTTACTTCATTTTTTTTATGAATTAGATGAGATGGGATTTGAATTTTAAAAAATTAATCGAAAATTTAAATTGGGTCCATCTATCTGTATTTTATTCTTATCAATCCACCCCTCACTCTCATATTTTCTATTTCATTTAATTTTTCAGTTCAAGATATGCAACTAACTCAATGTATTATTTCATTTAATTTACATATAATATATATATTTAAGTATATTTGAAATTTTAAATTTTCATATTTACATTTGAAACAAAAGAATTAAAAATAAAAAAATGAAACTATTCATTTCAAAATAAAATTATTTATTGTTAATGATTTGTTACATTAAGTATTGCATTGGAAATAAGAGATTCGTATTTGACATAAGCCGAGAACTTTTAATAGTGATACAAATCACATGACTAAATGTGTTGATACAGGTAATTCTTTGATACCTTTATTTAGAGTCCCACCAACTTCGATTAAAAGATCGCAATAGGTCTATCACCTCTTAATTATGGTTTATCTATTATAATAATTTAATGTTGTCATTTTCTTAAAAAAACAAATCTCATGATTTTGTAAATAATAATTCATTATACTCTTTCCAAAGAATAATAAATTTCTTCCGTTTTCTTCGCTTGGAATGGAAGCAAAGATTAAAAGCTAAAATTCTAGAAATTTTTTTTTCCTTTGGAATGTGATGACTACTTTTACAGTGATAATAATAATACTAAAGTAAATTAGTAAAAATTAAATAAGGAAAAGAAAAGAAAAAATAAGTGACATTGGAGATATCATTTAACCACCTATTTTCCTTTGTTTTATTTAATTTTTATTTTTTGACTGGGCAACCATTAGGAGGCCCTATTGCTAATTACTTGCTAAAATCTACCTTCTCTTTCTCCGGCGCCCATTTCGCCCTTCTCGCTCGTCGTCGTCTTCTCCGATTCTCCCTTTCTCATATCTTGAAAGAACTTTTTCTTTTTCGTTTCTATAATTTTCTTCACCTTTTCGATTTCCTTGTTCGTTCTTTGTTTTTTAATCGATTATATATATAATTTAACGGGAAAAATTTAAAGTTGAACCGACCCAGGTAAGTTCATCTTCTCTATCACACGTCACATTTTTATATATTTTCGGGAATCATTCAAATCATTAGTTGTTAAACTTTGATCCGTGCATATACCGTTATTCTCTTTCACTTGGATTGGGGTGGATCGGTCTGTTTGTTTCTCTGGCATTCATGTTAATTTGTTAATTTCAATGCCAGTTGATCGATTTGTCAATGTTAGAAAGGTTCATGTTTTTTCTTCATATAATTCAATGTTTTTAATTCTTATTTGTTTTTTTGAATGTATACACGCTTCATGAGCTAGATCCGCTACTACTTGTTTCATCTCACTCTTTGATTCAAGTTTGAATTGCCTGTATCTACGCGGTTTTTGTTAGTTGGACTCAGCTGTGAACTTTTTTGAGTTTTAACTAATCGGAGAGGACAGTAATGTTCTGTAATTAAGAATCTCATGTGTTAAAATTGAAAGTGAAAAAATAGGGATAGACTATATGTTTTTTTCTTTTATTTTTTGAGTTCACGAATAATTTTATAATTATTATTATTTGTTGTGCATTATGCTAAAAGAGTAATTTGTGATGTTCTCGACAGTGGTGCATCTATAGTGTCTGATTTATAGTGTTTTTAAGAATTAACTGGAGTGACAATTAGTTTTGTTTTTCATATTTTGTTGTTTTTGCAGGTTTATTCAAGTGCAAATAGTTCAAATGAGTATTTGCTAGGTTTTTAAAGTAATAATACAATGGAAGAAGAAGAAGAGAAGAAGTTTGGTGAAACTTCTGTAAAGAGTTTTGATACTCATGAAATTGGTTCTGCCGTGAAGGATAGAATAGGAGGATCTCATCAGGATAATGCTACCAGTGGTGAGGAATCTATGTTGAAAAACAATAATGCAGTTTCACAGGAGGTTCATTCAGCAACTCCTATAGGTGATGAGGACCAATTTGAGCCTGTTTCTTTAGAAAATCAAGATAAAGCTGCTGGAGAGCTTCAGGATGATCAGGTGGACTCCAATCGATCCTCAAGTTCTGACTATCAGAGACAGTTATCTGTGATGGAGTATGATTCTTCCTCAATGTCTGGGCCACGGCATGATAGTTCTGCTTCAAGCCCTGGACCTGAAAGACAAACAGATTGCCAAATTAAGCAGTCAATTTCAGAAACTGGCCTTGATTCTGTCTTTTATGCAGATTCTAGAGGCTCACCCCTTGGGTCACCAACATCATCTAAGCCGAAAGCTGCTATGCCAAATGTGTCTCCCGAGTTATTGCACTTAGTGGATTCTGCCATTATGGGAAAGTCTGAAGGTTTGGACAAGCTGAAGAATATTGTTAGTGGGGCTGAGACTTTTGAAAGTGTGGAAGATATGGAGAGCATTCCTTTCTTGGTTGTTGATTCACTTATTGCCACAATGGGTGGAGTTGAAAGTTTTGAAGAGGATGAGGATGACAATCCTCCTAGTGTGATGCTAAACTCTCGGGCTGCAATTGTGGCAGGTGAACTAATTCCTTGGCTTCCTTGGGAAGGAGATAGTGACATTCTCATGTCTTCCAGGACACGGATGGTTAGAGGTTTGTTGGTTATTCTGCGGGCTTGTACAAGGAATAGGGCTATGTGCTCCACAGCTGGTTTATTAGGAGTTCTTTTGAGGTCAGCTGAGAATATTTTTGCTCAGGATGTTGGTTCGATAGAGCCGATGAAGTGGGATGGAACTCCCTTATGCTATTGTATCCAACATTTGGCAGGGCATTCACTTAGTGTTAGTGATTTGCACAGATGGTTTCAGGTCATTACAAAAACACTTACTACCATTTGGGCACCTCGCTTAATGCTTGCACTAGAGAAGGCAGTGAATGGGAAAGAGTCTAGAGGACCAGCATGCACTTTTGAGTTTGATGGCGAAAGCTCTGGTTTACTTGGTCCTGGTGAAAGTCGTTGGCCATTTACCAATGGATATGCCTTTTCAACGTGGATCTATATTGAATCATTTGCAGATACATTAAATGCAGCAACTGCTGCAGCTGCAATTGCCGCTGCAGCGGCGGCCAAGTCAGGAAAATCATCAGCTATGTCCGCTGCTGCTGCTGCAAGTGCATTGGCTGGCGAAGGCACTGCACATATGCCTCGTTTATTTAGCTTCTTATCTGCTGATAATCAGGGAATAGAGGCATACTTTCATGCACAGTTTTTAGTGGTTGAATGTGTGAGTGGAAAAGGAAAGAAGGCTTCATTACATTTTACTCATGCATTCAAGCCACAATGTTGGTATTTTATTGGATTGGAGCATGTATGCAGGCAGGGACTTATAGGGAAAGCTGAGAGTGAGTTGAAATTATATATTGATGGATCCTTGTATGAAAGTCGTCCTTTTGAGTTTCCTCGCATCTCCAAGCCACTTGCATTTTGTTGCATTGGGACAAACCCCCCTCCTACAATGGCTGGCTTACAACGCCGCCGTCGCCAGTGTCCTTTATTTGCGGAAATGGGCCCAGTATATATCTTTAAGGAGCCAATTGGTCCTGAAAGAATGGCACGCATGGCTTCTAGGGGTGGGGATATGCTGCCTTCATTTGGTAATGGTGCAGGACTTCCTTGGCTAGCTACAAATGATCATGTTCAGAAAATTGCAGAGGAAAGTTCTCTATTGGATGCAGAAATTGGAGGTTGCATTCACCTACTCTACCACCCCTGTCTTCTTAGTGGGCGGTTCTGCCCAGATGCTTCTCCTTCTGGTGCTGCAGGTGAATAGTTTCATCTTTAATTACAGTATATGATTCTTGGGTACTAGACTTCAATAGAATGTCTGTGCATATAAAATTCGTCTCCTTGTCTAAGTATACTTTTGTTTTTTTTATCCTTCACCCTTTTCATTTATCCATGCGCCTGAACCAGAATATGGTTTACGATATTGAGGAGTGAATGGAGATCTTTATTATTTTTATCTCATCCTCCTTTCTTCCCTATCTATGTGCTGTTTCAAAGTGTTATGAACATGCAAAATGCATATACTTTTATGGTATGCTTGTTTGTTTTCCTATGTTCCCTCTCTCAGTGCACGCATGAGTAATGAAGGTTGGTGGCTGTGTGGATGGCATGTTAGTGATTTTGGATGTGCATGTAAATTTGTCTGCTGCTGTGCATACCCGTTTGATTCTTATGTTGTTTTACTTGGCTTTTTATTGGGTTAAATTCAGTTCTGGACATTGCAATATGTATTTTGCCAGATGAGTTGAGAAAGACATCTTTATTTATATTAGTTTCTTCACTCATTGTTTTGGTTTTTGTTTCCACTCATATTTGACTTTTATGTTGTGTAAATATTTGGAATTGGTTGGCCCCCATTTCCTTTCTATGCAGAAATTATTCTAAATTCTTGCTTAGATTACCTACCTATGGTGATCCAGGTATAATACGCAGACCAGCTGAGGTTCTTGGGCATGTCCATGTTGCAATGCGGATGAGACCTGTGGAGGCTCTCTGGGCTTTAGCATATGGGGGACCCATGTCTTTACTTCCTCTGGCCGTCAGCAATGTGTGTAAAGATAACTTGGAACCGGAACAGGGTAGTCTTCCATTGTCTTTGGCTACAGCTGCCCTTGCTGCGCCAATATTCAGAATTATTTCTGTTGCCATCCATCATCCTGGGAACAGTGAAGAGCTATATCGTATGAGGGGACCTGAGATTCTATCAAGAATCTTAAACTATCTTTTACAAAATTTGTCTTATCTTTGTTCTGGAAAGCATGATGGTGTTGGGGACGAGGAGCTTGTAGCTGCTGTTGTTTCCCTGTGTCAATCTCAAAAGCACAATCATGCACTTAAAGTGCAGCTTTTCAGTACACTGCTTTTGGATATTAAAATTTGGAGTTTGTGCAGCTATGGGCTCCAAAAGAAACTCCTATCATCACTTGCAGATATGGTCTTCACAGA
This sequence comes from Gossypium rotundifolium, assembly GCA_025506655.1. NCBI lineage: Eukaryota > Viridiplantae > Streptophyta > Magnoliopsida > Malvales > Malvaceae > Gossypium > Gossypium rotundifolium. The sequence goes on from CP106732.1 coordinate 176,716,993, forward strand.
GTCAACTGTCATGCGAGATGCTAATGCTATGCAGATGCTTTTTGATGGCTGCAGAAGGTGCTATTGGACAATTCGTGAAAAGGACTCTTTAGATGCTTTTTCTCTAAATGATGCTATGCGGCCAATGGGCGAAGTGAATGCTTTGGTGGATGAGCTCTTAGTTGTCATTGAACTTCTAATAGGAGCATCACCGCCTTCATTAGCTGCAGATGACGTCCGTTGTTTACTTGGATTTATGGTTGATTGCCCACAACCTAACCAGGTGAGCTCATGTTTTTCTGATTTCCTTTCACTAGTGCTTCTGAAGATGTGACTTCACTTTTATTAAGATGAAAGTTGAATGACGTGTTGGTTTAAGAATGTTATATCATACTGAGGCATGAGAATATTTTTGACGGTTGCCTATTTTTCTATAACTAAACTTCTGAAAACACCTTATTTTCTCAAGATCTGATGAGCTGTGCTTAAAATTCTTTTTTGTTTCTTTTCTGTAGAATTATGGGTATGTACATCTTTTATTTGATTCAGGGTTTCGGTTTCCATTGTTGGATCAGGATATAATCAAGTGCAAGTGCATCATGTGGTTATATGCATGCCTAATATTTCTGATTTATATTTCAGGGCATCTTTTATGCACTAGTTTCTTATGATTTTACCAAAAATGATTCTCCGGTATTCTTTCAGGTTGCCAGGGTGCTACATTTGATCTACAGGCTAGTGGTACAACCAAATACAACCCGAGCTCAAACATTTGCACAGGCATTCATGGGCTCTGGTGGGATAGAAACACTTCTTGTCCTCCTGCAGAGAGAAGCTAAAGCTGGTGATCACCACATTCCTGAAACTAGCACCAAGACTGAGGAAAGCTTGGCTGTTGAAAGATCTGAACCAGAACTAGATACTTGTGTTCCAGAAGGAAGTCAGGATGAAGGATCACTAAAGGAGAAAGATCAAATTTCGCAAAAGAGAGATTTTCACGGTATTTCTGGCCTTGTGGCCAGTTCTAGTTTGAAAGTGGAAAGGGCGTCATCTGTTTCTGAAAATGCTTTTATGAAGAATTTGGGTGGAATAAGTCTTTCAATTAGTGCTGACAATGCAAGGAATAATGTTTACAATGTTGACAATGATGATGGAATTGTTGTTGGGATCATTAGGCTGGTAGGTGCTTTAGTAGCTTACGGACATCTGAAATTTGGTTCCCGTGTGTCTTCTGAGATGACAAGCAACCTTTTTGGTGGTGCGCTCAATGATGCAGCTGGAAGTATGTTTGAAGATAAAGTTTCTATACTGCTTTTTGCATTACAGAAGGCTTTCCAGGCCGCTCCTAATAGGCTTATGACAAGCAATGTATACACTGCTTTATTAGGGGCCTCGGTATGATAATACTCTTTTGCTTCTATATATCTTAACCTTGTTCATCAATGCTTATTATACTTGTACTTTATTGTAGTTTTTTCACTTGAAAAGCTTATCAGTCTGGGATTTTAATAATTTTCTACTACTTTTATTATTTTTTACTTAAAACTAGTATGTTGTAGGAAATATTATAGCTTCTTGTGGTATCTTGCATTTGCATTTAGCATTGAATGTCAATGATTTTATACTTCTTTTCCCTTTAATTTGCTCAGATCAATGCTTCTTCACCGGAGGATGGATTGAACTTTTATGATTCTGGTCATCGTTTTGAACATTTACAACTTTTGTTGGTTTTATTGTGGTCTCTTCCATATGCATCTAGATCTTTCCAAAGCCGGGCACTACAGGTATGCTTGTCTGAGTTTACTGGGTGTAGATTTTGTTATGTGTTGGTTGTTAACTGAAAACATTCTTAATTTAAATAATACTTATGAATATAAAACATAGTTTAGAATCGTCATCTGTTCTGTTGGTGGTAGCATTTCTCATATTAAATTCAACTATAGTCATATCTTGGTTATCTGCCTTTTGTTTCACATTTATATTTTGTCCTTATCTTGACTTTTCAGATTTTCCATTATAATCTGAGCTATTTCTTTCTATATGATTTCAGGATCTTCTGTTTTTGGCTTGCAGTCACCCAGAAAATAGAAACAGTCTAACGAAAATGGAGGAGTGGCCTGAGTGGATACTAGAGGTCCTTATCTCTAACTATGAGGTAGTAATTTCCAGCTTCTCTTTTCTGTATGCTAATGTGCTTCTTCCCCATTGTTGTCTTTGGTGTTCTGTTGCAAATGAATCTGGTAGTGCTGTTGTTAGGGTTGGAGTTGTAGAGTTTTCTAACTAGTATTTTGACCTTACTGAATAGCTTTGAATGTATATACTCCTTGTATTAATTATTGCAGCTTGTTACCTGCTTTTGCAGATGGATGCGAGAAAAAAGTCTGATTCAGCAAGCCTAGGTGACATAGAGGACCTCATACACAGTTTTTTGATAATTATGTTGGAGCATTCAATGCGCCAAAAGGATGGATGGAAGGTTTGTCTATCCATCTTTTCCACTTTGCTGTACCTTCTAATTATACATTTGTTCCCCTTAATATTAAGTATGTCAGCTCCATTTATATTTTCTGGTCTTTGCTTCCATTTTACAGGATATTGAAGCCACAATTCATTGTGCTGAATGGCTCTCTATCGTGGGTGGCTCTAGCACTGGGGATCAGAGAATTAGGTATTCCACTGCTGAGTCCTGCTCCATGATTTCCACTGCTTTTATTTGTCTCCAAAAGTGCACCTTTTGCCATTTGAATGTGGTTGTCCATAGTTTCTTTTCCCTGGAGTGATATGTAAGAAGGCACATCTTTTTGTGGGAACATACACAATATGCACTTGTTGGGACATAATCAAGTTGAAGGAGAAATCTAAAGTTTGTATTTTCACTGCTAAAAATGTCTTACTTGCTATCTTTCAGAATCACCGAATCATTGGATTCTGTGTTTTGCCTTTGTTAAGGTGATAAAGGTATTACTATTTTGACTAAAATACGAAGTGGCAAATTATGGAAACTATATTTTTTCTGTAGTTACTTCTAAACCTTTTGAAACATCTTGTTGGCTAAAAAACTGAATATGTTCGATATATTCACATAGGATAAATAACAATGTGACTGTAGTGATTATTTTAATGTTGATTCACCGATTCTTTTGCATAATGTGCTCTTCAAGGGGCCAATAAAAAGTTTAGCTGTAATTTTTTTTATGGATAAATAAGTATGGTTAATTTGTTGTGATTTCCTATGTGATTGTATTCTGAAGACGTGAAGAATCTTTGCCAATATTCAAGAGAAGACTCTTAGGTGGGTTGATGGACTTTGCTGCCAGAGAACTTCAGGCTCAGGTATTAAATTGTTACCAATTGACTTCAGCTACCTTTTTTCACTTAAAAGAGTTTTGTGGAAAATGATATATCTATGTTAGTTTAGTTAGTCATGAAATAAAAAGTTGATCCTCCTGTAATTTTGTTTATCCTTTTGTCATGTTTCCCGTCTTACTACTTGTTACTCTCTCTCTCTCTCTCTCTTTTAATTTTTATGTAATCATCATTGATCTGTTATGTTTCACAGCACTCAAATGAAAAATTGCAATAATTATTTATTGAGCTTTTCTTCTTCTGCAGACTCAAGTTATTGCTGCAGTTGCTGCTGGGGTTGCAGCCGAAGGTTTGTCTCCTGAGGATGCTAAGGCAGAAACAGAGAATGCTGCACAGCTTTCTGTGTTTCTGGTAGAGAATGCAATTGTCATATTAATGCTTGTTGAAGATCATTTGCGGTTGCAAAGTAAACTTTCTTGTGCATCATGTAAAGTTGATGGTAATAAATCTCCTCTTTCTTTCGCGTCTGCCCCAAATAGTCAATCAAGTTCAGCGGCATCAATTGGTAGAGAATCAACTGAAGCTGTGGATGATAGCAGATCTGGAAATTCTGGTGGACTCCCTCTTGACGTACGTATATAGTGATCTTAAAGACACATCTATATTGCATTCAGAGTTTAGTGATTCATATATTAACTATATGTAGTTCTCATCAGTTAAAATTCTTCATCTTCTACTTTTACCTTATTTGCCAGAATTTCTTCCCTGGTTTTGTGAGTTGTGACATTGGACAAGAGACAGTTATCTTAGAGACTTAGACGTGATTGTTTTCATTGTTTTCTAGTTAAAGAAAATGGATACTTCTCGTAAGTTCAGTTGAGCTTCGTTTGAGTTCCTTTATGGCTTGTTCTGATATTGTTATTTCCCCTCTTCATGTTCTGTTTCCAAACAAGGTCCTTGCTTCAATGGCTGATGCAAATGGGCAGATTTCTGCAACAGTGATGGAACGGCTTACTGCAGCTGCTGCAGCTGAGCCTTTTGATTCCGTCTCCTCTGCTTTTGTGTCATATGGGAGTTGTGCTATGGATTTAGCTGAGGGTTGGAAATACAGGAGTCGCTTATGGTATGGTGTTGGCCTGCCCTCAAAACCAACTGACATTGGTGGTGGTGGCTTTGGCTGGGAGTCGTGGAATGCTGCTTTGCAAAAAGATGCTAATGGAAACTGGATTGAGCTTCCTTTAGTGAAGAAGTCTGTAAGTATGCTCCAAGCATTATTGTTAGATGATTCTGGACTTGGTGGTGGTCTTGGTATTGGTGGTGGATCAGGTACTGGGATGGGAGGAATGGCTGCACTTTACCAGTTACTGGACAGTGACCAACCCTTTTTATGCATGCTTCGCATGGTACTTCTTTCAATGAGGGAAGAAGATAATGGAGAAGACAACATGATCATGAGGAATGTAGGCGTAGAAGATGGAATGTCTGAAGGACTGTATCGAGGCAACATCATATCCTTAGATAACAGTGGTCGAATGGCAGCAAGGAAACCGCGGTCTGCTTTATTGTGGAGGTATGTGAAACAGAGGAAATCTTACCCAATAACCACTAGGATACATATGTGTGCTTATCTATGCACTTTGCTTTACTGTGGACGTAAGTTAATCAGAGGAATCTTAACCAATAACAACAATGACGCATTAGTGTACATCAGTATGCACTAGAGTGCCTGCTTTATCTCCCTCTCTCTACTTTTCACATGCTTATGCATTCCCTAAAAATTATGGTTTGGTGCTCTTTGACTTTGTAGCCCAATGATATTTCTGCCTCATTTCCATGATTCATGCATAATGAATTTCAGAACTTATTCATTTAAATTTTGTGCAGTGTTCTTTCTCCTATTCTGAACATGCCGATTTCTGATTCCAAGAGACAGAGAGTTTTGGTAGCATCCTGTGTTCTATATTCTGAGGTTAGTTTAACTGAATTAGCTTAGTGTGAATAGCAGCAAACTCTTTATTTATTTGTTTTTATGGTTTAGTTTTTTATCAACATTTTGTAGCATAGCTATTTTTTTCTTCTCTGTTATGTTCTCATCTATTATCATATTCATTTTTTCGTGAAAACATAATGGAATATTTGGTTTTGTTTCTTCCTTTCTTATATTTCTATGGATATCTAGGTTGTTCATTGATATTTTGCAGTGAAATAAATGTGGTCTATGCTGCAGGTGTGGCATGCTGTTGGGAGGGACAGAAAGCCACTTCGAAAACAGTATCTTGAGGCCATTGTACCACCTTTTGTTGCTGTTTTGAGGAGGTGGCGACCACTTTTGGCAGGAATTCATGAACTTGCTACTGCTGATGGTTTGAATCCTCTTAACGTTGATGATCGTGCATTGGCTGCTGATGCACTGCCATTAGAGGTTGCTACATATCAGAATCATTCTTAACTCCTTAAAATAGTTTCTTAGTTTAGGGTTCAAACTTGTCTTTCCTAGTGTTAGCAGTATTAACTCCCTGTCCTGCAAATGTGTTTGTGCATGCATCCTTATTGGAAAATTTCCAGAGTTGTTTGTTGACCTTTTTGTACATTTATTCCCTTTCCATCTTTTTGTTATCGGTTCATTATTTAAGATGCTCTAATTGTCCTTTTCTTTCTTTTTCTTTGTTTTTCAGGCAGCTCTTGCAATGATCTCTCCATCTTGGGCGGCTGCTTTTGCATCACCACCAGCTGCAATGGCATTGGCAATGATTGCTGCAGGCGCTAGCGGAGGAGAAATTCCTGCTCCAACAGCCACACAGCTTAAACGTGACTCCTCAATACTTGAGCGGAAATCTACTAAGCTGCAACATTTTTCTAGCTTTCACAAACCTCTGGACATGCCTAACAACTCACCGTCTCTTCCCAAAGACAAGGCAGCTGCAAAAGCTGCTGCCTTAGCTGCCGCACGTGATCTTGAACGCAATGCAAAGATTGGTTCTGGAAGAGGTCTCAGTGCTGTTGCAATGGCTACTTCTGCGCAGCGTAGGCATGATAGTGATATGGAGCGTGTGAAACGATGGAATGATTCTGAAGCCATGGCCGTTGCATGGTTGGAATGTCTACAGCCAGTTGATACAAAATCAGTCTATGGGAAAGATTTTAATGCTTTATCCTACAAATTTATTGCGGCCCTTGTTGCAAGTTTTGCTTTAGCAAGAAATATTCAGCGATCAGAGGTTTATTTATGGCTGGCTATCATGATTGTCACTGCTTTTTTAGAAGCCCACAAGACAAGTTGTCAATACAGACTTATACTTTTTTCTTTTGAAATCTCAGATTGATAGGCGTGCACAAGTTGATTTAGTTGCACGACACAGATTATTCACTGGGATTCGTGCATGGCGCAAACTTATCCATTGCTTGTTAGATACGTCATGTCTGTTTGGGCCATTAGTAGACCAAATTCCTAGTAAGGCATGTGAAAATTTAAGACTTTTTGCTTTTCTCCTTTATGGTTCTGTTGTTAGATAACTGAACTTTGATCTTCATCCCTTGTTGAACATTTTTATTTCCTTTTATGGCATGTCTAGGTTTTTTGGAAGCTGGACTTTATGGAAAGTTCTTCAAGGATGAGACCTTTTTTGAGAAGGAATTACACAGGGAATGATCATTTTGGTGCTGCTGCTGATTTTGAGGAGCAAAATGATGTGAAAAAGATTCAAGAGGATGTCATAAGCTCATCTAATACTCCTATTCTGGCAGCAGAAGCAATCTCAACAGTGCTTGTGAACGAAGATGATGAACATCCAGAAACTGATAATGTAGATAGCAGAGGCTATGTAAATAACCAAAGTGAGGAAGGTCAGCAAAGGCTCTCTGGAATAACTGAGCAAACCTTGGAGAAACCCATAGAACCTAAAGACACTAAACTTGCCAGTGAGCAAGACTTGGTCTCTGGTTCAACAATAGTTGCTCCTGGGTATGTTCCTAGTGAACTTGACGAGAGAATTTTGTTTGAACTCCCTTCATCCATGGTTCGGCCACTGAGGGTTATACGAGGAACCTTTCAAGTAAGTTGTTAGAATTGCATTTAAATTCCTTTCTGCTGTGTTTTTGTTGCTCTAAATGGGTTCTGTAATTCTGATTGTGATATTTTTCACTGTACTGCCATCACCCAGACGATGTCTTTTTATATTATAGATTTAAGATGCTCAATTTATCAAAAACTTTGGATTTCTTTAATTACGATGACATGTTTGCATTAAACTCATAATAGGACCAAGACAGTTGGCTGATGACAAGAAGCATTTAACTTTTTTGGAATATTGAAGGAAGAATTGCTTTTTCTGATCATTGTGTGTTCTGTATATTAGCAGAAGTGTGTGAACTTAAATGGAATGTAATTGTTAAATGCCTTTAAATGAGGGTTGCATGCCATCTTTTCTGGTGGTTAAGATTTGATTGTCTCCAAAAGGAATCTATGTGAGTTGCGAAAGGCAGTTCTAAAAGGTGATGAACTGTGCAGTTTAGTGGTCTACTTTTTTTTATAAGAATGATTATTTGTGTGACAAAAAATATAATAGAGAGATCTATCAGGAATTCAGGATAGAAGGATCCTATGTTAGAATTAGAGAGGAAACTTTCCCTGTAATGCTTTTGGTTGAATTGGCACTGCCCTTGTTTAAATTGCTGGTTTTACTCCCCTCCCCCCAGTCCAGCTAACTCTTCTAGCTTTGCTACATAATCTATGGAGACTATACATTTGTTGCTTCCGACATTAGATCTCTGGCTGCCGATGATGCTATCATTCACATTTAATGATGCTGGCTTTCTTTAAAAATTGAGAAATGTGAACAAAAGGATTTCTGTATGAGTAACTTAGAACCCTGATCTCACCTACTTTTTTCTTCTACCCCATGGTAAATCACCATGGCTGCTAGCTTTTCTATTGGTTTAGTATAAAAGTTTTATGCTCTCTTTTTTGTTTTTTTTTCAGGTAACCTCAAAGAAAATAAATTTTGTAGTTGATAAAACTGAATGCAACATATCGATGGATGGTTCAGAAGACAACTCGGAAGCAAAAAATGATGAAAAAGACCGTAGTTGGTTGATGACTTCTCTTCATCAAATGTATAGCCGAAGGTGTGAAGTTATAGTGAGGAATTATGTTACTCTTGGTCTTTATTCTAATATTTGTTCACGCTTGCTTTAGAAAATATAAGCTTCTCCATTATATATTGGCTTTGAGCTACTAGCTACAACTTTTGTTATTTGACACTCTAAGTAGATATCGGGAACCATCCTTGATTTAGAAAATACATTGGCTTTAGAAAATATAAGCTTCCCCATTATATATTGATAATTATTATCAGACAGTGTGCGTAGTTATTGGGAACCATCCTTGATTTCATATTAATGAGCATGCAGGCACATATTTGTAAACCAAGATGCCTGCCTAGAAGATGGAATGAGAAGAGATGCCATTTTAGTGCTTTGTGAAATGGCCTTTATTTCTGCATCTTATTGTGCCTGCTAACATCCAGAAATGTTCTTGAAATTCCTCAATATTCCAAACATGCTAATTTTTAATTTCTTCTTTCCATATTGCAAGTGCTGGATATGAACTGCACATGAGGATGGTTTTTTGACTGTAGAATCTAGTAAAATATACAATGAATTTGAGGTCTTCACTCTGTGTTCTTATTGCCGATTAGCATCAAGAGATTTTTGTTGTTACATTGTGCATGGTAATCCGTAACTTAATATTCTTGTTGCTGAATGTGTTGCATTTTAAGTTTTCATCTTTCAACTTTGCTTTTGCTTTATCATATGCTATGCACCTCATTTTGCTTGTTTTATCTTTGTCATAGATATCTCCTAAGAAGAAGTGCTCTGGAGTTGTTCATGGTTGATCGTTCTAACTTCTTCTTTAACTTCGGGGTATTTTCCTATTGGATGCACCTTCAAGATTTATTGCTTTGTGATAAAAAGAAATATGCTGTTAATGGTTGTTGACCTAGTATGCACCCCCTAATCTTTGGCTTACCTTTTTTGTTCTGCTCTTTTTTCTTTTAATGATCCAGAGTTCTGAGGGCAGACGAAATGCATATCGTGCTATTGTACAAGCACGGCCTCCTCATTTAAACAACATTTATCTTGCAACACAGGTTTGTTCTTTTCCTGTAAATATTTTTATTTAAGGAGGCCTACCATGTGTGTATGTATATACATGGTGAATATCGTTTTTATTTAAATTGAGAAGAGTGGAATTTTACAGATATCTTATGCCTACAAAATTTTGTTCATTACAAGGTATCTAAGGGTGTATATTTAGCTGATGCAATTCATTTTCTCTTCACGTTGTTGAACTCATTTTGTTTTCTTCTGTAGAGACCTGAACAACTCCTGAAAAGAACTCAGTTAATGGAGCGTTGGGCTAGATGGGAGGTACGTGTTATGGTATACATGTATATTCATGTGTAATAAATAAGCAGTATACTCATTGAACAAATTGCAACCCCTCTGCAGATCAGCAATTTTGAATATCTAATGCAGCTAAATACATTGGCCGGGCGTAGTTATAATGACATAACTCAAGTGAGATTGTTTCTAAATATGCATCTTGATGAGTAATCACACATTCTTTTTGTAGTTGTTTGTAATATCACTAAGCTACATTTTCTGTCTTTCTTTCCTTTCTTTTTGCTTATAGTATCCAGTATTCCCATGGATCCTTTCTGACTACAGTTCAAAGAGTCTAGATCTTTCTGATCCTTCAGCTTTCCGAGATCTTTCAAAGGTGGCTGGCTTTAATCTTGGTGGCACTTTATATCTGCACTCTCCTTTTCTGACATTTTTGTGTACTTGCAGCCTGTTGGAGCATTGAATCCAGAGCGGCTGAAGAAATTTCAAGAGAGATATGCTAGCTTCGATGACCCAGTCATCCCCAAGTTCCATTATGGCTCACATTATTCAAGTGCTGGAACTGTATGTTTTCTATTCTGTTTAGCATTTTTGGGTTTTACATTTTATAGTGTGTATTTAAATTTCTTAAACTAGGGTCACTGCTGGATGCATACCAGCAATCCATGAAGAAGGTTGATTTCTTTAGTTTGTTTCTCATAGTAATTGGGAAATTTGTATACATTTGTATATGCGTGTTGCTTGCTGAGTATTTGCCTTTAAAAATAAAATTTTGTTGTTTACTGTCTTCTGTTTTATTATTCTTCTGTCTGCCTCGCAGAATATGTTTTGCGAGATTGGCTGATACCCTCTATTGAGCTGACATGTTACTTTTGTGCACCTCAAAGCTGTAGTTTATCTCCCTTATCTAATTGTTCTGATTGCTTGAAATTTTACTGTTTCATTGTGCATCTGCCATTTCACTAGGTTTTTTTGCTTCATTTCAGAAGCATTAGTACTATTAGTTTTCAGCATGATCTACTTCTCTCCTTGAAATTATTTGCAAGGACTAATTTTAACCAAGTGATAGCTGGATAGTTTCCTTGCCTGTAATTTTTTGTCATCTTTTCTTTGATTGAATTCTTTCAATTTTTTCACTATAAAAAGTTCTATGGCAATTAGTCGATTAAGGGGATTTTGATTTTTTAGTTTGACCTATAGATGCAAATTCTTTATTTTAACTACTGTGTTGTATTGGTATTTTCTTGCAGGTATTATATTATCTTGTTAGAGTTGAGCCATTTACAACCCTTTCGATTCAGCTGCAAGGTGGAAAATTTGATCATGCAGACCGGATGTTTTCAGACGTTGGTGCTACATGGAATGGAGTTCTTGAGGACATGAGTGACGTGAAGGAATTGGTTTGTGTTTTTATTTTATCTTTGGCATGAGAACAATTTTATCTTATACATTCTTTCTTATCTCCATCTTTTCTGATCTCCTTTGGCTGTAGCTTCAATGGGTTATCAGAAATTTTTTTCTTCTACTGTTTTTATTTTACTCTTTTCATGTTAGGTTCCGGAGCTGTTTTACCTTCCTGAGATGTTAACCAATGAGAATTCAATTGACTTTGGAACAACACAGTTAGGAGGAAAGCTTGGTATGTACCTGAGTGTCCTTTTTTCAATATCTGAAGAGTGACAAATGCCAGTTGCAGTAAGTTCTGATTTTCTTTTTGAACATTCAGATTCTGTAAAACTCCCACCATGGGCTCAAAGCTCAGTTGATTTCATTCATAAGCATCGAATGGCTCTTGAGAGTGAACATGTATCTGCACATTTACATGAATGGATTGACCTCATATTCGGGTTTGTTTTCTTTTACTTTCTTTCCTTACCTATGTTGATTTTCTTTCCCTTTGTAATCTTCACTATGATATTATTGTTAATAATTAATTGTTCATGGAGATTCTTCTTTTGAACCTTGAGTTTACCAAAATTTACACAATTGGAATGTTCAGGTATAAGCAGCGAGGCAAGGAAGCTATATCGGCTAATAACATGTTCTTTTACATTACATATGAAGGGACAGTTGATATTGATAAGATCTCTGATCCAGTGAGTTTGATTTGCTATGTTGTTTTCCTAATGTGTGCTCTATTTGGAAATTATTAATTATCCTATGCGTGCATGTAAATAAAAGGTACAACAGCGTGCTACACAAGACCAGATTGCTTATTTTGGACAAACTCCATCCCAACTTCTTACTGTCCCTCACATGAAGAAGATACCTCTTTCAGAGGTTCTTCATTTGCAGGTAGCAATTCCAATTCTGCAGTTCTGTTTTTCTGCCACTACTTCCCATGATCTAATAAGATCGTCATTTTTGTCATGGCAATTTTTCTGTCAAAATGATCTTGTTAAAACTGAATCTGGATAACATTTAATGTCAGACAATCTTCCGGAATCCGAGAGAAGTAAAATCGTATGCAGTCCCAAGCCCTGATCGCTGCAATTTGCCTGCAGCTGCTATTCATGCATCTTCAGATTCCGTCATAATCGTTGACACAGATGCGCCAGCAGCTCATATTGCACAGCATAAATGGCAACCTAACACTCCCGATGGTCAGGGAGCACCATTTCTGTTTCAACATGGAAAGGCAACAACAAGCTCTGCTGGTGGAGCACTTAGAAGAATGTTCAGAGGGCCAGCAGCTGCAGGCTCTGGTTCTGATGATTGGCACTTTCCCCAGGCACTAGCATTTGCTTCTTCTGGGATCAGAAACTCATCTATTGTTTCCATCACATGTGATAAAGAAATTATCACTGGTAAGGGTAACCTATTCCTAATATTATGTTGGCTGACTTTAATAAATTTGATTGTTATAGTACACTTTTTATTCCCATTTATGAACCCTTCAGAAATCTTTCTTTGTGATACATGCAGAGAATTTGCTGCAAGTTCTCTTTTTCTGATTCTTTATAACGTTAGGATCCTTTCTTTGGTCCTAGTAGTCTTTATTTGGAAAGATGCTTCATAAATGCACTGCTGCCTGAACTCTGAAGGGTACTTTTACATGTTTGAAATGAACATTTCCTGTATTACAGTTTTCTGGTCAATCCATTTAACTAGGATTATAATGTGCTTATAGTTTGTCTTTAAAAAATCTTTGTCCCTTCCTGGGTAAATGAAGGGAATTGTGTACTAGTGGCTTGGGCAAATGAAAAGGGTTGGAGGGCTAGCATGTCTAAAACTACCCTGACTTCTCATAAACATTAAATCTAAGTTCTCAATTTCATGGTAGTGAAATGCTGCAGGACAACTGTGTTTTATGATGATTACAACTTCAATCTCATATTGTGAACTTTTACAAGATCAGCTGTTGCTGTACAGTATTTAGTGTGAAGAACTGGTCAAAAAGAATATATCGATCACTTTCGAATATTTTTATTAATCTCTAGTTTAGAGGCATGTCTGATGAAATATATTTAATGGATTTAAGGCATAGGGTTGAATAATTTAAAGGCATGTTATTCATTTAAGTGCTTTCAGTACCCTTATCTTGATAGAGCCATCATAGCTCATAGGTCCCTGTTCCACTATACGTTGGAATTTGCTTGCCTACTCGATCCTTTTTTTATAATTTTGTAGCATCCGGTGACTTTTAATTCTGAGTCGTTTGCTTTTGAATCCAACAGCTGGCATGAATATATGCACATTTCTTGTACTGTTTATTTTCTTCTTCTTATATACTTTCTGGATGTTAACTAGGTGGACATGCTGATAATAGTATCAAGCTTTTGTCATCTGATGGAGCAAAAACAATAGAAATGGCTTTTGGACACTCTGCTCCTGTGACTTGTCTTGCTCTATCACCAGATAGCAATTATCTCGTGACAGGATCCCGGGACAGTACTGTAATACTTTGGAGGATACATAGGGCATTTACCTCCCGCCCAAGCAGCACATCGGAACCAACTGCTGGCACTGGTACACCAACTTCAACTAGTAGTGGTACTTTAGCTAATACCTTGGCAGACAAAAGCAGAAAGCATCGGATAGAAGGTCCCATATATGTCCTTCGGGGTCATCAAAGGGAAATTCTTTGTTGCTGTGTCAGTTCAGATCTGGGTGTTGCTGTTTCATGTAGCCATTCATCAGATGTTCTGTTGCATTCTATAAGAAGGGGTCGCTTGATGAGACGGTTTGCTGGTGTAGAAGCTGATGCTGTCTGCCTTTCGTCTGAGGGAATCATTTTAACCTGGAACCAATCGCAGCATACTCTCAGCACCTTCACTCTCAATGGTGTTCTGGTTGCTAGAGCACAACTTCCTCCTTTGGGTGGTGTTAGTTGCATGGAAATTTCTGTTGATGGTGAGAACGCTTTAATTGGAATGAACTCATCTTTGGGCAACAATGGAGTGTCCAATAGCAACCAGGACTTGAGTTTAAAGAAACCTGTGGCTGATAATTTGGATCTTGAGTCAGAAGGAACCAACAAAAGCAATGAATTAGATATTCCTTCTCCTTCAATTTGCTTTTTGAATCTGCATACTCTGAAGGTATAAGAAAATGTTTAAACAGATGCTATTATGCCCCTCTGCACCTCCTGTACATAATGAATGTGCCCATGCTTGTCGCTTCAGCTTAATATTAATTTTGTTCCCAGGTGCCACCTGTACAATGGTGCCCTGGGGAGATTAAATTTCTCAGTCTCTGGGGTGGGTAGTTGTGGACTTGTTTCAGTTTCTTCTTTGCTGTGCCATTCGCACATGGTTGAGATGAAATTTTCATTTAATATGGCATACGTAGTTTAAGGTACCTCTGTCACAGAAAGAATGGGATTCTTTTTTCTTCCCTTTTTACGATTTCCCTATTTTAGGCAATAGGCACTCATGCACATCATGAATACGTATCTCTTGCTCTCAAACGTTGACCTGGAAAAAAACTTTCATTTGCAGGTATTCCATGTGTTGGAACTAGGAGGAGGACAGGATATCACAGCTCTTGCTTTGAACGAGGATAACACAAATCTTCTAGTCTCAACTGCAGATAAACAGTTGATAATTTTCACTGACCCAGCTGTAAGTCGCACGTTTTTCCTTTCCTCCATTTCTTGGTTCTCCACCAATCCTTTTGTAATTATTTGTTCTTCTATCATGACATTGCTTAGTGTTTGCATAAATGTTATAGCAATCCTAGCTTGGTGAAGGATGTTGAGGTCTAAGGTTCAAACCTTCAAATCCCTGCCAACTTCCTTGAATTTATTGGAAGTAATGAAACCCTTAAAACCTTCCATCTTATGGATATTAAAAAAAAATCAGAAATTGGTAAGAAGTAATACTGTCTTAACCTAAGTTTAATGTTATCATTAAACGGCAAACCAAATTTCTTGGATTATAAGGTTCTTGAATTCTTGTTAATATTGTTTTATTGAATGTCTGAAATCAAATCTTATAATGGTCTTTGCTATATGTAGTTGAGCCTGAAAGTGGTGGATCAGATGCTTAAACTTGGTTGGGAAGGCGAAGGGCTCAGCCCTCTGATAAAGTCATAATCTTCAGTTCAGCCTTAGAATCTTGATTGATTAGAAAATGATTATAGAAGATGCACCATTGATGCCACCAGGATCGATATTACAAATATCACAGGTGTGTCTGCCTCAAGCGAGAAGAAAACCTAGTCAATAGCGCGGCTTTCAGCACCAGCCGTCTTTTGTCGTGTATGTAAAATATGTGAATTAGTACTCTTCACAAGTGGAACAACCCTAAAATATGATTTAAAAAAGGAGGGTTGTTCGGTAGATTCTTTTATTTGATTTGTGGTAAGTTTATTACCATTGTGATTTGAGCTACTCCGAGGCTTGCGATTTTCACTTTTTGTTCATCGATATAGTGAGAAAATTCGATAGCCTTTCTGGCCTTTTTTGCTTGAATTTTCCTCCTCCAAAGTAGCGATGCAGTTACCAGATTTAAACTGAATTAAGACTTGAACATTTCTTTTGAAAAGTATTTTTTTTTTAAATTTTAATATACATTTATAATATTTTACTATTACCAAATAGTATATCGACTTTGTAGGTCAAATTAAGGAACCAAATTTCGAATCGTAATTTGTCTTCAAACAGTGATGAGAGTTCGCTTTCATTTCGGATTTGTTCTTCCTGGATTTCAAATTTCTTAATTAAATCTATATGACTGAAAGGTTTCAGATCCATTCAAAATTTTGTCAAAATATTTTTTATAAAAAATTGGATGAATTAAAAAATTTTGATTTTTAGTGGCAAGAGTGTCATGTTGTGATGCATAAGAGTTTCGGTTTGATATCATCGATTATAAAAAAAATTAAATCGGTAGTTAAACTGATCTCGGTTTAACTTGTTCAATCTTTAATTTAAATAATTAATTAAAATAATAACTTTCTAAAATATATTAAAATCTTATAAACTGGATTAATAGTAAATCTTTTGTCACGTTTTTTGAGAGGTTTATTCTAAGGCGAATTAAATCCTTTTGCCTAAATCAAACAATAGGCTAATAATTATACCTTTTAATGGTAATGAATTTTAATTTTATAGATATGTTTAGTCAACGTAATTGCAGTATAAATCTTTCTATAGTATAAATTATAATTTGACAATTACATAAATTTAAATTCTAAAAAATTATCAATAATGCTTGAGAAAAATATAAACAAGTAGCAAAACATGTAATACATTAGTTCAATAAAATATTCAACAATATGAATACTAATAAAATTAACAAGAAAGATAAAACATTTTGTGCAATTTATTTAATTACGATAGCATTATGTATTAAGTTGTTTCCTATCTAACGTTACATATGCTATTTGTAATCATTAGTTGGTTCTTAATCAAATATAAATAAGTAATAATAAATAATGTATAATTTAAATTATTTATAATAAATATGGTTTATTTTAGATAAATATTTAGAAGGTGAAAATGTAAGAAAATCATTTCTTCTAAATAAAAATTTAAATTATTTAAAAATTAATAAAATAATATATACATATATTTTAAAAGATAAAATAAACATCTTAAAATTAAAATACTATTTTTTTTGAATAAAGAAGAATTACAAAAAACTATAAAGTAATAAGAGGAGAGTCAACATATAACCCTAAGCCTTTCTTTTTATCAAATGCTAACTTAGTAATTTGATTAGCTTCCATATTATTTTTCTAGGGACATAATCAATGGATCATAATGCCTTCTTCCGTAAGAAATACGTAATGTGCCTTATTAAAATAGAATTTGATCTCTTCAAAAAAAAACTTCCTTAACGTCCCCAATAACTTTTATATTATCGGTTTTAATCGATAATTTGTCATGAAAATTTTCTTGTGCCAATGTCATTCGGCTTCATAAATAAAATAGTTCCCCACTCTGCGATTAAAACCAAAGGTCCAAGCATAAAATAATTAAATTATGTATAAAAATGGTTAGAAAGTCATAAGATGATTAAATTATTAAAATTCTTGCTCTTAGAATTGATTGCTTCAATTACCTTCAAATCAATGAGACACATTAATTATAATAATTGCACAAATATATCACATATGTGTAATTACAAATGATTTTACTTATTTTAAAATAAACATACACAATATTTATATTATATTTAAATATGTGATTGAGTTAATATCACGTATTAATACATACCAACTCAATCAAGAATAATTAAAATTTATTAAAAAATACTTTAAAAATATCACAACTATTAATTTTAAAAGGATAAATCTCACAAGTATACATAACTTTGATTTAATGTGCAATTGTATACATAAATTTTAATTTGATACAATTATACATATAAAACTTTAATTGTGGTTCAAATGTATACTTAAAACATTAATTTTTTTTAAATATACATTTAAAAACTTTAATTTAATTTTTATTTTTATATTAAATAAATATAATAATTTATGCATATAAAATATAAACATAAAATAATACAATATCTGTACAAAATTAAAATTTATATATATATAGTTGATATATAATTTTAATATTTATGGGAATAAAAAAAAAAACCATCACACCAAATAAAACTTGGACTTATACCACGATCTTGTTTTAATTAAGAACATAATCCCCTCCGTTTATGAATCTCTTATCTCTGTGTATTTTCCTTTTAAGGGTTTTAGACTTAAGAGTGGCTAGGGTTCTTCTATTTTAGGGATTTGCAAGGGATTATCAGATCATTTAAAAAAGAGAGGAAAATACAAGCAAACAGACATGGGAGGCAAAGGAAGGAGAAGGAGAGAGAAGAATTATAGAGCTGCTCATGGTGGTCCGGCCAGACTCCCTCCGCCTCCTGATCCCTCCCAAGTCGAGGCTTTACCTTCTAAACTCCGCAAAATCATGTCCTTCACCACAGATTCTCCTCACGGTTCCTTTCATCTCTCTCTTTTTCTCGTTAGTTTGTTTCCTTTCCTTCCACTTTTTTAACGGATTCATTTCCTTTCTTTTTCTAGGTGAGCATAAAGCAGAAGAAGGGAATGCTGAGAAAAAAGTGAGTCATTTATCATTCAAACTGACTAATTATGTTCGGTTTTAACTTTTAAGCTTAAGTCGGTTGATTCAAATCCAAGTACTATAATTTGTGATGCAGAAAAACCGAGCGGTGAATGAAATTAAGTTGAAAGCTAATGAGATCAAAGATGGAGGCAATGATAAGCATTTGAAGAAATCTCAAGATTCAGATAGCGGCGAAGGTACGATGCGGAATAGCAAAGGTGGGAAGAAAAATAAGAAAAGAAAGAGGAATCAAGTAACTGATCTCCGGTTTGAAGCAACGGCTGATAAGTTAGCTAGCAGTTCTAAACGGCGGGAGCGCAAGAAAAAGTAACTTCTCCCTGTCCTTTCCTCACGTAATTGGCAATAGAAACTACAATAGAATTTTAGCTTAGACTTCATTATAGTAACTGCAATAGATTATATGGTAGAGAATACTTTATAACTGAGTGAACATATTAGAGATTTAGTATTATACCACATTGTAAATGATATATAATCTGCTGAATTGTGTACTTGTTTTTTTTTTTCTTGTTTCTGTTTCTTGCATGCTAGATTATTCATAATTTACAAGATTTTGGTTCTTGTGTAGGTATTGTGAAGCAAAGAAGAAAAAGCATAAGAGTGCTAGAACAGAAGAGAATCTAGAGTTTCCTGGAAGAGAGCACGTAAAATTTGGAGATGTGGTTGAAGCTCCACCGAAGTTGGTTACAGTACCCAAAGTAATTTTTATCATTTGATGTTACATTAAATGTTATACTAGTTGTTTGCCTCATTCAAACAAGGAGTTTCTACTTTTGCAGGGATCAACGGCCTTACTCGATGCTTCAAAGGAGAGGCTTAGGTTACAGGCTATTGAGGCTTATAGGAATCACAAAGGATGGAGCTCAAGACCAGGGGCGCCTCAACTACGTCCAGTGACTACATGAAATTTCATTCAACACTGTTTCTACTTCAAGTGTATGCATCCATTGACATTGTCCATTTGTTTAAGCTGGCTTAACTATAAGCTGTCCACTTGTATGTGTGATCATCCTGTTGTTGATTCTGAGCTCAATTTTGTTAAAGATAATATGTCTTTGATTTTGTTGAATTGTAGCAACATATATTACCCATAATTAATTCACAACATGCATATGGCAGTTCTCTCTCTTTTCTTTTTAAATTTTATATATGACCCTGCTAGAAACCAGGGGAAGGAGAACTGAATTACTTTTTGTTAGATCTTTGCATTAAGATCATCAGGATTTTGAATCCATTGGAATATTCTGCTAGGAATTGGAAGCAAAAAGTTAGAACTATGAAGTGTGTTGCCTAAACGACTTGGTTTTGCTTATTTAGCAGTTGCCTGAACCGTTTTATAGGACAAGAGATGGTTCAGGTTTCACGTGGTATATAGATATTTAAAGTTTACAATGAACCGAGACAGCCAACAGATGAAACCAGGTTTAAGTTTGACATCGGTGAAATGCACGAACATGAAGACCCCCGTCTATATGGAGATTGATCATCGTCCTGTATGTAACTGTTCTGTTCTCATCACTCAATTTGAATACAAAGCAGCTGAGAAGAACAGCTGAGAAGATCTTCATCTGCCTATAAGCAAACTCTTTACCCAGACAAATCCGAGGTCCTGCCTGTTAATCAAATGAAAACCTAGGTCAATGGTTTTGAGATCAAAGCATAGAGCGATTCCTACAAGTGCTGAAAATGCATATTCTTGCATACCTGGAAAGCTGTAAACTTGAAAGGGTTTTCTGGCTGGAACATGCCATTCTTGTCAAGCCATCTCTCGGGTCTGAACTCCTCCGCATTGTCACCCCAAATGAACTTCATTCTACCCATTGCATAAGGCTGATAGGCAATCATATCCCCTTTCCTTGCACTGAAACCATCTGGTAGAGTATCATCAGCCAAACATACCTTTGCATCCTGCAATCAAGATGATCAACAAATTGATTTTCCAAATAGAGTATTCAAGCTTCATGGCAAATGGAATTTCCTTACCACGGGAACGGCTGGGTAGAGCCTTAAAGTTTCAGTTATAGCTGCATGAATATAGTGCATTTTTCCTAAAGCTTCTTCGCTCAGGCCAGCAGCGAATTCAACAACATCTTTAACATCCATCGATTTAGTTGCTTCCTTCACTTCTGCAGCAACCTTTTCTTGAACATCAGGATGTTTGCACAGCATGTATATAAACCACGACAGAGAGGCTGCTGTTGTGTCTTTGCCAGCAATTGTGAAGTTAAGAATTATATCTCGCAAGTATTTGGGGTCAGTGCTAGTCACTTCGAGGAATCTAGTTAAAATGTCTTCCTTTTTTATCTGTAGAATCCCATAGAAATACAGATCAGTTCAGAATGTACTTCAACTCTTCATATAAAAAGCTCAAGTAGCTCTATTTTTTACTTACTACAGCCGAATCGTCCTTGGAGTCGCGTAGTTGCTCAATCTTGTTATGGATCAGCTTATACACAAAATTATCAACCACTTTTATATTTCTCTTTAATGCAGCTTCCGATCCGATGTTAAGATATCTCTTGATCTTCCAGAAGGGATCAACATATCGATAAAGAGTTAAAGCACTTGAATCATCAAAAGCAGCTACGAACTCCTTGCCTTCTTCATTGGATCCACACATGCTATCTAGTTCAACCCCAAATGCAACTTTGAATATTGAATCCAAAGTCGATTTCATAAACAAGTCCTGCAGAACTTTGTGTTATTTAACAGTTTTGATTTTATATATCACCCAAACATTTCCATTAGGCGAACTTACTTGCATATCCATTGTTTCATTGAAATTAGCTGCCTCCGACACTATATTGGCAAGTCGTGCCACATTTTTCCGAAAGACAACACTGCTGAAATCTCTTAACACCTTTGTTGAGAATTCATAGCTTGATACCTTCCTCTGTTGACGCCATTTATCCCCATCCACTGTGAAAATCCCCTCACCAAGTAAATCCCTTAACAAGCTGTGATTATATTCACCCTGCACACAAATTGAAAAACCAGCAACAAGTTCATTATCAAAAAGCCCTGTCATTATACTAATTACTGATGAAAGTGAAACCCTAACTGACATTATTATCTGGGTGTTTCTAAAATCTATCTAATTAGAAATTAAGCTACTTTTTTCTCTTAGCCAACCACAGGAAGAGTTCAAAAATGTCGGGCCAACAAATAAGTTGATTTTTTTGAGGCAGGAAAGTACCTTGCCATAATTGTCGAAGTTGGTTTTGAGTATATACTCAACGTTGGCAGGATCCGAGGTATAAATCTCATTCCTGAAAGGAGAAAGCAGCCTGTAGGTCCGATACTTGGCTGCAAGATCAGTCATATAATGATGCAATCTTTTGAAGTTGAGGAGCTGGTTAACAAACGTGCCGGCAACGGGGTGGTACTTAATCTTTCTCTGTTTTTGCCTCAATTTTGCAGATAAGAACTTGAAGGGGATTAGAGAGATGAGCAGAAGCAAAGCTGTGAAGGTAAATGAGTTGGAGAAATCCATGGAGACGGATTCCTTTCCGGCACCCAACAAGACTAAGTTTAGCCGCCTTCTATCAAATTCTTGAAGGCATTTATTTATGTTATGAAGAGCCAAAATGTTCGTTGTTTTGTCCCATTGCAACTATCCTGACAGATAGAGCCTCAGGGCCGAACTCATTTATTTATGTTAGGAAGATCTAACAAGTTAGGTTTTTTACGAATCTCATCCTACAAGTTTTAAAAATTATGAAAATATCTAATTTTTAGATTAATTATGAAAATAAACTGAAAATGTTTAAATTTAGATAAATTTGAAAAGAAATTTTTTGAGGGATATATTGGGTAATTTAAATAATAATTTTATATAATTTTATAAGTTTATTATTTTTAAAAAAGAAGAGTTTATTTTGTTATTCTTATATCTTTTAAGGGTTATTTAAATTTAATTTTAAAAGATGACGGACCTAACATGTAAATAGACTAAAAATTTAATTAAGTACCGCCATTCTCTCTCATGCGAAACTTTTTTTTCGGCCAATTTGGATAATTACTTCAATCCGATGCCGTCAATTTGTTAAGCAACACCAAAAAAATTATTTTTTGAGATATTTTAACAATGTTTGACTTATGGATGTTCCTTAGGAAATAGTGGAATGGTAGAGTAGGGTGTTAAAGTTAAGAAATTAGTAGGTTTTTTCAAAAAAAAAAAAATTGAATAGATACAATAATAATATTAAGAAAAAGCTTAAATGAGTAATATACACTTTTAATTATTTTTTAAAATATAAAAAATCTAATAATATTCAATTAACTAACCTATTATTTAACAGTTTTATTTTAAAAAAACCTATAAACATAGCAACAATAAAATATCCGATTAATTATTTTTTAATCAAATTTAATATCTTGGATTTATCGAAACAACTTAGCATTAGTTCAACCTATATATATTTTACAAAACAGAAATATACATAAACCAACAACTAACAAAATGGATTATGATTTAGCATATGATGAAATGAAAAATAAATAAATTTAATTGATATATATATATATATATATATATATATAAAGTGTTAGATGCAATGGTAAGATATATTGTACTTTCAATGAAAAAATATGGTTTAAACTTGAAAATGATATTGTTAAGAGAGATAAGCTCAAGTATAAATATAAATCATAAAACAGGACATGAAAAGTACCAAAAACCAAAAATCATAAATATAAATTAATAAAAAATGATTTTATCTATCTTTATAAGGCAAGGCAGAATAATCTTAATTATAGTAATAAAACACTTAAAATTTTATTTACTCCTACTAATAAATTTTATCTATCTTTATTCACAATTATAGGTTATTAAAATTTTTGGTCATAATTGGATACCAATTTTAACATATTTTTTGACATCATAATTCAATGGTTAAAGTATGTTTAAGTCTTATACTTTTCCTAGAATTAGAATATTGTCTTTCTATTTTTATTTTAAAAAAATTAATTTTGTTAAGGTTTTTATTAAATTGAAGTTCATTACAATGTTGGTTTTTATTATATGACTACTAATTGAGTATTTTTTTAATTTCAAAATATCACACTAACGGATTTGACAAAAAAAAGATAAAATAAACAATTAGACCTGAATTTTAAATTTTAAATAGTAGAGAAACTACATTTTGTAAATAAAAGTAAATGGATTAAATTTCAAATGCGTGAAGAGTACAAAAACCTTTTTAATTAATTCTTTCAATATCTTGCTCTAACAAAAATCCTTACAACTAGAATCCCAATATTTGACCCATTGATCAAGAGTGTTTACCTTATCTTTAAAGTCATGAGATCGATCCACTGACCATGTCTATGTAGTTATTTAAATGAATGTGAATTTATTTTGTAAAAACAAATCCCCACAACCAATTCCATTACTAAATTTTGATCAACATTCATAATAATAAAGTAGTAGTTGTTGGGTTAGTGGTGGGAGAGGGAAAATAAATGCTAAGCCTATAACACCCTAGGTCTAGCGGGTCTAAAGTTTTGGCATAGTAAATAGTTTGTCGGACGAAGTGTTATCCATTCAAATGATTATTTTTAACGTATACGTGTAGGTGTATAGTAACCACCACATGAGTAAGTGAGAATTTTAGTTCGGGATATTCTGCTAATTAAGAAAAAAGATGGTGTTAAGCAAAAAGGGTAAGTATGATATGAGTTACTGCCTAAGGTATAGTACGTCTGATTTGTTTGGAATACCGTGCTAGTTAGATTATAAGTAAAATTGTTAGAAATCAATTGGATAACCTAGTTTGAAATTGTGAATGTTGGGTATTTATTTAAGTTTCTCTTTGAAACCATAGACCATTAAAAAGGCAAATTTTGAAACGTGTGACACTTGTTAAGCCCCACTAAGTAGGTTAGGTCATATATATATGTGTGAAATGGGTTCTGAAAGAGGTTCTTCTTCTTCTTCTTCTTCCTTAAATGTTGTTTTCTCATTCTTTTTTTTTATATCTCTTCCTTGCCAAACTGGAAGCTAAGATTCTGAGTTTAATCAATGGTTATTTCATCTCAGGGTAAGTATTTTAGCTTTGTATGCTAATTTATGAATAAGTCTATATGTGATTTTTGAACAGTAAGTTATAAGTGCAATGTTTTGCATGAAGTTGTCAGCGATTGAGATGATAAGTAAATTATATGTACAAGAGTTGTAATAGTAAAATTATGTTTCTAACCAGTGGTCACTGTTGGTTTGAGAGGGATATTTGGGTCTAGAGCTTAGAACCGCTGTAGGTGAGAATCAAGTGAGTCTCTACCCTGACTCTCTTGTGTAAACTTTTCAAGTAGAAGTATTTATATATAAAGGATGATGATATCTATAGTAATCGGTAAATGTATCATCATAGTAAAGATGAAGTGTTATGATGATATGTGTAAGGTTCTATTAAGAGAATACTAATTGATAAGAATATATGTATAGTTGTGATATGAAAATAATTTCAGACAGGAATACGGTTACTTCTGGGTAAGTAAGTAATGAGAAATGTCTCATAATGAAGCCTCTAGTAAGGCAATTATAATGCTAACCAGACTAACATATCACGGATTGAAAACAAGTGTAAGCCCATGAGGTAGAGGCCCATGGCAGTTTGGTATGATTTGAAATCATTCATGGTGTAGCCTCTAGTAAGATGAGACTAAAAGGCAGAACATGATACATGAATGTGTGTCAAACAATGTGGTTAAAACCCATGGTATGATATGATATGATATGATATGTCTGTAGATATGTTTATGGTGTACATTTCGATAATGTGTAAATCGAAATGGCAAATCACGATACATAAAACTCTATATAAGACCATGAGGGAGAGACCCATGACATCTTTTGTGAAGTCCGCCGAGACAGTAAACACGAGATTCTATATGATGTATGTATGATGTGTTCTATTTGGCCTGTGTGGCGTGATCTGTCAAAAATGTTTGGTAAGATTTGAATGTTTGTCTTTATAGGAAGATATGAATAAATTATGTTAGTTCTGTAATAAGTATGGCTAAGATAATGTATAGAGATGCTCAGGGTTAAGAGTTGAATAAGATTTGTAATTTAATTGAATAAGTCTTAAGG
This sequence comes from Gossypium rotundifolium, assembly GCA_025506655.1. NCBI lineage: Eukaryota > Viridiplantae > Streptophyta > Magnoliopsida > Malvales > Malvaceae > Gossypium > Gossypium rotundifolium. The sequence goes on from CP106732.1 coordinate 176,742,318, forward strand.
ATTTTCGTGAAAAGAGATGTGTATCTATATGTTAAGAAGGGTATCCATCGTGACGATTTGTAAATATTAAAATTGGATGTATTTGTAATTATGAGAGATTTAAGAAATTATTAAATGATTTGATTCGTATTATGTGAGGGTTGAATCCGAGTTATGTGAAATCCACTACGTTTGAGTTGTAACTTATTTTCTTCTAAAATTATTCAGAATTTGAGTTAGTGTTATCTTGAGTTTATAGGATTTGGAATTAAGAGGATATGGAATTCATCTGAATGGTCTATGCAGTACTTTATCAGTATGGGTATGTATGGTATTGAATCAGGGTATGTCTGAGTGTGAATTTGATGGTATTTAGTTCTACGTAAGTATCTCCAAACATATATGTATTTGCCCGTGATAAATGTTAATAAACCACTGTTTTGAGATAAGTGTATATGTTAAGGCATGGTTTGTTGGAACTAGACTTCGAAGGTATGTTTAGTTGAGAAATTAATACGTGACAAAAAGAATTATGAAATATTTGGAAGGATCTTTAATTAGTTAGATAAGGAAGAAATGAGTATGACAAGAGCATGACATTTGGCGTATAAAGGTTTGATAAAACAGTTGGCATACAGAGAAATGGTTGGAGCACTGTAGTTCAAATAAGAATTCAAAGTATTCATCAATATATTGTTGTAATAAAGCTCACTAAGTACGTTTGTACTTACAAGGTTGTTATTGTTTTTCAGGTAATTAGAAGAGACTTCGCCTAGAGGGACTGTAATGACCCAAAATTCACGGACATCGAAAAAAGTACAGTATCGGGCCTCCGTCTTAGTAAACCAAGTTCGTAAACAATTATTAGAAGTAATTCAGAGTCTAGTAGTGTGCTTGATTAGGCTTTAATTAGGTGAATTTAGCTTATTTGAGAGAAATTAGGAAAAAGGACTAAAGTGAATAAAGGTAAAAGTTGAATTGTATATTAAAAGAAAATAAAAAGGACCAAAATGGAAAATAGGCCATTTAGCATATTTGAGGCGGCAAACATTAAAACAAAAATCTAAGATTTTGTTAAGTTATAAATTATAAATATATTATTTTAATTATAAATTATATTAAATTAATTTAAAATAATTATATTATAAGATTTTATATGATAAATGAGTTATGATTTTGACAAATGGATGGTGATAAAATAATACATGTGTAATTAAAATATGTATACAATTGTAGTTTATAGATTTAATTTGCTTATTAATTAAGCATAAGATATTTATTATTTATTATTATTAAATTAAAAGATATTTACTAATTAAATAATTAGTATAAGATTTTGGCTGATAATAAATTATAATTTTGCCAAGTGTATGGTAAAGATAAAATACAAGTGTATTAATTTAAGTATGTACATTTGTAATATTTTTATTTAATTAGTAAATAGATATTTATTATTATTAATTAAATTAATAAAATATTTATGAGATAAATAATTATATTATGAGATTTTTTGTGATAAATAAATCATATGGTGACAATTGTAGGTGATGATAGTGTACAAATGTTGTAGAATACATGAATACATTTGTAATACATACAATTAAAAATATAAAAGATTTGTATTAAATTAAATAATTATAGTATAAGATTTTGTATTGTAATAGATTAAAATTTGCCAAATGTATGTTCATGATATTGTACAAATGTACAAAGAAGTATGTACATAAATGTATTGTTTATAATTAGTATTAAATAGATTTTTTAATTAAATAATTATATCATAAGATTTAATTGTGATAAACAAATTCATTAAAGACAAGTGTAAAATATATAATTGTCCAATTGTAAAATAAGTATTTGTTATTGAATAGATTTCTATTATAATTATAATTATAATTATTATTATTATTATTACTATTAACTAATATATATATATATATATATATATATATATGTATGTATGTATATAAGATATAAAGTAAAAAGAAACAAAGGAAAGAAAGAAAAGAAGAAAGTTACAGAGAAGAAGCAACGAAAATAGGGAAAGAAAAAGAGAAAGAAAAAGAAAAGGAGAATTAGGGAATTGAAGCTTAAAGTTTAATTGCTAATAAAGAACTCGAGGCATTAACATAGAAAGGAAAAGAAAAGTTATCGAGAAGTAATCGCGGAATCCGGGTATGTACTACTATAATTCATTTTATTTCGTTTTTTTATGATAAATTTAAATTATGTGAATGGTAAGTAAATAATGAGGTAAGTGACTAAATTGAATGAACTTAGGGAAAATAGAATTAAATGATGAATATGTGTTAGTATTGAAATATAAATTGAATTACATGTGATTGATATGAAAAGTATATTGAATTAAATTGTGAAATTGAATTGGAAGTGATTTGAATTGTGATTTTGAGATTGAGATTGAATTGATAATATGTATGAATTGAATTTGGATGATTTGTGATCAATTGGAAGACAAAAGAAATTGATATTTAAACCAATACCCTATTAACTAGTCGGTTTGAGTCGGATATAGTTGGCATGCCATAGGATTGGAAGAGTTTAGGGATACTTCAACCTCGAGTCGATGAGACACTGGGTGTTACTATATTTCTTCGGATAGTTTCGATGAGGTACTGGATACCAACTTTCTTCGGCTCTGTCGATGAGACACTAGGTGTCACTATATTGCTTCGAACTATCCAATGAGGCATTGGGTGCCAATCTGGTGTGTTTGGTTGGATCCACATATCCGCCAAAGTTCGAGTCTGTTAATAGAGGTAAAAAATGAAAAGCTAAATTAAATGAAATGAATCGGTTGAGCCATTGAAGAAATGTGAAAAAGGAATGTGTATTGAATTTGTGAATTGAAATTGGAAATGAGAATGAAAAAGCATGAACCAAAGGTTCATGAAATGTTAGTTGGCTCAATATGAAATTATATGATATCAATTGATGGAAGTTTAAATTAAGTAACGAATGTTAAAGAAATGAAAGTTATGTTTAATTTGGTTTTAGTATGTTTAAGTTGTCTAATTTAATAATTATCCTTATTATATTTATAATTTGAATTATGATAATACCACTGAGTATGAAATACTTAGCGTGCGGTTATTTTCGTGCGCAGGTTAATAGGTGTTCAGAGTCCCGATTCAGCATCCAGAGTGATCTCGACTCCAACATAAAACTCGGTGATGTAGTCCTTTTGGAAAAAGTGACATGTACATAAGTGTTATTTTGGTCACTTTAAAATGCTACATGATTTTTGTCGTAAAGAATGGTATTTGGAATTTTGGTGTTTAAACTAATGAAATGGTACGAAAATTTATATGATATGTATGGTATAATTGGTACTAAATTTTTTTTTGAATCAAAATGGGTTGATATTATAATAATAAGGGCCGGCAAAGTCCAATACAAAAGCAAACGGCAGAGTGCTAAAAAAGAAACAACTAACAGCTGTAAACAATAAATGAAATTAAAGCAACTGAAAAGACACAAAGCAGACCCCTTATCTCCTCGAAGTCTCCATCTCAGCCATTGGAAACCGTCCCTCTTCCTCAGATCAATCTTTGAGCTAGACATTCCTTGCTCGACACTGCTAAGCGCCTAGAGTCCAATAATCCACTCCACAGAACAAGGTGAAACAACTCCTTAATGTCCCAGATTCTAATCCAGACTTTCCTTCAACGCAAGGCTCTTCACCGATTCTGGTAAACCAGCAATCCATAGCCCTGAAGTTCTCTGTCTCCTCCCCTCAAGCGCCAGAGTGTGAGCTACGCCGTTAGCAACCGTCGCACATGCAAGTAAGAGATTTCGTCAAATTTCGATTCCATTTGACAGATATGATGCGCAATCGGTCTCAGAACCGATCTATCTTCCTTCCTCTTCATAATATTTTTGATGACCGATAGGGAGTCCCCTTCCAAGACCAGGCGCCAAAACCCATATCGGAGGCGAAAATTAGCGCTCTCTCACATGCTCTACCTTCCGCCACGAAGGGATCTGAAACGTTTCCAAATAGATAAGTCTCTGCTCCTTTTATATCTCCCATAAAATCTCTGGCAATGACTACTGTGACCGCTAGTTTTTCATCTGACATATATGCCGCATCGAAATTCAGCTTTAATATGCCTTTGTCCGGTGGTCTCCATAACTCATTCATGGTGGGTCTAACCTGGGTTTGAGTAGACCTTTGAACTATCTGAATCTCTTGATCATAGCCCCGAATAAAACCCAGAACCTCATTCAAATTAAAACGGACCCCTTCATAAATGAGTTTATTTCTTCGATGCCGTAGACTCCATAATGATATAGCAATAATGCATCTTTGTTGTTCATCTGCTGCAGAAAAAATTCTAGCTAGACATTTCTTTCCAGTCCATGATTCGCCAATGACCGGTAACTTGATATGCAAATGGGCCCACACACTTCTCAGCACTCCACAGGACCACATTAGATGGTTTGAATCTTCCAAATCACATTTACACAAAGGGCAGATTGAGTCAATCCCTAGCTTTCGTCTCGCCAGATTGCAAAACTAGGGAATCAGATTGTTGAAAAGCCGCCATACATGTATTTTAACTTTTTCTGGTAAATGTAATGGCCATAAGGAATTGTAAAAATATTTGTAATTATCCTCATTAGGACTAGAAACATTAGGCAGAATGTAGAGGAAGCTAGAACTCGATACCCACTTTTAACTGTAAACACCCCAGTACCTTCATGCTTCCAGACCAATGTGTCATCCGATCTACTAGCAGCTACCAAATCGAGACAATTCTATTAGCAGTAACTTCATCAAAAAGGCTATTAATCAGCTCTCTATTCCAGGTATTCGTATCCACATTTATGAGCTGGTTAACATATGTCCAATCAGGTATAATCTCATGACCTGAAATTCTATTATTTTCACTACCAGGTAGCTAGAAGTCATTCCAGATATTGACGCTGTCCCCCTTGCCAATCCGCCACAGCATTCCGTCCCCTATCAAATCTCGAGAACTACAAATACTACGCCAGGTAAAAGACGGGTAAGAACCAATCTTAGCAGATAGAATATCAGACCTCGAAAAATAACGTGCTTTTAAAATTCTGGCTAAAAGACATTGAGGTTGAGCAAATATGCGCCAAACTTGCTTAGCTAATAAGGCCTTGTTAAACAACGATAACTTTTTAAAGCCAAGACCACCATAAGGCTTAGGTTTACATAGCGCATTCCAACAAGTCCACTGGATACCCTTCGACGTTTTATTATTAGCCCACCAAAATCTATTCATGATATTTTTTAGTTTATTGTACAATTTCTTTGGAAAAAGGAAACATTGCATTGCATAAAGAGGCATAGATTGCAAAATGGATTTAATGAAAACCTCTTTACCCCCCATTGATAAGTATCGAAGACTCCACCCTGCAACATGTTTCCTGAATCTGTCAATGAAATCTGCAAAAGTCTAATTCTTCCTTCGTCCCACCATCATCGGCAAGCCAAAATACTTTTCAAGACTAGTCGCCACTCGAACTCCCATAAAATCCTTAATGTCCTCCTTCACATCATCTTTAACATTTGACCCAAAACAAAAGAGAGACTTATCAAATTCACCTTCTGTCCTGTACACTATTCATACTCCTGAATAATATCCCGGACTGTAGTAGCCCCCTCTCGCGAGGCATCGCCAAAAAGGATGCAGTCATCTGCAAAAAATAAATGGTTAACAGAAAATTTTTCCCTACCGATATGGGCAACTCCCATTACTCCTCTTCTCTTTGCATCGTCGAGTAAGGTAGAAAAACCTTCGCACAAATTATGAACAGATAAGGGCTGAGAGGGTCTCCTTGTCTCAGACCTCGTGAAGGAGAAAACCATTCGCTATTCATACCATTGAGACAAACGGAATATGATACAGAACTTACACATCTCATAATGAGAATAATCCAATCAATATGGAATCCCAAGGCCTTCATCATTCCGGTAAAAAAATCCCATTCCACTCGGTCATACGCGTTGCTCATGTCCAACTTAAGAGCAAAGTTCCCTTTCTTTCCATTTTTCTTCATCTTCAGTGAATGGAGGACCTCATATGCAATCAGAACATTGTCCGAAATGAGCCTCCCTGGTATAAAAGCCCCTTGAGCTTCGTTTATACAGACTCCTAAAATATCACTCATTCGGCCAACCAGTAACTTAGCAACAATTTTGTAAATGACATTACAAAGGCTTATAAGACGGAATTGGGCCATATTTTTTGTCTATCAACTTTGGAAATTAACACAATTCTCATTTTGTTAATGTCACCAACTTTAATTTGTCCATTTAATACGGCAAGGCAGTATCTAAAAACCTCCGGTCCCACAATATACCAGTAATACTGGAAGAAGATAGCAGAGAAATCGTCAACTCCGGGAGCTTTTAAGGCCGGCATCAAATTCACAGCATTCCAAACATCCTCATTCGAAAAAGATTTCAACAAAGACTCATTCATACATTCAGTTACCTTGCTTTCCACCAAACTAAAAATGTGCTCGTCCACTCCCATTTCAGAGGCTGTAAACAAGTCCTCAAAATAATTAGACGCCATTTTAACCATCTCCTCAGTGCAGAATGCCTAATCCCGTTTGCATCAATAAGTTTAGAAATTTTTCTGCTAAAATGACGTTGCCCAGCCATCTTATGAAAGAAACTTGTGTTTCGATCTCCATCTTTAAGCCAATTTACTCTTGCTCATTGCTCCCAATATAACTCCTCCTTATCGGCCTCCAAGTTGAGATCCAATTGGGCCTCAACAATTTTAGCTAAAACATTATCTGAGGTATCTTGGGAATAAAGCCTTTCTAGCCTTTGTTCAATCTGAGTCCGAGTTCTTCTCTTTTCTCTACTGTTGACTTTGCTCCAATTCATAAATCTGCTCCCCATGATCTCTAATTTTATAGGAATGCTTCCAGGAGTATCTTTCCACCAACTACGAACCAGTCCCTCAAAAGAGCTATCTAAACACTATTTGGCCTCAAACTGAAACATTCTATTACTATGCTATATGTTAAATCGATTCCCACCCATTGTATCTAAAAGAAGAGGACAATGATCAGAGAATGAGTGAGTCAGATGTTCAATCTGATAACTAGGAAAAAGTTCTATCCATTCAGGCGATGCTACCCCACGATCCAACCTCTCTCTTATATTAGTAGACTTAAATCTATCCCTTTCCCAAAGTGAACCACCTACCTGTGAACCCGAGATCAAACACATTACAATCTTCTAAGGCCATACGAAAATCCATCATTTGGCGTTCTGAACGAAGCCGTCCACCTCTTTTTTCAAAGAAGCTAGTAATCTCATTAAAGTCTCATAGAACAATCCATGGATTTTTACGGTCCCCACTTAATTGTCTTAGGAGATTCCACGATTCATCTTTGCCCCGTTCAATTGGATTACCATAGAACCCCGTTAGTCTCCAATTCTCCCCACAATCAATATCCGAGATTTCCACATCAATGTGAAAAGAAGAAAAACTTTTAAGACTAACTAAAGAATTACTTTTCCATCCCAATGACAAACCACCACTAGAACCCAAAGCACTGATGTCAATACCATTATCAAACCCACATTTTAGTTAGACCAATTCCATTCTCTTTGCATTTAATTTCATTTTCATGAAAAACAAAATTCGGGGATTAACGGCTCGTAATTTATTCTTGAGCCTTTTAATCGTTCATGGGTTCCCCAAACTACGAACGTTTCAACTTAAGATTTTTATTGTTCTCGGCTGCTCTGACTACCAGAGCTAGCCGATACAATTAAGGACCTATTTTCAGTCGTTGGATCCAGATTGACGGATGAGGTTGCAATCACCCTCTATCGTTTCTTCCCTTCTAAAATCTCAACTGGGACATTTTCTTCCTCTAAACCCAACTCCATAGGCCCATTAGCATTCCCCATCATACTCCACTCCTCATTGTGCCGAAATAATCCCAAAATTATTATCATTCTTGTTAATTTGGGAAATAAATCCCAAAATTCATTAAATTGGGATTCGCAATCTGTACATCACGATTTGCATCCATTTTTGGCAAAGAATCATCTCCCTCATTTAACGCACCATTAGGATTGATTTTCCCGAAATTCTCTCCCAACCTCCGTGATCCATCCGCTTCCCTTAGCCATCTACTCTCCACCGTGCCGCCGTCGGAGCTCATCCCGTAATGTAATATCCCACCCGAAAATAATTTTTGAAGGATCAATTCTAAGACGGTACGGACAAAAACTATCCCTATGACCCAATCTACCACAAATAAAACAGAATAAGCTAAGCTTCTCATACCTAAAACGAGCATAAACCGTTATTGAGCCCCCAATCTGATTCTTCTTTTTTCATTTCAATGGAACAGAAGTATCAAGCCTTACTCGAATACACATGAAGTTTTGGAAACCCGAACCCAAGTTGGATGTGTCATAATCAATAAACTACCACAGAAATTCCCAAATTGTTTTGCCATATTTTCAGTCATCAAAACAGGGGATAATTCGTGGACTTGCACCCAGAACTCAGTATGAACTAAAGGCAACGATGAAGGATGCCCTCCAAAGGGAATTCTTTGTAATATGAGTAAGTGATTATTAAAAAACCAGGGGGTGCCTTCAATTACTCTCTTCAGATTTACCTCATGAAAAAACTGAAAATGGAACCTTTTGTCCCCTAAATCTGTTATGCAAATGCCACCAAGGGGATGCCACAGATCTGCCATGGTATTTCGCAGTGAAGGGAAATGCACGACGCTATCAGTTAAACAATGACCCACCAAGTAGCAGTGATATGACCTTTCCACCGTAGCAACTTCCTCCCGAAAGGCTTCCTCTTCTTCATCAATAAGGCTCAAGTTAGCCAAGTCTTCTTCCATCAGAATCGAAAGTATCAAAACCAAAGTCAAATAAGAGATACTTAGAGAATACTTTGAGAACGCATAAGAAAATAAGAAAAACGTGCCAAGCGGCAGACAGAGAATGTGCCAATCGGCAGACTTGGTTTACAAATGTCCGTTTGCTAATTGGTACTAAATTTAGAATGGAATGAATGAAGTTATAAGTTAATTTTTAATAGCAATATAAATGTTTATAAAGTAAATTATCAAATTATTGATATAGGTATGATTTTAATACAATTAAATATGAAATTGCATTGGTTGTAATATTGGTTTTGGTTTGGTCTCGGCTTGAAATTGCAGGGAAGGTTAAATATTTATAAAGAGGTTATATCGAATTTTAAAAAAAAACATGAATGAAGTCAATGAGCATAAATTTATATAAATTTATGATATAATTGATATTTATTAAAAATTATTTGTAAATTGTCCGATATGTGCGATAATGCCTCGTAACCGTGTTCTAACGACAGTTTAGGGTTAAGGGGTGTTACAGGGACAACGCCAATAGTACGCTAAAGTGGTGGCAGTGTGAACTATCATGCATACAACGAAAAAGTGGTGTAGTAGTCGCCTGTCTTTGATAATAAACTTCTTTATTGTAAAGATTTGTATCAAGCTTGATGTAACAATTTATTTTAAAATACTTCCTTTATTTTCAAATGATAAGTTTTTCAGTTAAAATGCTAAATGAAAAATAAATAAGAAGTACAAATTTGTAAAAATAATTTGTTAAATATCAAATGTTGTGTAGTAACACTCAGATATTCGAATCCGACGAATCGGATCGAGTCAAGTTGTTACAAAGCCAAACATAAATGAATAGAATCAATTTCTTGTTCAATCAATTCGAAAAATATTTCACATGTACTTTAAATAAAGTAAACTAAATATATTCATGAATTGATAAATTAATTTCAAAATTCAAATATTAATTTATTTAGCAACTTCTGCTTCTAAATTTGTTCATTCAATGCTAATGTAACCCTAGAAAGTATGATAATATTTTTTATTTGTTTAATTGTTTTTAAATTATAAAATGATATTGGAAAAACAAAGAAAGCACTCTATTCTTATTATTTGAAAATGTTAGGTGGGAAAATGTAATCTTATAAACAAGCAAAAGATAAAATAAATAAGTTACCGTTATTTTAATTATTAAAATTATATTGATTAATATAATAAATAAAAAATATTTTTGTTTTAAAATTTGGATTTCACGCGTAATGTTAAATAGTTTAAGAAAAGAGTTAAAATAAAATAACCTTTTATATTATGATAAAGTGAAATTATTGGATGGTTGAAATGTTGAGTTCATTTCGAAACATAACATTATGGGGTTAGGTTACAAGCCATTGAGGCTTCTAGGAATAGCAAAATGATATAGCTCAAGAGCAGGGGCACCTCATCTACCTCCGCTGACTACGTCAAACTTCATTCAACACTGTTTCTACTTAAAGCGTATGTTGTATAAACATTTTCGATTTGTTTAAGCTGGCTTAACTACAGGCTGTCCACTTGTATAAGTGATCATCCTCCCATAATTAATTCATAGCATTCATATGCCATTTTTATGTACATCTTTTTGAATTGAGATTTGAGATAGCTGAAGACTCTGCTGGAAGGCAGTTGCAAGGAAAAGGTTAGAACCATAAAGCCATTTTGGTATGATTTATGTAAGATGTGCCTCGTATTTATTAAACACATTGTAAGTATTTTAGATGAGAATTGACGAGTAATCTAAGAAGGCTCAAATAGGCCCGACGTCGGGACGACATGATGAACTCCCAACTTAAGGCCGCGGCGACATCGTGACGAACATGCATGGGACGTCACGACGACACGACGTATTCTCCATATAAGCTGCCGCGTTTAGACTTCAAACAAAACTTTTTTTCTTGTTGAACTTTGATTATTTCAGAGATATTTTAGTATGATTAGAATTCTAATCAAGTCTATTTAAACGGCTATTGTATATCTGTTTTGATATGTCAATTAGAAAAGGCTTTTCTTTGAGGACTACAAGATGTAGTTGTAAATGAATTTTGATGAGAGTTTTCGTGTTAATTATGGAGAGAATTTTGTACTCTTTTGGGTTTGCTCTTTAGGTTTATTTCTTCATATTTTACTTTCGTTTGTTTACTTTCCTTAATGAAAAGTCGAAAACTCTTTTACCCGTAATTTTTTCTTTTTTAATGATTTTTTATGTAAATATTTGTATATTTAATCTTCTCTACTTTTCTTATCCGTTGTTTATATGGGATCATCCCTCACCGTTTATTTGGATGCAATTGCATAGTGTTCACTTAACAATTTATTTAGCACTTCCCTGAACTCATTTTCTTCGGACAGAGAAGGTTCAGGTTTCACGTGGTATAGATATATTTAATGTGTGGAATTGCTAGGTACAATGAACCGAGCCGGTTAGTAGATGAAACCCTTGGTCGAACAAGAAGTAAGGACCTGGTTTTAATTCCGACATCGGTGAAATGCACGAACATGAAGGCCTCCGTCTATATGAAGATTGATCATCGTCCTGTATGTCACTGCTCTATTCTCATCACTCAATTTGAATACGAAGCAGCGGAGAAGAACAGCTGAGAAAATCTTCATCTGTCTATAGGCAAAGTCCTTACCCAGACACACTCGAGGCCCTGCCTGTTAATCGAAAACAAAGGTCAGCCGTAAAATCACACCAGTGAAACAATATTCAGGAATTTTCAAACCTGGAAAGCTGTAAACTTGAAAGGGCTTTCTGATCGGAACATGCCGTTCTTGTCGAGCCATCTCTCGGGTCTGAACTCCTCTGCATCATCACCCCAAATGAACTTCATTCTACCCATTGCATAAGGTTGATAAACAATCAAATCATCTTTCCTCACACTAAAACCATCTGGCAGAGTATCATCAGAGAAACATATCTTTCCATCCTGCAATTGAAGTGATTCACAAATAAATTTTTCTATAAATGAGTTAAGGAAATTTCAGTAAGAGATTCAAGATTCATGGCAAATTTCCTTACCATAGGAACTGCCGGGTAGAGCCTTATAGTTTCAGTTATAGCTGCATGAAGATAATGCATTTTTTCTAAAGCCTCTTCTCTCAGGCTAGCAGCGAATTCATCAACATCTTTAACCTGCATTGATTTTGTTGCTTCCTTCACTTCCACGGCAACCTTTTCTTGAACATCAGGATGCTTGCAAAGCATGTATATAAACCACGACAGAGTGGACGCTGTTGTGTCTTTTCCAGCACCTGTGAAGTTAATAATTGTATCTCTCAAGTATTTTGGGTCAGTGTCATTCACTTGGAGGTATCTAGTTAAAATGTCTTCCTTTTTTATCTGCAGAATCCCATAGAAATACAGATCAGTTCAGAATTCTACTTCAACTCTTCATATAAAAAGCTCAAGTAGCTCTATTTTTTACTTACTACAGCCTCCTCCTTGGAGTCGCGTAGTTGCTCAATCTTGTTATGGATCAGCTTATACACAAAATTATCAACCACTTTTATATTTCTCTTTAATGCTGCTTCCGATCCGATGTTAAGATATCTCTTGATCTTCCAAAAGAGATCGACGTATCGGTAAACGACCAAAACACTTGCATTATCAAAAGCAGTTGCAAACTCCTTGCCTTCTACATTGGATCCACACATGCTGTCTAGTTCAACCCCAAATGCAACTTTGAATATTGAATCCAAAGTCGATTTCATAAACAAGTCCTGCAGAACATTGCGTTATGTAACAGTTTTGATTTTATTTATCACCCAAACATTTCCATTAGGTGAACTTACTTGCATATCCATTGTCTCATTGGAATTAGCTGCCTCAGACACTATATTGGCAAGTCGTGCCACATTTTTCCGAAAGACAACACTGCTGAAATCTCTCAACACCTTTGTTGAGAATTCATAGCTTGATGCCTTCCTCTGTTGACGCCATTTATCCCCATCCACTGCGAAAATTCCCTCACCAAAAAATCCCTTAGCAGGCTGTGGTTATACTCACCCTGCACACCAATTGAAAAACCAGAAACCTGTCATTTAAAACACCACCCTGCCCCTTTTGGTTACCCATATTATTATCAAAAGCCATTTCATTATATCAATTACTCATCAAAGTGAAACTATAACTGACATTATTGATACTGACTAGATTAAAAAGCTTTTTCCCCATCTAAATCTGGGTATTCCTAAATTCAAGCCAACAAATTATTCTGCGTGTTTTGGATGAGCAGGGAAAGACCTTGCCATAATTATCGAAGTTAGTTTTGAGTATATATTCAACGTTGGCAGGTTCCGAGGTATGAATCTCACTCCTGTAAGGAGAAAGCAGCCTGTAGGTCCGATACTTGGCTGCAAGATCAGCCATATAATGATGCAATCTATTAAAGTTAAGCAGCAGGTTAATAATCGTGCCGGCAACGGGGTGGTACTTGTTCTTTGTCTGTTTTTGTTTCAGTTTCGCAGTGAAGAAGGTGAGGGAGATTAGGGAGAGGAGCAGAACCAAAGCTGTAAAGGTAAATGAGTAGGAGAAATCCATGGGGATGGAACAAGATGAGGGAAGCACTTCCCATAAATGTTCTCTTTTATGCTTCTTCAAGGACAGTATGTTTGAGGCTCACACTATCATTACTAATTTTATTATTTCACGGCGGATATTATTGAAGCTAATTTCTTGTTTTTTGTCTCATTTGGTTATGTCTACGACAACTTGCAACTGTCGTGACAGATTGATTGTCTGTGTCCAACACTCAAATTCTTTTGGGTTTTTTTATTGTAAACTTTTATATGATTCAATTTCAAAAAATTATAAATTAGTTATTGAATTATTTAAAAATTTTTATTTAAGTCATTAGGTTCTTAAGTTTTTCTTTTTAAATTCGGCTAGCGATCTCCAAGTAACGATTTAATAATCAATATAGTGGATCAATACCCATCAACAAGTAGAAGAACATATCTTAGATCGAAATCAATCTTTGTTTAGTGTCAGAGATTGAAGAAGAAAATTATTTAAATTTTGATTTGCAAATTCGTGACATTCAAAATTATTTTATGAAAAAAAAATGAATTGTAGAAGAGAAGAAGAATAAGAGCTTACAATTGGTGCAGACGGTGCAAAGAGAGGTCATCCAATAGCGATTTTAACAGCTCATCAGTAACTTAAATGATAACTTTCGAATAGCTCAGTGACCATTTTGAAAATTTTTGGAGTGATCAAAACGTAAATTTACTAATAGTTTAGTGACTTTAAATGTAGTTTACCCTTTTTTTTTCATTCCAGGCATTTTGAAAGGGTAAACTATAAAGCTGGTCACTTAACTTTCATAAATTTCATTTCGAGCATTGAAAAAAAAAAGTGTGCATTTTAGGCATTGTTGTTAAATATCGGTTTCATTTTAGTTACTTCGCCATTAATTCAATATTATTGTACACTCATTTTAATCACCCAACTTCAATAAATTTTCATTTGTTTTTATAGGGGAAATTTGAATTTTCACAGATAATTGAGTTATAGATAAAAGCTTAGGTTTGATCGTTACAACTGAGTAGCTCAATTCCTTCCAAAATGAAAATTTATTAAGGTTAAGTGACTAAAATGATTGGAAAATAATATTGAATTAACAACTGAGTGACCACAATGAAAATAGTTTTTAGCAACAACATCTAAAATATAAACTTCTTTTTTATGCCCAAAATAAAAATTTATGAAAGTTTGATGAGCATCTGTATAATGTATCCTATAGAAAAATAACTCCAAAATGTATTCCTCTATATATAATGTTCGAATTAGATATAATGCTTATAATTTTTTAAATTGAAAGATATTGATGATCACTAAACTAACTATATTACGACAAAGGCAAGTGCATTTATCGAACAATAGTATAGCTATGGTGAGTAGGGAATATCGTATCCACGAGAAATAAAAGTACTAGTAATTACCATTTTTTATTATTTAGCCGACAAATTGAAGTGATTGTTTTTAATCTAAATTTACTAATCTAATTTAACTACGAACGCAACAGAGAATGAAATGAGAAAATAATCGAAAACAACCAATGAGAAAGACAATACCCAGGAACGAATACACCTAGACTTCACCTATTATTCTGAATCTGAATTAAATGATTTATTCACTTGCGTCTTGATCCGTAGAAATCCCTAAATTATGTTAATATCTCTTTCGAGAGTAAGAACAACTAACTCTATGTTAATTAATTGAAATCTCTTTCTAATTAAAACCCATATTGTAGCATTAACTCGATCTATGGATTCCCCTATTAGATTTGACTCTAATCCGGCAGATTATGTCGTCCTATTTCTAAAATTGCATGCAACTCCACTCAATTATACTAGACCTACTCTTAAACACGGACTTTTGCTCCACTGAAATAAGCACATTAAACATGAATTAATATCCTAAAAATATTAAAACATGAAATAAGCATACATAATTGAGAACAAGAATCAAGTATTTATCATGTAAATTAGAAATCAAATAATAAGATTCATTTTAGGTTTCATCTTCCCTAGGTATCTAGGGAATTTAATTTATAATCTGATTTGAAAACATCTCAAAGTTAGGATAACAACAAGACATAAAGAAACTTAATAAAACTTTGAAGGAAATTAAATAGAGATCTTCAATCTTGAAGGAGATCCGCTTCTGAGTTGATTCTGATGGTGTTCTTCGAGTGATTTCATCAATCTTCTTTGAATGCTCCTTTAGATCTTCTTTAATTGATATTAATAGATTTTAGAATGCTCAAAAAGCCTAAAAAATTGGGTTTTTCCACGTGTTTGGGAAACAGGGAGCGATATCGACACGGGCTGGCACATAGGCGTGTGCCACCCATGGAAATGCCCAGGCCGTGTGGATCCTAGAAACAACTCTATTCGTTCGATTTTTGCTCTCTTTTTTTGCTCCTTTTGCCCCCAAATACTCTCCTAAGTATAGAAACATGAATTTAAAGGATTAGGAGCATCAAATTCACTAATTTACATCATTAATTGTAATAGCTCAAATTTCAGCTGATATCAGAAATAGTGGTTCGAGACCACTAAATCTGACAAATGAAATCTTAGATTATATTATTTAATATTTACGAGCCAAATGTAGCTTTTAAAAGATTTTTTGAAATAGTAAATTGTGTTTTATAAAGATTTATTTGGTCAAGAAATTGAGAAAAAGAGGCATCAAGATCTCGGTGTTATAAACCGAGTCATAAATATTTTTATAAATATTTAAGGAATGTCAATAAGGTACTATTAAAATTTCGTTAGAAAATTTTGACGTTTGGGTGGTTAATGAAAAAAAAATGACTAAATTGAAAAAGGTGTAAAAGTTACTAGAAGGATTAAATAGCTTAATTTTCAAATAAGGAAGGACCTAAAGTGAAAATATTCCCAAAGGAGATATTTTGGGCGGCAATCGGTGAGAAAAATAAGGAAATGGGTGACATAAGGGTAAAATTGAAAAATTGCCAAAATTAGCTAAATAAAAATGGGACCAAATTGGAATATCTAGAATTCTCTTCATTTCTCTTCATTTTCATAAGCTGAAAAACAGCCATGGAAGAGGGTTAAAGCTATTTTTCGTACTCTAGCTTCATGTAAGTTTAATTCTTGATTTCTCCTTGAGATTTCTTTGTTTTTGGACTTTTACAATCGAGTCCAACTTACTATGTCATTAGTTTTTGATTCTATGTCTAATTTTTAAAGTTTCTATGGATGAGTGATGGAATCATATGATGAATAAATATAGAATTGAAGCTTTAATTTTGATATATGATGATTTTATCAAGTAAATTTGATGAAAATTGGTTTTAGGACCTAATTGTAAAAGAGTTTGGAATTAAGGTCTAATGATAAATTTATTATTTTCAAGGGCTATGAAGTAGTTTAAAATGATAGAATAAAATATTAATTGATAAAAATTATCATAATTGAGGGGTTAATTGGATAAGAACTGAATTATATGAATTGTGAAATTTGGGACAAAATGGAAATCAACACTTTGCACTAAAACAGTTTTGGACAGCAGCAGTAGTCTAATATTAAAAAATTACAAAAAAATCATAGAAATAGAATTAGAGGATTAATAAAATATGGAATTAAAGCTTATTGAGTCTAGTTTATTATAGAAGAAACGTGTAAGTAATGGAATTGTAAATCATGAGATATAATAGGTTTTGTGAGACAAGGTCAGAATGATTTAGGGTTCCCATGTTCTGACTTTGTAAAATCATAAAAAATTGGATAAAAATAATTATGGGCTTAAATTTATATGTTTCAAATTCTGAATGAGTCTATTTTCAAGAAAAACAAACAAAACATCATCCGAATCCCATATGAGGAGATAATTAATTTTTAGTGAAGAAGGGTCGGAATTTTCAAATAGCAGAACAGAGGTGACTTTAAAGAATAAGCTGTACTTATTGGCTAAAGCAAAAATTCTGAAAATTTTATGGTAAGAATATATGTGAGTCTAGTTTCAGGGAAAATTAGAGGATCTTAATTTGGATTCTGTAGCTCAAGATAAAAATAATTTAGTGACTGTGACATGGATGAATAACATGAATATTCACATAAATAAATAGTGAAAAATTATAGATAATGTTACTTACAAATGTGTTATTTATACTAAGGATGTGGAATGGAGAGGAGGAGGAGGAAAATATATGAATGACTTATGCATAAATTGATCACATGCCCGATTATAATCGATAAACGTTAAATTAGAAATGATATAATATTTTATTTCAAATATTTATTATGAAACTAAGATTATCGTTATGCTATAAAAATTGAATTGTAAGTTCGTGTAACTTGAATTATATTCTTTAATGCTTGAAACATATTTTTATTGATGTTAGTATGATTTGGATGTTTATTGTATGATAATTGATGAAGTATTGATATTCTTGATGAAAATAGAAAATAAATCCCAGTTGAATGAAAGGAACACTCGATGGATCTCTGAAAACAAATTGACGGTAAAAAAAGATCTAGCCCGGACTGGTGATCCTGATGTGTGAAAAGGATCTAGCCCGGACGGGTGATCTTGATATAAGCCTCCCAAAGAATATGTGGAAAATGGATTTAGTAAGGAAATGTATGGAAATGTATGGAAATGTATGGAAATGTAATCCGAAGGAAATTAGGGTCTCAATTTAGCCTTTTGGACTAAGAAATATAAGTGATTTGGAATTCATATCCAAGCTCATTAGAGTAATTGTCGCTTTATTCTTCCTTCTCTTTTCTTTCTAATCCCTTCAAAAGCCGAAAGTTGTGAGAGCATCATTTAGCCATAGCCAATCTCTCAAGGTTGAAGTGAAGGTGCAATTGATTCCTTCAAATAAGGGTATTTAGACTTATCAAAATTTAGGGACTAATTTCGATTATTAATCGGACTAGTAATCCCATTGTAAGAAATAAGGTTTAGGGAGTTAAAGATCTAAGATCGAAAATTTGGGATTTCAAGTGAAATGCTCTCTTATAGGGCTTTAACTTGATTTAGCCTAGGATTACGAAATATGTTATACTTAACATGTGAAAAGTGACATGAATGTGAATTTAAGTATGATATGCATGATATGAATAATATGGGGCATGGTAATCCCGCTTATAAGAAATGAGGTTCAAGGCTCGTGTGCTCTCTCTTGGGGATTTAGCCTAGACCGGTAATCCCGCTGTAAGAAATGAGGTTCAGGGAGTGTGCTCTCCAAAAAGGACTTATGTATATATGAGTACGAATTGACGGTTAATGAGATTGTACACCATGAGTGTACTACAGAAATCCATCGAAATTCGATGAATTCAACGGATAAAATGGAAAATGGTAAATACATGGAATTATGAAATTGGTGAGCGATTCACAAGAATTTGTCATTTGAAATTGTGATTGACAGGAAGAAATATCGAATTGCATACTTATGTATGGTTACAAGTATTTATCTAAAATACAAGAAAATGATGGTTCTTAATATCCGGAGACACGAGACTATGATATATGAACATGGATTATATTTAATAAATATGTTCATTCATAATTATGAAATTATGTACCTCATGTTACTATTTGCATAAAGATGATATTTCAAATACTTTGATGAGCAAAGCTAACATATAAAATAGTATGAAATCAAGAAAAGTTGTTATGAAAATGTATTTAAAATACTAAGATATGGTTGTTATATGTTATATGATTACATAATGTGAAATTGTCTATATATATGGGAAATTTAATGAGAATTGAGCTCATATATGCTTTCTTGTTATTTATGTGAAGTGTACGACTAACAAATGGTATTAAGTATAAGGCTCGGTTGAATATCTTAAATTGGTTTTTGTATGTATTAAATGTGAGTGAAGAATAAGGATCAAATGAATGAGAAATATGGCTTGGAAAATAGTCTAATTTGTGAAAATTAACTTTACCATACGGCCTAGCAACACTGGCATGTACTAAGGTCGTGTGACCCGAGTTCCTTCATAGATGCAAGTCAGAGAGTTACACGCCTCGGAGACACGGCCATGTGAGCCACACGGCCATGCCACATGGGTGTGTCCCTAGTCACACAGGTGTGGGACCCTTGTAAATGAGATAAATTTTGGGATTTTGCAAAAAAATTTCATATGATTCTGATATAGTTCCGACCCGATCCTAATGCATGATTTGGACCTCGAGGGTCCGTTAAAGACACTTTTATAATCAATTTCGGTATTTGAGTGATAAATGGTTTAAATTGTTTGTAAGTGTTCCGTACTCGGTAATGCCTCGTACTTTATTCTGACAACGGATACGGGTAAGGGGTGTTACATTAATCATCCAAAAATGCATTAAGAATGAGATTAAAATATGTTACTTTTACAGCTTATCAGATATATATCTATATTTATTGCCAATTAAATTAAAAGATATTATACATTTAAACACATTGAAACTTATAATCTTTAGATTATTGTAATAACAATGGTATCTTAAACTTAAACTTTTTTTGAAACTTGATTTCATTACTGATTTGGATAATAAAACAAGTCTAAAACCATATATAATTTCGGATGAAATTCTCCAACAACAATATTTAAATTCTACAAGTCTTTACCTACTAGGTGTGCTTGATTGGATGAAAAAGGGGAGAAATAAAAGGATGTTGAACAACTGTAATGGCCTAAATTCAAGGTTATCGGAACAATAGTTTCGTAACCATAAATCCAATTTAAAGAGAAATTTATTTTAATATTTTTGCATGAATATTTATATGATAGGAAAATCGTATTAAAATATCGATAGAAAAATTTTACCAATTTAGTGGTTAGTTAGAAAAAGGAATTATTGAAGGAATTGGGTAAAAATGAGGTATCAAGATCTCAGTGTTATAAACCGAGTCATAAATATTTTTATAAATATTTACGGAATGGAAATAAGATATTATTAAAATTTCGTTAGAAAATTTTGACGTTTGGGTGGTTAATTAAATAAAAATGACTAAATTGAAAAAGGTGTAAAAGTTGCTAGAAGGATTAAATAGCTTAATTGTCAAATAAGAAAGGACCTAAAGTGAAAATAAGGCCAAAGGAGATATTTTGGGCGGCAATAGCTGAGAAAAAATCAGGAAATGGATGAAATAAGGGCAAAATGAGAAAATAACAAAATTTACTAAATAAAAGTAGGACTAATTTGAGATATTTGGAAATCTCTTCATTTTTCTTCATTCTCATCAGCTAAAAACGCCATAGGAGGGTTTTATAAGCTGGTATTTCATAATTTTTGCACCAAGTAAGTTAATCCTTGCTTGTGTTTTTAAGACTTTTACAAATAGATCCTACTATTAAATTCATTAGTCTTTGATTTCATGGATGAATTTGAAAGTTATCATGGTTTAGTGCTGTAAGTTTATGATGAAATAGAATGAAATTTAAGCTTTAATTTGTTTATGAGAAGATTTTATTACGTAATTTCATTAGAAATTGATTTTTAGGACCTAATTGTGAAAATGTTTGGAATTAAAGTCTATTACTGAAATTCTAATTTCCAAAGGTTATAAAGTAGTTTAGAGTGATAGAATAAAGTGTTAATTGAGAAAAATCAGCTCAATTGAGAGGTTAATTGAGCAGGGACGAAATTATCATTTATTGAAAGTTTAGGGGAAAAATGGTAATAAACAGCTTGCACTAAAACAGTTTTGGACAGCAGCAGTAGACTAACTTTGAAAAATCACCATAAATTGTATAAATCTAATTAGAAGATGAAAAAAATATGAAATTAAATCTTATTGAGTCTAGTTTCTCATAGAAGAAATGGTGAAAGAAATGGATTTGTAAATCATGAGATATAATGAATTTTGTGAGATAAGGTCAGAATGAATTCGGGTTCCCCTGTTCTGACTTTGAAAAATAATAAAAAATTGAATAAAAATAATTAGGGGATTAAATTAATATTTTTAGAATACTTAATGAGTTTATTTTCAAGAAAATAAACATAAACATCATCGGAATCATGTATGAGGAGATAATTAATTTTTAGTGAAGAAGGGTCAGAACTATCAGACAGCAGAATAGGGATGACTTTAAAGAATAAACTGTACTTATTGGCTAAACCAAAAATTCTGAAAATTTTATGGTAAGAAGATATGTGAGTCTAGTTTCAGGGAAAATTAGAGGATCCTAATTTGGAGTTTTGTATCTCAAGATAAAAATAATTTAGTGACTATGACTCAAGTAGACAGCTTTGAATGAGCTATAAATAATAATAGAATTATAGTGAATGCTACATGTGAACATGAAATGTATTGAATTGATGATTGAATTTATTTATCTAGATCCAAAAAACTCAAATACGAAGCTAGATCAAGGAAAGGAAAAAGTCCCGGATTAGTAGATTTTGTATACAAACTAGTATCGAGGTAAGTTCATGTAACTTGAATTATATTCTTAAATGCTTGAAATGTATGTTATTAATGTGAATATAATTTGAATGTTCATTGTATGAAGATTGATGATACATTAATATATTTAATAAAAAGGGAAGAAATCCCGGTTGAATGAAAGGAAAATTCGATGGATCTCTGAAAAGGAATTGACGATAAAAAGGATCTAGCCCAGACGGGTGATCCTATCCTGATATAGCCGTCCCGAAGAATATGTGTAAAATGGATTTAGCCCGGACGGGTAATCTGAATTAGGGTTTGAATTTAGCCTGGACTGGTAATTCAGATCCAAGCTCATTAGAGTAATTGTCGTTGCAGGGGATTTAGCCTGGACTGGTAATCCCGACAATACTCTATGAGTTTATATTACAGGGGATTTAGCCTGGACTGATAATCCCGCTGTAAAGATGAGGTTCGCGGGAGTGTGCTCACTGAAATAGACATGTGCGCACATGAACATGAATTGACGGACCTGGATTTGTACACTGAAGTGTACCTCTGAAAATCCATCGAAATTCTGAGAAAATTCAACGGGATAAATATGGAAAAATAACAATGAAATGGAAATCATGGTATTGATGAGCTCATCAAACATGGTATAAATTATTGATACATGGAAATTATTGGACTAACTTGAATGTTGAGTTTGTGTATGTTATGGTAATAGTGCATTGAATGGATATATGAATGTTTATTGCTTTGTGTTGAAAATATTAGGTAAGTATAATTCTTGTTACATGGGCTTACTAAGCACAAAGTGCTTACCCTGTTTCTTTTTCCCCTGTTTTGTAGTGTTAAGAGCTCGGAGGTCGGATTCGGTCAGAGACACATCACACTATCAACCCCAAGATTTCGATATTTAAGGAAACTTTATTTTGGAAATCAATGGCATGTATAAGCTAATAAAGAAAATGTTAATATGAAATGAATGAAAGGTCAGCCATTGGTATGGATAACAAATTTTAGTTTTAGTATGTGATGATGTTATCTTATAAATATGCATGAATCTATTTTGAAAATATGTTAAATTGGATTGGTTGATGTGAATTGGTCTCGGTTTGAAATTTGCAAGAATGGCTAGATATTTATAAATGGGTTATATAAAGTAAAAAAATTTTCGTAAACTCTAGTAATGCCTCGTACCCTATTCTGACAACGAATACGGGTAGGGGGTGTTATATTTGTTGGTATCAAAGCTACGATTTAGTCTGTTCTCGGACCGACGTAGTAAATACGGATTAGCTATACATGCCATTTAAATTACTATTGATAGTGTGATATCTCCTGACCATTTAAATTGTGTTTTTCTTATAGTAATGTCATCCGACCGAGCTCAATCCGAGGAAGCTGGTAGTCATGCTCCGCCTTCAGTACAAATAGAAGAAACTAGTAGTAGAAGGTTCGATACAGAGGGTCGAGGGGAGGAGGCAAAAATAGTCTTCTTTCAAATAATGAATGGATGGTTTACTAAGTACATAAGAACTAACCCTGTAGTACAGCAAACTCAAGCTCCCCCTCCTATTCCTCCATCGGTTCCCGAGATCCCACAGGGTACAGGTATTGAATCTGTCAAAAAAGGGAAAGCTCCGGTTGATAAAATCCGAAAATATGGGGCCAAAAAATTTTGAGCAGCAGTTGATGATGATCCCAAACGGGCTGAATTTTGGTTAAAGAATACTACTCGGGTTTTAGAGGACTTATCTTGTACACCAGAAGAATGTCTGAAATGTTCCGTCTCACTGCTAAAAGATACAGCTTACTATTGGTGGGATACTAAAGCTTCAATTGTTCCGAAAGAAGAAATTACATGGGAATTCTTCCAAACCAAGTTCAAAAAGAAATATATCAGCCAGAGGTTCCTTGATCAGAAAAGAAAATAATTTCTTGAGCTGAAACAGGGTAATAGATCGGTATCTGAGTATGAAAGAGAATTTGTTCGGTTGAGTAAATATGCTCGAGAATGGGTACAGTCAGAAGCTGAAATGTGCAAAAGATTCGAAGAAGGGTTGAATGAAGACATTAAGATACTGATCAGAATTCTTAAAATTCGAGAGTTTGCTACATTGGCAGAGAGAGCTTATAAAGTAGAAGAATTAAGCAAAGAGAATAAACAGGCTGAGAGGGAAGCTCGAATTTTTAGTAAAAGACCAATAGGAAAATCCCAGTTTTCTGCTCCAAAGAAATTGAAGAAATACCAGGATTGTTCTACCTCAGCCATTGGGTATTCGGGTAGAGAGCGAGGTTCTCAACGCAATAATCCAAGACCTTCCACTCCATCAGTGACCAGTTTTGGCAGTGTTGGTACCCCTAAGCCGAGATACTAGTATTGTAGTAAAGCTCATTTTGGTGAATGCTGATTTAAGAGCGGGGCTTGTTACCGATGTGGTTCTTTTGACCATTTCCTCAGAGATTGTCCAGAAAGGGGTGAAAAAGAAGCTGAATAGATATCGAAGTAGAGTAATCCAATTATGAGGGGTAGACCATCTCGACCATCCGGTAATGTCAGTGGTAGCCGAGGAGCTATAAAAGATACTGCAGCCAAGCTTGAGACACGAGCACCTGCTAGGATATATGCCATTCGTGCCAAAGAAGATGCCACAGCACCCGATGTTATTACTGGTACATTTTCTTTACTTGACACTGATATTACTGCATTAATTGATCCCAGTTCTACGCATTCATATATATGTATAAAGCTTGCATGTGTTAAAGATTTATCTATTGAACCTATTTAATTTGTGGTTAAAGTCTCGAACCCCTTAAGCCAATCTGTTTTGGTGGATAAAATTTGTAAAAATTGTCCACTGATGGTAAGAGGTTATTGTTTCCTAGCTGATTTGATGTTACTGCCATTTGATGAATTTGACGTGATATTGGGCATGGATTGGTTAACTCAGCATGATGCAGCAGTAAACTATAAATAGAAATATATTGTGTTGAAGTTTCAAAATGACGAATTACTCCGGGTAAAATCTGATCAGACAGAGGGATTATCTAATGTGATTTCAGTTATTACTGCTCAGAGGTATGTCAAAAAAGTGTATGATGCTTTTCTTGCTTATGTATTAGACACCAATGTCTCTAGTCGAAGATTCAGGCAGTGCTAGTGGTATGTGAATTTTTTGATGTGTTTCCAGATGAGTTACCAGGGTTGCCACCAGAAAGAGAAGTAGAATTCTCTATAGATTTGATTTCGGGAACTACTCTGATTTTTATAGCTCCGTACCGGATGGCTCCTATAGAATTAAAGGAATTAAAGACACAATTACAAGAACTTGTTGATAGAGGTTTTGTTCATCCGAGTCAATCACCTTGGGGTGCTCCGGTTCTATTTGTGAAAAAGAAAGACAAGTCTTTGAGATTGTGTATCGACTATCGACAGCTTAATAAAGTAACCATAAAGAATAAGTACTCATTGCCCCGGATTGATGATTTATTTGATCAGCTAAAAGGTGCCACAGTATTCTTGAAGATTGATCTCCGATCAGGTTATTACCAGCTATGGGTAAATGAGTCAGATGTACCGAAGACAGCTTTCAAAACTAGGTATGGGCATTATGAGTTTCTGGTTATGCTGTTTGGGCTGACTAATCCACCTGCAGTATTTATGGATCTGATGAATCGAATATTCAAACCGTACTTAGACATGTTCGTTGTAGTTTTTATTGATGATATTCTAGTCTATTCTTGAGATGAAAATGAGCATGCAGAACATTTGAGAATAGTGTTGCAAATTCTACGTGAAAAGAAGCTTTATGCTAAATTCAATAAATGTGAATTTTGGCTCCGAGAAGTGGGTTTCCTTGGATATATTGTATCCGCTGAAGGCATCAGGGTAGACCCTAATAAAATTTTAGCTATTATTAATTGGAGACCACCGAAGAATGTATCTGAAGTTAGAAGTTTCTTGGGTTTAGCTGGTTATTATCGGAGATTTGTACAGGGGTTCTCTATGATAGCTTCTCTGATGACCCGTTTGTTACAGAAAGATGTTAAATTCGAGTGGACTGATGAATGCCAGCAGAGTTTCGACCGATTGAAAGATTTGTTGATGAAAGCACATGTGTTGGTACAACCTGAACCGGGTAAAGAATTTATTATTTATAACGATGTTGTAACACCCCAAATTCGGCCTAGAAGTTAGGCCCGAATCTGGCGCGTCACATTGGGGTGCTTTTTGAGAAACCATGGTTCCATTTGAAAACCTTTCTTGATATTAAAAACTAAAGTCCAGGTTTGTGTTTGTTCATTATTAATCGACGTTTATTAAAAAGTTATTACCAAAAAATACTTTGTTGGTTGCGAAAACTTAATTAAAATAACTGACTTATGAAAACGTGATGTTTACGACCTATTCGCGAAAGCGTAGTATTTTGAAAGCGATATTATTTTGGAAAACCGTGATACAAAGTTTAGCGATTTAGGACATAATAAACTAAAAATCCAAAACTAAAACCGAATTTAAGAGAGGCCTTATTACAAAATATTAACCCAAGTTAAAAAATAAGTAAAATACTAGAGTCCAAAATCGCCAGAAGTGTGGCTATCTCCGAGTCCTCTAGCACGTCGAACCGCCATCGAGGATTACCCGAGAAAAAATATTAAAAAGAGGTGTGAGTTTACGAAAACTCAGTGTGCATAACCTCATCAATAAGAACATGAATCACAACAGCCAAGCCCATTTCAAGAATGGTGCAATTAGGCCTTAGCCCATAAAAGCCTCGGTTGGGCCTTAACCCATAAATGTCACAAATCATATTTATCTCGGCCTCGAGCCCATCTCAAATAAAACCACATATGCAATGCATTAATGCCCATACCAACCTCGCACTGCCTCTCGTCCAACCTACACTCTTGTGGGGATTTAATCGACCCACCCATCCCTTACACTCCTATATGTAGCACCGATTGCGCACTAACTTATCGGCAAAGATAGTCGCTTCTAAAAGCCTTGGTGGATCCACAATGCAAGCGACCATGCGATCCTATCTGCACTTCTCCTTTCGAATAATCCCATCTCCATGCAACATAATAACACATGAATACAACATACAATAATAATCATACGATAACAATCATAAATCACATACAAGAATAATCATAAATATTTAGGGGCGTTTTCATCATTTTTGCCCTTTAGGGGCATATCGGTCATTTTACCTATCAAGGGTATTTTCGTAATTTACCTACCAAGGGTATTTTCGTAATTTACCCACCAAGGGTATTTCGGTAATTTCGTAACCTAAGGGTATTTTAGTAATTTTACAAACCAGGGGTATTTTGGTAATTTTGTAATCTGGGAGTATTTCGGTAATTTTGCAAACCAGGGGTATTTCGGTAATTTTACAAATTAGGGGTATTTCGGTAATTTCACAAATTAGAGTATTTCGGTAATTTTACAAATCAGGGGTATTTTGGTAATTTCACAAATCAAGGGTATTTTGGGAATTTCACAAATTGGGGGTATTTTGGTAATTTCGTAAATCAAGAGTATTTTGGTAATTTCGCAAATCGGGGGTATTTTGATAATTTCACAAATCGTGGTATTTCGTTAATTTTGCAAACCGGGTATTTCGATCCCTTTGGTTTTAGCTATGAACTTTGGCCCATCAACAAGTCCTCATGGCTAAAGTGAATGTACACCACGCACTGTGTAGATTCCAAAAATAGAGGTGGGCCACTAGGCCGCTAAGTACCAAGCTCTCCCTAGATCCAATCCTAGACATGAGTATGCCTGCCACACTCCAACCCAAAGGACTTGTTTACTGGACATGTTTAATTATTAGAAAGTCTTATGGAATTTAAGAGTTGTTCAAACTAGGCCTAAGGTCCATAAACCCTTACGTCCCCATAAACCCATCAAACCCAAATCACTCTCTTACGACCCATTAGGCCCAAAACAAATCCAATTCATGTATCATGCATGACTAATTCAATTCGTATAACCAACCAAACCATTTCATCAAACTTAGCCTCAGGGCCCACCGGGCCCATTTAGCCACTTTTGGCTTTTTGGCATTGCCAATATCGTGTGTGTAGTGTTTGTACACACCTGGTAACCACGCGCGTTGCAAACCCCTTAGTCACGAACCTACAATCGACATCACCTAACGATTAATCATAACTTAATATACACTTATCGGAAACCGAAACCTCACCGTAACCTTACCGTGTACCTCACATTCTAGTAGCCCTTCCTTCGCTACTATTGGCGATTATCCTCTTTCCGATGTGGGATCCCTCCGTTAGCAGAGTTTAAATCCAACTCAAACTCTTTTCTTCTAATCCGCAAAATAAATACTCCCTTACTGTCATGAGATTCGAACCCAAGCTCCCTTGCACCCTTAATGACGCCTTGCCACTAGACCACTCACTTTCTTGTGTCTAAAATCATGCACAACTAAATATAACCCTATGGCAAAATTCTAGAGTCCATTTAAAAAGAAATCCAAAATGCAAGAGCCAAAACTTGAACCTTGGACCTCCTTCCTTCCTTGTGGCGTCACCCCCTTGTCTCTTATATGGCGTCACTTTGCCACTACACCACACACTCCACTTGTGTCATTTTTCTCCACATTTTACTCTTAAAGCCTACTACTAACTCTCAGGGTTTTATTCACCTAAAACCAAAATTTTTCTAAAGCCAAAGTTTGAACCCGGGACTTCATAGAAGCCCCCTAACCTTCCAAAATCACTTACCTAATAGGTCCAACTTACACTAATGCCGTTCTCTTATTTTTAAAAATTTTAAACGCTCCCGTGCCCAAGGCCCAATGGGCCCAATTCTTCTAGGCCCAATTTCGGGATGTTACAGATGCATCATTAAATGGCTTAGGTTGTGTCTTGATGAAAGAAGGTAAAGTAATAGCCTATGCTTCAAGACAACTTAAGCCACATGAAAGAAATTACCCGGTACATGACCTCGAGTTAGCTATTATTGTATTTGCATTGAAGATATGACGGCATTATTTGTACGGTGAGAAATGTCATATTTATACTGATTATAAAAGCTTGAAATATTTGATGACACAAAAAGATCTGAATTTGAGATAGCGTAGGTGGCTTGAACTGATAAAGGACTATGATTTGATTATTGATTACCATCCGGGTAAGACTAATGTTGTTGCTAATGCTTTAAGCCAAAAATCTCTGTTTGCTTTGCGAGCTATGAATGCCCGATTGTCTTTGGTTAACAAATTTAAGGAAACTTTATTTTGGAAATCAATGGCATGTATAAGCTAATAAAGTAAATGTTAATATGAAATGAATGTAAGGTCAGCCATTGGTATGACTAAAAAATTTTGGTTTTAATATGTGATGATGTTATCTTATAAATATGCAGGAAAGGTTAGATATTTATAAAGGGGTTATATTGAGTAAAAAAAATTCGTAATTTCCGGTAATGCCTCGTACCCTATTCCGACAACGAATACGGGTAGGGGTGTTACAACAACGATTTCCATAATCATGACGATGCTCCTTTTACTTGATCTTGTCATGGTCTCAACTTCCCCTTGGTGGTGGGTTTATTGGTTGGAGACATGGAAACTTCCCTATCTCTCAGGCATATTGGATGGTCTTTTCTCTCACTATGGCTACCAGCGACGGTTGGTGGGGTAGTTTGGTTAAGGTTTGTTTATTTTAGGATAAAAGTTGGGCCTGAGTTAAATAGGTGTATTTACCGCTTGATCCCTTGATCTCATTTGAAACACTTGCTTATAATTCTACCTAGAGTTGTTCAGAGGTCAAGTCGAAATTCTTTAAGGCCTTCCTTACTTGGGCCCTTCCTTTAACGCCCAAAAGAAAAAAAACATATCCCTTGTTACTTCCACTGATCGAACCTCCTCCTCATAGCAGCCCTTTAGGCGCACCAACCCACCACGCCAATTACATTCTTGTGTCATGTTCCTCCTAAATTTTATTTAAGCCCTAACTTCACCTAGCTCCCTCCTTTTAAGCCTTAAAAGAGATTTTTAATTCAAATCGCCTAAATCGGGTTATGACTAAACCCTTAAAACATGTCTAGCAATCAAAATATTTATTTCTTGAAGCCCACATGGAAATTTATTTAAATTACAAATAACCCCTAATTCAGGTGTTACATTCATCTCAAATAAAACCACATATGCAATGCATTAATGCCCATACCAACCACGCACTGCCTCTCTGTCCAACCCTACACTCTTGTGGGATTTAATCGACCCAACCATCCTACACTCCTTATGTAGCACCGATTGCGCACTAACTTATCGGTGCAAACATAGTCGCTTTCGGTGGCTAAAGCCTTCGTGGATCCACAAATCGTCAGCGACCATGCGATCCTATCTCGCACTTCTCCTTTCAAATAATCCCATCTCCATGCAACATAATAACACATGAATACAACATACAATAATAATCATACGATAACAATCATAAATCACATACAAGAATAATCATAAACATTTAGGGGCGTTTTTATCATTTTTGCCCTTTAGGGGCATATCGGTCATTTTACCTATCGAGGGTATTTTCGTAATTTACCTACCAAGGGTATTTTCGTAATTTACCCACCAAGGGTATTTCGGTAATTTTGCAACCCAAGGGTATTTCGATAATTTTGCAAACCAAGGGTATTTTGGTAATTTTGTAATCCGGAAGTATTTCAGTAATTTCGCAAACCAGGGGTATGTTAGTAATTTTACAAATTAAAGGTATTTCGGTAATTTTACAAATTAGGGTATTTCGATAATTTTACAAATCGGGGGTATTCTGGTAATTTCACAAATCAAGGGTATTTCGAGAATTTCACAAATCGGGGGTATTTTGGTAATTTCACAAATTGAGAGTATTTTGGTAATTTCACAAATCGGGGGTATTTTGGTAATTTTACAAATCGGGGGTATTTCGTTAATTTTGCAAACCGGGGGTATCTCGATCCCTTTCGAGTTTTAGCTATGAACTTTGGCCCATCAACAAGTCCTCGCGGCTAAAGTGAACAGACACTACGCACCAGGTAGGATTCCAGAAAATAGGAGGTGGGCCACTAGGGCCGCTTAAGTATCAAGCTCTCCCTAGATCCAATCCTAGACATGCGTATGCCCGTTGCCACACTCTAACCCAGCGACTTGTTTACGGACATGTTTAATTATTAGAAAGTCTTATGGAATTTAAGAGTTGTTCAAACTAGGCCTAAGGTCCATAAACCCTAGCATACTTGTCTACATCCCCATAAACCCATCAAACCCAAATCACTCTCTTACGACCCATTAGGCCCAAAACAAATCCAATTCATGTATCATGCATGACTAATTCAATTCGTATAACCAACCAAACCATTTCATCAAACTTAGCCTCAGGGCCCACAGGGCCCATTTAGCCACTTTTGGCTTTTCGGCATTACAAATATCGTGTGTGTAGTGTTTGTACACACCTGGTAACCACGCGCATTGCAAACCCCTTAGTCACGAACCTACAATCGACATCACCTAACGATTAATCATAACTTAATATACACTTATCGAAAATCGAAACCTCACCGTAACCTTACCGTGTACCTCACGTTCTAGTAGCCCTTCCTTCGCTATTATTGGCGATTATCCTCTTTCCGATGTGGGATCCTCCGTTAGCGAGTTTAAATCCAACTCAAACTCTTTTCTTCTAATCCGCAAAATAAATACTCCCTTTCATCATGAGATTCGAACCTAAGCTCCTTGCACCCTTAATGACGCCTTGCCACTAGACCACTCACTTTCTTGTGTCTAAAATCATGCATAACTAAATATAACCCTATGGCAAAATTCTAGAGTCCATTTAAAAAGAAATCCAAAATGCAAGAGCCAAGACTTGAACCTTGGACCTCCTTCCTTCCTTGTGGCGTCACCCCCTTGTCTCTTATGTGGCGTCACTTTGCCACTACACCACACTCCACTTGTGTCATTTTTCTCCACATTTTACTCTTAAAGCCTACTACTAACTCTCGTGGTTTTATTCACCTAAAACCAAAATTTTCCTAAAGCCAAAGTTTGAACCCGGGACTTCATAGAAGCCCCTAACCTTCAAAATCACTCACCTAATAGGTCCAACTTGCACTAATGCCGTTCTCTTATTTTTAAAATTTTAAACGCCTCCAGTGCCCAAGGCCCAATGGGCCTAATTCTTCTAAGCCCAATTTTGGGATGTTACAGATGCATCATTAAATGGTTTAGGTTGTGTCTTGATGAAAGAAGGTAAAGTAATAGCCTATGCTTCAAGACAACTTAAGCCACATGAAAGAAATTACCCAACATGATCTCGAGTTAATGTTATTGTATTTGCATTGAAGATATGACGGCATTATTTGTACGGTGAGAAATGTCATATTTATCTGATTATAAAAGCTTAATTGAATCAAACTCAAACTCAATTATTTTTCACATTGACTTGAGTAACTAAAATAATTCGATTCGATTAACTCGAATTTAAATTTTTTCAATTTTTTCAATTGAATTTTTGTTCATCCTATATTTTATAATTAAATTTAAATTTAAAAATATTTTTATTATTTAATTTGAATTACAAAAATCCTTATCTAAATCCAATTCCACTATCAAGTCGAGTCGAATACCCAACACTTAAATAGGATTACTCTTTAACTACCAAAAAAACTTCATAAAATTTTAGTGAAAATCAGTTGTCAAACCTAATTTCACCACTCATGGGCCGTGAGATAAGACTAAAACTAGATAATTTCTAATGAAATTCTACGACGACAATATTTATATTCCACAATTCTTCTCCCTTCCCATCCCTACAGTCTACAGACAAACAAACAATACTCCTCCTCGGCTCACCCACTCCCAATCATTGTAAAACCTCCTCTTTCACTTTTTCCCAAAGGAAACAAGTTACAAATTTGAAATTAAAATCCAAAGAAATACATATATAAAATATTGTATGAACACTTAATTGAAACTAAGTCATACCATTAAAAAGTAATGTTGCTACGAAGGGAAATGTTCACAGATAGAAGTCACATTGTTGGACGTCAACACAGATCTTCCACACTTGTGCTTTGGATTTGTCATTAGCAATCTTGTCCTTCTATGAAGTTAATAATAATAAAAAAAGATATATTTCAAATCAAACATAAACTTAACATTACATAATTTAAAAATTTTTATAGAAAATTAAAACGACGTAAAAATTAAAAATAAAGTAGAGAGATAAAATTTCTGTAAAAACTTTGAAAAGATTTAATTTCATTAATTTGACTAAATTTTGAATAGAAAGAATAAAAGTAAAATATTACGGTTAGGGTGAGAAATCCTAATATATACATATATATATAAATAATAGTAAGTAGAATACGAGTGGCCAAATTCTGCCCATTTACACCTTAGCTGCTGCAATTTCAAGATTATCAACCTGGGCTCAAATTTAGTTATCAGATAGCAATGATCAAAGTGTACTGTTTTGCGATCTCGACCCAAGCTTCATCTTCGATATTATTAGAAAAGCAAATAAAATTTACAGAATCCAGTTCTTATGCTGTGTACACAGAACCAGAAGCAGAAACGGAAATATATTTTGGACATTTCATCAAACTTAGCCTCGGGCCCACAGGCCCATTTAGCCACTTTTGGCTTTTCGATTACAAATATCGTGTGTGTAGTGTTTGTACACACCTGGTAACCACGCGCATTGCAAACCCCTTAGTCACGAACCTACAATCGACATCACCTAACGATTAATCATAACTTAATATACACTTATCGAAAATCGAAACCTCACCGTAACCTTACCGTGTACCTCACGTTCTAGTAGCCCTTCCTTCGCTATTATTGGCGATTATCCTCTTTCCGATGTGGGATCCCTCCGTTAGCAGAGTTTAAATCCAACTCAAACTCTTTTCTTCTAATCCGCAAAATAAATACTCCCTTGCTGTCATGAGATTCGAACCTAAGCTCCCTTGCACCCTTAATGACGCCTTGCCACTAGACCACTCACTTTCTTGTGTCTAAAATCATGCATAACTAAATATAACCCTATGGCAAAATTCTAGAGTCCATTTAAAAGAAATCCAAAATGCAAGAGCCAAGACTTGAACCTTGGACCTCCTTCCTTCCTTGTATGCTCACCCTTGTCTCTTATGTGGCGCACTTTGCCACACCACCACACTCCACTTGTGTCATTTTCTCCACATTTTACTCTTAAAGCCTACTACTAACTCTCGTGGTTTTATTCACCTAAAACCAAAATTTTCCTAAAGCCAAAGTTTGAACCCGGGACTTCATAGAAGCCCCTAACCTTCCAAAATCACTCACCTAATAGGTCCAACTTGCACTAATGCCGTTCTCTTATTTTTAAAAATTTTAAACGCCTCGTGCTCCAAGGCCCAATGGGCCTAATTGCGGAGAAATGTCATATTTATACCGATTATAAAAGCTTGAAATATTTGATGACACAAAAGATCTGAATTTGAGATAGCGAGGTGGCTTGAACCGATAAAGGACTATGATTTGATTATTGATTACCATCCGTAAGACTAATGTTGTTGCTAATGCTTTAAGCCAAAATCTATGTTTGTTTTACAGCTATGAATGCCCGATTGTCTTTGGTTAACAAATTTAAGGAAACTTTATTTTGGAAATCAATGGCATGTATTCTCCATAATCATGACGATGCTCCTTTTACTTGATCTTGTCATGGTCTCAACTTCCCTTGGTGGTGGGTTTATTGGTTGGAGACATGGAAACTTCCCTATCTCTCAGACATATTGGATGGTCTTTTCTCTCACTATGGCTACCATCGACGGTTGGTGGGGTAGTTTGGTTAAGGTTTGTTTATTTTGGGATAAAAGTTGGGCCTGAGTTAAATAGGTGTATTTACTGCTTGATCCCTTGATCTCATTTGAAACACTTGCTTATAATTCTACCTAGAGTTGTTCGTAGGTCAAGTCGGACCAATGCTCGATTTCAAAAATATTTTATATTCAATTCTGATTTTGGGGCGTGATTCATTTAAAAAGCTCATGTTATTATTAAAATATTAATAAAATATTTTAATTGATATTTTATATATTTTATTAGGGAAGCGTTTGATTGAATCGAGTGAAAAAGTTTCGAGTTAACGAATCTTATTTTATCATCCTAAATCGATTCAAAAGTTTTGGAGTTGAGTCAAGTGAAATGAAATTGAGTCGAATCGATTGAAATTATTCGAGTTAAAATAAAAAATTAAACATGTCAAATTAAAAAAAAAAAAAAAAAAAAAAAAAAAAAAAAAAAAAAAAAAAAAAAAAAAAAAAAAAAAAAAAAAAAAAAAAAAAAAAAAAAAAAAAAAAAAAAAAAAAAAAAAATGTTCACAGATAGAAGTCACATTGTTGGACGTCAACACAGATCTTCCACACTTGTGCTTTGATTTGTCATTAGCAATCTTGTCCTTCTATGAAGTTAATAATAATAAAAAAAGATATATTTCAAATCAAACATAAACTTAACATTACATAATTTAAAATTTTTATAGAAAATTAAAACGACGTAAAAATTAAAAATAAAGTAGAGAGATAAAATTTCTGTAAAAACTTTGAAAAGATTTAATTTCATTAATTTGACTAAATTTTGAATAGAAAGAATAAAAGTAAAATATTACGGTTAGGGTGAGAAATCCTAATATATACATATATATATAAATAATAGTAAGTAGAATACGAGTGGCCAAATTCTGCCCATTTACACCTTAGCTGCTGCAATTTCAAGATTATCAACCTGGGCTCAAATTTAGTTATCAGATAGCAATGATCAAAGTGTACTGTTTTGCGATCTCGACCCAAGCTTCATCTTCGATATTATTAGAAAAGCAAATAAAATTTACAGAATCCAGTTCTTATGCTGTGTACACAGAACCAGAAGCAGAAACGGAAATATATTTTGGACATTTTCAAGGATCTATTATAATTGTTCATGTCGTGAAATTGGTTTGAGTTGTCCTGGGAATAGCACGAAGATGAAGCCCACCTTTCATATGAAGAGTGAATGTTACTTTGTAGATTGCATCTTTCGATTCGTCCGCTAGTTTGAAGCGAAAAAATGAAGAAGTGCGATTGTGAATATCTTCATTTGTCGATAAGCAAATTCTTTGCCTAAACAAATTCGAGGACCCGCCTGTAATTGAAATATTTGATGACACAAAAGATCTGAATTTGAGATAGCGTAGGTGGCTTGAACTGATAAAGGACTATGATTTGATTATTGATTACCATCCGGGTAAGACTAATGTTGTTGCTAATGCTTTAAGCCAAAAATCTATGTTTGTTTTGCGAGCTATGAATGCCCGATTGTCTTTGGTTAACAAATTTAAGGAAACTTTATTTTGGAAATCAATGGCATGTATAAGCTAATAAAGTAAATGTTAATATGAAATGAATGTAAGGTCAGCCATTGGTATGACTAACAAATTTTAGTTTTAATATGTGATGATGTTATCTTATAAATATGCATGAATCTATTTTGAAAATATGTTAAATTGGATTGGTTGATGTGAATTGGTTTTGGTTTAAAATTTGTAGGAAAGGCTAGATATTTATAAAGGGGTTATATTGAGTAAAAAAAATTCGTAATCTCCGGTAATGCCTCGTACCCTATTCCGACAACGAATACGGGTAGGGGTGTTACAACAACGATCTCCATAATCATGACGATGCTCCTTTTACTTGATCTTGTCATGGTCTCAACTTCCCCTTGGTGGTGGGTTTATTGGTTGGAGACATGGAAACTTCCCTATCTCTCAGACATATTGGATGGTCTTTTCTCTCACTATGGCTACCAAATGACGGTTGGTGGGGTAGTTTGGTTAAGGTTTGTTTATTTTGGGATAAAAGTTGGGCTGAGTTAAATAGGTGTATTTACCGCTTGATCCCTTGATCTCATTTGAAACACTTGCTTATAATTCTACCTAGAGTTGTTCGTAGGTCAAGTCGGACCAATGCTCGATTTCAAAAATATTTTATATTCAATTCTGATTTTGGGCGGCGTGATTCATTTAAAAAGCTCATGTTATTATTAAAATATTAATAAAATATTTTAATTGATATTTTTATATATTTTATTAGGGGAGAGCGTTTGATTGAATCGAGTGAAAAAGTTTCGAGTTAACGAATCTTATTTTATCATCCTAAATCGATTCAAAAGTTTTGCGAGTTGAGTCAAGTGAAATGAAATTCGAGTCGAATCGATTGAAATTATTCGAGTTAAAATAAAAAATTAAACATGTCAAATTAAAATATTGTTACAGCATTACTAATTTAATGATTTAACTTTCTTTATATATATTTTAGAATTTTAAAAAAATTATAAATTTTATAAATTTTAAAAATTATAATTTTGTAATTTTATAAATATTTTGAATTTTTGAAAATTATTTTGAATGTTTTTGTATTTTTTTTTGTTGAGAGAGTGGTTAATTTGCTCATTTTCAAAATTGACAGAGACCAAAAGGGTATTTATACCAATATGTTATTCGAATTATTCGAGTTATTTGAATTGTAAAATTTAATTCGAATCAAACTCGAAACTCGAATTATTTTTTCACATTGACTTGAGTAACTAAAATAATTCGATTCGATTAACTCGAATTTAAATTTTTTTCAATTTTTTCGAATTGAATTTTTGTTCATCCCTATATTTTATAATTAAATTTAAATTTAAAAATATTTTATTATTTAATTTGAATTACAAAACCCTTATCTAAATCCAATTCCACTATCAAGTCGAGTCGAATACCCAACACTTAAATAGGATTACTCTTTAACTAACAAAAAAAACTTCATAAAATTTTAGTGAAAATCAGTTGTCAAACCTAATTTCACCACTCATCGGCCGTGAGATAAGACTAAAACTAGATAATTTCTAATGAAATTCGACGACGACAATATTTATATTCCACAATTCTTCTCCTTCCCATCCCTACAGTCTACAGACAAACAATAAATACTCCTCCTCGGCTCACCCACTCCCAATCATTGTAAAACCTCCTCTTTCACTTTTTCCCAAAGGAAACAAGTAACAAATTTGAAATTAAAATCCAAAGAAATACATATATAAAATATTGTATGAACACTTAATTGAAACTAAGTCATACCATTAAAAAGTAATGTTGCTACGAAGGGAAATGTTCACAGATAGAAGTCACATTGTTGGACGTCAACACAGATCTTCCACACTTGTGCTTTGGATTTGTCATTAGCAATCTTGTCCTTCTATGAAGTTAATAAAAAAAAAAAGAAGATATATTTCAAATCAAACATAAACTTAACATTACATAATTTAAAATTAAAATTTTATAGAAAATTAAAACGACGTAAAATTAAAAATAAAGTAGAGAGATAAAATTTCTGTAAAAACTTTGAAAAGATTTAATTTCATTAATTTGACTAAATTTTGAATAGAAAGAATAAAAGTAAAATATTACGGTTAGGGTGAGAAATCCTAATATATACATATATATAAATAATAGTAAGTAGAATACGAGTGGCCAAATTCTGCCCATTTACACCTTAGCTGCTGCAATTTCAAGATTATGAACCTGGGCTCAAATTTAGTTATCAGATAGCAATGATCAAAGTGTACTGTTTTGCGATCTTGACCCAAGCTTCATCTTCGATATTATTAGAAAAGCAAATAAAATTTACAGAATCCAGTTCTTATGCTGTGTACACAGAACCAGAAGCAGAAACGGAAATATACTTTGGACATTTTTCAAGGATCTATTATAATTGTTCATGTCGTGAAATTGGTTTGAGTTGTCCTGGGAATAGCACGAAGATGAAGCCCACCTTTCATATGAAGAGTGAATGTTACTTTGTAGATTGCATCTTTCGATTCGTCCGCTAGTTTGAAGCGAAAAAAATGAAGAAGTGCGATTGTGAATATCTTCATTTGTCGATAAGCAAATTCTTTGCCTAAACAAATTCGAGGACCCGCCTGTAAACAATGCAAAACCCAAATCCAAAATTATGTACTATATATATAAAGATATGTATTAAGGAGGGAGTAGAAAGGGTTCAAACATGAAACGATATGAATTTGAAAGGCGATTCGGGTTGAAATACTCCGTTCTTAAGCCATCTTTCCGGTCGAAAAATCTCAGCATCTTCACCCCAAATGTAACGCATTCTACCCATGGCGTAAGCCAAGTAGCTAATCTCTTCTCCTTTCTTGATTATGTGGCCATCTGGTAAAATATCATCCTCCATTGCACACCTCCCATTCTTGTAAGTACAATAAGATTATACCAATGTTATGGGTTGAATAAAAAGTTGAACCAGGGAGAAGACATTCAAAATAATAAGATATTATATACCATTGGAGTTACAGGGTACAATCTCAAGGTCTCAGTTAATGCTGCATGAAGATATTGCATTTTTTGTAGGGTTTCATCAGTTATGGTTGCTAAGATATCGTCAGTATTAGGATGGTTTTCTCCGCTGCCGCTACAGGTGCAGTCTATCACTTCTTGTGCAACTTTTTCTTGTATCAATGGGTTCTTGCAGAGCATGTAAAAGAACCAGCACAAAGTGTTGGCAGTTGTATCTTTACCGGCAATCATGAAGCTAAAGATTATGTCCCTTAGATATTTATCACTCATCGTTTCTGGGTTCTTCTCTTTCTCTGCTAAAAACCTTGAAAGTATGTCTTCTCTAACATTCTTAAAATCGCCAAAAAAGGAAAAAAAAAAAACATTTAGCAATAGTACTATACTTTTAAAACTAAATTTAGCGCAAAAAGATATGACTCACAAGATCAGGGTTCAATGCTAGTTGTTTCTTCTTGGTTCTTAGAACATCGTAAATAAAATTATTAATGACTTTGATGTTTCTCTTGAGGGAAGCTTCAGAGCCAAGGTTAAGAACCCTTTTCAGCTTCCACAAGGGATCAATATAGCGAAAGTAGAGCGACTGTGTTGCATCATCAAAAGCCTTAAGAAAGGTACTCCCCTCATCATCTTCATTGCTTGATAAACTCATGCAATTCAAATCTACTCCAAACCCAACTTTAATTATGGATTCCATAGTATATTTCATCAACATATCCTACATACACAAAAAAAAAAAAAAATCCGTAAAATCAACACTCAAACTTTACGTAAAAAGAATGATTTCAAAGCATGACTCACTTGGAATTCAATTACTTGCCCAGACATTGATAGCTCTGAGACTGCTGTCACCAGTTTGGAAGCATTTCGTTTGAAAACAGAGGAGCTAAAATCTCTATGAACTTTGGCTGAGAACTCATAGCTGGCAAGCTTCCGCTGCTGCCGCCACTTATCTCCATCAACTGCAAAAATCCCTTCTCCAAAAAGGTCAGAAAATATTTCATGGGTATATTTACCCTTTCCGTAATGTTCAAAATTAGTTTTCAATATGTGCTCTACGATTCGTGTATCGGTGGTGTAGAGTTCGCTACGTCCTAAATCAAGTAACCTGTAAGTGCGCAGTTTTTTGGCAACTTCGGTTTGGTAGTCGTAGAGATAGTCGAAGTAAAAGATCTGGTCGAAAATAGTGCCCTTTACTGGGGCATATTTCGGGTCATTGATGGATTTCCCACTCAAGATTTTGATGATAAAAACAGAGAGAATGATGAAAACAAAGAAAAATGGCAAAGCTATGAAGAAGAAGATAATAGTTAGAATGCCCATTTTCTTTTAATTACCTATATACGTAACAGCCATCTACTTATACATAAATGAGTTTGGGTTTTCTTTTTTTTTTTTAATAATTTCCTATTTATGCATGAATTAACTTTCATTAAATATCAATACGTAGGATAATATTCCTTCGTTGTTGAATCATGAGGAAAATCCAATCCTCCATCTACCAAGTTATTTGTCCAATTCAAATGTTATACCACATATTCCACTTTCATTACACCAATCTGGCTCTTTGGTGATTTTATATACTTTCCTGTAAGCATTTTTTTGATTGATGTAGCTCTACTTGTAATTATTTTAACTACAATGAATTAACAACATTATTAAATATTATCCCTCCCTAAAGAGAGAAAATAATAATTAATAAACAAAGAATGAAAAAGACTTAACAACAATATCGACGTAGACCACTTTAACTTTTGTGTTTTGTGGAAATATGCAGGATAATCATAAGATCATTTGCGTCACCCAAATTACGTATGGTTTTGTTTCTATTTCATTTATTTTAATTTATACCTATTTATTATATTATAAATAAATAAATAAAAATTGGTTTCCTCTATTCTTCTTTCTCTCCTTTAATTTAAAAGTTTGGAATTGAGGCATCGACTGTTGAAAAAGTGAGACACTAATGTCTGATGTTGAAACCATAACTTTTAGCCTTTTTTTTTTTTTTTTCTATCAAATTTTATTTTAATTTACGGAACCACCAATGTATCAGATGACGCTACAAAAAATATTTTTTTTCACTTTTTCAACTTTTTTTTCTTGTCAGATCTTTAAAAAAAAAAACATAAGTTCATCGATATCGCTAATGTGACTGATGGCATCCAAAGTTACTTTGGCAAACATTTCAATTTTGTATTTAATTAATTTTTAATATTATTTTTAATAAAAAGTTAAACAAATTAGCTGAGATTCAATATGATATTTATAGTTAATTGCACTAAATATTCCAAAAACTACGACCCTCATTTTATATTGGTCTCTAAACTTCAAATCATTCTAATTGCATCACTAAACTATCAAGCTTATATTGATCAAGTCTTTTGTTACTAAAATTATTAATTTGACTATTAAATGACGCGTCAAATTTTATGTGACATAATTTAAAATGAAAGTTTTAAGAAAAATTGAATATTGTAAAAATAGATGTTTTAGAAATCTTAGTTTTGAGGTTTTCAAACTTCTACGAAGTTTTATTGTTCACTCTTTTTTCTTTTTTAGTTTTTACTTTTAAAAATTATGCGACAACATTC
Organism: Gossypium rotundifolium; assembly: GCA_025506655.1. NCBI lineage: Eukaryota > Viridiplantae > Streptophyta > Magnoliopsida > Malvales > Malvaceae > Gossypium > Gossypium rotundifolium. The sequence continues at coordinate 176,784,070 of CP106732.1, forward strand.
TATTTCTTTAGATTTTTAAAAATTCAATTATGTAAGATTTAATGTGTCATTTAACATTTAAATTAACAATTTTAATAACGAAAGGATGCAATTGATATAGTATTGATAGTTTGGAGATTTAATTAGAACATATTGAAGTTTGAAGGCCAATTTAAAATGAGGGTCATAATTTGAGGATTTTGGTGCAATTAAATCTAATGGCTATTAGAAAATATAAAACAATGATTTGTGAAATCTAAAAATATTTTAAGAATTTTAAATTTATTATTAAGGCATCTAACTAATCAATTTATTTTAAAAATTATAATGAATATTACATTTTAAAATAATTTATTATTCAATTTGCACAATTTAAAAAATTTAAATCCAAATATTAGAATCTTATTCTCAAATAGGGTTTCTAGGATATGTTGCTTTTAAAGAGAGAAATGAAAACATGGAGCGCTTTTAGGAGAGAGAAATGAGAATGTGCTCTATAGAACGCATTTTCAGGGCAACAGTAACTTCTCCAATGGTCACAATTCCAACGGCTACACCCCAACATTCATATTTTTTTCTTATATAAATCTCTCCAAACTTCATTTTTTTCAATTCAAACTAAATTCTTAGTTCACAATTCCCAATTCTCTCGATAATTTCATTTTAAATATTTCTCTGAATCCTATTCTGTTCGATTTTATTTTATTCCTTATAAATTGTAATCATCTGGATGACAAGTACATCTCCGACATTCAATTACAAATAACAAAAATATATATTAAATTATTTAATTTTAATTAATTAATTATTATGTTGTTAACAAACTTTTTATATTTATACACTCAAAGTTAAATATCGGATTTTAGAGATGTATATACTCAATTTAACATTATTAATTTTTTATGTTTATATACTCCGTCCTGTATAATGCGTTTTCAATTCTCTCTCAAAAACAATATATCACGATAAATATAAAAAAAAGCCTAAATACTAAAAAAAAAAAAAACAGCATATTTCATTAATTTACCCCTACCATTATATTATTTTTCAAAAAAGAAAAACCATCGTCATGGCTTGATAAAACAAGGAAGACCCGTTTTTGAGTTACTAGCAAAACTCTTGTATAAGTGACTGCTGGGCTCAGTTTTTAAGTTTATTGGAGCAAATGAAATCCGTCTTGTTTCTATTCTGTCTGAATATGGGAAAATCTTTCATCTGTAATGGCCCAAGTTAAGAGCTAATACTTATAACTATGCTTTCCAATTAGAGAAGTTCATTTTCTATTTTTAAGAAGTTTATTATTACAAATACCTTCGTAGAAACTAGTATAGTGAAGAGAAACTGTAATTCCATATAATCTTTATCTATTTCCAATAGGAAAATGAAATCAGATTTTTTTCTCCTGAATTTTAACAATTTTTAGGTAGTATTTGAGTTAATATCAGAATTCAGCGATACCAAGTTAACAGAGAAATGTACAAACGTCTAAGTAATTATAGCATATTGAAGCCCAACAGCAGGGAAATTAAGTACATTGGACATTACACAGAAAACCCCATTTCCATGGCCATATCAAGGAACTCCTCTCATTTTGCTCACCTGAAAACGCAAAAATAAGGCACCCATTTTCATCTTGACAAAATTTTCGACTCAACAATTTGCCACTGATACCTATATACTAGTTTGTCTTTAGGAACAAACACCTCAATCATCACAACTTTCCAAATATCACATCTAAGATAAGTTACTATTCTCGAAGACAATAATCGTTGGTGTCACTGATGGTCGTCTCACTGCTGCTGCTCGTACTCTTTTCATCTTCTGCAATGTGCTGCGACCTTGGAATCGAAATAGACAGACTGGTGCTCAGGGCTGGACATGCTGCTTTGTATGCTGTTGTTAATCTACTAGGTGGACGGCAATCACCGACACTGGGAACTGCAACAGGCTGAGAAACCTCAGTCTGTTTTCTAGCACCTCTGTGCATGTGTCGTGCACAATATTTTTGATCGGGGATAACATCCCTGCTGCATCGCCATCTTTTCCCATCTGTTCTTCTACACCTCCCAGGTTCAAGTTCTATTTCATTTTTGTAAGCACGGGAACTGCTGTTGCCTAGCACTGAAAAGAATACCAGGAAAAACTGTTATATTCAAAGCTATGCATAATAACACAAAGTTAACCGCAACCAATTCTGCTATCAAATAGTACACAAGTATTAATAACAATGGTTACAGTAAATGACTTCATGCAGCACATCATTTTTCAGCATGTGCATTGTAAGCACAAAACTACTAAAACTAAATAAGATAGGATAACATGGAAAGGGTTCTTCTATATCTGTTTTTATAGCAGAAGGGATCATGTAACAAGAATATTATACAAACTTCTATGGAACTACCTTGAAGAACGCTTTTTGGAGAAAAACCCACACTCGGAGATATATTATTACCGACAGTGGCCTTGTTTCCACTCTTGCTTCTTTTGATGGTATTATTGTTACTTACAGAGAGTTTTTCTTCACCCTTCTCACTAGTATTTGTCACGTTTTTGTTCCTTTTCGGATCATTTTTTTTGTCGTTCTTCATTGTGGCAATGATGGTGCCACTAGTTGCAGCACTGATATAAATGGAGTTTCGGTTGCTGCATACATTGCTGCTTTCTATAGCAGTGGTTCCATGGCTGGTGCTGGTATTACAGGAAAATGGGTTCGTGTACTGAAAACTTACAGGTGTTGGAAGGTTTTTTGAGTTTTCTGACAATCTGATTGAAAATTTTGATGATGTTGAGTCAGGCAAAGCGGATTGAGAAGTTTCCACAGGCTTTCTTGAACGCCGACAACCTCTATGCATGTGCTGTTCACAATATTTCTGATAAGGAATCACATTCTTACTGCACCGCCATTTTTTCCCATCAGTTCTTCGACACCTTCCCGCCTCAGGATCCGCCATGTTCCTATAATCCAATCCTTGAGGACCGACTCCTACAACTGAAACGACATTCTTCATGTAAATTAACATTCCTATAATACCATTACGAATTTACAATGCAAAGTAGGGAAATTCTGGCTAAGTGTATAAAGAGACTCAATTTTCCAGGAATAATTGAATTTTAATTAATAGTACTTAATGATTAATAAAGAATAGCATAAGCCTAACAAGCACCAAATCATCTGTTAATTACAATACATCTTCAAGTGGGATTTTACCATAGCTTAAATATTTCTTGGTAAAGATGAGGATTTTGTAGATCAGATGGTAAAGACTAAGGATGCATATCCACTTCCAGTTTCCTACCTTATACCTTATGCTATAGCTTAAATGTGTAGTCTAACTGATAGTTAACACACTCTTATCCTTTCACATCTTCCTACCAATTAAAACTTACAGAAATGTATGGAAAAACACCAAATTATAGATCTTCTAACTCTCTAGTAAAAAGGAAAAAGAAAATATGGATGTAATCAAATTCATGAAGCAGAAAGAAACAGAAAACAAAATCAAATTCCATGCAAAAAAGAGGGGACAAGAAAACTAGCAGTAGGCAGGAGAAAAGGTAAAAAGAAGAAAGCTTACAGCTGGGATACCGTTCATAGATACCGCCATGAGCAGAGCCAAAGGAGGAAGCGACGCTTTTCCGAATGGGTATAACAAGGTTAACAGGAACTTGGATTCCACCCGCTATGTATTTGAAGATGAGCATTTGTAATTGCAGGTCATGCAACTGAGCTGTCGTAAACACACACTTCCCGTGTTTCTTCACGGGTTTCTCCGACGCCGTCCCATCAATCCCCAGTCCCAACTTGATCGACGGTGATCCTCCCTTCTCCGTCTCCTCCTCTTCCATGTTCACCGTCCTTCCCTTCCCCTCCAACCTCTCTTGGGCCCCACTCCCACCACCCCCTAAAATTAAAAACATGCTCAAAATTAATTAACCAGCCAACCACGATACTTAAAAACCATATATATCGAGAAATAGACTACCAGAATCTGGAAGAATTCGAGTTTGAACCGGTTGGGCATCCATTGATGGAAAAAAGAAACACGGATTAAAGAGTGGTGGTACAGAGATCTGCAAGAACCTAAGTGTGAATGATATTTCAAAAGAAGTAGCTTGAACTTAAACATGATCGCCTTTGCTGTGTTTCAGTTTCACGATATGCAGCGACGAGTGTGACATAAAGTTGATGTTAAAAACGCGTGTCAGGATTCTGACAGTTATCAGCCTTTTCGCAGTCACTGCAGGCGAAATTCAGTTACTTTATCATTTTAAAGACTCCGTAAAAGGTGAAGCTCACCTCTCAAAATCGGCGTTTGAAATGGACGTTCCAATGAGATGGTGAAAGAGTGGTGCTGTTGCAGACGGTAACAATGTGGTCGGTTTTTGCCACGCGCGTTGTCAGATTAATTGCCTGGCGCTGTGGATGGGCAGAAGAGACACGTCACTGGATTCAGTTATGGTGGGTCCTACTTTAAGCATAGCCCGGTTCAGCACGTCAGCAGTGACACGTGGACTGCTGGCAATGCCATTCAGTGGTTGTCAATTTTCTAGAATCAATTTCTATGTTTCGGTATTTCATAATTATATAGATCTATTTATTTATGGGTTTAGGAATTTTTATATTTTCATCCTGTTCTGTTGAAGTATTTTCTTCATCAGAATTATGATTAGTGATATTTATATTAATATTAAAATTATTAGAACTATTATTATTTTCTCGTAGTATCATAATTTAATATATAATGATAATTATATTTTGTAAATAGATCTTTATGTTTTTCATAAAATTCTTCTATTAATTTTAAATATTCTACTTTTTCATTTTTATCTTTTGTTTTAGAAAATTAGTTTTTCAATATTCTATAAGAGTTTTTAAGATTTAAAGTCATATTTTTATTGTTTTTAAAATTTTCTCTTTTTGTTTTTCTTTTTTATTATAGGTAAAAGATTCATCCAAAGATTCATCTTCATCGATAAAGTTAAAATAACATTACTATTACCATAATATAAAGGACCTAAATCTAAATTGGAATCTATATTATTATTATTAATAACTTGATCTAATTTATTATTAACATTAGATAAGAGTTCTTTAGATTTGTTGTTCAAATCTAAATCATACTTCTCCCATATTATCTACTTTTTCTTCTATTTTACTAACTTTGTTATATAAAAATTCTAGTTCAAAAATTTTACCAAAATGACTTAAAATTAACAGTAAATTTGAGTTTTAGGAATCCAATAGCTTACACCATCTTGTGTTTTGGCCTCATCATTATCTGATGATTATGTCAGGCTTTAAAAAAATGAATTTTTTGAGTTTGAGAACCCAATGGCCAGCATCAAGTTATTGTTTTTTAAATCGTATCATACTGATATACAAAAATACCAGTATTTGAAAGAAAAAATAATTTAGTTCTGACCATGTAATGGCCGACACCAGAGACATTTAAAAAAAAAATTGGTGCTGACCAGTAGAGGTCGGTTTCAACAGATCCGCTCAAGTTCTCAGAAATGGAGCTTAAAGATGATGATGATGATCTAGTTATAGTGATAGCAATTTATAAAATCCCAGTCCAGTTAAGTTGTTAGCTGAGATAGCTGAACTGGATTCCATTCAAGTTGCAATTCCAGCAAGCCAGCGCACTGGAATTGATTTTGATCTTAACTTCTCCTTAGAAGATTAGTCAGGTTGTGGACGGTCAATGCCAGCTCTCGAAAATTCAAACACCGATGGATGTTCGTATAACATCCCAAACTTGTGTACTTGTCTAGAGATCCATCCAGAGGTATTGACCACAATAGAAGATGGTGATAAAGGATCCGATAATAATGATCGGTTCCACCGTGATCCCAACATGATTTCAGTGACCCCGATTTGGATGACATCCCTGAAGGCATAGACGATGAAGGTTTAGTGGAGGGTGAAAATACAAACACCCATTCGGCCGGAAACATGGGCCCTGGTATAGTTATAAGAAATAATCTAGGGTTCTTCATGAACGACGTGGATCCTGATGCAGCTCTTGCACGCGAGTTCCCGGAATATACAAACATTGTGCCGACTCACCCATTTGATGATGAATTCGACGATGAAGAGTTGTTTGTATGACAAAAATTTGATAACAAAAAAGATTGTTTACATGCTATAAAACAACTTAGCCTGAAGTTAGGTGTGGATTATAAAGTAACGAAGTCGACGTAGTCTTTGTACGTAGGAGAATGTTGGAAAGCCTCAAATGGTTGTAACTGGCGTGTTCGAGCCGCGTTAATGACAGCAGACAAAGATTTGGATGATAAGGAAACTAGAAGGTCCACACACATGTGCTGTCTGCTCGTATGTCGCAAGACCATCGAAAGTTAGATGCAAAAACTATATGCAACTGCATCATCCCTTTGGCGAAAGAGTCGCCCACCATTTAGGTGTCGGTCCTTATTGTGGACATGCAAGCTCGATTCAAGTATAAAGTGTCGTACCGAAAGGCATGGTGGGCAAAGCAAATGGCGATACGAGAGTAGTATGGTGATTGGGATGCGTCATACAACGAGCTTTAATGGTGGATAGCCAAGATGCGGGAGTATGTGTCCGGGACAGTCACTGATTTGTAAACACTGCCATATAAAGGCCCAGACGGGGAGATACAATCGAGGAAACGTGTTTTTCACCGATTGATTTAGACGTTTGAGCCGTTTGTTAGGGCTTTACCTCACTGCAAGCCGATGGTGCAGGTGGATGGGACATGATTATACGATAAATACACGCAAATACTCCTGATTGCTATTACACAAGACGACAACCGAATGTACTTCCGATCGCTTTCGCCATCGTGGATCGTAAGTGCTTCGAGTCTTAGGAATTTTTCCTCAGAAATATGCAGAGGCACGTTGTTAGAGAAGACAACATTTGCCTTATATCAGATAGATCAAAAGGATTACTTGTTGCGATAAGGCGATCGGGGGTTCTATAACAGCCCTTTTTAGTCAAATCGAAATAGTAGTTTTGGGACCACAAATCTGAGGTCAAAATAATTATTTTATTATTATTATAATGTTTAAAACATTATAGTGTGATAGTGTGAAAATTTCGTTAATAAATTTTATCGTTTGAATGCTCAATTTGATAAAAAGGACTAAATCGCGTAAAGTGTAAAAGTGGAGTTCTATTAGCTAAAGGTATCTAATAGCTAGCTAGGGAACGTTAAAGCGGAGGTCCTTATGTGGTAATTAGACCATTTTTATAGTGAGTGGACATTTATGGACATAAAATGTATGTTTTAAATGATTTTATAACAAGGTTAATTAGGTAATTTAATAAATAAATAAAGTAAAAAAACAAATTAACAAAGGTATCATCTTCCTAAAACTAGTGTTGACCAAAATTTGAGAAGAAACTCCATTTTTGTCACCTTGAAGTTCCGGCACTTGAAGTTTTGTGCATGGTATGATTTTTAACTCGATTTTTAATGATTTCTATGTTTTCGGAGTTGTTGAAACTTAATCTAGCTAGCCCAGGGACTAATTTGAAATTTTTTTAAAGGTTTAGGGTTTTTCCATTGATGAATGTATATGTATTTTGATGTTTTATGATAGAAAATGTATGGTTCTCGTTAAATAAACAACATTTGTAAAGTGATATTTGGTAAAATTGCCAATTAGGGATTAAATTGAGAAATGTGATAAATTGTGTGGTAAATGTGATTTTCGGATAGCATGGGTAGGGACCTAATTGCATGAATTTGTATTTTTATGAGCCAAGGACTAAATTGTAAAGATGTCAAAATATTAGGGGTAAAAGTGTTATTTTATCATAATATGATTTTGGGCTAAATTGAATAGAATGATAATTGAATAATTTAAATTTGATATTATATAGATCAAGAAAAATGAAGTTCGGATTTAGATTGGGGGAAAAACAAAGTATTGGACTAGTCGATCCATTTTGTCGTTTTTGCGATCGAGATAAGTTCGTATGTTAATAAGCATTATTATAATTGTGTTTTAAATGCGTTATTATTGAATTTAATTGTGAATAAGACCTTACGGATATGTTTAACGAATATTCAGCAATGTGAAATCCCGGTTGAACCTTATGAATATATTAGGATACGAATGAGATGTCATTAAGGGTTATGTGTTTTGGGTGTTGGTCCGTACGTCCTACCAGTGGCTAAGTTATCCGGCATGTGTTGCGGATTCTCGTCAGCTTGTGTGAGCAGACCTATTTATAGCTTGAGAGTGAGCATTATATGAGATATGAGATTGAGATAGCTTCAGTTATTTATTGGCACTTAGGTGCGAGATTCCCGATTATTCGATATTATTCCAAATGGTTCAACGAGTATATTAAGGATATGGATGAGTATGAGATTGATACTAGTTAGTACATGTATGTACATGAACCATACAAGAATTGAATCGAAGAAACTTGTGAATTTCATATCTAACCTTATGAATGAATATGTGATAGGTTTATGGATTAATATGAGTTATGTTATGATATGTTAATTGCTTAAATTGTGCATATATGGTAAGTTTTACTTTAACCATATGAGCTTACTAAGCTTTATAGCTTATTCTATTTACTTTTCCATGTTTTATAGTGAATATTGAAGCTTGCTCGAATTTAGGAGTCGTCGGAGATCTCATCACACTATCAATCTATCACTTTGGTACTTTTGAACTTATGTATTTGGTTATATGGCATGTAAAGGAGTTATTGTCATTTTGGTATATAGTTTGGTAATGGATTTAGCCATTTGACTTGGCTTGTAATTGATGAATGGTTAGTTATGTGTATAGCCATGTAATTTGACTTATTTTGGTATGCTTTGTGATGTATATATATGTGCAAATGGCTTTTTTTTTTTTACATGTTATGTATAATTGCTATATAGATGCTTGATGTGAATTGGTGTTTGGAGTTCCAAATGGTTGAAATTTGAGATTGGTATGCTTGTGGCTTTAGGTAAAGTGATGCATAATTGAAAGTGATCATATAGGTGATTTGTGATTGTGAAATTGGTATGAAATTGTATGGCTAATTGTGATACTTATGTATCTTGTGGTTGATGGTATGGAATTAGCATGAATTAGGCTTGTTTGAGATTGGTTTGAATGCCTATTTATGCCATGTTATAAGTCATTTGGTTTGTGTAGGTAAATGAAAGTTTGGGTGAGAAATATGGCTTGGTAAATAGCCTATTTTTGTCCACACAGTACATATTTAATTTTAAGCACATTAAATTATAATACAATATATATACATATTTAATTTAAAATGCATTAAATGAAATAAATTACAATGAAAGAAAAATTAATATGAAAAAAACATAAATTAAAATGGAATGAGAAAAAAAATTTAAATGGATTAAAAGATAATTTAAATGTAACACCCCCTAACCCTTATTTGTCGCGAAATAGAGTTACAGAACATTACCAGACTTTTCAAAATAATTACAATATTAAACAATTCAATAAACATACACATCATAAATTAATATTATATTCCCTTTATTGGCCTTTGAGACCCTAAATACGAATTAAAAACAAATCGGGACTAAGTCGAGTTTTCTGATAATTTTTCGCAAAATTTTAAAATTTTTCCTAAGTGTAGGTCACACATGCCGGCGTGGCCAAGGGACACGCCCGTGTGACCCTGTGACATGCCCGTGCATCAGGCCGTGTTCTACTCCGTATAACTCCCTGACTTATCTCACACGGCCAAGTCACACGCTGTGTGCTAAGACGTGTGGTAAATTTAATTTTCGAAAATTAAATGCAGTTTTCACATGGCCAGGGCACATGCCCGTGTACTAGGCCATATTCTTCACATGGTTAAGACACACGCCCGTGTCTCTGCCCATGTGGTAATACCTGAGCAATCTGTTTTGAAAAATTTAAGTTGCAAGGGACACATGGCCAACCCACACGCCTATGTGCTAGCCGTATGTCTCACACGGTCTGGTCACACATTATACATCAAGTTTACCAACCCTGCAAACCTTGAGCAACAACAACCCAAAATCCAATCTTTCAATCAATCCAAACACACATTCAAACACCTTTAATAAATGCCAAAATCATCAATCTAAATACCTAATCAATGTATCCTTATAGGTATTTTACATATATTGTTCAACAATCCACCATACCACCATTTAAGCTAACTCAAATTTTCATACCATTTCAACCTTAGATTTGCATATTTCATATCCACTTGAGTATTAATTTGAACATACGATGTTATACCTCAACATAACATACATATGTTCTTATTTATATAAGTAGCTAGTATCATCTTATAACATCATATACATTCATTTCACAAAATGACACACATATGACATCCTAGGTACATGCCATTATTCAAAGAAATATAAACTTCACCGCTTTGAGTTTGGGATCGATTTTGGATGCTGATTCCACAATTAAACTTCAACCTAACCTACGCACAGAAAACAAATCTTACGCTGAGTTTAAACTCAGTGGTATTTCTATAATCTAAATACTTATTAAGCAAGAATTTATAATATTTATATATCTAATCACGCATAACAAAGATCATTCAAATAAATAATCAATTTCATAACACATCATTCATAACACTTTCAATTCTCATCTCTTATTATTTCAATCTTATCATTGCTATTCAAATAGCTTTTCCCAATAAGATACAATTCATTTTCAATATCAATATCCATTCCATGCTTTTCATTTGAGTAATTAAATTCCATAGTCCATTCCAATTTCATATTCAATATCATTCAAAATCATTCATATTGCCAATTCATTTATTTACCCTATTAACGGACTCGGACTTTGGCGGATACAAAGATTCAACCAAAACACACCAATATGGCATCCAGTGCCTCATTGGATAATTCGAAGTAATAGATTGACACCTAGTGTCTCATCAGCCATGCTGAAGTAAGTTGATACCTAATACCTCATCGAATTTATCCAAAGTAAGAGTTTGACACCCAATGTCTCATTGACTCGTGGTCGAATAATCCCTGAACACTTCCAATCCTATAGCATGCCAACTATATCCGACTCAGCCCGATACAGTTAATAGGGTTTTCAAATAACTTTTCAATTTCCAATTAATACACATTTCAAATAATCTCATATACTCATAATTCAATTCAATACCAATACTCACCTCAATTCCACTTACCATACATATTAAATAATAAATACAACAACAATTATTAACTTCGGATTATAGAAATACAAATTGTAATTCTCGAGCTACTCCTCGTTAATCTTGTCCTTTCATTTCTAAACCGAGGTTTCCGGCTTAACGTTAGCTACGGAATTAAAACAATTAAAAATCATCAATACAACATAATTTAACATTGAATATTTCAATTTATACACAACTTTTATCTAACCTTATCTTCTTTACAATTTTATTCTTTATTTTCATTCAATTACCACTTAAAACTAAATTTAACTCTCTAATTTCACCATAAATCCCTAAATTTCAAAATTTCCCAATTTAGTCCTTATTACTTCAAAACTTATAATTTGTTTTACAATTCAATCCTTTTGCAAATCTAACTTGAAATTCTATCAATTTAACTCCTAATACTTCAATTTATTCAACATGAAAAATCTAAAAATCGACAAATCTCTAAAATTTTAACATAAATCAAGTAATATTTTGTTTTAGGATTCTAAAACATTAAAATTATAAAAAATAGATTAAATTGACTTACCAATTTGAGTTTGAACCTTAAACCCTAATTTCTCCTTCTTTTCTTTCCCTTTTCTTTCTTTCCTATTTCGTTTCACTCTTATGTTCCTATTCTATCTTTTGTTTCTTTTTATTTCATTTATTTTATGTTTTATTTACTTTATATTATTATAATATATAATATATTTTTATTACTTAAATTTTAAGTGTCATTTATTTATTATTTTATACATATGTACATTATTTATACACATGTACTTATTTATTACCATACATTTGTTAAAATATGGTTTATTTTCTTAAATAGTCCCTTTACTTTTTATTTAATCTATAATTCAACTTTCTTCCTATATTCAATTTAGTCCTTACACCTAATTACCCTTAATTCAAGCTAATTTACCTAGCCAAAACCTAATTAATCATATAACTAACTTTGTGAATATTTTTAATAAATATTTATGAATCTATTTTATGAAAACAGAGACTCGAAACCACATTTTCCTTGTTTACCCTACTATCGGGTCATTACAAGGTAACTATTACAATCAAGAAGATGAATCACCAATTTGAAATTTCTATAAATGTCAAGCGGTGGACCGGCTTGAAAAGTGCTTGGTTCGTGGGGCACTTGCGAGCAGCTACTTGAAAGAGTGCCCTAACGATGAGGAATGATGATTAACCTATATTAAATTTACTTGGTTAAGAGAAAACTTCCAGCATCTTCCAAGCAGTCCAACGCAGATGGACATTATCTATGCTTCAAGAGCATTCATTCTACAACTTATAGGTGGGATATTGTTGTTGGATGCCAATGAAAATAAAGTCCACATCATGCATCTCCCCTTATTAGAGGATCTCGAGCTTGCCAAAATATTTAGTTGGGGCTTTGCAGTATTGGCATGCTTATACCATGAGCTTTGTCGAGCGACAAAGGCATGTACAAAAATAATCGGCAGTTGCTGCCTTCTACTGCAATCTTGGGCGTTATATCGAATGCCATTTTTGGCATCAGTGAGTCACCAACGGTATGTGTGGCCACTCATGAACAAGTAAATATATAGTTCAATTTTACAACTATTTTTGATCGTTTTTCTGTCGAGTCTTAAAAATTTATAAAAAAAATGATCGAACCTGGAAACTAACTAAGACAACGATGGAGGCAAGTGCACCTATCGAACAGTAGTATAGCTAGCGGCAAGACCGGATTGTCAAACTCAAATGAACTAAAAGTACTAATATTAACTCTCTTTCTATTATTTAGCCTACGAATTAAGTGGATTTTTATTTAATCTAAAATTAACTATTCAACTAAACTAAAGATGCGAAGACAAAGAAGAAATTGAGGAAAAGACTTAAGAGAAAATCGATTGCCTTGGACAATACCTATGAAGAATCCACCTAGACTTCACTTGTTATCTAACTCTGAACCGGACGATTTATTCATTTGACTTGATCCGTAGGATTCCATAAGTTATATTAATCCCTCTCTTCAAGACTACTAAAGCCTAACCCTAGGTTGATTAATTGAAATATCTTTCTAATTAAAAACCCTAGAATTGCATTAATTTGATCTATGAACTCCCATATTAGGTTTGACCCTAATCCGACAGATTTTCGTCACCCTATCTCTAAGCGCTCGAGCAACTCTGCTTAACTATGCTAGATCTACTCTTAGACAGAGTCTCTTACTCCTTTGCCTAAGCACATCACACTTGATTCAATATCTCGAAAATATCAAAACAAGGATTGAGAACACATAGTTAAGAACAAATCAAATATTTATCATTTAGTTCAGATAACAATAACAAGATTCTTCTTAGGTTTCATCCCCATCAAGTATTTGAGGGTTTAGTTCATAATTATAAAAGAAAACATCTCAGAAGAAAAGATAAAACAAAACATAAGAAATCCCTAAAACCCCCTGAAAGAATTGAAGGAGAGATCATCAGTCTTGAGTATGATTCTGGCTTCTTAAGATGGATCAATTGGCTTTCTTCGAGTAAATCCCTGAAATTAACTGCTCTGGCTCGGCTCTTTGGCCTAGCTCTCTCCCTTAAAGGTTGGCCTCTAGGGTCTTTATATAGGCTTTCAGAATATGTTTCTTTGCCTCTAAGTACCCTAATCCGAATAGAATTCTTATTTCACGGTAGAGACACGGCCATGGCACACGCCCGTGTAAGTCGTGGCCACCGTGTTCAATCCTGTTGGTGAGGCACGGCTGTATTTTCTGGGGTTCAGGCCGTGGTTGACTTTTCTTACAAGGCACGGCCATGTGGTCTTGGGCCCAGTGTGTGGATTTCATGCTTTGGCCCATTTTCTCCATTTTCAACCCATTATTTGTTCCTTTCATCCTCCGGTGCTCTACTGAGTATAAAACATGAAAAAAATGATTAGGAGCACCTATTTCCATAATTAAAGGGATAAATCATCCAAAAACATGCTAAATATGGGATTAAAACATGTTACTATTTCGATTTATCAAATATCCTCACACTTAAGCTTTTGCTTGTCCTCAAGCAAAATTCTCAACTCACAATTAAAACGAACTTCCTCAATTCATAATATTCATCAATAATGTCCCATCATAATTCGTAGATAATTTATACATGGATAATTCAACTCAAAGAGTCCTAAAGATTCAAACAATCAAAGTCATGAGTTTGTAGCACGAAAAAGGTAGGTGTTTCCCCTTATCTAAATATTTACCTTTAATTCAAAATCGAAAAAAGTTGACATCCTCACTAAAGATTCACTCAAATCACTCAAGGTGTTTAAGGTTCAAAAATTAAGCTCTCAAAAGTCGAATATGAAAAGTTATTACCATAAGCTTGCTTGAAAATCAAATCTCCACCACTGTAAAATAAGATGATACACAAATCAAAAGGTCTTTTAAAGGTTGTAACGGGGCTTAGGTTAAAGGTGTGGATAAAGGCTGAATTAGAAGGGTTAGAATCGAGATTGAATTGACAATCACCTAACTAGAAAAATGACTAATAACCTGAATAATTACATCAATTAAAAACTTTGTAATACTAATAATACGAGCTTCTTCTTCAAGATGTTGAAATTAAATGTATAGGCTCGCTTAATCAGATAACTAATAATGAATATACTTTGAATTTTTTTAAGAACAAATAAAATATAAAATAGAACTTTAACAAATGAAATAATCTAATTAGGTAACTAATCAAGACAAATCCCGATAGAAGGGTAATCAAAAGGAATGGTGATAACAAATACGATATGGATTTTGGTTGAATATTAGTGGGTTAGTCAAAAATAAAGGGTTGTTAGGATCAAAGGGGTTCACTAGATGTCAATTTTGAGGGGAGGCTTTTAGTGGAATAAGTGGATTGAATCCTAGGTGCCTTAATCATTTCTGTATATACAACTCAATAGTATGGTCTCGACATGTATAATCGAAGCAAGTTCTAGAATAACAAATCAATTTTGACACACTCATAATCAATAAAGTGAGCACGAAAAGAATGTATGCTCTAAAGGCTCAAAATCTCACAAAAATTATGGGTATTTTGATGTCAACCTCGCAAATTTCAAACTTCAAGGTAACAATTTAGATTTAGGTAGACAACCTAACAGAATTTTAATTTTTGAAAATAGACTCATCATGCTTGATTCTCTAATATCTTAAAGTTTAAATCATCATTGCACAATTATCAATGACTTAATCTAAAACATATCAATAAAAATCATGAATCAACAAGAATTTCATTCTAATTAGTGATATGAGAAAATTACTTTAAGACAGAATATCATTTAGGGATTTGAGAATAATGCAAAAACTTAGGCACTTTTTCCACTAAACTTTCACCCCCCACACTTAAGATGTACATTGCCCTCAATGTACAAAGATAGATAACAATCATATAATAAGAAAATTAAAAGAGAGGGAGAGAGGTGAAACTTCCTGAATTTTTGGATGGATTCATTGAGTTGGAAGTGTGGAAACTTGATTCGGAAGTTAAAGATAAGAGGAGCGCCTTTAGTTCTTGTGCTAAATGAAGAAATTAGGTAACTCGTGAAGAATTAGCCAGGAAATAGTAATAATAATTTAAATTATACTAATTATATATTTAAAGTAAATAAAGATAACAAGAAAGAAAATATGAATTAAAATAAAACTAAAAGGAAAGATGAATGGACTAGAAAGTCCTTATTGGTAGATGGTTCGCGAGGTGGGTGTGGTGTCTAAGGCCGTGGTGTTGTGATTCCCTAGCAGCCTTTAGAACCTAAAACCAAGAAACTAAGACAAAATAAACTAGGTTTAATGTATGAAAAATAAAGAAAAGAAAAATAAAGGAGAAGAGAAGAGTAAAATAAAAGTTAAAAGCTCTCAAAGACCCTTGGCTTGTCGAGTTAATGAAGCGACTGGCATAAGCTTATGTTGATTTGTCTCACATAGGGAGACAGGACTCGGATCTTTCTGTTTCTTCGACATTGTTGGAGCGTAGATCGAAGGTTTTTATGGAGTAAAGAAGGGAGAAAGTGAAGATGAAGGGAAATGGGGGAGTGGATGAGGAATGAGTGAGAAGGAGAGAAAGTGTTTTAAATAGAAAATTTCAGCTCTGGTATATCCCCACGCCCATGTATCGTGGGTGTGTTATGTCACACAGCCATACCACAGGGCCGTGTGGTGGTTCAATCTCTTCTCCCACACCTGATTTTTAAGTCACCACGCCCGTGTTGGTTTATCAGTGTCGGCCACGACAATGTAGCATGGCCGTAGTGTTAGGTAGTACGTGATTCAAAGATATTTTTCTCGTCTTGGCTCGTACTATCTCTGCCATGTCAGTACAAAATCCGTAGCTTCACACGCCACGACCACGGTCATGTATAAGGCCAAGTGATGTGATGATCTGCGCTTCATTAACTTGGTTAGTCTGTAGTTTAGGTGCTAAAAGAGAAAGAATTAAAAATAAATGGGTCAGTACTCGGGTTGCCTCCCGAGAAGCGCTCGTTTAAAGTTTGAGCTAGACTTACCCCTCATTCATACCTTCACGGTTGTTTAAAAAGTGAAAAGTCCTTTTCTGTGTGATTGATAAACCGTAAAAGTAACATATTTTAATCCCACATTTAGTATGCTTTTGGATGAATTCATCCTCGATTTATGTAAAAATGTGCTCTTAATCCTTTCTTTTCATGTCTTATACTCAGGAGAACACCTAAGCATAAAAAGAATGTAAAACAGGCTTAAAATGGATCAAATTGGGCCAACCCAAGAAGTTAACACGGCCTAGGCCGTGCCTTGCTATCCACCTAGAACACGGCCTATCACCAATTTACACGGTCGTGTCTCGTCCACAAAAAGCCCAACACGGCCTATCCCCAATTTGCATGGCTGTGTAACACCCTGAATTTTTAGGCCTATGCGTTTAATGGGTGAATAAGTGTAATGAGTTAATTTAAGTGATAGGGGTCCAAATTGGGCTCAGGGTTAGGCAAAGGCCTTGGTTAAATTATTAGATTGGGCATTATAGAGTTAAAAGGTGGTAATTATGTTTAAAATGCCAACATGGGCTTGTGGCCCAACAATAAGTGGCACTGTAAGGGAATTAGAAGTGACGCCACACACAAGGGATTTAGGGGCCCAAAATTTAAGTTTAATGAAGCCCAAATCTTTTAATTTAAGTGAGTTAAATTTTGGCAATTAGGTTTAATGAGGTGGATGGCTACAAGGCTTGAAAATAGGAGATATTATGTGGATTTTATAGGTGATAATATCATAGATAAAAAGGAGAAAAGTTATGAGCTTATCTTCAAAGGAAAGTGTTGGCCAAAAATCTACCACCTAGAGGAGTGTAAAATTCGGCTACTGCATGGCAAAAAGGGTGTAGAATTTCCCCTCTCTTTGAGCTTGAATTTAAGGGCGTTTTCAGTTTTTAGCAGTAGGTGACGAAATATCTATAAATAGGAGGAGCTAGCTCCTTGATTCTGACACTGAAAACCCTAAATTCCTCTCTCATTGTGTCGAATTTCCCTAGCTTCTCCCTCTCCAATTTCTTTTCTCCAATTTCTTCAAAAGTCGAAACTCTTCTCCACTTTTTCCTCCTTGTGCCGATTTCTCTAAAAAGCCGAAGCATCCATAGTCTTCTCTTTTATTCATCTTATTTGAGAATTAGTTCTATACTTTCGGCATTTAAATCTTCCATTGGCATTGTCGAATCCTCTTCTTAGTGCTAGTCGAATCTCCTATGCTAAGGTAAGTGTCGATTTTGAGTTTCCAATATTTCTCTGACTTTTCAAAGTCTCTAGCCGAATAGCTATTCAAGTGACTAATCAAAGGTTTTTCTTATTTTTCGGTATTTTGGGATCTGAAGAGGAGTCCAACGCCTAGATCTTTAAAGTCAAGGACTCAGTAACCTTTGAGTCGTGATTATTTTGGGATTCTAAGGTAAGAGATCAATTAGTTTAAACGTGTGATTTGGGACTTATTTAACCTTGGCCGATTGTTGAATGGGCTAAATCTTTGTGTATTTTTTGACTTTTGAGCAAGACTATAGATTGAGGATAATAGAGCCGGATAGCAAGGACATCGACTAAGAATATTGGATTTCGCGATATCAGGTGTGTAATTCTCCACACCATCTAGATCTGTATGATTATAAGTCTTATATGTTTTGATATGTGCCGAAATCCAGGCATGATGATGGAAACCCAAAGAGGGTAAAGGCAAATCACCAGGTTAGTGAATATCTTGATTAAATGATATAAGAATATTGATTTTATGTGATTGCATGGGTTGGGTTTGATGAAATGAGGAAGTTATATGTTGTAACGATTTTTACCATGATCTATTGTAGCGGTTCCTTCCGTGATCTATTGTGCAATTTCACCGTGATCTGTTGTAGTGGCTACGGCCATGATCCGATGATGAGCAGCACGACTGCCATCAAGGCGTGTAGCGTTGTGGGTTGATTGTAGAAATCCCAACGGTGTGAAAGGCTGGTACGGGGGCGTGTAGCGGATGGAAACCTAGGATTTGGGTTGGGCTTTGCATAATTTTTATTATGTATATTAATTTTTTGATATTCTGTTTTATGGGGCTAAAGCCCAAATCTAATGGTGCCCGAGGGTTGCTGCTCGAGTCTCATGACTCACCCTTTTAATTTAACAATTTCGGTGACACCTAGTGCATCGGACCTGCTAGAAAGGAACGCGAGGTGGCCATGCAAAAGAGCAATTGGATTCACTAAAAGACTTTAGTTTGTTATTGTTATATTTTGTGGATTTTTAAAAATGGTTGTAATAAGGCCACGGGCCACTAGACTATAATTTCTATTTTGGGTTTTATGTTGAGCTTTTAAGTTTTATGTTTCCAATTAAGTTAAGACATGTACGAAATTTCAGTTTTTATTTAAAATCCACCAAGATAATTTATAACTTAATATTTTACACTTTAATGAATTCTTAAGCTTTCAGAATAAAGGTTTAAACCTAGTAATTATTTTCCAATATCGACATGTTTTGTAAAATCCCTTAAGTGACATCTTGGATCCGGTTGTAGCGTTTGGGCCAAGTTTGGGGTGTTACTGTTGTGCCTAATCGATGCACGACCCGAGCACGGCCGACCTCGACTTGCATGGGCGTGCCACGGTATGCCTAAATCAATAGAATAGAGACACAGTGAGCCTCAATTTACAGGCGTGCCTTAGCCGTGCCCCTCGCCATGGGAAAGCAATTTCACTCAGAATAGGATGCTTGGAGCCTAAGAAATACAATCCTAAGTCTACTCAAACACCTAAGACGAATTGTGCCTGAATTATGAGTACTTAGGAGACAAGTAAAGCATCCCAAAAGTCTATAAAAACACCCCAATGCGGCTATTCAAGGGGTCAATCATTGAGCAGATTTTTCTGCCAAGCCTTTCTCGTTCAGGGATTGTCTCGAAGATAGCCAATTGATCCATCTCGAACAGTCAGAGTTCTACTCAAGACGGAGGATCTCCTCTTCAATTCCTTTAGGGGGTTTTAGGGATTTCTTATGTTTTGTTTTATCTTTTCTCTTGAGATGTTTTCTTGTTTAGTTATGAACTAAACCCCTTAGATACCTGAAGGGGATGAAACCTATGACTGATTTTGTTATTTAATTCTTTCGGTTTATATGATAAACACTTAGTTTGTTCTTAATTATGTTGCTTAAATTTATCTGATGTGCTTAGGTGGAGGAGGAATAGACCCTGCCTAAGAGTAGATCTAGCATAATTAAGCGGAATTGATCAGGCGTCTAGAGATAAGGTTACGAGATTTTGCCTGATTGGAGTGAAACCTAATCTGGGAGTTCATTGATCGATTTACTGCTTCCTTAGGGGTTATTATAAGAGAACAAGAGTTCCACTAATTAACCTAAAGTTAGACGTTATTTGCTTCGAGAGAAGGTTTAATATAGGTTAGGGAGTCTCACGGATCAAGCTAAGTAAAGAAATCATATGAATTGAAAAGCTAGATAATAAGTGAAGATATAGGTGGATTCTTCCCGAAGGTATCGTCTTTATCAATTGAGTTTTCTTCAAAGTCTTTTTCCAAAGTTTTGTTCTTTTATCTTTGCTTTTAAGTTTAAGTATTTCATTTGTTTTAGATTAATAAACCGATCACTCCATATTTTAGGCTAAATAATAGAAAGAAAGTGAGTAGTAGTACTTTTAGGTTCCTTGGGTTCGATAAGATATTCTTGCCTGAGCTATACTACTGTTCGATAGGTGCACTTGCCTCTATCGTTGTCACAGTCAGTCTAAAGGTCCGATCACTCTTTTATAAATATTAAAACTAGACTGTTTTGCAGTGATTAAGTTTTTGGCGCCGCTGCCGGGGAACTCCTAAAATATTAAGAAAACTCTATTTCTATTACTTTAGCCATTATTTTTATTTCTCTTATTTTTATACATATATTTTTGTTTTTCTAAATTTCTTCCTTTCTTTTCATAGCAGATACATCTAGTTTATGACTAGAAGAAATTCGAGAGGACCATTACAATATGAAAGTGACATTGAAGCTACCGCTCGCAGAAATCGCAGAGAAATTAGACGAGCCCTAGACTATCAAAAAGAGAATAGCAAGGATCCAATCCTACTGAAGGGATGGACAAAAACAATCCACCGCCAAATGTGCAAGAACAAAATGCTCTGCGTACTATGTATGATTATGATAAACCTAATTTGATAGAAGCAGAATCTAGTATTGTTAGGCCCGCTATAGCTGCTAATAATTTTAGAATTAAAGCTTAATACAATACAAATGATTCAACAATTTGTTCAATTTGATGGTTTGCAGGATAAAGATCCAAACACTCATATATCTAATTTTTTAGAATTCTGTGATACTTTCAAAATAAATGGCGTTTCTAACGATGCCATACGTCTTCTGTTATTTTCTTTTTCATTAAGGAATAAAGCAAAGCAGTGGTTGAACTCGTTACCACGAGGGTCAATCACCATATGGGATCAAATGACCGAAAAATTTCTTTTAAAGTATTTTCTACCAGCCAAAACGGCCAAATTTAGGAATGATATATCTTCTTTTGTGCAGAATGATGCAGAAACATTATACGATGCATGGAAAAGATATAAGGATCTCCTAAGGATATGATATAAGGATCTCCTAAGGATATGCCCACACCACGGATTACCTATGTGGCTTCAAGTCCAAACTTTTTACAATGGTGTGAATTCTCTAACAAGGCAAATGATTGATTCATCACCCAGGTAGAACTCGAATAATAAAATTCACAAGCGGCTTACGATTTTATTGAGGAGATGTCATTGAACACCTATCAATGGCAAATTACAAGGCTAAACCGACAAAATCAATGGAGTTTTTAACATAGACGCAGATGACAATGTTGTCAACACAAATGGAGTTAATGAATAAAAAGCTAGATAATTTATGTTCTTCACAAGTACATCCAAATCATACAATGCTAAACGAAAGGAATGTGGCGAATTCGAGTACCCACCTTACCAACCAGAGCGTAAAACGAAGCGGACAAACTATAAAAGTAACAATTTCAAATCTAATAATAATCCTTATAGTAACACTTACAATCCAGTTGGAAGAACCACCCAACTTTTTCGTGGGAGGACAAGGAAATCAAAGGCAAAGAACCTCTTCCAAATTACCAAAATCAACCTTCTCCACCTAAAAGAAGCCGAGTCTTGAAGAGATGTTAAAAAGTTCATGGCGGATACGGATGCCCATCTCCAAAGAACTGATACAACGCTTGATAACCAAGGAATATCGATCAAAGAAATCAAGGAACAAGTCGGGGAAATCACTAGGTCAGTGGGACAACTCACAAAACTTGTTTCAGAACGACAACAATGACGTCTACCAAGCAACACAAAAATAAACCCAAAAGAACAGATACAAGCCATCACATCTCAAGAGGATACAAAGGTGGACAAGCCCACCCCAGTACAAGAAACCAAGGAAGAAATAGGTAAAATAGAGGTAGCACAAGAAAAATTGGTAATTAAAGAGTACCACCCTCAAATACCTTATCCCGAAGCATTGAAAGGAGAGGATTCAGAAGAACAATTCGGTAAGTTTTTAAAACTTCTAAAGAAATTACACATTAACTTACCTCTTCTTGAAGCTCTTTTTCAGATGCCCGATGCAAGGAGATTTTTAAAACAACTCTTAACAAACAAACGCAAAATAGATGAAGAGCACCATGTGGAACTTAACGCAACATGCTCAGCAATGCTACAAAATCTACTACCATAGAAATTAAAATATCCAGGGAGTTTTATAATTCCATGTTTAATTGGTAGTTTAACTATTGATAATGCATTAGCTGATTTAGGGGCAAGTATAAATGTCATGCCTTATACAATGTTTAAACGACTAGGTCTACGGAAGCCCAAACAAACTAGGATGAGTATCCAACTAATCGATAAAACTGTTAGAATTCCTAGGGGCATTATTGAAGACGTTTTAGTAAAAATCAATAAATTCGTTTTCCAGTAGATTTTGTTGTTTTAGACATGGATGAGGAAAATTCAATCCCTTTAATTTTAGGAAGACCTTTTCTTGCAACAGCCAAGACTAAAATTGATGTTGCGACATGAGAACTCATACTTCGTGTAGGAGAGGAATCAGTCAATCTTCAAGCTCTCGACTCAGCCAGAACCACAGAAGATGAAGGTAAGAAAGTCGTTTCAATTGATAATCAAATTATTCAACCTCCATCGCAGGAAACATCACGAAGTATCAAAACTGAGCCAACACAAAAGCGTACGATCAACAATTTAGAAGAGCAGAAGATATACACCAAAGAAAAGCTGGATCCATACGAAGTAAAACCTAAGGAACCACTAGAAGAGCTCATAAGAACATCAAATCACTTTAAAATAGGAGACCAGGTGCTGTTAGACAAAGCCGATCTTCATATCACTTCAACAGACTTGAGGGCAAAGGGAGAAATTCTTCCCAAGGTACATGAAATCTTCCCCCACAACGCAGTCAAGGTAAGTAACCCAAAATTTGATAAATTTAAGGTAAATGCTTCTCGACTCCAACTTTGTCATGAAAATAAAATCGCAAGCATGAGGGAAGATATTCAAACCTTTAAACCTCCCTGAAATTTTCAAACATGAGGATAGTCTAGCTTAAGACTATAAACGAGCACTTCTCGAGAGGTAACCCGAACATTAACATTATTTATTTTCAAATTTGTTTTCAGTTTCTTTTCTTTCCATCTTTCTTTCCTAAGTATTTAGTTGGAAACTAACACAAAAGTGAAGATTTCCAGACCACACGACCTTACATACGGTCGTGCGTGGTCAATGTGGACCACTAGAACCGCCACACTGACAAGAGCAGGCCGTGCAAGTCACCCAACCACTCCCCGGCGTCACGAGTCCAACCACTTTGAAGCACGGGCACAAATTAAAATAACGCGGCCGTGCCTCACAACCGCTAAGAAGATATCGACTTATTTAGCACGGAAGACTACACCGTGTAGTCCAACCGTGCTCTTATAATCGGTTTTTAGGAGCAGGCGTGCAAACCAACAAAACGGGCGTGAAAGGACAACACACCCCATAATCTGGCTGTACTATCTACCGTGTGAATCGACACACCCTTGGTACACGGGCGTGGGAACATGCCAGATTTGAAATCCTATTTAAATCCCCACAGCCCGTCCTCTTTGTCCCATCTTCTTTCTTATTCCTTCTCTCTCTTTTCTTTCAAATTTTTCTTCCTATTCATAGAAAATATCCAAGACACTTTAGCAACACAAAGATAATGCCGAAGAAACGTAAGCATCATCTCCTCAGAGGAGACCTCAACATGAGTTCATGTCGGCAGCTTCACTTAATTGACACGCCAAGGGACTCGAAAACCTTTCTAATTCTATTTTTCTTTTCTCGTCTCCTTTATTTTCCTTATCTTTACTTATTTCCTGCTTAAATTAATTTATTTCATATTAGTTTCTTGGTTTTAGGTTCTAAAGGCTGCTTGGGAATCACGCACCACAGCCTTCGAGGTCACACCCACTTCGCAAACCATCCAACAATAAGGACTCCTTAGTCCACTAGTCTTTTCTTTCAATTTCAGTTTTCTTCTTAGTCTCTTTCTTTTTATTTCCTTAATCTTTAAATATATTATTAGTATATTATTATTTCTCTAGATCTCTTGGCTATATCTTCACAGGATACCCAATTTCTTCATCTAGCAAATTACTTTTCGGTAGCCACTCCTCCAGGCCCATAGAAAACACCATCACCGCCACCAAAGACACCAGGGATCATCTAGATTTCAAGGAGTATTACTTTCTCCACTTATCTTTTTGATTTGGCACCTAAATTTCATTATTTATCTTTGTATATTGAGGGCAATGTACATCTTAAAGTGTAGGGGTAATAGTGCCTAACCTTTTGTATAATTCTCAAAACCCTGGAATTTAGTCTTGATCTTAAGTATTTTTCTCATATTATTAATTAGGGTGAAATTTCTAATGATTTATGATTTTTATTGATATGTTTTAGAGTAAGTCATAGTTAATCGTGCATTGATGATTAAATTTGAAGAATACTAGAGAATCGAGCATGATAAGTCTACTTTCTAAAAAATTAAAATTTATAGGTTATTGAACCTAATTTAAGTATCACCTTGAAGTTCAAAATTTATAAGGATTGATGTCAAAACACCCATAATTTTTGTGAGATTTTGAACCTTATAGAGCATGTACCCTTTTTCGTGCTCACTTTAATTGATTATGAGTGTGTCAACTTTGAACTGTTATTCTAGAACTTGCCTCATTTATACATGTCGAGACCACATTAATGATTTGATACACTAAGATGATAAAAACACCTAGGTTTTAACCCATTCACTACACTAAAAAACCTACCCATACAAATTAACCCCTAGTGAACCCCATTGAATCCTAACAACCTTTTTACTGACTCACCCACTAATATTAACCCAAAATCCCTTTGTATTTGTTATCAACATTCTATTGACTACCCTTTATCGAGAATTGATTTGATCAATTGCCGAATTAGGTTATTTCAATCACCAAAGTTCCTTCTATTATATTTATTTTAGTTTGTTCTTAAAAAATTTTAAAATTTTTTCAAGTATATATTCAATATTAGTAGTATATAAAAGAGCTTAGAGCATTTAAACTCCAATTGTTGAAAAAAGCTCGTATTAAAGTATTATCAAAACACTCCTTACTATAGAGTAATTATCAACAGTGATATTATTAGTTTTCATTCGAAGTCAATATTCATATTATTAGTTTTCATATTTAGTTCAATGTTTCTAGTTAGGTAAATTGTCAAGTCAGTCTCGATTATAACCACTAATTCAGCCTATATCCACACCTTTAACCCTAGACCCGTTACAACCCTGATTAAAGACCTTTTGATTTGTGTATCATCTCATATACAGTGGTGGAGATTTGGTTTTCAGGCAAGCCTATGGGATTAACTTTTCAGGTTCGTCTTAGAGTGCTTATTTCTTGAACCTTAAACACTTCGAGTGATTTGAGTGAATCTTCTGTGAGGATGTAAATCCTTGTTGGTTTTGAATTAAAGGAAATTACTTAGATAAGGGGAGACACCTATATTTTCATGCTACAAAATCATAACTTATCTCGTTTGAAACTTTAGGGCTC
Organism: Gossypium rotundifolium; assembly: GCA_025506655.1. Lineage (NCBI taxonomy): Eukaryota > Viridiplantae > Streptophyta > Magnoliopsida > Malvales > Malvaceae > Gossypium > Gossypium rotundifolium. The sequence continues at coordinate 176,809,890 of CP106732.1, forward strand.
TTTGAATTAAATTATCCATGTCTAAATTATCTATGAATTATGATGAGGCATTATTAATAGGAATTATGAATTATGGAAAGTCTGTCTTTAATTGTAAGTTGAGAATTTTGCTTGAGGACAAGCAAAAGCTTAAGTGTGGGGGTATTTGATAAACTGTAAAAGTAACATATTTTAATCCCACATTTAGTATGCTTTTGGATGAATTTATCCTCGATTTATGTAAAAAGGTGCTCTTAATCCTTTCTTTTCATGTCTTATAATAAGGAGAACACCTAAGGATAAAAAAATGTAAAACGAGCTTAAAACGGATCAAATTGGGCCAACCCAAGAAGTCGACACGGCCTGGGCTTTATTCCACACGGTCGTGCCTTGCTATCCACCTAGAACACGGCCTGTCACCAATTTACACGACCGTGTCTCGTCGACAAAAAGCCCAACACGGCCTATCCCCGATTTGCATGCTTGTGCCCCAATCGACAGACCCAAAGCACAGCCTGACCCTCGACTTGCACGGGCGTGCCACGGCCGTGCCTAAATCAACAGAATAGAGACACGGGCTGAGCCTCAATTTACACGGGCGTACCTTAGTCGTGCCCCTGTCGCGGGAAAGAGCAATTTCACTCGGAATAAGATGCTTGGAGCCCAAGAAACGCAATCCTAAGTCTACTCAAACACCTAGGACGAATTGTACCTGAATTATGAGTACTTAGGAGACAAGTAAAGCATCCCAAAAGTCTATAAAAACACCCAAATGCGGCTATTCAAGGGGTCGATCATTGAGCAGATTTTTCTGCCAAGCCTTTCTCGTTCAGGGATTGTCTCGAAGATAGCCAATTGATCTATCTCGAACAGACGGAGTTCTACTCAAGACGGAGAATCTCCTCTTCAATTCCTTCAGGGGGTTTTAGGGATTTCTTATGTTTTGTTTTATCTTTTTTCTTGAGATGATTTCTTGTTTAGTTATGAACTAAACCCCTCAGATACCTGAAGGGGATGAAATCTATGACGGATTTTGTTATTTAATTCTTTCGGTTTATATGATAAATACTTAGTTTGTTCTTAATTATGTTACTTAAATTTATCTGATGTGCTTAGGTGGAGGAGGAATAGACCCTTCCTATGAGTAGATCTAGCATAATTAAGCGGAATTGATCAGGCGTCTAGAGATAGGGTTAAGAGATTTTGCCGGATTAGGGTGAAACCTAATATGGGAGTCCATTGATCGATTTACTACTTCCTTAGGGGTTGTTATAAGAGAACGAGAGTTCCACTAATCAACCTAAGGTTAGACGTTATTCACTTCGAAAGAAGGTTTAATATAGGTTAGGGAGTTGATAAACCGTAAAAATAACATATTTTAATCCCACATTTAGTATGCTTTTAGATGAATTTATCTTCAATTTATGTAAAAAGGTGCTCTTAATCCTTTCTTTCCATGTCTTATACTCAGGAGAACACCTAAGGATAAAAAAACGTAAAACGGGCTTAAAACGGATCAAATTAGGCCAACCCAAGAAGTCGGCACGACCTGGGCTTTATTCCACACGACCGTGCCTTGCTATCCACCTAGAATACGGCTTGTCACTAATTTACATGATTATGTCTCGTCGACAAAAAGCCCAACACTACTATCCTCGATTTACATGGTTGTGCCCCAATCGATAGACTCAAAGCACACTGACCTCGACTTGCAGGCGTGCCACTACAAGTGCCTAAATCAATAAAATAGAGACACGGGTTGAGCCTCAATTTACACGGGCGTGCCTTAGTCGTGCCTGTCATGGAAAGAGCAATTTCACTCGGAATAGGATGCTTAGAGCCCAAAAAACGCAATCTTAAGTCTACTCAAACACCTAGGACGAATTGTACCGAATTATGAGTACTTAGGAGACAAGTAAAGCATCCCAAAGTCTATAAAACACACCCAAGGCGGCTATTCAAGAGGTCGATCATTGAGCGATTTTTTACGCCAAGCCTTTCTTGTTCGTGGATTGTCTCAAGATAGCCAATTGATCCATCTCAAGAGTCGGAGTTCTACTCAAGACGGAGGATCTCTCTTCAATTCCTTCGAGGGGTTTTAGGATTTCTTATGTTTTGTTTTATCTTTTTCTTAAGATGTTTTCTTGTTTAGTTATGAACTAAACCCCTCAGATACCTGAAGGGGATGAAATCTATGACGAATTTCGTTATTTAATTCTTTCGGTTTGTATGATAAATACTTAGTTTGTTCTTAATTATGTTGCTTAAATTTATCTGATGTGCTTAGGTGGAGGAGGAATAGACCCTACCTAAGAGTAGATCTAGCATAATTAAGCGGAATTGATCGGACGCCTAGAGATAGGGTTACGAGATTTTACTGGATTAGGGTGAAATCTAATATGGGAGTCCATTGATCGATTTACTGCTTCCTTAGAGGTTATTATAAGAGAACGAGAGTTCCACTAATCAACCTAAGGTTAAACGTTATTCGCTTCGAGAGAAGGTTTAATATAGGTTAGGGAGTTGATAAACCGTAAAAATAACATATTTTAATCCCACATTTAGTATGTTTTTAGATGAATTTATCCTCGATTTATGTAAAAAGGTGCTCTTAATCCTTTCTTTTCATGTCTTATACTCAGGAGAACACCTAAGGATAAAAAGAACGTAAAACGGGCTTAAAACGGATCAAATTAGGCCAGCCCAAGAAGTCGACACGGCCTGAGCTTTATTCCACACGACCGTGCCTTGCTATCCACCTAGAACATGACCTGTCACCAATTCACACTGCCATGTCTCATCGACAAAAAGCCCAACACGGCCTATCCCCGATTTGCATAGATGTACCCCAATCGACAGACCCGAAGCACGGCCTGACCTCGACTTGCATGGGCGTGCCACGGCCGTGCCTAAATCAACAGAATAGAGACACGGACTGAGCCTCAATTTACACGGGCGTGCCTTAGCCGTGCCCCTACCGCGGGAAAGAGCAATTTCACTCGAAATAGGATGCTTGGAACCCAAGAAACGCAATCCTAAGTCAACTCAAACACCTAGGACGAATTGTACCTGAATTATGAGTACTTAGGAGACAAGTAAAGCATCCAAAAAGTCTATATAAACACCCCAAGGCGGCTATTCAAGGGGTCGATGATTGAGCAGATTTTTCTGCCAAGCCTTTCTCGTTCAGAGATTGTCTCGAAGATAGTCAATTAATCCATCTCGAAGAGTCGGAGTTCTACTCAAGACGGAGGATCTCCTTTTCAATTCCTTCAGGGGGTTTTAGGGATTTCTTATGTTTTGTTTTATATTTTCTCTTGAGATGTTTTCTGATTTAGTTATGAACTAAACCCCTCAGATACCTGAAGGGGATAAAACCTATGACAGATTTTGTTATTTAATTCTTTCAGTTTATGTGATAAATACTTAGTTTGTTCTTATTTATGTTGCTTAAATTTATCTGATTTGTTTAGGTGGAGGAGGAATAGACCCTGCCTAAGAGTAGATCTAGCATAATTAAGCGGAGTTGATCGGGTGCCTAGAGATAGGGTTACGAGATTTTACCAGATTAGGGTGAAACCTAATATGGGAGTCCATTGATTGATTTACTGCTTCCTTAGGGGGTTATTATAAGAGAACGAGAGTTTCACTAATTAACCTAAGGTTAGACATTATTAAGCCTTGAGAAGGTTTAATATAAGTTAGGGAGTCTCACGGATCAAGCTAAGTAAAGAAATCATATAAATTGAAAAGGTAGATAATAAGTGAAGTCATAGGTGGATTCTTACCAAAGGTATCGTCTTTATCAATTGATTTTTCTTCAAAGCCTTTTCCCAAAGTTTCGTTCTTCTGTCTTTACATTTAAATTTAAGTATTTCATTTGTTTTAGATTAATAAACCAATCACTCTATATTTTAGGCTAAATAATAGAAAGAAAGTGAGTAGTAGTACTTTTAGGTTCCTTGGGTTCGATAAGATATTCTTGCCTGAGCTATACTACTGTTAGATAGGTGCGCTTGCCTCTATCGTTGTCGCAATATCGATCTGAGTTCGATCACTCTTTTATAAATATTAAAACTAGACTGTTTTGACACGATCAAGTTTTTAGCGCCATTGCCGATGACACTAAAATAGTAAGAAAACTCTATTTCTATTACTTTAGCCATTATTTTTATTTTTAATTTATCTTATTTTTATACATATATTTTTGTTTTTCTAATTTTCTTCCTTTCTTTTCATAGCAGGTACATCTAGTTTATGACTAGAAGAAATCTGAGAGGACCATTAGAATACGAAAGTGACATTGAAGCTACCGCTCGCAGAAATCGCAGAGAAATTAGACGAGCCCTAGACTATCAAAGAGGAGAGCAGCAAGGATCCAATCCTACTGAAGGGATGGACAAAACAATCCACCGCCAAATGTGCAAGAATAGAATGCTCGCAGACTATGTATGATTATGCTAAACCTAATTTAACAGGAGTAGAATCTAGTATTGTTAGGCCCGCTATAGCTGCTAATAATTTTGAATTAAAACCTAACACAATGCAAATGATTCAACAATTTGTCCAATTTGATGGTTTACAGGATGAAGATCCAAACACTCATATATCTGATTTTTTAGAATTCTGTGATACCTTCAAAATAAATGGTGTTTCTGAAAATGCCATACGTCTTCAGTTATTTCCTTTTTCATTAAGGAATAAAGCAAAGCAGTGGTTGAACTCGTTACCACGAGGGTCAATCACCACATGGGATCAAATGACTGAAAAATTTCTTTTAAAGTATTTTTCACCAGCCAAAACGGCCAAATTTAGGAATGATATATCTTCTTTTGTGCAGAATGACGCAGAAACATTATATGATGCATTGGAAAGATATAAGAATCTCCTATGTGGCTTCAAGTCCAAACTTTTTACAATGGTGTGAATTCTCCAACAAGGCAAATGATTGATTCATCAGCCGGTGGAACTTTGAACAATAAAACTCCTGAAATGGCTTACGATTTTATTGAGGAGATGTCGTTAAACACCTGTCAATGGCAAATTGCAAGGGCTAAACTGACAAAATCAGCTAGAGTTTTTAATATAGACACAGTGATAATGTTGTAAACACAAATGGAGTTAATGAATAAAAAGCTTGGTAATTTATGTTCTTCACAGGTACATCCAGTCATGCAATGCGAAGCGAGCGGGAATGTGGCGAATTATGAGTACCCACGAGCAGAAAACGAGCAGACAAACTATAAAGGTAACAATTTCAGATCTAATAATAATCCTTATAGTAACACTTACAATCCAGGTTGGAAGAACCACCCAAATTTTTTGTGGGGAGGACAAGGAAATCAAAGGCAACAACCTCTTCCAAATTACCAAAATCAACCTTATCCACCAAAAAGAAGCCAAGTCTTGAAGAGATGTTGAAAAGTTCATGGCGGAACCACGTATGCCCGCCTCCAAAGAATCGATACAACACTTGATAACCAAGGAATATCGATCAAAAAAATCAAGGAACAAGTCGGGAAAATCACTAGGTTAGTGGGACAACTCACAAAGCTTGTTTCAGAACGACAACAAGGACTTCTACCAAGCAACACAGAAACAAACCCAAAAGAATAGATACAAGCCATCACATCTCAAGAGGATACAAAGGTGGTCAAGCCCACCTCAGTACAAGAAACTAAGGAAGAAACAGGTAAAATAGAGGTAGCACAAGAAAAATCGGTAATTAAAGAGTACCATCCTTGAATACCTTATCCCGAAGCATTGAAAGGAGATGATTGAGAGGAACAATTCGGTAAGTTTTAAAACTTCTAAAGAAATTACACATTAATTTACCTCTTCTTGAAGCTCTTTTTCAGATGCCCGGTGCAAGGAGATTTTTAAGACAGCTCTTAACAAACAAACGCAAAATAGATGAAGAGCACCATATGGAACTTAAAGCAACATGCTCAGCAATGCTACAAAATCGACTACCACGAAAATTAAAAGATCGAGGGAGTTTTACGATTCCATGTTTAATTGGTAGTTTAACTATTGATAATGCGTTAGTGATTTAGAAGGCAAGTATAAATGTCATGCCTTATACCTTTGCTTAAACGACAAGGTCTAGGAAGCCCAAGCAAACTAGGATGAGTATCCAACTAGCTGATAATACTGTTAGAATTCCTATGGGCATTATTGAAGACGTTTTAGTAAAAATTGATAAATTCGTTTTCCCAGTAGATTTTGTTGTTTTAGACATGGATGAGGAAAATTCAATCCCTTTAATTTTAGGAAGACCTTTTCTTGCAACCGCCAAGACTAAAATTGATGTTGCCACAGAGAATTCATATTTCGTGTAGGAGATGAATCACCAATCTTCAAGCACTCGACTCAACCGTAACCACGTAAGATGAATGTAAAAAGTCGTTTCAATAGATAATCAAATTATTCAACCTCCATCGCAGAAACATCACGAAGTATCAAAAGCGAGCCAACACAAAAGCGCATTTATCAACAATTTAGAAGAGCGAAGATATACACCAAAGAAAAGTTTGGATCCATACGAAGTAAAACCTAAGGAACCACCGTAAGAGCTCATAAGAACATCAAATCACTTTAAAATAGGAGACCATCTTTGTTAGACAAAGCCGATCTTCATATCACTTCAATGACTTGAGGGCAAAGGAGAAATTCTTCCCAAGGTACATGAAATCTTCCCCACAACGCAGTCAAGGTAAGTAACCCAAAATTTGATAAATTTAAGGTAAATGCTTCTCGACTCCAACTTTGTCATGAAAATAAAATCGCAAGCATGAGAGAAGATATTCAAACCTTTAAACCTCCCCAGAAATTTTCAAACATGAGGATAGTCTAGCTTAAGACTATAAGCGAGCGCTTCTGGAGGCAACCCAACATTAACACTATTTATTTTCAAATTTGTTTTCGCTTTCTTTTCTTTCCATCTTTCTTTCCTAAGTATTTAGTTGAAAACTAACACAAAGTGCTGATTTTCGACACCACACGGCCTTACACACGACTGTGTTCGTGGTCGTGTGGACCACCAAAACTGCCACACTGATAAGAGCAGGGCCGTGCAAGTCAGTCCAACCACTCCCCGACGTCACAAGTCCAACCACCTTGAAGCACGAGCACCGATAAAAATAGCACGACCGTGCCTCACAACCGTGCTAAGATACTGACTTATTTAGCACGCGGACCACTTGCGTCGATCCAACCGTGCTCTATAATCGGCTTTTTAGGAACGGGCGTGCAAACCAACAAAATGGGCGTGGAAGGACAACACACCCCACAACACGGCAGTGAGATACGGCCGTGTGAATCGACACACCCTCAGTACATGGGCGTGAGAACGTGCCAGATTTGGAATCCTATTTAAATCCCCACAGCCCATCCTCTTTGTCTGATCTTCTTTCTTATTCCTTCTCTCTCTTTTCTTTCAAATTTTTCTTCCTATTCATAGAAAAGATCCAAGACACTTGAGCAACACAAAGATCATGCCGAAGAAACGTAAGCATCATCTCCTCAAAGGAGACCTCAACATGAGTTCATGCCGACAGCTTCACTTAATTGACACGCCAAGGGTCTCGAAAACCTTTTCGGTTCTATTTTTCTTTTCTCGTCTCCTTTATTTTTCTTATCTTTACTTATTTCCTGCTTAAATTAATTTATTTCATATTAGTTTCTTGGTTTTAGGTTCTAAAGGCTGCTTGGGAATCACTCACCACAGCCTTTGAGGTCACACCCACTTCGCAAACCATCCAACAATAAGGACTCCTTAGTCCATTAGTCTTTTCTTTCAATTTCAGTTTTCTTCTTAGTCTCCTTCTTTTTATTTCCTTAATCTTTAAATATATTATTAGTATAATATTATTATTTCTCTAGATCTCTTGGCTATATCTTCACAGGCTACCCAATTTCTTCATCTAGCAAATTACTTTTTGGTAGCCACTCCACCAGGCCCATAGAAAACACAATCACCACCACCAAAGACGCCAGGGATCATCCAGATTTCAGGATGTATTACTTTCCCCACTTATCTTTCTAATTTGGCATCTAATTATCATTATCTATCTTTGTACATTGAGGGCAATGTACATCTTAAGTGTGGGGGTAATAGTGCCTAACTTTTTGCATAATTCTCAAAACCTTGAAATTAGTCTTGATCTTAAGTATTTTTCTCATATTATTAATTAGGATGAAATTTCTAATGATTTATGATTTTTATTGATATGTTTTAGAATAAGTCTTAGTTAATTGTGTATTGATAATTAAATTTGAAGAATACTAGAAAATCAAGCATGATAAGTCTACTTTTAAAAAAAATTAAAATTGATAGGTTGTTGAACCTAATCTGAGTATCACCTTGAAGTTCAAAATTTATAAGGATTGATGTCAAAACACCCATAATTTTTGTGAGATTTTGAGCCTTATAGAGAATGTACCCTTTTTCGTGCTCACTTTAATTGATTATGAGTGTGTCAACTTTGAACTGTTATTCTAGAACTTACCTTGTTTATACATGTCGAGACCACATTAATGATTTGATACACTGAGATAATAAAGGCACCTAGGTTTTAACCCGTTCACTACGCTAAAAAGCCTACCCATACAAATTAACCCCTAGTGAACCCCATTGAATCCTAACAACCTTTTTATTGACTCACCCACTAATATTAACCCATAATCCCTTTGTATTTGTTATCAACATTCCTTTGACTACCCCTTTATCGAGATCTGATTTGATCAATCAACGAATTAGGTTATTTCAATCACCAAAGTTCCTTCTATTATGTTTACTTAGTTTGTTCTTAAAAAAAAATTTAAATTTTTTTTTCAAGTATATAAAAGAGCTTAGAGCATTTAAACTCCAATCGTTGAAGAAAAAGCTCGTATTAAAGTATTATCAAAATACTCCTTACTATAGAGTAATTATCAATAATAATATTATTAGTTTTCATTCGAAGTCAATATTCATATTTAGTTTAATGTTTCTAGTTAGGTAATTTGTCAAGTCCGTCTCGATTATAACCATTAATTCAGCCTGTATCCACACATTTAACCCTAGACCCGTTACAACCCTGATTAAAGACCTTTTGATTTGTGTATCATCTCATATACAGTGGTGGAGATTTGGTTTTTGGGCAAGCCTATGGAATTAACTTTTCAGGTTCGACTTAGAGTGCTTATTTCTTAAACCTTAAACACTTCGAGTGATTTGAGTGAATCTCCATGAGGATGTCAATCCTTGTCAGTTTTGAATTAAAGGAAATTACTTAGATAAGGGGAGACATCTATGTTTTCATGCTACAAAATCATGACTTATCTCGTTTGAAACTTTAGGGCTCTTTGAATTAAATTATCCATGTATAAATTATCTATGAATTATGATGAGGCATTATTAATAGGAATTATGAATTATGAAAAGTTCATTTTAATTATAAGTCGAGAATTTTGTTTGAGGACAAGCAAAAGCTTAAGTGTGGGGGTATTTGATAAACCGTAAAAATAACATATTTTAATCCCACATTTAGTATGCTTTTAGATGAATTTATCCTCGATTAATGTAAAAAGGTGCTCTTAATCCTTTCTTTTCATGTCTTATACTCAGGAGAACACCTCAGGATAAAAAGAACGTAAAACGAGCTTAAAACGGATCAAATTGGGCCAGCCCAAGAAGTCGACACGGCCTGAGCTTTATTCCACACGGTCGTGCCTTGCTATCCACCTAGAACATGGCCTGTCACCAATTCACACGGCCGTGTCTCATCGATAAAAAGCCCAACACGGCCTATCCCCTATTTGCATGGCTGTGCCCCAATCGACAGACCAAGCACACCGACCCTCGACTTGTACGGGGTATACTACTGCGTGCCTAAATCAATAAAATAGAGACACGGGCTGAGCCTCAATTTACACGGGCATGCCTTACCCGTGCCCCTGCCACGGGAAAGAGCAATTTCACTCGGAATAGGATGCTTGAAGCCCAAGAAACGCAATCCTAAGTCTACTCAAACACATATGACGAATTGTACCTGAATTATGAGTACTTAGGAGACAAGTAAAGCATCCAAAAAGTCTATATAAACACCCCAAGGTGGCTATTCAAGGGTCGATCATTGAGCAGATTTTTTTGCCAAGCCTTTCTCGTTCAGGGATTGTCTCAAAGATAGCCAATTGATCCATCTTGAAGAGTCGGAGTTCTACTCAAGACGGAGGATCTCCTCTTTAATTCCTTCAGGGGGTTTTAGGGATTTTTTATGTTTTGTTTTATCTTTTCTGTTGACATGTTTTCTCATTTAGTTATGAACTAAACCCCTCAGACACCTGAAGGGGATGAAACCTAATGCGAATTTTGTTATTTAATTCTTTCGGTTTATATGATATATACTTAGTTTGTTCTTAATTATGTTGCTTAAATTTAGCTGGTGTGCTTAGGTGGAGGAGGAATAGACCCTGCCTAAGAGTAGATCTAGCATAATTAAGCGGAGTTGATCGGGTGCCTAGAGATAATGTTACGAGATTTTTTTGGATTAGGGTGAAACCTAATATAAGAGTCCATTGATCGATTTACTGCTTCCTTATGGGGTTATTATAATAGAACGAGAGTTCCACTAATTAACCTAATATTAGACATTATTTGCTTCAAGAGAAGGTTTAATATAGGTTAGGGAGTCTAACGGATCAAGCTAAGTAAAGAAATCATATGAATTGAAAGGTAGATAATAAATGAAGTCATAGGTGGATTCTTCCCAAAGGTATCGCTTTTATCAACTAAGTTTTCTTCAAAGTCTTTTCCCAAAGTTTCGTTCTTCTGTCTTTACATTTAAATTTAAGTATTTCATTTATTTTAGATTAATAAACCAATCACTCCATATTTTAGGCTAAATAATAGAAAGAAAGTGAGTAGTAGTACTTTAGGTTCCTTGGGTTCGATAAGATATTTTTTCTTGAGTTATACTATTGTTCGATAGGTGCACTTGCCTCAATCGTTGTCGCAGTCAGTCTACAGGTTCGATCACTCTTTTATAAATATTAAAACTAGACTGTTTTGACACGATCAGGAGTCTCACGGATCAAGTTAACTAAAGAAATCATATGAATTGAAAAGGTAGATAATAAGTGAAGTTATAGGTGGATTCTTCCCGAAGGTATCATCTTTATCAATTGAGTTTTCTTCAAAGTCTTTTCCCAAAGTTTTGTTCTTTTGTCTTTGCATTTAAGTTTAAGTATTTCATTTATTTTAGATTAATAAACCAATCACTCCATATTTTAGGCTAAATAATAGAAAGAAAGTGAGTAGTAGTACTTTTAGGTTCTTTAGGTTCGATAAGATATTCTTGCCTGAGGTATTCTACTGTTCGATAGGTGCGCTTGCCTCTATCGTTGTCGCAGTCAGTTTACAGGTTCGATCACTCTTTTATAAATATTAAAACTAGACTGTTTTGCAGTAATCAGCTATCATCATATAATTTGAGTTGAGTGGAGTTGACTTTAAAAGTACCGAAAGTAGAATTACTTACCTCGACTATTTCGTAAGGAAAAACATTAAGTACCGTAAAGGGGATCTTTTTGGTTATCTTCAGGTTTGATGTGGTGATTCGCGGGTCTGTACTATTTAATAGTACTTGCTCTCCTATTTTGAAGTGATTAGATGTTCCTTTAAGTTCTTCTGGAGTTTCCTTTGGTTTTACTTCTTGTGGGGTTGATTCCTCCTTGAAATGTGTCTCCCACTCATCTAGCTCATCGGTCTGAATCTGTCGTTCCTTATGAGATATTTCATTGTTGGTGCGAGCTATAGGATCTGGCTCTATAGTGTAATTCTATGGTGTTTCCTGAAAAGGAAGTTTAACTGGTTGCTTATGTAACGACCCAAAATCATGGGCACCAAAAGTGTATTATCTAGCCTCCGTCTTAGTAAATCGAGTTAGTAAATAATCATTAGGAGTAATTATGAGTCTAGTAGTGTGTTTAATTAGATTTTATATAGTGAATTTAGCTTAATTTAAAGTAATTATGAAAAGGATCAAATTGAATAAGGAGTAAAAGTTTAATTATAGATTAAAAGAAATTATAAAGGACCAAAATGGCAATTATGCCATTTAGCATAAGTTGAGGCGGCATAAGCTTAAAAAATCTGAGATTTTATGTGTTAAAATATATTATTCATATTATTAAATAATTATATTAATATAATATTATATTATATAATAAAGTAAATAGTATAAAAGAAATAGGAAAAGAAACAGGGAGAGAACAGAGAAACATTCGAAACAAGCAGGAAAGAAGAAGAAAAAGAAGGAAAAGGAAAAACTAAAGATTTAAGGTTTGAAGTTTTAAAAGGTAAGTCAATTTAGTCATTTTCTCTTAATTTTGATGTTTTAGAAGCTTTAAAGCAAGATTTTGATGAAACTAAGTTGGTATTTTGAGAGTTTTAGGTTTTAAATATAGTTTATGTTGAAGAAAAGATGAATTATGGATTAAATTAGATGGAATCTAAGTTAGAATTAGTAAAAGGATTAAATTGTAAGGTAAGCTATAAGTTTTCTACTATGGGGATTAATTTGGAAGAAATTATGAATTAGGGTTTTATTATGAAAATTATATAATCAAGTTGAATATGGAAGGAATTTAAGTAGAATCAAAGCATGCATTAAGTTAAGAAATAAGTAAACTTAATTAGGATTTAATTGCAAAATAAGTTATAAGAAAATAGTTTTGGGACAGTAGCAGTAGAGTAACTTTGAAAATTCACTAAAAATCGTAGAAGTGGAATTAGAAGTTTAGTGAGATATGAAATTAAAGCTTATTGAGTCTATTTTCATATGAAAGAAACAGAGAAAGCAAATAAGTTCTGTATTATGAGATATTTAAATTTTAGTGAAACTGGTTCAGGGTGATTTCGAGATCCCTGTTCTGAATTGGAAAAATCATTAAAATTGTAAAAAATAATTTGGGGACATAATTTATATGGATAGATTCCTTAATGAGTCTATTTTTATAAGAAATAAACTAGGACATAATTTGAATTCTGTATAAAAAGATAATTAAATTTTAGCAAAGAGTGGTCGGAACTGTCCGACAACAGAATAGGGGTGACTTTAAAGAATAAACTGTACTTATTGGATAAATAAAAATTCTGAAAATTTTATGGCAAGAAGATATGTGAGTCTAGTTTCATAGAAAATTTACGGATCTTAATTTGGAAATCTGTAACTCAAGATATAGATAATTTAGTGACAATGACTTAGGTAGACAGTTTTGAAAGAACTTATAAGTAAATAATAGAATCGTGTATAAAGAATGTAGAATGAAGAGGAAGAGTAGAAATTGAATAAAATTCATTATTTATTGTAATTTAATGCTGTAATTAATAATGTAAATTATTATTTTTGTAGCTAACAAGGAAAAAGAGGCAAAGGCATCCAAGGGAAAAGAAAAGATCACTGAGGAGTAAACGTGTATTTCGGTTTGTATTACTATAATTCAAATTCTTTATTATTCATTAAATGTTAAATTAATTTATGTATATGGTAAGTAAATCATAAGGTAAGTGTTTTATTGAATTGAATGGAAATTGAGTTGAATGATGGATATGTATTGAAATTGAATTGTATGTGGATTGAAATGGAAAAGTGTATTTGATATTGAAATTGAATTTGTTATGAAAATGAAAATGAAATTGAGAACTAAAATACCCTATTAACTAGTCGGGCTGAGTCGGATATAATTGGCATGCCATAGGATTTGGAAGTGTACGGATTTATCGGCTTTCTTGATCGGGCACTTTATGTGTCGATATCGTGCACTTTATGTGTCGTATTCCGTGCACCTCGTGTGTCGTGTCGGGCACCTCGTGTGTCGTTTGTGCACTTATGTGTCGATATCTTGATCGTACTATGTACCGCTTTAGGCACAATGTGCCGTCTTGGTGTGTTTGGGTTGGAATCTGTATCCGTTAAAGTCCGAGTCATTAATAGGGGTAAATAAGGAAAAGGTTAAATTGAATAAAATGAAATGGTTGAGCCATTGGAAGTAATGCGAAAATAGAACATGAACTGAAAAATGTGATTGGAATATGTGTATGAGAATGGAAAGGATGAACCATTGGTTCAAGAAATGGATAGTGGCTCAACATGATTGTGTATTATTTCAATTGTTGAATTGCTAAAATTGAATTGTATGAATATATTGAGAATGACAAACTTATGTTTGAATTGGTTTAGTAAAATTAAAGTGATATGATTTAATGATATGATTATTATGTTTATAATTTGAATTATGGTAATACCACCGAGTTTATGTATACTCATGTCGGTTGTTTCCGCATGCAGTTAATAGGTGTTCAAAGTTCTGATTCAGCATCCAAGACGATCCCGACTCCAGAACAAAACTCGGTGATGTATTCTCCTTTGATAAAAGTGGCATGTACATAGGTGTTGTTTGGTCACTTTAAATTACTATATGACTTTTGTTGTAAAGAATGATATTTGGTATTTGATGTTATAAGTATAATTTAAATATGATTAAATATGAAATTGCATTGGTTGAATTGTTGGATTTTGGAATTGGTTGATTGGTTATATTTGGAATGAATACGGTTTTTAATTGCGGGGGTTATATGTAAAATAAGCGTAAATCTTGTTAAATTTAAATAAAATTTACTGATAAAATCCGAGTATTCAAACAAGTCCGTCTCATTTTAATACATGGTTTAGGTTTTAAATGTCCTTCATTGGGATTTATTAAATAATTATACTATGAATGTTATTTTATTTGTGAATAATTCGTAAGTTATCGATATGTTCGGTAATGCCTTGTAACCTGCTCCTGACGGTTTAGGGTTAGAGGTGTTCTGACTTATCAACAGAATTTATGTCCTCACCTTTCTCACTTGATGTCCAAACTGAGTCGAGAGCTTGAAGACTGATTGACTCGTCACCTACACGAAGTATGAGTTCACCTGTGCTAACATCAATTTTAGATCTGGCAGTTGCTAGAAAAGATCTTCCTAAAATTAAGGGGATACTATTGTCTTCATCCATATCTAAAACAATGAAGTCTACGGGGAATATGAATTTGTCAACTTTAACTATTACATCTTCAATTATACCCTTAGGGATACGAATAGTCTTATCAGCTAATTGAATACTCATCCTAGTTTGCTTGGGTTTCCTTAGACCTAGCTGTTTAAACATTTTAGATGGCATAACATTAATGATTGCCCCTAAATCAGCTAAATCATTATCAATTGATAAACTACCGATTAAACATAGAATTGTAAAACTCCCTGGATCTTTTAATTTTCGTGGTAGTCTATTCTGTAACATTACTGAGCATACTGCGTTTAGTTCCACATGCGACTTCTCGTCTAACTTTTGCTTGTTTGTTAAGAGCTCTCTTAAAAATTTCCTTGAATATGGCATCTGCGAAAGAGCTTCAAGGAGTGGTAAGTTAATATTTAATTTCTTTAAGAGTTTAAGGAACTTACCGAACTGTTCTTCTGTATCGTCTTCCTTTATCGCGTTGGGGTAAGGTATACGGGTTTATATTCTTTAATTACCGATTTTGGCTTTTCT
The DNA here is from genome assembly GCA_025506655.1 of Gossypium rotundifolium. Lineage (NCBI taxonomy): Eukaryota > Viridiplantae > Streptophyta > Magnoliopsida > Malvales > Malvaceae > Gossypium > Gossypium rotundifolium. The sequence continues at coordinate 176,825,447 of CP106732.1, forward strand.
TGGCTTACCTCAACCTTCCCTTTATTTACCACAGGTTCTTACCTTAGCTCAGGTTTAGATTCGACTAACCTTTCACTGTCATGAGCTGTTATGGCTTTAATTGTTCCTTGGGATTAGTCTTAGTGTTACTTGGCAAGCTACCTAGTGGTCGTTCTGAGATCAGCTTTGCGAGTTGCCCTAACTGGTTCTCGATTCCTTTAATCGATTCTTGTTGATTTTTAAGTGTTGTCTCAGTGTTTTGAAATCGAGTTTCAGACACCGCTATAAATTTTGTCAGCATCTCTTCAAGGTTCGGCTTCTTTTCTTGTAGGTAAGGCTGTTGTTGGAAGTTTGGAGGAGAAGGTTGTTGTCTCTGATTTCCTTGGCCTCCCCACGAGAAATTGGGATGGTTCCTCCAACCTGGATTATAAGTATTACTATAGGGGTTATTTTGAGGTCTAAAATTATTACCTGTATAGTTTAATTGTTCGCTTTCCACGCCCGGATTATAGGGTGGATACTCAGGATTCGCCACACCTCTTACATTTGAGTCACATTGCATAACTGGATGTACCTACAAAGAACCACACAAACCGTCAATCTTTTTATTCATCATCTCTACCTGATTTGATAACATGGTGACTGCGTCGAGATTGAAAACTCCGGCTGCTTTGGTTGGCTTTGTCCTTGTACTTTGCCACTGATAGTTATTCAATGACATCTCCTCTATAAATTCATAAGCTGCTTCGGGAGTTTTGTTATTAAGAGTTCACTGGCTGCTGAGTCAATTAACTGCCGAGTTGAGGATTCACACCGTTGTAAAAAGTTTGAACTTGTAACCATAAGGGTAGATCTTGGTGTGGGCACTTTCTCAACAGATCATTATATCTCTCCCATGAATCGTATAATGCTTCTAAATCTATCTGCACAAAAGAAGAGATATAATTCCTTAATTTGGTCTTTTTGGAAGGTGGAAAATATTTTAGTAAAATTTTTCGGTCATTTGGTCCCATGTAGTGATTGATCCTCGTGGAAGAGAATGTAACCACTGTTTAGCTTTATTTCTTAAAGAAAAGGAAAATAGTTGAAGACGAATGGAATCATAAAAAATGCCATTTGTTTTGAAGGTATCACAGAATTCTAGAAAATTAGCTAAATGAGTATTTGGGTCTTTGTCCTGCAAACCATCAAATTGAACAAACTGTTGAATCATTTGTATAGTGTTAGGTTTTAATTCAAAATTATTAGCGGCTATAGCAGGCTTAACAATACTCGATTCAGCTCCTGTTAAATTAGGTTTAGCATAATCATACATAGTTCGATGAGCATAATGATCAGCCATATCTTGATGTGGCGATTATTCTCAGCCATCCTTTCTGTATTATCAGCTTCGTCCTCTTGCTCTTCTTGTATGTAATTTAAGCTTCGTCTTGCTTCTCTACGATTTCTGCGTGCGGTTCCTTAAATATCACTGTCGTAAAGTAGTGGTCTTGTCGGGTTCTTTCTAGTCATAAACTAGAGGTACCTACTAGGAAAAAAGAAAAAAGAAAAGAAAATTTTAGAAAAGTAAAAATAAAATTTAATTGGAAGAATAATTAAAATATAATATGGCTAAAGTAATAAAAATTGAGCGTTCTTAATATTTTAGATCCCCGACAACGGCGCAAAAAACTTGATCGTTTGTCTGTCGAGTCTTAAAAATTTATAAATAAATAAAAATGATCGAACCTGGAAACTAACTAAGACAACGATGGAGGCAAATGCACCTATCGAACAGTAGTATAGCTAGCGGCAAGACCGGATTGTCGAATCTAAATAAACCAAAAGTACTAATATTAACTCTCTATTATTTAGCCTACGAATTAAGTGGATTTTTATTTAATCTAAAATTAACTATTCAACTAAACTAAAGATGCGAAGACAAAGAAGAAATTGGGGAAAAGACTTAAGAGAAAATCGATTGACTTAGACAATACCTAAGGAAGAATCCACTTAGACTTCACTTGTTATCTAACTCTGAACCGGATGATTTATTCATTTGACTTGATCCGTAGGATTCCATAAGTTATATTAATCCCGTTATTCAATGCTACTAACGTCTAACCCTAGGTTGATTAATTGGAATCTCTTTCTAATTAAAAACCCTAGAATTGCATTAATTCGATCTATGGACTCCCATATTAGGTTTGACCCTAATCAGGTAAATTTTCATCACCCTATCTCTAGGTGCGTGAGCAACTCCGCTTAACTATGCTAGATCTACTCTTAGATAGGGTCTCTTCCTCCTCTACCTAAGCACATCACACTTGATTCAATATCCCGAAAATATCAAAATAAGGATTAAGAACACATAGTTAAGAACAAATCAAATATTTATCATTTAGTTCAGATAACAATAACAAAATTCGTCTTAAGTTTCATCCTCCTCAAGTATTTGAGGGTTTAGTTCATAATTATAAAAGAAAACATCTCGGAAGAAAAGATAAAACAAAACATAAGAAATCCCTAAAACCCCCTGAAGGAATTGAATGAGAGATCATCCGTCTGGAGTATGATTCTGGCTTCTTGAGATGGATCAACTAGCTTTCTTCGAGTAAATCCCTGAAATTAACTGCTCTGGCTCGGCTCTTTGGCCTAGTTGAACTCTCCCCTAAAGGTTGGCCTCTAGAGTCTTTATATAGGCATTCGGAATATATTTCTTTGCCTCTAAGTACCCTAATTCGAATAGAATTCTTATTTCCTGTGGCAGAGACACGGCCATGGCACACGCTCTTGTAAGTCATGGCCAGCCCGTGTTCAATCTTATTGGTGAGGCACGACTGTGTTTTTCGGGGTCCAGTGTGGTCAACTTTTCTTACGAGGCACGACTGTGTAGTCTTGGGCCCAAACTGTGGATTTCATGCTTTGGCCCATTTTCTCCGTTTTTGGCTCGTTATTCATTTTTTCATCTTCCAGTGCTCTACTGAGTATAAAACATGAAAACAAAGGATTGGGAGCACCAATTTTCATAATTAAAGAGATAAATCATCCAAAACATGCTAAATGTGGGATTAAAATATGTTACTATTTCGGTTTATCAATTTTTTAACTATATAGTATAGTATACTCATTTTTGCATGGAAAAAATAATCTGATAATTTATTCATTTTTTTAGATGGGCAACTGTACCGGGAATCGAGCAATCGTTCATTGTACCTGTGTACCGTATGATGATAGAGACTCATTCCGGGGATGGCGTAAAATAAGCTTCCGAATCTTTCTTTTTTAAATACAATAATTGCACAAAAAAATTAACTAATAACATGTTGTCTATATTATGCAGTTTCTATGGATGCCATATGTCGAGGAAGGGATCGCAATGCTCATACCATCATGGGTTATCAAGCAGCAACAGCTGTTCGTGTCAAATGTTCCATTGATTCATTTTCATATGATGGAGTGGCACGATAGAGGTCGGGTATTGAGGCAATTCGGTTGCGCACAACATATTCCGAACCCTCCCGTCGACATCAAAGAAGTCCACGGAATGGACAAAAAGGGTTCGGGTCAGAATATTTAAATTGGGCAGAAAAACATGAATCGTATATCTTTCTGTGGAATGATCGACATTCGAGGCGCCCTCCCTTGTATGTCTTAAATGGAGGGTTCTCTCCTACGTGCGAGTATACAGAATGGTATATGGCACACGGGAAGCCCTTTATATTCCAAGGTCGTTATATGCTAATCCTGAAACACGTGCAATCAAAATCTTCCCGATGGCAACAGAGGAATGCACGACTGCGCTGTAACCGAGTTTTGCCATTCGGGAACACCGAAATTGATTCTGCCTCAAACCCTGATAGTAAGCCCCAATATGAGGTATTCGGCTAGTCATTATACAACACAGAGCCCGAGTCCCAACTTCCTCCATCGTTTGAGGATATTTTTGGTGATGACCCCGAGCCTCAACATTCGACTCCGTCTGGATCATCCTCATACCACCCGGAACTCGATCGGGAAGCACGTACACCTATTACTGAGGATATTTTTCATCGGCACCTCCGATCACGCAATACCACTTAACTCCCTATTATGGTGTATATGATTATACTACTTTTCTAAGTACACTGGATGGGACACCAGAGGTCGACCGAGCAACTATCAAACGCCTCAGCAAGGTGCACGACATCGTCGAATGAGGCAGCCGAACCGTTACACACCAGCGCTGAGGACGTCGTCGAGATCATGATAATTTTGATTTTTATATGTAAATATTTACTTTATTTTTTAATTATTCTACTTTTAATATTAATTTAATTTCTCTGAAATAATTATTTGTTTGAATAAACGACATCGAAATATTTAATAAAAAATATAATTCAATAAGTAATAGTACACAACAAATTAAATTTACGATACAATAAAATACAAACATTCTAGAATATTAATACAAAAATATAAAATTCAAACAAAAATAATACGCACTAAATTAAATTTAAACACCCAACAAACTACAAACAGATGGGTACAATTAATACATGAAAATTTTAAATTCAAACTACATAGAAGACAGGCTAAATTAAATTTAAACACCCAACAAACTACAAACAGATGGATAAAATTAGCGCACGAAATTTTTAAATTCAAACTATATATAACATGACTAAATTAAATTTAAATACTCAACAAACTTCAAACAGATGGGTAAAATTAATAGACGAAAATTTAAATTCAAACTATATATAATACGGACTAAATTAAATTTACAGATACAAAAAAATACAAACATTCAAAGAAATTAATGCACGAAAATATAAAAATGAAACCTTAAATCCTAAACAACTACACAGATATAACAAATACAAACATTCTAAAGAAATAATACAATTATTTTGAATAGTAGTTTCTTCACAATTAGTCGTCTTCTGCTTTAATTTGGTCTACGTTGCATCAATACCCCACTTATAAGTTGTAAAATAAACGCTCTTGCACCATAAATAATGTCCATCTGCGTTGGACATCTCGGTTAGCCATCTATGGCGCAGAAAGTCATCCTACCCTTAATGGCATAACCTTTAAGGTTGACATGACAGTATATAATTAAACTTCGTTAAAACATGACAGTATATAATTCAACCCCGAAATTTGGTCGTACACTACAAAATACTCTCATCTACAATCCACTACAAAAACTCATTTGATGATACACTACAAAACACTCTCATTTTGATAGTTTTCTAAAAAAAAAATTTCTCATCCATTTACATTAGAACCCAAACCATCCACTATATATAGAGCAATGGTTTGGTGCTGGCCATTTGATTCCCAAAATTAAGAAAACTAATTTTTTAATATTTGGTGTCGACAATCAGTGTTCTAAAATAATAAAAAATATTTTTTTAATGTGATAAAATTGGTGTCGGCCATCGGTGTCCCAAAACCAAAAAAAAATTTTTGAGACCCGAAAAAGATGGTGTCGATCGTTAGTGTCCAAAGTAAAAAAAAAAGTGCATTGGGAGTGAAAAATGTACTTGATGTTGACCATCTACTTGCCAGCACCTAAAATTTTTTTAAATGACATTGGTGTCAGCCATCAATGTCCCAAAAAAAAAAAAAAAAAGGTGTCTTGGGAGCCAAAAAATGTACTTGGTGCCGACCATCTACTTGCCAGTCCCAATTTTTTTAAATGACACTGGTGGTGGCGGCCATCGGTGTCCCAAAATAATAAAAAAAGTGCCTTGTGAGTCGAAAAATGTACTTGGTGTCGACCATTTATTGGCCAACACCCAAATTTTTTTTAAATGATATTAGTGCCAATCATCAGTGTCTCAAAGTAAAAAAAAAAAAAGTGCATTGGGGCCTGAAAAATGTACCTGATACCAGTCATCTACTAGCCAACAAAAAAAAAAAAATTTTAATGTCTCTGGTGCCCGCCATTATATGTCCAAAACCATTTTTTTTTCAAATACTGATATTTTTGTATCACAATATGATACGATTTAAAAAAAATATTCTGGTGCCGGCCATTGGGTTCCCAAAACCCAAATTTACTGTTTATTTCAAATCATTTTAATAAATATTTTTTGAATTAGGGTCATTTTTATAAATATTAAATTTCTTGAGTTAAATGTATAAAATAGCCCCATAATTAATATGACCGGATTTCAAACCCGGGCTAGTAATCCCGTTATGGGTCGGCCCAGACAAATCTTACTGCCCCCTCTTTGCTTTGATGCTACATTGTTGCCGACAATTTCATACCTTTTCTCCTTTTACTTTACTTAATCCAACACGTAAATTTCCTTTTTCAATGACTAGGCAAAGGCAAAGCTTATGTTATTTCAACCTCTTTCGTCTATTTTTTTAATCTTTGTCAATCGTCATCAGCTGAAATTTATGCTTCACCTTTCTTGTCTAGAGATTAAAGAAAATCTTGAAATAATGATAATAATACTAATAAATAGTAATAATAAAATATATATAGGTATATAAAAATAGTGATATAATAATAGTAATAGTAATAATAATATCGATAATGGTAGTAATAATAATGAAAACAAAATAATAGAAGTGACAATAATTAAATAATAAAAAATAAAAGAAATAAAATGAATAATGGTATCAATAATAAAATAAGAGTAGTAATGCTAATAATAGTATGCTATAGTAATAATAAAATATAATGATAGTAAATAATTAATAGTAATAAAAAATATTAGATGATGGTAATAATAATAAAAATTGCAAAATACTTAAAATGAGCTAAATTGCATTAAAACGAAAGTTTTGGGACAAATTATAAAAATAAATGATAGAAGGATTAAACTAAGTCGCTAAATAGAGAGGACCGAATGGGCAAATTTTGCAGAGGATGCTCAGGCGAGGCACCACCGGTGCAGTCTGCTGTGGCGAGGCATCACCACCTCCGCTATTTTTCCAAATGAAGAAAAAGATAGAAAATTAAAACTATATTGTGCTCGTAATTTTACGGGTAAATATTAGTAAATATCAAAATAAAAAAATTATGAAATTAGACCGATTTTTAGAAAATTTACGAAAATATTCAAGTTTCCTCAAAACGCATTCATGTCGGTTAGCGTTTTTAGGAAAATGCTGACAAAGCGCACTCCTAGGGACGCGCTTTAGCCTGTATTTTTTTAAAAAAAAAACTATTCTCGAATTTTTAAAAAAGTTTAAAGTGACAACACCATTTTTTTAATGTGTCATTAATTAATAAGAAAACATAACTTATAAAGGAAATCTTTATATAGACCTAAAGTCTCATTTCCTTTGTTTTCTTGAGCAAAGTGGGATATGAGATATGTGTATATATAGACTCATGAATGGTTTTGCAGATTGTTTCTAAACAATGTAGAATTCCTTCCTCTTTTAACTAACAGTATGAGATGACATGTTACACTATATTTAATTTTTTTAAATAGTAGTTTGATGTAGTAATATAATTATAATTAGATTTGCAAAAAATATATTTGAGTTGTTTTGTTTCTTGTTTTTATAATATAACAAAATGTTAACAAAATATAAAAAAAGAGAAATTATTTTGTAAAAAAATTAAATATAGTGTAGCATGTCATCTCATATTGTTAGTTAAAAGAGGAAGGAATCCCATTGTTTAGGAATAAGTGCAAAACTATTCATGAGTCTATATATATACACATATCTCATATCCCACTTTGCTCAAGAAAACAAAGGAAATGAGACTTTGGTCTATATAAAGATTTCATTTGTAAGTTATATTTCCTTATTAATTGATGACACCTTAAAAAATGGTCTTTGTCACTTTAAGCCTTTATAAAGGTTTATTCTCGTAAATTTTAAAAATTTGAGAATAATTTTTAAAAAAAACACGGGCTAAAGCGCGTTCTCGTAGCGCTTTGCTGGCATTTTCCCTCAAAATGTGCTGACGTAAACGCATTTTGAGGGGAAACAACTCTTTTCCATAAATTTTCTAAAAACTAGCCTAATTTTGTAAATTTTTTTTTTGGGTATATTTGGGTTATTCACCCTAATTTTACAGCTAGGAAAATGTCTAGGCACATTGCTTCTATTTGCGGCATTGAATGATGCCCTTCATCAATCAAGGCATCATTGGTGGCAAAGCAAGCTCATGCTACCTTTAAAGTGATCTAAGCCAAAAAAAGGGCAAGACATTTAAAATTTCACCTGCTGAAAAGAGAAAACCTAATTAACTACCCTAATTACTCTTTTGTTAAGTCTATCTGTGTTTAACACTATACATGTGAGGCACCTATCTCTTGATCTCAATACAATCTACAATCTCTCATTCATGTTATTTTATGACAAATTTATTAAATTTTAATAAAATCGCTATTTTCTGATTGATTTTTATGTTTATTTTATAAGTCAAATTCATCCGGAAAGAATATAAAGACATTAATATTAACATTATTATTATGTCAGACATGACATTTAAAGGCCACACAAATAAGATCAGAGAGGAAAGGTTAAATAACACAGAACATAGATGCTTGAGAATATTGAGATTATGCCGGGGATGGGGGGATGTGGATGTGCAAAGTAGTCAAGTGCTGTGGGGTAAAAGCAAGCTTTATAAAAAGGAAATGTTTTGGGTGAATCATGAAAGTTCTTTGTGCCGCATTGAGATTTATGTTAATAAACACATAATTCATCGAATATTAATTGGATCAGACACTTGCAGTAGAGTTTTACGTTCTTCACACCAAGGCAAAGTCTTTGAAGCTGGAAATGAACCAAATGATTGACCAAGCAACGTTGCCAAAGTCAACCCAAGAGACGTTGTGATCCTAACCTTTGGGTTAATAGCCGTTATAAAGAGCCCGTTTCATCAGTGACAAGCATAACGGATAACTTCAATGATGGTATAAAGTAGAAAGGCAAAGTCCATTATCGTCAATATAGTTCACGCCCATAACCACAAAATCCTTTTATATTTCCTTTCCAGCTGTGGCGGACGCATAATGCCCTGACCCATCTCACGTGGTCCCATCCTTTTTTCCTATTATTAAACCATAGTTGTTATTATTTTAACCCTGATTAAAATTCTAACCCGAGTCCTCCCTTTTTAGCTCTTGTTCGGCCCGTACTCTGCTTCTTCACTGATTAAGTTCTGCTGCCTGCCTCCTATCTCTTCAACGTTCACAATGGGCGCATTTCACCGACTCAACTTGCTCCCTTTCACGCTCTCTTTAGTTGTCATTGCCGTCAATGGCCACAATATAACGTCCATTCTCGAAGGTTTTCCAGATTAATCTGTTTACAATAGTTTCCTCACCCAAACAAAGCTGGCCGATGAGATTAACACCCGAGAGACCATCACATGCCTTGTCCTCAACAATGGGGCTATGTCTGCCCTTACATCCAAACACCCCCTTTCCGTCGTCAAAAACATCCTCAGCCTTCACGTTCTTCTGGACTACTATGACCCCCAAAAGCTCCATAAAATCTCTGATGGCACTACCCTCACCACCACGCTTTACCAAACCACTGGCAATGCCCCTGGAAACCTTGGTTTCGTCAACATCACCGACCTCCAAGGTGGCAAAGTCGGCTTCGGCTCCGCAATTCCTGGCTCCAAACTCGACTCCTCTTACACCAAGTCTGTTAAGTAGATTCCCTACAATATCTCCATCCTTGAGATCAGCGCTCCGACTATCGCTCTGGATATCTTAACGGCTCCGGCCCCATCGTCTTCTGGCGTCAACATTACCTGTTTGCTTGAAAAAGCTGGCTGCAAGACTTTTGCTAGTTTGCTTACCAGCAGTGGCGTGCTTAAGACTTACGAGTCGGCGCTTGATAAAGGGTTGACCGTTTTTGCTCCGTCCGATGAAGCTTTAAAGCTGAAGGTGTCCCTGATTTGAGCAAGCTCACCAATGCAGAACAAGTCTCACTTCTAGAGTATCACCCTCGCCGGATTACAAACCTAAGGGAACGTTGAAGACGACGAAGGACCCGATCAGAACATTGGCGACTAACGGCGCTGGAAAGTACGATCTGACAGTTACAACCGCCGGCGACTCGGTGACACTACACAGGGGTTAGCCCATCCAGGGTCGCCGAAGCAGTTTTTGACTCACCGCCGGTCGCCATTTTCACCGTTGACAACGTTTTGCTCCCTTCTGAGCTGTTCGGCAAGTCACCGTCGCCAGCACCAGCCCCGGAACCAGTTTTTTCGCCTTCACCGACACCATCTTTATCTCCAAGCCCATCTCCAATGTCTGAAGCACCGTCACCAGTTGCAGCTTCGCCACCAGCTCTACCAACGGGCACCCCTTCGGATCCCCGGCCGATGCGCCAGCTGGTTCGTCAGAGAACAGCACATCGGATAATGCCGCCGGTCACGTGAGTGCTCATCTTTTGGGCACTATCATTTTCACCGTCTTTGCCACTGTCGTTTCATCAGTTATCTTGTCCTGAATCGTAATTATCCACTCCGTTAATTTGTTCTTTTCTTAGTTTTTCTTTTTTTTTGAGATTATTTAATTTGAGTAGAGAGGGCTTTTTCTTATCTAATTTATGTAGTTGAGAGATTTGTTAAACGTTTGTTTTTGTTGATTACAATTTATTAATCGTAAATTAAAGATTTATACAAGAAAAAGAGGAATTGACTGTTGGGAAGTGGGAAATGGAAGCGCATGGATGGCGGCAATTGAGTGTGAGCGCACGTGGAGAGATTGTGGGTGGTTACAACAAGCGGAAAGTGCTTGTACTTGTAGCACTAGGCAAGGCAAAGCTTAAGTTGTGGCAGTGGGTGGTCCTTCCTGTTCCGGCCCAAACCTTTTTATTTTCTTTCAAAATTTCGGTGTGGGATCAAAATCTTGAAATGCTGCACTGCAAATCGCCCATGCTCCTTTTTTATGTTTGGATGCTTCCTAACTTCTCTAGTTGCCAAATTATTTCAAATGAAAAATCGTGCTTCTCAAAACGCCACATTGGGTGGCTTCGGTAAGTCATAACTGCTCAGAGGGGCCGACGGCTTCTGAATGACTGACCAATATGATGGCAATACCATAACCATTGTAATCATGTATTGGTATGATTGATGTTTGGGAAGACACCCAGCATGGATTGCCATTTAAACGTTTATCAGGAGATAACAGCCACCCCCTATGGTAAATGTTAAATCTGTCTCAAGCCTCTAGGCGCGGCCCACAACCTGGAAGTCATGTCCTGCACAACAAACCATGTATCGAAATGAAGATCCAAACTCAAGTCCACTAATAATTGCTGAAATTTGAAATCTGTCTAAAATCAAATACTATTCCTTCTGCCTGATGCAACCTGTTGCTTTTTCAGATATTCCAATTTCCGAACAACCCTGAAATTTTATTTTTTGTTATATTTTTAAAAAGAAAATTGTTTTTGGTATATTAAAAAATAAATATTTATTTTTTTACTGACTAGGAAACGGCGTAGTTTTGTTATTTTCACAATAAGATGAGCTGACCAAGTGGATGCTTCAAAAACCGGAAATCAACCAAGGATCAAATAATAATTAATTATTTAAGCCGTTTATCAAAAGAAATAATGACTACAATTGATTGTTGAACACAAGGCGACTAACCCGTGTACCACTGATACAAGGCAGTTAGGGCTTCGAAATCCCCGCCTTTTTCTATTTTACTTCGCACTCTGCTTTCATCAATGGCCACAAAAGAAGATGAAGAAAAACCAGAGACACCAATTCCTTCAAAGTCAAGTCCAAACTCCAAGGACATTGTGTCGCAGCCCAAGCAAAACGATGTCTCTCCGCCTTCTAAGTCGTTGAGTCCCAAAGAGTTAATAGTCTCAGCTGCCGCCAACATCTCCTCTCATCCTCTCCCAACCAACGATCCCAACGTTTGGGGCGTTCTCACCGCTATTTCTAACAATGCCCGCAAACGCCAGCAGGTTTCCCTCTTTTTTAAACCCTAAACCCTCTCTCTCTCCCTGTCTTCTCAATTTTATTTTGGTTGTCAAATTTCCCATTTTTCCACAACTTTTATTTACATTATAAGGCTTCAATTGCCGGACTGGTTAAACTGAAAGGAAAGGAATTAGAAGAAAAATGAAAGAAACGATCAGACAGAAATCGTAATGTACAAGTAAAAGGCTAATGAGGAGATCATTTTTCTAGGGTATGAATATGCTTTTGACTGCGGATGAACACTGCATTGGTCGATCAGTAAAGGAAACAAGTTTCCGAATTGATTCAAATTCCGTTAGCGCGGTACATTGCAAAATATATAGGAAGAGAGTGACCAATGAAGATACACAGAAGGCCCCCAACTGTTATACATCCGTTTTCTTGAAAGATACAAGGTTAATGTGCTGTCCATGATTTCTTATTGGTTTTAAGTATTTCTAAATTCTGATTCTTTCATCTATCTTTTTTTTTTTTTGTAGCACAAATGGGACGTATCTTAATTGGGAGAGATTGAGAAAGAACAGTCCTGAATTTAAAGTCCAACATGGAGACATCATTTCATTTTCTGCCCCTCCACAACATGGTAATACTGATATCTGTATCGTTCACCGCCTTTTGATTGTTCTTTGTTTCTTTCATTTCAAAAGATATTTGAAGCTTATAATGCCTTGGAAAGTAACTTTTTTCCTCTTTACAGAACTTGCTTTTGCGTTTGTATATCGAGAAGTTCTTACCTCTATTCACCCAGCAGAAGGTGCATGTGCAAAAAGAAAAGCTGGTATATATATGGAAAGCTCATGCCTTTATTTTTAGCAACTCTTTATTTCCTTTAAAATTTCCATAAAATTGATATAAACTTAGTGAGAAATAAATGCCATGACTATCTTTAAGTTTTCAAACAACAACGAAACAATTAACAGGCGTATGTGTAAACCTGTAAGTCTAATGCTGTTATTGATAACAATATAAATAGCTTGTTTTAGACTCGTTTTCTTCCTTTTATATGGTTGTCCTGTCTTCTTGAGGATAAATATACTGAAGCATTACTATGAAAAACAGTTGCCCCTAATAAACTTCAAATGTTTTACTGGTCATCCCAGATTGTGCAGATGAGCTTACCTGTGAAAACAAAAGATTAAAAGGTATTGGCATTGGTGCTCCTGAGGGTCCTATATCTCTTGATGATTTTCGGAGTCTTCAGCGGTCAAACAGGGTATCCTATTTTAGATTCATGGGTCTAATGATTGTTCAAACAATTAATTTATGGCAGATAATAAATAATCCTGAGAACTGATGAATGCAGGAACTAAGAAAGCAATTGGAAGATCAGGTGCTTACAATAGATACATTGCGTAATGAAAATCGTGCAACAGTTGAGCGTCATGAAAATGTATGCTCTTCTGATAGATTATGACCTTTCATTCTTTTTGATTTATGTCTATGTTTGGGTTCATTGAGTTGGTTTAGCCAAGTGTCTATGTTACTGGATACTGTGGTTCCTGTTGGACTTTATTCAAATTCATGCATTCCACTTTGATTTTACCTGGCTATGACTTTCCCAGAAGAGAGAAAAATAATGTACAACATGGTGTTAATGATATTTCATGGGTCTCTTTCTAATTTTATGCCATTTTTGGTACTGTATGTCACTATTTCTTGCTTTTAACTGGTTACTTTTTTCATCCTTGGTGATTAAGAATTGAGATATATAGTTTTCTATTTCTGAAGGAAATCAAAGAGGTAAAAGAATCAGTTGCGACGTCATACCTTGATCAGATCAAAGAATTGCAAATTTTGTTAGATGGTAAGCAAAAGGAGCTTGTAGAGGTCAATCGGATATCAGCTGAACAAAAGCATGCTATAGAAGACCTTAATGAAAGACTTAGTGCTTCCCTGCAGTCATGTACTGAAGCAAACGAAAGGATGAAGAGGTAAGAAATGAAGGCTTTATTAACTATTTCCAATTTGTGGCACCAAAAAGAAGACAAGAACAAAATATAATGTCCTAATTTTATACTTTTAGTCAGAAGGCATCTATAGCTGAACTTAAGGTTCAGTTAGATGAAGAGCGGGACCAGAGACGAGAAGAACGAGAAAAAGCTACTGCCGATTTAAAAGCAGCGGTGCAAAGAGCTCAGTTTGAGGCTCAAGAGGAACTGCAACGACTATCAGATGTTTATTTAAAACGAGAAACAGAGAAAAAGGAAGTAATTAATAAGCTTGAGGTCCGAATAATTTTCCTGTGCTTGCTTGGATTTTGATGTGTAATTTATTTCTAGAGAATTGAGAAATGAATTGTTATGCATCTCCATTCTTAGGAATCACTGAGAAAAAGCTCAGCTCAAGTGGAAGATCTGGTGTCCAAACTGGTATTGTCTGCAGGGCCATCTGATTTTGAAGTTAAACACATGATACCAGTTTTCTACATAATCTTTGAAATTGTTGTTCCTTATTTCCCTATCTTCTGCAGGAAGAAACTAGGCAGAAATTGGTCGATTCTGATAATAAAGTTCGCCAACTAGAAACCCAAGTTTGCGAAGAACAAAAGACCTCTGCAAATGCAAGAAAAGTAAACGTGTTTTTCTTGTGCTTGCTTATATAGTCAAGCATATACAAATAGATTCCTTATCTGACATTTAATGTGCATTTGAGCAGAAAGTGGAAGAACTTGAACATGAAATAAAAGGATTGAGGAAAGAACTTGAGACTGAAAAGGTATAATTTTATATCATTTGCCTTTTACTTCACTTTGATGTTATACTTTTTTATTTCAACTGTTTGAACTCTCTTTCTGCCTTACAAGATTTCAATTATTGATTGATTTTGTTGATAACTTGCTATCACTTTCATTAATCTGCATGTAAATCTGGGTAGTACCTGCAGCTTTTGAAAGCATAAAAATGAAAATCAATGTTGTGTTTTGAGTATTTTTTATCTGAACACACTACAATTGATTTCTTCAGTCGTACCTAGATTGGCGTTTATCAGATAAATAGATAAATCAATCTGGGTACAGCAAACGTCTATTCTTCATCATTATGAAGTTAGTCTATTGTTAAGCTGAAGTTTCCTTTTCGGTTGGTAGCAGGCAGCCCGAGAAGAAGCATGGGCTAAAGTTTCGGCCCTTGAGCTTGAAATAAATGCTACAATGCGAGATCTTGATTATGAGAGGAGGAGGCTAAAAGGTGCCAGGGAAAGAATTATGCTTCGGTATGACTTCTGTGACAATAGCTATTGTTTGATTTTTAGTTGCAGTATTGGTGTAAGCATTTTGCTGAGCAAGGTTCTATCCTTTTGTATATTGTGGCCTTTGGTATTAACATTGGCTGCCATCAATACCTAGGAATTTTATGAATTGAGGATGGTGATATTTTTGTGGTTGCTCCCCAGAGAAACACAGCTACGAGCATTTTATTCTACAACTGAGGAAATCTCCATACTGTTTGCAAAGCAGCAAGAACAACTGAAGGCAATGCAGAGAACTCTGGAAGATGAGGAAAATTATGAGAACACATCGGTTGATATTGACCTTAATGTACCGTACCAGAACGTAAATGGAACCAGAGTTAGAGAAAAGGCTCCTACTGGCCATCGTGAAAATAGTACCATGAGGGAAGGCTTCACTACTTCAGCTCAGAGGGTTAATATTTCTAGTGATGAGGCCAGTGTTACTGAGAAGCATGACTGCGGTATGAGAAGTCAAGATGTTGGCAAAAATACACAGGAGGCCGAATTTACAAGTGCTGATCGTTCTGTTAAAGGCACCTTTGGTTTTGACGTTGATGGTGTTGGTACAACACCTATTCTGGAAGGAGATCCCATTGGTACCGAACGTGTTCTTGAAACTGAAAGCTTTGGAATTGAGGTTGAACCGAATATAGATTTGAACAGGTGTGGAACTTTAGGTGGAGATACAATGCAGTTTGATTATGAAACTAATGCACATGAAAGTAATGAACGGGTTCAAACAACTTGCCTAGATACTTCAGTACAATCTCAGTTGAATAAACCACACGAGACTAAAAATCCACAGAAGACAAAGAAGCTGGAGGCACAATCATGACAACAGACCTTTTAGCTTCAGAAGGTTTTGAGAGTCAGGCCAACGGTACTAATCCTTCTGTCCATGGAGAAAATGTCTTACCTAAAACTAGAGACAATGATAAGAATCGTGCTATGGTAGGTGAGAATCAAAGTAGATCATCTTCCGAGGCTACTACTTCCACGCGTAATGATGAACGTCAAGCATTGAGTGAGATGATTGGAATTGTTGCTCCTGATTTGAAAGAGCAATTTGTGGGTGCTGCTACTTCTGACTCAGGTACTGAAGATTGTGCTGACAGCGAGGATGTTGATCATAATAACTACAGAGTAGCTGCTAAGTCTGGATCAATATCAGATGCAGAAACAGAGGAAAGTGACCAGGCTGATATGGATCAAAAGCATAATGATCAAATGGATGACGATGATGAAACTACAAGTGAAGATTCCGTTGGGTAGCAGGCTTGCCCTTATAGTATGAAACCTTGTTCATCTCCTTTTCAGTTTCCAGTTCATATGCATTCAGTTTCTTGTACATTATTTAACGCTTAAAGATGCATACCAAAAGTGCGTACATTGATCAACTCAATTCCTAATAATTAAAGATTTAATAATTATGCATGGTTCGAGAGTTATAGTACTATTACTCACTGTAAGGATCCTTCATATATGCCTGATCTCTTGCCAAACTTGCTGTGCCTACTTTTTCAGTTTTCACATTTTAGATTTCTTGGATGGGATTGATGGTTGAACTACCCTGGTGTACTTATGAATTAACGTTTAGGGTTTTTTTATCTTCAACCCTTTATGGGGAATGAGAGAATGCAAAAGTCAAATGTGGGTGGATTCACGCCATTTCCATCTCTTTCTAGTAACTCGTAACTAATTCAGACCTCAAAAGTCAGAGACAACAATGAGTTGGCCAACCAGCCATCTAGGCAAAAATTTTGAAAAATTTCCCACTTTATTCAATTAGAAAAAAAAAAAAAAAAAAAAAAGAAGATATGCGTGGAAGAGGCTGGAGGGAGGCATGAGGCCCATGATTTGTTTGGGTTTTACTTTTAAAGTCAGGCTCCAAGTTTCTGATCATGTAGACTAAAATTATAATATAATATAACTTGCTATAAATTGATCCAAATTTTTGAATATTCAAAGAAGCTAAAATTTCAGATTTTTTAGGTTTAATGATGATAAAAAAGAAAATCAAGAAAAAGGAGGAGGAAATATTAGGGACAGCTGCATTCCGTAAGGGAGAGTGATAGATTGGTAATTTGAAATTTATAGAGTATGGGTGTGGGTATGGTGATTTGGACCACATGGACATGGTTGAGGGTTGTGAAGTAGTAGCTGCTCCACCGTTGATCACTCGTCATTATCAATGGTTGCATGTGAACTCATCATCCATAAAAGTTGCTCTCATCACTCTTAATAATTTCTTCTCCATTTCCAACCCCCAGCCTAGGAGAATAGCTTAAAAGGTGTATAGAACGGCAACTATTGAACATTCAATCACTCTTTTATATATTCCGATCCCAAAGATACAATCCAAATATAGGGCAATTAGCTCGTTTCCAAATGCCTGCTTGAGATTCATTTCATTGTTGACTACTGCCTTTATATAATTCCATTGCACATGATACTACTACTAGTGTGTTTCATTACTTGGTGATACTAATTTATGTTACTTCCCCTATTATTCCTTTTTTATATTTTTTATTCAAATAAAATCCCAATAACTTGCATAAATAATATAAGAAATGAGTAAAGGTAAGCTATATTAGTGCGATGGTCTTACTTCCCATCAATTTCCTATCCATCTATATTCAAAAAAGCATGATGAGGTCTTTTGTTTTTCATTTACTGCACTTGTAATCTATTACAAGGCTCTCTTTTTTTTTTTTTTAACATTTCACGAAAATTATTGACAGTAGCCTCCAAATCTATGTCCTCATCTTTGTTTTCAAGGCAAGAAATATTGAAGACCAAAAAGAAATATCTAAAGACTTGTAATATTAGTCCCACTCATTTGTGGGCTGGGTAAGCCCAACGTGATAAATTCCCTTCGCCGCAAGAGATTTATTACCGCATCCCCACATGTATTGTCGTGCACTGGCTTTTTTAAAATTATTTTATAAATATTAAACATATGATATTGAATATTTTTCAAATATAAATACTCACAAATTCAATTTATTTATTTTATGGACAGCTTATTTATTAACCCTTATTTAAAATTCATTTTTGTTATCAATTTTAAAGTAGAATTTATCGAAACCTAAATTTACACCGAAAGTAAAGACTAGATGTAGTTTTCTGTCAATGTATATAATATAGCAATTTGATGTTACAATGTAGAACATTTAAAATTTTACCATTTGTTATTATAAAATTTGCCATATGTATAATCATTTATAATATTGAAAAATAATTTGATGATTTAGAATCAATTAATTTGATAGTCCAAAATCACCATGATTGTATTTGATAATCATTTTTACCTTCTGAACAATATAAATTTTCTTAAACAAAGGAAACATATTAAATTTTACCATTACTACAAACAAAAGAAGAGATGCCTTTAGGACATGAATAGGTTGTCTGAAATAAACATTTCAATATATTAGTATTTTTTTCCTTGAATAACAGTTTATATATATAATGTTTATATAAAATATTGGTAATATTGTAAATGATTTTTCTAAAATATTTAAATATATTTCATAGATTCCAAAATTTTTATTAGGAAAAATAATTTTAAGAAAAAATCAAGTGATTTATATGTTGTTTAAAATTAAAGTTTTAGAACTAAACATTTTAAGATAAGTGTAAAATTATTTTAAAAACACATAAAAATAAAGAAAATTATTAGGATTTTCTTAATATCCTAATATAATGAGAGCATAAAAGAATATTTGGATTTCGTTTTTGACGGGTTCTTCATTTATAATGTATTTTTGAAGGAATGCAAATAAGAAGATAGGTGAAGAGAAAGATAACTATGTAAAATGAGATAGGAGGAGAAAAATTAGAGCTCCCTCAAAGATTTAAACTAGGGTTTCATATTTTTGGGGTATTTTCATAAGAGGTCCTTCAAATTATATCAAGGTTATACTTTAGTTATAATTCATTTTAATTCAGTCCTACATTAAATCTAATAGCATTCATTTTAATTTTTATTTTATATGAATTTTGAAATATATTGTTATATATAGCATTATTGGTTTGATTTTATAAAATTTTATGTATTATTTGCATTTAGAGATTTAAGATTATATCTTACCTTAAATTTACCAATTCAAAGCAATGTAAATTATTTAAAATAACAATAATATAACATAATATAACATGTTCTATTAAATAGACATGAACAAGTATTCATACATCTCATGAGTATATAAACTAATTTATTACTAAAATAAAATGTTTTGATTAGTATGAGTGATATCGATATACCGTTGCGGAGTCGAGTACGAGGCATTACTAGACTTAACTTACTAGTTCGGGGCATAAAAGTTTAAAACTGTCCATCTGCGTCATGTTCATTAAATCAATTATAACTCGAGTTACGAAACTCGAAATCTAGATCCGTAAATTTTCTCTGAAACTAGACTCATATATCTTCTTACTATAATTTTTCCAGAATTTTGGTGTGGCCAATTAGTACAGTTTATTAGTTAAAGTCTCCCTGTTACACAAACTGACAGTTCTGACCCCTCTGTACTAAAATCAATTATCTCATAATATATAATTCTTTTGCCTACACCGTTTCTTTCATATAAAAATAGACTCAATAAGATTTAATTATATATCTCATGCACAACCTAATTCTATTTCTACTATTTTGGTGATTTTTCAAAATCACGTCACTGCTGCTGTACAAACTATTCCCTGCATATACTTACATAATTCCTTTCTAATAATTACCAACTAGGCATTTCATAATGTCCAAAACATGCTCTTAATTAGCCATTTTAATAGCTAATCATTACCAAACATTTACAAGCCAATCTCAAGCCATATCATAAGGTTATACACACAAAATGGCTAAGTCTCTATACATGCCTTTACTTAAAACGTTTGAGTCACAAAATACCAATATAATCCTTTGATAGTGCGTAACGATCTCCGACGCCTTTGTGATTCCCGAGTTGACTTGTAACACTATAAAAAATTAAAGAATGGGAGTAAGCATAAAGCTTAGTAAGTTTACATGTAAATAAATAACAACATTCTTAATCAATTATCTTATTCTTTTCTTATCAAGATCACTTAAGGTTTTAACTCAATATATTTAAACTTGTATACTTACCTTACCTTTTAACATGAATTTATCTTACCTTACCTTTTTAACTTGAACTTGTCTTACCTTACTTTGGAATACTCCTTGAATTTTCCGTTGAACCACTTGGAATACTAAGGATACGCGGTACCTTTCCTTATGAAACTTAACCATTACCATGTCTTGACATGGTCTTACGTGGTATCCTTGCCTTATGAACTCACCAATGCCATGCCTTGGCATGGTCTTACATGGGACCTTTGCCTTATAGTAACATATCAATGCCATGTCTTGACATGGTCTTACATGATTTCCTTAAACCCTAATGTCATGACATTTGTATCCTACACATTCCTAAGGTTCAACCTAACTTTCGAGATAACTTTTCCGTCAATTCATACTTGAATCTTTAAATAATAAATTTATAGAATAAATATGTAAATACTGGAATTTAACAATATTAAATGTAAAGTAATAGAATATTGCATTTATTTATCGCAAACTTACCTCGAAACAAAACGATCAACTATATCGATTTAGTCCTCTATCTTTTCTTTCCTCGATCTAACTCGATTTCGTTCTTCTTGATCTATAATAGCAAATTTAGCTTATTTAATACTCACATTCATCAAAACAGTCCTTAACTCTTATCTTTGGCAAAATTACAATTTTGCCCCTAAACTTTACATATTTACACATTTACCCCAAAGCTCGGAAATTAAACTTTATCCCTTATTCTTATGTTTTATGACATGCTGATCATTTTTCCCTTCTATGGTAACATCAAATTCTCACTCTAACTTGTACTTATGAACATTAGGTATTTTTACCGATTAAGCCGCTTACTCGTTTTCACTTAAAATCACTTAGCAAAAGTTGTTTAACATAATTTCAGACTTCATATTCTATCATAAAACATCAAAATAAACACATTTCACCTATGGGTATTTTTCCAAATATGAACCCTAGCATGAATTATTGATAGAATAAGCTAAATCGAGCTACCGGGGCTTCAAAAACGTAAAGAACTTTAAAAACGGGGCTTGGAATCACTTACTATGGACCTTGGAAGCTTGAAACAAACCCTAGCTATGGAGAACCCTTGTAATTTCGTCCTAATGAAGAAGATGAGCATATTTTCTCATATTTTTCCCTTTTTAATTCATTTTTATTACCAAATGACTAAATTACCCTTCATTAAAAACTTTGGTTCTTTCCACCTATATATGTCCATTTTTGTCCATGAAAATATAATGGTCTAATTACCATTTAAGCACTCCTACTTCAAACCCCCATTTCAATCAAATACTCTATAAATTAGAACTCCTATTTAGCAACTTTTGCAAACAAGTCCTAATAGGCAATTTAAGCATGAAATTAATAAAATTTCTTATCAATACTCTAACATTAATCACTCGATAAATGATAATAATTAATCATAATAAACTTTTATAGCTTGGATTCATGGTTTCAACCATCGTTCCGTTAGGCCCTATTTCGGGATGTTACATTTCTCCCTTTAGGGATTTTCGTCCCAAAATCTTACCGTAAAGAGGTTTGGTATTGTTTTGCATAATCTCTTCGGGCTCCCATGTAGCCTCTTCTATCCCATGCCTATTCCATAATACTTTCACAAGTGCAATACTTTTGTTCCTTAATTGCTTAACCTCCCGAGCTAGAATTTTTACCGGTTCCTCACCGTAAGTCATATCTGGCTGAATCTCAACCTCTGTCTGCGAAATTACATGCGATGGATCTGAACGATAACGACGTAGCATAGACACATGGAAGACATTATGAATCTTCTCTAACTCAGTCGACAATGCTAACCGATATGCCAATGGCCCAACTCTCTCAATCACCTCAAACGGTCCAATAAAACGTGGACTTAGTTTGCCTTTCTTGCCAAATCTGAGAACTTTCTTCCATGGCGATACTTTCAAGAATACCCTGTCACCAACTTGAAATTCAATTTCTTTTCTTTTCAAATCTGCATAGGATTTCTGTCTATCTGAAGCTGCTTTCAAGCAATCTCGATGACTTTTACTTTCTCTTACTTTCTTTGACTAGATCAACCCGTAGAATCGATTTTCCTTAAGCTCATCCAATACAAAGGTGTGCGACATTTACATCCATACAAAGCTTCATAAGGTGCCATCTTCGGACTCGATTGATAACTATTATTGTAGGCAAACTCTATTAACGGCAAATATTTCTCCCAACTACCTTGAAATTCCAATACGCAACATCTAAGCATATCTTCAAGTACTGAATAACTCTTTCGATTGACCATCGATCGAGGATGGAAAGTCGTACTAAAACTCAACTTTGTACCTAAAGCTTCCTCGCAATTTCTTCCAAAACCGTGAAGTAAATCTCGGATCTCTATCCGAGATAATCGATAATGGTACTCCATGTAGTCTCACAATCTCGAAATATACAACTCGGCCAACTTGTCAAGTGAATAATCCATACTGAACGGGATAAAATGAGCCGACTTCGTTAACTTATCAATCACAACCCATCTGCATCTTTCTTTCTCGGTGTCAAGGCAATCTGTCACAAAATCCATAGTAACTTGGTCCCATTTCCACTCGAGAACTAATACAGTTGCAATAAACTCAAGGTACCGATGTTCGCCTTTACCTGCCGACAAATCAAACATCTAGAAACAAACTCGATATATCTCTTTTCATTCCTCTCCACCAATACATTTTCTTCAAATCATTATACATCTTTGTACTACCGGGTGAATAGACCAAGAAGCGCTATGTGCTTCTGTAAAACCTTCCGGATAAGATCATAATTCTTTGGTACACATACCACGCTCTCTAAACATCAAACAACCGTCGATCGATCCGAAAATCGACTCTAAACTTGACTCAAGACTTTGAACCCTTTTGGCTTGCAACTCACTTGTCATCCTTCCGAGCTTCACAAATTTCTTCAAGAAACATCGGTTTAGCTCTCAACTCAGCTAAAATAGAACCATCATTTGACAAGGCCAAACTAGTGTGCAAAGCTCTCAATGTAAATAATGATTTTCTACTCAAAGCATCAAGAACAATGTTTGCCTTACCCGGTGATAATCGATCACTAGTTCATAATCTTTAATCAACTCCAGCCATCTTCTTTGCCTCAAGTTTAGATCTTTCTGAGTCATTAAGTATTTCAAACTTTTATGATCAGTGAATATTCGGCATTTCTCACCATACAAATGATGTCTCCAGATTTTCAATGCAAATACAATAGCATTAACTCTAAATCATGTGTCGGATAATTTTTCTCATGTGGTTTTAACTGCTCAGAGGCATAAGCAATTACCCTTCCTTCCTGCATAAGTACACAGCCTAGTCCATTCAAGGATGCATCACTGTAAATTACAAACTCTTTACCCGGTTCTGGTTGTACTAACACAGGAGCTTTAGTCAACAATACCTTTAACTTATCGAAACTCTGCTGACACTTCTCAGTCCATTCAAACTTGACATCTTTCTGTAACAATCTTGTCAATGGAGTAGCTATCATGGAAAATCCCTCTACAAATCGTCTATAATAATCGGCAAGACCAAGAAAACTTCTAACCTCTGATACATTCCTGGGAGGCTTCCAATCGACAATGGCTGAAATCTTATTCGGATCAACTTTAATACCTTCACCTGAAACAATGTGTCCAAGAAAACAAACTTCCCGTAACCAGAACTCACTTTTGCTAAATTTGGCATAAAGCTGATTATCTCTCAAAATCTGTAAAACTGTTCTCAAATGCTCTGCATGCTCAGTCTCATCATGAGAATAAATCAAGATGTCATCAATAAACACAACTACAAACTTGTCCAAGTAAGGTCTGAAAATTCGGTTCATTAAATCCATGAAGATAGCAGGAGCATTAGTTAAGCCAAATGGCATCACAAGAAACTCATAGTGACCATACCTAGTTCGAAAAGCAGTTTTTGGAATATCTGACTCTTTAACTCGCAACTGATAGTATCCGGATCTCAAATCTATCTTAGAAAACACAGTGGCTCCTTTCAATTGATCAAACAAGTCATCTATTCTAGGCAATGGATATTTGTTCTTTATGGTTACCTTCTTAAGCTGCCGATAGTCTATGCACAATCTCATGGAACCGTCCTTCTTTTTCACAAATAACATCTGGCGCGCCCATGGTGAATAACTAGGTCTTACAAAGCCTTTATCGGTTAATTCACAGAGTGAGCTTTCAATTCTTTCAATTCTATTGAAGCCATTCTATAAGGAGCAATAGAAATAGGTGTGGTACCTGGAATCAATTCAATACCAAACTCAACTTCTCTGATAGGAGGCAAACCTGGTAGTTCTTCCGGAAACACATCAGGAAACTCATTTACCACATGCATTGATTCAATTTTCAACTCTGGGTCTTTAGTATTCAACACAAAAGCAAGATAAGCTTCACATCCTTTCCTTAAACATTTACGGCGGACATAATGAAATCATGGAAATTGAACTACCTGACTCATCTGAATTAACCCGAAGGATCTCACCATTTTCACATTTCAACTCAATGAATTTCTTTCCACAATTCACTATCACATCATGTGCAGTTAACCAATCCATACCAAGAATCACATCAAACTCATCAAATGGCAATAGCATGAGATCGGTAAAAAAAGAACATCTAATCATCAAAGGGCATTTTTTTACATACTTTGTTTACTAACACATGCTGACCAAATGAATTCGATACTTTAATCACAAATTTCGTAAACTCTATGGGCATGTTCATACTAGGCATTAATTTCATGCAAACATAGGAATGGGTTGAACCCGGATCATTCAAAGCAATAACATTAACATCATGAAGAGAAAATGTACCCGTAATTACATCGGGGGAGGACGCCTCTTCACGAGTACGGATAGCATAAGTCCTTGCGGGTGCTCTAACATCTGATCTCGTTGCTGTATCTCTAAATGTACCTCTACCTGCCTCGCTCTGGATTTCTTTGAGGCCCGCCTCTAGCAGGGGCATTACCTAATCTTGCACTCGGTATTACTTCTTTTTTTACCATCTCGGGACACTCCGAATGAAATGATCTGGTGCACCACATCGAAACAACCAACCTCGCCGCTCGACATTGACACGGATGACGCGTCGACCACATTGAGGACACTCGGGTCTATTAGGTGAATACTACCAACACTCGCAATCGAAGTGGTTTGAGCTTTTGAATCCATAAATCTTCCACCTCTGTTTCGGTTAGAATACCCTGCTGAAAAATTAGATCTCGTAGAGAACTCTCTAGGCCTCTTGGATGTAGACCGAAATGACTTGCTCATCCGTCTTTTCTTCGTATCTTGCATCTCAATTTCACTTTACCCTTTCTTTTCAACAACTCCTCGCCTTACGTGCTCATCAACTAAAACCACAAACTCTTTTATCTCTAGAACACCAACCGATAGTCGGATATCATCATTGAGCCCATCCTCAAATCTTTTGCACATGATAGCCTCTGAGACACACATTCTCGAGCATAATTCTTGAGTCGGACAAATTCACGTTCATAGTCGGTCACATCATCTTACCTATTTTAATTCAAGAACTCTTTTCTTTTACGGTCAATAAACCTCGATGATATACTTCTTACGGAACTCCTCCCCGAAAGAAATCCCAAGTAACTCTTTCTTTCGGTACTCTTGATACAAGTGTCTTCCACCACCGGTAGGTGAATCCCTAAGAACCGACACCACACATTTAATACATTCTTCCGGTGCGGGATAACTCGTCAAAAACTCGATAGTATTTTCGAGCCAAAATTCAGCTTTCTACATCATCATCTTTGGTAGCGAAACTCTTCAGCCCTTGTTTTCGATCTTGTCAACAGTGGCTTCTCTCTTCCGATGTATCGTGGATCGGGAAGCTACATGGGTGGTCTGTGGATCATGAGGGGTGGAGGTCTAGCGGCCGGGTTCGTCTTTAACGAACTCAACAAACCATTCATTCATAGCTTGGAAGAAGGCTTCTCGAGCCCTCCTCCCCGACTAAGCAGAACGGCCTTTCATGACTATCTTGTGGCACCTTCCTCAGCGGGAGTGGGTGCACTACTCTCTACATCATCTGCACTACTACGCCGGGATCCATAACTATAAAAGAAAAACATTTTTTAAATCGTCAAAAGTCGTCACACTATCAAAATATAAGTATGGCATGTATAGATAGACTCTTACTCATACTAAATATTCCGAGAATCGACTAAACCTGGCTCTGATACCAATAAATGTAACACCCTTACCCGACCGTTCTTGGAGTCGAGTACGAGGCATTACTAGACTTAACTTACTAGTTCGGGCATAAAAGTTTAAAACTGTCCATCTGCGTCATGTTCATTAAATCAATTATAACTCGAGTTACGAAACTCGAAATCTAGATCCGTAAATTTTCCTGAAACTAGACTCATATATCTTCTTACTATAATTTTTCCAGAATTTTTGGTGTGGCCAATTAGTACAGTTTATTAGTTAAAGTCTCCCCTGTTACACAAACTGACAGTTCTGACCCCTCTGTACTAAAAATCAATTATCTCATAATATATAATTCTTTTGCCTACACCGTTTCTTTCATATAAAATAGACTCAATAAGATTTAATTATATATCTCATGCACAACCTAATTCTATTTCTACTATTTTTGGTGATTTTTCAAAATCACGTCACTGCTGCTGTACAAACTATTCCCTTGCATATACTTACATAATTCCTTTCTAATAATTACCAACTAGGCATTTCATAATGTCCAAAACATGCTCTTAATTAGCCATTTTAATATCTAATCATTACCAAACATTTACAAGCCAATCTCAAGCCATATCATAAGGTTATACACACAAAATGGCTAAGTCTCTATACATGCCATAACTTAAAACGTTTGAGTCACAAAATACCAATATAATCCTTTGATAGTGCGTAACGATCTCCGACGTCTTTGTGATTCCGAGTTGACTTGTAACACTATAAAAAATTAAAGAATGGGAGTAAGCATAAAGCTTAGTAAGTTTACATGTAAATAAATAACAACATTCTTAATCAATTATCTTATTCTTTTCTTATCAAGATCACTTAAGCTTTTAACTCAATATATTTAAACTTGTATACTTACCTTACCTTTTAACATGAATTTATCTTACCTTACCTTTTTAGCTTGAACTTGTCTTACCTTACTTTGGAATACTCCTTGAATTTTCCCGTTAAACCACTTGGAATACTAAGGATCTGCGGTACCTTTCCTTATGAAACTTAACCATTGCCATGTCTTGACATGGTCTTACGTGGTATCCTTGCCTTATGAACTCACCAATGCCATGCCTTGGCATGGTCTTACATGGGACCTTTGCCTTATAGTAACATATCAATGCCATGTCTTGACATGGTCTTACATGATTTCCTTAAACCCTAATGTCATGACATTTGTATCCTACACATTCCTAAGGTTCAACTGGAACTTTCTGAGATAACTTTTCCGTCAATTCATACTTGAATCTTTAAATAATAAATTTATAGAATAAATATGTAAATACTGGAATTTAACAATATTAAATGTAAAGTAATAGAATATTGCATTTATTTACTGTAAACCTACCTCGAAACAAAACGATCAACTATATCGATTTAGTCCTCTATCTTTTTCTTTCCTCGATCTAGCTCTGGATTTCGTTCTTCTTGATCTATAATAGCAAATTTAGCTTATTTAATACTCACATTCATCAAAACAGTCCTTAACTCTTATCTTTGGCAAAATTACAATTTTGCCCCTAAACTTTACATATTTACACATTTGCCCCAAAGCTCGAAATTAAACTTTATCCCTTATTCTTATGTTTTATGACATGCTGATCATTTTCCCTTCTATGGTAACATCAAATTCTCACTCTAACTTGTACTTATGAACATTAGGTATTTTTACCGATTAAGCCGCTTTTACTCGTTTTCACTTAAAATCACTTAGCAAAGTTGTTTAACATAATTTCAGACTTCATATTCTATCATAAAACATCAAAATAAACACATTTCACCTATGGGTATTTTTCCAAATATGAACCCTAGCATGAATTATTGATAGAATAAACTAAATCGAGCTACCGGGCTTCAAAACGTAAAGAACTTTAAAAGCAGGGCTTGGAATCACTTACTATGGACCTTGGAAGCTTGAAACAAACCCTAGCTATGGAGAACCCTTGTAATTTCGTCCTAATGAGGAAGATGAGCATATTTTCTCATATTTTTCCCTTTTAATTCATTTTATTACCAAATGACTAAATTACCCTTCATTAAAAACTTTGGTTCTTTCCACCTATATATGTCCATTTTGTCCATGAAAATATAATGGTCTAATTATCATTTAAGCACTCCTACTTCAAACCCCATTTCAATCAAATACTCTATAAATTAGAACTCCTATTTAGCAACTTTTGCAAACAAGTCCTAATAGGCAATTTAAGTATGAAATTAATAAAATTTCTTATCAATACTCTAACATTAATCACTCGATAAATGATAATAATTAATCATAATAAACTTTTATAGCTTGGATTCATGGTTTCGCAATCACTGTTCCGTTAGGCCCTATTTCGGGATGTTACAGATATAAATTTTACTTGAACTGTTTTCTTTTATTTATTGTTTAGTAAGTATAGGAAAATAGAAAAGAAATATAAAATGAGGAATGACTGAATATTCTATTATTGATTTCTTGATTGAATCTGTATAGAAACCAGACTTATATACATGAGTAAGTGTGAACTGTTGCTAACTAATTCTACTAACAATATACCAGATTGTATAACTGACTGCTAAGAACCTAACTTACCTTATACACTAACATTCACCCAACTTCTCAATAGGTAAAACCCGAAGCAAATTTTGAAACCGAGTAACAAAGAGACAGTCAGGGGTTTTGTGAAAACGTCAGTGACCTAGTCACAGCTGGTACTTCTTAGACAACAATTGAACCTTGAGCGACCTTTTCGCGAACAAAAAACAGATCAAGTTCAACATGTTTGAACTTGGAGTGTAAGACCAGATTTGCAGCAACTGCTACTGCACCACAATTATCACACCAAATAGTAGGCACATCGACAGACGATATTTGTAGTTCCGTTTGGAGAGAGACTAACCATGTAACATCATTGGTGGCCGCAGCTAGATTGCGATACTCAGTCTTTGCTGTTGATCGAGAAACAACTTGTTGCTTTTTCGAACACCATGAAACAGACATATCACCAAAATACACACAATACCCGGTCGTAGATCTGCGATCATCAAAATCCAATCCCCAGTTGGCATCAGCATAACCGACGAGAGATAGTTGGTTGGATGAACAAAAATTAACCCATGATCTATGGTCCCACGTAAATACCGTAAAATTTGTTTTAGGACCATCAAATGTACTGAAGTGGGTGCATGCATGAACTGACATACACGATTTACAACATAAGCAATATCAGGTCGGGTTAAAACCATATATTGAAGCGCACCGACAAGACTTCGATATTCTGTAGGATCAGCAAATGATCGCCCTCATCTTTAGACAAGGCTGACGAACTGATCATTGGTGTGTGGACACTTTTTGCACTAGTCAAAGAACTTCTGTCAAGTAGATCCCTAAAGTACTTACGCTGGCACAAATGAAGACTTCCGATGGAGGATCGGGTGACTTCAACATCTAAGAAGTAATGAAGGTCCCCCATATCCTTAAGTGAAAATTCTTTATCTAACAGATGAATAAAACTAGTTATATTGTCAGCCACACTACCCCTAATAATAATATCATCCATATAGACCAGGACATAGATGGCAGACTCGGTCATTACATGAATAAAAAGAGATGCATCATATTTGGATATGAGAAACCAAGTAGAAATAAGAAACCTCTTCAATTTATCAAACCAGGCACGATAAGCTTGACGCAACCCTTATAGTGCCTTTGTTAGACGACACACCAATTGCTCACCATTTGGACCAAATTGAACATAGTTTGGATGTTGTTGCACGAATATTTCGTCGGTGAGATCACCATTTAATAAGGCATTATTGACATCAACCTGATGAATCTGCCAACCACGAGAGACAGCAACTGAGAGTATGGTTCGAATTGTAGTGGGCTTGACCACTGGACTAAACATTTTCTTGAAATCTCATCCAAGAACTTGCGAACACCCATTTGCTACCAACCTAGTCTTACGCCGAGCAATAGTCCCATCAGGATTTTTCTTTACTTTGAAAAGCCACTTACACCCTATTACCTTACCTTTATGAGGAAGAAAAATAAGTTCCCAAGTAGAGTTGGCTATGAGGGCATCAAATTCAGCTTGGACTACTGGTTTTCATGCTGGATAAGCAACAGCTTCCTCAACCGTGCGTGGCTCATAATCAACAGCTTTAACAGATAGTGCATTCGGTTTAAAAATCCCAGCCTAGGACTGAGTAATCATAGAATAAGTATTCCCTAGTGAAGCAGACGTTGAAATTGAAGGGACTAAGTTTAGAACAGACAGACTACTCTCATTTGTCGAGGTTAAGGGCTAAAACTCTTCATGAGCAGCCCTCAGCTCAGCCAACGAATCTCCTGTTGTAGACAGCATAGGACTATTATGAGGAGTAGATGAGGAAATACCAGTGGGACTCTCGATTGTGGCAAAATTATGAAGGGCAGTAGAACGAACAAGAGGAACATATGTGGAGACATATAGACTAGAGATCACATTGTCCACGGTAGATGAAGAAAACAAGAAGCGCCGTTCATAAAAAATAATATGACGAGAAAAAATTACTTTACCATTTGGTGTGAGACAGTAATAACCTTTATGTTGGGAACATACCCTAAGAATCTACACGGTTGAGAACGGAACCCCAACTTGTGGCTCACGATCAGTCGCAGATATGGAAAGCAACAGTAGCTAAACACCCGTAAGTGATCATAGGTAGGCTCACGACCATAAAGAATCTGATAGAGAGACTAACCCTTTAGAACAAGAGTAGGTAAATAATTTATGAGATGAACGACACTACAAAAAGCATAACCCCAGTAGTCTATGGGCAGACTAGCATGAGCTAAGAGAGTGAGACTCGTCTCTACAATGTGTCTATGTTTTCGCTCAGCAACTCTGTTTTACTCAGATGTTTGTGGGCAAGATAGACAATGTAGAATCCCAAGGTTAGCCAAAACAGATGTGAATGCACGATACTCACCTCTCTAATCACTTTGAAAGCTCTTAATATCCTTCCCAAATTATGTCTTGACCATCTTTTGAAACTGAAGGAGACAGTTGACTGCCTGAGACTTACATTTAATTAGATACACCCACGTAAACTGACTACATATGTCAATAAACGAAACATAATACAGATTAGTGCTACATACAACCGATGCCGGTCTTCATAAGTCGAATGTAACCAAAAAAATATCCTTATATTCATTAGGCAAGTTTGAAAAAGTATATGAGATTTGCCCTTTTGACATGCAATACAAATATTATCAAGACACAGTTTATTTGAGACAACTTTGCACTTATCAAGAATAATTTTGACAATCGAGGCAGACGGATGACCAAGTCATTGGTGCCATAAGGTGAAAACATCATCACCATCATTACGAGCCTGTAGTCTAGTGTTGTGAACAGATGGAGCAGCAATAGAAGGATCAGGCGAGACTGGGGAAAAATAATAGAGTCCATCATGAGTGTGGCATCGCAATAAAATTTCCCGAGTCAGGATGTCTTTAGCAACATAATAAGATGGATGAAATTCAAAGAATACGTTATGATTCTTTCGTATATTTGGAACATATAGAACATTAGACAGATGAAGTATCTTACTCTTCATAGGCAAAATAGAATTCCCAACACGCGATATTTTTGTAGGGGTTCCATCGCCCATAAGAAGATGAGATGTACCTAAGTATGGCGTGGACTTATGAAAAGTAGTGGACTCATGGAATATAAGAATTTTTATTATCAAAATTAGAACCATATTGAGTCATATTGACATTGGACCCGGAGGTGGTCAAAAATTAGAGGCATGAAAGTTCAGAAGACGAGGTATCTGACGAATGGTGAGGCATTAACATCATGAACACGGGCCCTTGGTTTAGTCTGCCAGGCACGTCAATCCCAGTATTTTGAAAAGAGAAATTTTTATGTCTCAAGCCCAACAAAGTTAGTAGTGGGCCCAACATTTTGGCCCACATTTGGGGTTAAAGGAGCCAACCTATTATATGGCCCATACTCACGGTTGAGCAATCTACCTATTAGGTGGCACATTGGGACCAATATTTGGCCCATTTTGGAGGCCCAAATCACATGGAAAATCACGCTGAAATTGGGTGCCCAAATCACGCTGCAAGTGGACACCATATTGGGGGCAGCTTGATTAATATGCGAGTCCACTCATCACCAAAAATCCCATCCAATTGACCGGCGCCACCTTTAAAATTAAAAAAGGGTTTTATAACCCTAACAGCTGATGGATTTGAGAAAGAAAAATTATGAGGCTACCCTCCCCACGTAGCACTATAGATAGACTCTATCGGGGCCACCATTGTGGGTCCAAGGTACGGCCTAGAGCCAACGAAAACAGTTGGACCACCACGCATCGACGGGCACCAGCCAGACTCACCAACACCACCATCGCGTGATCCTTGACCAGCGTGACCAAAAACACCGGGGCCATTGAAACACCCCAAACCCGGCCCACGAGTCTCGACCAGATCTGGTATGTTCCTCGAGTAAAAACAGTTCAAATTCGTTGGTCCATCTGAAACTCTTTAAGTGATTTCAAGAAAAACTCGGTTTGGGTTGGGCTTAAGTTGGAAACCAATTTATTTTGGAAATATAAGTTTTTATAAAGATGCCATTGTTAAGTTCAAAACGTTTAAGTTAAAAGGTAGGTCGAATTATAGGTTTTATCTTTAATTAAAACCATGTTAATTTAAGTGTCAAAATATTTATGGTTTATTTTCAAATAAAACATTTGACCTTTGATTTGATAAATTTAGTAACGTATTGAAATAATTAAAATGCATGCATAGACAGTTTATCACTATGGCCTTATTACATCAAACAAACCCAAATAACTTAAAGTACTTAAATAAAAATAAAATGTCAAAATCATAAAATTCCTTGCTGAGCATGGCCACCATTAAGCTCCTGCCGGCCCGGTCCATTACTGTGCGTCACCTGAAAAATGATCCCACAGCGGGGTGAGTCAAACAGACTCAACGTGTATACAAACACTAAGTCCAAATAGATTCAGGCATATCATGTCATACACATTCATATCAAAATATACATTTAATGATGCATTCCCAAGCCCAAGCCTAGTTACCAACCGCTACACATCACCCGTACCAACCTGCATACCGTGGGGACTACTAAGTCAACCCTCCATCCGCTACACACCATCGAAGGCGATCATTGCGATCGGCGTGCTCATCGTCCTTATAAATTGTAGCACGACCACCGATAATATTTTGTGTCATGGGACACCACATTCAGATAATGTGACCGAAGTCACCACATTCTTATATCGTGACATGAGTCACCACATTCACTTCCCCTTTTCATAACATCCCATATGCCCCCATATATCATACACATTATGCAATATCATGCCTCAATTCACATTCTTATCATATTCACATTCATGGCATAACAAACCATATCATACTCATAGTAGGAGTAGGAAAACGTACCTTAGTACTTTGTACCATTGTATGGTACCTTAGCCATACCTTTCACATTCTTAATAACACATATATATAATAAACATCGCCATAAAATGTATTAGGAAATAGTGTGGGGTACACACCTGATTAACTTAGCGAATTCACTCCAAATTCTCGAAGATCTCGATCTAGCGTCCTAGATCCTTTGTTCCTATATTCGGCCAACATATAGTAATTTACTAAGACCCATTCGGCCATAAAACCAAATCCCAATAGGATTATGGTAATTAAATTCTTACCTTGGTGCCGACTTCACTGCTAACCAAACCACGAAATTTTATGATGCTTTTTTTTATTGCAATCGGCTATACCCTTAACCATTGAACTAGTTAGTTTCGGCTTTTAAACAGAATGGAAATAGGTTTAAATCATCAAATAAGGCCTTGGCCGAATGTACATATGGACTTACCTTGTGGATCTAAATCCCGAAAAGTATCCCTAGGCTATGGAGATGTCGAAACCTACAAGGTACATGTTAGATCCACCTCTAACATTTAATTCACCATGAGATAGCCCTTAGCCGAATATACACATGACTTACATTGAACCTTTAAAGTCCTGAAATCCTCCCTTGTCGACAACACCAAAATCCCGAAACTACCTTCCAAGATTCGGCCAAAGAACAATAGTAGAGATTAGATCTTAGTTTTCGACAAGCCTAAGAGAAAATTTGCTTGAAGAAATCGACAGCCCCTTTGCTTGAAGCCCCTTAAAGATTCGGCTATGAAGACTTAGAGACTAGTTGACTATGGCCACTGGTGTATTCGGCTTCAACAAGATTGAAAAGAGAGGGATTATGAGCTTTAGGAAGATTCGGCAATGGTTATTTTAGGGAGAAGAGGAATTCGGTTTGACAAAAGAAAAGAAAAGAAGAAATTGGGAGAAGCAAATGGAAACTCGGCTATAGGAAGAGATGAGAAGAGAATTAAAAATTTCGTCACACCTACACTATGATTAGCCGAAAATACCACCCAAATACTTCCTTGGCCGGCCAACTCTATCAATCTCCTTACTTTTCTCCTCCTTCATCTCTTATCTCCTCATTTAAGATTAAAAATAATCCATCATTTATCTCTTGAAAATAAGAGGATAAAAACTCCTAGAATTTAGCCTTAGTGCCGTCCCCCTACTCCCCTCTTATTGACGTCACAAGCAAAAATAAAAATATTAAAATTTTGCTTCCCACGCGACTCGAACACAAGTCCTTCCCCTAGCTTATGGCGTCATTTTCAGAGGCCCTAAGTGACACCTCCAAGCCACTTTTCCAAGCCCAATTGTCCGTCAGATTTCCCTTATTAATTTTCTTAAGGCCTTGTTAGGCTTAGCTCCCTTATTAAAACTTAAAATGCGACATTTTTCTAAGGTATTTCTTATTATTCTAAAGTTCACAGACGTTCATAAATACACATTCATACATACAAAGGCATGCTTTCACACTCAATTAAGCAATTATGCTTAAGCCCAATTTCAGGATATTACAGCCATGGTAGGAGTCGGAGCAGAAAGGCTGCTGTAGTCACGATCAAATCGATAGTAACATATTTACACCAAATGTCCATAGCGGTCGCATATTTGGCACTAAATCTGAGTGCAAAATCCACGCTCACGAGCCGAAAAGGAAGAACGACCACCGCGTACTGAGCCTATCACCAATTCCGTTGGAGCGACCACCACTAGATTCTCGTGAAACAGTGCTTCATAAACCGCACGGGCTTGCCGATTCTCAAACTCGAGGAGCACATCGATGAGCTTCTAAAGAGGAAGCGATTCAGTTGAGAACGATGCTAACGTGAGAACGGCATCGTAGTCCAACGAGAGGCCGGCAAGAATGATCTTCACTTTCTCTTCATCTAGTACTGCAAATCCAGACACTTCGAGCAAAGCACAGGTGTTTTGTATTTTTGTAACATATTCCTTCACCGACATTGTCCCTTTCTTGATCGAGTGGAAGTCGTGTTTTATGAGGGACAACTTCGCTTTAGTGGCAGCGGCCAATAGGCGATTCGCAGTACTCCACACCTCACACGCCGATTTCGCATCTGTAAAAGAGGACAATAGAGAAGAACTAATAGTTGATAATAACCAAGAGGCAAGAAGCTTATCTTGCTGAACATACAATGAGGCATCAGGATTTGGAGTTAAAACTACATCCGGAGAGGAGACGAAACGGGGTGGCACGGGTAAGGTCCCTTCGAGAAACCCGAGCAACTTATACCCTTCTATTATGAGTCATATATGTTGTTGCCATTGCACAATTTCCATCGTCTAACTTTACTGTATCATGACGAGGGAACATCTGAATCAAGCGCGATCCGGAGAAGAAATGACTGCCACGATCAGCAACGGTAGAATCAGCAGAATGAACCATGAGTTAGCAGCGGGTAGAAGCAACAGGAGCTCAGGCGACTAATACCATGCTAGTAAATATAGGAAAATAAAAAAGAAATATAAAATGAAGAATGGCTGAATATTCTATTATTGATTTCTTGATTGAATATGTACAGAAACCAGACTTATATACATGAGTAAGTGTCAACTGCTGCTAACCAATTCTATTAACAATATACCAGATTATATAACTGACTGCTAACAACCTAACTTACCTTATACACTAACATTTATATAATATAAACATAATTTATATATTTAATGCATGTACATATTTTTATTTTATTAAAATTTATTTTTAAGATAAAAGCAAAATTTGTTTATATTTTAATTTATTTTAAAAGGTTCTGATAAGATAGTATCAACTACTATCATCCCATTCAGAGATTCACTAATATATATATATATATATCATCCATTAGAAGAAGAACCTAATCAGATTGAATACTATAATACATGAAAGGAAATGGACAAAAGAAAACCTAACCGCATTAAACACAAAATATTATATAATTTGAATAAATAAATAATAGGTTAGAATATGTGTTTGAAATTTGGAGCTTATGTGTTTGAAATTTGGAGCTTAGTCTATTATTTTTTATTAAATTTATGTTAATTATAATTATAATTTTTAGTTATATTAAATAAATAAAAATTTATATTTTAAAAGGTTATATCAATAAATTTAACAAAAAATTATTAACAATTGGACCTAATTTTAAAATTTAAAAATAAAACTAAATTTGGAATATTGGAAATATTTTATCCTAAATAAAAATGTAAAGTAAAATAGGATTATAATAGAGGAACGCAAAGTAAAATACGGAAGTGCCAGGTGTATCCATCCCTTTCTTCCCTTTCCACTCAATTTTGTTTTGAATTAAATCATAGTTCACTTTTTACGTTTGAAAATTCCTTCCCATTCGTAATAAAATTCAAATTTACTAATCCAAGTCTTTAGTTAATAAAAACAACAACAAATAGAAACGCGTAACGAAAAGCGTTAGCACAATAATAAAAGATTAGTGTTTGACAAAGCATAATAATGAGGGTGAAAATTAACAGCATTTGGATTTGATTCAAACCCTTGCCCAGTCCAAGACGTAAAGGATTTCTTTGATCATTTTCTGCTTTTCACCAAACTTCACGGTTTTTCTTTATACGACTTTTAATTAATTCTCCAGTGAAGTTATGGGTGATGGTGCATGGATTCCTAACCAGCTTATTAATTAATTAAAAAATGGAGGATTTGTTGGTCGGAAGACTCCCTTCTAATGTCACCCATTTTGGGTTGTCAAATTAATAAATCTGCCTCCCAATGTCATATGAAAACAAAAGGGAGTTTTATTTCTTGGTTTTGTAAACAGGTGAACGTAAGGGGCTAAGGGCTCATCAAAAGTTCTTCCCTTTCCCAAATTCCACCTTATATTTTACTTTTCCTTCTTTTGATGTTAATATGAACCCTGGATTTCAAGTTAATTTTCTACAGCAATGATAGCATCAACTACTTGCACCCACTTGTTTGATTCATTACAGCGCGTCAACGTAATATAATATATTGAAATTTGGACGTATAAGGTAAACAGGAAGGGGCCTAACAGCTGAGAAACAGAAGGGGAAAGTTCTAAAATTCAAAAAAGTGAATGAAGATGGAGAAGGAATGGTCATTTTCTGTGTGCCCCAACTCAGCCTACACCCTTTGGCTTAAGTCTTTTACACACTCGATCGTATTAAATAATAATGGTACTTGCAATCCATAAAGGCCATCCATACAAAAGATAAGAGAAAAGCCCTTTTTTCTCCCACCCTTCCTTCTTGCCCTGACCTTCTCTCTGCATTCTTTCTTCTATTGCTGCTCCTTTGTAATCATGAGTCCTTGTGTCATCATTACTATTAAAAGCCTCTCTTTCTCTCTCTGTTTTTCTTTTTTTTTTTTCCCCTTTTTTTACAATTTCAGATACAAACACGATTTCCCAGCTATATAACACTTGGTTTTTTCTCCCTACTTGGATCACACAAATAATCCTCTCCCAAGTCCCAACTCTCTAAACGAAACCCTTCCTTTGATTTTTTTTTTCCATTCTCAATATTAAACATGTTGGTTAACTCTTCTTCATGCTGCCGAAAACGTCAGTCCAAGCTAAGACATAACGTTCGTGTTCCAAGGCTCAACAGGTTAGTTAATTAAGATTCTTTTGTCTTTTTGTTGTTGTTGTTGTTGTTTATCTCTGCTGGTTTCTAACAAGTTGCTTAAATAATGGTACTACAGGTTGAGAAGATTAACGACAAAGAAGATGGGGGCCGTCGGGATTAAAACAGATATAGAAATAAAAAACTTGAAACTGTACATGGAGAATCAGATTATCATACAAGAGAACGAGAAGCTGAGGAAGAAAGCACTTCTTCTTCACCAGGAGAACCAAACCCTGTTGGCTCAGCTACAGAAGAAGTTGTGTAATCCGCAGAATCAGTCCTTAAAAGCCTCGAAAATAACTGGCTAGCTAGCTGGATTGCATGGGATGGGATATGGGTAAATACTACCTTCATTAATATATACAGTGTAACACTAGATGATGTGCTGCTGATGGGGAGACTGTAGGAGGAATTAAAGGACCAGGGGGAACGTGCTTCTTCATTTCTTTCTTGTTTATCTTTAGGTTTTAAATTGAAGTTGGTTTTGTAATGGGATCAGCTGATCAGGTTTGGAATAATTTTGGAGTTTTATTGGATGTATCAAGGATGGGAATATTATAACTTATGTAGTGCTCAGTAGCTGCATGCATGTTATTTTTACTTGTTTAATTTGTTGAGCACTATATATTTTCCTGGTGAATGGATGAATATTTTTGTAAGAGGTAACCAGACACGAAGACTTAATTTTCATAAAATCATTTTATGGCTGAGAAAAAAACAAAACATGAATCCATGATTCTGTAGCCCAAAACCTGGAGCAAGTCAGCAAATAAATAAATATTCGCTTTTAGATTTTGTCTTCCTTGCTCCTTTATTATACTAATAAGCGATATGTTACCAAATATTGAAGTATAAAAATGAACGTAGAGAGGTTTCAAGCCCACCACGTGAAACCCATTATGGGGCAGTACATCTCAAGACAATTATATGTAAGTATGGGATTTGATGGACGGTAAATTTAATTTATTTTTTGTTTAATTTCATCAGCTTCTTATTTTTACACTAACAGTATCTAAACTCACAGGGCTTCAACTTGATCCGAATGACTGCCAACTAAAACACAAAGCTAACACCTCAGTGGATCAAAGAACGCCACGAGGTTAGAAACAAAATCCATGGGTGGATTTGTTGCCTGCATTACTTTAGATTGTTTAGGATCGAAAGGACTCGATGGTCATGGCCATGTGGCATATCAAAACAAGTTAATTGCTGCTAACAAGGTTTTGCTATAATTACGACAAGGAATAGTGGAATTATATCTGTAGCATATAATATACAGTAACTTCTGTTTTCTGTCGTAATTTAAAATAGCTTATTAGATTATTATTTGTACTTTATAAAAAGAAAATGTAAAATTTGGAATCTCCAAATTGAGACACAATACTAGGGTCTTAATTAAATATATATATTGAATACCTTGTTCAGTCGCATGAATAGCTTCCATGGTTGAATGTGCTTCCAGTGTTACCAGTAACCTTAATCAATCCACACCATTTTCAGTTTGCATATTCACCAAGCTGTAATATGATTCAAGATCAAACCTTCCATCACGTAGATTTAATATATCTTCTGGTCCGCCTGCAAAGCAACAAACAGACAAAAGAAAATTGCCGACATTGACGTCTACTTCAATGCAAACAGGGACAAAGTAAGATGCAGTTCTTATATTTAAAGGCAGTAAAACAACACTCTGATTAGGATAGTACAAAGTTTATTAAGAACCTGTTGTTAAAATCAAAACTACGGAAGGGATACCACTTATTAAAACGCTCTCAACAAACTTGAAAGTCTTCATTCCTTGTCTCTTTTTCTTTTGCAATACTGTTGGTTTCATTTATGGTAAGAGAAGTTATTTGGGTGGTGGTGGCTGTTATCAAAACAAAAATGCAACCTATTTGATGCTGTTAAAATGGGATTTTCACACGGTTTACTCTGTCTCTGTGGGGTTGTACTTGTTTTATTGAACTAAAACATGATATTGATATTTGTAAGATAACGATTGGTATTTGCTTAAAACTTAATCCATCTTTATCTTATAAATGGAGTTCTATAGTGCATTGAGAGCA
Organism: Gossypium rotundifolium; assembly: GCA_025506655.1. Taxonomy (NCBI): domain Eukaryota; kingdom Viridiplantae; phylum Streptophyta; class Magnoliopsida; order Malvales; family Malvaceae; genus Gossypium; species Gossypium rotundifolium. The sequence continues at coordinate 176,866,054 of CP106732.1, forward strand.
AGTTTTAATTAGCTCCTCGTAACCAGCATCGCCGCATGTATCACAAAGCTTGTCTTATTGCAACGAGGAACCACTTTATGATAAGAACCCTAAATATCACAAATGCAATTAAAACGAAGTTCCATTACAAGCATATAATGCAATCAAACAACCATAACTTTGCACGAGCATTAGATGAATATAAAATCAAATTTACTACTTCGATGAAGAACTGTGTTATATAGAGACCATACATTTATAAGCCCAGCTAACAGATTAAAGGAACAATCGTAAAGGATTCCTGTTTCGCATTCCAGTGATTAGATAATAATATGTTTTGTAACATTTAAAATTATTATTATTATTTACAAAATAAAATTCCTTACAACTAATTTAATATACTTTTTACACTCAAATTTTATTGTTTTGTTAAAAATACATTACTCTGGTTCCGAATATCTTACATCTTGCATGGAGCCTAATAATTTTGCAGAGTTAATTACGCAATATCTTACCACAAAGTTAATTGTTTTGCTATAAAATACATTGCTCTTGTACTCATAATCACCTTAGGCACATGGCATCATTAACAGCCACCTAAAAAACACTCATTGCCTCATCAGAGAATGCCAAGTAAATAGTTTGTGCCCAACACTTATCAATGTGTTTAGCACCTAATGCTTTATCGGTATAACCGAAGTAAAAGTTGTGTCCAGCCCTCGTCAACACGTAGTTGAAATAACCCGTACTCTATCTATCCTATGGCATGCAGCTATATCCGACTCCGCCCCAATAGTTAATAGGGTAGCCAATAATCAATTTTGTTTATAGTTCGATCTTCGTTTTATCGATTTTAATATCATTAATTTATTAATCAAGGCATCATTTAATACATAGCATAACATTCTTGATTACAATACTAAGCCAATTTTACAATTTCATCAATGTATACTATTTTCACTTCTATTCAATTTAGCCCTTTATCTAGAAAATCAACACAATCATATCAATTTAATTCGATTCAACTACTTAATCTCATATCACAATTCATTATATTCAATTTATCATTCCATTTGTCATTTATTTATAATTTAGTTCATATCTCACCTTCTTCTACCAAATTGAAAACAACCCAAATTTCAATTAAACATATTTACAATTATAATTTTAAATACATAACAATTTAATACAAATATACCACATGAACCGACCTAGTCAAAACAACAAACTAAATTTTCAAGGACTAATCAACAATTTCACCTTTTTCCCGATTATCCCTAGTTTGGTTCAATTCTCGATCTATTCACTAATTCAATTTATCAATTTCAGTTCTCTTATTATGTCCTGTTATAAGCATATATTAGCCCAATTCCACTATTTGAATGCCCCTAAAATTTTACATTTTATTTAATTTAGTCCCTGAAACCGAAATTACCATAACTTTTAAATTTGAGCTTCGATTTTGAAATTGATCTCAATTTCATCCTTTTACAGCCCTTTATTATCTATAATTATAGAAATTTCATGCCAATTTCAAAATAGTTACACTTTAGTCTCTATATTCAAAATTAATGGTTTTCACTTTACAAATTAGTATTTTTTTCCATCTTTAAGCTTAAAATTTAATAATTTAGTACCAAAAGCTTCAAGAATCAATAATGGAAACTTTTAAAAATGGTAACAGTTTTACAAATTAATACATAAGTTAGCTAAATCAAGTTCCGGACCTCAAAAACATAAACATTACAACAAAATAACTTGAAATTACTTACCAATTGAATGATTAAAGTTGAAAAGCATGAAACCCTTACTTTCTTCCCTTAGCTACGGTAGAAGAAGAAGATGGAAAAAAAGATGGTTGTTGTTTTTTTTTTTTTCTTTTATCTTATATACTTAGTTTAAAATATAATTAATCTTAATCTAAATTAACAACTTTAGTGGATTATACCACACATCTAACACCGTTTGGACCTTTTAAAGTGGTCTATTTACTCATTTGGTCCTCCAATTAATTAAAATTCCAAATCGATTAACTTTTACAAGTTAGTTCTTGTACCTTAATTAACTATCCAATTAACAAAATTAGAGAACTAAACTTCAATTAGACTTTATGTTAACCTTGTAAATATTTAATATTTACGGATTCAATGATTGTAATTGGGGTTCCGAAACCATCATTTTCGACACCACTAACTTTTGAGTCGTTACAATCAAATTTTAATTCATCAAAATATTAATTCCATAAATAACTCTATTTAATATTTACGGACTCAATTTACAAAAATGAAATCTCAAAACCATATTTTCCGAAACCACTAGAAATCGAGTTGTTACAATTTATCCAATTATTGGTCCAAAAGTTTTGTTTGTTGACCATCTGCAATATACCAGTAGATGCTTCCATAAAGTTCTTCCCAAATCTTGCCTAGCAAACTCCATACAAAGCTACAACTATCTCTTTTTACACTCAATAGGCAGCCACCATACACCTTATATTTTGATCGTAAAATTTGGATCCAAAGAGAATCTTGCTTCTAAATAATAACAAAACCAAGCTTTAAAAGCAACGCTTTGTTCTGATTGAGTAGTTTTCGAAACTCAAGATCCCTTCTATCACGTGGTTGACAACATGTATCCCAAGCAAACAGAGCCATCTTTCTATGAGAATCAACAAACCCCCAAACAAAGTTCTTAATGGTCTTTTCAATTTCATTACAAATGCTAACCGGAATAAAAACTGTTTGCATGAAATAGCTCGGGATGGCTTGGAGTGCTGATTTTGCTAAAGACAAAAGCTTCGCATCCCGACTATTTATTTTTTCTTAGTCTTGTCTAATAAGAAAACATAAGTTCCTCTTGTAACTCTTTTATGAAAGAGAGGAACCCCAGTGTATTTTCACAATCCTCAACACGAGTAACACCAAGTTTCCTACTAATATTATTTGTTAGCTCATTGCCAACATTAGGAAAAAAAAATACTTGAGTTTTCTGATGATTCACTTTTTTCCTGAAAAAATAATTGAACCATGAGAGGATTTCATCAACGATTCCCGCTTGGTTTAAATTTGCTTTACAAAAGAGCACCAAATCGCCTGCAAAAAATAGGTGAGAAATAGGTGGACCATCCGTCGAAAGATGAATCAGCTTCCACAAACCATCTGCAGCTGCCTCCTTAATACAATGATCTAGGCGCTCCATACATAGGACAAAGAGATACGATGAAAGCGAATCTCTGTTTAAACCCTCTCATTGGTTTGAATTCTGTTGTAAATTCACCATTCCACAAAATTTGCATAAAGACATTAGTAACATAATTTCCCCCTTTTATTTTAATATAAATATACGTAAATATTAGGAAATTAAACATAACCTTCTACACTTATAACCTAAAATCCTTTAACCAACGTTACTCTTACTATACCTTAGTTGTTGCTAAGTTTCTTGGAGGCTTCTATACGTTAATATTGAAAAATAATAATTACCAAAATAGGCCCACTACAAATTATTTATAAAAACAGGCAAAATGAATAGTATACAACCAGTGCCGCCTGACAAGTCTGTACCCCCAAATTCCCCTCAATCATTCACCCATTATTACAAATTATATATAAAAAATAATTTGGTGCTGGTGGGTGATACGCCGATTCGACTCTGTAACACCCCCATACTCGACTCGGTCGCCGAGTCAAGGCATCAAGATGTCACATTCATTGCCGAAGCAACTACTGAAAATTTCAAATCAATATATCATATTATTTAATTAATATAGATCATTAACTCATTTTAGTAATAATTGAATTTACGATAGAACTAATTATGAGTTAAAGGAGCTCATAAAACATGATATTCAATCAAAGATAACAAAGTATATAAAATTAACACAAATATTAAAGTTTTACAAATAAGACTATTGGAGGACTTGCACTTTCAAAAGTAGTTTACCCACATTACGTATATTTCATATTTATTTCTAAATTGTGCCAATCAATTTAATTCTTCATAAAATTTTATAAAGAATTCAATATCACATCAATTAACAATCATTCACTTATTATTTTATCAATTCGTTTAAATATACTCACATGTATTAATCATTTCATCACTTACAACCATTTCAAAACATTTTAAATTCATCTACTATATATATATATATTCATATTTTTTTCCTCCTCCTCCTCTCCATTCCACATCCTTTATGTATATATTTGTTAGAATCTTTAACTTTTAGTATATAACATGCTTATCTGTAACATTATCTATAATTCCACTATTTACTTATGTGTTCATATCAAAGCTGTCCAATTGAGTCATAGTCACTAAATTATTTATATCTTGAGCTACAAAATTCGAAATTAAGATCCACTTGATATTTTTGAAACTAGACTCAAATATATTTTTACCATAAAATTTCAAAATTTATGACTTAGCCAATAAGTATAGTAAATTCTTCAAATTTGTCCCTGTTTTGCTATTTGACAGCTTCGACCTTTCTTTACTAAAAATTAATTATCTTTTATTATGCGGTTTGGTTGATGTTTCCATTTGTTTCTTTTGAAAATAGACTCATTAATAATTTAAAAATATAAATTTAAAACCCCAATAATTTTTTTACAATTTTTTATAATTTTCCAAAGTCAGAACATGGGAACCCAAATCTACTCCGACCTTGTTTCACGAAAATTTATATATCTCGAACTATAAAAATTCGTTTCTTTCACCGTTAATTCAATCTCTAAATAAACTTTTATAATTTTTGGTGAATTTTCAAAGTTAAGTCACTGCTGTCCAAACTATTTTAATGAAAAAAAATATTTTCTTTTCCATGGTTCTTTGCACTATCTTTCATTCATTCACACATCAGTGTCATACTTTTGATTACTATACAATTTAGACACTTATGTTTATGTGTAGATTACATATTCATTTCTTAATCTTAGTACTTTTCACCATACAAATCACATTATATCTTACCAATTTAATGTTTTAAGTCTCTATTCTTCATCAAATACTTTCTATTTCTAGTATTTAGATTAAATACGTGTTTCATACATCTCACTCAAAACATATTTAACTCAATCTATTGAAATACAAGTAGGTTTAGTAGGAAACTTACCTCATTTGCTAAGAATTTATTTATTTCTTCTTCATTTACATGCATTTATCATCTTCCCACTTTCTTCCTTTTTCTTCTCATTTTCTCCACTTTCATATACTATTTTCTTACTTCTAAATTGATGAACATATTCTCTAGAATCTCTACTTCATCTTCTCTCTTTAATATCTAAGGAAATTTTCAAAAATTTTGGGTAAAAAGGTAGGTTTTCATGGCAAAGGACTAAATTGTAAAGAAAAGAAAACTTCTTTTCTCATCCTTTCACTCACGTTGGAAAGATGATAAAATTCCTTCATCCTTCTTTTCTTTTTATACAACCATTTTCTAAATAAAATAATAATAAATATCTAAGTAAAATATTAATAATTTTTTTAAATAATTAATTGAAAATCACCAAAATATTATCAACATCATCATTACATTCTAGAATTCTCTCTCTTGCTAATTGACCATTTTACCCTTTATGATCTTTCAAAATTCCATCCTTGAATCATCACTTAATTTGGTAAAATTGTGATTTAGTCCCTTGCAATTCTTCACCTATTCAATTTGGTCCTTGCATCCCAATTCCATATCTTAGTAGATTAGATTATTTTCACTTTTGGTCCTTCAACTTTCTCATTTGTACACTTTGATCTCCTAAATTTTGAATATTTACACTTGAGCCAAAAACTTTTCATATATTTACGATTTAGTCCCTTCCTTAATACATTATGTCATGCTTCTTGATTTAACTCTCTTTTGATATATTGCAACTTCATTTTCTTTGATCTTATACCTTATTTTGCTAAGAATTTATCTCACATTATTCACGACCAAGGGGGTTTTGAGGATGTTATAAACTTTGCATCGTTGGAGTTTCTCGATTCCTAGACTGTGTTTTACCCGTGAAGATGAGAATGAAAGAATTATTTTTGGGGTTTTTTTTTGTTTAAAGGATAGAGGGTGATAGTGGTGCAGGAAATATAATTTTCTATTTGAAAAATAGTGATATGGAAAGAATGCTACAAAAGACTATAATGATAATGACAAGCTTTATGCAAAAGGAAATTAATTGCACACAATTTTAAAGAGTTCAAGAAAAGAAAAAGAGTTAGCAGTCACAATGAAAGTGGTGTAGCCAAATTTAAAAAAATCAATTGATTTTAAAAAAGTCTTGGTTGACAACAAGTCAAAAATTGCTTCAGTTGTCAACTCTTTAAATAAAAAAATTAATTACAAACAAGCTTCGTGAGAAATGTAAAATAATTAATTCTTTGATTTGGTTGGTTGGAAACGGAAACAATATACATTTTTGGGTGGATGATTGGGTTCCTAATGTGGGACCTTTTATAATACCCCGAAAATTACTACAGTAAGAAAGATATTATCATTGATATAGTTAAGTAAGGAAATAAAGTGACAAAAAGAGAAAATTTTGGATTATGTCAACATTGGGTAGTAAATTATGATATATTACATTATTAATTCAAGAAAAGACTAAATTGTAAAAGTGAGAAAAGTTTTATTGCCCAAGAGTAAATACTAAAAATCTGAGGGATTAAAGTGTAAATATGAAAAAGCTGAAGGATCAATAGTACAAATATTTTAGGGGTGGAATAATCTAGAAAATAAGGAAAATGGATGAATTAGGACCAAATCAAATAGGTGAAGAATTGTGAGGGATAAAATTGTAATTTTCCAAATTAAGTGATGACTCAATGATGGAATTTTAAAAGATCATGAAGGGCAAAATGGTCAATTAGTAAGAGAGAGAGTTCTAGAATGTAATGATTATGTTGATGATATTTTAAATTAATTAATTAAATAATATTACTTTATTAATATTTTAATAAGATATTTATTATTATTTTTTTATTTTATTTAGTATATATATATGTGTGTGTGTGTGTGTGTGTTGGGGAAGAAAAAAAAACAACACATCATCCATCTCCTTTCCCATGCACCAACGTGAGAAGACGAGAGAAAGAAAGAAAGTTTTGATTTCTTTACAATTTGGTCCTTTCACAAAAAATCTACCATTTTTACTTAGAATTCAAAAGAATTTTCATAGCCATCAAGAGAGAAAGATGACAAGGAGACTATGGGGAGCAAGAATATCAAGTTAGATTTAAGAAATAGAAGCTGGAGGAGAGAAAAATCAAATTAAAGATTGAAATCAATAAGAAAAAGTAAGAATATTAAGATTTCAATATTTTTTTAAGTTTGTTATTATTGAAAAAGCAGGGAAATGATGTTATAGTGGAGTTTTCTTGTATATGGTCCTATGTTCTTAATATGCTAGTGAAGGAAAATAAGAGAAAGTGATGGGAAATATTGTAGAAAAAGTAAATAAAGGTGTTACAAACTTGGTAATTAACATTTTGCACTAAAACAGTTTTAGACAGCAGCAATAGTCTAACTTTGAAAAATCACCAACAATTGTGGAAATTTAATTAGAGGATGAATAAAATATGGAATTAAATTAATTGAGCCTAGTTTCTTATAGAAGAAACGGTGTAATCAATAGAATTGTAAATCATGAGATATAATAGGTTTTGTGAGACAAGGTCAGAATGATTTCGAGTTCCCCTGTTTTGAATTTGGAAAATCATAAAAAATTGGATAAAATAATTATGGGCTTAAATTTATATTTTTAAAATCCTGAATGAATCTATTTTCAATATAAATAAACAAGAACATCATCCGAATCTCGTATAAGGAGATAATTAATTTTTAGTAAAAAGGGTCAAAACTGTCAGACAGCAGAACAGGGGTGATTTTAAAGAATAAACTGTACTTATTGGCTAAACCAAAAATTCTAAAACTTTTATGGTAAGAATATATTTGAGTCTAGTTTCAGGAAAAATTAGCGGATCTTAATTTAGATTTCTGTAACTCAATATAAAAATAATTTAGCGACTGTGACACGGATGGACAGCTTGAATATCCATATAAGTAAATAATGAAAATCATAGATAATGTTACTTATAAGCATGTAATATAAATTAAGGATGTGGAATGGAGAGGAGGAGAAGGAAAATATATATGAATATCCGGCTAGCATGGCTAATTTGCATGTTTTAGACTCAGGGACTAAATTGAATAAAAATAAAACTTTAGGGGTAATTTTTTTATTTTGTCTAAATTAATAAATTGAATGAAATTATTAATTTGGATCAAGATCGGTTGAAAAATCGATGAAAATAAAAAATTACCAAAATGCCCCTGAATTTTGGTATTTCTGCAATTTAGCCAGGTAAGTTCGTGTAATCTAATTATGTGATATAAGGAAATACAAGTTGATGGTATATGAAATATTGACATAATGAATTAACTGATTTATATTTATGAAAAAGTGGCAAGAGAATGATATTTATCATGACATGTAAATATGTGATTATCTTTGATACATTGATACAAGGAAATTAAGTATGTTGAGACGAGTAATAAATTCAAGTAAGACATGTTGAGAAAAATAAATATGTTTAAGGGACAATATGTTTGATTTTGATTGGTTTCAAATATGAATGCTAGATGAAATAAAATGTCTGATAAATAAATTTGTAACTCCGGTAATGCTCTGTAACTCTATTCCGTTGATGGATTCGGGTTAGGGGCGTTACACCTTTAATCAAACTTGTTCATGCTCATGCGAATGTTAATCAGCATTGCAAATTGAGTGGGATGATTTTGGAGAATAGTGCTTGGAACCTTGACCTTTTTCGTGTTTGGTTGACAAGGATGTTATTAAACACATCGTTAGCATTCCACCACCTTTTTCCTCTGCAGGTCCGAATTATATCTCTTAATCCCGTTCTGCAACATGTAATTTCTCTGTCAAAAGTGCTTATTGGATGATAAAAGAAGCCTCGTGGAATCCTAAAGATGCAGTCTGGAATATTGTATGGAAATTTCCTTGCCCTCAGAGAGTGAGGCACTTCATTTGGATTGTCCTTAAACAGAGACTTCTTGTAATGGCCTAAATTCAAGGTTATCGGAACAATGGTTTCGTAACCATAAACCCAATTTAAAGAGAAGTTTATTTATATATTTTTGCATGAATATTTATATGATAGGAAAATCATATTAAAATATCGATAGAAAAATTTTACGATTTAGTGGTTAGTTAGAAAAAGGAATTATTGAAGGAATTGGGTAAAAAAAAAGGTATCGAGACCTTGACCTCATAAGATTGAGTAGAACATATTTTTATAAATATTTATAAAATGTTAGTAATGTAGTATTAAAATTTCGTTAGAAAATTTTAACGTTTGGGTAGGTAATTAAATGAAAAGGACTAAATTGTAACAAATGCAAAATTATGGGAAATGATTAAACAGTTTAAATGATAAAAGAAAGAGGGCTTAATAGGAAAATAGATCCAAGGTCTATTTGGGCTGGACGGCAAGGGCATGAAATCAGCAAGAAAATAAGGAGAATTAATGGTAAAATTGGAATATTGCAAAATTTACTTAATAAAGTTAGGACTAAAGTGGAATTATCTAGATATCTCTTTATTTTTCTTCATTCTCATCAGCTAAAAATGCCATAGGAGGGTTTTCTAAGCTGTTATTTCATAATTTTTGCACCAAGTAAGTTAATCCTTGCCTATTTCTTATAATCTTTGTGTTTTTAAGACTTTTACAACTAGGTCCTACTATTAAATTCATTAGTTTTTGATTTTATGGATGAAATTGAAAGTTACCATGGTTGAGTGCTGTAAGTTTATGATGAAATAACATGAAATTGAAGCTTTAATTTGTTTATGAGATGGTTTTATTAGGTAATTCCAATAGAAATTGATTTTTTTTAGATCTAAATTGTGAAAATGTTTGGAATTAAAGTCTATTACTGAAATTTTGATTTCCAAAGGTTATAACGTAGTTTTGAGTGATACAAAAAAGTTTTAATTGAGAGAAATCAGCTCAATTGAGAAGTTAATTGAGCAGGGACGAAATTATCATTTATTGAAAGCTTAGGGGAAAAATGGTAATAAACAGTTTGCATTAAAATAGTTTTGGACAGCAGCAGTAGACTAATTTTGAAAAATCACCATAAATTGTAGAAATTGAATTAGAAGATAAAAAAATATAAAATTAAATCTTATTGAGTCTAGTTTCTCATAGAAGAAACGGTGTAAGCAATAGATTTATAAATCATGAGATATAATGAATTTTGTGAGACAAGGTCAGGATGAATTCGGGTTCCCCTATTTTGACTTTAGAAAATCATCAAAAATTTGATAAAAATAATTATGGGATTAAACTTATATTTTTAGAATCATAAATGAGTCTATTTTCAATATAAAAAACAAGAATATCATCCGAATCCTGTATGAAGAGATCATTAATTTTTAGTGAAGAAGGGTCAGAACTGTCAAATAGCAGAACAGGGGTGACTTTAAAGAATAAACTGTACTTATTGGCTAAACCAAAAATTCTAAAAATTTTATGGTAAGAAGATATGTGAGTCTAGTTTTAGGGAAAATTATCAGATCTTAATTTGGAGTTCTGTAGCTCAAGATAAAAATAATTTAGTGACTATGACTCAAGTAGACAACTTTGAATGAACTATAAATAATAATAGAATTATAGTGAGTGCTACATGTAAACATGAAATGTATTGAATTGATGATTAAATTTATTTGTTTAGATACAGAAAACTCAAATACAAAGCTAGATCGAGGAAAGGAAAAAGTCCCGGATTAGTAGATTTTGTATACGAACTAGTATCGAGGTAAGTTCATGTAACTTGAATTATATTCTTAAATGCTTAAAATGTATGTTATTGATGTGAATATAATTTGAATGTTCATTGTATGAAAATTGATGAAACATTGATATATTTGATAAAAAGGGGAAGAAATCCCGGTTGAATGAAAGGAAAATTCGATGGATCTTTGAAAAAGAATTGACGGTAAAAAGGATCTAGCCTTGACGGGTGATCCTATCTGATATAGCCCTCCAAGAATATGTGTAAAATGGATTTAGCCGAACGGGTAATCCGAATTAGGTCTGAATTTAGCTTTGGACTGTAATTCGGATCCAAGCTCATTAGAGTAATTGTCGTTGCAAGGGATTTAGCCTGGACTAGTAATCCTGACAATACTCTATAAGTTTATATTACAGGGGATTTAGCCTGGACTGGTAATCCCTCTGAAATGGAAATGTGCGCACATGAACATGAATTGACGGACCCGGATTTGTACACTAAAGTGTACCCCTGGAAATCCATCGAAATTCCGAGAAATTCAACGAGATAAATATAGAAAAATAATAAGGGAATGGAAATCATGGTATTGATGAGCTTATCAATCATGGTCTATAGTATTGGTGCATGGAAATTATTGAACTAACTTGAATGTTGAGCTTGTGTATGTTAGGGTAATAATGCATTGAATGGATATATGAATGTTTATTGCATTGAATTGAAAATATTAGGTAAGTATAATTCTTGTTACATGGGCTTACTAAGCACAAAGTGCTTACCCTGTTTCCTTTTCCCCTGTTTTGTAGTGTTAAGAGCTCGGAGGTCGGATTCGGTGGGAGACACATCACACTATCAACCTCAAGATTTTGGTATATAAAGAAACTTTATTTTGAAAATCAATGGCATGTATAAGCTAATAAAGTAGATGTTAATATGAAATGAATGTAAGGTCAACCATTGGTATGGCTAACAAATTTTAGTTTTAGTATGTAATGAGGTTATCTTATAAATATGCATGGATCTATTTTGAAAATATGTTGAATTGGATTGGTTGATGTGAATTGATCTCGGTTTAAAAATTTGCAGGGAAGGCTAGATATATATAAAGGGGTTATATTGAGTGAAAAAATTGTAAACTCCGTAAATGCCTCGTACCCTATTCCGACAACGAATACGGGTAGGGAGTGTTACACTCTTACCAATGCTGAAGGGTTCGCAGGAAAATTGGTCAAGATGAAACTTGTTCCCTTTGTGGTCATCGATATGAGGATGCCTTACATGTGCTTAGAGACTGTCCAATCACTATAGGTTTTTGGCTCCAAGTTATTCCCCAAGGCAAGTAGCATAATTTTTTTCTCAAGCAACCTAATAGATTGGGTGCTCTCAAACTTAGAAGACCATTCATGTCAAAACAAGGGATACAAATTGGGCCTGCTTCTTTGGACTATTAGCGTGGCGTCTTTGGAAAAAATAAGAATCTCTTTATTTTTCAAGGGATTTCTATGGATCCAAATGAGATCATCAAAGTGTCTTTTAGTTAGGCTACTCAATTCTCCTCAGTTTATATAGCCGCGTCGAATATGAGATCTCTTCTTCTCTGTGCTCCTTCATTCCTAGGTACGTGTGTTTACCTTAATACTAATGGTGCTGTTCAAATGAACATTGGTTTATCTATTCTAGGTGGCGTGATTTGGGACAAAATGGACAAGTGAATTCTAGACTATAATCGGTTTCTTCATTTTTTGTTGGAGTTAAGTCTTCATTTTTAACAATCCGATTTTGGCCCTAATGAGTTATAGTGGTTTTGGATTTTGGACAGTTTACTTCTACTTCGCAAGCAAGGGCATGATAGAGTATGTAACAGTCCGATTTTGGCCCTAATCGGAATGGTGGTTTTGAGATCACGAATTTGAGTCAAAAAATATTTAAATATTATTTTCTGTGTTAATTATATGTGAATTAGCATGTGTGAACGTTTCGTATGAAAATTTGATGGTTTGTGTGCTTAATTAAATAAAAGGGCTTAATCGCGTAAAATGCAAATTTGATGGTTAGTTGTGAAAGTGCCTAATTGTTGTTGTATTTTTAATTTGGAGGATTTATGTTGCAGTTAGGCCATTTTTAATATATAGTGGATGGCAACATGTGGTTATTGTATGATTTTATATATTAAATGTTTTATAAAATTTAAAGTTATGTTATAATAATATAAAATATGTTATAATAAACATAACATAAATAAAAATAAAAGAAGCCAAAGTTTATTTTTAGCTTTCATGACCGAATAACAAAAACAAAAAGAAAAGAGAAAGGAGTTAGGCATTCGGCTATCTTTGGATTTGATTAAGGTATGTACCTAGCTCGATTTTTGATAATTTTTACGTTTTTGAAATCGTTGCTATGAAATGTACAAAGCCCATGCTTCAATTTTTGATTTTGATGAATATTTTGAGTTAGGCCATTGATGATAGCTTGTGATTTTTGTTGTTTGATGATAAAATATCAAAGATATGTGAAGGATTAACATGTTTTGTCTTTGAGTTTTTGATGAATTTGAGTAATTTGGACTAAATTGAAAAAAAATTTGGGGGGCTAAAATGTGAAATAAATGAAATGTATAGACTTGTATGAGGACTAGGAATATTCGGCCCTTAAGATGTATAGTCAAATTTTGTGTATTTTGTGTTTTGTGCAAATAGGACGAAATTGTAAAAAGTGTGAAATGTTAGGGGAAAAATGGTAATTTGCCCATTTATGTGTTTTTGGACTAAATTGAATGAAAATATGTTTGAATGAGTTTAATTTGAACATGTTTAGATCAAGAACCAAAGAAATCAGACCTAGAACGGGGAAAAGCGAAAATAGTTGAATAGCCGATTTTTGTCGTCTGTCGATATCCGAGGTAAGTCTTTAAGCAGTTAAACTTGTAAATTGTATATATAAATTAGTAATATGCTGATTTGGAATTTGTGGAATTTGTAATGAGTTAGCCGAATGTGATTAATTTTATGATTAACAGGTTTAAGTTTAGTTCGAATGAATTATAATAATATTTGAAAGTTTGTATAAGGATTATGACATATATGAAAGGTTCGATATATGATATGTGTGTGAGACTGACTTTAAAGTATTGTTATTCGGCTTTGGGGCCTAGCAAGCCTTGTCTGGTGAATGTGATCGGGCTTAGTGCCTAGCAGGCTTATTGCCGGTGAATAATTATCAGACCTTGGGTCTAACGAGGCTTAATCTTGGGTGTGTGATTCAGGCTTACGCCTAGCAGGTTTAATACCGGTCATTTATTTTCAAGTCTACGTCTATAAGACCTCATTTTGATGTGGAAATTGAGCAAGTAAGTTGAATTAATTGAACTTGTATGTTCGGCCACAAAGGTATGTGCATATGAAATGATGAGCTGAATTTGTGTACAAGTAGTCATATGTGATGTTATATTTAATTCGAATGTATGAGTACATGTGATGACTTAATTAATTTTGAATGTTCGGTTATATATGATAATGTATTAAACTAGTATATTCGGTCATATGTGATGGTATAATGAGCCATGTATGTGTGACCTTATAAGTAAGTAATTATGATATGATATATGAGAACTTGATTATTAGGTCAACTAGGATGATTATGATTTAAATTGAAATAGTGTTATTTTGGGAACGAAAAGTTGTATAATATTATACTTAATGAGAAGTATAAGCATTTGGCCAAAGTGATTTATGGAGTTCTAGTATAATATTAATGATACAATTTAATTTGATAGAAATGTTTTGATTGTTCATTTGAATTGTTTAATTTGCTTATGACTTCCTAAGCTATGATAGCTTACTGTGTATGTGTTTATCTGATTTGTTTTATAGATTTTGAAGTCTAATTACGAGCTCGGGGATCATCGTCAAAGTCTATCACACTATCGACTTATATCGGTACCTTTAAAGCTTGGATTTTGAACTCATGGCATGTATAGGCTAGCTTATAACTTGGATAATATTTTTTGATGTTGTAAATATAAGCCATGCGAAAATGGCTTGATCTTAATGCTAATGATCTAATGTTTAAGTAATCTTAGTCGTAGAACATGAGTGTGTTATGCTTGGTTTATGAATTCGGTTGTGATATAAGTTCATGTTAGGTATATATATATGTTTGGCATGGAGTAACCATTTATGACTTATGTTTAATTCTTTTGGAAAGTTTGATATATGTGGTTGAGGCATATGTTTGAGATGTGGATTGTTAATGACCTATTATTGAGTTATATAATTCGAAACATGAATCAAATTGGAAATTGTTTATAATGTAAATTAGGTAATCAATTATATGATGAAATAAAGGTGATGGTTATAAGTTATTTATGATTCGGTATTAGTGTTTAAATCATGACATTAAGTGTTAGTTATATGTTAACATTGAATTCTTGGTATTGGACATGTGTGGAGTAAGTTAGGCTATGAGGCATTTGATTAAGAAATATGGTTTTTGTGCCGGTGTGAAATGAAATGCTTGAATGGGTGAGTTGTTTTAAAATTTATAATTAAGGTGTATTTGTATATTCGGCTAAGGCCTTGTATTTATAATAATAAGTATGTGATAAGGTACAAAAATAATAAAAATGTAAATATATTATGTATTGAATGTTTTCATGAATGATAGAATGTATATTCTATGTTTGTTTTGGTTTGTTCATAAGAGAATTAGTTTATGAACCGATACATATTTAATGATTCAATTGTGTATTTTCTCTTTGATAGTTATAGATCATGCGCATTTGATATACCTATAATATGATCGTTTGAAGCTTGGCTACTTTGGTTACATTGTGGTGGCAAGTAAATTTATGTATTAGGCATGATTTAATTTATTATTAAAAAAATTGGTGTTGGTTCAAATTGATATGGTTTTATGTGCATAACTTGTGATAAGAAAAGATGTATAATTATATATATTCGGTTTTGTTATAAAGCATGTATAGGAATGAATGTACATTGTGGGTTGTATTTGGATTGGTAATGCCCGTCACCCTAATTCGTGACAGATCGGGTTGAGGTGTTCTGAGTACTTATACTATCTAACAATCTAGAGGTGGTCAAAATTATTTGTGATTGCAATTCAATTGAACCAAATATTTCTCTCGTTAGGAGAATTCAACATATTTTATCCTAGCGTTTATGGGAGACAAATACATGTGATTTCTCGCGAAATTTGAGTATCTTCAACGGGGTTGAGACGATGGGCCAACGATTGGGAGAATCGAAAAGCGAAAAAAGGAGGTCTTGACTTTGAAGTTGTCTAATTCTTTGGAAGCGAAAAGAACCGATTAGAATCGGCGAGTTGATTGATACAAAGATACAACTAAATTTTGAGATTGATAAAGATGAGAGCTATTGGGAGCAAAGGGCTAGAGTAAAGCGGCTAAAACTTGGGGACGAAACACGGTTTTTTCCATAGTATGGCACCACAGGCTGACGAAAAAAATCATCCAAAAGCTACAAAACACGATGGCGGAGAAGCGGGGATCCGCAAGAAATGGAAGAATTGGCAATGGCATATTTTCAAGATTTATTCAGTGGGACAAGAGGTTATTATAAACATCTCCTAAATGGTGTTGAGCAATGTATTTCGAACAGGACAATAGAAGTCTAATGAAGCCATTAAATGCAGGGAGGAGATTTGGGGCGCCGGCAAAATGGGAGCTACAAAAGTCGTCGGTGAAGATGGATTTTCGGCACTTTTCTTTCAAAAATTTTGGCATATAGTGGGGGATGAGGTATCAACTTATTGTCTTCAACAGTTCAATGGTGATATGGAGGTTAGTCAAATAAATACCACACATATAGTTCTTATTCCTAAGAAAATAAATCCAACCAATCTTTCTCATTTTCGCCCTATTAGCCTTTGTAATGTAATTTATAAAATAATGGCCAAGGCTATAACGAATAGATTCCGAGGGGTTTTGGAAAAATGTATTGACAAAGCACAAAGTGCTTTTGTTCCAGGAAGATTAATCTCAGACAATGTCTTAGTTGCTTACGAAATTCTTCATACTTTGAGAAGGAAAAGATTGGGAAAAAAGGGACTGATGGCAGTAAAACTAGATATGAGCAAAGCATATGACAGGGTTGAGTGGGGTTTTCTAGAGGAAATGATGAGAAAAATGGGTTTTGACCCTAGATGGATTCGTTTGATCATGAAATACATATTTGCTGTTTCTTACTCAGTGGTTCTCAATAATCATGCTGGAAGTATCTTTTCGCCAACAAGAGGTCTTCGACAAGGTGATCCCTTGAGTCCATTTCTATTTCTGATTTGCGGAGAGGGTTTATCTAGTCTAATGAGATTGGCACAGCAAGAAGAAAACTTTAAATGAGTTAAAGCAAACAGAAAAGGTCCTCAAATATCAAATTTATTATTTGCAGATGATTGCATAATTTTTGGAGAAGCGACGGAAAGAGGAGCTGGTCTTTTAAAAAGGATATTACGGGAATATAACAGTTTTCATTAGCTCTAATACAAGAAGTGAGGATAAGCGAATTGTTTCCCGAATGCTAGGTGTACGTTGTTCAAATGATCCCGAACGCTATTTGGGATTACCAAACATGGTGGGCGGGGAGGAAAAAGAGGCGTTTCAAAATTATAAGGATAGATTCAAGCAGAGAATTGACAAGCTGAGTACAAGGCATCTATCACAAGAGGAAAGATAGTTTTATAAAATCATTCTTCAAGCCATTCGACGTATTCAATGGCTTGTTTTCTACTTCCTAAGTCATTATGCTTCGATCTCGAAAAAATAATTGGAAATTGTTTATAATGTAAATTAGGTAATCAATTATGTGATGAAATAAAGGTGATGGTTATAAGTTATTTATGATTCGGTATTAGTGTTTAAATCATGACATTAAGTGTTAGTTATATGTTAACATTGAATTCTTGGTATTGGACATGTGTGGAGTAAGTTAGGCTATGAGGTATTTGATTAAGAAATATGGTTTTTGTGTCGGTGTGAAATGAAATGCTTGAATGGGTGAGTTGTTTTAAAATTTATAATTAAGGTGTATTTGTATATTCGGCTAAAGCCTTGTACTTATAATAATAAGTATGTGATAAGGTACAAAAATAATAAAATGTAAATATATTATGTATTGAATGTTTTCATGAATGACAGAATGTATATTCTATGTTTGTTTTGGTTTGTTCATAAGAGAATTAGTTTATGTACCATATACATATTTAATGATTCAATTGTGTATTTTCTCTTTTGATAGTTATAGATCATGCGCATTTGATATACCTATAATATGATCGTTTGAAGCTTGGCTACTTTGGTTCTGTTGTGGTGGCAAGTAAATTTATGTATTAGGCATGATTTAATTTATTATTAAAAAAATTGGTGTTGGTTCAAATTGATATGGTTTTATGTGCATAACTTGTGATAAGAAAAGATGTATAATATATATTTTGGTTTTGTTATAAAGTATGTATAGGAATGAATGTCTGTTGTGGGTTGTATTTGGATTGGTAATGCCCGTAACCCTAATTCGGCGACAGATACGGGTTGAGGGTGTTACAGAGTACTTATACTATCTAACAATCTAGAGGTGGTCAAAATTATTTGTGATTGCAATTCAGCTGAACCAAATATTTCTCTCGTTAGGAGAATTCAACATATTTTATCCCTAAGCGTTTATGGGAGACAAATACATGTGATTTACTGCAGAAATTTGAGTATCTTCAACAGGGGTTGAGACGATGGGCCACAACAATTGGGAGAATCAGAAAACGAAAAAAGGAGGTACTGACTTTGAAGTTGTCTAATTTACTGGAAGCAGAAAGAACCGATGAGAATCTGGCAGAGTTGATTGATACAAAGATACAACTAAATTTTGAGATTGATAAAGATGAGAGCTATTGGGAGCAAAGGGCTAGAGTAAACTGGATAAAACTTGGGGACAGAAACACAGCTTTTTTCCATAGTATGGCAACACAGAGGCGACGAAAAAAATCATCCAAAAGCTACAAAACACTGATGGCAAAGAAACGGGGGATCCGCAAGAAATGGAAGAATTGGCGATGGCATATTTTCAAGATTTATTCCAGGCTGGGACAAGAGGTTATTATGAACATCTCCTAAATGGTGTTGAGCAATGTATTTCTAAACAGGACAATAGAAGTCTAATGAAGCCATTCGTACAGGAGGAGATTTGGGGCGCTCTGGCAAAATGGGAGCTACAAAAGCTCTCGGTGAAGATGGATTTCCGACACTTTTCTTTCAAAAATTTTGGCATATAGTGGGGGATGAGGTATCAACTTATTGTCTTCAACAGTTCAATGGTGATATGGAGGTTAGTCAAATAAATACCACACATGTAGTTCTTATTCCTAAGAAAATAAATCCAACCAATCTTTCTCATTTTCGCCCTATTAGCCTTTGTAATGTAATTTATAAAATAATGGCCAAGGCTATAACGAATAGATTCCGAGGGGTTTTGGAAAAATGTATTGACAAAGCACAAAATGCTTTTGTTCCACGAAGATTAATCTCAGACAATGTCTTAGTTGCTTACGAAATTCTTCATACTTTGAGAAGGAAAAGATTGGGAAAAAAGGGACTGATGGCAGTAAAACTAGATATGAGCAAAGCATATGACAGGGTTGAGTGGGGTTTTCTAGAGGAAATGATGAGGAAAATGGGTTTTGACCCTAGATGGATTCGTTTGATCATGAAATACATATTTGATGTTTCTTACTCAGTGGTTCTCAATAATCATGCTGGAAGTATCTTTTCGCCAACAAGAGGTCTTCGACAAGGTGATCCCTTGAGTCCATTTCTATTTCTGATTTGCGGAGAGGGTTTATCTAGTCTAATGAGATTGGCACAGCAAGAAGAAAACTTTAAATGAGTTAAAGCAAACAGAAAAGGTCCTCAAATATCACATTTATTATTTGCAAATGATTGCATAATTTTTGGAGAAGCGACAGAAAGAGGAGCTGGTCTTTTAAAAAGGATATTACGGGAATATAGAAACTGTTCAGGGCAGATAGTGAATTTTGATAAATCAACAGTTTTCATTAGCTCTAATACAAGAAGTGAGGATAAACAAATTGTTTCCCGAATGTTAGGTGTACGTTGTTCAAATGATCCCGAACGCTATTTGGGATTACCAAACATGGTGGGTAGGAGGAAAAAGGAGGCGTTTCAAAATTATAAAGATAGATTCAAACAGAGAATTGACAACTGGAGTACAAGGCATCTATCACAAGAGGGAAAGATAGTTTTTATAAAATCTGTTCTTCAAGCCATTCCGACGTATTCAATGGCTTGTTTTCTACTTCCTAAGTCATTATGCTTCGATCTCGAAAAAATAAGTGCAAAATTTTGGTGGCAGAAAGGTCATAGTCAAAGGGGTATTCATTGGTGCAAGTGGAATGAGCTTTGCGTTTCAAAAGAACAAGGGGGTTTGGGATTTCATAAACTTGACCAATTTAATATTGCTTTGTTAGCCAAACAGGGCTGGCGACTTATTAATTATCCTAATTCATTATTAGCACATGTTTTAAAGGCTAAATATTTTCCTAATTTGGATTTTATCCATGCACAGTTGGGGAATTTACCTTCTCTTACCTGGAGGAGTGTTTGGGCTGCAAAAAGGCTACTAGCAAATGGACTATGTTGGCGTGTTGGTAAAGGGGACCAAATTTCTATTTGGGAGGACAAATGGATCCCAGGTGGTACAATTATTAGCAGCAACAATGCCGATGAAAATACAAAATTAAATTAGTAGCTGATCTAATTGAAGCAACAACGTGAAGATGGAAAAGAGAGTTAATCGAGAGTACCTTCCCAGAACATATTGCACAGAAGATTTTGCAGAACCCGTTGGCAGAGGAGGTTCATGAGGATTTTCAGGTTTGGCGTGGAGAATATACTGGTGAATTCACAGTAAGAAGTGCCTACCAACTATTACAGGAGACCACTCTGAATCCTAATGAATTATTATTACAGGCCAAAACAAAAAAATTCTACAGAAAATTATGGAATTTACAACTTCCATAAAAATCTTAATCACTATCTGGCGCATTTCGTGGAACCTCATCCCAAATTTCAAGAATTTGAGCCTGCGAAGAGTGGTTAGTGATAGTTCTTGTCCTCGGTGCCGGAATGTAGCAGAGGATAGCCATCATATCTTTAGATAGTGCCCTGTAACAATAGAAACGTGGCAGATCCTTAATCTTTCATGGGTCATTAATTCTACTATTTTTGATCTATGGGATTGGCTTACTTGGGTGTTTGAAAGAGGTACCAGCATGCAATGTCGAGTTTTTTGTTGCGTTATGTGGTTCATGTGGAGCTCCAGGAATCAGTTCATTCATGAGAGGAAAATAATAACAGGAAAGGACTTGTCAACAAAATCCAGAGCTATATTGCAGAAATTGACAGATCGTGTGAAGAAAAGCATACATGCGTTGATAATGTTCATCAGGGGCAACAAATAAGCGGGACAGATGCGACCATTTTCTTTGATGCAACATTTGATTGCAAAAACGCAACTTCAGCTACGGGTTTGGTGGTGAAGGGAGTTAGGAATGAGTGGCTTGCATTGAAGTCGATCATACACTCCACCATTGCGTCACCGTTTATGGCAGAAGCATATGTAGGTTTGCAAGCAGTAAAATTAGGGATTGCATTAGGGTTTCAATCTATAACCATACTAGGAGACTCTAAAACAGTCATAAATAAGTGCAATACAACAGGAAAAGACAAATCAGTTCTGGGAGCAGTTATCAGAGACATTCAAAACCATAGCCGATCTTTTCAAGAAAGTCATTTTCGATTTATCAATAGACGAAATAACAACGAAGCCCACATAGTAACGACGGAAGCTTTAAGAACAGGTGAGGAAATTTACCTGGAAGAAAGATCTTTCTCGAGCCACCAGCGTAGAAGAGAGGAAAATGGTATGCGCAATCCGGATTGAAAAAAGAATGCAGAAGTTTGGAGAAGAAGAGATAGCCGATTTAAAAATGTCTTGGTTAGTGCTATTAATTGGATAACTGGCATTGGAAATAGAAAAGTCAGAAATTTAGTGGGAGCCAACTAAGAAGCCATTGATTGGATTTAAGTCTGATAAGACGTTTAGCTTATCCTTTATTGTTTAGACTTTTCTTTTATTTTTCTTGACTTTTCGTCTTATTTTGTTTGGACTTTTCTTTGGTTTTCTTTGGGCCTTAGCGATTTGCACCTTGGGCCTTTTTTTGAGACCTATTTTTACTGTTTTTGATGATTTCATTGTTTTATTTAATAAAAATCCTATCGATATTATTTTCAAAAAAAAGAAATGTGGTTCGTACGACACATTCCTAAAGAAAATAATCAGACTGTAGACATTTTAACTAAAATGGCTTTCGCAAATGAGAACCTATGAAAATTTAGGAAATTTTAGAAAATGATATTACCAGGGGTACTTTTTCCTCCAATTCTACTATGTAATCTTTTGTTAGCACTGTTTTCTTCACCAAAAAACAATGTAAAATTAATTGTGACAAGCTCATGAAAAAGGAAATTAATGGTAAGAAACGTAAAATAATTAATTTTTTCTCTTTCTTTAATTGTACTACAAGTCAATTCCTAAAATGTAAAATTAATTTTGACAAGCTTCATGGAAAAGGAAATTAAAAAAAAAACCTAAAACTTAAAAAGAAAATTGACTGATAAAAAGAAAAAAAAAACTATTACAATTGCCAAATCTTTACATCAAAATTTTTTTGGCTGCACCACTTTAATTGTGACTGCTAACCTTTTTTTTTTTTTTTGAAATATTTGAAAAAATCTGTCTGCAATTACTTTCCTTTCACATAAAGCTTGACACTGTCGTTATAACATTTTATATATACATATATATATATATATATATTTTTTTTTTTTTCATATCATTATTTTTCAGATAGAAAATTATATTTCCTTTACCACTATCCACCCCTTCTTTAAAGAAAAAAACAATCTTTCATTCTCATCACCAGCACAACACAATTTGAAAACGAGAAACTCTAATGATGCAAAGTCGAATCCGCGTATTCCCTACCACTGCCAATCAAATAATCTGAATCATGGTGTTGGAATTGAAAATCATCGAAAAATTCACCATTGTAGTTGATGATGACACCATGTAAAAAATAGTAAACCCATTTTTTTTTGCCTTTTTTTTTTTTTTTCCTTTCAGATATTTTTTACAAAAATCAACAAAAATAATTCACTTCCACTGCCGCGAGGTGAAAAATATTTTTTCCCTGTTCTTTAAATTTGGAATACTCATATTTCTTGTGAGTATTTTTAAAAAAATTACAAATCAGTATCGCCTGACACAATGACGAATGATGGTTGAATGATTGAGTGAAAATTTAAGAGTACCACTTGACACGTCAATGGCATTGACTGTGCACTGTTCATTTGACTTATTCTCTTAAATAATTTATAATATGCCTATTTTAATAATTAAATTTTTTCTCACATTATTGAAATAAGAAAGCCTTTCATGGATAAGGAAGTGAGCATAGCCTCTTCTAAAATCCAGTCTAGATTTTTCTGTGCTTTTTTATTGCATATTCATAAAATTACCAAAATATTGACCCATCAATACCATTCATTTATTACAAATGATTATCTAAGGAATTAATGTGAATCGCCTCATATAGCATAGTAAATTCTTTATCCATAAAAAATTTAGTAAAATCTAAATACAAATATATATATTGTGAAGAGTCTAAATACAAAAATTTTACAGATGTTTTAATTAAAATTTCAAAGTATATATTATTATTGTATCAATAAAGTCATTCTATTGATCTATCTTTAATTTAGGCATTAAAATAACATTTTAAATTTGACATTGAGCATATTTAAAATATATAAATTAAATTATAAATATAAATATAGTTATAGTTAAAAAACCCATAAAATTATTAAAATTGAGGAGAGTTTTTTTAATACATCAAATCAATAAATTCTTAAAACAAATAATGATATTTTGAAATTTGAGAATTAATGTAAAATTTAGGTAAGATTTTGAGATGTTTGGGGCAATTAACCTAATATTAAATATGATTTATTATAATGCTAATGTCTGGTTATATTCCATCTAAATGGCCAGAAATGAATTTAACGGAGCAACTACTTTCTTTCTTTAAAAGAAAATTATAATTTGGTCTTCGTTTACAGAAATTTACAAAAAAGAAAATAAGGAAACGTCAAAACGACGTCGATGAATAAGCATGGTGACGTAAATATGCACTGCAGGAGAAAAAACAGGGAGTTAAAAAGTTTCCGTAGTAAGTTTCCAGATTTATCGAATAGCGATCGTGGTTGTAGTGTAGGAGATGAGACGAAGGACAATCCTGTCATTTGAAGAAACTGCCGAGCTGTCCACTTCACGACCAATTGCCGGAATCTAAGTGCACCGCAAATAAAGAAGGAAAAGGTTAAAACACTGTTTCGGTAACTCTTGAAAATTTAAACTTCAAAATGGGGCCCGTGGAGGATGAGTCCGTGCTAAGCCTCAGACCGTCTTTGTCTCATTCCCAAACACAGTGGGCCCCCCTCCCTCCCTCCCTCCCTCCATCCATAATCGCTTTGTTTTGAACTTCGAATTCACCGTATCACGAACCCACGCCAAAAACTTACTCACTGTAACTCTGTAACCATTGAACTTCAAAGCAAGCTATAACTCCAAAAAGTTAAAAAACAAAAAACAAAAAACAAAAAAGAAGGGGAAAAAGTGATGGCTTCCAATGGTTACAGAAATGGTACGGGTACCAACAAGGGAGCTATTAAGCCCCCCGCTTCATCTAATATCAGATCATCTTCATTCAAATCAAGGCTTCCTCCTTCATCCAATCACTCGACGGGATCTGCTCTTCGCCGGACTAGCTCTGCCTCTTTCACCACCGCCGCTGGAGGTGACGGCGGTTAGTCTTTCAATTATTTCCTGTAATTGATTCCATAGTGCTATGCCAAGTAAAAGATTCATTGCACTCGGTTTTTGTCTACAGTGCCCGGAAGAGTTCGAGTAGCCGTTAGATTGAGGCCTCGAAATGCAGAAGAGTCGACTGCCGATGCAGATTTTGCCGATTGCGTTGAACTCCAACCCGAGGTAAAAAAAAAAAAAAACCTAAAATATTGAAGTTCTGAATTTCATTTTGTTGCTCTTACTCAGGACGGTTATTAGTGATTTTTTTTTTTACATTTATTGTTTTATTAATAAATATTGTTTTACTTATAGCTTAAGAGGCTTAAACTTAGGAAGAACAATTGGGAATCAGAAACCTACGAGTTTGATGAAGTGCTTACCGAGTTTGCTTCTCAAAAACGTGTCTACGAAGTTGTTGCTAAACCTGTTGTGGAGGTCTGTTTCATTTCAAATGTTTTCTTAATTTTACAATACAATGCCATTAAATTATGCACGTTTAGTGCTTAGTGTTTTGTCCCTTTATCATTTTTGCTTTGGTTTTTGCAGAGTGTTCTGGATGGTTATAATGGTACAGTTATGGCTTATGGCCAGACTGGAACTGGGAAAACTTTCACTCTTGGACGATTGGGTGAGGAAGATACATCCGCTCGTGGAATAATGGTTCGTTCAATGGAGGAGATTTTAGCTAATGTTTCTCCAGAAACAGATTCTATCTCTGTTTCTTATTTGCAGGTTGATGGACTCATGAATTTTATTCTGTAATCTGTGTGATGCTTAGTTCTGAAAATTAATTGAATGTAATTTCTTTGGTGGTATCATGTTTGTCCAACTGTGCTATTTTGTATAAAATGCTTCTTGGATTTTAAATTTTCTATTGTTTCCTTACAGTTTATATGCTCTGATTTTTTTGTTAGACTTTCTGCTTTTGTGTTTCCTCAGTAAGAACTTTTACTAGTTTGTTTCCAATGTTTCCTTGTAGCTTTACATGGAGACTATCCAGGATCTCCTTGATCCGGCAAATGATAATATTTCCATTGTGGAAGATCCCAGAACTGGAGATGTGTCTTTACCGGGGGCAACTCATGTAGAAATTAAGGATGACCAGAGTTTTTTGGAGCTACTGAGGTTAGGGGAAGCTCATCGAATTGCTGCAAATACTAAGTTGAATACTGAATCTTCTCGCAGTCATGCCATATTGATGGTGACTAATTTTCCCATTTCTGCTTCCGAATTTATGCACCACATTTTATTACCTACCTGTAGTTATTTATGCAGTTGTATTATCCTTTAGTGAAATAATATATATTCAACCATGTTACTGCAGGTACATGTTAAGAGATCAGTCTTGGGAGAAGTTTCCATTCCAAGTGAATCAGACAAGTCTCCTCACTTTGTCAAACCTCCAAAGCCTCTTGTCCGGAAAAGCAAGCTAGTATTGGTAGATTTGGCAGGCTCAGAGCGTGTTCAAAAGTCAGGTGCTTATCTTTTCTTCCCCTCCAGTGGCAAATCGGTTGCATGCTGCATATCAAAGAGCATTTTCATTTCTTGCCACCTAAGATTTTTAAGCATTGCATCTCATATATATATATATCTTTGGAAAAGAAGTTATATTTCCTATCCAACCTATATATACCTGTATACTTTCTTAAGTGCTGGTGCTGGCGTTACTTATGAGTTGGATCCGGTTGGTAGATGATGAGTTTGATTCTCTTTGCTTCTGGCAGGAAGTGAGGGACACATGTTGGAAGAAGCTAAGTCTATTAACCTGTCACTGAGTGCTTTGGGAAAGTGTATTAATGCTTTAGCAGAGAATAGTGCTCATGTGCCCATTCGTGATTCAAAACTTACGAGGCTACTCAGAGATTCTTTCGGAGGTAAGTCATCTTTTATGTTAATTTAAGTTAGCATGTGCCCGGGCTACATTTTAACCTAACTAAGCTATTATGGCGAAGATGTTTATGATCTAAATTTTTATATATTTCTTTAGGAGTTTTATATCTGGCGTTGAATGTTTTTGAGTTATTATGAGATAGATTCTATGTATTGCAGGTACCGCCAGGACCTCTTTAATTGTGACAATTGGCCCTTCCCCACGACATCGAGGAGAGACTACAAGTACGATATTGTTTGGTCAAAGGGTGAGTTCTTACACCTAAATGGGCTCAAACTATAATCTATCATGTGTTTGCTATAAGTAATATCTGCTTTCAAACAACTCATGATTATAAAGTGAAGGCACTGGGCAAGATGCATCATAGTTATATTTAAGCTTCTCTTCGTTGTTGTTTGACACATTTCTTTCGTCTGTCCATTTCTTCAGGTCTCGTGTAACATAGTCTCTAAATTATGTAAAAGTAAGATGCTATTACCTTGCTAACTCCATTATGTACAGGCAATGAAGGTGGAGAATATGTTGAGAATAAAGGAAGAGTTTGATTATAAAAGTTTGGCTAGAAGGCTTGAAATACAGCTGGACAAGCTCATTGCAGAAAATGAAAGGCAACAGAAGGCTTTTGATGACGAAGTTGAAAGAATAAACTTAGAAGCACAAAACCGTGTCTCTGAGGTGGAGAGAAATTTCACAGATGCCTTAGAGGTTAGTTCAGCAATTCATCACTCCCCCTGATGCGTGATTCTATAACCTCATGTTTTTATATTTTCCATTATTCATTCTTAAACAGTTATTTGCTTGAGAATGTGATATATTGATATTGAACATCTGGTTGCTCCTTTTTCAGAAGGAACGACTAAAGTGCCAGATGGAATATATGGAATCAGTTAAGAAGCTGGAGGAAAAGATGATAGAAAATCAACGGAAGCATCAGCATGATGGCTTCATGAAGGACAAATGTAATGGGGAGGTACTTTGCATCAAGAACCATATCTTGTTTCATGTTAAGTTTATCAGGTGAATTCATGGCTAGCCAGTTGGGAACTTGTCTTGATGACATCTATGATCTTTCTTTGATATAACAGCATTAAGGAATTGTGCATTATTTTCCTAACTTATCATGGCATATTTTTCTTGTGTTTAAGTTTCACTTTAGATATGTAGTAGCATGCCCATTGTTGAGCCATGTTTTTTTCTAATTTTCTTGTATATGTGGCTTAAAGTTTCCTCCATCAGTCAGATTTTTGTCCCATACTGTGGCAATCACCTCTCAAAGCTATTTCTGCGAACTCAAGTTCAAAGTTCTCTATTTCGCATGAGTTTATTGGAAGATGTGATTAATTCAAACTTTATTTTTATAGTGTTATCAATGTTTGAAAT
The DNA here is from genome assembly GCA_025506655.1 of Gossypium rotundifolium. NCBI lineage: Eukaryota > Viridiplantae > Streptophyta > Magnoliopsida > Malvales > Malvaceae > Gossypium > Gossypium rotundifolium. The sequence continues at coordinate 176,894,078 of CP106732.1, forward strand.
ACGTATTTATTGCTTGTTGGTGATTTGTTTGGCATTCAACATAAGGGTAAAAAGGTTCTGTTTTTAATAATGGTGTAAACATTTGTTGCATGATGGTCAAGTATAATGTCCTTGTACGAACTCAGTTGCCATTACTTGGTGGTGTACTCAGTGTTTTGGTCCATCTTGTGTTGTCTTTTGTTAACATGTTTCATCTTCATCATAATTTTTAGGGGCCTGGATTTTCTGAGGACATTGCTGAGGTAAAAAAACTGCTAGAGAAAGAAACTCATATGAGAAAGGAAGCTGAAAAGGAGGTCAACAAACTTAAAAGTCAACTAGGACAGCACATGGATGCCGGGGTATACTTACTATTCAAAAAATGAATACGTTTATACCAATTTCTGAGCTTCTATTGATATTGGTTATATGAGGATTAATTTGGTGTTTTAGGCAGGTGGAGATGCTGAAATCTTAAAGCTACGAATAGCTCTGGAGGATGAGGTTCATCAGAAAAAGAAGCTTGAAGAAGAAATAATAATACTAAGAAGTCAGATGTTACAACTGACTTTTGAAGCCGACCAGGTATTTGGTGTTATGCATGCTTTTCATGCTATTGTTAGATTCTCTTTCTGAATACAATTGACATCCTGATATATGTAATTCGAAGCTTTGTTGAGTATTTGAGCTTTCCACAGTTGGCTTCATCATCAACATTATGATCTAGTATCTGGTCTCGATGTCAAAAACTTGGATCATATCAAAAGGAGCTCCTTGTATTTTTATAAATTTTCTGCTTGCATTGAACTTAGCTTAGAAAGACTAGATCTTCTATTTGATGGTTTTTCCTTTATGTGCTTGACTGAAAATTTTGGTGCATTTAATATCATCTGTGAGACTTAGCATCCTTGGCATTCAAACTCAAGCACACCTTTATGCTGATATCTTTTTTATTTTACATATGTAGATGAGAAGGTGTCTTGCAAGAGGTGGATCTGGAAATGCTTATCCTGGTTTAGATTCTCCAATGTCTCAAGTTAGGGACTCTTTGAGTGGACATAAGACACCAGTTTCTGCACTATTTGATCAAGGTCATAAATTATGTTATTTTTCTAAAATATTGCTTGAACTGTTTTTTTCCCAATGAATTTCTTATTTTCCTTTTATCAATTTATCAGTTGGAGTGCAAAAGATATTGGATTTGCTTGAGTCAGAAGATGCTAATGTACGCATTCATGCTGTAAAAGTAGTGGCAAACCTAGCAGCTGAAGGTGAGCAAAAGCTTTGGTGTCTTGTGTCCTTGCTAAGGTAATCTGTATAGATAGCTGATGGTTAGAAGTCTGTTCATCTTGTAATCTGTCTTTTGGAAAAGTTGCTTGTAGAACTTGGGTGCTAATTGCTTATAGTCATGTTATGGAGTGCTTTGGGTAAAACTAATTTGAATGTTTAAGCATTAAAATCAGTATTGGACCACTTTATTACCTTGTTTGTTGTTGCTTTTTCAGCTTCAGTATTCTGCTTGTGTTGGTTGGCCAAGCTAATATTTCCATTTCTTTTTGTTTGAAAAGGCCTCTTCTTTTCCCTGTTATAAAAGTTAATTGTTCAAATAAATCCAGTTCCTCTAATGAGGACGAAATTGTGCTATGTCTTGGTATGTGAGTAATGAGGAGCACTTTCCATTTACTGAGCAGAAGCAAACCAGGAAAGGATTGTTGAAGCTGGTGGTCTTACTTCCTTGCTGATGCTTCTAAGAAGTTATGAGGATGAAACTGTTCGCAGAGTAGCAGCTGGTGCAATTGCTAATCTTGCAATGAATGGTAATATTTTTCTTTAAATATCCTTCTTATCATTTTTGAGTATATCAGTCTACTTTTAATTGGTGTTTTTGTGCCAAGAGTTCGTCCACTGATTGGTTCTGAGTTCTGACTACATAGGTTTAATATCTTTTCCTTTTATGCAAAGCAGAAGCCAATCAAGAACTCATAATGGTTCAAGGGGGAATCAGTTTATTGTCTACTACAGCATCTGATGCTGAGGATCCTCAGACTCTACGCATGGTTGCTGGAGCTATAGCTAACCTGTGTGGGAATGGTATACTAATTTATCTTTGTATTACCTCATTTACATTACAGTGTTTATTTTCCCATATCCAGTATAATTTTAATTGCTATTATGTATTTGATCTCTTGGTACTACATAAATTCTATGATTAATTAGATCTACTACATGAAGAATTTCTTGGTTGTATTGTCCATTGCATGCGCTACTTTGCGGCTTCATTCCATGTAATAGGAGTATTCCATTTATGGGATCTGTCACGCCTTTGGCTTTGTCATTTAGGCTTCCATGATAAATTCTAGTTATGCCTAGTACTTGTGTTTATGGTTGCTACTGAACTTAAATCCTGCTTTGGCAATGCTTGAACTGGACTGTTCTTTCTGCTTCTTACACATTCTCATGCTTCTTCCAGATAAACTGCAAGCAACACTGAGGTCTGAAGGTGGAATCAAGGCATTGCTGGGAATGGTGAGATGTAGACATCCAGATGTTCTGTCCCAAGTTGCTCGTGGAATTGCCAACTTTGCAAAATGTGAATCTCGTGCATCTACTAATGGTAAGTCTTGGATCTGTTGTATGCCTTTGTTGACTGTTGACCGCTGTGAAGTTTTAGTTATCCTTCTGCATCAACGTAACTCTCTTTATTCTTAAGCTCAAATCTGACTTAAGCTGTGTAGTTCTTTTCAAAATATCAGTCATTTAGCTTGATAACATCTAGCACGAAATGGTCTCCACATAGCTCTCATGTTATTTCAGGTATACGAAGCGGGAAATCACTTCTTATCGATGAAGGTGCACTTCCATGGATTGTGCAAAATGCTAACAATGATGCTGCACCTATTAGGCGACACATTGAGCTCGCACTGTGTCATTTGGCACAGCATGGTCAGTTGAATTCTCCATTGATAAAAATCAATCTTTGTGAGACACTATACACGTTGGGACCTTTATTTTTTTAACCTTTTGAAATTTCAGAAGCAAATGCAAAGGACATGATAAATGGGGGTGCCCTCTGGGAGCTGGTTCGCATAACACGGGACTGTTCTCGAGAGGACATTAGAAGTCTTGCTCACCGAACACTGAATTCGAGCCTGTTATTTCGATCTGAAATGAGGCGGCTAAGGATAGAGTTGTGATTGAGGTAAAGTTTTGGGCCTTTTTGTAACCTGTTCTAAAAGTGGGATGTCAGGAAAACAACATATCTCGACACTGTATAGTCTTAAAGTTCGAGAGACTGATGTAATACCACTCTCAGCGCTGAAAGAGCTTCTACAGGCTTATGTAAATGAATTTGGGGTGGGTTTGTAGTAGTATTATTTATTTTTGCTAGGTTCTTTCGTTGAGCTTAACGTAAGTTTCCGTTGGTGAAATGGTTGGGATGAAGAAAAATTTTGTTGGCCATGTTAAGCCAAAATTTCATTTTGTAGTATGTGTTAAGGGGGGCACTCATTAATTATGTGTTCTTTAAAACTTTTACTAGTCATTTATTCTTTATTTGCCAATTGCAGTAAAATGAGTTCAAAGGGTCAAATAAAAAGCAAGTAAAATTTAATTTAAATATCTTTTTAAACTTTATAAGTACAAATATAATAAATTGCAAATACATATTTGAACTAGAATATAATTGGATAAAATTTAGATATGATAAATGGGCATGGTAGCGTTAAAGATTTCACGTATGGTAATTGTTTATGTAGGATTAAGTTTAACTTTTACCAACAATTCGCTAAAATTTAAATAGCGATTAATCATATAACTTTTTGATATGAAAAATATGAAGACATGGTATTTATTTGAGCAATTTTCAATAAGCCCAGGGCTGGAACAAGCCCTGTCGAGTTTCGTACAATTACTAACAAATAATATTCCACTGGCACTGTAGTTCCAATTCCAAAACCCAAGTAGGAATGGACCCGCACCAAAATATAAGTAAAAGTTTATTTTTTTTATTTAACAAAACAAGAACGATTTTCTTTTTCTAAATTATCTCATCCATATGGAAAGGAATTTTCAAAAAAAAAAATTTAAAGTGAGGTTAGCAGTGTAATACGTACAACTTTTAGAAAATTTTAAAACATAAAATATAATTAACTCAATGAGCATCTTACATGAATATAGTTGTTTAAATATACTTAAAAATAATTATGACTTTTATAAAAAGTAAAATAAAACACGTGTCAATTACTTGTGCTGCTTATAAGATAGAAAAAGGAAATTGTTATCAACACATAAAGGGCTAACTCTACAATAAACACGGTTGCGAATTGCCTTTGAACGAATATCAACATTATGATACGAAAAATAAATAAAGAAAAGGCCATGTTATGATTGGTTTATCAACTTCAATTATATGCCTTGGGTTGAATGTCCAGTAATACACTATAATATTCAACCGAAAGTTTCTTCTTTTTTGGTTCAATAATTACTAAACTAATTATAACATCAATCCAGTATTATCATTCTCCTAGACTCTCTTCTATTATCTAAACTTCTAATCTTGTTTATTTTCCTGATTTTTGATGTAAAGTTGTAATTTATATTCCCATTAGATTCATTGAAGATAATAATGAATAGGAAAAAAAAATGATATAGAAATGGAAAAATAATTAAAAAGAAGAAGAAGATAAGTTTTAAGGATCCAGAGATATAAAAGAGCAGGCCGGGGATGGTGGATGTTAATGGCTAGCCTAAAAATATGGCCATCATATATGCTTTGTCTTCCATTTCATAAGATAGGTACCAAAAAAGGAAAAACAAAGGAATCTTAATATTTTACAAAGTAATGATTATTGCATATTGTACTTCAATGAATCAAAGGATCCATGTTAATCATCAACAACCTCAATTGCCATTTTCTTCCACCCCATTACCAGTATAAATTTTTTAACTTCACCAAAATGGATTTTTTTTTGGTAACAAAGGAAAGGCACCTTGTTAAAAGGTGCTTAATTAGACAGAAACTGAGACAAACTGAGTCCCTAGTGCATCGTTTTCAAGCTGATGCAAAGCTTCCGATACCAGATCTGGAAAAACCTGAAGCCCGGCCCGGTTGACCACCCAAAGCCAATTTAGCATCAATATCTGCCACCGTTTTTGCTCGCCGAGAAAAATGGAGCACTGTAACCAACCACTGCTGCCTGCACAATGTACGTATTTCCTTAACCAACCAATTTGAGTAGAAGCTGTCCCAAACGTTGTTAATCAGTTCCACCGCCTCCTTACTGTCACTTTCCACTATTACTTCATGAAAACCACGATCCCAGTTTAGTTGCAACCCATCATAAATAGCCCAAGGCTCGGATTGGAGAACTGTAGCCAAGCCAATACTTCGAGAAAACCCTAGTAACCATTCACCCTTCTCATCCCGAAAAACTACTCCTGCAGAAGCCACGCCCCTCGTCATACTAAAAGCACCATCAGTGTTAATTTTCACCACTCGACAATGCGGCCTCAACCATATATCAACCGGCTGGGAAAGACAATTAGTATTGGTCAATCGTTTTATCGATTTATTATAACCTTTGGCCAGACATATACTACGATGCACCACTCCTCTTGGATCCAAATCTTTATTCCGAAAAATAAAAGAAATTCCGTTGTTTCCATATATAGTAACAAGCAGCCCCAAAGCAGCTCTCCCATCTTGAATCATTCCTCATAATGTTCCATAGATTATTAATACCACCCATCAGCCAAGAATCAGCATCAACAGTAAAAAAATATGCCTAACATTAACATGTGTCACGAGCCATGGATTTAAGCTCGTAATGAACCTGCATAGAACGTTCTATAGAAGTCAATTGATTAAATGGAGTTCATTGATCCGTTTTATGGAACAAATAGAGAAAATCTATTTGAAGTCTTAATGGTCGAATGAAGCACTCAAGTAAAACTAAAGTTTTCAGGATAATTATTGTAAATATTTAAAGATAACAGCGTATAAAGTTTAAATTTTTTAAGACTTTCATATTTTAAATGCGCATTACTCTCAATTGTTAATACAATTTGATTTGTACCATTAGATCTGGAGGAGTTCAATTATAAATAGAAATCATCACCTCATTTGTTATTATTCTTTTTTGAATTTTCTGTTTGATATAATTTCTTGTTTTTGCTAATTTGCTTCCGCTTTATTTTCAGTGTCCTAGAGAATTTAGTTGAGAATTCTTATTTTTCGAGAATAAAGTTGATTTAGGCAGATTTAAACCTTAAAAATATCGCCTAAAGCCGCGAAATTTGCTAGATAAAAATTTTAGTCCCATGACACTAGCACCCATACAATCGAACAAGGCGTTTATCATAGATTTAGTACGAACATATCTCACCTCTTTTTAGCTCAATTGTTCGTACCAACAATTGAGCTATGATAAACTATTTTCCATTGTAACTGGAAAAATTGAGCATTCAAGCCATCAATACCCAGTGCCTGTAACGATGCCATATAAAAAAGAGCATATCTCACCTCCTCAGTCATCACCTTTCTAGAAAGCCTAGCTTGGTCCACATCAGTACGCAAAGGAAACTTGCCCCAAATTGGAAAAGTACCTTGCAATAACAACCCTTCATTCGTATAAAGATTCCTGAAAATCTCAATGGTATGGCTACTAATATCATCCTTATCAAAACACCAATCCCCATTTATCTTCAACGAGCATTATCTGTTTTGAGCCCATCGGAAAATTGTAAGGCCATAGAAATATTTTGTATTGTGATCCCCATGGACTAACTAATTACACCTTGATTTGTGCCACCAAAAAAGTTCTTTCAGATCCAATGTCTCCTCAAGTTCCATCAACAACCTCTTTTTGAGCTTAAGCAAACCATTAGTACATTGTGTCTCAATAGAAGCTTGAACACCCTTAAGTCTTCCCATTACTTGGCATTTCTGAGAGAAAATATTGTTGAAAACCTCCTTATTCTACAATTTAACCTTTTCGGTAAAATGAGTGACAATTTTCGACAAAGGAGAAGTCAACCAATCATCCATTACCAAATCCTTAAACGATGGATGAGAAATCCATTTAGCAAAAAATATAAAGGGTCGCTAAGCCCTCCTCCCAAACTCAATCAATATCGGTCTATGATCCGACTTTGTTTTCAACAAATGTAGGACCAACATTTTAGGATATAATCGAGTCTAGAAACCATTGTATATAGCTCAATCGAGCCTTTCAAACACATGAACCCTACTCCACGTAAAATTTGGCCCTTTGAAACCCAAATCCTTTAGGCCATTGCAAAATAGAAAACCATACAACAACTTGCATCCTCTACCAACTAATCGAGACCCCTCGTTCTTTTCATCACTAGTCAAGATCGCATTAAAATCGTCCGCTAAAATCCCTGGGTCTTGCACTGTCCTAGCAACTATACATAAAAATTCCCACAATTGTTAATGTTTTGAAGAATTAAATTTACCACAAATAGTAGTAAAGTAACAAGGAGCATTATTAAAAGGTAGTACCACTTGCATATACATGAATTGAAAATGGTTGAAAATGACTTAAAATTTGACAAGATCAGACCATAAAACCAAAAAACCCATTGGCTTCAACACAATAAGAATATCGTAGACAAATTCTCTCTATGATTTCATCAACCCTTGACCCATTGACTCTTTGCTCAAGCACCACAATAATATAAGGAGAATAATCTCTTAGATATTCCTTCAGAAAACGAACAAAACTCAATCTACCACACCCTTAAACGCTCCAAACGAAAAATTTGCAACTCATGTAAAATAATTGAAAAGATAAGGGAAAAGAAAATCACATTATGTTGACGGCTCCAAAGCCACAACATCCCTGATCAGGACTGACATCTAACTCAACTCCTTCCATATCTCCATTAATTGTTTCTAACTCATGGTTGAGACGCTCGACCATGTCCTCCATTGCACCACAACCGACACTTCCAAGTCTTTCGAACGTTGCAATTGCACTCCCCTTCCGACCTTGAACCCAGCGTGGGAGGACAGATTCTTAACAGTACCATCTAGAGGTCAAAAAGACGAACCTGAACCACCCTAAAAGAGCACATTGCTCTCATCTCTTGACAAACATTGTCAATAGCCTTGTCAATATTAGGATTCATGTTTTCAATTTCCTCCACTGATACCACTACGTGTTTTTCTTTATCTAAACATGTATGGACTTTCTTTCCTGTGAAAATTGGTAAAGAACAATCCATCTGATTTGCAATAATTAACGGGCCGGCCCCAGAAATGGGTTTAGCCTTATCAAGCCCATGATCTTGTTTCTTCATGACTTGCTTACCTTCATCTCTCCAATTGGGCTTGTGAGTTCGGTTAATAGGCCCCAAAGAGAAAGCTCAATACTTTCCTATAGTGACCTTTTTCTCTGTTATCAAATCTTTTTTCCAAATTTAACAAGGCCTCAATTTTGGATTTTTCTTGACTGCTGCCTTGATTCCCTTTGACAAAATTATCTATTTTCCTTGTTAACTAATTACATTATTTCTATTGGGCAACCATCCAGTCCCCGTACTTCTCTTTCTTGACCGACGACTTCTGCTTTAGATGTACCAGTTGGTATTCCAATGGGTCAACATCTTGTGACTCATTTCTAGCATTCAATGCGTAGCCCTCATTTAAGTGACCATATCTTTCACAACTATAGCAAATTTTGAAAGGGGTTCATATTCAACCTTTTGAAGATAGTCATCAATCCAAATCTTCGAAACTAATGGTTTGCTCAAATCAATACTAACAGTCATAGGAGCAAATCTTTCCCGTGAACCACTATGAGTTTTGTAATCGATTTTAATAACCCGCCCAATTGTTTCACCGATTGCCTTTAAAATGCTCTTCTTGTACATACACTAGAGAGATTGGGTAATCTAACCCATGCAACGACATGTAGAGGATAAGGTTGACTTGTACTGAACATGGGAGTCCATGGTTGGACAGTCACATAATGGTACACTACAACAAAAAAGGCCTATAGCGACACTTATGGGGCAACACTTTCATAAGTGTTGGGATAGACTAGCCAACATACGCTTTAGCCAACTCTTTTATAAGGGTTGGGATATGCATGCCTAAGGCAACACTTAAATAAGAGTTGGCTTTGTCTAGTCCTAAGACGACAGTTTTGGGGCGACACTTTCCTAAGTGTTGGGATAGACTTGCTAACATACGCTTTAGCCAACTCTTTGTACAAGGGTTGTGATATGCATGCCTAAGGCAACACTTGAGTAAGAGTTGGCTTTTGTGTAGTCCTAAGACGACAGTTTTGGGGCGACACTTTCCTAAGTGTTGGGATAGACTACACTTTTTCCAACTCTTTGTATAAGAGTTGGGATATGTATGCCTAAGGCAACACTTGAATAAAAGTTGGCTTTTGTGTAGTCCTAAGACGACAGTTTTGGGGCGACACTTTCCTAAGTGTTGGGATAGACTACACTTTTGCCAACTCTTTGTATAAGAGTTGAGATATGTATGCCTAAGGCAACACTTGAATAAGAGTTGGCTTTTGTGTAGTCCTAAGACGACACTTTTGTGGCGACACTTTCTTAAGTGTTGGGATAAACTTGTCAACATACTCTCTGGCCAACTCTTTGTATAAAGGTGTAACGTCCCAAATTTCTTTAATTCAGGCTTTTTTTGAATGTGTAGCACTAAAAAATTGGATTTAAAACATGAATATTCTTAAAACTTTACATCATCAGTTTGTGAATAATTATATATATTCAAATTAAAAATGGCTTAATAGTTTTGAGTGTGAATAAGGTTTTTAATAAAAATGCCTCAAAAAATTAATTTAGTTTAAGGTTTAAGATTTAGTGTTTAGAATTTAGGTTTTAGGGATTAAAAATCAAAATGACACCTAGAAAAATTTGAAAGTAAAAACATTGAAAATATATATGTTAAAAATGAAAAAATTAAAATAATATTATTTAAAATAATTTTAAAGTTTTTGGGTATATAACTGATTATTTTTTAATTGATATATTGAATAATTTTTTATATAATTGTAAAAGAGATAGTATTAATTTTAAAATATTGAATTATAGTTTAAGGAATATGTTTTAGGGTTTAAAGTTTAAGAGCTACTATTTTAATGTTTAGGGATTATGGTTTATAGTTTAAGGTTTGGGGTTTAATGTTTAGGGGTTTGGGGTTTATGGATTAAGGGCTTATGTTTTATGATTTAGGGTTTAAGGGATAGGGGTTAGGGGTCAGGATTTAGATTAATTAGTGTCTTTTAATTTATATATTTAATAATTTCTCATATAATTGTAAAAGAGATAATATTAGTTTTAATATATTAAAATTATGATTATAGTTTAAATTATTTAAGAGATAATAGATAAACTTTATATTTATTAAATGGTTTAGGATTTAAGGTCTACTTTAGATTTGTTAAATGATGAAATTTTATACAATCAATTAATACTTTTATATTTTAAAATATTTAATCTAAACTATTTGATATATTTAAATATTAGATTTAAAAATTGATAAAAAAGTAAGAGAATGATATGGATAGGTAACTATCTATTTTGGATAGGACTAAATTATAACAAATAGAAATGAAATACAAAAACTAAAATCATTCCACATCGAACATCATTAAGAACAAATATCTCTAATGAAATGGAGATTAGATCGAAAAAGAATAATATAAAATCATGATTAACGTCTTAATCTTTAATAGAAATTTAATATGTGAGAGATTGATTGCTAACATTGGATAAACTTTAATAAAAATCATGATTGTGTTTATGGGTTTGGGGTTTATGATTTTAGGGTTTAAGGTTCTGTGTTTATGTGTCCGGGGTTTATGGGTTTAGGGTTTTGAGTACCAAAAGCTTGGGTATACAAGCTTATCCCTTTCAAAACAGGTATCGTATTTTGTTTCTCATGATTCTAGATACAATTTCTCCTTTAAGACTTCTCTTACTCGTTATTTGGAAGAAACTTGCAATAGAAATAGTTCTCAAAAATCAGTATAGGAGAGTGAATGATAGTGATTTATGTAACTAATATTGTTTTTCGTAATTGCTTTTGAGGTTTATCACATCTCATGAAAATTTTTATTTTACAAATAAACTATCAAAACTTTGAATTTTGCGGATTCCAATCAAGCCATGTAGACACAATGAATATGAAAGATTCATACCAACTGCTTATCCCTACTACGGATCCAAGGGGGGGCGCGGAGTGATCATCCTTTAAGTCATGAGATTGATCTCCTTTGAAAAACCCTAATTCCATGCATAACTTGTTATTGGTAGATAGAATTAATTCTATATGAATTTACTAGGTACTTATTATTATAATCGCTTAAGGTCATTTAAAAAAAATATTCCATATTAAAGCATGTAGATTTGATATAATAATAACTATCTCAATTAATAAAAATTTTATATTTGCAACAAAACCTCATTATAAAATATATATCTTTATATAATGTATATACATATAAACGATGTATTGAAAGAAATACATACATATATATATATATATAAGCACAAAACTAATCCAATAAAAAAATATAAATACCTAATAAAAAAGCTCAAATTGAATATAAAATTACAAATTAATAAGTAATAATTATTTTAATAATAATTAAGATCTAAATTACATAAATAAATTTAACTTGTTCTAAATTTCCTTTAAAATTTGAAATTCTCAATCCTCTCTTACCTCTCTTTTCCTTTAAAATTTGAAATTCTCAATCCTCTCTTGCCTCTCTTCGCCAAATTGAAATTTCAGTGCCTGACCCAAGGCCAGTTTGAAACTATTCTAAGAGTTTCTTAGATTAGAGTCATAGTTTGTATATATAAAGATGTAATATGTTCTATTGAAACTATTCTCGTTCTGATTTCATGTTCCATCTATGTCGGCACCATTGATGCCAAATCATACTTCTTCCCTTTACTGCAACCGCCGCCGCTTCGCTCTCGCTATGTGCAACCGATCGTCCCCTCCGTGTTTACATGTACGATCTCCCTAGGAAATTCAACGCCGCATGATGGACCGTGGGGCGTCCCTGTGGCGCTCCGCCACATGGAAAATTTCCTCCCGGCCTAAAACTTCCGGTTTAAAGAGGCAACATAGCGTGGAGTATTGGTGATGGCTTCGCTTTTTACGACGAAGAAGAAGGGAGCGAGGCGATTAGGGTTTTGGACCCCAAAATGGCAGACGCTTTCTTTGTGCCTTTTTTTTCGTCATTAAGTTTCAATAAGCACGGCCATGTTACGACGGATGCTGAGGCGGATGCGGATCACCAGTTACAGGTTGAATTACTTGAATTCTTGTGACAATCCAAGTATTATCAAAGATCCGGAGGCAGAGACCATATTTCGGTCGCTATCCTAGAAATATGTCGAGTCTAAGCAAAGATGTGGTTGCCCTGTATGTACATGTTGTTGATTCCTTCATAGATGATGACCCTCTGGACCCGTATGAGTCTCGAACTACTCTTCTTTTCTTTCGAGGAAATACTGTCAGGAAAGATGAAGGCAAAATTCGAGTCAAATTGGCCATATCTTGGCTGGTATCGATGATGTTCATTACGAAAATAGTGTAGGAACTCCAAAAAGCTTTAAAATGGTATGCTACTTATCAATGCCGCACAACGTTTATGTTTTCTTGACATTCAAATCACAAAGTGGTAATCCTTCTTTCCAACTAACATTTTCGGTGGCTTGCTTGTCAATACCTATGTTGCTTTAAATTTTCATTTTTCTTGAAGGACTGTGTCTGTGTCCGAGACCTATCCAATACATATCTGAACATGGGTATGAGGATATGATCCTTCAAGAATCTTTCAAATACATAAATATCTTGGAAAGGATTGAGCATGCCTATGTAGGACACATAGCTGGGTTTGACACAACCAAGTTCTAGTAACATAGGTCAATACATGTGGTGGCTTTTAACAACCATGAGCACCAAAATTTAGCTGCCTTTCCTGCTACATATACTCTCTATTTGGATGTCTTCAACAGTTTAACATGGTGCGATGCTTGTAGTTTTTGAGAATAAATTTGTGAAGAAAATCTATTAATGGAAACTTTTTTCGCTATATTGTGTTTACAGACTGCGTTACTTGGACTTGTGTGAGTGACGAATACGAATATGTGTCTGAAATGGGTATGCTTAATCTTTTTCCAAGTTTTTTGTAGGAATTATAGAAATATATTAAATGTTGTCATCCCTTCAATTAAGGGATTCTGTAAATATTTCCTACAATCCCTCATTTTTAGGGATTATAACTCTATTAGTATCTTTACTATTCTAAGAGTTTCTTAGATTAGAGTCATAGTTTGTATATATAAAGATGTAATATGTTCTATTGAAAAATATAGAAATATATAGAGAATTACTCTGTTTTCTACAGAAACCAATGGGAGTTCTAGCACCAGTGACAACAATGGCAAAGCCATCGGTAAGAACAAGAATGCTGCTGCAGATGACTGTAATTCGAAGGTGAAGAATGTTACCAATGATGCCAAGAATATTATTTCTGAGATAGACTCTGGCAGGTGGGGAAATGGTGTATGTGAATTAGGTTTCGACGAGGAAAACCAAAGCTCCTATAGCTTAGATTCACAAGCTAAAACACCATCTTTTGCTAGGAGGACTCTGCTTTGGCTGGTTGGGAGACAAAACAAGGTTGTTCACTCATCCTTTACACCAAAACTTTAGTTTGTTTATTCCTTTTACATTTTTTTCCTAGAGAACTTAGATGATCTTGTAGCAGGAAAAAGGGAAGAGAAAAAGGAAAAAGGTTATATTATAAGAAATCTTGGCTCAAATCTTTCATTCATTTCACCACAGCATATATTGTTAGGCATACCCCAATTGATTTCTTCTGATGTTGTATGCTTTCGTTTTTCATTGTTTATGGGTTCAGATTACACATTCTTACAGAACAAAAATTCTCGTTCTTCTTAAAACATGACCAAATAAGCTTACCTTTCATTCATCGGATTTAATTTAATTTAATTTTTTTCCAAATCAACTCAAGGACCAACATTTTGAGTTGTGTGGGTGGGTTTTCTTAAAGATCAAATTCGTAGTATTTCCTTATCTCGTCAAAAGGGTAGATGTGGAAAATTGAGTAGCTTGATTTTTATGTTGGCTTATAATTTGAGTGGAGATATGTTGTTGGATGTCATTGTTTAGGCTACTTGTACATTTTGCCCATTATTAGATATTACCACAAGAATAGCATAAATAATTGTGTAAGACCTAGAATCAGACTCGTAACTCAGATAGAATTGTTTTTCTAGTTCTCTACCACCAAAGAATTAAAGTCGAACTAGCAAATCTAGTTTTATTCTTAGTAACCTTCCTTTAATCTTGATCGACACATAATCTAATCTTAAAAACCAAAACATGTGCTTGGTGGGGCATCTACGTACTCTTTTGAATAATCTAATTTTGCTATTATGTGACCAAAAATTGATACTGGAATGCATGAAATCTGTGCACTAGTTAGTCATTTTTGTAAGCCTCTCTGTTGACAACTATTTTGCTCCATATTATCTTATCATCCCCAAATCATACTATATAATCTCTGTATCTTTGGTAGATATTTCATTTGTTTGATATCCAGGTTGCAAAAAAAGAGAAACAAAAATGTGGAGGCTATATAGGTTTACATATAAGCTCTGCACTCATCTGGATCCTGCTATTTCTTTAGCTTATGCCTTTACTTCTTGGTTTTTTGGTCAAGCATCGTTTTTGGCTATTATCAATCTAATTACTGTTCAAAAAATCTAAGATGTGATGGTTGGATTCAGATCTTTTGCCAGGCTTCATGTGCTTTCTAGACACATCAATACAATGATTTCATGCACTAAGTTCACATCTCATACCTGGTTTTGTGTGGTATTCAGTGGCTTCTTTCTTACATTATAGTAAAAATGTTTGCTTTGCAGTAGGAAGCTCTTCCTCTGTTGCTCATTGAGATTGGTGTAAATCGGCCGTATTCTTTACCTCAAGGTATTTCAGCATTGGGCCTTCCTGTTACAACTATTGCTCTCATATCCACATATTGATCTTTGTAAGTACTTCCATATATCTGATATTTATGTCTAGTGAAAGTTTTCTTTTATGTATGAACCATGCAAGCAATCTTTAACTTGTATCCAAGTAAGCCCCTAATTTACAATTTATGCATAAATCAACATTTCACTAATATGGGCTTATTTGGGTACATTTAAATCTTTATTGGCTTACATTTTATAATGGTTAGCCAAGTTTTGAATGACTTGCTGTTGCACTCTTATTTAGAGGTCTTGGTTAACATTACATATTGAAAGTTTTTGATATCTCGCAAATGGTCGCATTTGAAGTTCGAACTTTGATTTATCTTTAAAGGTGTCATGGTTCGTTCATTTATCTTTATATAATTATGTTCATTTATCTTCATACTAGGCTTTCTTGCAGCTTACAATGTCTAATTTTTATTTCTTTAATGCAGTCGCAGGATAGGATTATGAGAAGGAAAAACTTAACGAAAGGAATTGAAGTTTCTTGGGGCTACCTTTGTAGAAATAAGAGACCAATGAGTTTCTTGAATTGAAGTTGTAATTTCAAATTGTATTAGCTTTTATGTAGTACAACATCAATATCAATGTCCATCATCTTAGGTATTTTTTTATTTGTTTACTTTTGTATATTGAGTTGAATGTTAGTGGTATAAATTTCATTAAATGTTAGTGTATTTTTATTGTTGGATCGATTTTTGTAATGAATATTCAATCTTTATTTTAATTTTAATTAATTTTAATTTTATATTTTTAGTTGTATTTAAAGCACAATTTCTATAATTATTTATCGTAAATATTTATAAAATATATTAATATTGAAATAATAAAAAAGGAAAAAAATTACATTATACGTGTCTATTTCAATTTTTTTAAGGTTACTTTAAACAGGTTTATAAAATTTATCCCAACCTTTTTAAGGTTGCTTTAAATGGGTCTATCCCAATTTTTTTTTAAAGGTTGCCTTAGACATGGTCTATCCCAACCTTTTTAAGGTTGCCTTAAACGGGTCTATTCTAACCCTTTTTTAAAGGTTGCCTTAGACATGGTCTATCCCAACCTATTTAAAGTTGCCTTAGATAGGTCTATCCCAACCTTTTTTTTTCTAGGTTGTCTTAGACAAGGTCTATCTCAACATTTTTAAGGTTGCCTTATACGGCTCTATCCCAACCATTTTTAAAAGTTGCTTTAGACAAGAACTATCCCAACCTTTTTAATGTTGTCTTAAACGGGTCTATCGCAACCTTTTTCAAAGGTTGGACTTGACTAGGTCTTTCCCAACCATTTTTAAAGGTCGGTATTGACTAAACTTTTCACAACCCTTCAATAAGCGTCGGCTTATGTTGACTTATAGCGACGCTTTTTCAAAAGCGTCGCAATGCATATACCAACCCCACTATATACGACTATTTTGGAAGCGTCGGACGAAGCGTCGTGAAACCTATGGCAACCTTTTTTGCATCGTCTTATGTCAAAAAAAGTGTCGCTATAGGCCATTTTTGTTGTAGTGGTAGTTCACGACTCATGGACCTTTCTTTAAAGCTGTCAAAAAATTATTCTCATTTTTTAACTTAGCCAAAAAATAATCATTATCAACATCCATAAGATGAACATATGGTTGTGGTTTCCACAGAGCATAAATATGATTGTACAAAGCGTTAAGTTCAATCCTTGTTCCTAACAACTTAACGACCATCGTTCACTCCATACTTATCTCTATCAACTTATGAACTCTCTCCGAGAACTTGATAGAACAGACTTCATCAATCATTCTCGCTGCAAAATCCCCATCTACAAGAGCAATGTCCTTATTGTAACCACCCATCGTATTATTATTTTTAATCCTTGACCACTAGCCATAAGCTGATCTTTGAAAGACATAATTTCTATAATACCCTTTACCCGACCCGATCGCCAGATCTAAACTATAGGATGCCACATCCGTTGCCGGAGCAATTACTATAACATATACCGCAAATAAACCATTCAAACATTCAATCATATTCTAAACACATTCATATAAGGATATACAATTTTTTTCGAGTCTCAATTAAGCTTACAAAAGCTCTTTTGTTAACCCGAGTATGAAATAAGACCAAATTGCTAAGTTTAAACTTCAAGGCCTACGTCACGACGTTATCACTTTCACGTTATGACGTCGCCAAACAATTTGCACTACAGCAAAACAGACTTTTAGCGGCATTTTTTTGGGCATTTAGCGGCGCTTATAAGCATACAAAAAGTATTTGCAGCGCTTTATAAGCATACAAAAACGCCGCCAATACTATCGCCGAAATTTTTATGGCGTTTATAAGCAAAACGCCATAAAGATCTCGACTTTTAGCGGCGTTTGTGATAAAAGCGCTTAAAACCATGGTCTTTAGCGGCTTCTTTAAAAGCGCCGCTAAAAGTCGGGGCCTTTAGCGGTACGCTTTCTTCAACAAATGCCGCTAAAAGTCGGGGCCTTTAGCGCTTTCAACAACGCCGCTAAAAGTCGGGGCCTTTAGCGGCTTTCTAAAAAATGCCGCTAAAGGCCATGACTTTTTAGCGGCGCTTTACCAAAAACGCCAAAAAATTTCTTGACATTTAGCGGCGTTTTTCACAAACGCCGCTAATTTGTACAGATTTAAAACATAAATTTTTTCAATATTATACCCTCCGCACTAAAACCAACCAATAACAAGATATAATTTCAACGCAAAACAACAAATTTAGCATAAAAATCACACTAATACATTAATTTAAATGATACTTGAAATTTAATAAATTAAATGAATGATAATCGAAAATATTGTAACAATAATGTTAAATGTAATAATATCAAAACTTCTTACAACGAAAAACTAAATGTCTAAGATGGCGGTTTCATGCATCACGAAACATCTCAGATTATATGTCAAGTGGTGTTGGAGCTCTTCAGATTTTCGCTCGCTCTGCTAGCATCGATGCCTCGCCTCCCTCGCATGCCACGCTTCTCCATTCTTCTTGCCGCTCCTTGCTTGTGCCGCTTCAGATCCGTTCTAAGTCATTCTTGGAGTTCTTCATATTTTCTTTGAACATCGAATTTGTTTGCCTCTGCTCAACTGCGTGCTCTCTTGCATCTCGAGCTATCTCGGTTTTGTGGCCTCGAACTTCAAAGACGAGATTGACCCCTAAGACATGTATTACTGGGAGGCGGATCCAAAATATTGGCCTGGGTAACACCGGATCCTTTAAATCGAACCCGACCATACCTTTCAAGACCAAAAACATCGTTGATAATTCTATTAAAAATATACTAAAGATTAGCGAACTATCAATCAAGCAATGAACCTTTCAGACCCAAAATATCTCAGTAATAATTACGTTATCAATCTCCTCAAGATTAATAGAACTATCATCAAAGCGTACCACTTCATCTGCGCCTTCTTCTTTTAGTTTATCCTAATAAATCAATGAAAGAGTTAGAAACGAAATATATAAATAAGAAAGAATGCAACATAATTTAACATTATAAATTTAAAACTATAAACGATGAATTAAACTATTATAATTAAACGGTAGAAATATTTATAAAAATAAAATTTTATTAAGTAAATATACCAAAATTTCGCAGACTTTGGATGTCATCGGAGATCCATCCTTCTTTCTATGTAATGTCAAAAAGTCAACGCGTCCAACTTTTGACCAAATAAGTTTCCTACATTTTAGCGAAAAAATATAATTTAATAGTATAAAGTAATTAATATTTGATGAATTAATAAATTATAATACCTCGGCGTCACTACACAAGCAAAACTTAGAACTCGCCGTATGCGTGAATTTTTGTTTCTGTCTACTGCTTATTCCAACTCGCTCACGGTCCTACATAATGCAATTTGAATTATATATATAGTAAATACTATAAACCAAATAATTTATATGATTTTAGATGTACGTAGTACCTCTCCTTTTTTGAATTCCAAAATCTAACTTGATCTTCCCATTGGTACCTCAACATTCTTGTGGAACATTTCTTAATTTTTCGTCGAGGCTTATGTCTTTCTTAAAATATTGTTTTTTGAGCGTGCTTTTATTGTCTCTCCATTTTTTACCCAATGTCTTCATAACATAGTCATCAGAGACCTCTAAATTAAATCTACCCTGAAGAAAAAAAGCATAAAAAGTTAATATAAATGAAAATTAAATTAAAGTATTATAAATTACATTCACGTTTTACCTTAATATTTTCGAGAGCCTAATTTTTGTTGGCATCAGGCATGTGATGCCATGATTCGTAGTTAATGGGCAACATATTGGAATTTCGTGCTAAAATGCCCAAATAGCCTCCTAACAGTCGAGCTTCAGATCCAACAGGCTGGCCATCATTGTTTCTCCTTACTTTAACACGATCGTTAGGCTCTAAGTCGATAAATCTTTAAGTAATGTACGACCCGACCTCTGGCGTCCCACCACCTTCAAATTTAAAAATGATGTATTATTATATTAAAATTGAAAATGAATCAATAATAAAATTCAACATGCATGTAAAATAAACTTAACATTACTTTCAAATTCTCCGGGCTCGTCATCTATGTCCCAGAGTAGAAGATCCAACAACTGCTTGTTGTTCACTACTATTAGCTTCTTCGGATTTGGAGTTTCATGGACAATATTTAAATATCGTAATCGTCTTCTAGGCATTTTTCCGCAATACGATGAAAATTATATAGCATGACCAACATGAAAATTATAATATTACATATAAATAATAAATCGTTAAATCTTACTACATCATATTTCAGAAATATCTTCGCCCACATCCCGACGAACCCATTGAAATTGTTGACTAGTACTAGGGATATTTTCGCTTAAGTCTTGTTACGAAAAGGCAAAGTTTCGATCTTTCGACTATGTCATCTCTACTTCCACCGCCAATGTCGAAGAAGTCTCTAGGATGTTTCAAGTACAACGCACCAACCCTCATCGATTGGATCTTCCGAGTAAAAACTTATTTAACTTGAGAAGAAAACACATACGACTCGTCCATCGGTTGTTCTCGGTGTGACTTAATCGAGAGAAATTCACCATTGTAAAGCCATATTGATCGCTTTTAATTCATGAGCCGTATTCACATCACTTAATCACCTCGAAATAGGACAACTTTGCATTTGCCGTAATAATCCAACTCAATGATGTCGAGAATAAGTCCGAAATATTCCAAATTCCCTCGACCGGATTCGTCCCTAGCACTAGCATAACTTGTAATCAAGAATTAACAACAATTCGCAATTTTGGGTTCTCCTCAATCTCTCGCGATACCTTGTATGAAATCAGATCCGCTGATGAGGAAGCCACTATATCTTTTAACTATTCTGCTTTGGACCTTGTGAAAGCCATTTAACGTCGTTATTTACTTCATTCCGACTCCAAACCTATTGAGTCGAAAGTAAATTGAGTAATTATGAATGTTATGAGAAAATATTATTACTTGTCAATGAAAATTTAAATTGCATGCCATTTGGCTTAACCATTCATGGAATGATTCTGCGAACAACTTATTAATTTCTCGTCAATTTAATCTTCGAGATCGTGAACGAGCTCTCAATATTTGTTTGTACTCACTACGGTAAAAAAGGTTTTACTTTGTTAGAAGACAAACAAATCATAATTGATGAGTATTTATCAAATTGTAGAACGTACTTCCGAAATGGTTCCATTGAATCGTGATGAAAAAGAACGTATCGATGTGCTTGGACCCACGATCTATCGTCTAATTCTATAATTTCGACTCTGTCGATCGGTTTTCTAAAACTTTGAAATAAATAAGTTTCAGCCAAATTATGATCTGTGAGCCCAGCATTTCTACTTGGTCTGTTCATTCTTGTTTCAACATCTTCCAAATACCTCGAATAGAAAGTCATACATTCCTCTGCCAAGTATCCCTCGGCAATTAATCTTTCCGGATAACGCTTATTGCGGCAGTATGACTTCAATTTGGAAAGGAACCTAAACACGATAGACAACATTATCAAAAGTTGGAAATAAAGGCATTTAGCTGAATGAAGGAATATTTTGCAAATAAAGTAAGACCTTTCAATGGGATACATCCATCGATAGAAAACGGGTCCACCAAGAAGTGCTTCACGCGAGAGATGAATTAACAAGTGCACCATGATAGTGAAGAAGGAAGGCGGGAATATCTTCTCCAGATTACATAAAGTTAATGCGGCTCGATCTTGTAGTCTCTCAAGTTCTTGAACATTCAAAATTTTACCACAAATGCCTTTCATTATATTTGACAGTTCAATTACAGGAGCCGTCACCTTTTTCGACATACAACACCGCATAGCAATTGGCAGTAAGTCTTGCATCAATATGTGATAGTCATGCGATTTTAAGCCATATAATCTTCGATCCTCAAGACTTACACATCGCGATATATTTGAGGCATACGCATCCGGGACCTTTATATCCTTCAACACCGTACAAAACACTTCTTTCTCCGTCTTCGACATTGAAAAAATAGCAGGCGACAATCGATATTTCATATTCAGAAGTGTTCGGGGATGAAGCTCACGCCAATTCCCATGTGGACTAAATCAAGTCTACTCAAGATTATCTTCGATTTTCATCGACATTCAAAATAGTCCTAATGATGTTCTCGCAGACATTTTTCTCTATGTGCATGACATCAAGGTTATGGCGTAAAATCTGATGCTCCCAATAAGGCAATTCGAAAAAATACTTCTTTTTTCCACAAGTCCGCCTCATTAGGATCATCCTCTTCATCGATTCATCATCGATTCATCCTAGATCTTCTATTTCTATGAAGTTTGCCAGTTGATTCATCTTCCCATAAATGAAATTCATATCTTTCAACATTAACAATATTTCGGATCTACCAGTCTGCGAATGAGCTGATCTGAACTCTTCAGTACCATCAAACTGAGCACTCTGAAATCTAAATGTATGATTTTTCGGTAACCACCGACGATGCCCCATGTAAGAAAACTTCTTCCCATTATATAACAATTGCGAACATTTCTACGTAGCACAACACGGATAAGCATAACGTCCCTTGGTACTCCAACCAGATAAATTAGCATAAGCCGGAAAGTCGTTAATAGTCCACATTAATGCCGCACGTAAATTAAAGTTCTCTTTTCTCATTGCATCGAATGTCCGAACACCAGCCCATAGTTGTTTTAACTCGTCAACAAGTGGCTGCAAATAGACATCAATATCATTCCCTACCCTTTCTCTCCGGTATAATCATAGACAAGATAAAAGAAGATTGTTTCATGCAAACCCATGGAGGCAAATTGTAGGAACAAGCACCACAAGCCAAGTCATCGTGACGTTGTGCTCATAAGTTTGTAAGGTTAAATTCATCGGATGCTAGCCCAAGCCTCACACTCGAGGATCGCTTGCAAAGCTTGGAAATTTGGAGTCAAAACATTTCCAAGCTAAAGAATCTGCAGGATACCTTAACAACCCATCATCGGTTCATCCATCACGGTGCCACGTCATTGATTCTACTGTCTTTGACGACATGAAAAGCCGTTGAAGCCTCTAGATTAGGGAAAATACCGTAAAATCTTAATCGGCTGCTTTCTTTGACTGTGTACCGTGTTCGCCCTCGTTCACATCTTCCTCAGTATTTCTATGAATCCAACGGATTGGCGCGATACATGACAAAGACCTTGTTGGTTTATGCGGTCGCCTAATACAACATGCGATCATTTGGGCAATCGTGAATTTTATTGTATCCAAGGCCCAAATCCTTTATCAATTTCTTCATGTCTTTGGAAGATCGAGATTTTTGCAAGCGAACATTTCTTGCGAAACTCTAACAAGATTGTCAACGAGTTTAGGTCCACCCCCAAACATTTTAAGTGAAAAAGACGAATCTGAATGGCGCTTTGGAAAATTTTGATCCTCATACAGCTTCTTCATTCATTTCACCAAGTAACGCGTAGAACCTCACCGCTTCTTCATTTGGTCGTTCATCCAGTACACTTCTTTCCCTTCGGTGAAAGTATTTCCTCAAAATTGTGATCATCGATTGCACCCAAGTCGTGGAAATGACCCAAACCATCATCGCATATTAAAAGCATCCCGCAACATATTTTCCATGTTATCGTCACTAACATTCGATTGAAAGCACTATGAGGATACCCAGATTCATCGATGAAGATGCTCCACTACATGTAGACTCACCATGAAAAACCATATTTTGTACCCGGACAAAGCCATCAACAACTAAGTTCGTAGACCACTTCACGATAATGCCGCTAATATTGCAACACTTCTTACAGGCAAAGAATCATATTCTCTTGGCTTGCATTTTGAAATGCAAAATTCGAAAAGTTTCTACTCTATTTCGATAGCGTTGCTTACCCTTGACAATTTCATCTAACTCCTATCCATTTTGTAGTTGTTGAAGTCTAAAGTTGACAATAAATTATACTGCTAAATTGTTAATTAATAATTTATGTAAGTAATTTATGAAATTTGATCTTAAAATTAAGTAAGTTATGTATTCTTTAAGATCCATCGTACGTGGCATTGTTACACCTAGAGAGGATCCATTATATCTGACAGTGAGATATAAGGCAACCCGTCAGGTTTCCAGCCAATATACTTTGAATCTTTTCTTAAAATTATACAAGTTTTATGTAAGTTATGAAATTTAATCGATAATTTATGTAAGTAATTTATGAAATTTGATATTAAAATTAGGTAAGTTATGTATTCTTTAAGATCCATCATACGTGGCATTGTTACACCTAGGGAGGATCCATTATATCTGACAGTGAGATCCAGCCTATATACTTTGAATCTTTTTCTTAAAATTATACAAGTATTATGTAAGTTAAGAAGTTTGATATTAACCTAATTTTAGGGGTTAAAATTATAGGTTAGTGGTTAAGGGTTAGGGGTTAGGGGTTAAGGGTTATGGGTTTAGGGTTTATAGTTTAATGGTTAGGGGTTATGGGTTTAGGGTTTAGGGGTTTAAGGTTTAAGGTTTAAGAATTTAGGGTTTGGGGATTTAGAGTTTTAGGGTTTTAAAGTTTTAGGGTTTTAATAGTGTAGGGTTTAAGGGTTTAATAAATGTTATATTATTTCGATATTTAATTTGGTGTTTCGTTAAGATCCATCGTACGTGGCATTGTTACACCTAGGGAGGATCCGTTATATCTAACGATGAGATATAAGGCAACCCGTCGAGTTTCAACCTATATACTTTGAATCTTTTTCTTAAAATTATACAAGTATTATGTAAGTTATGAAGTTTGATATTAACTTAAAATTTTAGGGGTTTAGGGTTTAAGATTTAGGGTTTAGGGTTAAGGTTTAAAGATTTAAAGTTTTAGGGTTTTAAAGTTTTAGAGTTTATATGTTTAGGGTTTAAGGTTTAGGGTTTAGAGGTTTAAGGTTTAGGGGTTATAATTTAGGGTTTAAGGTTTATAGTTTATGGTTTAAGGGTTAGGGGTTTAGGGTTTATGGTTTAAGGGTTAAGGGTTATGGGTTTAAGGTTTAGGGATTTAGGGTTTAAGGGTTAGGGATTTAGGGTTTGGGGATTTAAAGTTTTAAGATTTTAAAGTTTTAGGGTTTTAATGGTGTAAGGTTTAAGGGTTTAATAAATGTTATATTATTTTGATATTTAATTTGGTGTTTCGTTAAGATCTATCATACGTGGCATTGTTACACCTAGGGAGGATCCGTTATATCTAATAGTGAGATATAAGGCAACCCGTCAGGTTTCCAGCCTATATACTTTGAATCTTTTTCTTAAAATTATACAAGTATTATGTAAGTTATGAAGTTTGATATTAACTTAAAATTTTAGGGGTTTAGGGTTTAGGGTTTAAGAGTTAAAGTTTAGGGTTTAGGGATTTAAAGTTTAAGGTTTTAAAGTTTTAAGGTTTAAGGGTTTAGTGTTTAGAGTTTAGGGTTTAAAGTTTAAGGTTTAAGGGTTATGATTTAGGGTTTAAAGGTTAAGGGTTAGAGGTTTAGGGTTTGGAGGTTTAAGGTTTAAGGGTTAAGAATTTAAGGTTTAGAAATTTAGGGTTTTAAGGTTTTAAAGTTTTAGGGTTTCAATGGTGTAGGGTTTAAGAGTTTAATAAATGTTATATTATTTCGATATTTAATTTGGTGTTTCGTTAAGATCCATCGTACGTGGCATTGTTACACCTAGGGAGGATCCGTTATATCTAATGATGAGATATAAGGCAACCCGTCGAGTTTCCAACCTATATACTTTGAATCTTTTTCTTAAAATTATACAAGTATTATGTGTTATGAAGTTTGATATTAACTTAAAATTTTAGGGTTTATGGTTTAGGGTTTAGGATTTAGGGGTTAAGGTTTAGGGATTTAAGGTTTTAGGGTTTTAAAGTTTTAAAGTTTATGGGTTTAGGGTTTAAAATTTAAGGTTTAGGGGTTATGACTTAAGATTTAAGGTTTAAGGGTTAGGGGTTAGGGGTTTAGGGTTTAAGGG
Source organism: Gossypium rotundifolium (assembly GCA_025506655.1). Taxonomy (NCBI): domain Eukaryota; kingdom Viridiplantae; phylum Streptophyta; class Magnoliopsida; order Malvales; family Malvaceae; genus Gossypium; species Gossypium rotundifolium. The sequence continues at coordinate 176,919,606 of CP106732.1, forward strand.
TTTAAGGTTTAAAGGTTAGGGATTTAAGGTTTAGGGATTTATGGTTTTAATGTTTTAAAGTTTTAGAGTTTCAATGGTGTAGGGTTTAAGGGTTTAATAAATGTTATATTATTTCGATATTTAATTTGGTGTTTCGTTAAGATCCATCGTACGTGGCATTGTTACACCTAGGGAGGATCCGTTATATCTAACAGTGAGATATAAGGCAACCCGTCAGGTTTCTAGCCTATATACTTTGAATCTTTTTCTTAAAATTATACAAGTATTATGTAAGTTATGAAGTTTGATATTAACTTAAAATTTTAGGGGTTTAGGGTTTAGGGTTTAGGATTTAGAGGTTAGGGTTTAAGGATTTAAAGTTTTAAGGTTTTAAAGTTTTAAGGTTTAGGTGTTTAGGGTTTAGGGTTTAGGGTTTAAGGGTTTAGGGGTTTATGGTTTAGGTGTTATGATTTAAGGTTTAGGGTTTAAGTGTTAAATGTTAGGGGTTTAGGGTTTAGGGGTTTAAGGTTTAAAGGTTAGAGATTTAAGGTTTAGGGATTTAGGGTTTTAGGATTTTAAAGTCTTAGGGTTTCAATGGTGTAGGGTTTAAGGGTTTAATAAATGTTGTATTATTTCGATATTTAATTTGGTGTTTCGTTAAGATCCATCGTACGTGGCATTGTTACACCTAGGGAGGATCCGTTATATCTAACAGTGAGATATAAGGCAACCCGTCAGGTTTCCAGCCTATATACTTTGAATCTTTTTCTTAAAATTATACAAGTATTATGTAAGTTATGAAGTTTGATATTAACTTAAAAATTTAGGGGTTTAGGGTTTAGGGTTTAGGATTTAGGGGTTAGGGTTTAGGGATTTAAGGTTTTAGGGTTTTAAAATTTTAAGGTTTATGGGTTTAGGGTTTAAAATTTAAGGTTTAGGGGTTTAAGGTTAGGGGTTAGAGTTTTAGGGTTTAAGGGTTAAGGGTTTAGGGTTTAGGGATTTAAGGTTTAAGATTTGCGATTTAGAGGTTAAGGGTTAGGGGTTTAGGGTTTAGGATTTAGGTCAGATTTAGGTAATCGGTTGCAATGTTTGATAATAGTTATATAATATATTACTATATTATTATTAAAGCTTAATTTTATATATTTTAATAATTATTATTTTATATATTTTTTATACATATATAATTATAGTATTCAAATTATTTGTATTAACTTGATGTTTTTAAAAATTATTTCACTTCATAATTTAATATAATAAAATTATTTCACTTCCAACAAAAACTTTCAAGTAAAATACCTCTTAATTTGATGTTTTAAAAAATTATTTCACTTTATAATTTAAGATCGAATCGATTCTTAAAATATTAAGTTCGTAAAAGTTTTTCAACAAAATCAAGAATGGGGAAAAAAATTTACTTCCAAAAAATATTCAAATCAAACTCAATGGCAACCGTATTTAAGATCGAATCAGTAACATACCTCTTAATGATGAAACAGTCGGTTCCTCGATCAACAAGAAAACTCGATTCCTTCTCGTAAGTCGCAAAAAGGGAAGCGTTGAGTAAAATTAACCCCTACTGATTTAAATTGATCAATTTACAGCATTTAAATTTATCAATTTGCATCAAAAAAGGGATATATATTCACAAAATGGTTTAACAACCTCCAGCAAGCAACAACATGATCTACTTAACAAGCTCCAGCATTGCTAAAACAATACCTAAAATCTTATTATATTATAATTTTTCAATTTTTAGTGTTTTAATCATAGTATGTGCCCTATCTTTGTATTCAATATTATTTATGGTTTCTATTAATGAAATTTATTTTAAAATTGACTTAGAAAATAATTTGTATTCAATTTAGTGATTGATTCAACAGTTCATAATACTTTATTCAAATAATTTGAAAGATTGTTAAGCTTATTTTTAAAAATTAAATAGTAAAATTTCATTCAATTTCAAACATTTTAATCACCAACTATATTTAATTTAAGTAAATAAATTTTATTCAAATAATCTGAAAATCATTGCATTCATGGTACAAGCGGAAAGTTGAACCAAGACTTGTGAAGTTTTTATTTGAAGATAGACGATTGCCAAAGAAGCCATAGATGATCAGAGTGAAGGTGAGGAAAGTTCTCATGTTCAAAGAGCGAAAATATATTAAAAGAAGAGGCAAGAATAATCTCTCCCAACCACCAATTAAAATTTAATAAATCAAGATTTGAATGAGTGGGGCTCTGCAAAGTGATTCAAGATGCAAATAGAGACTTTGTTGATGCTAGGTCTTTGGTACGCAAATTGGCAATTGCCAATTTATTTATGTTGGAAGCTTATGCTATCTTGTTTGGAGTTCAATGACTTTTAGAAATGTGTATTAGAAATCGTTATAGAAAGTGATTCACATGGCGATAATTTGGTACTTTACAAGCACCGACTGTCTTTGTCAAACCTAGGGCACCTAATTACTTACATTAAGTCCTTTTATTCTAGTTTGGGGATGGTTTATTTTAAACATGTACTTAGGTAATGGAATCAACCAACTCATCTTCTAGCTAGTTTTGCTACCTTGAGAAGTGGTTGTAATTTTATTTGGTAGCATGATCTGCTTAAATGTATTGATCAATGGTTATGTATGGACAATCTTATTAGTTAATGACCTCACAGGTGCACTTTTTTTCCACTCTTCAGATTCAATGAGTGGTTTTATAGTAAGGGTACCTGTTCATAAAAAGAAAAAGGAAAAGGAAAGTAGATAATGAAGCTTAAAATACAGTGATGGTCCAGAGTGGTTTGTTTCCAGAAAGAAGAGAAAATGTGACAAGAAAAAAAGCAAATGCTTGCATGAAGTGTGAATTAAGCATCTTATAGAGCCTCAAGTACTGAACCCTTTCAAGCAATGCCACTATGGGTTTAAATCTTCTAACTTAGAACTACTACAAAATGTATAGCATAAGGCAAAGCAACATTATTATTAGGTTCAAATTGATAACATCGTTAATTTTTATTAAAGTAATTATGTGAATTTTTTTATTGTTACTCGATCGGAAAATTAAGATCAAGTTAAAATTTAGTCAATTATATTTAACAAATAATAAACTTATGTTTAAATATATTATTATTTTAAAAATAGCAACTAACGAAATTAAACAACTTAGTCTTAACTCAATTGGTATCAACATTATTATTAATATAGAATGACATGAGTTCAAATGCGCTAAAGCATATTTACAATCGTATTTATAGATATACTAATATTATTAAAAAAATCAAATTTAAGTATAATAAATGACTTAAAATCAAAATATTGATTTTTTTTGGGGGGGGAAATGGCATTAGATATTAAATGGGGTATTAATTTTGGATCCAACATGGCCCTATTCTAGGTGATTGATACCTAAAAACACTGTTTTTTTGTTAATGTGATTTTTGTCCTAACCTTTGAAAGACATGACATGTGATTTTAGAGTTGGATTAATGAGAAAAAAAAAAAACAGAGATGGACCCATTGCATGACAGATTCAATCAAACCAACTTATATTGTTTGTTGCATGCATTAAGACAAAGATGTGGCTTAGAATATCAATGGAACACAAAACATAAATCAATAGGTTTTCACATCTCAAATGCTTCCTCCACTTCTACTCTTTTCTCATTAACACTTTTATAGGAAATGGGGTATAGAAATTAAATTGAGGTTTTATAATTTTGGAATATATGTATTTAGAAATTTAATTGAATTGGATTCGGATCGATTGGATTAGGTTTAAATTTACGGTTAAAAATCACAAATGTACATTTGTTACCAATTAGTATTGGGCCACAAGTTTGAAAGTCGAAGATAAAAGGATTTAGTTATTATCAATTTTAAAAGTGTACATTAAGCCATGGCATGGATTTTAAAGCTTAATGTTGATGCTAGCAGAGGTATAGTAATAATAAGTTGGGGCTCAGGCAGTGATTCAAGATGCAAATGGAGACTTTGTTGATGCTAGGTGCCGGTTGCAAATTGGCTTTGCCAATTTATTTATGTTGGAAGCTTATGATATCTTGTTTGGAGTTCAATGGCTTTTAGAAATGTGTATTAGAAATCATTATAGAAAGTGATTCACTTGGCGATAATTTGGTACTTTACAAGCAAATTGACTGTAGTGTCATGCCTAGGGCACCTTATTACTTACATTAAGTCCTTTTATTCTAGTTTGGGGATGGTTTAGGGCATAGAACTACTACAAAATGTATAGCATAAGGCAAAGCAACATAAACAACACAAACAGAAAACTAGAACATATATTTTCTATCTGAACTTAAATCTTTCATTCAAAAGAGAAGGCTTTACTTAACCAGAAACCCAATGACCAAAGATTCGGAATTTAGAAAATTGAGATTAATTAAAAAAAAGAACTTGGGTTTAACAGGAATATAAAAATTACATAGCTAAACAAGGTTCAATTTTCATTGAGGCAAATGATCAAACATTTTACGTTCCAACAAAAATGCAAATAAGCAAAATAAACAAACAAACAAACAAACAAACATTCAGGCAGCAGAGAAATGAACTTCACTACAAAATAGAATTTAACTTCAAACCCAAAACAAACAAAAAAAGACAAAAAAAAAAAAGAATAAAAAACTTACCAAAAAAAGGGAAAGCCCAAATCAAGATAAGAATCCAAAGGAAACACGATGCAGCGATAGAGCAATTTGCGAATAGAAAAAAGCGTAGTCTTTGCGATACAATCGGTGAAAACGAAAATGAGAACAGATAAATGAATTAATCAGATATTTTTGTTAACCTTGTTAGTTTAAGTATAACTTGGATTTATCGTGAAAATATTTAAAACACACATATATATATATATATATCAATTTGTAAACATGTTTGTACATATCGTATTAATAACTTCAATACGATGTTTTAAAAGAAATCGATGTTTGTACAAAATGTTAAAGAAGTAACAGAATATTGAATCAAAACTAAAAATTATTTGAAAACTAAAAACTAAAGAAGAAATATTTGAAAACTAAAAATTTTAGACATCACTTGAAGTATAAATCAGTGCCTAAAAACTACTAGACTATAGTTACTAAGACCCGAGTCACTGAAACTCGGCAACCATGGCGAGCGGAGAGACTCAGTAGTATATTTACCGGTCGATTTGCGACAGAGAAGGGCGACGGCGAAGGCGACGAGCAGAGAGAACACCGGCAGCGGCGGGTTTTCAGGTGAGATCGCTAGGGGATTTGGGGGAAAAATTAGGGATTATGAGTTATGTTTTTTCTTGGGGAGGGGGATGAATCGGGTATAAACTAAGGAAAACAAAGCGGCCGCTTTTGTTAAATGAAATTGGCATTTTAAGCGTTTTTAAAAACGCCACTAAATTCCTTACAAAAGCATTGCGTTTTAAATTAACCGGTTCCACTAACCTCTAAATAAACGACGTCGTATCAATTAAATCGTCGGTTATTTGTAGCGTTTCATAAAGCGCCACAAAACTCTAAAGAAAACGACGCGTTTGAATTAAAATTAATAGTTTTTTGGCGTTTTAGGTAAAACGCCGCTAATACTAATCTATTGTAGGCGTTTTGTGGCTAACGCCGCTACCCCCATGAAAAGCGTGCTTTTCTTTTTATTAATATCTTTTTTCGGCATTTTGAGCAAAACGCGCTAATACCAATAATTTTTTTACTTTATTTATTTATTAAATTCCTTTAAAATTATTTTGTTCTCTTTCTAACACTATATTTAATTTATATAGTTTTATAATTTAAGTTCTCATACCTAAATCATAAAACCCTAAATTATACACCTAAAAAGTGTGTCATATGATACACTAAACCCCAAATTATACACTATAAACTCTTGCTTATACACCTTAAACCTTAAACCGCAACTCATACGTATATTACAAGGTGCAAAGTTAATTAAAGAAATAATCTTATTGCAAACCTTAAACCCTAAAAGAATTTGATTTTTCCTCTTTTATGAAATTCTTGAACACTTAAATCCCTAAACACTAACACTCTAACTCGTTGTTCGATATGGTTTAAGCACTAAACCCTAAACCCAATATATAAATCTAAAACTAAAAATTAAACTATAAACTGGCCTAAACCATAACCTAACCTGCACTTTAAACCCAAAACCATTAATCTTAATTCTTAAACCCCAAACCATAAACCATATAAAGCTTATAAACTATATACCTAAATTAAACCATATTATAAATAATTTAATATATAAATTAAAATACACTAATTTAATCTAAACTCATAACCCCTATCCTCTATCCCATAAACCCTAATTAATCATAAATTATATAACCCAAACCCTAACCCTTAACATATTATCCCCAAACCCTTAACCATATATACCTTTAAACCGATTAACCTAACTTTTAACCTATGAAACCCTAACAGATCCCCTTAAACCTTAAGCGCAAATCATAAACCATAATCCCTAAACATTAAAATAGTAACTCCTAAACCTTAAACCTTAAATTATATATGCTAAACCATAAACCTAAACAATTATGAGAATTAATTCAACATTTTAAAATTAATATAAGAAATTATTTAATATTCACTACAGCAAAACAGACTTTTAGCGGCGTTTTTAGTAGCGTTTTAGAGAAAAACGCCGCAAATATTATACATTAGCGGCGTTTGAAGGAAACCGCTACTAAAAAATGAGTAATAGAGGCGTTTATTTCAAAACGCCGCTAAAAATGATATATAGCGTTTTTATTGCTCAACGCTGCTAAAAGTCGACCTTTAGCGGTAGCGTCTTGAAAACGCCGCCAAAAGTCCGCTTTTAGCGGTAACTTCACTCAACGTCGCTAAAAGTCTGACCTTTAGCGGTGCCTCTGGAAAAACGCCGCTAAAAGTCCGACCTTTAGTGGCGCCTCTGGGAAAACGCCGCTAAAAGTCCGACCTTTAGCGGCGCCTCTGGGAAAACACCGCTAAAAGTCTAACCTTTAGCGGCGCTGGGAAAACGCCGCTAAAAGTCGACACAGAATGGCTTCTGGGAAAACGCCGCTAAAAGCCCGACCGTTGCTTTAGCCATTTTTGGATTTTTTAAATTTATATATTAAATAATTTATTATATAATCGTAAAAGATTTAATTTTAAAATATTAAATTAATTATCATCATAGTTTAGGGTTTATGGTTTAGCATATATATATAGTTTAGAGTGTAAGGTTTAGGAGTTACTATTTTAATGTTTAGGGATTATATGTGGTTTATGATTTGCGCTTTAGGTTTAAGGGGATGTGTAGGGTTTCATGAGTGTTAATAGTTGAACCTAAATTTTCAAATAAGAAAAGCAACGAGATTAAACTCCTAAAAATAAAAGCATATTGACCAAATTCCAAATTTGTGAATATATATAAGGAGTACTTATACCATTATAACTATATTTTACATTATTTAAAAGATAATAGATAAGCTTTATATATATTAAAATAAAAAAATTGTAACCCATGCATCAGTAGAGAAACAAAATTAATTAGTAAATTGAAAATGTTATTTAAATTTATTAAAATATTGAAAGAAATATTATATAATATTCAAAACTTATCTAAATAATTTAAGGTTTAAGGCTATAATATATTAAGGGTACTTTAGTCATTTGTATGGGTGACTAGGTTTTCGAGTTCGATATTTCAAGATTTAGGAATTAGGATTTAGGGTTTGTGGTTTAGAGTTTAGGGTTTGAGTTTAGGGTTAGTTATGGCTTGGGTTTATGGGTTTATGGGTTTTGTGGGTGTATGGTTTAAGGTTCACAGTTTAGGGTTTATCGAATGAAGATAGAATATCAAATTTCATTTAATCATTAAGAAATTATAAAATATATGCTATAAATTAAATCGATTGTACATCTCTAAAATATTATGGGTTTAGGGTTTAAATTTTAAAATTTAAGGGTTTAGGGTTTAGTGTTTGTGATTTCATGTTTAAGGGTTATATTGGTTAAGGATTAGGGATTAAATGATATAGGCTTATGGTTTCTGGGTTAGGTGTTAGATGTTAAGGGTTTAAGGGCTAAGAGGACAGAGGTTAGGGTTTAGGGTAAAAAATATACATATGTTAACAATTTGAAATACTATTATTAAAATAAATTTAAAGTTTTTTGGGTATATAATGGCTTTGTTTTTAATTTATATATTATATAATTTCAAATTTTAAATAATATTCAAGATTTCAAATTTGATCTAATTCTTTTAAATATTATAATAATTTTAAAAAATTATTTATTTAAATGAAAAAATGAAAATACTATTATTAAATAATTTTATATTGTTTTTATTTTATATATTATTTTAAATATTGTTTTATTTAAATGAAAAGTTTATATTGGTTTTTATTTTATATATTAAATAATTTTAAATTTTAAAGGCATTAGTGGCGTTTTGTTTAAAAAACGCCGCTTTTATTAGTTTTTAGTGGCGTTTTGGTAAAACGCCGCAATAGGTCCCCCTTTTTGCGGCGCTTTGATTAAAAACGCCGCAAAGGTTAAATTTCTTTTGGCAAAACTGAGTCGTTTTGCTCTCTACCCACGCGATAACCCTTTCCCATTTCGTTCTGCAGGTTCATTTGCCCCCCTTTTCATTTCATTTCCTCTACCAGTAAGTAACTAGACCGGTTTTAACCTCTTACCGACCGGTCCCAATCGAGCTTTCATGGACAGGAAGATATTCAATCACCGCTTCTAGAAACGAAGTATTTTAACCCCTTTTTCCTCCATTGACATCCCTTTGATCAGAAGCATAATAGGTAATCAAACCCTAATTCCCGATTTATTATTTTTCATTTTTTGTCAAATCCCTAATTCCCGATGTAATAATGCTCTGCTCTTGCATTTGTGCTGTTTAGATTTATTATTTGAAACAACACATAAACAGTTATTCATCCATTGACATCCCTTTGATCGAAGCATAATATAGATTTTTTTAAATAATAAAAAGAAAAATAGAAGCCCTTCGTTTTCAACTTTCTCTTAACCGATCAATTTGAGCTACAAAATATCGTTATGATGTGGATATTGAGTGTTGGGTTTAAACGATTGCTTGATATTGTTAGTATTTAAGATAAATTTTTCCTTAATTTTTCTTTCATTTGTTTTCTTGGCGTAGTTAACCCTTGAAGAAATTATTGTTGAATAAACAAGGTTGGTTTAATTCTAAAGCAAAAAATAAAAGCAATCCTTTTCTTCGCCTTTATTTACTTTTGTTAGGATTGAGTGTGATTAGAGATTTTGTTTTGGGTTTAATTGTTGATTCATCTTTTTCTATTATTTCTGGCAGCTCCTTTGTTAGTGAATCTTGTTTCCATGTCTAGTTTATTGTACATTTTAGAAAGATCGTAAATCGGGGAGCTTGGGTTGTGTTATTTATTCTATTTGATTTTTAATCCATTATGCAATATTTACAAGATTCTCACGTGAGGAACCTAGGCTTGAAAAGCTAAGTTTGTTGGACTTGGCGGAAGGAGATTTGAAATACACTCTTTACGGTGTTACGGTTCATTGTGGATGGAGCACTCATTCGGTCACTACTACTGCTCGTTACGCACATCAAATGGCATGTGGTACTCCTTGATGACAACAGGTACTTGAAACTACTATCTTCCTTTTGGATTTTTTCTTTCTATTAGAATGCTAGTAAGGTTTATCGGTGAGTGGTGGTTATTGTCTTATTTGGAAAAGGATCAAGATCTTTGAATCGTTATGGACCATGTTATTTTTTCAAGTCATGGAAGCTAATTGTTACCTTTGAGTCACGTGGCTTCTTGTGCTATGTTTTTAAGTTGCAAGAGATGTCCACTATTAGAACTGGATGGCTACTTCAACTTTTTCAAATATGACATGCTTTATAGATTTATATCATTACATGTAATTGGATTACGAGAGATTTAAGGGTGGAGATGAAGAAGCGCTTATATGTTGTTTCAAATATGGCTCTTGCATTTGGCTTCTTGTAATTGCATTTGTGTTTGTTTAGATTTAAAATATTTATATACACAATGAACCATGTCTATGTCTATGTAACATAAGTTTAATTAGTTTCTTCTCATCTCTATAGTTTTATGCATGTATTTGGAACTTTGATATAATATGGTTTAGTTTAGTATTATTTTTTTAAAATATTTTATATTTATTAAAACAATACTTTTAAAAAATTGATTTAATTATTTAAGTTTATGTAAAGTTAGGTAGATAATGAGTGCAAAAAAGACGCTCATAGTCTAGGTCTTGAAGCGACATTTGATTGCAATATTGTCCTAACCATTCGATCGGTTACATTCTTAGATATTTGTATTAGATGAATTGAAAGAAGACATTTTAGGAACATGGTAGATAAAGAGAATATATGTTGAGCTTACGGCTATTAAAATGAGTTCTTTGTCTTCTTTGTGGATGTTTGCTAAGTAATTTTGGATTTGTACAATAAGTTCTTTGTCTTCTTTGTGGATGTTTGCTAAGTAAAATGAGTTCTTTGTCTTCTTTGTGGATGTTTGCTAAGTAAAATGAGTTGTTGTCTTCTTGTGGATGTTTGCTAAGTAATTTTGGATTGTAAAATGAGTTCTTTGTCTTCTTTGTGGATGTTTGCTAAGTAAAATGAGTTCTTTGTCTTCTTTGTGGATGTTTGCTAAGTAAAGTGAGTTGCTATCTTCTTGTGGACATTATTTTAGTACTAAATTTTGGACTGCTGTTGATGTTTTCTAAATAATCCATTATGTTATTTCTCTAAAATGAAATACATCAACAAGAACGAATCTAAAATACATCATTTAATTACATCAGTTTTTTTAGGTCATGTATTTAGATATTTAAACATTATTGGGGTAAAGGACTGCAGGAAGACTACAATTTACTGCACCCTTCTCAGCTCTTCAATTATACACGGTTCTAAGGTTGTCGGAGTCTTTGTTGCAACTTTTCAAAGCATTTGAGGTTAGTTTCCAATTTGGGTTTTGTTTGGTTTTGAAGAAACTACAGGAAAAATAATGAGAAAAAAATTTGAATTGTATTATTTTATATTTAAATTGTAATAATTGAACCTTATCATCATTGCTTGCAGGTGTAATTTTATCCCTGACAATGTTATAGACAAAGTTCTGTTATTGACTCGTAGAAGGGAAAAATACTTAGTATTTGCTGTAGTTCGATTTGTTTGCACCATTCTTACTCGTCATGTAAGTTAATTCACTCGTACTTTTGCTATTTATACCGTTTTATTTTTCATTTATTTTATTATTTTTGATTGTATGGAGTTTCTTTTTTATTCTGCTTGTAGCTTCTCAAAAGTGTCGGGCGTCCTTTCTTGGAACACAACATTATTTCTTGGAATCGACTCTGCCATCCAATTTAGAATTTGTAAGCATGTATATTTAATTTGCTAAATTGCTGTCCAAATTGTGCCATCCAATCGACTCATGCCGCTTAGATTTTTTTACAAGCTCCCGTGTAATATTTTTTAAAATTTAGGGTAAGGTACGATATAAAAATAACTCATAAACAAAATATAAAAGTTAATTGTTAAAATATGTTATAATTTTTAACATAAATGTCATATTTTAATAAAATTTGCAAGTTAAGAAGAGATTAACATATTTTAATACAAACTGTCACTACATATATTATATAAAATATTAAAGAATTTTTTACTTTATTTTCCTAAAAATAAATAATTTTTTAAGAATACTTACATTTATATGGCTTTTTGGTTTATTAATAATTACTAATTTTTATATTAATAATTTTTGCTTTTAATATTTTGTTATCGATATAATAATAATATTGATCATTACTTAAAATATTTTGGTTTATTAATAATTACTAATTTTTATATTAATAATGTTTGCTTTTAATATTTTATATCAATGTTTTCCAAAATAGTAATAATATTTTGTTATCGATAATAATAATATTGATCATTACTTAAAATATGTTTTAATTATAAAAATAAGAAGTAATTTAAAACATTTTAAATTTAATATTGTTATCAATATAATAATATAGATCATTATTTAAATATGTTTTAATATAGAAAATAATTTTTTAAAAGAAGTAAGTTAAAACTTTGTAAACTTAACAACATCGCAACAATTTCAATTATAAAAACCATATAATAATATTTTTAGCGTTAATCGATTCTTGATTTGAACTTTTAATTTAACTTACATAAGTCATAATACATAACTAACTTAAATTTATTTAACTAACATAATACATAACTTACATAACTTCCATAGCTTTCATCAAATTATTTAACTTACATAATACATAACTTACATAATATATAACTTACATAATACTTTTATAGAAAACAAAAGATTCAAAGTATATAGGTTGGAAACTCGACGGGTTGCCTTATATCTCATTTATTAGATATAACGGATCCTCCCTAGGTGTAACAATGCCACGTCGATGGATCTCAAAGAATACATAACTTACCTAATTTTAAGATCAAATTTCATAAATTACAAAAGTTGACGATTAAATTTCATAACTTACATAATTTTTCCTTAAGATCAAACTTCATAACTTACATAATACTTGTATAATTTTAAGAAAAAGATTCAAAGTATATAGGCTGGAAACCTGACGGGTTGCCTTATATCTCACTGTTAGATATAACGGATCCTCCCTAGGTGTAACAATGCCACGTCGATGGATCTCAAAGAATACATAACTTACCTAATTTTAAGACCTAATTTCATAAATTACTTACATAAATTATTAATTAACAATTTAGCCGTATAATTTATTGTCAACTTTAGACTTCAACAACTACGAAATGGATAGGAGTTGGATGAAATTGTCAAGGGTAAGCAACGGCTATCGAAATGGAGTAGAAACTTTTCTGAATTTCGCATTTCAAAATGCAAGCCAAGAGAATATGATTCTTTGCCCGTGTAAAGTGTTGCAATATTAAGCGGCATTATTGTGAAGTGGTCTCTGAACATCTAGTTGTTGATGGCTTTGTCCGGGTACAAAATATGGTTTTTTTCATGGCGAGTCTACATCTAGGGAGCATCTTCATCGATGAATCTAGGGTATCCTCATAGTGCTTTCAATCGAATGTTAGTGGCGATAACATGGAAAACATGTTGCGGGATGCTTTTAATATCTTGCGATGATGGTTTGGTCATTTCCACGAATTGGGTGCAACCGATGATCATAATTTTGGAGGAAATACTTTCACCGAAGGGGAAAGAAGTGTATCGGATGAATAGCCAAATGAAGAAGCGGCGAGGTTCTACGCGTTACTTGGTGAAATGAATGAAGAACTGTATGAGGGATTAAAATTTTCCAAATTGTCATTACAGATTCGTCTTTTTCACTTGAAATGTTTGGGGGTGGACCGGAAACTCGTTGACAATCTTGTTAGATTTTACGCAAGAAATGTTCCGTTGCAAAAATCCCTCGATCTTCCAAAGACATGAAGAAATTGATAAAGGATTTGGGCCTTGGATACAATAAAATCCACAGTTGCCCAAATGATCGCATGTTGTATTAGGCGACCGCATAAACCAATAGTCTTTGTCATGTATGCGGCCAATCCGTTGGATTCATAGAAATACGAGAGGATTCGTGAACGAGGACGAATATGGTACACAGTCAAAGAAGCAGCCAGTTAAGATTTTGCGATATTTTCCCCTAATATCGAGGCTTTAACGGCTTTTCATGTCGTCGAAGATATCCGAATCAATGACGTGGCACCGTGATGGACGAACCGATGATGGGTTGTTAAGGCATCCTGCAGATTCTTTAGCTTGGAAATGTTTTGACTCAAATTTCCAAGCTTTGCAAGTGATTCTCGAGTGTGAGGCTTGGGCTAGCATCCGATGGATTTAACCACAAACTTATGAGCACAACGTCAAAGATTACTTCACTGGTGCTTGTTCCTACAATTTGCCTCCATGGGTTTGCATGAAACAATCTTCTTTTATCTTGTCTATGATTATACCGAGAGAAATGGGCGGGAATGATATTGACGTCTATTTGCGACCACTTGTTGACAAGTTAAAACAACTATGGGTGGTGTTCGGACATTCGATGCAATGAGAAAAGAGAACTTTAATTTACGTGCGGCATTAATGTGGACTATTAACGACTTTCCGCTTATGCTAATTTATCGGTTGGAGTACCAAGAGGCGTTATGCTTGTCCGTGTTGTCTTTCTTGCAGACATGTTCGCAATGGTTATATAATGGGAAGAAGTTTTCTTACATGGGGCATCGTCGGTGGTTACTGGAAGATCATACATTTAGATTTCAGAGTGCTTAGTTTGATGGTACTGAAGAGTTCAGATCAACTCCTTCGCAGACCGGTGGATCCGAAATATTGTTAATGTTGAAAGATATGAATTTCATTTATGGGAAGTTGAATCAACCGGCAAACCCGCATAGAAATAGAAGATCTAGGGATGAATCTGATGATGAATCTGATGAAGAGGATGATCCTAATGAGGCGGACTTGTGGAAAAAAGAAGTATTTTTTCGAGTTGCCTTATTGGGAGCATCGATTTACGCCATAACCTTGATGTCATGCACATAGAGAAAATGTCTGCGAGAACATCATTGGGACTATTTTGAATGTCGATGAAAAATCGAAAGATAATCTTCAGAGTAGACTTGATTTAGTCCACATGGGAATTCGGCGTGAGCTTCATCCCCGAGCACTTCCGAATATGAAATATCGATTGTCGCCTGCTATTTTTTCAATGTCGAAGACGGAGAAAGAAGTGTTCTGTACGGTGTTGAAGGATATAAAGGTCCCGGATGCATATGCATCAAATATATCGCGATGTGTGAGTCTTAAGGATCGAAGATTATATGGCTTAAAATCGCATGACTATCACATATTGATGCAAGACTTACTGCCAGTTGCTATGCGGTGTTGTATGTCGAAAAAGGTGACGGCTCCTGTAATTGAACTGTCAAATATAATGAAAGGCATTTGTGGTAAAGTTTTGAATGTTCAAGAACTTGAGAGACTACAAGATCGAGTCGCATTAACTTTATGCAATCTAGAGAAGATATTCCCGCCTTCCTTCTTCACTATCATGGTGCACTTGTTAATTCATCTCCCGCGTGAAGCACTTCTTGGTGGACCCGTTTTCTATCGATGGATGTATCCCATTGAAAGGTCTTACTTTATTTGCAAAATATTCCTTCATTCAGCTAAATGCCTTTATTTCCAACTTTTGATAATGTTGTATATCGTGTTTAGGTTCCTTTCCAAATTGAAGTCATCTTCCGCAATAAGCGTTATCCGGAAGGATCAATTGCCGAGGATACTTGGCGGAGGAATGTATGACTTTCTGTTGAGGTATTTGGAAGATGTTGAAACAAGAATGAACAGACCAAGTAGAAATCTTTGGGCTCATGAGATCATAATTTGGCTAAAACTTATTTATTTCAAAGTTTGAGAACCGATCGGCAGAGTCAAAATTACGAATTAGGCGATAGATCGTGGGTCCAAGCACATCGATCGTTCTTTTCATTACGATTCAATGGAACCATTTGAATCGTTCTACAATTTGATAAATACTCATCAATTATGATTTGTTTGTCTTCTAACAAAGTAAAACCTTTTTAACGTGGTGAGTACAAACAAATATTGAGAGCTCGTTCACGATCTCGAAGATTAAATCGACGAGAAATTAATAAGTTGTTCGCGAGAATCATTCCATGAATGGTTAAGCCAAATGGTATGCAATTTAAATTTTCATTGACAAGTAATAATATTTTCTCATAACATTCATAATTACTCGATTTACTTTCGACTCAATAGGTTTGGAGTCGAATGAAGTAAATGACGACGTTAAATGGCTTTCACAAGGTCCAAATAGAATAGTTAAAAGATATAGTGGCTTCCTCATCAACGGATCTGATTTCATACAAGGTATCGCGAGAGATTGAGGAGAACCCAAAATGCGAAATTGTTGTTAATTCTTGATTACAAGTTATGCTAGTGCTAGGGACGATGAATCCGGTCGAGGGAATTTGGAATATTTCGGACTTATTACGACATCATTGAGTTGGATTATTACGGCAAATGCAAAGTTGTCCTCTTTCGAGGTGATTGGGCTGATGTGAATACGGCTCATGAATTAAAAACGATCAATATGGCTTTACAATGGTGAATTTCTCTCGATTAATTCACACCGGAGAACAACTGATGGACGAGCCGTATGTGTTTTCTTCTCAAGTTAAACAAGTTTTTTACTCGAAAGATCCAACTGATGAGGGTTGGTACGTTGTACTTCGAAACACCCCTAGAGACTTCTTCGACATTGGCAGTGGAAGTAGAGATGACATAGTCGAAAGATCAGAAACTTTGCCTTTTCCAGAACAAGACTTAGCTGAAAATATCCCTAGTACTAGTCAACAATTTCAATGGGTTCGTCAGGATGTGGACGAAGATATTTACGAAATATGATGTAGTAAGATTTAACGATTTATTATTTATATGTAATATTATAATTTTCATGTTGGTCATGTTATATAATTTTCATGTGTATTGCAGGAAAAATGCCTAGAAGACGATTACGAGATTTAAATATTGTCCGCGAAACTCCAAATCCAGAAGAAGCTAATAGTAGTGAACAGCAAACAATTGTTGGATCTTCTACTCTGCCGGACATAGATCACGAGCCTGGAGAATTTGAAAGTAATGTTAAGTTTATTTTACATGCATGTTGAATTTTATTATTGATTTGTTTTTCAATTTTAATATAATAATACATCATTTTTCAGCTGAAGGTGGTGGGATGCGCAGAGGTCGGGGACGTACATTACTTAAAGATTTATACGACTTAGAGCCTAACGATCGTGTTAAAGTAAGGAGAAACAATGATGGCCACTGTTGGATCTGAAGCCTTGTTGTTAGGAGGCTATTTGGGCATTTTAGCACGAAATCCCAATATGTTGCCCATTAACTACGAATCATGGCATCACATGCCCGATGCCAACAAAAATCGAGCTCTCGAAAATATTAAGGTAATAAAAGCGTGAATGTAATTTATAATACTTTAATTTAATTTTCATTTATATTAACTTTTATACTTTTTTCTTGAGGCTAGATTTAATTTAGAGGTCTCGATGACTATGTTAAGAAGACATTAGGTAAAAATGGAGAGACAATAAAAGCACGCTCAAAAACAATATTTTAAGAAAGACATAAGCCTCGACGAAAAATTAAGAAATGTTCCACCGGAATGTTGAGGTACCAATGGGAAGATCAAGTTAGATTTTGGAATTCAAAAAAGGAGAGGTATTACGTACATCTAAAATCGTATAAATTATTTGGTTTATAGTATTTACTATATATATAATTCAAAGCGCATTATGTAGGACCGTGAGCGAGTTGAAATAAGCGTGATGAAACAAAATTCACGCATTACGGCGGAGTTCTAGAAGTTTTGCTTGTGTAGTGACGCCGAGGTATTATAATTTATTAATTACATCAAATATTAATTACTTTATACTATTAAATTATATTTTTCGCTAAAATGTAGGAAACTTATTTGGTCAAAAAGTTGGGCGTTCGACTTTTTGACATTACTATAGAAAGAAGGATGGATCTCCGATGACATCCGAAGTGAAAATTTTGGTATATTTACTTAATAAAATTTTATTTTTATAAATATTTCTACCGCTTTAATTATAATAGTTTAATTCATCGTTTATAGTTTTAAATTTATAATGTTCAATTATGTTGCATTCTTTCTTATTTATATATTTCGTTTCTAACTCTTTCGTTGATTTATTAGGATAAACTAAAGGAGAAGAAGGTAGAGTATGAAGCGGTACGCTTGATTGATAGTTCTGATTAATCT